>CM052364.1:10298935-11740883 GCA_028551485.1 Casuarina cunninghamiana
AGATAGCTATTACTAAACGTGGAATGGTTGTCACGCGTGATTGGATTGAATGGATTGCCATGTTGCATACCTAGGGTAGATGTTGTCAATATCTTGTATTTTTATATGTAAATCAAGAAAAAAAATTTCGCGTGATCTGATCCCACGTCTCTCTGTATATGAAATGATGTTCTTCCTGTTATTGAGGTTGAAATTTATTTTGAACTAATATAATAGAATGGTTCATCGTAGTTATCCTGTTTTCCTAGTTACTATCACAAAGTGATTAACCATGTGATCATTCAGCAAGTGGCCACACCCTGGGCAGGTAGAGAGCCTGGACCCTTGTGTTGCAGAGCTTAAGAACTTGCTCATCTAAAAGTCCTTAGTTCTAGCAGCTCGTCTTTTTCAACATTGTTTAACGAAAATGTTCAAGTAAAGCGTTTGACTTCGTTCAGGATCTTCAACATATTTGAAGGTGAGGACAATCGAACAAGCAATTTACATATATATTTTTTCAACATTTCGTTATTAATGAAAACAAAGAAGTTTAAAGAAGAGAAAAATAGGCACAAGATTACGAAAAGCGAAAGCAAGACGTCATTTTGAATAAATAAAAAAATAGCCATAAAATTTCTAAATATATTGAAGAAAAGATAGTTAGAAAATTTGGAACTCAAACTGCATGATTTTCAAACTTTACATGTACGAATCAAAATGACAATAATAGGCTGTGAGAAAATGCAGAAAGTTTTAGAGTCCTAATTTTGTTTTCCTCAAAATAGATGATGAGCTTCGTTAAGTTGTGGCAAATGGATGATTTTCCTTAATTAAGCATATCGCTTACATTGTCTTCTATTATCATTAGTTTAAATAAATAATCCTTGGTCCATCTAGGGTTTTCATATCTTTTTTGAAAATTCTTATTAATTGTGAGAGGGATTACGATAAATCTATTAACAAATTCAGTCACAAATATCATACAAATAAAATCAAGTATAAATTAGTTGAAAATTTGGTTTTTCTTTCTTCATGTTAATGAAAGTTGAATGTGGGATTTGTTTCTGTCATCAATATAGCAATGTACTCCCAATTGAGATTGAGATAAGTAGTATGACAACCCAAGAGAAAGAGAACAAACTAAAGCTAATTACCAAAGCCATCGGTAAACAGTATTAAGCATCCTTGTATGTAAAGTTTCTGCCCTTCGAGCTTAGGAGGAAAAGATAAAATTAAAAGCCTTGCCACATAAAATAATTATGGGAAAAGTTAATAAATTTCTCAAACTCTGATTACTGATTAGAGTTAGGGGTTTGGAATCGTAAGGAGGTCCATCGGACCAACAATTAGCTAAATGCACAAGGACATGAAATTTGAATGGAGGGGCCAAAAATATTGGCTCGAGCTTCATTTCCATGAAATTAGAGCTTTCAAGTTCTCATATCGTATGGTTTAGCGACCAGATGGTAGCTGATGTTACCTGGAACTCCTTGGATCCCAAGTTCAAAAAAGGGAAAGAAAAAGATGAGGTGTTCTTGTAGTTGTTGTTACCTTCCATTATTTTACTGTTCTCCCGTATCTTTTTGCTACTGTTTCACATGCTGCTGCATTTGGCGAGCTGAATTCTCAATAAAATTTAATAAATGTGATGGAGATGGAAAGCTGTTCTGATACTTTGCTTTCCCAATAAAAAGAGAACAGATAGGGCTTCTTTACAGTCTTCCAGAAATGCCCCTATTTAATTCACTATATGGGATAAAAATACTTATAAATGAGCATGATGTTTTTCACGCAAATATTTTACCCATTCTCATAATTCATACACAAATTAGTTCATAAAAGAGTTATTACTTAACAAATATTAAGGAACATGCACTAGAACGTGTGGAACGAGGTTGTTTTAAACAAAAAAGAATGTAGGAAAGTAAAAATTATTAAATTTATATACTAGAGAAACAAGAGGAAGCTGGAAACCACAAAGCTTCATTGTGTCAATCAGTACATAAAACAACTTACTAAAAAACACAGATGCCCTTAGAGTGAGCTGGATAAAGATAAGGCAGCTTTTGTTTAGCACCACGAGATATCATGATCCGTGTCACGTTGCTTCCTCCAAACTTATTCATATTATATTTCCCTCATTTCTAAATATTAATTTTTTCACGTGGATCGACCAATCCCCGTCAGAATAATTAATTCTCCTGATGTCAGATTAAGTGTCTTAATCGATGCATAAAGATGCTTAAGCTCTCAGCTTCTTTTCCCACCCACAATTTGTGTCGGTGAGAGGTTGGTTCTTCATCTTGACTGATATGAACCCAACACCAAATTCTGTGTATTAATGTACATCTTAAATAAATACGAAGGTTTCAATCATTTAGATTTGATATTAGGAATCTTAACATCTGACTAATCAAAAAACGTACGTAAACATTTGGGTTGATCTGCAGGGATGATACTGGTCGAGGATGCGATGCTAAAGTGTTTTTGTGGGGTGGGGTTCGACAAGGATGTTCGCTTTAAGGCAGCGAACGGCAAAGTTCAAGCCAGCTGTGCGTAAATCATCCATCACCACTCCCTATAATGGTTGGATAGAAGTCGGCGAGGAAGATAACAGGACATGTGCATCGGGTCCAACAATGGCCCCCCCTTCAAAAACAGCTCCAAAATGATGAAAGCCAAAATGTTCACAACCCTCTTCTCCGCTTCCTATGTTCTGCGGGAACAAGTTAAGAACATTTTTGTCCTTGTTGTTATATCTCTTTCATCTGGGTTTTGGAGTGCAGCCAAAGTTTAAGGAGAGTGAGAGTGAAAAGATAGAAGAATGATTTTGCAAGCACAGTGAAAGGAATTAAAGGAACAAAGGAAAACAACAAAAAACAGGAAAGAGAAAAGGGAAAGGGGAAAAAGAACAGCGGGGGCTTGGAGGGGAAGGCAGCCAAGGAGGAACAGTAGGGGGCTTGTGTGCGTCATTTTAGAATGGTAATGACGGACTAAGGCTTCTGTTTTGAACTTGTCTTTATATCCTCCAAACGGCCACCGCCTCAAGCAACGAAGCAAAACGAAGCAAACGAACAGACAACGCGTAGCTGCGAGAAACTGCTCGTGCCATCTACCTTAATAATTATAGCATTTTCGTACTGAGACGCGTTCGGTGTGTCGATGCAAAAATAAAAATAAAAACAAGTTATTTTAATTTATCCTTTTTGATCTCTCTTTCTCACTAACCGCTCAGAGATTTCCTGGTCTTTCTGACGCCAAATGGTGAAGGAGATGAAGTGGGACTCCAAACTGTCATCTCTTCACAAACGCAACCATGTCTTTGTGAAGTTTGCTGTGTGCTTTCTCTTATTTGGTCTCGCTTTTCGCCTTCTCTCTTCGGATTCCATCGGAATTTCTTCTGAGGCAGAGGCGCCGGTTCTTGCAGAGAAGAGCACAGAGTCCCCTGTAGTTTCTGCTGCCATTCAAGCGCCTGTTTCTTCTGCCGTTCCTGAAAATGAGAGCCTTACAACTGACAATGGCGGGGGTAAGTTTCCATCGTTTTATTGTCCTTTTACTTGAGTCATGCATGAATGTGAAAATGCAATATATTTTGGAAAATGGGTAATCTTCAGTTCCTTTTTCTGGGCCTTTCGTAGGAATTATCGGGTAAATTTTTCTTCCGTCTTCTTCTACTCCTGAATTTCTTCTTTCTTTTGCAATTTAGCAATGCTTGAATCTGAAAATTTATCACTCACCATGGGAATTTCAGTTCAATAGATCGATAGAGAAATAAATGACAGATTTTTCTCTAACACTTCATGTTTTTCCATCCTTCTGCAAGCCGAAATCAATGTTATTATCGATTGTTCAGTAGTTAGGAACTGAGAAACTTTTCTTGGTTAAGACTTTAAAGCTACACTGCAGAATATATACAGTGCTTGTTTTCCGCGTTAACAGGCAAAAAGAAGTTTTCATGAGAGATGAATAAGCACTTTAATAAGCACTTTCAATATCTAGTGGATTCTTTCCGAGTTAAATTTCTTGTATTGTGCTCACTTTGTTCTGCTGAGCAGTGCACCCTGATCTTCCATCACACGGTTAAATTGACCTTGCTTCACACGATATAGATGCAGTAAAATGTGACATTTTTACTGGAGATTGGATAGCTGATGAGTCGGGTCCAGCTTACACCAACGAGAGCTGCCTTGTGATTGAAGATCATCAAAATTGTCTGAGTAACGGGCGGCCGGATTCTGGGTACCTTTACTGGAGGTGGAAACCACGGGACTGTGATGTTCCCAGGTTCAATCCTGAGAGATTTCTAGATCTTATGAGGAATAAGTCATGGGCCTTTATTGGCGATTCCATCTCGCGCAACCATGTGCAGTCGTTGCTTTGCATCCTGTCTCAGGTACACTTTAAAAATTAGAGTTTAGTATAATGTTTAGAAGAATCAGATTCTGACGCAGAACTGGTACTTCATGTGAATGGCCAGTTTCTGGAAAAGAGTTGGTTTCTTCTTTGTCTCTGTCTGCAATTTCATGTGGCATTGTTTCTTCAGATCTGGTTTCAATTTCTCTTGCTAGTTCATGTATGTTCCTTTTTCTCTTGCTTAGTTTGTTGCTTAAGCAACATAGTCATCATTATTTCCTTTCCACTTGCAAGGTTACCAGTATATGTTAGCATCTTTAACTCAGTTATTATTGAAACTGTAGCAACTTTTTTGGTCACTGATTAAATAGGAGATCCGTGGACCGACAGAGATGGTGGGGACATCAGTTGTTTATGTGCCAGCCCATAACTAAAACTTGGCTCTTTTTACAACACATCTACAGCTTCCCTTAGAACTTCGACATTGACTTATCGTGTTCATTATGGGGCAAGTCCTAACTAGTCCAATAAAAGTCTAGCTAAAATAAGGGTGCAAAGACGTGCCGTCTTGTGCTCTATATCTCTTCTTAGTTCTTGGTGCTGCTAAATTATTTTGGGAAATCATAGTCTACCTTCAACCACCAATGTTGATTTCGTAGGTGGATGACAGCCGCCACTTTTATGTTTAGATTGCTGTTCTAAAGAAGTTTTAGTTTCTTACCTCGTGTGGCTTACCTACCCTATTGCTTGTGTTGAACGTTAAAAGTTAGTCAAAAAGTCATTATTATTGTTTTCTTTTCCATGTTTGCATACTCTTAAGTGAAATCTTCCTATAGAAAAGGGAAAGAAAGGATCTTATGCCTATGTAGTGGGTACAGTGTTCTATTTCTATTTCTGTTAAGGAGTTTGTTGATTAGTGTCTGTTTAATTACTTGCATAGGAGGTATTACACTTTACATCAATCACAGATATGGGACAAAGGAGGTTAATTATCTTGTTATCTTCTGTTTCACTCCTCATATCTCTTGCATTAGTAAGTTTAAATTTTTGACCAATAAAATATGATTATCCAGGTGGGAAGCGAATGACCTCAAATTTAGAAAAGTACTAGTGTGGATAGTCTCGGACCTACTGCCACCAAACATGGATAATGAAATTTGCTATTTGAAATTTTTTTTGTTGTCTTGTGGGTTCTAGAGCATCGTGTATGTCCTCTGCCACTCTTCAAGAATTTGGTCCTACAAATCATATTATCAATCAAATTTCGGTGATGTTGTCCCACAGGTGGAACAAGCAGTTGAGGTTTACCACGATGAAGAATACCGATCCAAACGGTGGCACTTTCCTACTCACAACTTCACTCTTTCAGTAATTTGGACCCCTTTCCTCGTAAAAGCAGCTATCTTTGAGGACATGAATGGTGTTTCTTCGTCAGAAATTCAGCTTTATCTTGATGAACTTGATGAAAAATGGACCAGCCAATATAAGGATTTGGATTATGTGGTAATTGCTGGCGGAAAATGGTTTCTCAAGACAGCGATTTTCCATGAGAACAACACAGTCACTGGCTGTCATTACTGCCCTGGAAAGAACTTAACAGAGCTAGGATTTGAACACGCATATCGCAAGGCACTTCGTCTGGTTCTCGACTTTGTCACACGTCATGACCACAAGGCATTTGTGTTCTTGAGAACCACCACTCCGGACCACTTTGAGCATGGAGAATGGTTCAGCGGAGGGTACTGCAATAGAACTCAACCTTTCAAAGAAGGTGAGGTTGACACGAGGGATGTGGACTCTGCTATGCGTAGCATTGAGTTGAAAGAATTTGAGGAGGCTGCAGCGAAAGGATCTGAAAATGGAGCGATCTTGAAGCTATTAGATACGACCCGCCTCTCAGAATTGAGGCCTGATGGGCACCCTGGACCTTACAGGCAATTCCAACCATTCGCCAAGGATAAGAACGCAAAAGTCCAGAACGATTGTCTACATTGGTGCTTACCGGGGCCAATAGACTCTTGGAATGACTTGGTCATGGAATTGCTAGTGACTGGTGAAACATACAAATGATACGTTTTGTTGGCCTTGAGAATCTAGGTCCGATTCTTTAGATTTTAGGCCGGTCCTGTCGTCTGAAGATGCGATGAAGGCATTGACCCGACTGCAGAAACTGTTGGAGAGCGAAGTGGAAAAAGGAGGTTGTAATCATTTTGTTATAATTTGAAAAATAAAATAATTTTTCCGTTCCTTAAATCTTTACATCTTTATCACAGAAAACACCCAAGTGCAATATATGTGGTGAAATGAAGTGAACAGTTCTTGTTTGTCCAATACAATCCCGACGTTGCTTTGCACAAGAAGTACCGTACCTCTGCTCCTCCTCACTGGTACTAAGTTTGCATCATGCCTAGGACAACTTCACCTTTGAGATGGAGAACTGAACTTGGACAACCTCGGATACGCCTAAAAATACAACTTTTTTGGAGATTTTTTTTCCAACTTCAGGCTCTCAAGTTCTGCACTAATAGCAGTTTAAACAACACGGAGAGACTCAAACTTCAAGACCTTTCAGTGAATTTGATTCTACCTTCTTTTGTTTAAGGCAAAGAGTCCATGAATTGAATCAAATTTTATACGTCAATTCTTCAAATTTTAACTTAAATCTGAATATTATTCAAAAATGAATTGGGCCTCAAACTGCAACTTTCGCAAATAAGTCATCTTTTTGATTCACAAGATGCTTTGCCAACCAACTTTAGTTACAGCACTGGATCAATTCTCACATTTTACTTCAGAATCTAAAATTATTATTGGAATACAAATTCATGACCCAAACTGCAACCAGAAGTTAACTTTGCTTAACAAAAAGTATCAACAAGTAACCCTGATACAGCCTTAAAATCACATCAACTCCAACGTCCGCCTCATTTCTTTTATTTGGTAGCTGGTGCTGCATCTGGCTTCTTTTTTTCTGGTTTAAAGAAAACATCCTGCAATTTGAAATTCATGAAAACCAACGATGGGATATTGATCACAATCAAATTCAGCATTCACCATAAATAACATCATGCTAAATAAAAAGAGCAGGTGTGTAAACTCCGCAGAATAGAAATTCCAGTTTAGATGCAACTAGAATAAACCACAAAGATCGTTAAAACTTTTATTTCGTAAGAGGTCATAACGACTGACTCCTTAAAGAAGGAAACAGAAAGTAACTACTACTTAAATGGGGTGTCTTTGTCATATAGTCATCATTCACAGTACCTCTGCGACAATTGTTACTGATTCAGAAACCCAAGTCTGTGAAACAGTGGGCTAGAGAGGCTCAAAGGTACCTCAGTTTGGTGTGATGGGGCAGGAAAAAAGAAAATAAAAGAGAGAGCAAGATTTAAATCTTGAAATTCCAAAAAAAAAAATAAAAAAAAATCATACAACAAGCCCACTTTTTATTCTCTCGGGATAAGTTCAGTACTAGCAAATGGAGATCTGTACAACTTAGACAACAAAATTGCAAGTGCAGCCGGAAGGAATTATAATGGCTCCTACCCAACACTACAAAAAGGATGAAACAACAATAACTACCCGAATTCATATTCATATTAAGGAAACTAGACAATGTACATGGATTTGATTACTCCAAACTTTCTGAGATTTTATACAACCCAAAGAGAATATGGTGATCTTGGCTTCCATGGAAGCCAAGATTTTGCAAAATAAATGTGGCTGTCAAGCTGAACAAGACTGGTTACTAATTTCGCATTCTAATAGAAATGTTGCCAGGCTTTAGAACACAAAAAGGGCAAGATTAGCTTGCCCATCCAGTCTGCAACAAAAGTAACATCCTAAAGATATGAAACAAAGGCCATTTGCTATCAGTTTACAGTGCCATGCTGCTATCAAGGGAATCACTATCTTGAAAAGTAACATCCCAAAGAAAAGTTTAAAAAAAAAAAAAAAAAGACCCTATGTATTTTTCCTTCTTACGTTTTCGATCTGCTGCTATCAAAGAAATCCATCTCCTTTATAAAATGCAATATTCTAATTACCTTAAGAAACTCTATCCTTTACAGAATTCAATACTCTTAAGCACCAAAGGGAAGTCAAAAAGAATTTCTCATTAATTTTTTCTCCCTATGTTTGTTAGTTGACCAGACCCCTGTACAAAAGAAGGTGAACAAGATGATCATTTGCTCTTTCAAAAATTATATGTTATAGGCTATAAGATAACAAAACTACTTTATCCATTTACAAAGCCTTTCACGATTTGAACCCAAAGAGTTCACAGGATCTCACGAATCCCTGAAGCTCCACCTCAGTTAAAAGATCAGATATGAACCTTTTCTCTTGGGAGATACTAAAATCCCAATTCATCATTCCCAAAAATCATCAAAATTAACCCTAAAGAAGTGATCAAATAAGAGATTCACAAGCATCTCAGCAAGAAGCAAAGAGTCTGGTCATCGTTGCGAGAAAATCTGTAATACCACTTGTAAGTGAGTCGAATCTTACATTTACAACAACCAAACACTGAAATCAAATATCCAATCCGTGAGTGTTTTTTTTTTCTTCTGGACTCGGGCCAATAAAAGATTCCGGCACTCGGTCGATAAACGGAACCAAATTTTAAACCCTAATTTTCTAATCAACGTAAGTAATCCTGATCTACCCAGTCTTAGTAGACCTCGCTCACATCAATGAAACTATGGAATCTAGGACAAACTCGAAAATTCGAAGAACGAACAGAAACATAAGTTTTGAACCAAAAGAAAGGGAAAGAAAAAAAAAAAGTGAAGGAGCGCTACCTTCTCGATGAAGAGATAGTTGAAGACGACCAAAGCCCCTACTATACCCCCAAGAATGGCAGGTGGGCCAGTAAGCAGACTCCATTTCCTGTAGACCATCTTCTTCTACTTGCGCTACGCTGTTTCTCTAAATTCTTCTACTTTCGTCCGTATGGTGTGTTCTGGTTGTCTCTAGTTTTTAATAGAATTCTAAATTAAATGATTAATTAAACAACGTAAACAGGCCTCAAGCCCAAGGTGAATTTTGGGCTTGCCTTAGGCTTTGCCTGCTGGACAACGAAACGAGTCTTCTGGCCCCTCCATAACAGCTGCTACGATTCATCTCCTCCTACATTTTTCCTTCTTCGATCCAGTCATATGGTAATTGTCGTAGTATAATTAGAGTTTGGATTCAACTTTGTAGGACCGTCACGACAGAGTTTGTGTTTTAAAGTGACGAAGAACATTCGTAAAATAAGAAGTTGAAAATAATATTTGTCTTAAACATTTGTAGATCTTTATTGTTTAGACTGTTCATGTATTTGTAATTACTTGAGTTGGACCTTATTAATTCAAGGTTCTCCAACAACTACGAGAAACTATTATCTACAGTTAGCGTTTATATTGGCTCGGTGGACTGATAATGCTCTTCCTTTGACAAACAACGGGTAATATATTAACTATAGTTACGTCCCTTCTCAAAATCTATCAGTGGCTAGACCGAAGTACATTAAAAGAGGAAAGAAATAGAAGAATTTCACTCTAGTTGCTTTTCTGATTCTTCCACTTGAGCACCAACTCAGAAAGACATTTTGTAGACGGACCATCTTCACTGATGGCCCTAAGAGCAGCTCCCTTAAAGCTGTCCATCTGGTCGCGAATCCTTATTCCTTCTTCCCCTTCCATGAGAGCCTTCACAACCTTGGCTATTTCCATTCGTCCCACTACCCCTTGTTCATTAGCTTGTGGTCTGAGTGCTACCTTTAGACCCTCAGTTAACAAGACTGCGTTCAACTTTTGCTCAGCGTGTAGAGGCCAAGCTATCAGAGGTACACCATTCACGATGCTCTCGAGGACTGAATTCCAGCCGCAGTGAGTTATGAACCCACTCGTTGAGTGATGGCTGAGGATCTCAATTTGAGGTACCCAAGATGGAACCACTAGACCTTGCCCTTTGGTCCTGTCCAAAAACCCTTTCGGCAGGTAGCTGAAAGGGTCGTGATGGCTCTGGGCAGTAAAAAATGAGCCACTAGCGGAGCTATCCTCTGGACTTGTCACAACCCACAAGAATTTCTTTCCACTCATTTCCAAGCCCAGGGCTAATTCATGCGTTTGATCCCATGAGAGAGTTCCACCGCTTCCAAAGGAAACAAACAACACAGATCTGGTAGGCTGATCATCCAACCATCTTAAGCACTCTGACCCATCTACCAAACTAAGCGAACCAAGTTTTATAATCGGTCCTATAGGATATACCGGCGGCTTACCAGGTTTTTCTTCTTGCAAGGCTTGTGTAGCTCCTGCTTCCAACTCCATGAAGCTGTTCAACATGATTCCCGCCGCTAAGCTGAACCTTTTTGCATGATGAAGAGCTACCTTGTAGGCATCATTCTTCCGCTCCTGTAAAGGTTCCGGAAAGTCTCGTCCGTGAACAGGGACGGATCCCGGTAATCTAACCGGTTCAGGCATGTCCCGGAATTCGCATGAAACCGTCTCATTTAGCTTTGCCAAGTAAAGGAACAATGATAAACCAATCGCGGTTGAGGGAAAAAATACGTACGAAGAGACCTCGAATTCCTTTGCGACGTCAAACGCATCGGTGCCAAATAAGTCAACAACCACTCCTACTACCCTAGTGGTTGCGACCAAGGACTTGAGCACATCCCGTATAAAAGAAAGAGAACGAGCAACAGAGAGGGAGATTTTTGTTTCATCCTTTATTCCTTGGGCAGGTAAGTCATCGAAGCTAACTGGGGAAAGAAAGATGTAATTCATGGCAATGGGGAGGGATTGAAGGACTTCCAACTGAGCTTTTGGGGGAGGCCCGAAGGTAGGAATGATGAAGGTGACCTTGCATTCATAGTGGAGATCGAGCCGCTTGGCAAACTCAACGAGAGGGATGAGGTGACCCATTCCTGGACTTGGTATGATGGCTAAGTGGGGTGTTTGTGTTTGCTCCATGGAAGCCAAGAATCAGTTGCCTGAGAAGTCGTATGTGGTTTAAGGGAATGCTCTATGTTGTTAGCAGTATTATAGTTATTTATAGACTCCGTTTGGGTTCATCACTTAAATTTATGTAGGTTTGAATTTTTGATGCATATCTATCTAACAGTCAATTCTTTGTCCTTCCCGCGTCTTTGATTTTTTTTTTTTTTTGGCTGTGAAATCAAAAAGAAAATAGAGTGAAGAATAACCGACCGAGGGCATAGAAACATTCCCGGAAAGCAGCCCTGTTCCACAGTGAGGAACTTTGAATCGTCAAACCTTAGTGCATCCTCATAAACCTGCCAGCATCTAATCAACCTTTTAATGAACAAAGAAAAGATTGAAGCCTCCCAAGCAGAAAAATCCGATTTTACAAAGAGAAGTATAAGAAATCTCTGTTCCAGATTTAGCAGTCAGTTTTATTCTTGGCCTAAAAAAGATATATTTCAGAATAAACCGAAGTCTGAACTAAAGACACCTACGTCGTTTTAAAGTCCCTAATACTATTTTTTTCTAACTTCAGCTTGATAACCACGCTTTGCGTTAGATCAGTCTTACAATTGTGTTAGGTAAGTCTTAACACTGTGTTAGGTCAGCCTTCACAATGTCACGGTCGGCCTTACCTGCCGGTCAATATGGAGTCTCGAGATGTAAAAGGCTTTTAATATAGGTGGAAAAATTGTATTCCAACCCCACGTTGCTTTCAATCTTGGTATTTGGGTTTTTATCTTAAAAAAAGGCTTAGATTCTATATAAAAAATCTATTACGGCTTATGAAGGCCCGAGACACATTAAACTTACGAGGGTCTAGTAGGTGATAATATACAAAAATAATTGAATTTGTTAAATCAATAAATCATAAACTTTTGGCTTAATGGTTAAACTCATTACAATTGATATTAGAGCTAAATTCCATGTCTCAAGTTCAAATCATGAAGAGGAGTGCTACTTTGTTGTGTGATATTGCCTAGGGGTGGGGTTAAGAAGTCATATAAAGAGTTCTACCAAAAATAATGAGTACACTTTTGACTTAGAAAGAAGGGGTATTCAAACTTATTTAGATCCTTAATTTTTAGTATAGTGTTTAGACTTTAGTTTGGTATTAGCATTTGTCTTGTGAGAAGTTCTTTGGTTGAAATAATTTTGTGATAATTCTTTTTTGGAAGTATTATCAAAAAAATAATTGAATATTTGGTTGTAGTTCAGTTTTGAGATACAATCTTATGCTTCAAGATTCTTCAAACATGGGCATTAATGTTTGTGATAATATCATAAGTTAATTTTTTGTGAATTCTCTAAATGGAAAAAGCGTCCATTAGAAAGCACTTACTGGTATTTTATTTTATTGTAATTTGATTTACCGTATATGTTATTATTATTATTTTTTGCATCGATTAGAGCAATCCTTTTCTCTTTAATGGGAATGAACACTTCTTTTATAGGAGAAGTAACACCTCGATAAAATGCAAAGGAACTCAATACAATTTCAATATACATACACATATTAAGAGTTAAGTTAAACTCTCATATGGCCAACTCAAATCATCCGGCCAACGTGGCTTTTGGAAGGTGTGATAGTGGCATCCAACTCAACAAGTTTTCTCCACCGCCCATGACGCAATGCCTCCATCATGCAGATAGTATGCAAGATGGTGGACTCTGTTTGCGTGCCTTCAGAAAAGACAACTTGTGTAAGAGAACACCATTGGCACACAGAAAAATTGTGTAAGAGAACACCTTTGGAGAATGATCGGCTTCTCAACAATGTTGTGTTTTATGTAGTGGGTATAGCAGGGCCGTCGGTCCTCCGATTATGTTTCGAAACAACGCATTACCATATCTAGAAACTAGACCCCTCCCTTCATGCCTGAAAGTAGAAAAGGCAAATGCTTGCTCTCTAACCACTTATGAGATGATGGCATCACTGGTCATAAGGTAGCAAAAGGAGATAAAAGGACAAAAAAGAGGGAAAAAAAAGGTTGAGAGGATTAAAGGAAGCCTATAAGAAATAGCAATCTACACAACAAACGGTCTAGACAGATTAAGAGTTTTCTTATTATGAAATTTAAGTTTAGTCTTTTCTTTATAAGATTGTAGATGCTCCTATAATTGTGAGTCTTTTTTTTTCTTCTTTTCTGTTATATATATATATCCTAATTTCTATGGATCACAAGGGCTGCTTTGGCAGGCCCTCTTCCCAAAATTTCAATCTTGTCTCCTTTATCCGAGCTTTTACATCCAAAACTTTCAACGAATTTTTGAAATCAAAATTTTAGTTAGGGCAGCGAAGGCCGAAATGTCAATCCGCCTTTGAACCCAAAACCAAACCACGCCTCAGAACTTGAATTTCTGACCGAACCTCCGAAAACGGGTTTCCTGAATCTCCTATTCCAAGATTGAGGACTAATATGAGCTCTAAGCTTCGAGTTGAAAAAGAATCGTTTTCAATATTGAGACCTAATATGATTCTTCTCAAACTTGTAAAAAAATACAAAGAAGAAGGTTCTGGAAGACAAAGGAAGATGATTGTGCAGGAAGACTGTACTGGACATGGATGTGCTGAAGGGTTATTTGGGTCCAAGATACTTTGGGCTCAGCACTTCATATTTGGTCCTCGACCTGGGTTTGTAGGTTTCAGTCCATATCCGGATTGTTAGCCCATTAGGTATTTGTGGTGGAACATACATTCATTGGTGTGAGAGAAAAATGTTAGAAAGATTCATTTGTATGAATGTATTATTTTCGCGAGGCTGGAAGCTAGCTGTGAAATTTTGTTAATATTCAGCTAGCAGAATGTGTATAACTATAGGTTTTTTCATCTTGTAAGCTGCAAAACATATTGATATTGTTTCAGAAATACTAAAAATAATAATAATTCAAATACCTGTGTCACCTAGCTCATGGCATTTTTAGCTAGATAACCCTTTTTGTAGGTCACATCCTTTTTGTAGGTTGTTTTCTTTGTGGTTTAAACTATGGAGGTAAGATTTGACTTTAATACCAAATATAACAAATCCAATCATTGAGCCCAAAAACCTAAGCCTATTGACTTAGAGACCTTTGAATAGAAGGGGAACTAGACCCACAAAGTTGTCCTAATTTAAGGGGAAAGGATATGTATGAAAGTAATATATTTTTTATATGTATTATGTATTGCACCTTGCCTCTAAGCCAGGCCCCGAAATTATAAATATCAATAAGCGCCCAACTTAGTTGGTAGTTTGCACTCCTAAACTTAAGAAATTCTAGGTTCGAGACACATTTTATTTCCCTTTACTTATTCAAAAAAGAAAAGAAAAAATATATTATAAAATACATTACCAAAAAAAATAGAATAAATATTAACTTATTCAAAAATAAAATCATTGAAGTATGTTCAACTTCTCAAACTGATTGGCACCAAAAATAAAATAAATATTAACTTATTTAAAGTAAAATCATCAAAGTTCGTCATTCTTCCCAGGAAGAGAAAGAAGATAAAAAAGAAGAAAAGCAAAACCCTAATTGATCCTACTCCTAATTCCTTCTCCCTAATTCATTCTTCAACGGAAAAATTCTCGTGTAGCTTTTCTCCTCATGTTCAACTCCTCGAACCGATTCGCCACCTTGTTCTTCAACTTCTCCAAGAACTCCTTTTGCCGCACAAGCTCACCCATATCCATCTTCTCAATTGACATGTCTAAGAACACCCCATCGGATTCTTTCGCGCTGATTGGATCTCCCACCGTTCGCTGCTGGTTATTTCCGTCTATTTGGCCGCCAAAACCACGGCGACAAATATTTTTCCCAGGCGTGGGGTCTCGGCCAAGGAAGCGGTCGATGACAGAGTCCGTGGATGGGTGCCCGAACGCGTAGGGTCTGTCGTTCGGAGAGAACATGACTATAGCAACCTCCGCACTGCATTGGGAGCAAATCTTGGCAGCCTTGCTGAACAGGCCGTTGCGGCGTTTGGAAAAGGTGACAAGGCGGCACTCCTCCCTCTGTATTGCCACCATGTCAATCTTTCTTCGGCCCCTTCCTACGGGTCGTGTGACCATATTATTCCGCTTAATCACATATGTGGAGTGACCAACAAAGAGACGAATATGTATAAAAAGACCTAGAGTGATTGTCGTTGTCTTTTTAGAAAGTGAAGTCTCCAGGTTTTCTCTTTATAGTCAAGTTTTACCTAACTTGCCGCCTTGCAAGTTAACTTTAAGATTACGGGGCCACAAAACATTTAAATTGGATTCTTTTCAGTTTGGGAGAAGGAAATCAAATTGGATCCTAAAACGAAAACATGACTCCTAGAGGAAAAAGTCACCAATTGAGATTACCCACGTAAACGCGTTGGAGGTTATACGGTTCTCTTAGAATCGTTGAATTTTTCAAGCTCAAACTTGTACTTGGACGAACCTAGCCAGTATGGGATCCTTTATTTTCGTATCCCTTTGATGGCACATAATGCTCGTCTGGTATAGGCTTGGGTATTTTTTTATTTTTACTTCCTTTGCCTTCTAAAATTGTCTATGTATATATGTTATTGAAGTTGCCCCGTTCTACGCGTAATGGAACACTCTGTTTTATTGGCAACTCTGGTTTATTAGGTTTGACCATGTTACTTTACCCATTGGTTTATTCATTTTACTTGACAAAGCGAATCCGTGGAGACTGATGACAAAGTGAATCCGTAAAATAATATGTATGCCATTGAAACTTTCGTCAAACCAGCCAAAAAAATTAGATTGGAAGCTGAAAAACAAATGGGCGAAATAAGCTGGCTCCTAAATTGTTGACTAACCTTCTACACACGAGAAGAATGATACAGTGATAACGACTCGTTTAGCACATTGGAATCAGAAGATGTAAAATCGAATAATCCTAGCAAACTTACCTAGATCCTTAAACGTGTTAATCTTACATGAGATTGAAAGATAAATCCATCGCATTTGATTAATAAAACTTCTATTGATGTTGTTACGAATGACAGACTATAGGGCTGAAAGATGATTTTAATACTCAGATGTTGCCATTTCTATAATTTGTTTGAGATGTCCAAGTACAACAAATATAATTGGGTTCCATCCCCAGTTTTAACCTACATGTAAAATGAGTGTTTCTTTACCTTTTCATCACGGTGGTAACGAGGACAATTTTTGAGTTAAAATATCACATTAATAGTGCAAACCTTGTTGCAGTATGAAATTCAACAAATACATTTTATCATTTTCGATCAATTTACGTCGCTAATTCATGTGTACATAGGTATCTGAAAGTGGATCTTTAGTCTCGGGCGTGTATGCCTTATGGGCCTATGATTGCATTGACTTTCATCTTGTCCCTCTCGTTATCTTTTAGACTTTCTCTTTTCTATAGTTCTTGATTAATAGGTCTTAAATCAATTTGCTTCCTCACTTTGCCAAGTGTACACCTACAAGTTAAGCTTCTATTTAATATCAATTATGTTGTTGAGTTAGCAATTTTATCTTAGACGTAAAGTTCCAATAAATTGCATCACTTACTTGAAACAAAAATAGAACTACTAGCATAGAAAGGATCACATAGTAAAATATTTCAATCCACATTGCTAATACCTTCGAGTATTGTTAGATAACTATTGAAGGTAAGTGTTGTCCCACATTGAAAGCATGAGATGGACTCTCAAAGTGATACGGGTCCCACATTATAAGCCTTTAAGCTTATAAGTGATGAGATTTTCCCACTTAATGCCTTAAGATTTTGAGATGGATATTTAAACTCTAATATAGTATTAGAGCTAGGTTTGGGCCTCTACTTCATAATCTCTTATACCCTGAAGTTAGGCTTTAACCCACTTGTTTACTTGCCTTAACATGCAAGCGAAGGGGAGTGTTAAAGGTGAGTGTTGTCCTACATTGAAAACATGAAGATAAGCCCTTAAACTTATAAGTGATGAGGTTTTTTCACCCAATACTTTCAGGTTTTGGAATGGATCCTCACATTTTAATAATAACTTTTGCAAAACAAGTCATGATTTAAAGTAACTACTTTATGTCAAGGTTGTCATGCTCGAAAGTAAGGCGTGTAACTGCAGAGTAGGTAGCAACAGGACACGCAACAACATAACAAGCCATGAAGTAGTGTAATAGTGCATGAAGTAGCATGGTGACAAAAAATCTCCATGCTAGTTAAGCAATGTAAAGAGGCGAGGAAGTATAGAAGCAAGAAGGCGATAAGCATGGAAAATTGACTTTATCTCATACGAAGGACCTTGTGCACAGATCAAGTTCATCCTGATGTTATGAGATTGGGATTTGCCTTAATTAGTATAATGTCATGTTCTAGAATGGAATATTCTAAGAGAGAAGATATCTAAAAGAAGGGATATAAAGGACACTGCCTTACATTGAAAAGGCAAGTGAGAGGTTCTAGGTTTATAAGGGTCTTGGTTACTCTACTTAATAGACTAGTCATTTTGGTAGGAATTTCAAGCTCGTGGCCACATTAGGGGTGATGTGGATTTGGGTGGGGAAGAATGTCATGTTCTAGAATGGAACATTCCAAGAGAGGGGATATCCAAGAGAGAAGATATAAATGACATTGTCCCACATTAAAAAGGCGAGTGAGAGGTCTTGGGTTTATGAGGATCTTGGTAACTCTACCTAGTAGATTAGTCTTTTTGGTTGAAAGTCTATGCCTGTGATAGTAAGTATACATTAAGGTTTATTTCAAAGTTTGGACTTTCTAGAACCAAGTCATGTAAGATACTTATGCATTAAAATGTAAAGATCAAACCCTCAGAATATGATGTTAATGCTCTTATTCAAATTCATGATACAACATTGGGTGACCTTACTTAATATCCTTGGCTTCTTGGGTGCCTCATTCATTTCACCCACATTAGACTCAACATCAACTATCTTGTATAGGTATTCAATTGGTTCATCCTTGCTTACAATTGTTCTCACATAGATCTTCTACTTAAGGTTATTAAGTATTTCACAAGATGTCCAAGATTAGGTCTTTTCATAAAGATTTTAGGATGATTGGTTATTGTAATTATGATTGGATGCTATGTCCTTTGACGTGATGATTTCTCATTAGGTTTAGCATTAAGCTTGGTAATTCCTTAATTTCTCGCAAAGCATAGAAACAAATCATAGTTTCCGTTTATCTACAAAGGTTGAGTTTAAAGTTATGGTGACGATAGTTTGTGACATAATTTAATTGTATGGCTTCCTTGGAGATTAATGGGTGGTAATTTCACAACCCATTCCATTATTTTGTGATACTAAGATGACTAATCATATTGTCAACAACCCTTTTATTTCCATGCAAAAACCAAACACATAAAAATGAATTGTCACTTCATTAGAGAGAAATAACAAATCGAGTTTATTTAGACTTGCCACATTTAGACATGAGCATAATGTAAATCTTTTGACTAAAACTTTACCTAACATGCAATGTGATTATCTTTTTTAAAGGCTCACTATATTTAATTATATATACTCACCAACTTTGAGGTTTATTTTTTGTTTTTTTTTTGGGGGGGGGGGGGGGGGTTGTATTATTTAGGCTTAGCCCACATTCTTTGGATTGGGGTCACACATGCAAGTTGGACTTGTATTACCAACCTAGGTCTTGTCTTTGTATAGCAAAACTTCTATTAATATGTTACTCTTGAAAGTTAGATGAGAATATCCAGAGTATAAACATTATAAAGACTCTAGTATTTAAGTACTTTGCTCAAATGGTTAAGGGTAGGGATAGTTAGATTAGTCAGGGAAATAAGGGAATCAAGGGTAGTTCTTGTTGATGAAATATTTAGTTGAGTTGTTTAAATAGGAACATCCATTGTAATCCATGGTAGCTTGAATTCTCATTGTATTTCAGATTCCCAATATTGAATATAGTTTCATTCCCATTCTCTCTCTTTGTGTCTTAATCTCATCACCATAGGTGGTAGTTGATGAAGTAAGGGACACAAGGCATGGGAAGATTACGCCATTAAAGGCCTAATTACTTGGTCTATAGTTCAATGGCGTAACAAAATGGTATCTATGCTTATTTATTTTGACATAGCTAATGCTTGCTTGGAAAAGTTAGAGGCTGACTTGGCCTGTAAGGAAGTAGAGGATAATAAGAAGTTTGATGCTTTTTTGGAGAGCTTGCATCAACTTTCCAACTCTCTTGCCTTTCGTAATCCTTTTGGTTCCTAGAATGGGGAAGATGGTACCTTTTTTTGATCGGGAAAGGGATGGTACAGACTTTACTCTGCCTCTGAATTGGGTGGACAATGGTTTGCTAGAGTTAAAATGAATTTTCCTCATTTTGATGGTATTGAGGACCTGAAAGATTGGTTGGGGTGAGTAAAGCAATATTTTAGTTTTTATGATATAAAAAGGGAGGACATAGTTTGAGTAGTGGCTTTGCACCTTAATGGTAATGCATAGATTTGGTATTGTAAGGTTAGGGAAGAGTTTGCTAGCTTGGACATTTCATGGATGATTTTTTCAAAGGAATTAGGGGAGCGTCTTGGCATTAAATGATTTCAATCTTTTTTTGGTGATTTGGTATTATCTTAAACAAACTAAATCTAAGTTTTCCAAATTACTTTTCCATTCCAGCTAGTTGGCTATTGATCAACATGTTACTTGCTTTACTTTGCGCTTGAAGGATGGATTAGGAATTGACATTCAAGCTCCCTAACCTTTGTCCCTTTTTGTGGCTTTGGGTTTGGCTCGGTTATACAAGGCTAACCATATCAATAACAGCATGGGGGCATTGGTTAAGTGGTATGATTCAACCTGCAACTTGAATAATACTCTGAGCTTACTAGTTTAAAGCTTGTCTCTAACAGAAATTATGGATGAAAAGGCCAAAGGCCTTTGTTTTCATTGTGATGAGCATTTTGTTCTTAGTTATCGGTGCAAGTGGGTTTTTCTTATTGAAGGATCTCAGATCACTAAAGTCAAAGAAGTTATTGAGGACAACCTTGAACCTCAAACGAAGGTCGAGGAACCTCATATTTTATTAAACACTATTAACGATTGTGATTCGTCACAAATAATGCATATCTTGGGAAATCTTAGAGGATTTAAATTAAAGGTGCAAATGCTAGTCAACTTCGGAAGCTCTCATAATTTTGTAAGTGATATTTTGGCTAAAACTTTGGGGTTGAAAGTGCAAAAAGGATGGCTTTTAGTGTGAAGGTCGCTAATAGTGACTCTATCATAAGTCATGGAATCTATATAGGCTTGAAAGTGTTGTTGTAGAGGATTGAGTTTTTACTTGATCTCTATATTCTTCTATTACAAGGGGTTGACGTTGTTCTTAAGAATGGTTATGAACTCAGTCCCATTCTCTGGGATTTTAAGCAACTAAAAAATGGAGTTCATAGTCCACGGAAGGAAGGTAATGCTACAAGGGGGTCCGTCTTCTCCATAAGGTTATTGCTTATGAGGAAATGGATATAGAATTATTCAAAGAAAAGTATGGTTTACTAATGTGTATTACAATAACAAAATAACTAATGAAAATGGAGGCTATCAATTTTGGTATTTAGGACTTAGATATCAAAGGGATCGATGCAAGCTAGCTTCAAAATTTAAGAGTGCTTTTGTAGAATTTTGAAACAGTGTTTTAGGAATCCATCGGTTTACCACTTCATTGGACACATAACCACTATATACCATTAATGAACCTAGATCAACCGGTATAGGTTTGACCTTATAAATACCCATTTTTTCAAAAAAGTGAGATTGAAAAGATCATCTAAGAGCTTCTAGATTCCTATGTCATCCATTTAAGTGTAAGCTCATTCTCATCCCTAGTATGATTTGTAGAGAAAAAAGATGGGTCTTAATAGCTTTGTATTGACTATTGTTAGTTAAGTAAAAACACGAAGAATGACTATTTCCCTATGCTAACAGTTGATGAACTTTTAGAAGAGCTTCATGGGGCTAAATTTTCTCCAAATTGGACCTTTGATATGGTAATTACCAAATCTAGATTCATCTCAAAGACATCCGTAAAATGACTTTTAGAACCTATAATGACCATTATGAATTTATGGTTATGCCGTTTGGACTTTTTAACACACCTTCCACATTTCAATCATTGATTAATGATATATTTAGACCTTATCTTAGAAAATTTGTCTTTTTTTTTTTTTTTAATGACATCCTAGTTTACAACCATAATTGAGATGATAGTTTGGTTCATCAAAGATAGGTTCTAAAGTTGCTTTAATGGCATAAGTTATTTGTTAAGGGGTTTAAGTGTGACTTTGCATGTAGTGAAATCCACTTTTTGAGCCATGTTGTTTTGGTTGAAAGGGTCTCCATGGACCAAAAAAACATGAGGGAAATTTTAGAATGGGAAAAACCAATTATAGTCAAAGGTCTAAGGGACATTTTAAGATGGTAGGATATTACCATCGTTTTATTCAAAATTTCAGCAAGATTGCAAGGCTACTATATGTTGAAGAGAAAGGGCTTTACTTGGTTGGAAATCTCTAATTAGGGTTTTATAGAATTAAAGGAAGCTATCACTCTATCACCAACTTTGGCTTTATCAGACTTGAAGCAACCACTCATAGTGGTTTGCAATTCTTCAAGAATAGGAGTTAGGGTTATTTTAATGCAAAAGGATTGCCCTATAGCTTCTTTTAGCAAAATTTTGTATGGCTGGAATCTATCTCTCTCCATATACAAAAAGGAGATGCTCACATTGGTGACAACAGTTCAACATTGGCACCATTACTTGTTGGATCATAGATTTGTGGTGAAATTAGATCCCCAAAGTTTGCACTTCCTTTATAAATTATGGTTAACAATGTTGGTTCAATACAAATGGCTCCATAAACTATTAGGCTTTGATTTCATGGTGGAGTATATTATGAGGAAACTTAATGTTGTGGTCAATACCCTTTCTAGGAAGCATGAATAAACTGTTGACTTAAGAATTATAGGGACGTCAGTGATGGAAAACAATGTTGGTCTAGCAAGTCTTGAACAAGGAGACATTCATAAGTTTGATCCCTTAGTTTTGACAAATTGGACCCAGATTGACCCGAGTAAGTGTCATGTGGAAATGGTTACACAAATGGGGCACTAACTAAATAGGTAGGCCTAGTTAAAACAAAAGGGCATCATGTCAGAGGATCCAATGCAATCTGTACAAAGTCAGAGCTTGATTCATTTTTGCAGCCCTAATTTGGTGCTTTGCACTTAGGTTTAGGTCAACCCAAAGACAACAGTGACAGACTGCTTTTACCAGCATTCAAGAATAAAAGGGTTAATTATGCAATCTCTTCCTCTCTTCCACATTGGTTGGATTTGATTGTGGAGGAAAATAACAATGATGTTGGTCACTCATATTCAAGCTAGGAAGGTATTGGGTCCTTGGGAACTTTAGAATGGGATAGTATTCTTTAAAAGCAGAATTCATCTATCTTAAAATTCTGCTTTCATCCTTCTTTTTTTTATTAGAGATACATGATAGACTTCATGAAGGAATTCAAAAGACTTTGCAGAAGCTTAGATTGGTGTTCCACTGGGAGAAATTACAACAAGATATAGAGACTATTGTGCAACATTGTCAAACTTGTCAATGCTAGAAATTGGAGAACACTAAGCCTCCAAGTTTTCTATAGCCTCTTAACATCCTAAATCAAATTTGAGAAGAAATTTTGATAGATTTCGTCAAAGGCCTGCCTACATCAAGTGTGAAAAATGTGATAATGGTTGATTGATTGACTAAGCAAGTTTGGACATTTTGTAGCTTTGAAACACCCATACACTGCAAGCATGGTTGCATGATTATTTTTTGATCATATTTTGAAGTTGTATGGTCTCCAAAAGGTGATAGTTTGTGACAGGGACCTTACCTTTATTGGGCTATTCAAGCAATAAATTTTTAGAATGCAAGGCACATGGCTTAATTTTTCAACTTCTTAGCTCCTATAGGCAAATGGGCAAATTGAGGTGGTTAATCAATTTGTGGAAATGTACCTATGTTGCTTTGTGGGAGATGAGCTAGCTACATGGATTAACTAGCTATCTTGGGCGGATTATGCTTATAATACTAGCATCCACATGGCTACTAGAATGACTCCATATCAAGCCATTTTTGGTCCGGCTCAGCTAACTTTGCTTGATTATGTACTTGGCATATCTCGTATAGAAGTGATAGATAATACATTAAAAGAAAGAGATCAAATTTTAAAGGAACTGAATTCAGATCTAACCAGCTCAAGCCAAAATGAAACTGTATTATGACAAAAAACTTAGGGACATGGAATATTAGCCTAGAGATCTCATGTATTTGAAGCTCCAACTACATTGACAGACATCCATAGCCATTTAAAAGACATTTAAGCTCTCACCACATTACTCTGGACCTTATGAAGTGGCTCGAAAAATTAGAGTAATGGCTTATTAATTAAATTTACATACTGGAAGCCAGATGCACCCTGTGTTCCATGTTTCTACTTTACAGAAGTTTCTCGGTGATGGAGTTCCTGCCCAATATGAGTTGTCTCCTATGTTAGTTGACAGAAGTGTGATGTTATCGGTCCCACAAGCAATTTTGGATCATAAGGAAAAGGCCGACATCAGAAGCTTTTGGTGCATTGCAAGTGCATGTCTCCGGCCAATGCTACCTGGGAGATTGCCACACGACTTCAAAAGCAATTTCTAGATTTGAACCTTGTAGACAAGGTCCTTCTGAACAAGGAGGGAATGTTACTCTCAGAAGTCATATGAGAATATTCCAGAGTGGGAACTATGCTCAAATAGCCAGGGGCAAGGGTAGTTAGATTAGTTGGGGAAATAAGGGAATTAAGGGTAGTTTTTGTTGAAGAAAGATTTGGCTGAGTAGTTTAAATAGGAATGTCATTGTAATTCACGGTAGCTTGAATTCTCATTGTATCTCGGATTCCCAGTATTGAATATAGTTTCATTCCCATTCTCTCTCCTTACGTCTTAATCTCAACACCATATGTGGTAGTCAATGAAGCAAGGGACATAAGGCGTGGGAAGATTACACCATCGAAGGCCCAATTACTCAGGCCCGATTACTCGGTCTGCAGTTCAATGGCGTAACATAATCATCTCTTGTAGTTGTGAATACAACGTTGTCTAGTTTTTCCTTGAGCTTTGGGTACTAGAATCTTGATTGAGTTGGTTATGTTTTCTTCCAAAGAGAGTATGTAAGAGAGGACAAGGCGTGCGAGGAGGTTGAATGAAATACCAGGAGCGATGAGAGACAAAATGGAGACATCAAACAAAGAGAAAGACCTGAAATTACCGATGCACACAGATAAAGGTAAACTTTCAAGCATGACGATGGGGATTGATATTCCACAATTTTCAATTAAGCAATAAATATTAATTAAAATCTTATCCTAGAAAATACTGTGGTCCTTATTCTTTTTTAGGAAAAATTCCGGTGTCCCCTGCACAAACAAAAAGGTGACTTGTTAGGCATAACGATAGTGTTTGATCTTCCAAGACTTTCCATTAAGCAATAAATATTAACTCGGGGTAACGTAAGAAATAACGGACTAAAATCAAATTTAAGAAATAAGCTTTTTCGTGATTTTAATTTTTATGTTAAACAATTAATCTTTAAATACATATTCTTCTTCAATTTACCGTCTTATTGATTCATAGTAGAAGGCGTAACTTGCATTTATCACATTGGGTCTCAACTCTCTATGTTTTCACAATAAAATCAATTGTCAGTTATGCATTTCTTTCAAACGAAAAACTGATGATTTTTTTTTTCCTTGTTACAAAATAAGGGGATGGCCGCCTCTCCGCAGCCGATTGAGGGTGTTCACTGTCGTTATTAAGAGACAAATGAGCAGTCGAGGTAGCTTGCAAATCCACCTTGGCCTCCCTCTTTGTGCTTGTTGGTGGTTTACATGTTGTCGCAGAAAATGGCACGACACTCTAAATTCTAGACCATCACCACCACGACCACCAGGTGGTTCAGATTTTCGCCGGCACCGCACCACAGACACAATTTAAAGAACTTCGTGGGTTTCAGAATCTCCTGCCACATGATTTGACAAATCGGACTTGGTCCATATTCGTAAGCGCTTTGTTGCCCGAGCACGTCGGATTTTGGGCATATCCCATGCGAACTGTAACCCCAGATTCACTGCCAGTCTCTTGAAGCTGGTTTATCTTAAAATCTATACGATCACTGCAGTATCTTTCTCACGAAGAAGCCGGGAAAATAAAAGAAGAATTAAATCTTTAGCGGGTCCTAAACCACAGAAAGAGCGAGAATGCGTTGAACAAGATAAAATATGCTGGCACCGAACGGCAGCCGCACCTTACTGAGTTGGTGAGACCCAACAGTCACCCTTCGTGAGGGCCGGCCTCAATTTTTTATTGAAAAAAATATTTCTAAACCTATGTTCAACCTTTATGTTACTAAAACTTTTATTGAAAATAATGGGTTTTTTCAAGAACTTCCAGAATTTTCAGAAGCTCCTGCCATATGGCAGCATAAGAATGTAATGAGTTTTTTCAAGAACGTCTAGGACTCTCAGAATAATGCATTAAAGAGTATAAAATATCGAGGCACCCGACGGCAGCTGCAACTTGCTGAGTTGGTGAGAGACGACAGTCACACCTTCGTATGGGCACGCCTCTTTTTTTTTTTTTTTTTCAAAAGAAAATTATTTCTAGATCTATGTTGAACTCTTATGTTATTAAAAAAATTAGTGATAATAAAGAATTTTTTCATTTTCCATAATTGATCGACGAAGAAAACCTATTTAAAATTAAGTAAAGCCAAGAAATTTTGAGTTAGGTGAAATAAGGAATTGACTATATATATTTTTATGTTTATTGCTACAGGTGTCTTGACTTTTATGAATTAGCATGTGCTGTAACTTTCATTATGTCGCGTTAGAAGAGCGTGGATTATTCGAAGTTAAAGGAAAAATTGAAGGCTGAATTGATCCAAACTCATGTTGAAATTCCTGCAAAGAGCAATAAAACGCACTTGAATTGGTGTTCTATTTTTCAACGGAAAAACAACTTATTCAACGGAAAGGCTCACTGTCACTCAGTACATAAAATGCAACGGTTTCTCATTGCTGATGCTTATTCGTTTGTCCAGAAGAGATGTCATGCCTAAGTTCTTTGTTCGATATTATAAAACTATTAATTAAATCAACTTAATTATAACTTCTGTTATGCAGACTTTCGGTTAGAAAAGCGTAAATTAATATTATTCGAAGTCAATGAAAAAACTGAAGGCTTAGCGGGTCCAAACTCATATGTTGGCATTCTGAAATTTTGGTAAAGAGCAACATGCACCAAAACTGTATTTTTCAATGGAAAAACAACAACCCATTCATCTTAAGTCTAATTGTAAATCAATATACAAAATATAATGCTTTCTCACAACCTAACGCATATTCCTTCATTAAGGGGATGTCATGCCTGAGTTCTTTACACAATATTATAAAACTCTATCAACTAAAGCAACTTAATTATAAGTTTCGTTATGTTGACTTTCGTTTAAAGAGCGTGAATCGGTATTATTTGAAGTCAACGAAAAAATTGAAGGCGTAATCGGTCCAAACTCATACGGCGGCATACTGAAATTCTTGTAAAGAGCAACAACATGCACTTGAGTAGGTGTTATATTTTTCAATGGAAAATCCACATTAGAGGTCTTATTGTGATTTATTATACAAAATATAATGCATTCATGAGAAGTCTTTAAATAATACCAATTTGGCATATCGAACTCCATACCTCCAAGTTGGAACCCCTGCTAACTCACCACTGAATTAGTTAGCTAAGTGACTAAATCAACTTAATTTGGCATACTAGAGAAGAGTTGGTAGATTGTGATCCAATTAAATGTTAAGGATTTAATGTGGATACTGTATCTTGCCACGGGTGAAAGATCGGTAAATAAATATTTATGGTCTCCTAAGTCTACTAAATATGGGTGAGGTGGGTCAGCCTTTTCACGTTATGATATAAGGCAACTATAAAAAGTCTTTATTGTACATATGGGTCTCAAATTTATATGAACTTGTTATGGTAGTCACGTAGTTGCGAATGACATCGTGACAGATGATTAGGGGAATTTGAAGCCGCTGACGGCATTAGATCCAGCACTTCCTCTCTTCGGTTATAAATACTAGACTGTTAAGAAATTAGTATCTAATTTACATGTTCAACACTTCTAGAAAGAAAAATCTCAAATAAGCCCATTATTTTGTTCATCGATACGGGTTTTAGTATGTTATTTAAGTTTTAATGAACTATTTCAGACTGTACAAGAGAATAGATATAAATTTATAATTATATCCTTAACATAGAAAATAATTTAAGGCACGAGAGCGGCCCATATCTTGAGGCGGAAACCAGTCTCCCAGTTTTCTGGGGCTTTTGTTGTAGGATATGTTTATGTAATTCTGAATGTTCTTTATTGACTTCAGGAAAAAATGGGACTGAAACTGACCATTATATGAATGAGATAAATTGTTGGAAGCTATATAAAAGCTGAACAACGAACCTTAAAATCAAAATTGACGTAAATCTGAAGCTGTTCTTAGATATTTTTTTCTTTAAAGAAATGATTATCGGCAAGAAGTATCTAGGTAGGCAGTTCTATTCGTACTTTTTAACATGAAAAATCGGAAGAGCTCTATCTGACATATGCGTTGTACCTCGTGCTGAGGCTACCTACCGTTCATGAATCACATAAAAAATTCACGAAACAAAAGCAAAGTTGACAACCCTAAGTTGATCGTAACCCCACATCTAACATCCCTCTATGATATATTAATTATCTTCGGTCAGCATTTGCCATTTCATAGTCCCCGTCCGCGTGCCAGCCAAATATGAGGACAAAGACTATGACCAGGACTCTTTATCTTTTTATTTATTTATATATTAGCTAATGAATTGATAGCAATTGTCCAAATAGTTCGTGCGAAATGGTTTTCTAGATGGTGCTGGTAGTCCACTGGTTTGCAATTTATGGTCTTCCACATGTGACTTATTTTTTCATTGCCCGAAATAAATAATCCAACATATTTGTGGGAGCCTCCACCTCAATGATGAGAGTGGATATCCATTAAAATAGGAGACGTTTTCTTCTCTTTTCTCCCTCAGCAATGGGGCATATCCTGTTGCCCGCTAGCTTTTCTAACCCACAACGGCCAATGCATTAATTGATAATAACTTCTTGAGCTCAGAACAACCGACCAAGAATTTATTTGCATTCGTCTTTAGCCAGGACCGGACAGATAAAGGAATTCTCACATGGAGGAAGAAAGGGATGGCGTTTAGACTAGTAGGAAACAGATCTTCTTTTTACTCATGGAGCCAATCACGTCTAAAACTGTACGAAAACGTCGTATTAAATGCCTAACCATTCATTTTTAAATAAATCGAGCCCATGCTATGATTCTCCAACGTCATTCTTTACCCAGAGTAAGATTCGTTCTCTTAGTTACCGAAATTAAGATTTTTAACCATGTTAAAGGGAAATATAAGTTTTGTAGAATCTAGATAAATAAATCGAATTTAACGACCATGAAATAGTAATATTATTTGAGAAGGACTTATAAAGATACATGTTGATTTTGTAGTCCAAATATCTAAAATTCATAAAGAAAAAACACCGATAACCACTTTCTCCCTCAGCTTTAGAAAATGATAACAACTAAAGTATGGCAGCTAAAGAATATAAAGGGTCTACCCAGTAAAAATAATAGAAACAAAATGAAAATCTATTCACGTTCTGAGGTACGTGGTTACCGGACTACATCATCGGCATATTGTGGTTCGGATCTAAATATAATCCTTCCTTCTTCTTCTTTGTACGTAATGTTCTGAAATCTTATTGATGATTCATTGCGCTAACTTATTAATTCCTTGATAATCCACTAGTGAAAGCTTAGTCTTCTTTACTGGAATGAATTAAATTTAAAGGTTGAGACGGAAAGTTTAAGCATAATAATAAGAATTTCGGAGTAAACAAAAAAAGTTTGGTACTTGACCCTAGGTGATCCGAAATTGGACTAGTTGATTGAAGAACATGTAATTCTATGAAAAGGCATAACATATAGAATGGGGAGATAATAAAATTAAGGATCAATGAAAAGAAAGACTAGCAGTTGTGAATAAAGTCCTAAATAATATAGAATAGTAGAGACAAAAAAGAGATATTAAACTAATGTATTTTCTTTGAAGTGCCTTTTGAGATGGAAATGATGTCCCTTCTGATCTTGATCTAATATTACATATTTAACAACTTTAGATACTTTCTTTAAAGTTCCATTTTTTGCTTTGCTTAATTTTATACTTCACTTAACTAACTTGTATCATTGCTTCTTTCTTTCTTTATAATCTTTAAAGCAAATAAAAGCATATTTAGATTGTGTTATACCTAATAAGCTAAATAACATTATTATCACCAATTAAAAATATTTTAAGGACTTTTATTTCCAACAAAAATTTTGATGTTACTTGTTCAGTCATTTCTTTTCCATACTTCATATCGAAATATATACAAAATATTGCTAGTGCAAGTTTGGGGACCATCATTATAATTTGTAGATAGCCTCTACATCGGTAAAGCACTTTACAAGGCAGGCCATCGCTTCTTGGTTGCCTTTGTTTGTCACTTAATCACAAAACATGGGACTATTATATCCTTTTGGGAGTGCATACAGTTGGCTTATTTGTATTTTCCAAATCTACTGCACGCATGCAAGGCATCCACTAAATTCCTAAAGGAGTTCCAAAATAACTAGCTGTCCATGACATGTGAACTTTATTGTATGACTCAACTACACTAGAATGGAGTACAGCATGTATTAAGATCTCAAATGGCTGAAAACAAATATGAAAACCCTAAAATCCCGCTTAGTCTATTAAAATAGAAAACCACTTTCATTTCCAAAAGGAAAGGTTGCATTGCAAGGTTTCATATTCTATATGTTGTGGAAAATGACTCACCACATAAACCTATAAAAGCATAGATTATGCCATAAACATACAAGAAATACCAAGTTTAAGGTAGTTTGAACTAACACAATGTCTTACATCTTTTGTTATTGGTGTAGCTACTAATCTCTTATCTTCTTATTAAATTTTTATTCTTAGTAATCCCAACACTCATATGGTTGGTTTCTGTATTTGCAACACAAAGTAGCACCCTCTGGCTACCACCCCCACTATGCAAGGTCTGTGTTATTGCCTTTACAATGGTGCAATCCTCTTTTATATCCCTTAAATTTTCCTACGGTCTTTTATTTTTAAACTAACAATAAAGGTAACTTTAACTAGATGCTACTAGAAATACTTACTACTAATACAAAAGAATATAACCTTTAAAATATTTATAAGACAAATCTAACTTAATTAATTTTTACTTCAAGTTCCTAGTGCTATCTATACACCTTATCCTCATAAAATTAACTCATTACTCTAATGAGGTACGAAAGCTTGTAGAAAAAGCAAGTAATAGAATGTCTCCATTTAGGGGTAAGAAGTAACCAATTGGAGCACTAAGCACTTGCCGTGAATTAAAGTTTATACTAGCGGAAAAAGACACAAAGCATTCTAAACACGTTGCCCGAAGAGTAGAACAAACTATGAAAGAGAAGCAAAAAACTTTAATCCCTTTACGTGTATAGAACTTCACTAGAATAGGTAGTTGTTCTCATCTAATTGAGTGTCCGTCGGTGATTTCATCAAAATGATTCAAAGTATCGTTGGTTCGGAAGCAAAAAGGATCTAGAATTTTTAGAAATAAGCAAAGGAATGTAATTATAGTGCAAGAAGTCTCTGACTATGACAAACTCCTAATTTCTTCTTTGAGTTGATTTCTTGAAGTTAATTAGACTGCATGGTTGTGAGGCTCGTGGAAATTTTCTGTCTATATATTTCATTGAGCTTTTTTAAACTAGATTAGCTTTTGATTTTCACTTTAATTTTTAGTTGGGTGCCTAGGACTAGTGGACTTTTTTTAATACTCCTTTTTTTTTTTTTTTGCTTAATGTCGAGCACTTCCCTTAGCTCTTGTACTTCTTTTCTTTTACTTCAATACGGATTTAACCCCAAAAGGAAAAGTCCGAAATACTTTAATGACTTGAAAAGGTTTATTATGTGAATCAAATATATTTATTTTTACCTAGAATTTCTAGGCCAATTTCTCCTCATTACTATAAAAGCTTTATTGCCACAAATGGCACGTCAGCATGCCTTCATGGCAATGCCACATCAACAACAAATAGCCATGTCAACAACACTTGTCACATAGTTGTACACTTTCCCTCCAACACCACAACAACCCTAAGAAAAGATGCAAACACATATTCTCATCACTAGCTAGCTAGTTCAAGTGGTGAGCTAGTGGAGACCATGACCATAATGTCTAAGATCTGGCATCCCATGTGTGTGAGTTAGGTGTAATTAAAAAAAGAAAAAATGCATCTTCTCCTTTCTCATTGTGCAATGTACATAGTACCTAAACACCTTGTATGCCTAACTATTGGAATATATAGGATCCAACACTTACTACCTTCATTCTGTCCTGATACATTATAACTCCTCAACAAATAAAAAGGCATCTCTATTACAAATTCTTGTCGACTAGGAAAGGCAACTCTATCAATGTCATCACATAAAGCAAATCAACCATCAATCTCTCATGTAGGACTAGGAAATTTTATGCTTGGAATAATTTCACCATCAAGTCTATTACCTCTCTTGAAAAGCCATATGTTAATAGCTTACCTTTTCTCATCAATTCTCACTAAAATTGTCTCTGAATTGATTTTTCTCCTTAATGTATAGATTACTTTTACTTGTAAATTTACCTAGCTATATTCATAATCAAACAATAGTAAAAATTATCTTCTATTGTGAAATTTTATTCTCTTGGCTATTTGGCTTATGAGAAAATTCCATTTCAATTTTCTTGATACTTTTTGGTTTCTTTCCTTGTATTAGAAGGCCATTTGGTGCTAGCCCTCACCCTCACCCCTTTTTTGGTTCCTAATGGCATCCTCTTCCTTTGCCATGCCCACAACTATACATAATTGGGTGGGTAGGGGCAACCTTTCTATTCCAACAATAGTAGTGAAAGTAGAAAGACCAAATTATTTACCCTGAAAAGAACATATTATTCCTTACTTTTGTACAAACTAGCTATTCTCCCTACTTAATGGCTCTAACCTATGTCCTGAGGAATTCATTACTAGAATGGACAAAGCTATAATGCTCATTATTGTTTCCAATCCTAACCTCACTTGGTCGGCAAGTCAAGACCAAAAAACTTTTGGATAGGTGTTGAATTTGATGACTTGGTTGTTTTTCCACATATTGCCTAACACCTAGCATTTTGTTATGTTAGCTTGGATTGTCTTTTTCAAATAGCTCTTTCTTTCTTTCTTTCTCCTCTTCCCCTTCTTGCTTAATTTCTTTCTCTTGAGCAAGGTTTAGTTTAGGCTAGTAAGTCGAAAAACAAGATAAAGGAAAAAGAGAGTTTACCTCTATTTAAATACAAATATACATAAGGGAATTTGAAAGGTTGCCTTTTTTTTCATGAATACACAACCATTACAACTACCTATCCCTTTGTAGATGCCCTATATATAAATGGAAGGGAAATGTTTAAAGACATTCCCTTTTGCCAATTCATTTTCTTGGGGACCTCTATTAATAGAACCTTCTCGATACAAGGCCATCATTATTCACTTCCCAACAATCTAGCCAATCCCTTTATCTCCCATACATAGGTCTTAAACCCATGCTTGAGGTCTTTTTGGCCAACACAAGAAATTGCCTTATGGTAGCTTCCTATCACGTCATTTAAGTTTCAATGGTTTTCACAATAAAGGCCCATTGGCTACTTCTAATGTGTATGCTTTGTTTTGTGTGTCTATGTCTTTTTGCTCACAAGCGTCTGTTGTTCACCCTTCAAGTGTTGCCTTGACTATTCATGTCATTATCCAATTTTGCTCACTTAAAGTACTTGCATGATGGCCTAATGCCTCGCACACTTTCGTCTTCCACTTTAGTCTTAGGTTGTCTCAACTTAGCTCTATGTGCCCTCCACATACCAGGCATTGTGTAAGGCTTGTGTGCCTTGGTCCTTGTTTAAACCTTGGTCTCGTAACCCTATGTAGCATGTCTCATCTATATGGTTGTAGCCTAAGTTGCTTCAACTTGTCAAGCCAGTCATGTTAAATGATCTAGCCTTAACATGAATACATGTTTTGGATGTAATTGTTATAATACTCTCTAAGTTCACATGTTTGGTGGATGCTTAGCAAGTTTAGGTATAGCTTAAGCCTTTCTTTGATACTTAAGCTTTAGTCTATCTCCAAGGATCACTAAACATTGACTAAATTACTCTAGGGGGTTAGTAGCCTCACAAATCAATTGATTGCCATTAGTGAACCAATCTCTAACAATGAATATTTGACTCATTTGTTCAAAAGACTTGGTTCCTTCTTCACATTGTTAGTGACAATAGTTGCCATCCATACCCAAAACTCCACCTTGAATCAAGAAGACCTTAATGGTCTTCACCTTATGCAAAAGGCCCACTTGGCCCTAATTAAACAGAGTGTCTCTACTCTTACACCAATTACTTTTGTCTTTGGTGCCTCCTAGTTCAAAAACCAGTTATCCATAACCTACATAGGTTCCTACCAAGTGCCCCAATATGAGCAACATGGCCATTAAGGCCTTAGTCACCAACCCAATCACTTATAGGCTAGCTATAACAACCCTCTAGCCAAAGTTGCAATTTAGGGCAAATCATATGCTAGATTTGTCACACACTTGGTTACTAAACCATTAATTGTAAGGAGTAGTATAATTTGCCCTAAGCCCACTGCATTGCATTCTTTCTACCCTTTGCTATGACAAATTCAACTTGGTTATGAGACTTAAGAGCCATAAATCGTCTCACTAATGATCAGGCAAACTTGGATAGCTTGTTTCCTTACAATAGGACCTAGCAAGTTACTATTGGTGATGACATGGGTTCATTAATAACCTTTACAAGTAATCTCAAAAGTACATTTCATCTCAATATACCAAATATTTTTGTAATATCCTCAATTTCTAAGAACTTATCATTCATCTCAAAATTTATTCTTGATAAAATTATGTTTTTATGTTTTACCAAAGTCCAATTCATAAAAAATGGCTTACTACTTCATGAAGCCAAGTCCACTCTTGATATTATCCAAAAAGCAAAAATGGGAGACATCGATGGTGTTTCCACACCTTGCACATTGCTCATTCTTCTTCCATCAATGATGGAGATTCTTTCTTAACTCATTACTAAAGCATTGTAGATACATTAACAGTCACAAGTCCTAAAATTACATATATAGTTAATATTTTTTGTCAATATATGCATGCACCCATAAACATGCATTAGCAATTAGTAAAATGAATTTTACATTTTCTTGTAGATACCCTGTAACATGGACTCCAACTTACTAAAAGTCCAATTATTGCTCTTAATGCAAACTCTGATACTAATTGAGTAGGAGATTATGATGATCATTGATCAATATATGAATTTTATATTTTCCTTGGCACCAAAGTCTCATGGAGCTTTTGTAAATAAAATACTTACGCTCACTTTAGAATTGAAGCTAAATTTAAAAGCCTTGCTGACATAGTTGCAAAAATCATTTGGATAGAGGGCTCTCTTATAAGACTTCCATGTCAACTTACCATGGCCTTTAACATTATGGTATGACAACCTCTTAGTAGTCTATCTTACTGCTAACCTCGTATTTCACGCTAGGATGAAAAATGTTAAAGTTTATTATTATTTCGTTATAAAATAAATCAAGAATTATCAATTGTCCATTCATTTCATTTCTTCCATTGATTAGCTGGTAAATATTTTCGCCAAATGACTCTCCTATGTAATAATCAAACTATTACAAAACAAGCTTATGTTTCACAATGGCCATTCAACTTTTGAGGTGTATTGGATCGTAAAAGCTCAACTGCCACCAATAGCCACATCAACATGCCTTCACGACACTACCATGTCATCAACACTTGCCACGTGGCTGTTGACTTTTATTCCAATGTCACAACAGTGCATCTTCTCCTTTCCCACCGTGCAGCGCACACAACACCCAGACATACCACACATCCTCCTCGCTTCATCCTGTCTTGATTCATTTTGGCTTCTCAATGAAAAGAAAAGACAACTCCATCGCAAATCCTCATAGAGCAAGAAAGGTAACTCCATCAATGTTATCATGTGAAGCAAATCAGCTATCAATCTCTCACGTAGGACATATAGGTCGACACGATGTCTAGATTGATCTTCTCCCCTTTGTTGATCTAGGAAATTTTTTCTCCTTAATGTATAGATTGTTTTTCCTCGAACATTTATCTAGCTTAATGCCTTCATGGTACTACCTATAAATAGTGTTCAATCCTTTTGTATTCATAATCGATTATAGCAGAAGTTCCTCCTATTTTACAATTTTAATCTATGGATTGTGTTTAGCTTATGAGAAAATTCCATTTTCATTTTCTGCGCACTTTTTGGTTTCTTTCTCTCCCTATGTGTTTATTCTCCCCTTAACTAATATATTTTCAATGTGTTGGTCCCTACTTTATCCTTCTTAACCCATATTCCATGTTTGCTCCGCCAAGGGAAAAAAAAAAAAAAAAAAAAGTGTCCCGTGCATGATTGTCATGTCATTGGTTTCGCCACCAAAAAGCGCTAGGAAATAATTGGATAAAAGAGTAGCGTCCCCAAGGGCTGTTGATGACATAAGACTTACGTTTGAAATGACGTCATCATACCATTGCCAATTTCTAACATCATGCCTATGCCATGCTTAGGAAACTCCTCTAGAAAATGTTCTCTGAATTCGAGAGCCTCCGTATTCGTTGTACACCACCTCAGAACAAGTCAAATAGCCCCCTCTCCTCTTGACAATTCCAATAAGTACCACGAATCTGATTAATCAAACAAGCACCTCCCCAGTAGTCTCCAGCAAAAGCCAGAGGCTCCCAAAACCAAATCTCTATATAAAGCGACACATCTTTCTCAAGTTTGTGCACCTCCTCCTCCCACAAAACAGAGCTTGAGCTAAACCAAAAGCACAGTTCCCATGGAACAGCCACAAAAGCAAGCAACCCGCATAGCCCTTCTACCCAGTCCCGGGATGGGACACCTCATCCCCCTCGTTGAGTTCGCCAAGCGACTCGTCCACCACCACAACTTCATCAACGTCACCTTCCTCGTTCCCCTCAACGGGCCTCCCACCACGTCCCAGAAGTCCATCCTAGACGACCTCCCAAGTACCATGAATTATGTCTTTCTCCCACCAGTCAGCCTCGATGATCTCCCCGAAGGCACCAAGATTGAACCTATCATTTCTCTCACGGTGGCCCGCTCTCTTCCTTCTCTCCGCGACGAGTTAAAGTCACTTTCTCAGAGTACTAACCTAGCAGCCTTGGTTGTCGATCTATTTGGCACGGATGCCTTCGATGTTGCTAGAGAATTTAACATCTCTCCGTACATTTTCTATCCCAGCACAGCCACGGTATTGTCTTTGTTCCTTTATTTGCCAAAGCTCGACGAAATGATTTCTTGCGAGTACAGAGACCATCCCGAGCCGCTGAAAATTCCTGGGTGTGTTCCAATTCATGGCAAAGATCTGCTAGACCCGGTTCAAGACCGGAAAAACGAGGCCTACAAATGGGTACTCCACCACACAAAACGCTACTGCTTGGCGGACGGAATTATGCTAAATAGTTTCGTGGAGTTGGAACCAGGAGCTATAAAAGCATTGCAAGCAGAAGAATCCGGTAAGCCACCTATATACCCTGTTGGGCCGCTTGTGAATATTGGTTCAAGGGACAAGGTTGATGGGTCCGAGTGTTTGAAGTGGTTGGACGACCAGCCACACGGCTCTGTGTTGTTTGCATCTTTTGGAAGCGGTGGCACCCTTTCTTCTGAACAGATTATTGAGTTAGCTTTGGGATTGGAAAATAGTAACCAGAGGTTCATTTGGGTTGTGAGGACCCCAAATGATAAGGTTGCTAACGCCAACTTTTTCAGTGTCGAAAGTCAGAAAGACCCTCTTAATTTCTTACCAAATGGGTTTCTGGAAAGGACCAAGGGGCGGGGGCTAGCTCTGCGATCTTGGGCACCACAGGCCCAAATCCTGAGCCATGGCTCCACAGGAGGGTTCCTAACCCACTGTGGTTGGAACTCCGTCCTCGAGAGCGTTGTAAATGGCGTTCCACTAATTGCTTGGCCACTGTACGCGGAACAAAAGATGAATGCGATAATGCTAACGGACATACAAGTGGCATTGAGAGCAAAGCCTGATGAAAATGGGCTAGTAGGACGAGAGGAGATTGTCAAACTCGCCAAATCGCTCATGGAAGGGGAAGATGGAAAGAAGGTCCGTAGCCATATGAAGGACCTCAAGGACGCAGCCGCCAGGGTTCTGAGTGAAGACGGATCCTCAACGAAAGCACTCTCTGAGTTGGCCTTCAAATGGAAGAACACAAAAGTAAATTAAAATGTGCTTGTATTTCCCGTGTATGCACTGCCCTACTGCACATGGTTGTATATTACTGTTGAGTACTGTTGGTGTTTGAACTACACGTGCTTTGAATGGTAAGTGAGTTTCTGTTTTTAACCTTCTGCTTTTAATATTATTTGTTTTCAATATTAAGTAGGTGAGAAAGTAGCCATAGAATTGCATACGGGGGCTTTTTTCGTGTATTTGAGATAAAAGGAGTGGACCCAACTACTTTGAAATATCGTTTCCTCATGATGCAGCCATTGCCACTTAACCAGAAACGAAGTAGGTGGCTGGCATTGACATTGTGACCAGTCAATCACTGGATTATATTGTCAAAAACTCCACAGAAATTAAAAATGGAATGCTGGGCTCACCTCCACTAGATTTCTCAGGAGTCCCTGTATCTGGTCAGACTTACACGCAGTCTGAGGTGGCCATAATCTGTCATCTAGAAGCATATCCTTTCTTTCTTTCTTTCTTTTTTGCCTAAACAGCACAGCATAGACTAAGAGAAGGATAAGATGTAAAGAATATAAAAATCATTGAAAATAACCGATTGAATCACTCTGCTTTTGATGGTAGTTACCATACACAACCAAGTTATTTGTCCAAATTTGACTGAAGAAGTACTAAAAAACTTTACTCTCTAACCCCACTATGGATGCATGTTCTTTTTAAAGTAACAGCTATCCTTTCCTTTTCTTTTCTTTTCTCTTTATTTTACTTTGACTTGGCGACATAAGACCAAGATTTTAAAGAAGAAAACACAATTGAAAGAAGGAGCCAAGGAAGATCTTCAGGGAAAACACTTCCTTTGAAGGAAAAAGTGAGAATATTTGTCTTGCAAAAAGATTTTCAGGCGCGACATTGCCACGGGATTAAAGTTGGAGTTCCTCATACGGTTAAAAAAAAGAGTGGGGAAGGCACTGCCATAGAGTTGTGAGAAGATGCTTTTAGACTGTGACATCTAACTACCCCCATTTTTGGGGCCGAGTAACTTTAGAATAGTAACGCCCATCGCCTCCTGTCTCTCCCACTCGCTTCCTTTTCCTCCTCTCATTCATTCGCCCAGACATGTGAATCGCTTGCCTCTTTCAATTGCCCCAACGTGTTTTGCACTGATGCTGACGCCTGCTCGTCGACCGCGTCGCGTTGCAGAAGGATGCTATCCTTAAATCCACGACACTGGTCGCTGTTTTATGCGCAGAGGCTGATAGTTTGGCTGTTATGACGGTAAATATTTCGATAAAGACGAACGAAAACGTATATAGAAAATATACATATGAATCATTTCCTGCTCAAAGTAGGGTCCTCTGCCTTTTAGACCATAAGTTCCTTAGCCTTTTTTATCCACTCAACCCTCAATAATGATACAGCACCCTCAAACAGTCCCACAAGGGCCTACCCAGTCACCATCAGTTGGCAGCTTTTCTCCACCACAAAGTAGTGAATGATTTCAACCAAATAAGGTTGAAAGCCTAAAAGAATATCCTCAAAGCAGAACAATAAGATATGCACAATTATTTTCCAATAATTGCTTGTTGGTATGTGGATATTAGAATTATCTTCAAGAGCTGTGTCAAGTCCATAATTTATTCTGTTAAAGTCATTACCCTTGGGGGCCTGCACCTAGTCATGATATAATATTGAGGCTGTTGGTAAAGTTGCGGATTCAACTCTGGTAAATTCTTTGGGAGTGGTTGTGCTAATTAAGAAAAACAAATGGACACACTTGACAAGAAACATGACGACATCATACTGTGAATCATGACTTGCTTGGAATCTTTGGGCTACTCCCAAAAGCTGCTGACCCTGGCATTGCATGTGCAAGGGCCTTTAAGATTGGTACTTTAGGGGAAAGTTTTAGTCTTTTGATCAATCTAATAGTGTACATTAAAATGCATTAAATTGGTTTTGTTGATACCATCATTTTAGAAAAACTATTTTTTAGGATTTTTATTTCTTTTAAGAGATGGGGTCTTTTAAGGTTACTTTCAAGAAATTTTACTTCTTAAAGGACGATTAGTACTATTTCTTAGGGAGCTCTTTGTTTGGGGTCTTAAGTGATAGTTATAATTGCTTAGAATTTTGACGGGTGTCATCTTCGTAGTTCAAGTGCGGACCACAATGGAACTTGTCTTTGTGTTCTTCACGGACCATTCCTAAAAGCTTACTTTTTTCATTACAAAGAGAAAAGGACCATGCCGACATTCAATCCAATTGCTAAAGGAAGCCACTTTTCATCTTTTGGACGTTCTATATCACTATCGAGGTCAATTTTGTAGGCTTAGGGATCTTTAAAGTGTATATTGCGTACCGAACTCTTCTTTAAAAACAGTTAGGGGGAGTTCATTCATTGTAGAAGTCAACATCGGGTTGTAATAACTCTCCTAGGCGTTTTCTTTATCACGATAAGATGTTTTTTTTTTTTGTCTTTTATTAATATGTAAGTTTATTCATAATGTTAGAAAAGTATAGAAGCTTAGAATATTTTCTGACATCACAAAACTTATCTATGCATATGAAATTCTGATAAAGGTTCATAATAATGAAAAATTGTCCAAATCCGTTTTTGGCTGTAGATTTGCAGGATTTAGTCTCCAATTTTATAATCGTCATTGATCAATACAATTCATCATGCATGACATTTGGTTGAATTCAGCACGAAAACCACCATAGTACACTTTGCTGGGAATGGCTATTGTTTTGGCCTGTTGCACTGATTATATAGTCCAATTCAACTTTGACATTGGTAAATACTGTTTACCTTCGATAAAAGAAAACCAATTGTTCGGTGAAATTCTAAATGCAAGTGAACATGTCAAACAAGTAATATAATGATAAGAAAGATATCATCCCACAGAGATTGGTGATTACTAGACCAACTAATTACCAACGGTGAATAACTCCTAGAATTTATCTAGCAAATCAAATTGATAGATGATAGATTAACTAACTAAATCTAAGAAAACTAAATACAAGAAATATGTTAGAGCATATGATTTCACCATAATTACTAGGTATTAATATTAATTATTTATGCTTGCAAGAGGGATAATATCTGTGTGATGGCGGAATTTCCTAATTTATTTACTATCCTATGTCTAGGTATAGCAAACCTACTTAGTTCATTAATTCACTATATCTCTATATGTGAATTGAAACAAACCAAATGCATTAGGATCTATGAACATTCCCAGTTTACACCGAAAGCCACACAAACAATATGGTATATGTCTATCCATATTTAATCTATGGTTGCATATTACAAGAAGCAACTACATGCTATTTCCTGTCGGTCTTTAACATGCAAATCAAGTCATTTAAGTGGTAGCTAATCACCTAAAAGCATTAAACTCCGTAATATGTAACTTCACATAAATAAAATATCTTGCAAAACATACTAATCATAAGATTCATACCATCATAACTAGGTTACATCGTAGCTCTAACAAAAATAAACTAAAACATAAAGAAATAATGAGGAAGAATGGTAATAAGAAATAAAGAAAGCATTTTGAATCCAAGAACAAGAAGTCTGTCACCCTTTTTGTCTTCTCTTCAAGAAAACCTTGAATTCTTGGCTTCTTTCTTGAGTTGTGCTCAATTTCCTCCTCCCCTTCTTTTTCATACCATCATAACTAGGTTACATCGTAGCTCTAACAAAAATAAACTAAAACATAAAGAAATAATGAGGAAGAATGGTAATAAGAAATAAAGAAAGCATTTTGAATCCAAGAACAAGGAGTCTGTCACCCTTTTTGTCTTCTCTTCAAGAAAATCTTGAATTCTTGGCTTCTTTCTTGAGTTGTGCTCAATTTCCTCCTCCCCTTCTTTTGCCTATTCTCTTCTCTTAAATAGGGTTTAGGTTTAGACCTACCTCCTATCCTAGTAGAATTGGGTTTTAGAGATCTAAAACAATTGGGTTTTGAACTTCTAAATTAATTAGGATTTGAATTCCTAACATGATTGGGTTTTCTAAATAAATAGAAAACCTAATAACAATGGAAAATCTAAAGTCCAAGCCCATCTTGACTCTCTTGATCTTGATATTATGATTTTGCCATACAATAAGCATCAGGTTCTCCTTATTCATCCTTTTTCTCCATGCCTCCTTATGCTACATAAACAAGACAAATTTAGGTAAATAAAGAGGAATTCAAATATTTTCTCATAAGCATTGCATTGTTTATTGCCTAAAAATAGGTCAAATAACTCTATAAAAATAGAGTTATCACCAATCAAAAAGCTATCGAAAACTTCTCGCCAAGCTATCTGGAAGGTCATTTTGCCCTTTGCCCTAGGCCTAGTGGAGTAGGTCCGAGAAGGATCCTGTTTGGGAGGCATTTAAAACCTTCTTGAAGCTTTGGGCAAGCTCTTGGGCTTGAGTGAACCTGAGTTGTTTCGTCTAGCGCCGTTTGACTAAGAGTGATCTAGTTTCTTGATGCTTGGGTTCTTGTGATGTTTTGTGAGTTTTCCCACTAGTAGAGGTCCTTTTTTTTGTGGAAAGATAAATTGTATAAGTAAATATTAACATATACACTATATCTATGAAAAGACAAAAATTAAAAGCTTTCAAATTTCACTTAAAATAACATTTTCTTAGGAGAATTTTATATTTATAAATAAAGAAACTCTCATTTGTTCTACTTTATTTACTTTCGCTAAAAGAATATGAATATCAATTGTTTTTCCTTGAAAGTGTCCTTTATTTTGTTTAGCTTATGTATAATAAATGTAAGTTAAGAAAGACATTTTAAGAAGTTTAGTAGTCAAATCCATTCTTGTAATTGCTTTGATAATTTATTATAGTTCTTCATTTCATCCTCCAATATTACATCGGATTCCACTTTGGGTCAAAATACTTATCCAAATCATCCTTGTTCATGCATGCTATAAAAATTTGTCTATACAAACAAGTTATCCAATGAAATTATATTTGCAAATGCTACTAATCCAAATTAAATCTACCAATCCACTATTTCATCAACTTGTCAAAGATTGTTATAATTTTTTTGGTAACAATAAGCATAATTGGAGAGAATAGAGATAAGTGTGGGCCTTAGCTTGAAGAGACCCCCCCAACTCTAAGCCATGACACCTTTTATGTCTAGTTACATCATTGGAGTTCTTTACACTTTCTACTATAAATTCATTTACTCCATAATGAAGCTTCTGAAAGATTTATAAAATTTCAAAACATACATTCTAAAAGGAATTAATTCCAAATTTTTAGATTTGGTAAACCTAATCTCCTTCCCTTTTTTAGTAAGCAATAATTTGTCAAGCTACTTTGTGATAATGATGCACATCTATATTATATGTTCATAAGAATTTCCTTGTTTTTTATCAATGTGGTACTCACACATCCTTACAAGGATTATCTAGTTAGGAAATTAGGCTATGTTTGAAGTACCCTTGATCTATTTTAGATCAAAATCGAATATATTTAAAATAGTTTGCCACTTAAATAATACTTGCTTAGATTCTAAGTTTTTAACGTCCTTCTTTAGAATCTCTTACATGGATTGGAAATCGACCATTAAAAGGAACTTTTAATTTAGAAGGTTGCTTTGAGATTTGAAGATACATAGCATAATGCTAGCACTTTTTTTTTTACCCCTTTTTATAGTAGAATAATTTTGTTGGATCAAATTTTAGTTCTTTAAGGTGAATTGGAATATTTGCACTTCCCACTACTTATTTATTTTTATATTTTACCATATCTTAATTTAGATGCATCTATCTTCACAATTTTGTGAGATTTTAGATGTGCAAGATGTAGGCTAGGCAATTCCTTAACCTGCCTATTACCTTTCCCAACTCTATTAGTATCAATAATCGTTCATGCAATAAACCTTTGAAACTAAGACTTATCCGATAGTTGATTAGGAAATTTTTCAATAAACTAAATCACATGCTCTATCAATGTGATAGTTCCATATGTATTGGAGACACAAAAATATTTGTCTTTATAGCTTGGATGAATCTAGTGTGCTTTAAGTGTTGGTCAACACCATAAGAGAAGACCAGAACATTATCAATATACAATATCATGAATCAAATAGCAAATTAAATATTTTATTCATCATCTACTAGCATTTCAATGGTGCATTATTTAGTCCAAATGATATAACATTCCACCCAAACTTTTCAAAAAGAATGGTAAAAGTAGTCTTATACTAATCATTTTCCTTAGTATAGATGTAACAAAACCTAGATTTCATATCGAACTTTAAGAAGACCTTCGCATCATAAATGTTGGAATATAAATTTTGCTTAAAAATATAAAATAAATATAGTTTAGCACTTTTGATATATAGATGAATACTTGCTGTTAGTAATGAACTATTATATTAAGTAATTTCAAATCTTAGAAATAAGTAATTTTAGGTCTCAAAGAGGCAAGCTTGCTCAAATGACTTGGCTATTGTTAAGTCACCTAATAACACCCTTCCAAAGCTAGTGGTTGGTAGAAATTAAGAACACATAGCTTATGAAGGAGGATGTTGATGAGCTTCTAATGCCTTAGTTAACATATCTATTAGTTGGTCCTTGTTCTCTACATGTCTTGTCTTAATGAACCAATTGTGAATTTTCTCTCATGTGAAATGACTATTGACATTGATGTACTTCCTTCTTTGATGGACAATCAAGTTTGTTATGAGTTACATGACAATCTTCTTGTAACAAAACAAAGTAATAAGATGAAGAATTTGTACTCGTAGATGTCACAAGTTGTAATGGCCATGACGCAATACTCTACTTTTGTAAAAGATTTGGATATCATTCCTTGTTTTTTGATTTCCTAAGAAAATAGACAATTTCACTGCATAATGCAAAACCTAGTGAGTGATTTTCTTCGCATCTTGCATGTGGCAAAGTTGGAGTTGCAAGAAGCTTGCATAGCAAAACTAAGAGAAGAAGGAATAAATAACCCTAAAACTAAGCATCCCTTCAATTACCTTATGGCTTCTTCCAAATGTGACTTGGAATAGATGCATAGTATGCTTATTCTCAATCATTATGAAACATGTAGAGGACATGCCCTTGATAAAAATGTCTATTGGTTGGTCGACTAGAGATAAGAAATAAACTAATAGTTGACCATACTATATGTCCGCTAAGGAAATGAAAATTTATCATCAAACAATAGTTTTTTATTTCCATGAACCTTAGGAGACTATAGTTGATTCAGAAAAGACACAAAAACCTCTGGTGGATCTTTTGTCATCATGATTGCCAGCCTAATCTAGATCAAAGTAAGCATGGAGCGAGATAGAGGAGTTGCATGTGATATGAATACTATGGCAAGAAATGTCTATAAGGAAGCATAAAATGCATTTTACTCCTTGCCAATGTGTGGTTGTTATGACGTAAATAAATTGACATGCAATGTTTACAATAGATCCTTATATATTGGGCCTTGTTAATGTGAGGTGCTACACAACACGTTATTATTCTTCTATAGTGCATTGAATCTAATAAAGAATCACCATCTTTAGTTGATGGTATAGGAACCATGGTAGAAGGTATAAAGAAAACTTTTAAAATGCTCATTTTGGCACGAGTTATTATCTCTAGTGCAAATTTTGCCTAATGAAGGACTACTCCTTTAAAAGTTAGTTGGACTTGATTTTCAAGAAAACAATGTAGGAAACCTAAGTGCTTTAAGTTGAATTTTTTTTTAAGTGTGTTTATTTGTTCTAACAATGATGCACGAAGTGATCTTGTCAAAATGATATCATTGACATAAAGGAGAAGAAAAATGCTATAATTCTCTTTACGACTTATGAAAAGAGAAGAGTCAGCTTAAGAAAGTTGAAAGCCAAGTCCTTGTAGAAAAGAACTTAATTGTTGGTGCTAGGCACAAGGAACTTATTTCAAGCCATAAAGTGAGCATCATAAATGACAAACATGATGTAGTTAAGAATCATTTACAAACCCTAGGGGTTATGACATGTAGACATATTCTTGTAAGTGTTGTGGAGGAAGGCATTTTTAATGTCTAATTGTAGAAATGTTCCAACCATTGAAGTAGACTAATGCAATAATTGTTCATAAAGTAACATGTTTGGCTACAAGACTAAAAGTATTCATGTAGTCTATGTTAAGTCATTTATGAAAACCTTTAGCTACTGAACAAGCTTTTTATCTTTTAAGAGAACTATCAAATCTAAGTTTCACTTTGAATATCTATTTGCACCATATGAGAACTATTTTGGATTGAGAGAGGACAAGTTCTCACATTTGATTTTTTTTAATAAGACTTGTATTCCTTAGCAAATGTAGCACAACCATTTTGGATCTTTGACTGTTTTGGTGGACTGGTAAGTCTCATATAAGAATGAGTAAAATTAGCTAGTTTATAAAGTTTATAAGTATGTTTGCTTGTGAGAGTGCGATGAACTATTTTACCGTTTTTGTCATCTAACCATGGGATGGGATGTGATGGCAGGTTTGGTCGGTTTGGTGGGATAGTGGATTAGGAGGCGGGCTTTGTAGAAATGGGCTGCATATGACAATACTTGTGTCTTGTTGCTCCAATAGAGGTGAGGGTATAGGAAGGTAGATTTGGGCTTTTGAATTGGATATGTTTTGTATTTTTTGTGGATCAATGAAAGGATATATATGTTTTTATCAAAAAGAGCATTTGCAATATATATATTATTTGTTGTAAGTGATAGCCAACAGTGTCCGTTGTACCCAAATGAGTGTCGAAGAAATACACATTTTCTTGACCTTGGAGTCAATTTATGAGGAGTTTATGGTCGTAGATTTGGATATGTGCATAAGTGAGATATTTGAGGGATGATTCCTAGTAGCCTTTGCCTAGATGAGAGGCTATTTAATACCAGAGTAGGAAGCTTGTTTATTATGTGTGGCTATCTTAAAGGTCAATTCTCAAAATTGGAGTGGCACTTTTGCTTGATTCATCATTGATAGTCCAATTTTGACAAATATGTGGTGTTTTCTTTCAAAAGAGTCATCTTTAAAAGGAACAAATGGACTTGAAATTCTTTGATAGATGTCCAATTTTCACAGTAATTAATGAAATGGTGTTAATAAGAATTTCATTGCACCATTACATTAGATATTTTTATTTTTTAAAATTTAATCTCTGCAAGTTTATAAAAAATTGTAAGCGGTTTGGAGAAATTGGTCTCCTGTATGAAGTGGGTAGAACCGCATAAATTTTGAATAATAATGAATAAAAACGATATAGTATTTACTTTCACTCAATGATTTGACTAGTGATGGTGCCTGAATATCAAAGTGAATTAGGTCTAAGGGAGCATATGATACATTGTTGGTGGAAGGATAGGGTAGGCTTTTAGTTTTGCCAGTGTTGAACTACATACATGACGTGGGTGATTTTCCTTAAAAAATTGTTTTTGTGGAATGAAGCAACTTTATTATTGTATTATAGGTCGCATGACGTAAACGCTTGTGCCATCGAACCAATCGCTTTGTGGTCGCCAATAGGGTAAATGGTTGCTACATTTGTGCCAAATACTGGACGCAATAAAGGCCTTTGTCAAGCTTGTCCTTAAGAATTCTTTAAATCACAATATGTGGAATAGAATAAGGAAACACAATCATTATTTTCTTGTAAACTGTGCAACATATAGTAGGATCTTGGAAATAATTGGTACAACCAGAACATTGTTCATAGTAGTTTGAGATGCGGTTGGTAAATCACTTTTATGTGCTATCGGGAGACCAACGCTATCACCGACAGTGAACTCTTGATTCCAACATACGAGATCAAATTTTGAGGTAACTTGAGCTAACAGTAATATGATTTATGACTTTAGAGTTAGGTAACCAAGCCAAATCTGACGTCGTAAATAGCGGTGGCAGTGCACTATAATGTACCTGTGGATTGTTGTTCTGAGTTTAGGGAGAATTGTACCAACAATTGTTTGCATGATGGGCAAATCTCCGACATACTTGACAAGTATTCGATTTGAGGTGATGTCTCAACCTGACAGAGTTAAGGAGGCCGCTGGCAAGTAGGGATTAGTTGAATGGTGGGTCAAATCAAGGTGAGCCTTATGTGTGAGGAGAGGGCCATTTGGATCTTCTCGGCTTAGCATTTGATTTCTTGTATGAGCCAATATGGCAGTTGCCAGTGATGCAAATTCAACTCTATGAAAAGATGAGTGAGATATTCATTTTAAGTTATGAGTTCCCTGATTGCTTCGAGTTGATCGAAGATACCATTAATCTCTTGGAGGAACTCGGTTATAGTCCTGTTGCCTTCTATGGTCGTCTGTAATTTTAGACGATGGGATGAAGCTCGTACCACGCTTTGGCGGAAAATTCCTTCGCAAGGCATGCCAAACCTCACCGAAATGCTTATATTTCGAGAGGCATGTCACAATGGGATCAAACGAGTTATTCAGAATTCAGCCAAATGCAGTCTAATCTCATGTGCCAACCTGCAAGAATATTCCCATCCTCATCTGTCTTGGAGAAGAACTCCAGTAGGCGTGGATAGGTACCTCTAATATAGGTAATAGATGACGGGCTCGAAGGTAAGGAGTGATCCTTGCCTTCCAAACTAGACAGTTGGGACCCTCTAGTATTGCTCCAACTGCGAGGACATGTTCCTGATAGGAGCAGCAACACATAAGTGACTTTCTATTTGTGGTTAGTGTGTGGAGGCCTTTGATAGCATATGGGGATCGTTTTGGGGTTTTAGCCAGTAAGCTCTTTGATACCGAGTTAAAATAAAGAAGTCGATGGCCAAAGCGAATAAACTCAAATTTGAATAACTTGAATACACTGGGATCTAATTTGAATAACTTCCGTTTGGTGAGAATGAATGCCCGAAGCCAGAGAAGGGAAAGGATGACAGTGGGTCGTTCTCTTGAAAGAAAATCCTTATTTGGTGGAATCGATGGCTTGAGGCAAGCTCTCCTTTCCTGTTTGTGGTGCTCTCCGGTAGGAAATTGGTAGGTGAGTTTCCTTTTTCAGGCACGATTCCTTGAAGAAATCTTGCATCGCATTTGGTGTAGCTCGAACCCTTCCTTTTGTCGCTAAGAATTGAGTGTCGTTTCTAACAGAGGATTGTGCGATTCGTTTTACTCGCGCTGCCAAGGTGGGTTAAGCGAGGTGTTGTCGTGTCGTGTCATGCACTTGTCCTTGCGAGGGCTAACGTGGTCAAGCTGTGTGGACAGATGGTATGACATAGCAAGTCAGTGCTAACATGGAAAAAATACTAATTTTATCCTTTAACATCTGTCACCATATATTGTGACAATCATTCCGCGATAAAGATTGCAAACAATTCAATGCTTTATTAACACACCAAGTAAATTGAAATTGATTCTCACTTCATTCAAAAAAAAAAAAAAGTCTCATAAGAATTGTGCATTTGTGGACTTTGAGTCAAATGCCTAGTGTACTAATCATACCTTTGAGTATGAAACAACATCATTGCCTCCTCTCCAAACTTGGGGTCTTGAATCTATATGAAGCTCTAGTTGAGGGGGTATTGGACATTGAGTCTTGAATCCATGTCTTGACGACATGGCAGCCATGGCGGATAGGCTCAACAATGGCCTTTTTTATAAGGTCAGGCTGCAGCAACTTTTTGAATGTTTCAATACATATAGCGTTGCAACGGAAAACTGGGTAAAGGGCAGCGTCCTTCCCTATGTCCATCGATTTAATTTCCTTCTCTATAAGGGTATGGTGATTAGCCATTTTTGTTCTTGAGTTTGTAAGTTGTAAAGCTTGTTTTCCTTGAGCTGGGTTTGCTACCAGTCATTTATTTTGCAAGGATTTTCTCTAGATATGGTGCAAACATCACAAAACATGTGCCCAGATCGTGTTTTTCTTCAAGAATTGGGATAACAGTTTATATGAAACCAAAGATAAGGGTGCGGATACTCTTGGAGTGAGGTGATTGAAGGATACGTGATGTGGTAAAGGGAATAGAAATAAACAGTTTACATCAAGTTGAGCTGTTTATAGGTCAATGAGTTGAGGCATAAGAGGGATGAGAAGCAGGTTCAAGGCATATGTTAGTAGGGGTCAATTGCATATGGTTTGAGTATAGGAAAAAGCTGATTCAACTATTATTGTTAAAATAAAATAAAAAATGTGAGAGACAAAATTTCATCCATTAAAAAAATAAAGCCTATAAAGTATAATAAATTTTTGTAAAAGTTTTGAAATTTATCAAATATAGTTTTTTAGCCTAAATAAAAATGTTATAAGTGAATGGTTTATATAGTTTTTGTTTATGGTGTATAATATTTGACCTTTTACCAAAAAAAGAAAAAAATTGATAATTTTGGGAAACATACACAAGATTACATTTCCAAAATTATAGTAGTTTGACAGCCCCAACAATAGGCTTTGGAGTAGGAGTGGGCTACTTATCAGAGTCGGCGGGGTTCTCCCAACTTGATGGTGGATGATGCTATTTAGAAAGGATGGCAAAACCTCACTCCCATCACTCTCATGGGCTTCTCTTCTTGTATGATCCATCCGGTGCCAAACTGTCATACTAAGTGAATCTAAGCTACATACTTGTCATTGAAACTACGTGTTAAGTTGTTTTTAACAGCTCCTTGAAATTAGTTGTAACGTCAACTTCACGTAGCAAAAAGTCAAGATATAATTTGGTACGTATACCACACTCTCATAGTCTTCTATCCAAAAGGAGACTGACTCTTTTTATGGGGTCTCAGTGTTTTTTAGTCGTACAACAGTTTGAATAAAGTCACTTTCACCTAATGGAAAGCTAATGGATGACTCGATATTCATACAACGCTTTCCCGATCTACTACTCGGACTGAGACTAACTTTTCAAAGTGTAATAATCTCTTCTGTTCTTATTTTCAACATTGTCGTTAATGTTTACATCAGACACCACTATTGCATCACACGGTTTCATAATGTACCTAATATCATTTGTCATGACTTAGAAAAGCACTAGTCATATATCAAGATGACTATTCAAATTGCAATTGATGCTCCCAAAAATTATTTCATATGATCTACTTTTACTTGGTGAATGACCAACATAGAAGTTAGCCCGAACGCAACTTCTTTAAAAGATTATCTAGCTAATACGGAATTAACATTTTGGAGTATTGAAATAACTGCATTAGAATTTTATAAATAATTTTAGGAAACTCAAACAGTAATACTAACTAGTCCTCCAGGAGCAATGGCACAAATATATGACTGAAATGTAATAACATTGATAACTAAAACCTTATGCAAGACTTTGAATCAAATGTCACATGCCCGACCAATAGTATTATGTTAACCAAAACTCAGTCAAACAACAAATGGAGATGGTTGACCGAATAATAAGAGATGACCAGGAAATTTGGGCTTAAGACATTCACCAAAAAAACAAAAAAGAAGAAGAAGAAGAAGAAGAAGTCAAGTTCTGAGTGAGATCTACTGGTCCAACACACATAAAGGAAACGAGGTGAAGGCACTATCCATATGAACATAAAATTATTAATCTCAAAAATAAAGTCTCTTCAATAAATGAAGACGGGTTGCCAATAAAGGAAAGGTGACCAAGAAATTATTAAGTGTTTCAAATAAATCTCCCAAAATTGTAGAGCATCGAAAATAAAAGACACCTAGCATGTAGTAGTGACCTTTTCCTTTTCTAAATAAGTCCTTTCTCTTGTATAAAACACTGGTCATTTTCTATGTAAGGGGGCATCGAACCTTACTTTATCTTGTAATAATTTTTAAAATAGTAACTTTTTCTTCTGCTTTCATATAAACTTGTATACTATAAAATTCCAGTGAACGGTTATAATTGATATAGTGGGTTTATAGCTTTGAAAATCTTATTGCTAGAAATTATAGATAATGATATATATCTAACTTAAAATTTTAAGACATTAAATAAATAAACAAAATTTTTCAATAAACTACTCTCCTAAACTATTATATTTCCATGTAAAACTTAACAAGTCCCTTTACCCCAAGTGTGGGGAAAACATTGGCCCCTGAGAATGAAATCAATAAGTGAAAAGGTAAAGGCTAAAACTTGGACTTTGATACCAATGTCAAAAAAGGTCAAAAATTAACTTATAAATTGAAGGGATAGATTTAAATTTAAGTATTATCTAACAATTATTTCTTTCTAATATGAAATATTTACATTAATACTTCTTGTACATTAAATGTGCTTGAAAGGATTAAAGTTGATTGGGAGTTGAAATGAATCAACTTAGATTTTGATACCTTGTTAAAAATTATAAAAAATGACTCATGTTCCACCTAAAATAGTTAAGCATTAAGTTGAGATATTTATCTTTTTATAAGCCGCTCTCCCAAGTTATTATATTCTCTTATGGGACCTTAACACATTTTATATTTATCAAAGTTTTTCAAGTTTTACACTCTCTATCTATTATTGTCCATTAAATAATTTCTATTTATTATGAAACTCATATACCTTAGATTTCTTTGAAGCCTTTATCTTCTTATAAAAGTGTGAGGCATGGTTGGCATTTAACAAATTTTTTCATTGCTAAATGATGCCATTGTTAACTATAGTTGGTAATTGAAACTATCTATGTTTTCTTTGGTGCCTAAAACCCAAATTTCACAACAAAGATATTTAATTTTCACAACAACTAGAAATAAAGCAACATAAAGTAACAATTAATAGAGAATGAAAAACTTAAAAAGTTTGATAAATTATAAATATACCTTAATTATAAGAATCTTAAAGTTGTAAGGCTCAAATACCAATTACCACCACACACTAGAATATTTTCTATAGGATACTTAAAAGTTTGTACGAAAGTAGAAGAAAAAGTTGTTATTCTAAATATTATTATAAGAATAAGGTTTAATGTATCTTTACATATTAAATATCCCCTTTTTAATACAAAAAAGACAACTTTTATTTGAATGTTATATGACAGAAACTAAGGAGAAAACAGAGAATTAGAAAAAGGAAATTATTTATGTACTTAGACCTAACAACCTTAGGTCTATCTATAATTCAAAGATGTACATTCATAAAAAGAAAAGAATTTCCTATACATCTATTTCCCAAAAGATAAGGATTTTGTATAAACCTATTTCCTAAGGGATAAAGATTTCTTATAAACCTATTTCTCAAAGTACAAAGATTCCCGCTATACATGAAATAACCATAAAGATAATAATTACACCATATCTCTAACATTATACAATCAAAAATTGTATGTTCATAGGTTCTTAAGACTTACCTTAAGAGTGTCTTATCATGAACGTTTTCTACAATGCTTTTGATGACTTTCTTGATGATCCATGTAGAGGGTTCATCTTTGCTCCAAACCACAAAATGGGATTACCCTGTGAATTGACTTCCCATTATACTCACTATCTTAGCTACAATAACAAATAAGATTTTTCCAGGCTCTGTTTCACTCCCCAGCCGGGGTTCCTTTCACCCTTCCCTCATTTTCTTCTACTTCAACATCACTCATCCACTTGTATCTCTACTTAGAAGGTGGTCCTTGCTAATTCACACGGGATTCCCACGGCGTTCACACGGGATTCACCGTCTAGGATGTGTTATCTTTACCTAGTTGCATACCATCATCGATTAGGAGATAAGTTCTTAAGGAAGTATCCAAACAACATTTCATAGAACATCTTAGGATAACTTAATCTAATTACATAGAACTTAAAGATTTCACATCTGATGTGTCATGTCATTGGCTTACTGTTGTGAGAATCAATTGTGGTTTGGACCAATCAGACTTTATGCCTTTATTATCCATCAACATTGTCCACTTAACATGATGCAAGAAGAAAAGTGTTTTTAATCTCCCAAATATCATACTCAGAATCATTTTTAGAAATCGTGATTACCCAGTCAAAAAGCAGTTTTACCCAATTATAATCGAATAATGTTATTTTTGTTGCAGGCAGAATGATTAAATGAAGTGCTGAGCCAAAAATGTGAGCTTGAAAGGAATTTCGTAGGGGGTTTCACCTGTGCAAGTTGAAGATACTTGTAGGGCAGATCGGAGATATACTCGACCTGGAGCTGTCCCCGTTGCTGGCGGATTTCTGTGTGCTTGTCCTCATGTGCACTGAGATGATGTCACACGAGTGTTTAAAGCGTGCCCAGGATACGGGGGTGAATACGATCTCTGGCTACAAGAACGGATGTCGAAAAATGCTCAATTACATTGGTTCCACCGAGTTTCGAGCACATGGCTACCCGGCTTAAGGCCAGAAATGGAGATTGAAAAATTATATCGGTTTACTCGAGGCAAAGGCACAATCTTGTTTCTCAAAAACAGACACTGGAATTGTCGAATCCGAAACAAAATCGATTAGAACAAAGTTAAAAAACGAGGGATATTGAACAGAGGAAGTACAGCTACAGATACTCATTATCTTATTTCCTATACTTCTACAGTTGCTCATGGCTACCACCACGGGCTTTCAAACTACCTACAATGGTCTTCACTTTTATGAACACTCTGCATCTTTATTTTAATGCGGCTCCGACAGACAAGAGCACTGACTAATGTTTCTCTTTTCCCTTTCGTGTGCGATGAGCTGAAGGAAGACATTAGGCGAAGAAGTCTGTGTGGTCGAATGGGAAATTTGGATCAAGATCAATCTTATCCAGTGGGAAATCCATATGCCCAATGGGTGAATTGGTGGCCGAGGTAGGAGCAGAAATTGTTTCAGTAAGATCAGATTCCGAAGTATGCACGTTGTGGCCGAGTCCATAGCTGTTCATATGGCATGGTGACATCGAGAATAAGTTGGATTCTGATGTTGCCGGTGATAAAAAGGTTGGAGAAAGACTACTCATGAAATTGTTCTCCAACATGGACTCGCAGAAGATATTGGCGTCCACATCTTCGGTTCCAATTGGTGTAGACGAGAAGGAAAATGATGGAAATATGTCGCACTCCGCAGTGTCCAAGTCCTCAGTCTTAACTATAAGCCGGCCTCCGAAGTTGCAAACCATATCCTGCGGTGCCTTTTCCTCGTGATTTTGTGGTGGATGATAATCAGACCTGTTCTCTGCTAATCTTTGACTTTTCGTGGATGCTGATGCGACGTTGGAACGAGAGGTTTGGCAGCAAGTATGCCGTCCTCGATAGGTAACCTCGAAGATTGATGGGTCTTCATCCGACCTTTGAACTTGCTTTGTGGCCAAACATCCCTGAGCATTTCGATGAGTACATCTATAGTAGCCCCTGCAAGAGAGACCACCTCTGGTTAGGAATACAACTTCCAAATTTCTTACAAACTTTCATAATAATGAATGCTGTTGCCTGTGTATAGTCCTTTGTTTGATTACAACAGAGTGGTTGGAAATAGATACAGGGGAAAAAGGGGGAAGAAAAAGTTCAAGGTGTATGAAAACAATTAATTAATTTTCAAAATGATGCTTGTCCTTTTCTTTATGTCATGACATGGGTTGTTCTCCTTCCAGTTAGAAACCCCAAGAAAATTACAAGATTATAAACAACGGTCTTTTGGTCCAAGAGGTTGGCTAGCTGGGACCAGGATTCGACATTCTTAAATGTTAAAAGTAGTGTGTAAAATCACTTATGAATGCTTCAGGCCAAACTAGCTGCTGTAACATAACTTAGCCTAGCAAGGAACAATCAATTTGTCGAACGACAAACCTCACCATCATTAGTCTAATTGTCAGAAAGAAACCACGTTAGTACTTAAAAATCATTATCTCTTTACCCAATTTCCTACTCAAAAAACAAGTTAACCGATTTATGTTGTCGATATACATGGCAGTCCCGTTTTCTAGTCTGATCTATGTGCTATTGACGGATGATTCAAGAGCCTAAGGCGGGTCCGGCACAAGCCAAAAGGAACTCCGACATGGGATAGGACGGTTAAAAAATTGGGTGGAAAGAGGCTTCTCACCTAGGAAACCTTGCTCCGAGGATGTCTTTCTGCCCATATTTTCTCCAACTGTAGCCATCATCTTGCTGCCCTTCTACCCCAGTACCAGAACAGATCTTGACTTGCTCTGTCCATCGGGGAAACGTCTTCCTATAAAACACAAAACGAAAGCCCCACCCAAATCAGTTGATATTGCCTTACTAATCACGGTGGTGCCAAGAATCGGTTTAAGATGTAAATTTACCTCTTCTTGAAGACATCGTGCTTAGAATCTTGGTCAGAACCCTCACCCCTCGGGCTACAATTGCCAAAAGAAGCCGGCGATTCGAGGGAGTTAGAAATGGGCTTGGATTCTCCCACGCAAGCATCCCAATTTAGCTTAGAAAGTGCTTTCTCATAACAAGAAAGTATCCTCTCAACCAAGAGTTGTTGTGTTTCGTGCGGCGTAGAAGGGTGAAGATGCTTCATAAGCTGCTTAGCTAGCTCCTTCCCTTGACTCAGCTCAGCGATCAGAGTGCTTTGATCGCAACCTATACTCTTTTCCATTTTGGAAATAACAATTCTATGACTTGGAGAAAGGTAGCGGTGGCCTAAATATCTGGAGAGCAAGTAATGGAACGAAGAGTACCAAAATGAAGCAAATGCTATCTCCTCTGAAGGAGGAGCATTGGAGATTCAAGGGTAAGAAGAATAAAGATGTCCGAGAGGGAAGCGACAAAAGGGAAACGGTGAGAGACCGAAATCTGCAGAATCAAAGGCTGAAGCGTCACTAAATCCTAGCAGGGTATTGATTAAGGACACTCTTCTTCTATCAATCGACTTGCTATAAAGATTGAATAAGCCTCTATAGCTTGTCGAGATGTGGAAGAAAAGTAACCTGAAACGATGATAAATGGCTAAGAACTCGACGGAGCCAGTAAGCTATAAAGCTCGAGAGAGACAGGGAGTAGAAAGATTTTTTCTTGCTTTTTATGGGCAAGCGAGAGAACTGGAAGATGGTGTAAGAGGAAAAGCCGTAGTGTCATCGAAGGTGGGAGGAAGGAGGGAGATATAAGCGAGAAAAAGGAAGGAAAGGAGAAACTTTGACCGAGGAAAACCGAGTGCGGTCTACTTCTTCCCGGACGGACCACTTTTTCCTGTCATGGATTTATATAAAAAAATTGAAGGAGAAAACAGACAACTTCTACTTGCTGACCACTTCAAAACCCCAACCCCAAAAGAGGGTCACCAAACTCTCTAGCACAACCACAAGTAGACCCAAATCTCCCCATTAAGAAAAAACAAGCTCTCTCTCTCTCTCTCTCTCTCTCTCTCTCTCTCTCTCAGAGCAACAACGCGGAAGGAAGTTTGAAGATTCCTCGTCTCGCGTTCAGAGTAACAACGCGGAAGAAAGTTTGAAGATTCCTTGGTCACTTTCCTTTACGCTTAAACTCATGACTTTCAAACTATAATTTTTATATGGGACACGTGGTCATGCTAAAAGAAGAGGATAAAAAAGTAAGGCTCTAGATGACGTACGGCCACCTGCGTAACGGTCAACCCATGGATTACGTTGATATGATTCGTTAACACTGTATGCAACAATGCATACATAACATACATAACATCCATAACAGAAGAGGATAAAAAAGTAAGGCTCTAGATGACGCACGGCCACCTGCGTAACGGTCAACCCATGGATTACGTTGATATGATTCGTTAAACACTCACGCAACAATGCATACATAACATACATAACATACATATCTTAGATAACATACATAACATACATATCTTAGATAACATACATAACATACATAACTTAGATAACATACATAACATACATAACATACATAACATACATAACATACATAACATACATAACATACATAACATACATATCTTACATATCTTACATATCTTACATATCTTCCGTATTTCATCAAATTTATTCTAATAATGTCTTAGATTGAAATACGGGAATTTATTTATTTTAGATTTAAAATATTCATACTTGTCAGAATAAAGGAAACCTTACTTTAAAACTGACAACCCACTCAAGTATAAGTCAGAATTTAGTATCAAATTTTCAGCGTTTATTTTATTTTATCTAATTTGGAAAAAGACGAATTAATTCTTGATTGGGTAAATTTTGTTTCCAAAATTTTCAAGAAAAAACAAATGGGTAATTATCAATGATTGAAATACATTATTTTAGAATTTTCAACTAATTCTTCTCTTGGGAATCATTGATTTGACTTTTCTGACAGTTTTGATACTTTACAACTACTCTAATGATTTTCCCCATCATTAATTATTTACTTGGTAGGTTATGGAAGCCAAAAACATTGATTAAAAGAAATCGGAGGTACAAAGGACTTGACCTTGATTAGCGTCTCCACTGGACTGGAAATGCGCCCGTGATATTCTGAGAATGTGGAACAGGGTTTTAAGAAGTGTAAGTTGTGATTCATTACAGATCTATCCTCACAAGTGGACAACAAGTTATTGTATTAAATAAATGTCAAGTGCCCAGGTCGTACTCTTTGTGCAGATTTTAAAATGCTTATAAGTAGTTAACAACGATCTGGGTTCAAATTATTGTAGAACGTGGAGAGATGTAACACTACAGTTGTTTAACAATAAATCACTGGATTTGAGAACGATTCAACTTTGCGTCAGAAATGCTTGGCCTTGTCCAATTTCTCGTTCAAGATGCCAACAGGGTTCCTGCATGGCTGAAGTAATAATAAGCCAGTGGCCAAAAAAAAAAAACAAGGAGGGGTTATAAAACCATCCAAGTTGATGTAGGAAAGATAGGCAAAAGTTTTCATATTACCTAAATTTTACTTATAATCTTTTATATATAAACAACTCTAAGTATGTGAAGGTTGGTCCTAAGCTTGCAGTTTATGTTGATTATAAGAGGAACTATTAACAAATGTGTAGTAATACATTATCGAATCTTATATATACGTATATAAGGAAAATATCTCCGTACCCTTAAAACACTTTAATCAACTTTTAGTTAAGATTTAACCATTCAACCGTTTGCCCGCAACTTCTTATGTGTTACTAAGAAACACCTGTGGAACCTTCTGATTCACTATAGGCTTTACTGGTCTTGCTACAGTGAGCCATACGATAACTCTTTCCTGTAATTTCCACCAACCACTGACAAAAGGCTTTCTGTGCTCTTCCTCGCTGTCCCCTTGAAGTCAGAATTCTTTTCAATGAAGGAACATGCTTGAGATTCTGGATCTTCAACATTCCTCTGTTCAATAACTTTAAATATTCCCTTAACCCCGAGCTTCAAAGGCTCATCAGCAAGACATATCTTCCCTAAGTTGCTATTGACATAATTCTTCATGATTTTCTGATGTTGCAGTAGAGTACAACACTACTCTTAACATCAGTAATCTATGATTATATTACTGTCAAGACAAAGAGCCAAAACATCCTGATCCTTATTTCTCACTTTCTTTGGTTGCAGACCATATCCTTTTCTTGTGTGCACTCTTTTCAATGTTTTAACAAGTTCTACATTTTTAACTTATTTCTCTACTAGGATTTTGATGTTTCATGGTTTGAGTCTCTCTTAAACTCTCTCTCCTTAACTTAGATTTTGAGAGCTGAGTAAAAACCTAATGTCTTCCTCAATCCTCTCCTGTGAATGGAATCACTTAGATTTAAGCCCCAGAAATCACCATAGTCCAATTTTGAGTTCCCCAGAAATTACCTCTCTCCACAAAAGCAACAACTTAAAAACTTTTAACTTTAAATCAGTTACTCAAAGCATCTTACTTGAGCAACCATTGAACAAAACCAATCTTGCTTGAGGAAGAACCAAGCAAGATTTCCAATGTACATGGGATCACTGTCAGAAAATCGTGTTACCGGACTCATACGAAAGGAGCGTGTCGGCAAAACGATCAGAATTCATTACAATGGGAATTCAATAAAAGGAGAAGGAAAAGAGAGAGGAGGGTGGTGAAGAAGATGCTCTTACCTTACAATTCACAATGGGAATTGCTTTCCGCCGTAATAAGCACAACATTTCATTGGCGATGACGAGTTTACACTCTATTGAGGAAAACTGCCATTACATTCTTTTTACACAATCTAAACAGGAGGCTTAGTTCAGTCTTCATCAATCCATGTTACAAAGACTGCCTTCAACAAATCAATTGAGATCCCTTGTAGATCATCTACGTCTCAATCAAGCCCCCCAATTGGAGATGCGACTCGATCAAATAATGGACCGCGTTGTCTGTACACGAAATCTGGTCACTTTGCCAAACTGTGCTGTCCCTTTTACACGTCGGAGTAGTTACAACTTTCCAAGAAGCCACGAAGACATTGTCCAGAAGGCAGAAGCTGAGGAAAAGACGACAAATAACCAGTAGATACCTGGACCCTTTTGAATCGTCTTTCCCTTCTAGATGCACAGGACGAGGAGAGAGAAACAGCCTGCGTTTTCTGACCGATCTTTAATCGTCATCCTTATCGTTCGTTTTATCATTCTTTTTCTTTGTAACGTACCATGTGGAATCTTTCTTTCCGCGATGTAATTAAGTGGTTAAATCATGCAAAGGCCTTTGATATCTAGTAATGATTATGGGGGGTGAGAAACCGACAACTACTGTACACGTGATGGTTCCTATTTATTTACAAGGATTCAGGCTTTTAGTTAAATACAAGAGGGTTCAAACTCGATGGCCTTCTTCAAGTTTGAATGTCCTCAATTTAGTCAAAATTGGTGACCCCGGGAGCTTCACTAATCGTGATGAAAACGGCAAGGCTATGTGCTTTTGTTGATCTCATCGGGGCTTAGTTCACTCACTGTATTACATGCAAGATTCTAGATATTTTATTTACTTTTTTATTTCTTACGTCTTGAAATTGTTGAGCTTCTACCTCGGATAGGAGACATGAGTCTGCACCTGGTTCTCTCTTATTTATTATTATTGTTATCCCCGATTTTCTTTAGGCATACTAGGTTTCTTGTTCCCTGAATTTTTGACAATTATTCCATAAGCACTAAGTTTCTGCGACTTAAACTAAGATGGGTTTCGGAGGTGACGTTGTGAACAAGGTATAATAACTGTGATAGAATGAGAAAAGGCTGAATATATTTATAACAATGTCCTTTATGAATTATTTTTTATTCTGAAAATAATTAAATATATATATATCTATATATATTTTAAAGCATTTTAGAGCAGGGAATATTTGGCATTAAGGCAAGTGTTAGAAAGGATGGAAGGCCTATATCCCTATATCCCCCTTCGTTTACGTTTCCTTCATCATAAGTCCAATAGAATGTAAGTGACGTATTGAGATTAGGAACAAAAACCATGGCAGTCGTGCTGTCAGAAATCAGAAGGTCAAGGAAAGAAAAGTTGTTAGCTGATATGAAATGAGGTGGAAAGTAGAAGATATAGCTGGGACAAACTGAAGATAAGAAGCATCTTTTCTGAAAAGGAAAAAACGGATTGCGGAAAGCTCTTAGACTGTGGCTGTCTTATTCACAATAATAATGATAAAAAAAATGTTTTTTTTACATAGAAAAGAGATATATATACAATGACTATAAAGAAAGTTAAATACAAAAAAAAAACATAATTATAATTAGTGGCCTTCATTTATCATATGGGTTACACCTACATACTTGATACATGTCAACAATTCATTAATTATTGATAAGTGTCTGGTTTGATTGGGTGTAAGGTTGGGACCATGAGATGTTAAATTTGAGACCAAATACACACATGATATGTGTGTTTTTTCTTTAAAAAAAAAAAAAAAAAACAACCCATTAATCATTAGTCACCAATATTTAAAGCTTATATTCTAACCTTTTGAAACCCAAGGTCCTGTTCACATTGGCTTTTCTTGCCCGCCCTTGGGGTTCACAGTGGTCGTTTGATGTGAAAGACTCTTTACCCCTGAACTTGTGGCTCATGTGGAAGACTGAGGTAAATGCCCCCATGTGATTCCCATTATCCAAGACCCCCCCTTTTCAATCTTTCTAGAAAATGATAGACCCACGTGATCCCCAATGTACATAGTAGACATAGGCTCAACCATGAGGCAGGATTACTGGATGGGCTTCTAGTGCCCTGTTAGAGAGCCTCCTGGATGGGGCATAGCTGGATTGCCAGAGTTACTTTCGTGTACAAGCCCATGAAAATATTAACAGAGAGATGGAATTAGTGCAAGTCACATCCGCAGTTTTTGTTTTCTGATTAGATATCCTTTATTTTTAAGTAAAATGTGTATACATAGAAAAAATTTATACACAATAAGATTAAGGTATACCCATAAGGTAAAACTATTTAAAACATTGAAATGTATTGAATATGATCAACATAGAGAATGTATCTTTAATAAGTCTTTTGATAATTCTAAAACTAATAAATTCATAACGGTCCGCTCATACACTCTATAACAAAATAAAAATTACAAATTTTCAAGAAAAAATTTTAATATTTGCAAATATTCAATTTTATATCATTTTTGTAACCCTAGCAAAAAAAAAAAAAAGAAAGAAAATTGAAAGAATACCAATATCCACATTTTCAAAGTAAAGAAATTGTTTCTATACCTTGATGAAATGGATTATGATTATCAAGAGTTATAATTAAAGAGTCTTTGACTTCATCCTAATTAAAATTACCTTTATAAATACTTTCCTTGCAAAAACCAAAAGACACTGCTAAAGAAAAAAACTAACAGATTTTACCCACATGATTCATGTCCAAGGATAATCTACTGACAGGGGATCCGGCCAACAAAGAAGTGACAAGAAGGGTGACCCATTGGGTATATGATGCTATCTTCTGAGCTCTGCCATTTGGACCTGTGTGTTGTCATCTCTGCTTTCAGACTTTCTCTGGAGAGTCTATTTGTGGAAAGTAGGTTCAGCAATCAACCGCTCGTGCTGCCTGTCAAAAATTAAAAAAATCAACAGCTCATCTTTTAAAGTCGTACGCTTATTGACTTCATTGGTAGAGCGTTCCTTCTGACTGATGGGTGAGATTGTTCTGCTGTTGGTTGGAGGGTAAAGTACGATGGGTAATAAATGAACGGGGTTCGCAAAAGCCAACCGGGAGCTTTTTCACCTTTCAGTAAATGCAAGTGCTTCTGGGTATTACCTCAAATCCACATCGCAGTTCACGCGTGCGACCGGCATCATCCTCTTAAGCTTGGACAGGATGAAAGATCATAGGCCACCATGTTAGCAGTTGAACCCGTGGTTAATTTGATGGAAAAGTCCATCCATGGGCAATGTTGATCTTTAACGACCGAAAAACTCCCTCATTCCTCCGTCACATTTTGTGCGGAAAAGTTCACCAAGAAAAGAACCCTCAGCGTAAGGAGTCATTAGGAGAAGTTATCCATAACGACCCACTGTGACTAAACCAGTCCTTCCACATTGACTTGATTAAAAAAACATTGTTGTCCTATGTACGGTGGGTTAGGTGAATCACCTTGTGACGAGAGGATATGTTCATAAGGGTAACAGTCCCTTGTACCGATCTCAACAAGTGAAGGTGGATCACTTGGTCATTTCCACCCATGTTCAGACTGGTTATAATGGAACTACGGTGACCCATCTTTTGCGTTGGGAAAATGGTCGTGAGGGTTGGCTTCTCACGTCTCAATCTAGCGTGACAAGTTTCCGGCCATTTTAACATGGCCTGTCGTTTTGAGGTAGGTTACAACGTTATCATTACCCCTATGGGGGTGATCGGAAGGTCGGGGTTCCTCTTGACCTATTTAGCATAGAGAGGGGAGGTTGAAAATATCTTACTTTTACAGTCACTTCTATTATTTTTTATAACTCACCATTTATAGAAAGATTCTCCAATTGCCACTATTTTTTTTTTTTTTTGAGATATACTAATATGCAAAAAATGCACTAGTGATCATGTTGATAGTTCTTATACCACTTTTTTGGTGTTGGTTGCAAATGAGGCTAATTTTAGATGGACAAAAATATTAATCTTATGATCTTAAAAACCTTGGGACCGATACACGAAGGACAACAATTTAGCAATAGATGCCTACCAAGTAATGTCTTAGTCCAGTTGGTTTTAGTCTTATGAATAGATTTATCGATTATTCATGGCATACAAGTTTAATCCTTACTGCATACAAGATAACAATACCCAATAGAGTCCTTAACAATCAATAACAAGAAGCATCATAAATAGCACAAAAAAGATTTTACGTGCTTTGGTAGAATTGTTGTCTACATCCATGACAAAACAGGGATGATTCTTTTTTACTGCAAAAAGGAGAGAAATATATCCACACAACTTTTTCCAATCAATCTTCACCCACTCCCAAGTTCCAAATAAATCCTTAATCTTCACAAGAGTATATTGTTAGGAATATATGCATTCCTTTATATTATTTTTGATGATTGACAAAAAATAAAGTCTTTCAAAATAATTTTAAGTATAACACATTGTGGCAAAAAGAAAATTAGTACTTGTTATTTATAATATTTATTTTATCAAATAATATTATAAATGGCTAGGTATTAACATTTGGGAATAAAATCCTTATTCCCTCATTTGTTATGTTGAAAACTTGTCGTCCCAGATCTCTTATTTGAACTAAATGTTTACTCATTAGGCCATACATTTATTTAAGTGGAAAATATATGTTTTTGCACTAAAACCATTTCAAGTCTTAGTCCAAGGTGTTTAAGTAAGTCATGGGCCTTGCATGTGATTGATGGGTAGAAAGAGAAACCTGCGTTCGCTCTAATGACTGCGTATGAACAGCCAAAAGGAAAAATGTGAAACGCAACCGTTCTTTCACATAGGGTTTGCATGGTTTGAATTTGTACCTAAGATGAAAGTTTCACATTGAATATTTGATCTCTTATACTAAAAGTTAAATTAAAGAAATATTCTTTTAATTCTTAAATTAGCTTTTAAGTTAAATCTTTAGATATTTTAACATAATATTAGATCATATGTTGAATCTATTTTATCTTATGTAACTTTGAATCCAATATTACTTGACATGTAGAAGTATGTATGTAGAACATAAGTCTCACATTGAGTATGTGATCAATTTTAGTAAAGTTTAAATGAAAAAAGTGTTTAACAATTCTTGAATTAACTTTTAAGTTATACTTTTAAATTTTCTAATAAAGTTTGAGTTTAGCTACCTTACGGATATGACCTTTCTGAATTGCAACAGGCAGAAGGTGAGTTGTAAATTGTTTGGGTAAAAATAAAGCTGACGGTAGCTTTTATCTCGTGGAGAAATTGTGTAGGAAATCGCTCAAAGCGGTGCAGAAAAAGCTTCATCCTTCTCAGAAACGTGCTCATAAGTTTGAATCTTACACTCAAAACATTATTGGGAGAGTCACGGTTTGATTTATCCTATTTTCCCAATTTTTATTGCTTATTTGAGCTTGGATTTTGGAGTGGATTAATACGGTTGTTGTTTACTCCGAAAGTATGCATATTGGTTGATTTATAAGCATATATTTTGAATCCCAATATTTGTATGAGAATAAGCATGTGTTATGGTTCATCTCATTAAAACTTCTATATTATTAGACCATTTCACATACTGTTGCATTGAACTCTGGAAAGCAAAATTTGTGGGTTTTTGCTTTGTTAGCTCCCATATAAAATTGATTTCACTTTGTGCTAACTTGTTGTATGTTTGAAGGTGATTCATGCTTCAAAGTTCTATTGGATTAAATCTTGACTACATTTAGACTTTGGAAACTAAGATTGTTAGATTGAACATATACATATTGTTGACAAACATCACTAACATTGTGTTTATTTTAAGTCAAATTACAAGAGCTAGTAGAATCACGTTAAACTAAGTCATTGTTGTCCAAAAATGTGTATCATATTTTAGCATTAAGATTGACTGATGAAAATATATTTGTTCGCAACTTGTCAGTCATATCATTAAGAACATATGTATGTTTAACTGAGTGTGTGCAACACATTGAACGTGAATGTTATCGAGGTTGTCATGTGAATAAAAAGCTATACCTGAAGGGTACACTATTGTACCCATATGGGCTCTAGTATATCTTGTATATCTAGTATATCTAGCTTGGTGACAAAGGGATAGATCATGATTGTATAATTTTATAATTCATTGATTTGTATTGGGTGTATGGGACCTATTTTGGTCATGTTGACATGTTTGTTACATAGTGCATAGCTTGTGTAACAAGGTACTCCTTAATGTGTGAGGACTATGATTGATAATGTTATTGAGTGCATAGTTTGTGTGACATGGGACTCATTTATGTATGAGAAGTAGGTTTATAATGGTGTATTTACTATGAAAATTGTGAGAATGGTTTGCTTTTGTCTTTCAATGAGAAGTCCTCTTAATCTTGTTTGATTAAGAGAAAGGTAGACGTAGACTTAAAAGGACTCAAGTTGTCCTTAAACAATTTATTGTGCCTATTGCATTCTTTTCCCTAATCTTTTATATAATATTATTATTGTCGTTGTGGTATTTCAATTAACAATCATGTAATTTTAATTTGTAATTTAAATCACAAGAAATTTGATATTAATAGAAAATGAAATAAAAGAATTGACATTAAAAGACCATGACCTAATTTAACCCTCCTTCTTAAGTTACCATAGTACTTACATATATTTCTAGACTTGCAAGAGAAAATAAAGATCCTTCTCATGGATTGCACACTTCTTGCAACAAACAACTTTTTTATTCTTTTGAAAAGTTATCACCAACTTTATGACAATTTTCATTTTGAGTGAGATTTAGAAGCCTTCAATCTCCATCATTTCATAATTTTTATAACTCTTGTAATGTTAAAATATATCTCCTTGCTTCTGTATATGATTTTTTATTATTACAAACTTACCTTTCTAAAAAAAAAAAAACTTTTGCTAGCTTCTTGCTTTTAAATATATGATACTTTTCTCCATTGCTTCATCAACAAACTACTTTAGTTGATTGCGTAATCTATGGATGCTTCTTTTATTTAACACATGGACGGAATCTCTACTAGCTTAGTTAGCACCTCCACGTTGATCAATATCCTGCAAATGACCTTGCTATAGAAAATACTACATGTTACATGTTGCATAAAGCATATTGCATATCACAATGATTCAGCAAGTTATGTTGAAAATTATGAGCTAATTCACCTCAAATAAGTGTTTTCATAAACCCAAAAACCACAATGATTATTATGGATATAACCTAACTGTAATGAAAAGGACCAAATTTTGGTTTGAAAGGAAATTCTTTCTTGGGTGAATTCAATAGGATTTATTTATTATTATCAAATCCTAATGGTAAAAAAAATGTTCAACATTCTTTTAATTTTTTATCACATCCAAAAAAAAAAAAATCTATCTCCTTCAAAGCTTGAAGAATTAGCCAAGAGTTATCTTTTCATTTCTTTCTTCTAAAGATATATTTTTTTTAGAATATTACATAGAGAACAAAGGATAACCATAAATCATCTTTTGCATGTCTCTTGATTAAGGTTTCATGAGTTTTTTTTTTTTTTTAAAAAAAGGATCTAATAGCTTAGTTACCCTTAATATAGGTGGCCAAATCTCTTTTTCTAAAAGGAAAATTTAGAGGAAGATACACAACTAAAATGAAGTCTTAGGTTTGGTTATTGTTAAGATTGTAGTGAAAAATAGCAAGCATAGATATATTTTATGTATATTATCATAATATTCTAAAAGTTATTCTTCTTTATATTGGTTAGGATTTTTAATAATATCCGGTTAAGACTTCTGACTATGACTCCCTTTGGTATTAATATAAAAAGGAAAGAACATAAGAAAACCTAATAAGGGCAAAAAAAAAAAAAAAAAACATAAAATGGGTTACACCTCACGAGGGTGGCAACCAAATAACATTGATTTGTATAGCAACCACAAGCCAAGAGAAAATCAAGTATGTTATTATGAGTATTAAGAATAGTTATGTAACAACTGTAAGTCAATCTTGTAATCTATACATTTGTATTATATGAAGAAATCTAATAAGAGAAGAAATGGTTAATAGTTGCGCAGGTAATGGAGTATATAGGACATTGTGTTAGTATAAACTTCCTAAATCTTATATTTTTTTATGTTTATGATTTAATCTATGTGTTTGTGTTAATGTGATGGGTTGTTTCTGCAACAATTTTTATGTGATCAAGAAGAAAATTTGAACTATAATTTATAAGGAAAAAAAACTTATAAGTACCTATGCATCTTTCCATATATTACGCCTAAGCAATTGTTTTTAGCCCAATGAACAATTCAAGAAGAAAAAAAAAATATATCCAAAAAATGCGATAATTAGAGATGGATATAATAGAGAAAAGATACTTCGACATAAGGTATTACGACAGAACAAATAATGTATGTGATCGACATTTTATAAAACCCACCAAAAGTGTCGGGGCATTGCCTTTGGTTTTGCATTTTGTCCTTAAAAAATATCTCAAGATTCACAGTTCTTCTTAGGTTTTGGTGTCCTAGAAATCTGTATTCGAAAATTAGCAATTTAATGTTTGAAGTCACTAGGATTTTGAATCTAATACGTACAGTCATATTTCCTCAAATAAATAACAAAAAAGGAGCTATTCTGTCTCACAAAAAAAGAAAGAAAAAAAAAAGAAAAAAAAGGAAACAAGAGCACAAGAAAAGACAAAAACTAGGATAGCTGTGAGTCATTTCCTTTTCTATCCGTCACCTCTTCACAAGCTACTTTTACTGTTTTTTTTTTTTTTTTACCTTTCTCAATTTTTTATTTTTTAATTTCTTAATAAAATTTACCCCAAAAAAAGGATAGAGATTATGAATTTAAAATATCCATAACCTCGGGAAACACATGAACCAAAGGGTAACTTACATCAGAAGCACAGAATTTAAAAGAAAGAAAAATATAAATAAGTTTAAGGATGTTATTCCTTGTTTCTTACAGAACAAATGTTTCTTTTTATAATAATGCATATGTTTCATAGATGTGGTTGTGGAAGAAATGTTAGCCGATGCTATGTATGTACCAAACTTATGATCCAAAAAGTGATCGAATAAGAAGATCCAGAAATCAATTCTTTGAGACAGGAATGCTACGGATCAAAAATAAAAAGGTTTAAGAGGACCGGAACGACATGAAGCATCCCGGGCACCAAGCTCCGTAAATGGATTCCGACAGCCAAGTCGGGTAATGCTGAACCTCTGAAGAGGGAGAGAGAAAGGGAACATAACCCAAGGACAATTTACATGTCCGTGATACGCGTACCAGGAGAGCCTTGGAAAGGGAGAAAAGGAAAATACCGACGGAAAAGGAAGACAAAGGAAAAGGTCAGTCGCGAATAAAATAGTATTCAGAAGAACAGGGAGACAAATGGCCCCAACAAATTAGCCAAATATGATAAGACACAACTACCTCGTCACATACACAGAAAAATAAAAGTGGAAAAAAAGTTTAAATTTTCTCTAGCCTACTGATATAGAGAGAGAGAGAGCATCAAGAGTTCCTTCTCTTCAGCTCTCTTCTTTTACTGGCGTACACTTCTTCATGTCTCATTATCCAAAACCGCTCTATTTCTTCCGCTTTACGACCTGGAATCCGACCAGCTATCAGAGCCCACCTGAGTAATACATGTTTACTTAGGATAAGTACAAAGAAAAGAGTGAACTTTCACAAATAAAGACAACAAAGATATTGTTTTAGAATCCAACACTTGCCAGAAGATTCAGTGTTGGGCTATTACTTGACAGTAGTAAATCCTCTTTAAAATTTCAAGAAAAGATTCTCGCCAAGACAGATCTAGAACAAGCCTACTATTTCCTGAATATATTGCTCTATAAATGCCATTTTCACTGAGAAAGTAACGAGGAGAGGAATTAGGAAAGAAAGGATGCAATTCGTCTTTGCGATGTAGTTTTTAATACCATCTGTTTACATCATCAGAATGGGACGGACTATGCTAATAGAAAATTCTTTGTTGGTGCCAAAAGAGAAGCCCATCTCACTTGAGTTTTACCTGTTACCAACCAGCTTATACATTCTATAGATGAGATCTTCTTCTTGTTCCGACATGTTAATGAACTCCCACTCTATGCTGCTCACCTCTGCCAAAACGGGGGAGATAGAGAGAGAATAAGATCTTTAGCTACAAGGGTAACAGTAAAAAACTCAGAAATGAAAATGGTTTGAGCCGAAAAGGAACTTAAATTGAAGTATGCAGCGGAAAAGGAAGTGAAAAGAACCCATAAGAGATTAAACCAAAAAAGAGAAGAACCAGAAGAGTTTGTCTTCTGTCTAACACATATGGGAAATGAAATAAAACAATAACAGATTTAACCTCAAAGAAAACCAACCAGTCTGGGACTTGGTACGGCGAAGGAAAAGAAAAGAAGGGAACTCACCCTCGGAGTAACAACTACAGGTCTTCGCTTCCTTTCTGCGACGCTTATCCATAGCTTTCCAGCACTTAAAAAGCTGAGGGTAAAGAGGTAGAGAGATATAAACAGACAAGCAGAAACCCGGTGGCGGTAGAGTCGGCGATTCTAAAGACGGAAAGAGCTTGCATTGGAGAGTTTCCGGAAAGGGAATTTAAGAAACATAAACTATGAGATTTAACTAGCTCCTTTAAATGTCAATAAAGGAAGAGGGTTTGAACGCTTGGGAACAGAGCAAAGGAACGGCAGATCGTACCAAACAACCAAATATAATTCGGTTGACTTGTAGTTGTTCCCGTTAACACACGTAAGGTCAAAGGTTTATTCGCACAGTTTAACAAAGAAGTCGATATTACCCTTTCATGGCCGTAAGAAAATTCTGATTTGGTTTGAACAAAGTTGAACTTTCAATTAGTAGTAAAGTTTTATTGGTTGAGAGCTCGGTGCTTTGTCGATTGCTACAATATGCGGCTCTCTGGCAGGCCCCTGCTGCATTCCTTGGACTGTGATAAGGAGTGCCCAGCTTATCGTAATACGGTCCCAATTCCAGGCTGATCAGATTATTTAGACGTTTATGCTTCCAAGTTGGTAGTCGATATCATTAGTTCGTACTTTCTGGGTGGGATTAGTTTATTTCCTTTTGTACTGCACCTACTCAATCCCTTTTGAAGAATGCATTCTGGGGATGAGTTCGTTACCAACAAATCAAAATCTGGAGTCTTAGAGACGTCCAAATATAAGCTAAAATGAATGTAAAAGCATATCAAACAACATGGCTGATTTTGAATAAGATAAGACTAGCATTAATAGCTTAAATTCTTTTTATTTTTTCTAGACGACCATATTTAAACAAACCACATGTACTATGTATTTATAGTACATATAGAAAGAAGTTCGTGATATGTGTCACACCAATTGGCCGTGACATTTGTTCCAAACCTTGTCCTCTTTTTGGCTTTTCTGTTGGCGATAAAACCAAGGTGGCCCCTAATGTCTATTTACCATTCAAATCTTTCCATATGCAATGTCTCTGGTCATTCCAGATTAGAGCAATGTCGATACAAAAGCTTTGCCTCAGATCTGATTACACTATTCAGACTTTTCAGCCCAAAGTTCTTCCTCCGAATCCAGCTCCTCCCTGGTCATAACACAACTCTGCGTTTCAAGTTGAAAATTTTAATTTCGGAGAGAGAGAAGCCTCAAGAACATCACCCTATTTTTGTTAAACGTGATGATGGTAAGGGTAAATCTCACTGACCTCATTTGGTGAGATTGGTTTCTTTGGATGCCACTAAGCTGCAGCAACCAGTCAATGTACCTTTACGCATTTCAAAGATAATATGATATCTGCAAAGGCCATTTATATACTGAGTTAATAAAGTTTGTCCTATTCTAAGTTCTCTTGTACCCTTACGTTTACCGGCTTCAATGATCTTTGGGTGCCTCGATTGGCTTGGGTGAGAATTATCTTCAATAACAAGTGATAGCTGTGTCTGCTTTTGTCGACAGCATGTAAGTTTGATTTCACATTATTAAGAAATTAACAACAAAAAAAAAGGGTTAAATAAACGAATTTTTTTTTCAAATCAACATTTAGAAAAGATTTAAAATTTCAATTTTACTTGAAAGTTTAAAATAAAGTTTATTTGAAATTCTACTATCTTACACCATGTCAGTGTACTATATACTTGAGAGATAAGATTATAGAATTGTACTAAAGTATCAATTTATTCCTTTAATTCATGAGTTAATTTAGATTTTCATTGATTAAGTTCAACATTTAGATTCTTGTTACACAGTAAACAATAATCTAACATTGTTAAAAATTTAATTGAAAATCCTAATTAAATAAAAAAAAACTTATTTCCTTCTCTTACCTCCCCTTTTGGAAAGAGTTTGGACTTCTTGATGAGTGCTTTGGGTTGAGACTGAGTTCATGACAAGAAGTGCCCAAGTAAAAGACCAAAAATATCCTGCAAAAACAGAATTTATGGATGCGGTTGCAGATGTCGCCATTGAATCGAAGGTGAAGTCCAGGCTAATTGCCACAAGGATGTTGGACAGGGATTTCAATCTTTTGGTAATAATCCGCAACGTAAAGATTTCTTCTCTTCAGGTTTAGAAATAGATAGCATATCCGCGTGATTCGTACTTGGAGGTGAAGGACAGCAACTCCGATGTTATTAAGATTTCTGGAGATGCAGAAAGGGGCTACTACTTCAGCCAAAATTCATTCAGAAGAGACAAAACGAGAGAACTGACATTATTTAATCATGTCAGATCCAGATAAGCAAGGTTAGATTAACCAATATTTGAGGTTTGCTGTCTCCGCTGACTTGATTTGGAAAGGGTTGTGGGGACTTGATATAACGCAATCAGCGTGAGGAACAAGTTCTGCCTTACAGAGCCGGTAAATGTCCTATGGAAACACGACGGTGAGCAAGGGAGGGAGACTAGTAAAAGAGGCGGTGTCGAAGAGGACTCGGCTTTGTTCTGAGTCTTGAAGTGGGTGTCGTAGCAGCGGAGGAAGGGTTGTTTGTCATGAACATTGTAGTCTAGCTTCAATACCATGCTAATATGCATCCTTTCAGGTCAAAGTCTCTTGACTTTAAATGTACGAACTCCGTTACATGTTTATATTCTTTTTGTTATGATTAGAGTAAAAATTAAGAGGTTTAGATATATTTTATATGTATTATAAAAATATTTTAGAAGTTATTCTCTTCTATGTTAACCTATCTTCCTAATCATATCTAGTTAAGAATTTTAGTAGTATCCAATTAGGAATTCTTTTGGTGCTAATATAAAAAAAGAAGACTATAGGAAAATCTAAAAAAGCCAAAAAGAAAAAACAGAAAGGATGGTTACATCTCATAAGGGTGGCATCCCACACTTCATAAGGATGGCAACCAAAAATTGTTGTTTTGTATAACAATCACTAGCTAAGAGAAAATCAATCATGTGTTGTGAGTGCTAAAAGTAGTTGTGTAAAAATAGTTGTGATGGGTTTTTTTGCAATACTTTTTTAATTAAAATGTAAAATATTCTCTCAATGCATTTAAAAAAATGTATTATTTAATATAATAGTGTGTTTCTCTTCCTAAACATATAATATCTGAAATATGACAAGGTTAAAAAAAAAACTATTAGTGCAATTAATGAACTTAAAAAAAAAAAACATAAAAAACAGAAAGGATAAGGTATTACCCGACCTGCACAATTGTCAACTATTAAACTAAACACAAGAGAAAGCTACGTACATCCAATCAGATGCTATGCAACACATATGAATAGAAGTAAATAGTAGAAAAAGTGGAGAGAAATTTGACAAAAGGGTGAGTGGTTTGGTTAAAGCTTTAACTTAGTACCTATTACCTCTTTTCTTTAACCAACTAGTTAAGGAGTCCCTTTCACTAAAACAAACATAAAGATTATACAATCGCCATAACTTACACAATTTTTCCACACCTGATAAAATCAACGCTACACCCTGACCTCAGCATGTTAATTAAATCCACAATAGTGCGAACAATACTTCAATCTCACTCTAAAACACATCTAAACTTGCAAGCTTAAAACTTGACTATATTAGGGTTTTCACATGAAGAGCCCTAATTTCTCCTCTTAAAATCAAGCCTCAATCTAGCTCAAGATAATGATAATATGCTTGTCATTTCAAATGATTTTCTGTGCTTACTTTGTTGTCATAATCAAAACATTATTTACAAACAGCAAGTTTTACTAGCAAGATGGGAAATGAAAAAGAAAAACTACATGTACTCTGAAAGAGAACAATCTCCGTAATTATTAAGACTTCAGCTTTCCTAGAGATAAAAAAAATCACATGATAAATAAGAAGATAAAGTACAACCACTATAAATGATTCACCACCCAGTGAGTGCGGCGAAAGTTAATCATTTGGCATTTCCCAAATACAAGACCTAGACGTATGTTTAACCATAAAACCAAAATCATTTGAAGAAAATGGGATACTAAATTGTACAAAAGAAACTTATGACCAAAGTTCAATCTCATGTCATTTTGTGAAACAAATGGATATGACGTGAGATATCATTGTTTCAAAAAAAAATGATTATTATATTCAACTATCAAATATTTGACTTGCTTTAGGATTTTTTCCCTCCCCCGAAAAAAAAAAAAGTACTGGGGACACCAAAAAGGCGGTAAGTGAGAAATGTCTGGCGTCTGATACATGCACATGGGTCAATAAACTCTTGGCAAAGTGAAAGTGAGTAGTAGAAGATAAATATTGTTGCTAGTACTTTACATGTTTTAGAAACTATTTAATGACGTATGTTTAATGTTTTCAAAAAATCATTCTTTTAATTGATATGGAGAAGCTATGCTTGGAAAATGCCATTTTAAGCTGATACCAAATTATGAACTGCAGAATACCAAAAGGAACCGATGTCATATTACGCGCATCTGAATTGCTGTTTAAATTATCCAAAACAACGCTCATTGCTATGATTTTTAAGATAATGAACATCCAGAGGGAAACGGCGCACTATTAGTATGAAATATTTAGACCAAAGAACGTTATCATTTCAAATCAGGGGAGTTATTTCCAAGGTGGTTCAAACTAGTCTGTGCATTTATGCAAAGCTATGCTTTTGCCATTTTGGGCAAAATCCCACTACTAAATTATACTTGCTGCGATTCTTTGATTTTCGGCCTCCAACCTGCAATTCAAATAGCAAAAATCAATCGTCTTTTAACGGCTAGTTGATTGGCTACTAAAAGGAGGAAGTTTCGACTCCCGAGGTGATGCTCAATGAGAGACAAATCGCTACACCCATTGTTTAATTCTTTTAATTATCATTGTGTAGTTTGTATATGCTTGAGAGTATCCCTTGTAGTATATAAAGGAAAAAAATTGTCTATATTTTGGAAGTTGAAATCACGTCTCAAGAAAATAAGAAAATTTAGATTATCTTGGTTGAGAAAATCCTAATTTTGTTGTAGCATAAGATTATTAATCTTAATTCATTAAGTATAGGGAGCATTTAAATATAAGTTTTTCTTGAATTGTGAGATTGCGTTAAACCTATGTAATCATTTTGGAAATCCATTAGTGGAGAAACTTTCTACCTAGTTGAGTCAGAAGGTAGTAGAGGTATGAAGCAAATGCACTTGGGCCAAAACCCACTTAATCCCTCGTTTACATTTTCTCTCTTTGCCCTTGCTTTACTTCACTGCATATGGGTTGACCAACAAATCATTTGGCAAGAGCAATATCAAACAAAAGGAGAAAAAAAATTTCAAAACCCAATTCAACCCCATCCACCCTCTTGGATTGCGGCAATATCTAACATCATGAATCCATTGCTATAAGTATATAAGAATATGATAGATTCAAAAGAGAAGATAGAGGTATTATAGTTAGGCTGGTAGCTTAACGTTTAACAACAAACGGGCCCTGATAATAATGAAATCTCGTTAACAAATTATTACCAATTCATTTGGAGTCTTTTGGAATTATTAGACGTACAAGCTTTCGTAGTAGACCATCATATAATAAATGCTCTTGACAATTCTAGGTTCATTACATATTCACTTTTAAACATTTGACCACAGAAGATAACAATCTATTTTGATTCACATTTTCCTAGTTGTTCAAATTAAGGAATAGTTCTTGTTATGTTAGATTTTGTTTCAAAAAATGCATTTAAAATTTTCCTCATTTAGACTGAAAATCCTTATGCCAAAGAAAAAAAAAATTCTTATGACAGTAGAAATATATTACTTTTGAAAATAAAGAATAGGTTAAACATTTTATTAGTATATAGATATTGGATTTTCATAATTATAGATTCTACAAATTTTCTTTTTAAAAAAAAAAGAACCAAGCAATAATAGAGAAAAATCAAGATGAAGAAGCTACTAATAGATTCATTAGTTAAGGAACTTGTGATTAAGATTTACATGGTACATGATATTGCTTGGGCATTTTGGACACATGTGATAAGTCAATTTGTAAGAACTTCATTGTAAATTATCATGCTTTGATTTGATTTTCTTTTGAAAAAAATAGGTAATGAGTAACATTTTCTTATAAGCTAGTGTTATTTTTCATTTATTTGTTGTTGGGATACAAGAAAATGTAACCCTGAGCTAATTAAGTGAAATATAATGAACCGGCATATTGAGTGTCCAACGTCATTGGTGTGCTTTGACTACAGTGGATATGCTTTCTGGTTTTGGTCTATCGAGGATATGAAATATGCATTTCAAACTTTCATTTTGTATAACACCTATAAAGTTCTTGAGATATGAAGAAAAACGACATGATAATGGTTTCTTTTAAGACATTAAGGACGCAATTTTGAACCTTGTTTATATTGGGAAAAATAAAGATTGCCAATATGATATAAGAGAAATAATGATCAGGTGTTTGTATGCCAATATTATATTATGTAATGCTACATAGTCAGTGACTCATGCAGTAAGAGTATTAGCGCTCATGATTTGGATTGGTCCCATATTAGTTAAATGATGTAAAGGATTTCGGGTCCAATGTGAATGCCCTTATTGGACTAGATCATCTAAGTTGTTGCACAGGATTTTTGTATACTGAGTCAATTAAATAATTTAACTCTAGAGTCATGTTCAAAACAAGATGTTTATTTTGCCTAGTTTAAAAATCACAAAAATTCTGTAAAGTTGAGCTTCCATTGATTGTGGCCTTTAGGTCAATAAAAAGAAAAAGAAATGATAATGCACATGTTATCCAAAATATTCTTGAACAATCGGTTCTTTTTACCAAGTTTTATATATTTTTCATGTGTAGGAATGGGTTATTAGGATTGAAGTTAATCATAACTTAATTAAACTTTAAAGATATAGGTTAGGTTTCCCTTCTTCTTGAAAATGCTTTTGCAAAAATTTCTTCTCTAAAATGATAGTTTAGAGTAAATACTTTGATAACCGTTAAGAAAGTATGGGTGAGAAAATATAACTTCTAGTAATGATATTTATTGTCTACAAAGAATAAACAAAAAGCAAACGATTTGTTTTGCAAGGACTTTAAATTCCAAATTATTGATAATTATGTTTCAGACTTTGGTGTGAAGGTTATACAAAAACGGATGAATTCTTTTTGAAGAATATCACAAATGGGTGGATAAAGCTTCTAATTGCAAAATGAGCATTTAAGCTGTAGAAAGATTATCAAAGATGTTAGAATGGGTTATCAAGAGAAGAGAGTACATAATCGGAAAAGAGAAACATCAAGTTAGATATTGATGACGTCGAATAACTAATATTTAACAGAAGGCACCATGATATACAAAGTTCGGCTGATGATCAAGGTTTTTGCAAAGCAAAAACGACGGACTTCGATGAGACACTGGACCTTGAGAAGCAGCCTGTTCCACTAGAGACGGCGAAACCTTATTTTATGGACCTCAAGAAAGCGTCCCCTGTCTTATGAGTACTTTTCTCAGCAACCAAAGAGCTCTGACAAAGTATAGTGTCGCAAGGGTAGGCCACGTTATGTAAAGGACATATGGGAAAACATGCATTTGGCGTATTCAAGAATATGAAAGCATATAGGCCATGCTATGTGGTTTTTGTTTGTGGTTCTTGAAATTTACGTCCTGGGTGGACGATTCTTTCATGGAATAGAGGAAATGTTTCCGGACAGGTGCCCTGCCTTCCAGGACTCTGGATTCTTGCCAAGCGACTCCAAATTTGGTCTATAGACTGCGAGTTCATAGGGGTGGGTTTTCCCGCGGGGGGGGGGGGGGGGGGGGGCTTATTCTAGACGTTCCGCCCCCACAAAATTAAATGAAGTAAAATTCATAGAGAAAATGGGGGTACATAAGTAACCAGTTTTGACTTTCTTCTGATTAAGTATAGTGACCTGAAGAATACTCTGAGCTTGACTGCGGATCAAAGTTCAAGGTGCTAAAGCGACCAATCAAGTTGTTCTTGGTGGACGAGATATCCCGTCCCATGCTTTTTCTAAAAGGCAACACTATATTGGATTATTTATTTCTCAAGTCAGTCCAATAAAAAAGTAATGCAAAAACAGAAGAATTAGTCAGTTCTTATTGCACCAAGAAAGGCAGTTTACCCAAAGAAAAAGTTGGTCATTGAAGATGATGAAAGTGTGGTCCTAAAGCTTTATGCAGAACTTTGTTCTTTAGGATGTGAACAACTCAGAAAATAACCAAATAGCCTTTTTTTGGCCAAATGACACTTTAAATAAAAAGCTAACTAGAGATGAATGTTTGGTAGGACAACTAGAAAGGTCAAAAAGAGAAAAAAGCCAAAGTGGCGTTAAGAATTTTTTACTCTTTTTCTTAACTTACCCTCTAAAAATTTCAAGTGCAATTTGAGGGCTTTAGTGGCAAAAAAGATTCTACATGCTGCAGGCATTTAACTGAACAACCTACATCAATTCAAATCCAGTACGACAGGCTTTTGAAATGGTCTCCTCATATTGTCACGTCCTTTCATGGCACTTACTTTTGGAGCCTTCTAAGAGATACTTTTTTATTATTTTCTTGATAGTAAGAAGAAAGTTAATGTCTAAAAAGCCAAGGTGAAATTATTTAAATTGCTTCTCACTTAAATTACCCCGATCTCCTCTCAGCGCGAGCCCCAAGAGTTTTCTTCAATCTCATTGCTTGCCGAAAGATACCCACCCACACGAGGAGAAACTGTGTTCGTCCTGCATGGCAGGAGACTTGAATGAGAGTTCTTCCATGGAGAATCGGACAAACTTCTGCAGTTTGCCTCTGTGCCATATGCTGCAATCGAGGAAAGAAGGGGGCTCCTAATTCCACGCCGAAAAGCAAGAAATAGAAGAAATAAAAAAAAAAAACGAAGGAAAAATAAGAGTGTCGAGAAATCATTTTAACCAATTAACAGGCATTGGCGAGCCAATTTATAAGGATAGTTGCAGAGTTTTTAACATTTTTGGTTAGTTTCTCTTTTAATTTTTATTTTTCGTGCAGATACGATGCAAAGGATAAGAAAGAGAGAGAAAGTGAGACCTAGTTGGCTTATTCTTGCGCTATTTCTGAGAAACAGCAACGACGGCTCTGCGTTCTATGACGGTGACAGAAATTGGACGATAATGTTCCCATGACACTAGACCCTCCTCTTTCTCTGTCGTTTTTCAGTTTAGTGTCCGAGAACGAAATTTAATGATCCATGTTTCTATAATCCTGCCTGTTTCACGAATGCGTGCTTTGCCAGCGTTCAGAGCTACGAAAAGACACTGGAAATGGTGACAAACTCGAATTCATGTCAGCTCAAATTCCAACTTTCCACGCTTCACCGCTAACTTTCTATCCCTATCATCATCGTCAGAAACTCCTGGCCACCGTTTGGATAGGCTTGAGCTCGGGCTTAAGGGCGCCATTCCCAACTTCAAACTAACCATTAGTTTGTTCTCTTTACCCCCTGAATACTGTAAGGTTCTAATCACATATTAATTACTCCCACGTTCGTAGCTTGGCCCTTCAGCTGATTAAATAGTTAAAACGAATAAGAATGAATCGTCACACATGATTAAGAATCTTGCATGGACACCTAACTCCCTCACATCTCCATTTACCCAATAAAAAAAAAATTCCACACTGCATAATTTAGGGAAGAGCAGGGGGACCACAAGTCATCTGCTTCATGCTAACCTACACGAGAGCAACAGATTGCATCGTAGCTCTGCAGATGAAATGAGTCCGTGTGAATCAATGTCAGTTGATCTATTTTTGGGCCCTTGGTCCTGAAGCCATCATACTTTGAATTCGATTTCTCCTATCGGAAGTCCGGCGAACTTAGCAGTTTGTCTATACGATTTTAGTGCAACGATCGGAAGCTAATTAATGTGTTTGACACATCTGCTCTAGAGTCGATCCCGTACAAAACTCTTAACATGTAGTCTCTGATGGTTCTCTGTCAAACCTGCAGCCAGAAGCCAAAAGCCTAAAAAGCCGATACATTTTGTGGTGAACGTTAAAAACAAACTGCTATCTGCAAGCAAACAACTGGATCTTTGACAATAAATTCGTGTTCGTGAATGGAAGGGCTCCTTGTGGGCTCACTAATGCATAAACTAATATTTCCTATTGTAACAAGACAATATCACTTTATTAGTATGTTTTAATTTTACACATTCTATATATATTATCCTTACTTCACATATGGTATTGGCTAGTATGAGCTTTTGTCTATCTTATAGACTTTAATGAGTAAGATTATTTGTATGAACACATTTATAGGCTAATCACTTTATTAGTATGGTTTAATTCTACACATTCTATATATATTATCCTTATTTCACATATGGTATTGGCTAGTGTGAGCTTTTGTCTATCTTATAGACTTTAATGAGTAAGGTTATTTGTATGAACACATTTATAGGCTAGGTCTCCCTTTTAGCTCTTTATTTATGTATACTAAACTTTGATGTAGAAAGAATTATGGAGAGAATAGTAACTATTATTATGTTGTGCATCTAGATGTCCAAAATGCCCCTTAGGGCAATTTGTCATGTCAACTCTTTAGGACTCTCTTTTACATAAAACACAAAGTCACTTAGTTCATAGAAAAGTAAGAAAAATATAGTTACTACATTCTCTTTCCTATTACTATACAAAAGAGTGAACCTTCATTGTACAATCCTATTCTAGCCATCTTCCACCATTTAAGTATCGATTTTCTGACTACCTTATTGAGCTAATTCAAGAAGAGAATAAAGGAAAAAATCTAGCCTAAGTTCCTAAGTTAGAGTTTGAAAAGTATGAACAAATACAATATATTTCTAAAACTTATTTTGAGTTCTATATGAGACACACGATGTTCTCCATGATTAATGTTTGCATCATGTAAAAGAGCCTCTTTTGAGGCCATATTTTCTAACACTCTTGCCTGAATGGCTCATGCTGGTGTTGTAGCGTTGACAAGCCAAGACCGCCTCAGCTGCTGAAACAACAAAAACTACAAGACCCTTAACAAATTAATTGAACACTGACGGCAATTACCAAAATGACATATAATTCGTAAAACATATTCGTAAACAAAATTCAAGTAGTCATAAGATCTCTGTGCATTTTTTCCCCTACTTTCGTTTACGACAGTAGAGATTGACATTGTTCTGATAGGTATTACCTTGTCTAGATTCCTACCTACCATTTTTCTTTATGTGACACAAGCCTCTATAAGTATCATTTTATAATTGGATCATATACAATCAAGGCTGCATAATGTAGAGCTTCACTTTAACCACAAATTTCAGTCACCGCCAACTCTTGGCTTTTGCTTTCTATTTATCTTCCTCACGATAGAGGCCACTTTTTCTGTCGCTTCTTTTACAGTGCGTAGAAACCATTTCGGTGAAATTATTTTGACATTTCACGTGCATTCATGCACCTATAGAAAGATATGATTAATGAGCGTATGCTTGCCAGGCAATTGTGAAAACGAGTGTGCCCCGAAGCTACGGTGTCTCATTCTTTTCAAAAATTAGGTGCCTTTAAAAGTACCGTCCTCGCTTACAAACAACACTTCCTGCCTCTATAAGCCTCAAACAACACTACGCACAAAATGTTCCTAAACCCAACAAATCACATGCATGGCATGTTCCTATAGGAGAAGATCATTTTATCATTTTACACTAGTGAAAGTGTTTACATACACTTTAATTATTAGTTATAACTTTTGATATAATGGCAATGCCTAAAGTCTTAACAAATGATATCAAAGCAAGTTGTAAATTCCCTACTTGCCACCAATAGTTTGTTAGGGAAGATTATTTGGCTTGTTGAGAGATGCCAAGTAACTAGCGAGTCTATGAGCACTGTTGTTAAGATACCTTAATAGATAGGGTGCTCTTACTATTAGTGTTGTGGTAACACCTAAGGTCCTAACAGAAAGTAATTGAGGATTGTGTCGTAATTACCATTATTTTGAAGTTCATAAGTAGATTGCAACCAAAAAGAGCACAAAGGTGAAACTACGATTTCCTTGGGAAATTCGGAAACTGTTAATTATGTATAAGGTATATCCTTAGCTTAGTTTGGCTTGTTATTGATGTTGGAGGGACGGCTGTATACAGTTTTTCTAGGTAGATAAATTGGAACTAGGGATGGCTTGGGAAACCTTTGTAATCCAAGTGTGGATAGATTTCTTTACGTGAAAGACTGCTTCAGTTGGTCGGGTTGGAGTGAAAGTGGACGTAGGCCAAAGAACTCAAATTGGTGAATTGTCTCCTTCTTCGCTGCACTTGTATTTAATTTAATTTATACACAAGTTATCTACTTAAATACTTGATTTGTTACAAACTGACATACATTAACACAAACTAATTTTTTTTATTGACAATATGAAAACGATGCATACTGAACCAAGGCTTATAGTTGAATGGCAAAGCTATTAGCTTCTAACCTAAAGGTTTCCAATTTAAATGCTCTCACCCCATTGGCTATTAAAAAGAAGATAAAAAAGCAATGTATGCAGGGCCAAAAAAAAAAAAACTATCAAATTATCAAATGCCCAATCCAACCACCCTCCTCCCTCCTCCACCCTTTGTTGGCCACCTAGTTGTCATCTAGGAAAATTAAATTACTCTGCATCTCCTTCACACTAAAAAGTATACAATCGATATGAATGTATCTACGCCAACTAATTCATCATGTGCATACATAAAAACCCCATACTTCGACGGCACCAACTATGGATGCTACAAGTCCATGATGAGAATGTATGTGATAGGACAAGATCTTGACACTTAGAAAATAATTGTTAAGAGTAGTAAAAGTCCCCACTATAAGAGAGAACAAATGGTCTAAAACTATAACCTTAATCATGAGTCAAAATTGTAAGGCTGTGACAATGTTATATTTCGCACTTAGTCCTAGTGAATATGATCAAATTCTCTATATATGATACATCAAAATAAATTTGGAAAAAGTTAGAAACCATATATGAGGGTACCTCAAAAGTAAAACAACACAAGCTTGCAATATTAATTTATAATTGTTAATTGTTTAGAACAGACCACCTAAGACCTTTTTTTTAGTAAGTAAAATTTAATATATACCAATAATTAATAAAAAATGGTTACAAGCATATCCCTACAATGGGACATATACAATATTATATCAAATTAAAAATGGACCACTTGAGACTAGGTTTATGAATTTGAACTTAAATTGTTATGAAAAGTCTATTTCAATGATGAGCAAGTTCAGAAAATATTAGGATGTCCACCAAAAATTTGAGATGCCAAGAAAACAAGAACAAAGGAGACCTAAGACTTAGAAAATTATTTATAGATGAACTGTTAGATTCATAAAAACTCATGAAATTCAACTAATGAGAAAAATAAAAAAAAGTGGCACTCAAAAATGTATGCAATACCGAAGATGATTCATAGGAAGAAAGCGATGATGATTTTGTTATATTAGCTAAGAGATTTAAAAGATTCTATAGGAAGCAAAAATTTAGGAGTGGAGTTGTAGGCAGAAACGATGAAATATCAGAACAAAAAAATGATTTATGCTTAGAAATGTAGAAAAGTAGGCCACACAGTGGTAAAATTTTTCTTCTCAAAGAAACTAAATAAGATGTGAAAAAAATCTATAATTGCAACTTGGGACAATGAAAATATCTCTTCTGAAGATGAAGAAAAGGAGATGGCAAATCTATGCCTAATGGCTTCTTAGAAGGATGAATTTGAGGTAAATACTTTTGTACCTTCTATAGATTGCTCTTCTAATCTTGGACTACAAAGTTCCTTTGTTGAACTATTATGTAAAATAAAACATCTGAATAAAAAGCACATCAAACTAAAAAATAAATGTCAATAATTAACTCAAACTAAGGAGTACATAATAAAAATAGGGTTAGGTTACACCAAAAGAACAAGAAAATAACTCAGCAATACTTCAGAATTTTCCAACTGTAGTAGCAAGTGTGAATGCTGTAACTATTATGGACATGATTACAAAACATGCTTCAGTTATAATTCCCTCTACATCTCGCTTTCTAATTGAGGTACATAATGCTTGTGTCTAAGCAAGCACCAGCAATTCAGACTGCGTTTGTTGTTGGGTGGTCACTCATCCCCTGGAGAATCGAGCACTCACATCAGTCTCACTTTCTTCAACAGAAGCAGACTATTCGTGCACGAGCACCACTTGCAGTAAGATCATGTGATCGAGGCACTATTAACAGTGTCCAGTATTTCACATCCATAACACCCTTGACAAGAAGTCGACCATACATTTATCCTCCAGTCGTCTGACATCGTACAAACTATTCAGATTTCCACATATCAGAATCCTGCACATCTGTTCACAAAGGCGCCCGGTCTTATCCGTGACGTTCCTGTTCTGAAGCGGCAAAGGGATTTTGAGAGAATAAGAATTAATCGTTGTCTAATGAAGTTTTTCATTTGCGAGACTGAACTGAGTTTTTCATTTAGCAAGTAGAGTATCACAATACGAATTCGTCCTACCACGACGCGAAATTGTGGCATTGCAAAATCCAGTTGTAACTAAGAAAATGGTTGCTTTGGCAAGATACAAGATTCAGTAGCTTTCTTGATTTCCATATAACTTGTGAAATTAGCACATTACACGAGACCTCAAAATCGTTAGAATAAACTATCTTTTAGAAGCTACCGCACTACTGATTCTTCCAAGTGATATGCTTTCAAGAGAACTATATTCTGTAGAAGCCACAAAAATCCCTCATATGTCCAGGCCTAGTATGGCCAATGCAAAAGCACAAAAAGCAACAACGAGAACCACAACCATGATTTACATATATGTCGACATGGACGAATCCAATTAGCATTCGAAGCGGCAGAACACCAATAAAGTGACAATTTTTTCGCTCTGCATTCACCTCAGTAAGCAGATAACCAGTAGTGAAACCATCTTAAAATAATTGTCTAATGACATCCAGGGACAATGATCTCAGTCACATTCCTGAAAGAAGCTTAAACGAAGAGAAAAGAGAGGAAAAAACAATGAGGACAATGGATGCTTAAATTTCCTCCTGAATGGAAGAAAAAATATCATCGTACACTGGTCACTAGCTCCAATGAAGGTGAGTTTAATATAAACCCCTTTGTAATCACAACCAGTATTTTTAGAATCAGAGAATGAAGCTCTGACAGAGCACTAAAAATCAATCAAATGATGGTACAAGGCACCACGAGTATAATACACACATGGAGACACTACATTACAAAACCTAAGGCAGAACAAGCCGGAGTTCATTACAAGGTGGCCTAAACATTTTTGACCTACCAATCTGTATGTCATCTCACTAACTTTTGTCAGATGCTTCAGTAATCAAATAACTGCACTAGCTAATAACGCTTGCTGCAAAGAAAGTGAGAATGCTTCCTATTTCCTAATTTTCAGAATACAAACTAAAACAAGGTAACTGCTACGAAAGAAGAATTCCAAAAGCACATTTGAATGGTTGCAATCAGTTATATGATTCTTGTTACTGGTATGTTACCCTCACCAGGGCCTTCCTTTACCTCCAAGCCGACGTGCCAACTCAAAATCCTTTTTCACTGCAAGCAAAAGCAAATGAAAAATTTATAAATATTTGAATGCATAGAACAGCGAGAAAGACCACTGAAACTTCAATGTGTAAGAATCATATCTACATGAGGATAGCATGACAAGTTCAATATCGGCAGCAGCTTTAATAGACAAGTCCATGAGAATGTCAACAGCACCTTGGCCTGAAGAATCCCCCAATTTCCATCCATTTACTTTTGGTTTCCATAAGCATAAGTGTTTCAGAATAATATTCGTCAGGCAGAAACTAATGATCTAAGCCTTTGCCCATACTTTTAAGCATAATGACTTGATATTGAGAGTTTAATATGGATGCCCAACAAATATGGCTTGAAGCAAGAACCAATATAATCAACTGATCTGAATCATGGAAGATGCGTTTGAGCCAAAAAGAAAACCATTTTTTGTTTAGCTATTATTGTAAAGACTTATCCATGACCAGCAAAATAAGGTTGAAAAGAAAAAACAATCTCTAATTTACTTACTCAAAGTTACCCGCTTTGCATGAATTGCACATAACATTCCATCTTCAAATAAACGGACTAAAAAATCCTCTGCTGCCTACAAAGACAACAAAACCAATAAGACTTTATTGTATTTTTTTGTTCTTTTTTTATATGCAAGCACCCGGATACTGAACTTGAGACCAAGATGTCCCAGGCTCTATTAGCTTATCATTGAGCTAACAAGTGGAGCTAACAAGTGGTCAATAGTTGATTGTAACAATGACTAACAACTCAGAAGACCACTTTTTCTTCTTTTCAGTCAAAGATTTGGGCCAAAATATAAAGGTGGGCACCAAAATTTGGCTTATTACCAGCAGAGAGTTCTTATGCAGTTTGCAGTGTCTACAATCAGGCTTTATCTCAAATCCTGATGTTATTTTATGAGTCAGAAAGAAAAAACACAGTGCATCAAGCAGCAAAATACCCATGTAATTTGAAAGGAGCCCAGAAAAGGCTAAAAAATTAAGTTCAATGATAATACAAGTGTAAGTCATCTCGTATAGGATTAGTCATAACCAATGGGATTTAGTGATAGCTTGTTACGACATACGGAAAGGAATCAGGAAGTAAGATTACAGAAGAGGCAGTTTCTTGTAGGGATAATGATATTCCTACAAGTAAACCTAACTAGTTGGTGTTAGGCTTTATCCAATGGAAAATCAGGACAAAATAATTCTGGAGCTTCCGTTTTCTCTCCAGGAAGGGGTTTTCACCTGAAACCTTCATCTGGAGATGATATGAGAATTAAGTATAAAATGTAAAATGCATATATTGGTGATTAAAAGTATCTATAGATGGTCATCCAAATAATTTTTCAGATGGAAGAGAACGAAGAAAGGCCTTAAAGCCATATCAAACAGAAGAAGCAAGCATTCACCATGTAGGTCTGCAAGTGGCTATTTACAGAACAACTTAAGTCAATATGCATGGTGTGTGGGCTACAATGAAGGTACTATCATGAAAACCAACTTAAAATTTCAGCACAAGGAACCTTTTGTGGGCATCTAAACTGAAGAAGATAAAACATTCGATTTTGTCAACACAATTTTATGACCAATAAACTTTTTTAGGAATAGCCCTTTCATAGAAAATAAAGTGAACCAAAGGTTGTTGCTCCTATTAAGGTTTCAATTTGTTACTAACTGACCCTAGACAGTCATCATTTACAGTAATTATCAGACATACTGCTTTACATCAATGTAAATAGTATTTGGAGCCATTAATGATCCTGTTTGCTCATTCCAATATGTCTTATTTGCTATTCCAGCCTGAATGAGTTCATAACATATGAACCAATATGATAAAGACAAAAGGCGCTGCTTTCTCACAACTAAATTTGACATAAGCAGATATTACACCATAAGTACATAACAAATAAAGCACCTACGAAAGAGAGGAACAAACTAGTGCTTTTCACAAAAATAATTCTACAATCGACATCACCTATGATAAATATCAGACTCCAAAGCATACCAAGTTCAAAATGCAAATGCATTCCATACAGAGAATTGACTAGGCTTAGGATTAGCAAAAAAAGCATAACTATTTCAGACTATCAAGAATAAACTAAATGCATAGTTGAGTAGACCAGAACTGATACAATGGATCAATATGAAATCCCAATTAATTAAAAAATGCCTCCATCTGATCATTCCTAATACATGCAGGTTGACAATAAACTAGCTCTATGATTTAAGACCTACAAAGAATAGCATTACACAATCATTTCCTGGGCATGCAGCCAAGCATTGACCACCAGCCTTACCTGCTAACAAAAAAGTAAATAAATAACTACATAAGAAAAAAGGTTAAATACCTCCTGCAGTGCTAGTAAAGCTTCAGCTGTCCAACGACTAATAGTTGGAGAGAATTGATTGCTTATCTGTTTTACCTGCAATAAATGACAAGTACTTATGTATACCAAACCTGACATACTAAATGGACCCATTCTATTATGCCTCCTGCATGAATGTTATTTATAAAGACAAAAGAAGGCAGACTGGAACCCAAATTGGTCGAGTGATTTAAATCCAAGCAATTCGATTCTGTAGTGCTGAGTAATGTATCTACCAACAGTTACATAGATCTTTTTGTTTTCTTTTCTAAGTAGTTTTATCGTGATGGATAGATCCCCCATCGGGAGAAGCAGCCTAATTGAAGTTGGAAGAGAGAAAAGAGGTCGAAGGAGACCTAAATAAAAAGAAAAAATCAGTAGTGCACATCACAAGTTTTTCTTTTTTTCTTTTTTTGAGGGGAAGTTCACACAAGTCACCTTATAGGAATACCACATTTCTGGCTTACCAATAAATATAGCAAAATGGATATTGTAAAAATTTTCTCTCAATTTATATGTGAATACAAGCAACATGGATGTCTGTTCGTCATTTCTACATGCACTTGTAATGCATGTGCGGGTCAGTAGAGAGATGTGCATGTTCATGTATGTTACTCAAGCTAATGAACCCACAATTCTAATAAAAGGAGCAGCTGGGATGAGCAGCTTCCAAGTCTTCTGGAATTGGCGAATCTCACGGAGAGCCACCACTCCCGGCTTGTGGCGTCGCTTCTTTCTCTGTCTCTCTGTTCTCGGAGCTATAAAATAATAAAAATAATCAAATCTTGGGGCACAACATGTCACCAATACTACCACCATTGAAGAAATAACTCGATAAGTAGATTAAACAAAGACTTACTTCGCGGAGAACCCGCTCGATTGCCACCTGAGCTTCCAGCAGGAGGCTGCAATGCATAAAAATAAGATAAAACGAAACTGAAAATAATAACTTATTTGAGATTTTATTTCACTAGAATAAAATCACAATAACCATCAAGAAGGAATGAGGTGAATGCCATACTAGATTGCAAAATATATCATCGCTTCTGATTAAAAAATTTCAAATCATCAAAAGCCGCAGAAAATTCCCAAAAGCCTTACCCTACACCGGTAGTATTTGGCTTTGATAACTTTTTCCCTTTCGTTTTAGCACTAATCCTTTCATTCACTTAGCATAAAGCATGATATTCTTAATTCCAGCTCCATTTCCTTACAAATAGGAAAATGACAAGACGAATTATACCAAACTACTCTCTGCTTGATTACTAATGAAGTACGAGTAAAGCCACTAAAAGAAACTTTCTCGTCGAATTCAGGGTCTCCGGAAGCTACAACCTCGACAAATATAGCCAGTCAACCAAACTCAAAGGAATATTTTCACTTCTAGCAAATCAGAGTCAAAACTCCCATTCCCACGGTGGTTTCCATATTTTCCCAGCAACCAAACAGCCAAAGAAAGAATCGAACTCAGGAAACTAATTAAGGCAGAGAGAGAGGATAAGAGAAGAAAGTAAGTTACCGTGGGCGAACCAGGCAATGGATCAGAGCCCCTCAAGGAACCTACGATCCCAAAATACCCAGAAAAAGGGTAAAAATGAAAGGAAAGCCAAATCTAGCAAAAAGACACATATATACACATGGATAAAGGAGTGAGAACCAGCTCTTCGTCCGGAGCTCTTTTTAGCTGGATGTTTGATCCTCGCCATTGGACGCCGGAACAGCGTCCCACTCTCACCCTCACTCTCCCTCTTTCGGTCTAATCTTCGGAACTTGCGAAGTTTCGAGAGTTCAGAGTTTTGGTAGCAGAATCGAACGTTAAGTAGAAGGAACTTCAAAGACTATAGTTGCTCGACTCGTTTCAAAAACCCAGAGGAAGAAAAGGGATTGTGAGTATCAGTTCCCGCTCCCCTCCATTTTGATTAGGTACTGGGAGGATTCCCCTGTCAGGCTCCTGAGAATTGGTCCCCTTTATGCCAAAACTACGCCGTCTCTTATAGCTGTTGGATGACGTGGAATCCGATGAGTTGAAGAAATTATTATATGCTGGATTCGTGCAAATTTTATTAGGATTTACTTGAACACTAAAAGCTGATCAATCCAACAGTTTTTTTTATTGATGTAACAATTCTTTTATAAATCAAACGGATTTAAGTCTTAACAATTTTAAGAATAGATTTATCTGATAATAGACTAACCAAGTTGCATTTTTTTAAGAACTGTCAATAAAATGAATTGTTTCAAGTTACAAAAAAAATTCTACATATTTATATATGTATTTTTCTTTTTGCCAAGCTTTGCTACGTAGAACTCTACCACATAAATATTTACTTTGTGAGAAGAGCATAAATTATTCTGTATTTAAATTAGTTTATAATATATCAATATAAGTTCATATAAGTGAGTCATGCAAGACTCGTTGATATAAGTCTACATCAATAACCCATTAAAATTTGACTAACATATCATTGTTTCTCTTTAATTAAAAAAAAGTACTTAATCTCATTTTCAAGTTTAGGTAATAGTTTAAGATTATCTTTTTGAGGTGATATATTTTTTTATTACGTAATGAGAATGAATAGTTTTGAATAAAAGGTTAAATGGCTTTACTATTCAGTTATTTGCCAATTTAATAATTATTATTATTTCCTAAAAAGGAAAATCTATAAAAATTTACCCACAACGTCATATCTTTCAAAAAAAAAAATTCTTTTATGCATTAAGCAACCTCTTAACTGTAAGGTGATTGATATATTTTAACACTAGAACTTATAAGTTAAGAATGGGACTTAATATTTGAAGCACCAATGCTTCATTTACCATGGCAACCTAGTATGAGAACAAGAACTAACGCAATTTAAATTGGAGTAGCTTACACTACCTTTTGTATTAGCTTTGAAAACTTGATAACAATAACAAAAATGATGACCTCAACGATGAACCAAACTTTAATTTCTACAAAAATTTAGAAAAACTAGATCAACATCTATTTTACTAGAAGGCTTTATTAGTAATTTAGCCTGGCTGGTAATAGAAATATTGTGAAACGACAATAGAGGTTTTGAGACTCGATTCCCTCTCTCTCTGTCACTCGAGGGCGTTGGGTTTTACACTACAAGGTCTGTTTCGTGGCCGCTTCGGCGCCGAATCCTAATCCGAGTAAATCCTTCAAGGTACGGACTTTGAGTTGTGGGTTGTGTTTTATTGACTTTTTGCTCTGCTTTCTAGGTGCTTGAGTTGAATTCACTTTCAAATTAAATTTAGGTATGTCAACCCCTAGTGATTCTGTTTCATGCCTCAGTTTCGGCCCGAAGACTAACTATTTGGTTGCTAGTTCTGGGGACAACCAAGTTTGTTGGGCTGGTTTCCTCTTCTTTTTTAATTTATTCTCTTAATATCATTATTATTTTGTTTGAAAGTATCATTCTTGGCTCTTCTTTTCAATTATGTTGGTTGTAGTTTTGTTGAACTTGGCTAGATTTCATACAGTAGATATAAAAACTTCAAGCCGTGAAAATTGGCTGGATTTCGCTGACTGCAATTGCTCATTGCTCTTCCTCCTGCTAACATTTTCCCCTTCTTTGAATATCTTAGCGGCCTGACATTTTCCACCCTATCTGAATATCTTGCTGGCCTGACATTTTCCAGCAAGGAAGAGCTAGAAGAGGAAGAAGTAGTAGAAGTCCCTTCCTAGACACACATTCGGGACACTTTTTTCTTTTATTGGTCGTTCGGGACACTTTTTTCTTTTATTGGTCATTCGTGGCTATGTCTATTCACAATGAGGGAAGATCTATGATCGTTTGGGAATTTTTGGGAATGTTCGGGAATGCGTATGGTGAGTATGGCTTAACTGTAGGGTATAAGGGATTGGAAATGTGGTTTCACAGTGTTCAGTGGATTCTTTGTTTTCTAATCTGTAGTTAGCATGGATTTTCGTTACTCTCTTTGAGATTATAGTTTTTGTTGCTTGCATGAGACCATGTTTTGAGTGATTTTTAGAAAATGTCTAAGATATTCTGTTAGACTGTTTTTAGCTGGTTATTTCATTGCTTATTGCAATCTTGATTATGTCTTCCAGCGTTTGTTGCTTTTTCTAGGTTTTGTTCTCACACCTCTTTTCATCCTCCATCTCTTCTTCTAGGTTTCTTCAACAGATTTTGTGTTCATGGCACTTTGTCCTTTTGTGTGCTGAATGATCATTGCTTTGTCACTGTTGTTGTTGCTACTAGTGTCTCAGATACCTATAGTAAAGGATGAACCAGAATATGCCAAGAAGATGGTATCTAGGACTCAGAAATCTGCGTCGCTTCTCCCCCTATTGAGCTGGGTAAGCTTCAATGATAGCTCGTGTTTAGTAGGAGAAGTGTTCCAAATTCTTGACACTTATACTGTACATATGTTTTTTACCTTGCAGTACAAGGAATCAAAAGAGGAACTAGAAAAGAGACAAATCCTCAAGGAGATAATAGAAGGGTTGCAGTGGGATGAAGTTCACTTGAATGCCAGAGTGGAATTGATTGAAATGTTTCTACATGAACCCCATGGTAGTTCTGTCGTGACTGTAAGGATGCTGCCTTTTGAACAGTGGGAATGCCTGAAATCAACGGTAAAAAGAATACGTGTGTGTATGTATGAGTGTCAAAAGATATTGTGGTTAGAAATATATTGTTGTCTTTGTGTGTGTGTCCTTTACTTGGGTTTGCATGTGTGTGTGTGCATGTGCGTGTGCATCTACATGTGTGTGCATGTGCGTCCTTTACTTAGATTTTCATATTTTTGTGAGAAGTTTTCTATTTGTCTGATTACCGAGGTATGATTTGCCCTCAGATTCAATTGTTCAAAACATATTGCGGTTCTTGGAAAGCAGTTGGCATGAGATACCCATATGTGTTCACCAATATCTGCAGGAATGGTGTTCGAATGGAGGAAGCTCCTATGGCTGTTTGTCTTGGCTATGAACCAATCCCCTGCACTATTACCCCTCAAGGATTTTTTTTTGATTAAAAAATAAATGCTAGTTTCAGAAACTGCAATGTGATAAAAGTGTAAATTCTTTTAAATATTATACAATGTTAATTAGGAGTAAAGCTTGAATATTCTAAGAATGAGTCATAAAGGCTTGAGTTTTTCTTTGTATTAATAAATACTAGTATTTCTAATTTTCACTGTCAAAAGAGGTTTTTTGTTTCTTTGTATCAAATAAGCTGTTCTACTAAATTTTTGTTTAACCTCTAATAGAAAATATTAACACATGGATGAAAGTACAATGTGTCCTATATTGTCTCTATCCCAAAATTGTGGTCACCTAACGCTTGCCCTCATGTGAATGAAACACAAAAGATAATCTTGTTTGTGTAGGTGGCAAGGAGACAATTTTAGCCTTAGATGATTTAGTTTCCTTTGGCTGGGTTTATTGTGGATTACATAATTTTATGCAGCTGCTCGGGGACAACCAATTTCCCATCCATTTGGTAGCTAGGATAATGTATTTGGGAGAGGCAACTATGTTGGCTGGTAGGTTTCACATATGCAACATTAACTAGGGATTATATTCATCTTTCCCCTAATGGAGACAAATTGTAAAAACTGTTTAAACTTGGTGACATCACCATGCCTTTTGCTGTGTCTGCTGCAAAATATGGGCTTAGAGATTGGCCGACAACAAGATGGCTATGAGGGAGGCGTTAGCTAAGCTCACTGAGCAAGAAAGTGAAAAAATATATGAATTGGAGGAAGCAATTGAGGCAACCAATTATATTGTGAGAGGAGGAAAAGACTTATGCACAGATGTTTTAGAGCCAAGCTGACTCCACGGTGGAAATGTTCCTGTATTAGGTACTATAGCTTTACAAAAACCAAAGGCTTTTTCCAACAAATGGATATAAATAAAAGGCCGTGAAGGGTGTGGTTCTGGACTTGCAGGAATACTTATATGTTTCTTCAGAACATGCTCGTCAGTGTGAAGAGTTCTATTCAGGTGGTGGGAAAACGCTCCGTTGCTTTTGTTAAAATATTTTCTTCAAGGAGGCACCTTGTGCAACGTAGGTTATAAGATAATTGAGACGCTTAATATGCATCAAAGTATACAACAAAGAAACTTAAACAAGTTGTGTGAAGTGCCACCAGCAAGGTAATGTCGCATATATAGTGATGCGATGAGTTCACAGTGGTTGTAGAACTAAAGTTGGAGATGTGGTAGCATTGTCTAGGTAGGCATTTTTGTGGGTTGATGTTGCTTTTGGATTCAAGAAAAACTTGCTGCTTTTTATCTTATGATACTTTTGTTCATAATGTGAAATATGAATATAGTGGAAGTTTCATTATGGAAGAATAACTCTAGGAGGCATGTATACTATTTTTGAAAGTGTCATCTCTCTCCTCTCTTGATTTGCATTTCACATTGGGTTGATTCCTTCCCATTTGATCTATTTGGGTATGAGGAGGAGAGGTAGCCATGTCACATGTGACTACCACGTAGGCTCACCCAACATAAGCTACTATTGTAGCTAAAGCAAGTCTTCTCACCCTATAAACCCATTACACACGAAATGTAGGATGGGACAAAGGCGTGCGTAGCTACTCTTCACTGGCGAGCTACTTGTGGTATAAGAGATGTGTATTGTACAAAGTTTCTCTTTTAACGTGCAAACAAATTCTCCCATTTATAATCTATTTATAGGGGTTTTCCATTTTTATCAATCAAACAAGCTTTTATCTAAAATGTTCTGTGTTATTTCTATTTCTTTCTCCATATTTTGACATAGTATTGATGAGCTCAAGTTCTCCATCTATTCCTTTGTTGATCTAACCTAAACCTTGCTTGTTTTCTGCCAAAATCACTTTCGCTTACAACCTAAAAATCAAAGTGTTCTATCTTTTTTTCAATAAAAAAAAAATGACCACAAAAGGCCTTTCTAAGCTTTTTCTCTCAATCGGATAGCATTCCGACCACTGACTAGTCTTTTTTCTGGCAACTCTCAAAGAACTGAAGAAATTATGCATTTTGGCTATTTTTCACCCTTGATCTCTCAAACAAAGCCAATACAATGACATCTCTCTCGGGTTTTCACTTTAAGTGGAACAACATCGTTCATCATCCGATATTGCCAACTACTGAAATGGTGTCGCATTTCCTGCCCAGTTCAAAACGACATCATTGTGCAATCTTGCAACAATGTCATTCCTTTGATCTGCCCTTCAATGACACTATTTTGGGCACCTTCGTTGCAACCTCTGTGATGGTGGACTCCGGTAATGTTCCTCTCTACATACTTCCTTATCATGGTAGCAGGAGCAATATTCGCACACCTATTAGAACTTGTCCACCCACTCCACCACCACATAATCCGAATTCAAAGCCCAAAGTGGGGGCCAAAACCCTAGATTGTGCAAATCCTCTTTATTTTCCGATTGAAGACACTAATTTGATGGTGCTGTTGGGCATCAAGCTAATGGCTACCTCCAATTATGCCATCTAGTGCAAGACAATGATAGTAGACCTCTCAATTAAAAAAAAATTTATCTTTGTTAATAGATCCTATGAAAACCCCGAACCTGTTCACCAACTTGAAAGCTTTAGGAATGCTGTAATGTTATTTGTCGAGGATGGATTCTCAACTCCATCTTTGACCATCTACACAATGGTTTGATTTACACTTGAGATATGGCCAAAATGTGGACGAAACTTCGCACCTGGCACCACCTGGTTAACTTGTCTAGGGTTTATGACCTAATCAATGAATTGTGCTTAATTTGTTGATAACTTTATTTTTTATAAGGTTATTTTGAATACTTTAGGCATTATATACTATAGTATTTGTAAAATTATATTTACATTTGTCTATGTATATTCATATGTTGTTAATTCATGCAGCAAACCAAAATAAACGAAAAAGAAGGAAAAGAAGCAGCAAACCAAAATAAGAGAAAGAAAAAAAGCAAAAATAGAATAAGACAGTTGGCTATGCACGTGGAACTCATATGGGGGCTGGTTGGGCAACGAGCAAAAAAAAAAGGCAAGAGAGAGAAAAGAGCTTGGGTGAGTTACGTTGAGCAAGTCGGAGAAAGGGGGCTCATTGAAGATTTAGAGATTGTGCGCAACAACACGGGTTTTAAAGAAGAGTGTGACAATCGTGCAAAAGCCAACTGTCCACATTTCATTTTCTCCAATGAAGAACTTGAAATCTATGCGTTTCCAGCCATTTGAGTCCATTTTTCATCATATTTTAGTGTGTTCCTGACAAGGAGGGAACAAATCCAGTAGTTTTATGCATTTTTTGTTGTCTTTGTGGAAATTTCAAACAAACCCATGGTAGTTTCTAGTGAAGGACAGCGAGCACTGTCTCGCCTTATTTTCCAGCATATCTGTATAATTTCTTGGTAGATCGTTACCTAGGGTGTCTTCTCTGTGAGATCTAAGCTTTCTATGTAGAACATGTAACAATGCGTGGCGGTGGCATGTGAGAGCATGATTTTTTCCCTTCTTCCAGACAGCTTCTACTCGTCCTTTGATGTGTAGAAATTTTTCAAAACTCTTTTAAAGTTAAGACAATTTGGTGATAGTTTATTGTTTTTTCAATTTAAGATGTTTTGTTTAATTTCTTGCATTGTTCTTGTTTATATATATATATATATATTATATTTTAGTTTACTTTTATTAGAGTTATGATATAACTTAATTATGATTGTATGAATATTATGATTATTATGTTTTATAAAGTATTTTGTTTATGTGAAGTTACATGTTATTGTGTTTAATACTTTTAAGTGATTAGTTATCATTTAAATGATTTGATGTGCATGTTTGAGACAAACAAAAGATGATATGCAATTGCTTCTTATAATGTGTAATCATAAATTAATATAGATAGATATATACCATATTATTTGTATGGCTTTTAATGTAAACTGGAAACATTCATAGATATCAAGGCATTTAGTTTATTTCAATTCACATATAAAGATGTTGTGAATTAATAAGCTAAATAGGTTTGTTATACCTAGACATAGGTTAATGAATAAATTAAAAAATTTCATGATTACATGAGTATTATCAATCTTGCAAACATAAATAATTAATGTTTTTATTTAATAATTATGATAAAATTGGATGCTCTAACACTTCTCTTGTATTAAGTCTTTTTAAATTTAGTTAGTTAATCTATCTTTCATCATTTCGATTTGTTAGATAAATTCTAAGAGTTATTTACCATTAGTAATTAATTGGTATAGTAATCACTAATATTTGTAGGACGATACTCATTCTCATTATTATATCACTTGTTCGATATGTTCACTTGCATGTCGACCTGTTGATATCAGCTGCAGAGCTTCGACCACATTTTGGCCGCTGTCTTGGTGTAGAGAAGACTATTATGGAGGTGGTCGCCAATCAAATTCAGAATCCATCCACGGCAGAGGTCGTTGCATCGCTTCCAGTGTTTTTGGGTTGGGGAGTCGAGTTCCAGCACAGCGTAGGACTCATTGACGAACACAAATTTATTCTTAATTGAGAGCGTGATTGTCATCGTCTTGCTTCATGCTGCATAATTCGTTGTTCTGTCAAGCTTAATTGCCACCAATGTTGTCAAATTCGTGTCTTTGGATGGCAGATACAGCAGGTTGGAATTGGAATAATGTGAGGTTTGAACCCTATTTTCTAATTCCTATTATGGTGGAGTGGGTGGAGGAACACGACGGTAGGTGCGAAGGCGTATTCGGTCTCCTTCGCTTCGATTGTGCGACGGCACATAAGGTGTGGAGTGGTTGGAATCTACCATCTCGGTGGTTGGAGAAGGTTAGGATCAGAATGACATCGTTTGAGAAGAGAAACGGTGTCGTTGCTAGGGCTGGGCAATGGTGTCGTTCAAGTGAAGCAACGTTGTCTTGGAAGTTGATTGTTTCGAATAGCGAATGGTGTCGTTCGACTAAGACAAAAGGTAATGGTACATCATCATTTTGGTCGTTGTTTGTTTGAATAAACGAACTTAACCAAAATTACACCGTTTTGGGTTTGATCACGGGAATAAGCGCAATGTCGGGTTGTGGTGCGGTCTGGTTTGTGATAGAAGACGTCGAAGGGCATTTTACGGTTGGTTTTGACTGGAAATTAGCCAAAAAAGTTCCAATTTGTGGATTTTGAGCAGAAGCAATTTGGATTGAATGAAAACGAATAAGTTTTAAGCTCGATTCATGAAAAACACAGTAAGGAGAACTTAAGCTCTCATACCATGTCACAATTCTATGAAGATTGGGTAAAAGTTGCTCATTTCATTGGATTAAGCAAGAAAACCCTAATACAAAGCTATTATAAAACGGGTGATTGATCCTGTGGTAAGTAAAATCATTCCTATACATCATCTGTTTAAAGAGAAAAACGAAGAAACGGTGAACTCCAGGTCTTGTCTCCCCACATCGCACGTCTCCTGCTACCTGAGATGACTCACAGCAGCTACTTGAGTAGCTGCTGTGCGTGCTGAAGGTGTTGCGATGGAACCCTTACAGCAGCTACTTCGTAGCTACTCTCTAGCTCATGTGGCTGCCCTCCTGACCACATATCCGAACATTTATCGGATATTAATCAAAGAAAGAGACGAGTGACTTACTATTGAATTGCAAGTTCATAAACTAGAGAGTTCGAGAGATGAACTCGCTTGGTTTTCAGAATTGAAAGCGAGATGTAAGCGCGCGTAAAGGCAACAGTTGCGCTGCCCTTTTGATTGACGCAATATTTCGGAGTTGACTGGAAAGAGTGGGGACCAGAGTGAAACCCGGGAGAACCGGTCACGTAATGTTTGATAAGTCTAATGTACCTAGGCCAACATGCAATGAAACAAACATAGTTGTCATTATGTAAGCAGTCACCAACCGCACAGGGTGAACTCGTTCTTGGGGTGCACATGGTTGGTGCAATCATCACGCTTGTGCTGAAATCCCAGAAGTTCAACATTCATCACACAATTGCGGACTAGTTTGAAGTCTCTCTTTCCGCTGCCTTCTTACGCGCTTCCTGTTAAAGTAAAATAGAAAACTGGCCAAAGTAGAGAGAAATCATGAAAAAAGAAAATTGTCTACACTGCCACATTAATCAATTGCAAGAGGCTTTTTCCACAAGCAAACTCAGGCCAACTACACACTGCCCACGAGATCAACATAGCGCAACACGTGATCGTTTTGTCTAATGAGATCTGACAGCTTGGGTTGATGGTAGCTCGGATTGTTCTTTCCCACAATTAATGTTTGAACTTTTATAAATGCAGTTAAGTTTTTGAAACATCAAACAAGTAGGAGAGAAAACCTTTTATAGGATAATCTACTCTATGGTGATGGAGTTGGCCAATGGCCCAGAAATTATGATTTTTAAAACTGTTTTTGTTTTTTATTTTTAATTTGATGTTAATCTTATTTGTTAGTGTTTTATATTTATGTTAATATACTTACTGCCTTCAACAGTGTATAATTTCTCCCGAATGTTCCCAGATTTCTGTATCCACTAACATTTATCCGTTTGATATTTTCATTTATTCATTCCCGTTCTTTTAACTGGTTGGAGAACGTCATAAAGCACCACCACATTTTGTCGACGAAATTAGCAGTTTTTTTGACTTTTCATCAGCTAATATGTTGCATGTTAAAGCCATGTAGGCGGTCAAATGTCCACGGAGGAGTCAATTGCAGGGGATATGTTGCCACGTAAGACAAAAGAGGTTATTCCTCTAACGCCTTTAATGGTTCCAGGAAACTCGGCTTACAATTGTAACAGATTTTGGTTTACAGTTGTAGGGAATTCTGGGTTCGAATAGTTATAAATAGGTGAAGAGTAGGTGTGTAGAAGGGAGTTTAGAAAAGAGAATTGTTCTTATAAATCCAAGGAGTTTTCCCAAATGGAATGAAGTTTAATTGCACTTCTCCTTCAATTCCTGTTTCTCTCTCTTGCCATTGTCAAGACAGGTGATAGTAGAAGAAAGGTAAAGCAATTATCGAAGAGGATTTCCTTCTTCTTGGTCTAGTAAGCGAGCAGTAGTGCAGAGTTGCATCATAATATATTTCCAAAAAGTTGAAAACTAAATGATAGGGGTTTTGTGAAATCATCTAAGATGTTCATGGGTAAAAGGAATGGAGTTGGTTGAATGTATTTACCAAAATAACTTAATCCCTTTTTGGTAAGACACACATAGAAATATGCTAATGACGTAAGTAAAGCTAAAGCAATAGTAGTATTTATATCATTTGTGGGTGCGGCTAATTCCCCATAATTGTATGATTTTTCAAACTTGACCAATTCGAAACAAAAATAAATAGAAACAAAGTTCCAATAAAGGAAACCCACGAACCATATTCTTCTCCAATTTGAGTTTTGGTCACGTCTCGAATGGTCATAAGCTTGCCTTCACAAGCCCATAAGACATACACAATTTTTTAAATTTTTATGCCTGTTCTGTAAATAACAAAGAAGAACTTGGTGCGGTTTAAAGAAAATAAAGTAAACGGATGAAACACGTACATCTCGATAGGTTGTTTTACTAGTGGCACGTTCAACATGGTAGCGAGAATCTATTCCGATGGCAATATATCCTCGAAAAGCATATGCCTGACACAAGCGAAAAGAATTCACTAATGCCCCATCATAATAACAGAAATGAAATGGCATAGGAGGCCAGGAAAATATCAAATTCACATACACTTGCTTCAAATTAAACCGGGTGCTTACGGACATATTTCTAATCGTAGTTTTGAGTCTTTTAGAAATTAACTCTAGTATCCTATTGGGGTTGTGAATCTAAACCTACAATCTTGGGTCTCTTGGCATAAAAAAATTAGAAGGTTATAGATCTCTTTAAATCATTGGCAACGAATCTCCGCAAATCCATGATCATGGTCTTCATCCACCATGACCGCAGGTTTGATGACCAAGATTCATGGCCAAATGTCTTTCTAACCATGGGTTGTCCTCCATAAACAAGGGCACCCACAATTACGGAGATCCACAGCCATGTTTATAGAACCTTCCACAATTATGGAGGTTCATTGTCTATATTTTAAAAAAGAAAATCTAACGAAGTCTCTATTTGTAAATATCTAAAATATTTATATGAAAGTCATTATATTATATTGAAAAGATTTCACGATAGCATAGTTATTAACCTGGGGGAGCCACAAAAATATAAAGGTGATTAAAAAGATAGGAACAAACGTACGTAGACATGAAAGATTTGGCTTGTTACGTTGCAGCCTTGATTGCTTATGGCTGTTACGTTGGGGCCTTGCTTTCATAACAAATAGTATTCTATCATCCCTTTCGAAACTTGATCTAAATCCAACGACGTTGAAAGGTCTCTGCCAGTCAACACCTCCGGAATTTTGAGGAGCAGCGGTTTTCTTCGTCACGGATCCGCTACTGTGGCACTTCAACTTGAGACCCAATGAGAAGGTCCTGCAAGAAGAGGCAAAAAGCCTTAGCTGAGAGTGGAGCAGACCGCCATTGAATGCTGCCTTCTTTAAGCCTGGTTTTTTTCTTTTCTTTTCTTTTTCTGTAAAAGGATGAAATCCGAACATCAGCGGCAGTTTTTTTGCCGCAACTAGTTGTAAAGAAAGTAGGCAGGAGCGGTCACGAGATTGCGATTTTTTTTGTCGTTTTAGTAATTTGTCGCTTCTCCGAGCTGTCGCTTGCAAGTCAAGATGATGACGATTCCAGATCATCGCTAGATTTGTTCAGTTCTCAAGTCCCTGAACCTATGAATTATCGTTTCCGCAGTGTACCAATTCGTTAACATACCACCTAGCCATTTTTTATTAACATAATGACAACGAGCCCTTATTGCAGCCGACGCTATTGAATCAGCTGCTTTTTTTTTTAATACCAACAATTAAAAATTGGTTTCCTTTACTTGCTGCATCAAAAACCAAATCACAAGCTTTTGATAATAGACATTACAATTCTAACAAGGCTGATTGTTACATTGAATTCGATTACATAGTTCAAACAAGACTAATTGTTCAGTAAAATAATAAACATTACAACTCTAAATATTATCTCTCAATATGCAAAATTTATTTATAGAGAAACAACTTTTCAAATTTGCCAAACCTTTATGCGATAGTGCCACCAATTTGGTACCACATGGCATCTATCTCGTACTCATCTTTAAGAGAGAACTTCAATGGAAGTCTCTTTAGCCCCAAGTATTCTCCACCGTCCTTAAAAAACAAAAGATATATTTAGATCACTTTTATGGAACACATTGAGATCACTTCAAAGTAATAGAGCAAACAATAAAAGGCAAAAACAAAATTACAATCTATAAGAACAAGTTGCAAGAATCCCGTTTGATTCCCCATATTGTAGCACGTTTTTGGCTTCCCTTTTCCTTTTCCTTGTCCTTTGCCGCTGCTTCGGTGGGGTTGGCATTTTATAGCATTATCTTTGGCCCAAAAAAAGAAAAAAAGAAAAAAAGAAAAAAAGAAAAAAAAGAAAAAAAGAAAAAAGAAAAAAAAGACAAATCACAACCTCATACGATGTTGTTTGATGCATTGCTGATACCATATGCAGCAACATATCTGGTCGGTTGGTTTCCTTTTGCAGGATTGGAAAATGAATATTTATTGCACGTTTAGCAGCATAATGTTAATACTTTTTACATTAATCTTGTCCTTCCACTCTGTTTTGAGAAAAGAACTTGACAACAGACCCGCCTTTTGGCAAAGTGGTAACTGGACGGTATCACTCAAATACAATTAATATAACCAATTGTGTAGTGTAAATCGGTCTGATCTATCTTCTTCTTCTTCTTCTTCTTCTTCTTCTTTTATTTTTTATTTTTTCCTTTTTCTTTCACATAGAAGATAAGTCTGAAAGACAGCGACCAAGTTCTAAATGAAAATTTCGTCCCCTACGGAGGACTTGGCTTGCCACAGAACAGACATAATGTTCTGGCTTTTGACCCGGTATCCGCTGCAACCTCATGTGCAATCGCTCATGACACATGTGACTTCTAGAAAATGAAGAATAAAAAAAAAAACTCACACCACAAAATTTGTAGATGTATTTGCTACAAAACCAAAGTATACTACTAAAATTTCCATCAACCCATGATGATTTTTTTTTTTTTTTTAAAAAAGAAACCCTAAAACATGTGTCCACTAATTTACACATAATTAAGAAAATTAAGTAGAATAAACAAGTTGTGACAGAAATAACCTTCTAAGACACCAATTAGCACAGTGCAAAAACACACCGAAACATGATGTTAGAAGCCCACACCACCTGTGGCTACCACGTCAGCCCCAGGGCTGACCCGAGACCCGACCGGGGATCCTTCGTGACCCGAGTCGCGATCGTTCGCGCTCGCACGCCCGCACGAACGAGTCCGTTGCTGCAACCGAATCTGGCCATTCCGTTACCGGAATCCTCGACCGGATTCTACGTTCTTCATTTCAAATTTAAATTTAATTTTGAATTCAATTTTTGATTTTATACAACTCTCTGTATATAAATCATCTCCATACTTGTAAATCATAGAAGAAAATTCAATTAGAAACCTGACTCTTGACTTTCAGTGTCAGGTACCGATCGGAGGGAGAGCGTGAGGTACCGATCGCAGGGATTCTTCTCCTCTGGCTTATTAACGCTTTCTTGGGTCGTCACGCTCGACATCTCCCGACTCGTCCCGCTTGACAATAGGATGAAGATTTCAAAGACTTCAAAGACGTGTGTAGGATGAAAATCGACCTCCTCTCTCTACCATAATATATGCTTTTCATCCATATCTCATTCTCTTCCTCTCTTTCATCCATTATTTTCTCTTTCCCAAACAAATATCTGACGGGCTCTTCAGAATACCCTGAATTCCATTCCATTTTCTTCTTTCTCCCTCTCTCTTCCTCTCTTTCACAAATTAACACCTGACGGGCTCTTCATCTCTCCCTCTTTCTTCCTCTCTCTCGGCTCTCCACGATACCCAAACAGGCAGGCTGACGGACACTTCAGATCTGTCCCTCTCTCTTCCTCTCTTCCTCTCTTCCTCTCTTTCATAGGCCTCGAGAAGGGCCCTTTTTTAGTTGCCAGGGAGACATACGTCCCACTCATACTCACCTCTCTTTATTTCCTTTCTTCTTTTCCAGATATAAGCTAAGCTGTCCCACACGTTATTGAAAGATTCTTCCTTTCGATTTTTGCACTTTTCCCTTATTTACCATAATACCTTTCTTAAATAAATGATAACAATAACAAAATTAATATTTTCTATTTTCTATTACAATGCTAATCCTGCAAATATAATCAAAAGCCTCATGGAGTAAACTAAACCCTTTTTTACGTTAATCCTTCTTCGTAAACCTTTACGTTGCGTTAGGTGGTGTCATTGGGGGATGTCCAAGGCCGCATGGGGTCTCTCAAAAAGGCAGAGCCGAAATTGGGGATGTGCTTTAAATTCTACCGAAATTGAGTGATGTGCTTTAAATTTGGTTTTATGACTGTTCGATCATGGTGGGTGGTGCTCTAAATTCTATCGGGTGGTGGTGCTCTAAATTCTATCATCGTAGGTGGTGCTTTAAATTCTATGGGTGGTGGTGCTTTAAATTCTATCATGGTGGTGTGATGCTTTAAATTCTATGGGTGGTGGTGCTTTAAATTCTATGGGTGGTGGTGCTTTAAATTCTATCATGGTGGGTGGTGTTCTATCGTTGTTTATGAGAACGTTAGCATATTAAAGAAGAGAAGTTAGAAAGACATCTGATGTATGATAATATTCAAACTATTTCGCCAGATGAATCAAATCTCAATCTGCAAACATATAACTTCTGCAAACATATAACTTCCAAGTTATTTGGTAAATTGAGATTAACTATAATATTTGGATGAACATTAAAGTTAATATCACTCATAATTAACTATAATATTTGGGTGAATTTAAGAAGTTTTAGGACATAAAAATTACACTATTGTTTAAAGGTCTATTATCTAATTCGAAATCAACTTAAAAAGTGATGAAATTTATTATCTTATGAATAGAGATCTTACTACTGTTTATTGAATTATTAGATTTTATAGGTAATTAAGAGATTGTATTCTAAATATGAAAATAAATTCCTTGTCAATCCACCTATATAGTTATTTTAATTTCTTATACTCGTGTTTCAACTCTGAACTAGCTCCTTCCTCTACATACCCATATCCTGAGACACATTGTTGTGCTCTGGTGTCCTTTCTGAATATACCAATGGACTCAACTGAGTCTAGATTATTCATTTCAAATCAAATATTCGTTAAGGTACAGGGCATTTTCTTGTCCTCTGTGAACAATTGACCAAGCCTAGGATATAGCATTTTCTTTTTTCTTGACACAAGATCCATGTTTGGTTTTCTGTAATCCAATTCTCTGATTCGGAAAATTCCATAAGTCGTCATCTTCCAAAATGATGAGTATCGTCATGCATTAAATATGGTAAAGAGAAAAAACTCCATCATCATGGCTAACCCTAAGGACAACAGTAGTTAGTCTTAATTAATGACCTAATGAGTGACGCAGCAAGCACGAGGTTTAGCTAATTACGCGCAAAGAAGGGGGACGAATCAAAGCCAAAGATTCGTCTTTTTCATATTTACGACAAGCAACAGCAATCACTTTTAGCTATTGAATTCTTATCTTGGTTATAATCACGGGGTAGACGCCATGGATTAAGACATTGCATTTTCTTTTGTAAAAAAAAAAATTATTACATTTTTCAAAAATAGGTTTTCGAGAGGTGCTATGTCAATTAAACATGGAAACTGATGGTTAAATCTTATTACAACGTGAAAAATAGCTTGAAATTTAGGATAGAGAAATCTAAGATCCACAAAAATTTGAGAAAATTTTATAACAGACTTTCACTTCAATATGTAAAACCAGTCAATATAATGCATACTTCTAGTTCTCTTTTCATGATAAGTTTCCAAGGTTATGATGATAGACTAACTTAGGATATAATAAACTAAACTTAGGCCTGAAGATAGGGGTTTATTCTTCTTAATTTCTTGCCAACTTGTGCCTTAGGTTCCAAACACACCAAAGGGATATTAATAAAGATATATGCAAATTCATTAAGACTAATTAACAAAAATCATCCACAATTTGAACTTGTTAGAGACGCTCATTTCCTGTATTTCCCTCACCTCTATTCTACTAATTCACTATCTTACCCCTTACCACCAAAACGCACCGTAACACAACTTTATGCTGGGACAGAAAAATGGTATTAGCTTGTGGGCCCAAAATTGAATTAATTATTTTGATAATGGTTTACAAAATAATGTGGAATGTATGGATGGAAAAAAAAAAAAAAAATTGAAGTGTAGTCTCTCTTTTGTTGTCTAGCAATAGATGAAAAGGGATGATAGCATTGCAGTTTTTAACTATTTTAGTTTTATTCTTAATGGTTGAGGGGTGTTTTACACATGCTTGCGGTGCAGATACACAACACATATTAATGGATATTGGACTTGGAATTCAGATGTAGTTAACATTGTCTGAAGCTTTAGCTTCATGTCAAAAATTGAAGCAATGCTAAGTCATGTACGCATTATTTCATTTATACAAACTATGCTACAACATTGGTACATTGACATGTAATGAAGTGAGTTGCCTATAACACTTTAAGCTTGACTAGAGTTTTGTTAGTTTATAAATGAAGATGGACCTGTAATAATAAACCCAATTTGTAAAAAAGTCAAAATGATTTAGTTTGATTCTGGTTAAAATGTTGCTGCATATGTCCTTTCTCTTTCTTTCTCTCTCGTTTCATGAAAAGCATGTAAAGTCAATCAAAAGGAAATAAAAACTTATAGTATCAACCACCTACCTTTTTTGATCCCATCCACTTCCTTCCAGTCCTTGGTAAAATCTAGGCAGTTACCTCAAATGATTAGATAGGGTACAATATTAATCATATATAAAGTGTGATGCTTACTATTATCTTCATTGTTACAATGATTTAATTGCACTAATGCTTCTTTCTTTGTGTTTATTTCGGACTTTGCAATTTTTAATAGCTTGATGTATACTTGGACTTCTTTCTTTTAAGTTAAATAAAGGGAAAAGCCCCATCATGTGGGCCTTTTGTTTATTATCTTCAAGGCCTAATTTGTAACAAAATATATCCAGCCCACGGACTAAGTCGAAAAAGCCTAATGATATCCACGCCTTATGATCACCCATTAGGCCCATTTTGACCATTGCTAAGATTTGACTTTGTATGTCGAATCACATGTTAATGCCTTATAAGTAAAGCCTAAAGTTTATACAAAAAGTAATATCATAGAATGATTCAAAACAAATTATTATAATGGGAAGACATATTGATAGTATAGATCAAAACAAACGATTATAATAAGAATACTTATTGATAACACAAATTGTGTATAAGATGAGTCTTATATCAAGTTAGTTATTAAATTAGAGTTATTGTATCAACCTTCTTGATTGACTTTAGGTGTGAAAATAGACTGATACAAGTGATGCTTTCAAGGAAATTCAGGCCATGGAAAGAATGTAAGGGTGGGGAATTGTCAAAATCAAGTTATTGGTAGCATTAAGACCACTAGCAATAAATGTGTGGAGGAGATTCCCTTGTGAAATTGCGATGAAGACTCATGTGGAAAGTTTGAGGAGCCCGCAGAGAATGTAGCTATTTATTGCTTTTGTTTTCTCAATAATTAAGGGCCACTATTAGAAAAGATGATTGCCATGTCAGATATCAGTGTCACGTAAGCATCCACGTTAGCCCTTATGCCATGTCAACCTGGACCTCACTACAGAGAAGTGATCACGACGACATTCTTCACAAAGTCTGAATCTCTCACCATCGCCGTCACCAGATTTCTTTCCAAATCCGACGATTTGTTTGTGCTTATTTTCCTTTTGTAAATTTTGTGCGAAGTTATATATTGAATTGTATCTAATATTGTAAGCATAAGGAGAAATCAATCAAAGAAACTTTTGCACATCTAGGTTTTCTATTTTCTCTTCTCTTTGTCAGAATTGTGAAATTTCGATCACCATCTCTATCAACTCCTCTTTTTTACATGTTATCACGAGCCGATGGCTAACCCCCTTTCCCGATCTGCCCAAATATGTCGTCCCCTTTGTCCTCTCAAGTGGCTGATTCACAATCCTAAACCCTTCTCCCATATATTCCGACCATGCTGGCCATAAATTTCTCCACTCAACCCGCCACCCTTTCTCCATCCTTCAAAGAGTGCTTCGATGACACTAACTATGTTGTTTGGCGCACCCGACTCCTTCTTTTTCTTCTCTCTTACCATCTTCTCTCAATCCTCAAAAGAACGAAGCTAGCCTCACCTTGCATTGTTCGTGACTCAACTAAAGCCGAGAGCCTAAACCCATACTACTCTACTTGGTTGATTTGCAACCAAATGGTGTTGAGTTGGATTCTCACGACCTTTACCAACACGGTGGTCACTCAGCTCTTGGACCTTCAGTCCTTCGCTGTGGCATGGAGGAAATCCTATGCTGCCTAGTCCTTCGCATGTGCCTCCTCCCTTCGCCTTCAACTCCACACCATCACCAAGGGCTTTTGTTCCATCACGGAGTTCCTCCACGAGGTTAAAGCCATCCTCGATCAGCTCGCCGCCATCGGTATACGAATCAACGACAATGAATACATCGGTAAGGTGTTTCATGGCCTCGAGGCGGACTATAACTCTCTTGCTACCTCCGTTTCTATCCAAAATCAAACCACCACTTTCACGCGTGAGGCAGTTCACAGCCTAATCTTGGCCTAAGAAGGTCGCTTACGTGGCCGCGGTGTCCCTGCAGTCACACCAACTACCTTCACGGGCTACTAAGGCCATTTCCAAGGTTAGCCCACTCCTGATCCTCTTCTCCACTCTACCAGGCCTGAACCCTGCACCCAGCCCTTGAGACTAGCCCATTTCAGCCTTTCCCTTCCCCTCCCCCCCGTGATGGGCTTTTACCCATTCCCCTTTCCTTAATCTAGCCCAATCGCTCCTTTAATAAGGGCTGACGTCGTAACAGCCCATTTTTCCATTTGTGTCGTCAAGCCGGCCACCACGTCGTGAATTGTCGCAAATGCTTCAACCCAAATTTTAACTCGCCCAACTCCTTTTTGGCCCAAGCCCACAATGTGCCTCAAGCTCACCTTAGCTATCCTGCACACTACCACACAAAATCTCATCCTCTCCCGCTTGCCTACCCTAATTATCCTACACCCTACCTCACTGAATCTTACCTTCCCCCACATGCTCACCATAATTACCCTGCGGCCTACCCCACCGAATCCCACCCTCCACCGCATGCACACTATAGTTACCATGCACCCTACTCTACCCAATCCTATCCCTTAGCTCACTATACTTCTCTCCCACCTCCTCTATCCCATTATGGTCCTCCCAATCCTCCACCCTCTGCTCTTAATGTTGTCTCCTAGTTCCCAGATTCCGGAGTTTCTCATCATGTTGCTGGCCTATCCAATGTCACTCCCTATAACTCACCATAAGTGACGGTGTCTCTCTTCCCATCACTCATATAGGTACTCTTCACACCCTTACTTTTCACATATCGTATGTTTTTGTTGTTATGTCTATTACATGTAATCTTCTTTTAGTTTTCCAATTCACCTCTAACAATTAATGTTATTTCTTATTTTCCTTTACTCATTTTTGGGTTGTGTTTTCTCGCACCGGCCAAGTCCTCCTCCATGACGCACTTGATCATGGTCTCTATCGTGTGGCTCAAACTATTGCTTCATTTTCTCTGCATGCCTTCGTCGTCTCAAGCTTGGGTAGTCTTGTCTTGTGGTATTGTTGCCTCGATCATCTATCCTCTGCAATTCTTCTACCTTTTTTAAAGTCCTCATCAATCAAGTTTTCTTCATCCTCTACTTCCCCTTGTACAACATGTGCTCTCAATAAGAGTCATCACCACCCTTATCCCCTATCTGAGTCTCGGTCATCTATCCCTATTCAATTAGTTCATTTTGATGTATGGGGTCTGTCCCCCATTGAATCTTCTAGTGGTAATAAATACTATGTGTGCTTCATTGATGATTTCTCTCGCTTTACATGGCTCTATACTTTTCATTCACACTATTAATTCTTTATCACTTTCACCACTTTTCACAAGTTTGTTAAGAATCAACTTCATTGCCTATTTCAAGCCATATAGTGCAATGGTGCTTTGGAGTTTTTTTCCTCCGCTTTCCAAGCCTACTTACAACAACATGGCATCCATTAATGCATTTCTTACCTTATGCTCCATTCTAGAATGGCACTGCTGAGCGTAAACATCGTCATATAGTTGAGACAGGTCTCACTCTTTTCACTTAGGCCAATGTACCAACTCACTTTTATGACTTTACATTTGAGACAACTATATTCCTTATCAACCGTTTCCTGGCCCCACTGCTTGGCCATCACTCCCCTCGGCAAGTGCTATTTTGCCGCCCCCTAAATCTCTCTCATCTCCAAGTCTTTGGTTGTGTTATTTTCCCATACCTTTGGCTATATGCTCTTCACAAGCTAGCCCTTCGGTCTCAAGCTTCTATTCTTTTTAGGTATCCCTTGGGTTACAAAGGCTACCACTGCTACAACCTTCAGACCCGTCGCTTGTTCATTGTTGCTAAGGCCATATTTCATGAGGATGTCTTTCCCTATTACCCCTATCCTACTCCTTCACCTCCTCCACCTCCTCCACCACCACCCACCATTGTTCCTGTTCTTGGCCCTGTCCTTACTCCCACTTCTACCCTTCCTTTTAACATCCTTGCTATGATCTCGCCATCACCTGATGCCTCCCCTTCTCCATTCCCCCCCCCCCCCCCCCACCCACTCTCTCTGTCCCAGCTTTTCACCCTATCACTCAACTTCAGGACAAAACATTGGTTGTCCCACTCTCACTCGCCATTAGACATATGCCCTTACCATTTCCGCTCACCCCCACCCTGAACCTATTGGCGTGAGGCCATGGCTGCTGAGTACATTGCTCTCATCCAGAATGGCATTTAGGTTCTTGTTCCCTCTCCTCCTAGCATCCATCCCATTGGCTGCAAGTGGATCTTCAAGGTCAAGCTTTGGTCCAATGGCTTTCTTAAGTGCTACAAGGCACACCTGGTTGCTAAAGGCTTTTATCAGCAATAAGCTATCGACTTCATAAAGACCTTCAGCCCTGTGGCAAAGTTTGTCACCGTTCACACTGTACTTTCTCTCTTGCTTACTCTTGCGAGTGGACTATTCCAAAGTTGGACGTCTCCAATGCCTTTCTTTACGGGCACCTTAGTGAAGTGGTTTATATGAAGCAACCTCAGGGCTTCGTGGATTCGTCTCACCTGTCTCACCCGTCTCACCCATCTCATGTCTGTTGCCTCCACTAGTCTCTCTATAGTCTCAAGTAAGCGCCTCATGCCTGGTACCAGTGGCTGAGTTCCTTCCTTACCATCATTGGACTTACCATTTTTACCCCTGACACTTCACTGTTCATTCACCATACACCCCAGTACAACATCATTCTCCTTGTTTATGTTGATGACATTATTCTAACCAAGTCTCCCCAAGCCCCCATTACTGCTCTCTTACAGATTCTCCAACATGAGTTTGCCTAGGCCCCATTCACTACTTCCTTGGTGTTGAGGTGCAACCCATTTCTGATGGCCTTTTTCTTTATCAAGCCAAGTTCACTCATGACATACTTGCCCGTGCCAAGATGATTGATGCTAAAGCCATCTCTACTCCCTGAACGACTAACGAGCCCCTGTCGTTATGGCATGGTGAACCTCTTGCTGATCCCATCCACTACCACTAAATTGTGGGTGCTTTAGAATATCTCACCCTCACTCATCTAGACATTGCCAATGTTGTCAACACTACCTGCCAGTTTCTTCACTGTCCTACCATTTCCCATTAGCAAGTTATGAAACGCATCCTATGCTACTTGGTCAACACTCCTTGCCTTAGCCTTCGCCTCAATCAGAGTCCCTCCACTACTTTACATGCCTTCTCAAATGCTAGATGGGCTGGTGACCATAATGATCGACACCCTGTTGGGGTTTCTGCATCTTTCTCGGCAAGAATCTTATCTCATGGAGTTCCTGCAAACAACGCACCATTACTCGTTCTAACACTAAAGTTGAGTATAAGTCCCTTGCTAACACCATCGCTAAAGTCATGCATCATCTACGTCAACTAGAGCTAAGTGTAGCAAAAAACTCTAAGAATACTCAAAAGTAGTTTCAAAAAAGTGATGTCAAAAGTTACTTGATTACTAGCTAGGACGTTATAAAAGTTCTACATTCATCATACTTGCAGACATGTTTAAAAAAACTGTTGATTTCCACTCCAGCATACGGGACAAGGAAGTAATGGCCTCCATATTCATGCAATCGTTTGCTTCACATGCAATGCATTTACACGATAACTTGGTAGATCATAATGTTTAGTAAGACCTTATGATGCTCTTCTTGGGTATACAAATCATACCTTTAATTGAGCTTGATTGTAAGTTTCATTTTATCATATAGCACCAAGGGCTAAGCTACGTAAGCATCCTAGAATTATGTCAATATTAAGGATGTATTGATGTTACTGGACAAAAGATGTCACTTATCTAATTAGAAAAAAGTAGCATGGCCAACGCTCTGTGTCGTATTTCATGATTTATGCTTTCTGATTTGTAGCACTCTCATCCCATGAGGATTAAATATCTCAACATGATTTGCTTCATTAAATCTCAAGCATCACCACCTTCAGGTTCAAACGCTTCTATACCTCTCTCCTACTCTCTTTATCTGTGACAAGTTTTACAGAACATGGTATAGTCAAAGAAGTTCAAAGGCGTCAAACAACGGCTCTGGGGCTCGTAGGTCTCTGAGATCCGTGATCCATTAGTGTATTTATGACAAACTCTTGCTATTTTTCTTTTCAAAGCTTCTAGCCCATGCTTTGCATCACTTTGATTTCTTTTCCTCCTTCCAACTATTGCTACTCCGTTGCTTTGCTTCACGAATTAAAAACCTGGCTTATACAATGAACAAAGCATCTACTTCAGCTTAACACTCTGTAATCGAGATTTGTGTTGGAGAGACTCCATGTATATATTCACTTTCATTCTATTTGTATATTAAAAAGTTTTATGTAGTATAAAATGCATGGTTGAATCCTTTCTTTTGCATTTGTTATAGGAAAACAAGGGTATGGCTTGGGACATTTGAAACTGTCGAGGAGGCAGTGAGAGCCTACGATGAGGCTGCCATTGAGATCAACAGGCCTAACGCTAAAACAAACTTCTCAGTCGTCTCAAATCAAAAGAGCAATGGCAACTTTATGTTGTCTTCCTCTGCACTTTCTACATTACTTACCGCAAAGCTTCGTAGGCACAGCAAGCCCCCATATCCACCTCTCACTTGCTTAAGGGTTGACATTGAGAATTCCCATATTGGAGTTTGGCAAAAACAAGAAGGATGTCGTTCTGATTCCAAATGGGTGATGATGGTCGAGTTAGGAGGGAAAAGGGACAAATGCCTGAAGAAATATTGCCTAAAGAGAAGAAAACAGAAATTGGTGCATTGGAAGGTCAAGATGGGATTGATGAGCAGCAGAGATTTGCATTGCAAATGATCGAGGAGCTTCTGTATAGAAATTGACCTTCTACCTTTAACTTTAAAACGGTTGATCAATAACAGGGAATTCCATGTGCTTGGTTGTTGTCATTTCTCTTCTGTCCTTTTGTTCAAGGTATAAGTTTGTTGCATTAAAATCATGGGGAGGAATGTATATCACCCTAATACATGGGTTTAGGCATAAGTTTGTCTTTATAGGAAGTTTGAAGTTACTAAGGAAATTTGTTATTACTATTTCATTGGTAACGCAATTAATATTTGGAAAAGGAAATGAATAAATGCTGATTCTTCTTATTGTTTTTTGTTTTCATTTTTTCTTCTTTATCCACCTCCATATCTTCTGTTTGCATGCATGTGTTTGTTGGTGATCTTTGGAGTACCAAGACCCACATGACAGAGTTTGACTAGGCTCTTGGCCAGGGCTTTCTATCTTCAACCAAATCATAAAACTTCAATTGACTGAAGTGGGGCAGTCCAAAGTAGTTGGTTGTTTATCAATTCTTTGTTTACACGCATTTGCTCTTTTAACAAGTCTCTATACATAACTGAGCTATCATATGTCAACATGGAGATGAAATTCTGGTGTCAAAATAATGGATCATTTATCATTGAGGTGGATTCTAGAAGAAGTTATTGATGGAATCAGTGTGAAGTGTAGGATAAAAGCAAATTTAAGCTACCTCATTGATTGGAATTAGATAGAGTATTAGGCTCTGCAAAATGGTCCTCCTCATGCCAAATTTTGTCAACTTTGATATGAAATTAAAACAATATCTTCCAAAAGAAACATAATTAAACACAAGGTTTCAGGAAAGGTCGAGGTTTTCATTATTTGACGAAGTATGTTATTTAAATTAGTAGGTTTAATATAAGGTACCCATAAAATCAAAGTTTCAAGGTGTCTTTATACATCCTAAAATTGTTATCACTTGACCATGTTCTTGCTACAACACAATGCACCAGTAGTAAAGCTACCATGTAAAAGGAAATTCACCAACGTTAAACAATTAAGCATTAATCTTTACAAAAGAAGCATGTTCGGATATTTATGCTTTGAAAACCAAGCCACTGCCAATGATTGAATGCTGATAATAGTTAAGGAAACTATCAAAGAGTAACTACAGCATGTGTACTAGGGCATGATCAAGCAAGACAGTGACTTAAAGATGCCAATACTACTAGGGAATATGCAATAATTGTGTGGTCCTAAGCACAAATTCTACAGTCGAGGTGTGTTTTTTTTTTTTTTTTGGCATCTCAACATCCTTGAAGTTATTATTGGATTTATAAGGAAAATGGTGGCGAAGTTGCATTCCACCATTATGCCTTTTTGAAAGACGACTGTGAGTTTGAAGCATTCCAAACTAGTACTCTTAAGGCCTTTGTACCTTGCCACAGTGACATTGTTTTGTAGCTCCAAGCATTTGAGATACATTTGAGTCACTTTTCAAGCATTACTCAAAATGAAAATTATGGATTTAGTGCTCAGCACATTGCAAGAAAAAGGCATAATGGTCAACGTGGGAGTGGATCCAGTTTAGGGTCTTCCTTCAACTCCTAGGGACAAGGGTTCAACCCTTTGATTATAATTGGAAAGAGCAACCCCACAAGGTACTCATCGTTGTGGACAACATCAACAGAATAGCTCATGCCTTGCAAATATATGTGAAAACTTTGAAACTCACTTTGCTAATTGTGCACCTTTAAGTTGCCAACTTTACGCCAAAAGAAAGGCATACTACTTTACAATACTTGGTATTACTTTGATCATGACTACCAAGAGGAAGAAATCCCAGCAACTCTAGTTGTGATGTGGATAACTGAGCTTGGACTTGAAAAGTGGATGGTTGATTTTGGTGTAACATCTCATGTTGTCAATGATGCAGGTAAGCTTGGTGCAATATCTCAATTTGGTCAAATTGACAAATAGCAAAACATTGTCCTATAAATCCCAATGGTATGACAAACTAGTAGGTGTACCATCAAACCTATCCACTCAACTTATTGTTAACGATTTTGTAGACCAGGCAAAGAAGTCTTATACCGCTCCAGCCCTAATCGTTAAGAGTTCTTGCGTTAATGCCCTACAGAGAAGGGAGTACCAAAATATCCCTCTTTCGTACCTAAGCTAAAGATCGTAGATCACCCTTTCTAATAAATAGAGGTTTTTCAATCCTATACATGAGAATGAGTTTCTGAATCTTAAGTATGAAACTAGGGCTAAACATAAGTAACGAGTTTATCATAATCATAAGCATAGGTTGCTTGCTTCCTTGCTCCTGCTGGGCATTCAAAGTCTCACTTATTATCTAAGAAAAGGAGCTCCTAGCATGAGTTTTGACCGTTGAATGTGGTCGACCATTAGGCTTGGATTAACTTGTTAAAGATGGTGGCCTTAACTAAAGAAAGAGCAATATGTTGCTCTAGTGGGACTAATTGAGTAATACTTGACAATTTGGTTTGAGCCTATGCTTTGTCACTTGAATTTTGTACTATTCTATTTATAAAGATGACAACCTTCATGTTGGAACAACGGTATTCCATTGTTTATCAAAATAAGATATATAGACAATAAATACAAATGATCAAATGGTTCATAAGCTACATAAGAATATTAGAAAGAAGGCTCAAGTTGCTTTGATGGGCAGGAAAAGATAACAAACAACAACTAAGTAGTTCAAGGACTTAATTGGATGAACTACTCTGGATCCTAATAAGGTTAAGTTTTATGAAGAGAAGTATTGAAGCAGAAAGAATTGTTTTAAAAAATTAGTGTCTTATACTTCAATGTTGAAATAACCAAATGCTTTTCATACAAAATCAAGCCTTTATTTCCACAATCTTCTTCACAGTGAAAGTAGTAAGTATTGAAGCATATAGAATACTACTATAGAACTAAAGGAATGTGATGTGGTTGTTGGTCATTTAATTAGGATAGGACATGTGAAGATTAGGTGGCCTATTGCAATAGGAGGAGTTGTTTCATTACTGAAGATGGAACAAAAGAAGGTAATGTAGGTTGCTTACTAAAGGAAGAAATCATGAAGAAGTGTGGGGAGACCATGTTTGTTTTGTTAGAATGAATAGAAGTTATGAAGTTGTGCAAGTAAAATCAGAGATAGAACCTCCTCCTCTTTGTAGTGTGTTTTGTTGTCTTAGCAAGCTAGTAGCTATAAGGACTTCTGTAAGCCTTTGTGTGTTGTGTCCTCATGGGCTTTGTAAGATCTTGCTCTTGTTAATGAAAGTTTGTAGTCTTTGAGCATTCTAATCCTATACTCCTCCCTAAACTCTTTATGGTTTCCAGTGGTTCTAAGTCTAATAAGAACCAGTGTTTTATACTTCAATGTTGAAAGTACCATATGGATTTTGTACAACATAAAGTTGTTATCTCAACCATTTTTTTTTTTTCAATACAAGCAACAAAGATTGCATACTTATTAAAAGTCCAATTCATGGGTGATATTATACCTTAAAAGTCATAACACAAATTAAGATAAATGTACAACTCAATGATTTGCTTCTAACTACAACATTAAGCGAGTAAGACCAAACAATGACTTCTAGTCTAATATGCCTCAAAAGAAAGGCAAGCAATGAATTACAAAATCGCCATTAAATGATTTCCCATTTTTGGAGGAAAATTAGCCTTTCAACTTCTACATAGAAATTGACCTTTTACTTTCAACTTTAAAATGGTTGATCAAGTATAGGGAATTTCATTGGCCCTGGGGCTGAAATTTTTGTACCAATATTTTCATTGGCTATATTGAATTACCTCCAACACGTTTGCTTTATCAACAGAGCAAAGTCTTTCATGCCGCTTGAGAGCAATCTAAAATGCAACATGAGCAATGCAATCAATCTGGCATGGAAACTCTTTATGTTCAAAAAAGCATTTAATTTAATCATACAAAATCATATATAAGACAAGACAGGGAGCAATAAATCTTAGAAAATTGACTCCAATACCTATTCATACTCTGCTAGACCACCAAAAAGCAATATGCAGCACAAAATCGTGTTAAGGATCTCACTGCCATACTTATTAATAACCATAGAATACTCATCACTTTTTGGGAGCAGAAAGCTTGAAAATTGGTCTCTCAAGCCTTGTAAACACAATAGTTAAAAATCTCCAATATGCTCTTGTCTCTGGCTTATTATTGTTATTAATTCACTATGACACAAGAGACTTCTCTTATGGTTGTTACATGCCAAAATAATATTATGGAGTTCATATACTCTTAATTTTCTAAGTCCTTTTCATGGCTCATTATACATACACTTCTTGATTCTTTCTAACCGAGTAAATCCATATGGTCTGCAACCATAAACAAAAAAAAAAAAATTACAAAATTCAAGTACTCACCAATTAGACAAATTTAAGTTGGTGTCAGCTCCTTTTCGCCTTGTTGGAACATCATAAAATTATCAAAACCATAACCCAATTGCTTTTCAAAGATTTCTTTTAAGGTAATGGCACATAATAAGCAGAAACTACTAAATCTCGCAAGACCCTTTGTTGTGATGAAATAGGCAACAACTAATAGAATATAAGCCATATAGAAGCTTGGTAGTTAGCAAATTTGCATCAGAAAACTACCTCTTGGGAGGCATACACCTCAGTGTTGAAGCTGATCTCCTCATCATTTTCATTCTTGTTGAAGCCCCCAGGCTTTCCAAAATAAATACCTAGTTCAAGAAGGAAATTATAGCTTGTTATTATACAAAAAAATAAATAAATAAATAAAATTGATCATAGAAAATAATTCAATTAGTTCAACTATGGTTGCATCCAATGTATACATACCTCTGGTAAGCTCTCTTACAACCATTAGGTTAACACCTTCAACAACCTTTTTCTTCAAAGTTGAAGCATCCACTAACTGATATGAGCAAACAACAACAAAACAACATTTTTATAAGGTATCTGAAGAAAAGCAAAAAGTTAGAAATCATCATAGGTTCTGTAAACATACTATCATTTTGAAAACCATTCAAATTTAAAATAATTCCATGATTCCAAGTTTCCCGTAGGCTTCTCCAGCATCAAACAAGAGTGGACTATCTCCTTATGTTGTTTGTAGTAAGATCATCATTGCGCATATGTAAATTCACAACCCCAGTAAATCAACCACTGAGATACTGAATCAATATTTCGAAGTTCATTAGATTAAAACAAGTATTATCACCTGTGGCAAAATAGTTGCAGGCTTTAAATTAGCAAATACCTTAAGTCCAGCATGAAGCTGAAGCAATCCAGTCTTTGGCTTCAAGTGTTTTTTCATTTTTATCCCACTTATTCCTTATCATTAACAGGAGAAATTAGATACTTTAAACAACTGCACCACTTGCAAAAAAGAGTCAAAGTTCATGTTTATAATAAATCTATATATATGCATGCATATACATATTTACCGCTCGCACCATTGGACATGCCTTCATTTCGATCATGATTCTCATGGCTGTTCCGAGAACTCATGGATATAGTGAGGCGATGAAGGCTATCCATTATCTCTGCAAAATGCTGACTGTTTTCCACCTCTTTCTTGGCCAAATTGGCCTCGATTTGCTCAAAGCGTGCATTATCCCTAGCTGGATCCACTTGGTATGATGCCATAATGTTATGGTACCGTTGATCGGAATGCGTAACAGGACCCTCAAGGTGAAAATCAAACCATGGATTGAGGTCCTTCTTTCTACTATTGGGAGCTATGTTGACAATTGAAAGAAAACAAGGGATATTTTATTGCTAGTCGGGTAATACCCAAAACTTGGACAAGGATTTCATACATGCCTCTGCTCCTTTACCCACCGAAGTTCTTATACACAAGCCCTGGTTCCCTCAAATAAAATGATGAAAAAGTAATTGCCTATGGCTGGTTTTTGTTAAAGGATAATGTTTTAAAAAAAAATATACAGATCTTTTTGTTAAAATCCTAAACCGGCTAGACGAACAAAGGAGAGAGTGGCCAGAAATTTCAGAGATTGGGGAAGAACAGCGAAGAACAGAAACCCTAGTTTGCTTCAACGAGATTTTCCGATTCCATTGATAATGTAAACAACGATTACAATATATGGACAAGAAACAATAAATTAAATCAGGAAAGAAATCAATTACATTGATTTATAAATCAAATAAGGAAAGAATTGCCGGAAAAGAGGATCTGCAGCGGCTAGGGTTGCGCAGACACGTCGGGGACGAACCGGGTCATCTCGCGATAAAGATTGGATCCTGGAGCGGGTCGCGGGTCACCATCGGGTCATGGCAGTTGATGTGGTGCTGACGTGGCAAGCGCGTGTCGCACATGTGCTGGTGGGGAGGAGGCACTCTACTTGTCTAACATGCCCCCGCAAGCTAAAGGAGCAGAATGAACCTGAAGCTTGGACCGAAGAGTGCGAAAACGAGCATAAGAGAGACCTTTGGTGAAGATATCCGCTGGTTGATCAACAGTAGAAATGAACTGGAGATAGAGTTGACCACGAGCAAGGCGTTCCCGAACGAAGTGGAAGTCGATCTTAATGTGTTTGGTGCGAGCATGGAAGAGCGGATTGGTCGTCAGGTAGAGAGCGGAGAAATTGTCACACCAGAGAGTCGGAGGTAGCGAAGGGAAAGCACAAAGATCACGAAGAAGGTATTCAATCCACATAAGTTCAGCAATGGTGTCAGCCAAGGACTTATACTCAACTTCAGTGCTGGATCGAGCAATAGTGCGTTGTTTGCGGGAGCTCCAGGAGATAAGATTGCGACCAAGGAAGATGCAGAAGCCGCCAACAGAACATCTATCATCACGATCGCCCGCCCAGCCAGCATCAGAGAAGGCATGAAGTTCAGTGGACGGGCTACGGGTGAGTAGAAGACCAAGTCGAGGAGTAGCAGCAAGATAGTGTAGGATACGCTTGACAGATTGCCAATGAGCAGTGGTGGGTCGGTGAAGAAACTGACAAACGGTGTTGACAACATAAGCAGTATCAGGACGGGTGAGAGTGAGGTACTGGAGTGCACCAACAATGCTGCGGTAAAGGATGGAGTCTTCAAGGGGTTCACCAGTCCAGCTAGAAAGAGGCTCATCCGTAGTACAAGGAGTTGAGACAGCTTTAGCATCAACCATCTTGGCACGAGACAGAATGTCTTGAGTGAATTTGCCTTGATGGAGGATAAGACCAGTAGAGGTAGGTTGTACCTCAACACCAAGGAAGTAGTGGAAATGACCAAGATCCTTGAGCACAAACTCTGTCTGAAGAACCTGAAGGAGGCTAGAAAAGGGTGCCTACGGAGAGCCGGTGAGAATAATATCATCCACATAAACAAGGAGAATCAGACTGTATTGAGATGTGTGGAGAGTGAATAGGGAGGTATCCGTAGCAGATATGATGAAACCCAGGGACATCAGAAAGATACTGAGCCGATGATACCAAGCCCGGGGAGCCTGCTTCAAGCCATATAAAGAGCGATGGAGGCGACAGACATGAGAGGGCCGAGGCATTGGAGACATCAAGTTGGCAAATGAGCCAGCTACAGGAATAAGCAAGGGAGATGACAGTGTGAACGGTGACTGGTTTGGCAACGGGACTGAATATCTCAGTGAAGTCAATACCTTCTTGCTGGTGAAAACCCTTCGCGACAAGGCAAGCTTTGTAGCATTCAAGAAAGCCATATGCCTTGAGTTTGACCTTGTAGACCCACTTGCAGCCAATGAGACGAGCACCATGCGGGAGAGGAATGAGAGACCAAGTGTCATTGCGAATCAAAGCAGTATACTCAGTAGCCATAGCCTCACGCCAGTGAGAATCCCTAATTGCCTGAGAGAAGCAGGTGGGTTCAGGGGGATGGGAAATGGAGGTAGCAGTAAGGGCATAAGTGTGGTCACGGGTAATAGTGCAGCGGGAGATGGTACCATCTTGGAGACGAGTCACAGGGCGAGGGGGAGGAGGGGGTGGGGGTTGGGAGATGGTGCAGCGGATGTAGGTGGGGCCGGAGGAGTCTCAGGACCAGTGGGGTCTGAGGAGTTCAGAGAAGGGTTGGAAGAGGACGTCGGTGGGGGGGGTATAGTAAGGTGAGGGATAAAAAGGGGAGGGGATGGTTGTGGAGACACTGGTGGTAAAGGTGGTTGGGGGGGTAGTGTGATAAGGGAAGACATCCTCATGAAAGACAACATCAACAACAGTGAAGCATTTCTGGGTGACAATGCAGTAGCAACGGTAGCCACGATAACCAGGGGGTATCCCAGAAAGATGCAAGTGCGGGAGTGCGAAGCGAGCTTGTGTGGAGCATACGGCCGGAGATAAGGGAACACTGCACATCCAAACACACATAAGTGAGAGAGATCAGGAGGACGGTGAAACAGCACCTGCCATGGTGAGAGATGTCCAAGGACCGCAGTGGGAAGGCGGTTGATCAAGAAGACGGCAGTCTCAAAAGAAAAATCCCAAAAGTGAGAGGGGACCACATCCTGAGTGAGAAGGGCAAAATCAGTCTCCACGATGTGGCGATGCTTGTGTTCAACCACCCCATTTTGGAAAGGGGAGTAGGGATAGGACACTCACTGATGAATGCCACGCTGCTGCAGGTAAGAGCGAAAGGCAATAGACAAGAATTCGGGAGCACCATCACATTGTATAGCCTGTAACTTGCATAGAAGTTGGGTCTTGACATATTTGTGAAAAATCATAAAAATATTAAGAAATTGAGAGCGAGAGGAAAAATGATAAAGTCAAGAAAATCCAGAAAAATCATCAGTGAAGCAAACATAGAATTTATTGCCATTCAAAGACACTACAGGAGACGGGCCCCAAATATCAAAGTGGACTAACTGAACAGGGGCAGTAGACCTAGACTCGAACGGGGGGTGGGAGTGGCGATGGGCCTTACTAAGAGCACATGTCGTACAAGGAGGAAATGAGGACGACACAAAACTAGTATTGGTGGACTGCAAAAGACGAACAAGGACGTCAGACGACGGGTGACCAAGGCGATGATGCCACAACATAAGAGGACTGGATCGAACGGCTATGAGGGCATGAGGATGACTCGAGGCGCCAGGGGAGGAGACGCAATAGAGACCACGATCAAGGGTGCCGTGGAGGATGATCTGCCCCGTATGACAAGAAAGAGCCCAAAAATGAGAGGCCGAAAATAGAAAGTAACAATTGTTATCAACAGCAAATTGAGAGACAAATAAAAGATTTTTGGTAATGGAAGGAACAACTAAGACATTTTTGAGTTGAAAGGAAGAGGTGAAAAGAGTACCTGTGTGGGTGATGGGTAGGGAAACACTATCACCTATAGTGAGCTGCTGGGAATCAGAATAGGGAGCAACACTGGAAAGAGCAAAAGTGGAGTTGGTAATATGGTGGGAGGCACCGGAATCTGGGTGCCAGGATGCTAGGTCAAGGGAGGAGGGAGGGGGATTGGGGGGGTAATAATGAGAGACAAGAGGTGGGAGTGTAAAGGAAAAGGGGAGTATGTGTATGGGGGGGAATTATAGGCATAATGAGCTTGGGGGGAAAAACGAGAATTTGGGCCTTGGGAGGAGGGCATAAAAGCGGGGTTAAAATGCTCGCAGCAATTGGCAACGTGGTGGCCAGGTTTGCGACAAAGGTGGCAGTAAAGGCGGCCACGGTGGGGTCCATGATTATTGGGCCGATTAGGCCAATTTTAGGCCTGCGGGAGGGGCAGGAGGCCGTCTCCCACATTTTAGGCCGCGAAGGGGCTCGCGGGTTGTCTCATGAGATGGCCCGCGAACTGACCCGCGGGCTGGCCAGCGTAGTTGCCTCCTGGGTTGGATTCGGAGCGGGGCGAGCCTGAGTAACTGCCCTGACACCCATTCAGGTAGGCTGCGAAAGCAGTGGCGGCTGTCACGGCGGAGCTGCGGGTGTGATCTCGGCGGCCTTCATGGGCGAGGAGGAGGCCGTGGAAGGCTTCCCGGCTAAGCGGACCGGTGGCCAACTTAACGGTGGCGACAGAGGTCACGAGGTCGTCGAAATCATCACCGAGGCCTCTGAAAAGCTGCGCACGGTAGTCTTCTTTGGAGAGCTTGCCGCCGATAGAGCAGAGTTGATCGAGGAGGTCCTTCACCTGCGACAAAAATTCCGTCACCGAGCGAGTCACCTTCGTGATCGATTGAAGCTCCATGTGAATAGCGGCGGAGCGCGCGGAGGACTGCGTTGTATACGTGTGCTTCAAAAACGACCAGGCCTCTGCCGAAGTCGACATGTCCGTGAGCTGCGTGACAACCGCGTTCGTGGAGGTGGCCATAAGCCAGCTGAGAGCGGCTTGATCACGGCTGAGCCAGGCGGCGAAATCAGGGTTCGGGGTGGTGGCTCCGTCAGAGGAGGTTAGGGTTTTGGGAGGTGCGGGCTCGGATCCATCCAGAATTGGGAGGAGTTTCCAGGAAACAAGGAAAGGCATGAGACGGGTCCGCCATAAGACGTAATTGGACCCATCAAAACGGTCGAACGAGGTGGGGGAAGGGACCGCCGGCAAGGGTGCAGGAGAAAGAGAAAGGGTCGGGACAGAGGAAGAATTGGAGTTTTCAGAATCGGTGGCCGGGGGGATCAGAATCGAGACGTTAGCCAAAGGCTCAAGTGATACCATGTTAAAATCCTAAACCGGCTAGACGAACGGAGGAGAGAGTGGACGGAAATTTCAGAGATTGGGGAAGAACAGCGAAGAATAGAAACCCTAGTTTGCTTCAACGAGATTTTCCGATTCCATTGATAATGTAAACAACGATTACAATATATGGACAAGAAACAATAAATTAAATCAGGAAAGAAATCAATTACATTGATTTACAAATCAAATAAGGAAAGAATCGCCGGAAAGGAGGATCTGCGGCGGCTAGGTTGCGCAGAGGCATCGGGGACGAACCGGGTCGTCTTGCGATGGAGATCGGATCCTGGTGCGGGTCACGGGTCACCATCGGGTCATGGCAGCTGACGTGGTGCTAACGTGGCAGGCGCGTGTCGCACACGCGCCGGTGGGGAGGAGGCACTTTGCTTGTCTAACACTTTTCCCGTAACATTTAACATGCAATTTAAATCACTTGTTTTCTCGTGGGCCTGGCCTGGAGAGAAAGTGTCCCACCGCCCCACCGCTTCGTACGTCCTCCTCTTCGTCGCCCACCAATCAATGGAAGGTTACTTCTACGTAGCAAATGCTTACGGCTGAATAGGTTTCTATTAACAGCATTTTGGAATCTCTTGTTTGTATCAGGAACAAGCTTGAGATTTGCTTCTTTTGCTGTTGAGTAGAGATGGGGAAAGCAGGAAAAGGTCCTAAATTTGCAGCCATGAAAAAGCTCGTCACCAAAAAGTCCATCAAAAAGTCAGACTCCTTTGCATTCTTTTTTTTTTTTTTTCTTTTTTACCACAAAGCGTATGATTTTGTGAAGTTTCTAATTATTCTTGTTTTACGTACATTATATAGTTACAAGCAACAGGTTCTCGACCCCAAAAAGAAAGACAATAGCGATAAAAAGCTCCCAAGAAATGTGTAAGCCTCGCTCCCAAGATTTTCTTAGATTTGATAAATGAGTTCAACTAAAAAATGCAGATTTTGATTAAAAAAAAAAATCCTTCCTGTTACACAGAGAATTCTGACCATTAAAACCAAATTCTTTTGCATTGTAGAGCTCATTCCCGACCCACTAACGTATTTGCTGGATAAATTTAGGTGATAGAAGGAAAAAAAAAAAAAAAAAACTGCAAATCTAACAGTACGCATGTTCTTTCCTTCTTGTGTAGCTGGACCTGGAGAAGGGAATGATGGACTGCTTATATGCAAAATGTGAGTTTTGGATCCTTTGTTTATTAATATTGTGTGGACTATATGTCGCTGCTTTTCAGTCATTTCTTTGGCTTTTCGCAGTTGATTCCATCTGTCTTTTGGATGCAGGCACTCCTTGCATCACGGACTGTGTGATGGCGGAGCTTGAGAAGCTAGGTCCGAAATATCGAGTTGCTTTGAGGTATCCTACTGCATGTTGTATTTGTTCTGCAATGTTCGCAAGAAGTCTATGATTATTGTCACATTCCCCTCTTCCATATTTGTTCGGAGCTGTTCGAGTTTGTTGAATTAATGTGTTAGGGTGTTTTGTAGGTATCTAATCAGTTGTGATCCTATCTTCTGTCCTTGTAGTAATGTTTTTTTCTTCCCCTTTTATTTGAATGAAGAATTTGTTAAAGCAAAAAGGAAAAGTGCAAAGTAGCTTAGTTTGATTATATGATCTGTGCAATCAAATTTTTGAACATTGCCTTTTTCTGCTTCCTTTCAAGTGCATCTTACGGGCCTTCCAGTGCAGTGCCGTTATTCTTCTAATAGTATTTCATCTTGAGATTCTCCTTGTGCAGGATTGCCAAGGATCCTCGTTTTGAAAGACTAATTTGTTCTCAGAAAGGGACATATGCTGATGATTGTATTGTTGATAGAGTTAATGAGGTATGTCTTGAATCATTTTAGTGGTTATTGTGTGTTTACCCATACTTAGCAGCATTAGCTTTTACATCTTTTCACAAAATACTGACCATTTTCTAGTCTTCCAAAGGAAAAGCAACTCTAAATTATCTGTCATTCTGGAAGTAATTATTTCTTTCTAGTAAAGTAGACAATCTTTTTGCTTGAAACAGCACAAATGCTACATTGTTGCTACTTGTGATCGAGATTTGAAGCGAAGGATCCGGAAGGTATGAACAATTGGTAATGTCTTTATCCTTGGTTACATGGAAGTAGATTTGGATTTGTAAGGTCGTTTGTTCATTGACAGATTCCTGGGGTGCCAATCATGTGTATCACTCAGCACAAGTACTCAATTGAGAGGTTACCTGAAGCAACAATTGGCGGAGGCGGGTTACCTTTGACCTACATTTGTAGATTGCTTTATGAGTTGGAAATTGCAGTTGTGATATTCTTGATGCATTCCTAATGAATGATCTTTTCCTAAAGTTGACACGCAGAAAATATCAAGTGAGGTGCTTCAAAGAGTATGAGAAAATAATATTAACATTTTCCTGTGTTTTATGCATATAATCTTCATTTATTTGGTTGGTTTTGAGGTCTTGATTTTTCAATTTTTAAATAACTCGTGCTGCTGTTCTGGCCCTTTTGTTTTTTTTATCTTTTTCTGGGTGAAATATTCTGAAAAAGTTCTGTGACGTGTATGTGCAGCTCCAAGATACTGATAATGGAGTTCTGATGTTGAAGAATAGGACGGTCTTGTGAGATCTTCTCTTTGTATTGTGCTTTGTTGATTGCGGTGGGGGTTTTTCCTGAGAGGAGACCGTCCTCTTTTAGCTTTTGGAAAATTTTGGAACATTCAGAGTTCTCGTTTTGCTAGCTCTGTTTGTATTTAGTCTTAAGATTGCAACAGGATTTAAATGTCAAGTACTTCAAACGCAGTCTGATATCCTTCCTTCTAGAATTATTATGTCGACGCTTGCAATATCATGAAGTTGGGTAACAAAAATCACCCCTCTTTAAGATCAGATCCTGTCTGAAGTTATGATTTTTAAACTGATAAGCTGCTCATTCTTACAATCAAGTAGCCTGAAATTACATGCGTCCTATTTTGAAGTTCCAACTCAGAAAGGAAATTTTGTATTGCCATTCTAACAATAGAACATTCTTAACTCAAGATTGCATAATCAGGAAGACAGTATCCAATTTTTGACCTACTCCCAAGTATTTTGTTCACAAATCCAGGCACACATGGGAATACATAACATTTTCTATCGCTTACTCAGATTCTACAAGAAATTCTATTATACAAAACCAAACAGAGGTAGTACATAAATTCCCATCCAAAAAGAGATCCAATGATCGTACAAAACAGCATAAGAAAGACAAGCGACTTCGTATCCAGGCTCCTACTTCACAAGTCCTACAAGTGAGAATTAGTATCCAGTCCAAGACGTTATCTAGGTGGAAAAATTTTGTATAAGACCAGCATAATTTGCAAAAATCAGAAGCGGATCTCACACCAAACAGCTGCCAGATATAGAGATAACTCCGGGATGTGCAATAAAAGTCTAGGGCTGTGATGGTGTAGGAGATGTTGGGGGCTTCAAATCCGGATACTGCAGCAAGAAAGAAAAATAAGTAAAATGAAAGAGAGTATTTGTTCAATGCATATACTCAGGGTTAACTCAAAAGTACGACTGTTCCATGTAATAATGTCAGGAGAATTAAGTAATTTTACATTACAGCTTTGATGATGAACATATGCTTAATTCTTTCTGTTTCTTCTCTTTTTCTAGGCTTGACGATACTTGAACCGAAGGGCAGAGTTATACCCACCTTCCAACAAAGTAGTGTTGCGCAACATTCTGGCATGCTAAAGTTGGACCTTTTATATTCTTAAATGAGGTCTTAAGATACATTAATTTCTTTTGTTTTTGTATATGATGCATGCATAAGAGTCACTATTAAACAATGTGTATATAAACACACTTATATATCTTTACAAACCCTAATTGCTATCCTGATGCATACCACAATCCCAAGAAGCTAGCCAACTAATCAGTACCTTGGTCCCATACAAATGCAACAAATCCAAACATAAACACCTAACAGCCAAACCTCATTCAAACCTAAACCCAAGTTACCTGGATATGAGTAGTTCTTTTAGCAAGGAGATCTATATATATATGTACTCAATTAACAAACTTGGATGTTAAACTTAAGACTAAGAGGTCCCATGCCCTACTAGCTTATCAATGAGTTAGCAGGTGATCAATAAAGGAGATGTAGCAAAAACGGTCAAGTTGTGCTCAAACAGTAGCAAAGAAATTACGTATCACTAGTGAGTAGTTCATGATCTTCAAATTCCAAGACGTAAGAGTGACACACAAAACTCTCATAGAATTTATAGGCAGTGAAAGGGAGAATTACGTAAGGATATGGAGAAAGTGATTTTGAAACTCCATGTAGTGGTTCTGCTTTAACTTCAGTGTTTGGCACTGAATTTATCTCAGGAGTTGATTGTCCAGCTGATTCTACATTTGACTGTGGAGCTGCTTCTGCTTTTTGTATGGTGTTATCAGCAGTAGCGGGCTCTGGGCTTGACTCAGCAGGTGGGGGAAGAGCCTTGCTAGTCGTAGATGATGGTAGAAGAGCCTTACCAATTTCCTAAATATCCGGAAATTCAAGATCAATAGAGGATGTAAGCGTAAATACTTAGTGAAAAAGTACCCCCATTTGATTTTTCAGGCGAAGGCACAGAAAGATTTTACATGAAATTCCTATACCTTTATTTCATCAACAAGCTCTTTAGGGGCAACTTTTGTATTCAAGAACTCATCAACTTGTTGAAGAGTTTCCTTCCGAGCCTGTTATGGAAACAAGTTAGCTTAGATTCGAACTAGAAGAACCAAATAGTGCTTCTATTACAAAAGCTCAATCTAAATTTTCAATATAGCCACAATCTGTCACAGATAAAGCAACAGACGTGGAAGATGAGCGAGCCATAAAAATTGAAATACAACAAACGCTTGCTTCCACCCCTAGGAGACATACGTAATCTCAAACAACATAACATTATAATTTGAAGTAACCTATAAAACGCACGCCAAAGAATCATGCTGACCACCCAACACCCGATAAGTGCTACTAGGGAAAAATTACGCAATTCGCAGCTACAAGGATCTTCAATAGAACTTTAAGCTAAAATCAGAGTACAGAAAGTATTGGAACTCACCTCAGCAAATAGGAATTTCTTACTCACTAACTGCACTAGGGCAGCAGAGCCTAGTACTTGGAGTATTGTTTCTATCTGAAAAGATGGGAGGAAAACAATAGAATGCAATCTCGCATCACAAGAATCATTCCAAGTAGAAAATCAAATCAAATAAAAAAGAAAATGGAAATCCAGAGAAACCAGCAACAGAGCATAATCAGCCAACCTCTGAGAAAGCCAATAAACCTAATCCAGCGGCTGCAGCAACCCCAAAGGTAACAGACAAGGCACCTGAACCCTCCTGCACATTAATCACCACTGTGAACCTTATGCTGCTCAATTAGAAACCATGAAGAAAGGCCATGACATTTCACATAGAAGAGATGCCAAGGGAATACACGCTGGCCCCATCAAACCAGCATCTTCATTTTGCTTCGGTTAATTTGATAACTATACAATGGTAACAAACTGGTTTTAATTTATGTATCACACGATATATCTTTTGGAAATTATCTACCATCTAGTTACTAAAGAAAAGATTTGTTCGAGACCAAGTGAAAATACCATTCTCATCCTTAAAGAACTTCATTCTTGCAACATCAGGAAGAAAGGAAACTTATCAGAAATATAACATTTCCTAGAGCTACTGAAAAAAAAAAAGAAATTGTTTTATATTCTTTTTAAGCTTTCTAGTAAACTGAGTTGCACGCTTATTAATTTAAAGCTCTTCCCAAAATGACTTGAAACAACCAAGAACGGTCAGTCAAAGTTTGAAAAATGATAAATTCATATTCTAAAAAGGAGTGTCAAAATTGAGGATGATATGGAAAGTTACAGTTTGCGTTATTGTTATTATTACTATTAGTTTTCATCTATTTCAGTCATTTGTTGAGGGACGAAAGAGCTATAGTTTGTTTGAGCAAAGGATTGAAGGTTCTAAAACAAGCATGAAACTTACTGTTCACGCTCCTGAGTTATTGGACATATCATCTCCGCACAATATCCCCCCTAATTTCATCTAAGACTGCATATGTGTAAGGTTTTCTACAATTTCCAAAATACAATCTACGATTATCAGGTCAACTACAATAAAAGGTCAAAATAAGAAAGGGTAAGAACCAAATAGGAAAAATAAAAAAAGAAAAAGAAAAATAAAAGCTACTAGAGATATACAACTAAAGGGCATTCAACTAGTTTTCCTTTACACAATAAAAACCCATTAATATGTACAACAAATGACAAATGATTAGAAACATACTCCAACTGCGCCACCAATTGTATCCGTCAAACTGCTAAGATCAAGGCTCAAGGCTTTTCTTGGTGGAACCCAAGGAAGACGACTACTCTGCAAATTTAGAACTGATGTCAAAATTTTCAAATTACAATGTGTCTTATATACATCATCAAAGTGTAAATTTCAAGAAAAAGGGGAAAACCTTCCATCCTCGGGGTCCTTCTACACCATCTTTTATTGCATATGCAGCTTTGAATCCATTTACAGTGACCAACTCCGCAACCAGTTCAGAATTTCCATCAAATCTGGCTTCATCACGAATTCAGCAACATCAGCTCCTTACGTTAGCACTTGGAATAACAAGGGGGAAGTCATACATTATCTAGTTTGCCAGACAATCATAAAGCCTGAGACCATGAAAGAGAGCAAAACAGAGTTTTTGGATCTGAAATATAGTGTTTAACAAACTTATATCAGCTGCCCAACATGGTCAACAAGTAATCATGATGACCTCAGATATCAGCAATCATTCAAGATGAAAAAAATATTTCTGAACGTACAAGAAATGGGATCAATATCGCATTAATGTATGTTTTACACCATTTCTCGTTTAATTTTCTTTTAATAAGTCCTTACTGCTTCTGTAAACACTCCCTATCCAGGCAGGAGAACAAAGCTGATAACCATTATATGTTTAGAAAAATTTGGTATCCCCACTTGAGAGGGTTTTGGAATATCCGTAAGCATGAAAATCTAAGGTACTTGTTGAACCTATTGACTTAATGCACGATTTGGTATAGGAAAATAATTACTCGACCATAGTGTTTAAAACTGTACCAGACTGATCTTTGATGTAATTAAAGTACGTTGACAATTTCTAAGAAAAATTATGGGTACCTTGAGGACCAATGACCATTAAATGAAAACATTAGATACACGCATGAACTTGCATCCCAAGTAACCATCAATTGACAATGATATAGTCCAAGAGATACAACCCACTTTATATAAGGGCAACTGTTGACGCCCCCCCCCCCCCCCCCCCCCCCTGTGGTGATTGATTATGATATGGGCTTACATGCATATCTAAAGATCCCTATGGCTAATGACATGGACTGTTTTGGACAAATAGCTTATTCTATGATTTTAAAAATTCTTTGGATATTCATAAATCAGTCAAGTAGAATTGAAAATACCATTAACTATGTAAGTAATTATTCTTTAATTCAGAATAACAAAACTCTTCACAGTACTTGCATAATAAGTTGGTTTCAATTGAGTGCTAATATGGTTCCCTCAATACTTCAGAATCAAAGGGCCAAAATCCACGATTTTGAACCATGACTGTAAATAATCCTAAATTGAATGATAAAGAATGCTAAATTTTAGAAAGAAAAATCTAAAAGGCTGCATGAGAATAAATAAATAAATAAACAAAAGACTGCATGTATAACTTTTCCGGGTCAAGTCTTTTATCTTTCTCTTTGTTTTTGAAATGAATTGGGAAAATAATATCTGAAGATAACTTATAACAGAAGATGAGGGAAGAAGAACAAGAATAGGCTTTAGGTTCTTACTTGTCTAAGATGAACAATGTAGTATTTTCTGGTTCCTTGAACTTTAAAGAAAGCTTCTTCAAAAACCCCTGCTTGTCTTCGCCCCTGTAAACAATAGACACCGGTTTCTTCCCCAAATCGCGGGTATCTGGGCTACCGACTTCTCTGAATTCGACTGGCGCTCTTATATCAAGTAACTGAGCATTGGCATCATCACCTAACTTTGCATAAGCATTTTTGGCGGACTCAGTACCCCATGGTTTAGGCTTCGTCAAAATCTGAGATAATACCAATGGAACCGCTAGAAGCGCAGCGCCACCTGCAACAACAGCAGGATTCTCTATTGCAAAGTTTAGAGCATTATCAAGAAGCCCACTTGAATCAACATCCCCAGCTGTGGAGGAATTCACAGACTGTTGAAGTGCTTCCTCGTAGGTCAAAGCTCTAGCAAGCCCAGCACTAAGAACTGAAGATAAAAGGACTAGACCCCCTTTAAAACCACTTGATAAACTTTCGTGTAACTTTGACGGAATGGCGTTGAAGGTAGCAGAGTTTGAGAACCTAAGAGGAAAGGTGGAAGGGAGTGATGGTACTTTTCTGTGTTCTTTTTTCCTGTCAGAAAGAACGGACAAAGGAGTCAAGCTTGCTGCATTGAGGGCCTCCATGGCATATTCTGTCTCGGATTTTCTGGGGCTCTCAAACTGACGACGGAGGAGATTGAACCAGCATCAAGGAATGATTTGGGTTCTTCCAAGGATGACTGGGTGGAGAGTGAACGAAGGACGACAAAGCCTTAGCTTCAGCGGGTGCAATTTGGCTGGCTGCATTTTGAGTGGATGGAGGTGCTGACATGGAATGAGGATGAGCTTCCTTCCATTGAAAACATGACGCGTGGCAAGTGAGGATGAGAGTTGTTGGTCATGGAGGCTGGTGATGGTTTGATGAATTTGCTTTGCATCAGATTGTGTGGCTAAGAAACATCCTGAAGAAGCTTTTAGAAACTGAAGGCGATGAGCAACACTGTTCAGTACAGTCCGTAGTACACGCTGCAGTACCGTTGGTCCAGAACAGGGTTGCCGGAGACAACGTTAACCGGTGGATCGCCGTTAGGCGTAAACGGGACGGTGAAAGAATTTGGACGTCCAAGAAGCTTCATGTGGATAAGGTTGTTCTCAGTTTCCCCACGTGCTCCATAGTATTTTGATTTGGTATCGAGAGCTCTGTTAGTGTAAACTCAGTCATTTTGAAGTTTGGTTTTCCTTTCTAGAGAATTAAACTTAAATACAAATTTAGACTCGTTTACTTATAAATTTACCATTTTTCTAATAAAATTTTCATATCACATTTTTATGTTTATTTCTATATGGATTCATGTCTTTATATATATATTAGTTACCATATATCGAACATCTTATTTGAAGTTGAAGTGTTAAGATAAATAAAGAAATGTCCTATAAGTAAGTAGCTTGTTTTTTGAGGAAAAGAAAAAAGAAAGTAATATGAGTTACATATTATAAGAAAAAGTTAATCGCTACTGATTTGCATGTATTTAGAATGAAATTTAATTTTTTAAAGTAGAATAATAACATTTTAATCATGAATAAGTAAGTAATCGATTATGTAATTTTCTAAAAAAAATAGCAATCATGATGCTTAATATATATAAGAAGCAAATAAGATAATAGAGAACTAAAAATAAGTTTTGATTCTTTTTTTTTTTCTTCTAAAAAAGAATATTTAACATGGTGATCAGCTTGAATAAATCAAAACTAAATTAAATGAATCAAATTTAGACAATCAATACTTCACACAGCCAAGAATAACTCTAATATTGAACATCAACTGATAGTTTTTTGGTGTATCACATTTTTCTTGATTCTCAGTTTCTCTATGGAAGAAATTTCCCACAGCTAGAGAGATTTAAAAAGGATTATCTACCATATTAAGTTGATAGAAGTTGACTAAAAACAAAAAACTATTAGTTTGTAAGTTAATTACGTTTCACGCACTGGAACTACGTCACATTAATAGTGAGATTATAATTTGGTATATGACACAGACCAAACCACGTTAGCTTAGAATCAAAAGCAGCTGCACTATCTAAAGAAATATAGTCTTCCGGTTAAAAAGCAGCTGCTATAGCATCAAGTATCAACTGATTAATCTTACAAGAACGCCTTGAATTAGTTCTGCAGAGACCAAAACCTTTCTTTTTAAACAGTTTTGGACAGACCGGAGGTGCTTACGGTGTATAAACAAGTGCAAATGTATCCTAGTTAGAGAAGATCAAAAAAGTAGTCCAGACCTTGCCCAATTTCCCAGATTGAGATACCACATCCCCAACTACGAGCTTCCTCGAGCCGCTGAGATATCGACAACAGTGACGGATAGAAAACTGCATGCTTAATATTGTTATCATCAGAGTAGAAGAAGAAATGCTCAGCACTATTCTTCTCCCACTGCAGGACGGGCCTGTGCTTCTCCAACAAGGAGAGGTAATCCCTTCCGGTAATAGCTCCACCACCCGAACCTGCACTTTCATTTAAAATATCAAGACATGAAGAACCCTCTTATTTTGCAAAGGAGAAACTTTTAAAGAATTCATCAGTCCTTAAAGTTATCCATCAACATTAGATAGGAAAACAACCATGCTTAGAGTCAACTCATGCCAGTGGCTCAGTCTACAATATTTAGAGGGGATGGAATGCAAAGACCTAAAGGATCAGAAGTTTCCTCTGCATACCCCAAAGAGATGTTGCCTTGCGTTAAGGAAAGAGTCAATGCCATGTATTGTCTCATGTTTAACTCATGAACACTGTTGACTTCAAATATCAAGAAGTACCAGAGTAAAGGTTACATTAAGGATGCTAGTATTTCTAGGATTATTCTTTTAGTTCTAAGTTGGAGAAAGGACTTTGCCTTGGTTTCTCTTCCCACTAAGGCGTTCTGGGTATTGCTTTCACGACCATGGTACATACTTTTCCTTCACATCGTTTTTTGTAGACTTACCAAGATGAGACACTCAAATATTGGGACCAGCAATCCAGACACCGATACTTTTTATGCATAAATTGAGTTCCAGAAGTAGAGATGTTTCTATTCTCCCCATTTTTGGAACCCTCTCCAATCCTAGGATAAAGACGAATAGGATGCCAGTGCAAGTCCACAAAATATTAGGCATTAAAACTAGCACATGACACTGATAGGGTGCCAGTGCAAGTCCAAATACTGGTGTCTCCGAAATCATAGTCACAAATCAAATCATGTTTACTCCACACCATATTTTAGTTTCTAAAGTTAATAGAAATAAGAAGGAATTACTGTCAAAAGATAGCCTCTCTAACACCATCACGTAAGCACATTGAAAATAAGAATGAAAGAAAGCAAGCAAGAAAGAATACCTCCTTCTAGGACGAAATCATTCCCATAAAAATTGATTCCCAGATAGATCTTGTGGGCTGGGCTCCTAGCAGTATTGCTGGGCGTACCAAGAAGCAGCTGCAAGGTGGCATGAATCCACTTCAGAGGTGCATTGGGACCAGGATGTTGAGGACCTGAGAAGTCATAGGTCATTAATGAGAATCCATCTACAGCATCACTTAAGCTCTGAAGATCTTCTGGTCCAAAATCATGCTTTTGGAGCTTCTCTGAACGTGGTGGACCTAAAACATAGACCAACTGCAACCGTTGTTTATCATTCCTTGCTGAGCTCACAGAATGCAGCGCATGGCCAAGTTGTTTTATAAACTGTAATGCCTAGGCTCAAGAACCAAAAGGATCATCAGCAACAAACAAGAAGTAAATGATTGCTCTTCTAGAAAACATTATTTCCGAACTTCACAAACTGATATAGGTAGTTTGAGCGATTCCAAAGTACATGAAAGAAATGAAATCCGAATCTCCTCATAAAGCAGGAAATTGACGCTCAAAGAATTCCAAACAAGCGAAACTTTTTCAATCTATCCTTTTGGTTTCGCGACCATAAATGTTTGCTTATAATTCACACGTTATGCTTTTGTATCTTCAAGTCACAAAAGATGCCAATAATTAAAAAAGATAAAAACAAGATAAAAAGCTCGGTCTCATATATTCAATCGGAGGTCTAAATAATTGGTATAACAAAAACAGATACACTAAAATCTCTTTGCCAAAACTGAATTCCTTCACACACAAATAACTAAAACAAAATGAGGAGACAAACCAAAAAAATGCAACAGCAAACTTTTAAAGCAATGTGTTTTCCTAATTGTCAACTGGATACTTTAACATAGAAATCCCAAATAACCAAACAGAAAAAGGGAACCTGATTAATTGAGAAGTACCAATCTACAAACTATTTTTAAGTGAAACCGAAACCAAGCGTAATAATGTAAACCAAATAAAATAGTAACATAATAGTATTCACCACAAAAGAAAAACTACAGTATAACAAGCGTAAAAGTTCAATATTTACCAAAGTCCGCATGCCTGGATCATACAAAATACCGTAAGCTGCCCATCTTGACCAAGACTCTAGCACAATACCATCATATCCCATCTCCCTAATCATAAAGAAGACCCATAAAATCAAGACCAAAAATAAAAAGTGCATTTAGATCTTTAAAATGAACAGCAAAGAAAAGAAGAAAGATCCCATATCTATAATAGGCACAACCAACAGAAATCACTGAATACTTGTGCCACTCTTCTAGAACAAGACAATCATAGTGATACACCCTCTATATGGAATCAGAATGAAAATATTAATGCTCATTACGGATACCAAAACATGGCTATGGACACACTATATAGCATTGAAATCACAAGAGGAATCTCCCCTTTTTTTATTTTTGAGAATTATCTCCCTAGAAGGACTCTATGAGAATTGACAAAGGTCTTCAAGAGAGACCCAATGACAAGACACAAACAAAAGATAGGGCAAATAAATATTAAGAAAAGAACTCAAATCAAGCATCACATCTGGTGTTAATGAAGTCTAGCAATGTTATACTCTAGAGGGATATGAGCCCATCATCCACGCTGAAATTGAGACAAATCTTTTTTGTCAATCAAAAGAATCTCTTCACCAACAAACATGTGTCTATTGTTTCCATCCATAGACATGAAAGTAAGCATAAAAGCACCTCTCCAAAATGAGAAATTCTCATGTTTCTTTGATGACCAATTCAGCTACATAGCACCATAAACAGACGCAGTTAAAAGGGAATTTAATTTTCTAGATTTTCTTTTTCATTTTCAGCTGTAGCTCCATAGAGTCTCTATTGATAAGTCTAATGTGTTGAGTCAGGCCAGAAGATGAATAAAAAGGCACATGCATATACTGGAGTTTGGTACTTTGAATACAACCTACTATCAGGAGTTTGCTTTGATTTAGACACGGCTTCTTAGAGACCAACCCAGATTGTGCCCCCAGACCCCACCCACCCCACCTTAGCCCCCACAACCCAAAAAAAAAAGGGAAGAAGGAAAAAACAAAGAGAAAGAAAGAACAAAGACCACCTTTTTTTTATTCTTCTATAAAGAAAGTCCTCAACTTAAGTTCTTCAAATATATATTTTAAATGCATGAATTGACTCAAGTCAAAAGAAGAAGAAGAAGAAGAATAGGGGACATTTTTCAAAATCCCCTTTTTCCTTCATTTGTATTTGTAGAATTAACTTCTTGAAAAATATCTTATTAATTTCATTTTTTGCCCCATGCTAGAAAAAGGAAAAGGACAAAAAAGGAAAAAAGAAGAAAAGAAAAGACCAAAACTAGAGTGGATTTAGTTTAATAGTTCTGAACCGAACCTAATGCCACTGTAGTACAAAATTCATCCCGTTCTCCTGGGACCAAGTAATTATTTATACAGTGGAAATATACACCTTATAAGTATAAAGCTGAATCTGAGATCTAAACAATGAGCTATTTCAATTCAAGCAAATTAATAAGAACCTAAGCATGCCTGCTTTTAGGAGATGCAGTGAATGATTTAAGTTCTTTTAAGGCACTGAATGTAAGATTGATGGCTTACTTGCACTCTGTTACTATCAGGTCAATAGCTTTGTTCCTTTGCTTCTTCTTTGTAAGAAATTCAACAGGAAGTGCTTCCAGAACAACTCTGGGTAACAACTGTATATACAAAGAATATATCACCACAAAGGTTAAATGAGCTGTCCAGGTTGTAAAAAGATCACCATCAAATATGGGTCAATTGGTTTAGATATGGGCTATGTTATTTTTAAGTAGATCAAACAACTTCAATCTTTTGCATGGTTTAATATCTTTAAAGAAGCTCCTCCCATCTTCTCAACAAATTTCATCAAATTCAATTATTTTTTGACGTTAGTGCAGTCAAATGAATAGCCTTTTGAACAGAATCATATGGAACTAAAAGGAATATCTGAACATTTTTTTTCACAATTGTAACTTAGACGCCACTGAGTGGATGTCCAACCCACACCACCCTCCACCTTGTCCTTATAGATCAAAAACATGCCATTCAGTCTAAAGCTCATTGGCAAGGCACATGCAAACATGCATGTGGCACTAAATTAGCAGTTGCCAATCGCCTGAAGAAGGAACAGGCAACAAAGTTAATTTCTTTGACATACCCATGCATCTCCTGACCTTCTAAGCTCTGAAATCCATCCTACATCAGCATTATGTCTCCCCTCAAGAATTAAACTGCTTCCTTGGCTGGCAACAAAAAGAAAGATCAGAATTCATACAACACATGCGATAGAATAAGCAGATCTTTCATCAAGTCTAAAGAATGTTAATCTCAGACATCCAAAATAGAAAAGTAAAAGGAAAAACAAAAACCAATTTTATATACACTGTTGATTTTATTCAGATGACAATTCTAACAGCTACAAATTTACACTTCCTGAAGCCTCAGCAAGTCACTTTTTAAAAACTCCGTTTTCATGCTCTCTTTTGTTTTGGCCAACACAGGGGTTCTGACTAAGAATGGGACAAAGAATTCATATTCTCCACAACTCAGTTTCACCACTTACTGAAAGATTGAAGATTTGGGAGCTTACCTCTTCAGATCATACCAGACAGGTGATAGATGCGTAAACTTGGAATTAAACCTTTTTGCCAACTCATAGCCTCTGGAGTTCCTGCCCAGTTCCCAACAACAATTTCAAATTCGTGCCACATTTAAACCAAAAGTTACCAGACATCTTTTCCTTGTTTCGCAATCCAAATAATTATCGTGTCCTAACCAATGGAAAAAATCCGACAATGATAGTAACGATTTTGCTCCAATCAAAACTGTCGAAGAATATCCTATAACTTTACACCAAACAGATCCTAATTTTGAACATGACAAAAACAGAGTTATAAGAAATACCATGGTGTAATGTAGGCCAGTATAGGATACGTATAATGCCGATGAGAAGTATTTTCCGAGACCTTTGAATTTTCCTGAATTTCTCACAACATTAAAAGAAAATCTAAAGAATCTAAGCAGAATGTTATCGCCTGTTTGATTGCTGAAAAACAACAAGGAAAATAGGAATTCAAAACCAATTCACTCTGTATAACAACGCCACAAAAAAACATTTAGAAAGTAAAAATCCCATCATTGTCCCACATTTCTCAGTGATCAAACAGACGTAGACTGTGAAAATGAGAAGAGGCCAAAATCACTGAAACAATTCTTAGCAACCAAACAGACTAATGTAGATTCAAAACCAGGCTAGTCTTTGGTACTGTACTTACGAAGAGGATTTCTTCATAATCTATGTCGGCTTTAACAAGTCCCTGTTGAAATACGTAGGATTCGGTCCGGTTCGTAGATGGAGCGTCCTTTGCACGGAACACGAGCACAGAAATAGCGGAAGATAGGATAAAGAAGAGGACGAACATGAGGAGAAACCGGCGATCCGATAAGGCCGAGTGGCCGAGCCTGTCTTGCTGAGTGGACGATTCGACCGGGTCCTTCTCACGAGTCGAACTCGGTGCGACTCGGCGATCTCGCTTCTTCGCCATTTTGCTGCCCCTCCGAGTCAGAAGTTGTCTCGGATTATTGAAATGGAAAGAGCAGTTGGAACGAAAAGCCCGTTAAAATTCTATTTGGTGTTTCCGGGATCACAGGAGTTTCATGAGCTCACCAATCAAGATCGTCATGTGGATAGGACGACCAATTTAAATGGGTATACGATTGCCACGTGGTAGGGTTCTATTAAGGCGAATAGGATTTTCTTAACGGTGCACACAGTTGCCGTAACAAACGCGAAACGTGGTCGCGGAGAACGTGCTTTGTGTTTTGTTATCCATCGATAAGTAGCGGATGCAGGGGATGAGTAACAGTGCTCGGTGGGAAGGGTTTTGTCCCTGGTAGATAAAACCCCGATGCAACTTCTCCCTGCCAAAAACCCTAGCTTCAGCTTCATCTTCCGAGTCTCGAGTCCAAGCACACTAGGTGAGTCCAGTTAAATTTTTTTGCCCTCTCTACTTTCTGTCTGGCTCTCGACTGTTTTTTCTAAAGAAAAGGAATCTGTTCCGACTCCTAAGTAGCTCAAAAATGAAACCAGAACTCTTCGTCTCGTCTCCATCCACTTCTTCACCGTTGTTTATCTCGTACAAACATCCTTTTCTTCAAAAACCCAGAGTTTCAGTGAAGTCCCGTTTCTCCCTATCCGGCAAACAAGCAGACAAGTCTGAATTTTGGGGCAAAAGTTTCGTTTTACAACAAGCTAATGTTAATTTTGGTAACCTGAGAAAAAACCGTGTCCCATTTGGACCAGTTAGAGCTGCTGTGAAGAGAAGGAAAGAGCTTCCATTTGACAATGTGATCCAAAAGGACAAGAAGCTGAAATTGGTTATGAAGATAAGGAACATTCTAGTGAGTCAACCGGATAGAGTTATGTCTCTTAAAGAGTTAGGCAAGCACAGAAGAGATTTGGGTCTTCAGAGGAACCGGCGATTTATCGCTTTGCTTAGAAAATTTCCTGCGGTGTTTGAAATTGTTGAAGAAGGGGTTTATTCGTTAAATGTCAAATTGACACCGGAGGCGGAAAGACTTTATCTGGAGGAGATGAGGATTAGGAATGAGATGGAAGATTTGCTGGTTGTTAAGCTGAGGAAGTTGTTGATGATGTCACTGGAGAAACGAATTTTGTTGGAGAAGATTGCCCATTTGAGGACTGATTTTGGGCTTCCACATGAATTTCGTGACACTTTATGTCACCGTTATCCGCAATACTTCACTGTTGTTCAAACTGCTCGAGGTCCTGCATTAGAATTAACTCATTGGGATCCTGAGCTTGCAGTTTCGGCAGCCGAGTTATCCGAAGAGGACAACAGAGCTAGAGAACTAGAAGAGATGGATTTGATTATTGATAGGCCTCCCAAGTTCAAAAGAATAACTCTACCCAAGGGTCTTAATCTTTCCAAGGGTGAAATGAGAAAATTATCCCAGTTTAGGGGCATACCCTACATATCGCCTTACTCCGATTTCTCGGCCCTGAGGTCAGGCACACTGGAGAAGGAGAGACATGCTTGTGGGGTTATTCATGAGATGTTGAGCCTTACTATTGAGAAGAGAACGCTTGTGGATCACCTCACTCATTTTCGAGAGGAGTTTAGGTTTTCTCAGCAGCTGAGAGCGATGCTAATACGGCACCCTGATATGTTCTATGTGTCACTGAAAGGGGATAGGGATTCGGTCTTCCTCAGAGAAGCATACCGTGATTCTCAATTGCTGGAGAAGGATCGGCTGTTGATCATAAAGGAGAAACTTCGTTCTCTTGTTTCTGTTCAACGATTTCCAAAAAGGGGTGCTCCCAGAAAAAGTACAGGAACTGATGAGCCTGAAGATGGAAGTGATGGAGAAGAGTGGTCTGACGTTGACAATTTCATGGAGGATGACGGATTTGATGATGATGACGATGCAGAAGATTATGAAGGTGATTGGAGTGACGAAGATGATGACACACCCCCAGATTTTGATGAAGATGGAGAAACCATGAAGACTGAAGAGATCAATCCAATTAAACAGGTTGACAACTCGACAAAAAGTGATGAGAAGGTGCTTGCTCCTGCGTTCCCTGATGGTCGGCCAAGAGAACGCTGGTGAATTTGATAGAAGCTTGCTATTTCTCTATTAGGCCCCAGCCTTGACAGTTTTCTCTGTATCGGGCTTTATGCATTTCTCTTGGACTGGTACTAGCCTTTTTGATCCTTTCCTGAAGAGATATGCAACCTGCTACTTTGCGACGCTCTGTAGCCTGTTGCCATTGAGGCCTGGACCTCCTTCCCAAACATTTACAGTTTCGGGACATCATTCAATATAAGCAATGGCATAAACTCCATATCCCATGTTGCTCTCTGCCTTTATGTAACAGTTTACAGATTATATCCATACTAGATCAAAGCACTGAATGGAAAGCTGTACCAGTAAGAAGTCCTTGCAGTAGTTTATGCTTTTGGTAATTTAGTGAAGTTAAACTTAACCTTCCTACCTGAATAACAGAAAAAAAAAAAAAAAAAAATCCTGGATGTGCCATTTATCGATGCCCTGAGTTAATTGTTTCTAGATACTCCTGCATATGGAAAGCATTACATGATAAAAATGGCAAAACAGGGCTCAGGCTCCCTGCCCAAATGGGTCTCCAAATCTATCTTGTGGAGAGTAGTCCAATAGTTAAGAGCCCTCGTGTGGGTTATTCCTCTCATAGCGTTTTTATCCACTATTGCTTCGATTTCCGCTATCTGGTATTAGGCTTACTTTGAATTCCGAAAGCCCAACTACAAGGTGTTCATCCAATGCTAGATTACTTAATATGCTTATAGCTTTAGGCCTTCTTAGAAACCAAATAAATATAACTGGACGAAATTTCTTGGAAGTTTACAGTTCAATTCTATTCTTCCCCTTTTGCTTGTTCTTGTTGATTTGTATAGCGGTGGTCACGTCCTTTATTGATTAGCTTTGTCAATAACAATCGTGCCTTGTCGATGCTTGCTTTTATATAGAATGATCCATCCAGCGCAGATTGTCCCACGTAACGTGGTTGGACTGTGTCTCAACTGAAAACAATGCACTGACAAATGTATCATCATATAATGTAGTCTGATCACTGAAGCCTTAGAAACAACAATATGTTTATTATTGTAGTAATCACACGCCGCCTCCTCACTTCCCACTCATTCTGTTGTTAATTGCTTTCCGATGGCTTTAACGGAAGCCAAGGGATGAGATGCTGCATATAGAGCTGTTCCACTGCATTTTCTCACAGCATGAAGGGTTGGGGACTAAGCAGGATGCGGCAGATGATCTAGTAGTTTGGGTTTTTCTTTTTAACTTTTCCATGAGTCATAAGCTTTTATGTATAAGGTTCTCCATTATGTCAACATTGATACAGAGAAATCTTGCAAAGAGTACACGATATAGCTTGTTAGGAAGTAAGCGAGGCCTTCGTCAACGCATGGTTCTCCGTGGATGGATCTTCAAGGAACTGGTTCTTCTCTCCCCCTCAAGGGCTTCCATACCTGCGAACTCCTGCGGGGTTTACAATTTTTTACCACTCGGTCACCACCACACCAAGTGAGGCAGAATGGAAGCCCTAGTTGGGAAGCGAAGAAGTTGTACCTTGCCTCAAAAGGCCTGATTTATTATTGGATAGTGGTAACATCGCTTGCTCTTCTAACCACGCAGGAGCTTGAAGGAGGAAGTGTTGGGATTTCGTCCCAAACACCGGTGAATAAGAGTTTTCATAGTTTCTGCTTTTTTCAGCTCCGTTTCAAGTGTTCTCTGCTCTTCTCTATGTGATATTTTTCTATCAAGGGTAAAGAAGTGAGATTAAGCTTATTTGTTCTGTAAAGAGGCATGCTGAAGTTTCTCATGGTTTCATATCTTAAAGAGATAAAAATATAAAAAAAAGGAGAAAGAAATGGAGGAGAAAGCGTTGCTCAACCTATCTCAACCCCTAGTTTTCGTACTTGAGCGATTGTTTTTTTTATTTCTCTACATGAATGTTTCTTAACGTAAACTGTTGCTTAGATGCAATCTCCAGTAGCCTTTTTATGCAAAATCATAATCAGTACACGGCACCAGACATCATCAGCTATTTCGAATCTCATCGAACGTAAGTACAGACATGGATCGTTTGCACCCACAGACGCTGTATTTCATTGTTGTTTGGAGGCTTGTTCTTCCTGGCCATAGATTGTTTGCTAAAAGAAGTACGCAAGGCTCGATCTTTTGCAGGATCTCGATGAACAGACAAGCGACTTCTGCATTAACTAAACTGCCCAACCTTGATGCTTTGCTCGGCAAGGTCAAGAGTCTCATTCCATCACTTTGCTTTCAACTTCTCCATGTTGATTCCAATACTCTAAAGTTCTCTTGAAAATCTGTAGGCAGTTTGTCTCTGTTGAAAGATGATGTTGCACATACACACATTAGCCCACACACATGGAGGCCCATTAAGGCCCAATGTTAGATGATTCTTTGTCTTTTACACGTTTGTATAAGAGCTACTCTGTAGCTCCTTTGTTCTTAGATATCTCATGTACATGAACCTTTGCTCTTTATCAATGGTAGCTGTTTTCGATTTTCCAGCTCAAACAAGGTTTGTTAACATGGTATCACGAGCATGGACGATTCCACCTATGCTCCTTCACGTTTTCGCATATCTCCTATAATTTTTTCACTCTCTTTTTGGTCTGTCCCCCACTGGGACATTCTATCAAACACTTGGTGTTCGTCTCTTTCTTCTTCCTCTTCTTGCTTATCCCTTTGTTGTTTGTTCCCTTCTTCTCCTATGTCTATTGCTTATTCCCGTAGCCCCATTCGCGGTCGTCATGACCGTCGCCATCGTCGACGTTCTCCAACTCGTCATCGCTCATGTGGCCGGTCTGGCCACCGTGATGACCCCACAAACATTCAACCCAGTCACCCCCTCTACCTCCACCCCACCGAGCAGACTGGCATTCTTATTGTCTCTGAAAAACTTCTTGGTTTCAAAAACTTTGCTAGTTGGAGCAGGAATATGGAAATGGCGTTGATGGGGAAGAATAAATATGGCATTGTAGACCCCACAGTGGCTCCACCAGACCCCGATTCTCCCCTGCATCCGTTTTGGAAACGATGCAATGGGGTCGTTCTCTCTTGGCTCCTCACTGCATTAGCCCCAGATATCTACCGGATTTTTACTTACGCCACTGATGCCCGCACCGTGTGGCTCCATCTCTAGGACAAGTTCCAGCGTGTTGGGATTACAGAGCTTTGCTCTGTCCAAGTAGATCTAGCCAACGCAGTGCAGAATGTTGAACCTGTAGATCAATATTCCTACCGGCTTGAACGACTTTGGAGCCAGTACGAATCATGGCCACCGTGATGACCCCACAAACATTCAACCCAGTCACCCCCTCTACCTCCACCCCACCGAGCAGACTGGCATTCTTATTGTCTCTGAAAAACTTCTTGGTTTCAAAAACTTTGCTAGTTGGAGCAGGAATATGGAAATGGCGTTGATGGGGAAGAATAAATATGGCATTGTAGACCCCACAGTGGCTCCACCAGACCCCGATTCTCCCCTGCATCCGTTTTGGAAACGATGCAATGGGGTCGTTCTCTCTTGGCTCCTCACTGCATTAGCCCCAGATATCTACCGGATTTTTACTTACGCCACTGATGCCCGCACCGTGTGGCTCCATCTCCAGGACAAGTTCCAGCGTGTTGGGATTACAGAGCTTTGCTCTGTCCAAGTAGATCTAGCCAACGCAGTGCAGAATGTTGAACCTGTAGATCAATATTCCTACCGGCTTAAACGACTTTGGAGCCAGTACGAATCATATGTAGCCATCCTTTTCCTTGACCTTGGAGGCATCCCTACTTTCCGGAGGTTTCAAGATTCGGTGAAGCTTACCCAATTTCTCAATGGGTTAGATCCCATTTTTTCCACTGCCCGTTCTCATATCCAAAACACCAGGCCTGTTTTGCAGCTACCTGATGCCGTGGGGATGGTCAGAGATGAAGAGCGCCGTCAGAATCATGCTCGGCCGGTCGGAATCAGTTCTCGGCCGGAGTCCATCACATACGCAGTCAGGCAACAGCTCTCGCACCTCAGCGTCGGTGCGCACGGGTCACGCTCGCATGGAGCAGACTCGCCTGTCGCGCGCGTCACGCCTGACGCGAGCCCAGGCCTGCTCACGCGGGCCCTGCCCGCCTACCCGCTGGTCATTAATGACCCGCGGGCCTTTTCTTCACTGGGCTCTTCGCAGCCTGGGCTTTTGGGCTCCATAACTGCCCAGCCTGCACCTGGTTCCTATCCAGCAACCACTTACCTTCCTCATGCACATATGGGCTCCGTGGATTACCAAGAACTGCAAGAAATTTCTACAAGCTGTAAACATTGTGGGAAGAGAGGCCATTCCATGGACGATTGCTATCAGCTTCATAAATGCACCCATTGTGGCGGTTTAGGCCACCCAAAATCCAAATGTTTCAAGCTTCATGGTCCTCCAGGTGCTCCCCCACGGAAAGGCAAGGGCAAGGCCCCTAAACGCCAGTCAGCCCACCAAGCTCTTGCCGATGATGATGATTCTGACGATGGTATTGTTCTCACTAAAGCTGATCAAAGGGAAATCCTTGCATTTCTCCACAACCAGAAGCGACCTATTGCTCATTCCTCTGCTGGTGCTGCCCATCCTACACGCACCACTGCTCACGTAGCAGGTATTTTTCCTAAACAAAAATGTTTCAATCATTGACTTGTAGACTCAGGAGCTAGCGACCATATAACGGGTGATTTTAACTGCTTAATTTCTCCTCAATTATGTATTCATGAATCTAGAACTGTCAAACTTCCCAATGGCAAGCATATTCCTATCACTCATACAGGATCTGTCATCTTACATAATAGATATTTTCTCTATGATGTACTCTATGCTCCTACATTTACCTCCAATTTATTATCTACCACAAAATACACCCATGATAATAATTGTGCCATCACATTACTTCCAAAATTCTGTCTCTTTTAGGACTTGCGGACTGGGACAGTGATGGGGCTTGGTAGAGTGAAGCATGGTCTTTATTTTCTTGTGTCTAATTTTGATGAGGATGCATGTAATGCTATAACGTCTCATTCAGTCATAGACTCTTTTGTACCTCAGGAGATAAACAATATTTGTACTCCATCTTTATCTAGTTGTATTTTGTTACATCAACGACTTGGACACCCATCTTTTCATGCTATGCGCCATGTTTTTTATCTTCCACAGTCTTCTATGTATGACGTTCAAACATGTCCCATTTGTCCACTTGCCAAGTATGCTTGTTCTTCTTTCCCTCACAGGACTACCACCACCACTCATTCATTTGAATTGGTGCATATTGACATTTGGGGGCCTTATAAGGCCCCCTCTCACACAGGTGCACGTTATTGTCTCACCATAGTCGATGACTATACCCGTGTGACATGAACATACCTCATGAAACACAAGACTGAGACTTTCCATAATCTTCAGTCTTTCTTCTCTCTAGTGTCAACCCAGTTTGGAGCATTGATCAAACGTGTTCGCACAGACAATGCCCAAGATTTCTTTAGCACTTCGTGCACCACCTTCTTTGATTCTCATGGCGTGATTCATGAGAGTTCTTGTCCTTATACTCCCCAACAAAACGGGATAGTAGAAAGGAAACATAGACATTTATTTAATGTTGCTAGAGCCCTTCGTTTTCAATCCAAATGCCCTATTCGCTTTTGGAGCGAATGTCTTCTCACGGCCACTTACTTGATTAACCGTACCCCTAGTTCCGTTCTTAAGGGACAAACACCTTATGAACGCTTGTTTGGGAAAACTCCCAAACTTGACCACCTTCGTGTATTTGGTTGTTTATGTTATGGCGCTAACTTAACCCAAAATGATAAGTTTGGGGCCAAATCCATTCCATCTATCTTTATGGGGTACCCTTTTGGACAAAAAGGATACCACATTCTTGACCTTCATACTGGGAAATTCATTGTGAGTCGTGACGTTACGTTTCATGAATCTATATTTCCTTTTAACCATGAACCTCACCCTTCTCCCACATCTAATTCCTCATCACCCTTTACACCCATGCATCCTACACCTTCTGACATTACCTTGCAGGATCCTGACTCACTTGCTATTGTCCCCTACATTGGACCAGTTCAGGCATCTCCCGAGACACCTCATCGATCAGGTAGGATCACCAAACCACCCATTTGGATTAGAGATTATGTTGGTGACCGCATGAAAACTCCTTCCACAGCTCACCCTATTTCTCATGCTATATCACATCATCGTCTTTCTAGCACACATGATCACTTCATATGCTCTATTTCTGCCACTATTGAGCCTACCACATATAATGAGGTTGTTTCAAACCCCCAATGGAAGGATGCTATGACTGAGGAGATAAAGGCATTAGAATCAAACAATACATGGGAACTAGTTTTTTTGCCTGCAGGTAGGAAAGCTATTGGCAGCAAGTGGGTATATAAGATCAAACACAAGGCTGATGGTACCATTGATCGCTTCAAGGCACGCCTAGTAGCGAAAGGCTACAGTCAGCGACAAGGTGTTGATTATGAAGATACCTATGCCCCAGTTGGGAAACTTGTCACAATTCGGATTCTTACAGCTCTAGCGGCCATTCACAACTAGGATATGCATCAAATGGACGTTCACAATGCATTTCTGCAAGGAGACCTTGACACTGACATATACATGCATCTTCCAGAAGGGTTTCAGCGCAAGGGGGGACATAAAGTTTGCAAATTGAAGAAATCATTGTATGGACTTAAACAAGCTTCCAGACAGTGGTATCAGAAGTTCACAGATGCTCTCCTTCGGACTGGTTTTCATCACTCACAACATGATCACTCCTTATTCTTGAAGCCAACATGTAAAGGTCTTCTCATTGTGTTCATATATGTTGATGACATGATCATAACTAGAGGGGATGAGTTAGAAATTCAGAATCTGAAAGGATACCTTTGTTCTACATTTCGCATGAAAGATCTGGGATTAGTTAAGTATTTCCTAGGTGTGGAATTGGCACGCTCCTCAACTGGGATTGTTATGAATCAACGCAAGTATGCCCTTGAATTGATTTCAGAATATGGCTTATCTGGTTGCAAGCCCTCTGATACTTCCATAGAATAGAATGTGAAATACACTAGCCTTGAATACGATGAATTCTTGGATAGAAAAGGGGACTTTCCCTTCCAAGATGTCACCAAGTACCAACGATTGGTTGGTAGGTTAATTTATCTCACTGTGACTAGACCTTATATATGCTTTGCTGTTAGATTGCTGAGTCAGTTTATGCATGCCCCCAAGGAATCTCACTTTGATGCCGCTCTTCGAGTTATCCAATACATAAAGGGATCTCCAGGTCAAGGATTGTTAATGAAGGCGGACAATAGACTTATGCTACGAGCTTATTGTGATGCCACATATGGCTCTTGCCCCATGGGAAGACGCTCCACCACTGGCTTATGTATCATGCTAGGAGATTCACTCATCTCTTGGAAAAGCAAGAAACAGTCCACCGTTTCTCGATCTTCCACCGAGTCAGAATATCGTGCCATGGCATCTACCACATGTGAGATTATATGGCTTTTAGGACTTTTTAGAGATCTACAAGTGCCCTTGATACGTCCCGTAAACTTGTATTGTGATAATGAAGCTGCGATGAAGATTGCAGCTAACCCAGTATTGCATGAGAAGACCAAGCATATAGAGATTGATCATCACTTCATTCGAGAGAAGATTGCTGCGAAGATAATTCGGACAGCACACATCTCCACTCGAGAACAGCCTGCTGATCTATTGACGAAGGCATTAAGAATACAACAACATCACCTTCTTCAAGGCAAGCTTGGCGTCTATGATCTATACCGCCCACCAGCTTGAGGGGGGATGTTGAAAGATGATGTTGCACATACACACATTAGCCCACACACATAGAGGCCCATTAAGGCCCAATGTTAGATGATTCTTTGTCTTTTACACGTTTGTATAAGAGCTACTCTGTAGCTCCTTTGTTCTTAGATATCTCATGTACATGAACCTTTGCTCTCTATCAATGGTAGCTGTTTTTGATTTTCCAGCTCAAACAAGGTTTGTTAACAGTCTCAGACTCATAAGCTTCACCATTAGGCGGGATTTCTGAGACTCGAGAGCTAATTGCTTCTCTTATAATGAGAGTTTTATCTCCCACAAGGCAAAAGTGGGATGCCATCGAAGAAGATTGGAGGAGCCTTGCACAAGGATGACATGCAAAAGTTACTTATGGTCTCGAAATTTGTTCTATCTTCTTTTCTTACGAGAAAATGTTAAGGATTAACTCTTACCTCTTCCTCTTCTCTTAATACTTCTCTAGAATTTGTAGAGACCGATCAACAAATTTATTGTGGATTATAGTACATGAGTGTAACAAGGTTTCTTCATGTCAAACGGCTAAAGATGTGTTGAGATAAGCTAAGATTGCTAAGCTTGTATTTGATTATGAACTTTTCTCAATAAAAGTTCAAAAAGAATGGAAGACATGTTTGGTAGATTTATTCAAATAGTTTCTCAACTGAATCTATTAGGAAAATCCCATGCAAATGATGAGTGACTTAAAAAAGTGCTAGCTTATTTGCCTCAAAATTGGGGTGCTAAGAAGATAGCAATAGAGAGCCCATGATTTAGATGTTTTATCCTTGGATAACTTGCTAGGATCTCTAAAAATTCATGAAGTTAAATGTACAAATTAAGGAAGAAGAATGTATAGAATTTAATGAAGCTGAATTTCCCATGTTAGCTAGGAAATCTAGGAGATTTTATAGGAAAGAAAAGAATTGAAATGTAGGACAAGTTAAAAAGAAGGAAATATATGATCCTAGTGATAATTTATACTTTGAATGTAGAAAACATGGTTATGTGAGGGCTGATTGTCACTAATTAAAAAGAGAGACCTTAAATATAGATATATAAAAAATAAAAATAAGTCATCTTACTTAGGATGACAAATTTTCCATATTAGCTAAGTTTGATGGTCACGATCAAGAAAGAATATGAATTTGAGGTAGGTGAATTTCTTAACTAAAAATTTTGATCATTAATATAAATCCCAAAATTAGAGATTTGTAACTTTCAAGTCTTAAAAATTCCTTGTGTAATTCATATCACTTGAAAACTAGCTAGGACTTACTTTATTAGAAATGCTACTATAAAATGCTACTACATCAATTATAAGTTGTTGCGGTGTAGTGTGTCTAAGAACTATAAGTATAATTCTCCTTTGTATGAAGAAAAATTTGACATATAATTTTGGAGAAAATTTTTTCTCCTTAATAGTGCACAACCTTTTTAACCAACTAGGTTGAGAGAAGTGAATATGGTTGTCAATCTAAATCTTTTTCTTTCTTTTACATGTTGCAATCCGCATATTTTTTGTGTTGGTACTTGAATTGAAGCAAAAGTTCCACTTGCAATTTAATAGACTTATTCCAAGAGGCCACAAAATGAAGACAAAACTAAAAAGAACTAAACTGAAACTAAATACCCAACTCAACCCCCTCCCCCTCACTTATTGGGTAGCCTTTAAGCTAACAATTAGAAAAATAATATTATTTCAAGATCACCTTATAACAAAATAAATAATTATTCAAAAAAAAAAAGGGAAATATGCTAGCTTTAGCACCTTAGGCCATGAAAATATGCCTACTTATTAACTATATGGCTAATTTGAAAAGAAACGGCTTGTTTACCTGTTTGGTGTAACGATGAAGCAGCATCTCCTATTGACTGCTTTGGACCCAGTGGGCTAGTCAGACCGGGGAGTCCACTCCATCCCGGACCGGACAACTCTCCGGTTCAAGAGCGCATTCTGAGGATAAACCTTATCCACACAATCAAACTTTGTGTACCATCCTCAACTCCACCACGAACTGAAGGACTCTGCAACGAGTCACCCACCCACGCGCCATTTCTTCACGGCCTGACCATCTTTGCTTCCCTTACCAGCACTGTAACCCCCATGGACAAACTAGCTCCGTTTCACCACCTCAACCCTTATTTCCTTCAAAGCTCACTTAACCACAAGCCGCACAGAAGACATTCCTTCATTTCTCTTGCTCTTGGTATCACTAACGCTTCTCCTGAAACCCCTCTCCTGTCTTCTCTTCCATCCTCTCCACAGAAAATGTTTTACAACATAGGTTTTCTAAGGGAGTACAGCGAGATAAAAACTTTGAATTCGGTGAAGGCGATGCATGCACATATGATTAAAATGTCTGACATGGGGAGTTGGGATGCCGTGGGAGAGAGTTTGGTCACATATTACTTGGAATTTGGTGATTTCAAATCTGCTGCAATGGTATTTTTTCTGGGTTTTGTGAGGAAACACCTGTTGTGGAATTCCTTCTTGGAGGAGTTTAGAAGTTTTAGGGGTGATATCCGGGAAATTCTTGACGTTTTCAGCCAGTTGTATTGTAGAGGAGTAGTTTTTGATAGTGTGGTTCTGACATTGGCTTTAAAAATTTGCGCAAGAGTAAAGGATTTATGGCTTGGAGTGGAGATTCATGCTTGTTTGATCAAGAGGGGCTTTGTCTTGGATGTATATTTGAAGTGTGCGCTGATCACCTTTTATGCGAGTTGTTGGGACATAGAGACAGCAAATCAAGTATTTCGTGAAATGCCGGGTAAAGAAGATGTCCTCTGGAACGAGATTGTCATGGCAAATCTGCGGAAGGAGAGATGGGTGGAAGCTCTAGACTTATTTCGTGAAATGATGTTTTCCGATGGGAAACCCAACAGTGTCACAATTGTTAAAGGACTGCAAGCTTGTGGGAAAATGGGAGCTCTCAATGAAGGAAAGCAAATTCATGGGTATGTTTTACGACGTGCATTAGAATCAAATTTGCCGATATGCAACTCCCTGATTAGTATGTACTCAAGGAATTGCAGACTTGAACTAGCTAGGATAGTTTTTAATTCAATGAAAGGTCGTAATTTAACTTCATGGAATTCGATTATCTCAGGTTATGCTGGACATGGTTATTTAAAAGATGCCTGGGATTTCTTTCATGAAATGGAAATGTCTGGTGTTAAACCGGATATTGTAACTTGGAATTCCCTTTTATCAGGCCACTCTCTTCATGGCATGTACAAAGAAGTCCCGAAAATATTGAGGAGAATGCTAACTGTCGGCTTCATGCCAAATTCAAGCTCTGTCACTAGTGTTATTCAAGCAGTTACCAAATTAGGGTCCACGAAATCTGGGAAAGAAATTCATGCCTATGTGATCAGAAATGGGCTTGACCATGATGCATATGTCGGAACTTCATTGCTGGACATGTATGTGAAGAACAATTGTTTAACTAGCGCTGTAGCAGTTTTTACTAGTATGAAGAACAGGAACATTTTTGCTTGGAATTCACTAATATTAGGATATTCTTTGAAGGGTCTTTTTGAAGATGCTGAAAAGCTCTTGCACCAGATGGAAAAGGAAGGAATAAAACCCGATTTAGTGACATGGAATAGTCTGGTTTCAGGATACTCAATATGGGGCTGCAGTAAGGAAGCTATGGCTGTGATCGATCGCATCAGAGGTTCAGCACTATCTCCTAACGTGGTATCATGGACTGCCCTAATGTCTGGCTGTTCACAGAATGAAAACCACGGGGATTCTATTAAGTACTTCATCCAAATGCAGGAAGAAGGCATCAAGCCCAACTCAGCAACCATATCTAGCTTACTCAGAACTTGTGCCAGCCTTTCTTTATTGCATAAGGGTCAGGAGATGCATTGCCATAGTATTAAAAATGGTTTCACTGAGGATGTACATGTAGCCACAGCGCTAATCGACATGTACAGTAAGTCTGGAAAACTGAAAAACGCCCGTGAGGTTTTCAGAAGGACTCAGAACAAAACGTTAGCCTCCTGGAATTGTATGATCATGGGGTTTGCCAATCACGGCCTTGGAAAAGAGGCAATCTCTCTTTTTGATCAGATGTGTGCTATGGGAATCCAGCCAGATCCTATAACTTTTACAGCTATCCTCTCTAGTTGCAAGAACGCTGGCTTAGTTAATGAAGGATGGAAATTTTTTGATGGTATGAGCACATACTACAAAGTAAAACCAACGATTGAACATTATTCTTGCATGGTAGATCTTCTTGGGAGAGCTGGTTATCTTGATGAAGCTTGGGATTTCATTAAAAGTATGCCACTAAAGCCAGATGCTAGCGTTTGGGGCTCTTTTCTGGGATCTTGTCGAATCCATAACAACGTTGAGTATGCAGAAATTGCAGCGAAGAAGCTATTTCGCTTAGAGCCAAATAATTTTGCTAATTACTTCCAAATGATGAACTTATATGCCATTTCAAACAGATGGGAGGATGTGGAGAATCTTAAAGACTTGATGGGTCTTCTTGGGGTGAAGAGCCACAACGTGTGGAGTTGGATACAAATTGAACGCAGGATTCATGTTTTCTCAGCAGAGGAGAAGCCCCACGAAGATACAGGGGAGATATACTTCGAGTTATATCAGTTGATTCATGAGATGAAGAAAATGGGATATATGCCTGACTTGAGCTGTGTATATCAGAACATCGACGAGGTTGAGAGGGAGAAGTTGCTGCTTAGTCACACTGAGAAATTAGCGATTACCTATGGACTGATGAAGATGGAAAGCAGTACACCTATTAGGGTGATAAAGAACACAAGAATGTGTTCCGACTGTCACGAGGCAGCAAAATATATGTCTTTACTACGAAACCATGCGATAGTCGTCAAGGATGGCGTTCGATTTCACTATTTCAGAGTGGGAAAGTGCTCCTGCAATGACTGTTGGTAATAAGGCCTGTCAATAGCTTTTTGCATTAACATACCTTAAGCTCTTAACAACGAAAAACCTGTTGGCTCAAAGCCTTTGGCAGAAGATACATGTAAATGGCGTGAGCTAGACCATCGTGGAGGATAAAATTGGATGCATCACTGGGTCCAGATTGATTGCATACAAGTTAAGGACAATGAAGCATGAACGAGGATTCCAGCCAATTGGGTCCAACTCATGTCAACTAATACACAAGCATCATTAGTTGGAGTTCATATTCTTGTAGGGTTTCTTTTTCAACCATAGAAGGAGTGAGTATTCTAGATTTTGTAGTCAGAAAATGTAATAAATATGCACATATTATTCATTTCAATCGTACCAAAATGTTGACTCAAGGCAAATTATTTGACCTTGATACCATATTTATTTAAAATTTGACTCAAGACTAAAAAGAGTTCCTTTTTTCTTTTTTTACTTTCTTTCTAAAGAGTATTCCCAAATAGGATCTAGGTAATGTAAAAATATTTATTATACCATTTTCAAGGTATTCTTGGCAATCAACATAAATTGCATACTTAATGTTGAGCTTCATACATTGAATTGGTACCTCTTTTTATATTAAGAACTCCAATTCTACCAATGAATTGACTTGAGATTAGTGAAATCTTTCTTTTTCTGTATAATTTATGTAATATGAGACTTTTTGGCACATTAATTTTGTGTTACCAACTATTAGTGACCTTATTGACATTTTCAATTGTTGATATGCCCAGAATGAAAGTTATTCATTAAAAGATAAGATTTTTAAAATAAAACTTAAATAAAAGTAAATTTAAAAGCTAAACCCAAAATCAATTTAAAAGTTAGAGGATTCTTCTTTCATTTAAATTTTATCTCAAAGACATTTTTTAGTATAAGATTTTCGTCCTACACACACTCTCTTGCATACTAAATATCATTAAACTTAAAGTTGCAAAAAGTGAAGTAATGTTAACTTAAACTCTAATATTATGTCAAAAAACCAGATCTAAAAATTAACTTGTAAGTTATGAAATCTTCTTTAATTTAAACATTACATCAAAAAAATAATCTTTTAATATAAAACTTTTGTCATGTGCACAATCAGAAGCTCTCAATTAAATTGTATCCTTCAATGGAGGAAATTATGTGGATGTCAATCACCTACTAACTTAGTGGTAAGCTAACAGGGCTTGGATATCTTAATCTCAAATTTAACATCTAAGTATGTGAGTTGGGTGCATGTATTGGAAAAAAAAAAAAAAACTATATGGATCAATTGCTACTACCAGGCTATGGAGATGGGCTGGGAGGGGCTCATAATGTGATACGCCGGTTTCTATTCAGCCCGACCCTTTTATTTGGGCCTTAAGATTTTTGAGTTTTAGTTTGCAAAGCTTAGCTCCAATTTTTAGCCTCCTACCATTGCTATTTGGGCTTGGCAATATCAAACATTATGGGTAGACATTAAGGATGGTATTTGTCCGCGTGTCTACTGCTGTTAACTAACATTTGCTAGCCATAAAATGAAAGTAAGCGACGGAGTTCTATTTAGTGGACTTCTCCAAAAATGTTTAAAGCCTTGAGTTTAAAAATTATTTGAAAAAAGTGAAAATAAAGAACTATTTTAGTTCTTACGAGATCTGGTACTTATAAAAGCTAGTAGACTAATTAACAACGATTAAGTTGATTGGGAAATAAAACAACCAAGTATTATTCAACACCTTGTTAATTCGACCATTATTAACATGAAAAGGTTTTTCAAAAAATCAAGTTGCTTGTTTCTCAAATAACATTTTTCGTTCGTTTAAAAAGTGCACAAGTGGTGGAGACCAACTCTAGGCTACCATCCAGATAATTATTATTGAAGAAGTATTTTCACAATTCGAAAGTTAAGATTTTAAAGTTTTTTTTCCAAATGAGACCTGTCTCTTTCTCGAAAAAGAAAGGAACAATTTCCTTCAAGAAAGCGAAAGTCTTTGCCAACGAATAGAAATTCATGAAATCTAGCACTGCCATAATTTCGTTGCGTCTCCCTAATCAACCATTATTTGGTCTACCATGACCACGACCTTCAATTCCAAAGGCCATCCCACTTTCACGGCTAATGGTGAGCGGAAAAGCCACCACCGTCTTCTAATAATCGCTACCTAAAACACAGACACCGACGAACCAAGGACCTTAAAGTCTTCCCTCCCCCATCCTCCCACAACACCAGAAAAAGTAATCATTCGAGCAAACCCTCAGGATTCAAATAGCCACGACAATAACAACGATTAACGAATTCACAAGCCGTGTTCATCATTAACAATTGTCTAGTCCAATACAAGGTCTCTCTACAATCTACAGTTGCGTTATCTACAACAAGGGTAGAATTTGTGGTTACATTTGAAGCAATCAACGAAACTATTTGGTGAAGATGATTGTTTAATGAACTTAGTTCATATAAGTTGGTAATTATTGTTTGTTATGATAGCCTGGATGCTATTCATTTAGACTAAAAATTATATGTTTTATTGATGACATGAAAGATGTTACTACATAAGGTGAGATATTCTGGAAAAAAGCATAATAAATAATCTAGTAAATTAGATATGTTGACAAAACATTTATCACAAACAATAATTATTGAATTATATCTCCTTGGAGTATTTGTGGTAAACACACTGAACATATCAATTTTCTTTGAGAAGTTTGAGAAAATTCAAACTAATGTGGAGATTTGTTGAATACGACTTCAACTTTTTTGGGTTTTTTTGGCGTTGGTTTGCTACTTTTAAACACTAGGTCAATGACTTATAACATGACTTAACCCAATCCATAAGAAACCTTAAGGTTTCTTTTTGCTTTCAAGTAGCTGCCAATTAGAGAAAAGGGGAACTTAGAATGGTTGCTTTAAGCTACTTCCACACTGGTTATAAGAGCAAAACAACTTATCAAGCCCAAAAAGTCTCTCCCCTCTCGTTGCTTACTTTTTCCTCTTCAGCTTTCAGTCCTCGTGGGACGATCTTATTCAATGGAGGAGACCAATTGAAATTAATTTTTTCATAATTTCTTGGCCAGAACTTCGGCTGAAAAGAGCCCACAAGATCTCCGCCGAAAACCTCACTTTCAAGTTTTCGGCACCACAAATACGCCATCATATGAACGGCGCATCGCAGGCCTCGTTATAATTCATGCGACACCATCATAAAGCATTGGACGTCCAATGAAATTTGGCGATGATTTATTATAAACCCTAAACCATATACAAAACAAACAACAAAGCGGGAGCCAAAAGTGGTCTCTCAATCCTTCCTTCACCTTCACAGTGCAACTACAAATAAGGAAACCCCAGGTCCACAGTCACCTTTTTCCATCATGAGAAACTAGCAGAGATACGCATAGTAATATCACGTACCGCCGTGCACAAACCCCAAGAAAGATGACCGCGGAAAGGAGCCTCCCGACCGACGTCCATTCATGGGGAACTTTCAGAAAACTTAGAAGCCTCGTCGTTCTCATGTTGAGCGAAGAGGACCCCCAAAACAAACAAACAAACAAACAAACAAGAAAAAAGCAGAAGAAAAGAGCGGAACGACCCCATGAGACGGAGAAACAACAGTCAGCAATGTATCCAAAATTTCTGAGAACATGGAAGGACAGCTCCTGCCACTTAGATAGCACCAGGATAATATGGGACACTACGAACGCTTCCACACATTATGTCCCATCTCCAGATCCACTAATTGTCGATTGGTTCTGCTCGGTCCTGCACAGCCATTCTCTCTGAGATCTTAGTTAATGCCTTGAGATTGCAGCTGATCAACTTGTTCACAAAGTGACATGTCTCATCCTTGGTGTTTCCATCAGGTACATCCACTACAAAGGACTCAATTACTAGTGTTCCTGGCCTTCCATCAATAACATCTGGATGTACCGTAAGGATAGAAGAGTAGTTCTGCAAGTTATGAGCAAGAATTTTAAACAAATTAGAAAGCTCGTATTTGACAGCAGAAAACACACAAGAATATGCGACTCTCTTTATGCAAATATTAGTCATTTGTAGATTCTTAAACCCTATTTTGCCAATTCAGTTAGCAATCTACCATCATAATGAGAACTAACGAATAGGAGAAAGTAAACTGCAGTGAGAACGTTAAAGTACCCTTAGCCTGTGATCACCACCAACAATCTTGACGCCAAGAATGTGCTCATCGTCATCAAAAAGTTCCAACCTCTCTGTACTTGTCGTTGCAGGAAGCCCAGATTTAACGTTCACCTCTCTAACACTCCCGATACCAAAGTCCCCCTTCACCACACACCTGCTAACAAAGGGCTTGTACTTCTGGGGTTGATCAAATCTCCTCACCAACGACCACACCTGATGAAACAAATAGTCATATTAAGAACTCAGTAGGTTGAAGTAAAGGATCAGATAAAGTCAAAAGGCATTCATCCTATTTCAACTAACGCAAAATCGAACATCCAAATTTGACTCTCTCCCACTTCCTGCATGTTTCCCCCAGAAAATTAATGAGAAAAAATGCAAAATAACATAAAGATTCCTTCAGTTGAAAAGATGGGTTAACCGAATACAAGGTAATCACCCATCATAAGTTGATAATTTGTAGAAATCTGAACCATTTGAGGCAAAAAAACAAAACTAAAAGAGCCTTTTGCTTATTGAGACACGGTGATCTACCAAGAAGAGGTAAACCCAATAAGAAAAACATCAGAAACGATACAAAGTCGCCCAAAACCACCTGAAATACCCAGATCTTCAAGGAGCAACACAGTAAAACCCTGTAAAAATCTTAGCCACATGTTTCAAGAAGTCAAACAAATCAGAGATCACCAAAGGCATCCAATTCAGAGAAAAGAAAACCCGATGCAAATATGGGATCAGAGAGTTCAGAGAAAACCTACAAGATCGACAGGTGCTTTGATGTGCTTAACGAGCACCGCCGTGCACTGGTTCTCTCTAAGCTCGTGCCTGTGGTGCCTCCCTATGTACTCCGTCTCCATTGCGCTAAACGCCTCACCGCCATTCATCTTGATCAGTCGCTCACACACCCAACTCTCTATCTCTCAATTCTTCTCCAGAGTTATGTTGTGCAGCACTTCTCTCTCTCTCGCTCGCTCTACCTGTGAAGCAGAGGGTTCTGGATAACCACGGACAAGGATAAGCCCGAGGTGAAGCTCTACACCGCAGAGGACATTTGGCCTTTTGTTGTGCAGCAAAAACCAACTTGATTGGCTTATCTTGGCAAAGCCTCGTCGAAAAAATCTACAAATCCACCGACAAGACCTCATTTTATAATTGTTTGAAGCCTCCCCATTGGCCGGCTTCCTTGGTGGGCCCCCTATTTGGCTCTCCGAGAAAAGTGCTCTATCTTGTAACATTTTTTTCTCGTTTTTTGTTTTCTGAAGTCGAAAACGTTAAGTGGTTGGATGTCTCTTCGGGTCACAGTTTCGTTTTGGGCAAAAAGTAGACCAGGCTTGCGTGACAGCCACTCTGCTAGTGGGCGGAGAATGAGTCAAATAAGTGGACATGATATTCGGATACTGCTATCGAATTTAGCAAATGTAAAGATTGTCAGGCTTTTACCCTCCGGACAAAGGAGAAAAAAAAAAAGAAGAAGCAGATTTTGGGATAATAATTGGACCAGAAAATGACCCAAATCTCCCCTCGCAAACTACCTTACCCACTCCTTTTTTCGTATTGGTTAAGAAAAGCTATCACATGATAACCATATTTAGTCTTTGTTTCAAAGCTAATATTAGAAAGAAAATTACCAATATTTGATACTGTAGGCCCCCCTTTCGCATACCTAAAACTGTCTCTTTCTAATACCCTTTGTTCTCTTTCAATTTCAACTTTTCATGCGCTTAGTTGTTTATTCATTTTTTACACTACAACTTCTCGTTGACATCTATGTTCTGGTTAAAGAATAAAAGAGTTTCTACACAATTTTTGTACAAAACCAATGAGCTTAGAAAATATGCCTGGTATATGCTTTGGGCCTGGAACACCATTTCTTAAATAAATAAATAAATAAATATTAACCATAACTTATAATTGTAAGATTCTAACATTTTTCGTTTTCTTTCGTTTACAAACATCAACCTTTTTTCTTTTTTTCCTCAATCATGGGTATTCTAGCTTTCATTAACAGTTCACCTAACAAACTTGATACTTAAAAATCATTACATGTTGATAAAAAATACATCAAAAGATCATTGATGGACATAATAATTTAAAAGTAAAAACTTTGTTAATCCTTTTCAAGCTTTCTCAGTGAAATTTGTTGTAGACTCTTTTTTCTTTACCAATCTTATTCTTAAACATTGCAGCTAAGAACTGTGAGGAGCTTTCCTTTACGTCCAAGGTGGGGTCGCACTCAAGTACTTTGCCACGTTTCACCACTCAAAACCAACCGGCATCAAAGGCCAAAATTGTAACTCAGTACTTGGCTCAATTATTATTTTTATCGGAGGCTACGAAACCCAGTGAAGGAGGCATTGACATGAAGGGCCACACGTCAAGTCTGTAGTGGATGTAAAAGTCGTTTGCGGAATGGAATGGCACCAAGTCGGCACAAAGTTTACTGATACCTGCTTTTTTTTAAGTTCATTTGCTTTTGTCATCCACCGCCCAAAAGATTTTAAAATTGCTGTTTATTATCTGTTCCCAAAGATGGGGATGATGGCTAATCAGCCCTCGTTGGATGGATCCAATTTATTATTAGATTCAGAACTTGCTAGAACCTAACCGTGTAATTTCCTTCCAATCGAATTACATATAACGTGTTAAGATTAACCAAGCTTGGACTTTCAGTTGCGCCACTATGGAAATGTGCGAAACATGTGGCCATTCAAAAGGCTTCATCTGAGATTATCATATGTCAGATTCTTTGGGCAACATCGTGTTTGGGTTCAATGCACCAGTCCGGCTGTTGTTGTCCTTCTTCAGAAAGCACTTGGCGTGGATAATGGAGGACAGCAGTTATTGGCAAATATTATAAGGAACGCCACTGAGCAAAGGAACGTTGAAAAGGGTCTCGAAAGAAAGAGACGGTAAACTCAAGAAGTGAGTCTTGCAAAAGATGAAAACAAAGTGGGTACCTAACCACCTTTCACGAGAGCCCAACAAAACTAGTTCTGTAGGCACGAATTGACATGAAATCTCAGAAGACACACCCAGCAAAGCAAAACCCAACTCTGGAAGTTTCCAGCCAATGAAAATCAAAAGGAGGACAGTACGTGGCAGATTACTGTTGGAGATGAGATATTTTGGGTGGCGAGTAAAGATTCCAGGGATGAGGCCATTGCTGCTCCATGAAAAAGAACGCGAATGAGTCCTAGGGTATAATGCCGTGCTTTGCAGTTGGATAAACCCAACATCATTGGGACAGAATCATTGTCTCCTAAGTTTCTAATTTCTCGCCACTCGTCCAAAAGCCTATGGGTAGCAACCTTATTGAATGGCAACGATGTTATTGTAACATTAACGGGAAAGAGATGCTCCTAGCATAGAGTAGGAAGTCGGAAAAGCTTCGCTTTGCTATTGGAGTTGGAGAATATGCAACAGCGATGAGTAGTAGTCCTTAGGTCACATCTCAACCAACAACGAACGCTTTGTTCGGAATATCTTCTTGCTCCGTGAAAAAGACACCAAGATCCGTGGGAAAAAGAAAGGGTGAATAAATGCCGTTTGGAAACTATATATCTAATTTAAAATATTTCTATATTTAAGTATTATATAAGAATTATAACTTTTGCCTTCAATATTCTCATCTACGTTAATACATAGATGAGTTAGAAAAAACACTTGAGATAATAAACACCTGACTTTACATTGGATTGGATTACTCCTTCTATTGCCTATGACATTTTCCTTCATTTTCTTAAAGAAAAATGATAATTCCATGATTCCAAACCTTTAATATTACATTATTTCTTTAAACTGCAAACTTGATTTCAACTAAATTCGTTGTCCTCATGATGTGCAGGACCAATAATGCGTTGATACCCAAGAATCTTCTGTGATGGCATCTCATATATATGGCCTAAAGAACACGCCAAGATGCCTAAAAAGGTGAAAAAAAATACTCTAAAATATTAGAGTGTTGAGAAAGTGGAGTTTCGAAAGGTGAGTTCGTGCCATGTGGATAAATTGAAGCCTCATCTATGCAAAGACCGGGTCGCGAAAGCAGCTTTTGGCTAGCGACGAAGTTAGAAAAGTGTAATAATTCGCTCAAAGAAACCTACACGGAACCCCTGCGGTAAAGTAGTAGTGGCAAGACCCATGAGGCTTATCTACTGCAACAAATTCCTGGACCACTTTGTGTAAAATTACCGAGACACCAAAAAGAGAGTCACATCAAGGGATGCATGTTCGAGGATTTGTCACTTTTTGGCGGTCAATTACATCCCAAACCTCTCGGTATCGCGGACAGAGAACTTGGCTCTTCTTCAACCATTCCAATAGGAACTTTGCTGTTAACGAATGCTTGAGCCAGGAGAATGAGAATGATACTGATACCCTTGATATTTTCAGTTTGGCATTATTAATCTCTTCTTGGCGTGTTATCACGCATAGTTCTGCACGAGTTTTGAGGTCACATGACTCGACTAAACTTTTTTTTTTTTCAATAAAGATGTAAGCTCACATTAGTAGAATTTAGTATACAAAATTACGATGGTATTACCCTTATACTACAAAAGTTATTACAACTATGTAAACATAAAGGTTATAAGTTTTCAGTTTCCATTCAAATATTTTTTTAGGAAAATTTTATAGTTTGAAATAAATAAGTTATTTTTCTTATAACTTTTCATACTTTTGTTAACAAAATTAGGAAGTTAATTAGTTTATTTTGAAAATGTCTTTTATTGCGTTTAGTATACTTTAAGAAAATGTAAACTAAAAAGGATACATTAAGGTTTTGAACGATTTTTTTTTTTTTTTCTTCTAGATTTTGCCTATATATGACCAAAGAAGAGGGAAATGAAATAATAGAATCTTGGGTTATTATTGGGCTTCGAAGCCCAGGATAAGTTGATGAAGGGGCAAGGGAAAGAGATAGCATGGTCCAATTCTGCGAACCTGAACCCAAACAGGGCCCAGAAGATCGGAGAAGAAGATCTCACGTGGCAAGTTCAGAGGACGCCAGAGGAGCTCCCTCTTCTTTGTGCCTCGTTGCCCTTGCTGGAAAAGTGGACAGCACAGGAATTAACTGCTCCATGCAACCGCACACTTGGCCTAGGAAGCCCGCACGAGGGTGAAAGCGGTTGTTCAAACGAGTCATATGCCCCCCACCACCTTGCGCCAGAAAATATCTATGGCCGCGTACTTCCAAGTGTGCACGCTGTATGACATAGATTCCGTGTACGTGTTAGACCGACATGTTTGAGCACAACAGTTCAAGTTCAACCCCTACGACATGTCTCTTCAATTCTTTGATCGCTTGCTTCCCTATAAATGCTATACTCACGACTATTTATAGTAAATCTAGATCTCACTCTCTCGCGCACGCGCAGAGAGACAGACAGAGACTCTTATGATTCCCGAGACTTCAGAGTCTTGTCTGAAATTCACATAGTTACACGTCGAACCCTCTCGAGTCCCTGACCTGCTCTGCCGGAGGTCGGAGGTCGGAAGCACCTGCATTCTTCGTTTTAGGTCTGGTTCTTTGACCTAAGAACCAATGTGATATAGTGGTAGAGCTTCCGGACTCTGATTTTGCCCGACTCGTTCTTCTCCCTCCCATCGGTTGGCTGTGGAAGGTACACAGAGGATTTAACGAAATACAAAGCTTGTCTCACATTTAAGGTATGTTTCTTCTATGACTCTAGCTCTGCAATACCAAGCCATTTCACAACAGCAGAGTTCAGCTTTTTATTTTTACTTTTCGGTTCCATGGGTTGGGTTGAAAAAGTTGGTTTCTCGAAGTTTTTATGTAAATGAATAAAAACCATCCAATTCTATTCCTAAACCACGCTTGTAAACCGTGATTAATCTTTGATATACAAATTTCAAGCTCTGAAGTAACATTTTTATATGAGAACTATTTAGTATTTTCAGGTGATTAATTATTTAGTATTTTCGTGATAACCATCCACTACACATTTGGATGTTGTACTTCCTTTGAAGACACTAATACATAATTTAATTGGAAACTTAACTGTAATAATGGAAACCCTTTTTTTCATTCATTGCTGCGTGCAAGTCCTATAAAACTAACATAATGAATACGGCTGCAGCGCTATGCTTTGGAACCTCCGTCTTGATAACAAAGGTCTTAGGTTGTTGGGACCCTTATTATTATAAACTCGCGTGCACCAACCTCTTTGTGAATTCAAGACTCTTCCGCGAGAGAGAGAGGAGGAAGTGAGACCTTGTGGCCAATTACCACCAAAAACACCTGTCGGCAAATCTAAAGCCCAGTGTCTGTAAATTAATGGGGTGTCCCATTGGCTTCATGGCAAAAAGTTGAAGCCAAAAAGTCAAGGAGCTCTTAAGACAGGTTAGGGGTTCAAAACTCTCTTCCCCTCCTCTGTGTGTAGTAAAAATATATATATATATATATATATATAAATTAATGCTCGCGAACGAATGAAGTTTATCATGGTTAGATATGAACTCGAGAAAGATAAAAAAAAGATAAGATTTTACCCTAATAAAGTAAAGATTAGATGAAATTTAGAGAAAGTTAAAAATAATATAAAATCTTTAGAAGATAGAAGGAGAGTTGCAAAAGAATTCTTAAAAGATAGATTAGTAGTTGTAGAAGAACTCTAAAAGATAGAGGAGGAGATACAAAGGCTATATAAAAGGGATAGGGGTTGGGGTGAAAGTATTATGGAACCAAGAGAATTCAAATAGTTTAGTGACTAGAGCTTAAATAGTTCGTTGGTAAGTGGCTTTGAATTGTTCTTTGATATTATTTAATGTTTATGTGATTTTTGTAAGTATTAAAATTGGTAGAACAATTAGGTTCAAAGATACAATTATAATATCTTATTACAATCAAGAGTATCTATGTAATTGTAGCAATTATGATTTTTCTATAAATAAAAAAGTATAAAGAATCTCTCTCATGGATTCTAAATGATGAGGAAATTTATAAGATACATGTTTGATGAGAGAAAAAATATGAAAAAAATCTAATGAGAAGAAACTACATTAACAAAGATATCATATTAGTCTAAACCTCTTAAACTTGGAGTATTTGAATATGTGTTTCTTATAGTTGTTTGTTTGATCTATATATGGATGATACAATCCTGTTAAATTTATATGACAATAAGACCTAGTTTTTTAAGATCTTTTTATTGTTTTCTGTTAAGAAATAATCCTATTGGTTACAAATGTTATTACTTCTATTTAAATTGGCTAAGGATTCCAGAGTTTGATGCTTTAGAGCCTAGATATGCCTTTTGGATGCCTTGGGCCCAGAATCATAAAAATTGACGAAGAGGAAGACGGACAGGAAAGGAAGTCTAAAGAAAAAAAATACTGGAACATACGATATATCTTGTAGTTGTTCCGATTCCTAGGCTTTGCTGTGGCTTTCAGTGTTTGGGACAACCTACATTACATTAGATTTCATTGGTTGCTGGTACAAGAAAAGGCATACATAAGAATCTCGTATATAATTAAGTTTTTGAATTTTGTTCTTTTTGTTATTTGTGCATCTTGCTTTTTGCAAATAATGCAGTAAAACACCCCTTCTGCCATGTTCTGTAAATCTCGCCTTCTAGCTCGTTGGTGCAGCATGCGAGTTTAATCTTGTGCTACAGTTTCTATGTTCTGAAATAAGAACAAGAAGCAAGCCCTGCCTGGATAGGGCGATGATACCCATGGCATGTGGTGCTCATTTTTCGCATAACTTTCTGTTCGTTGGGTCAGAGTCAAAGTACAGATGTTGGATCTAATTGTCACAAATTGACATAAATTGGGATGTCAAATTGATTTCAAGGGTAGATATGTTCTAGCAAAAACACATCTAAATGAATACGGCTTTTAGAAAGCCCTTCGCTTTTGTCTCCCTTTTATTATGCAGTGTTTTCTTTGTTGGTTGTTGACCGACTTGGCGTCTAAAAGTTCTAGTTGTTTCCGGGCCAAAGATTCTCGTTGTTAACAAGGACTGCATAATTCCGCGTACTGTCTTTATAAGTTCCGTTGTTACCTATCTATTTCTTTTCAAGAACTCCGCCAAGTATTTTCCAAGTTATGAGTTCTAGGCTGCTCCCAAAACAAGACCCTCATTATTCACTAACAAGGGTTTGATCATATCTACAGTTCGTGCAAAAGTGGTAGGAGAGGCCCTTCACAACCCGGACTTTTGCTAGCATTCTGCAGAAGCTGTGGTATTACGGGGGCCATGGCATGCGCCTCATTTACCGTTCCAACATCTACGCCGGTTGCTCCGACGACGGATGACATTTTCAAGCAGCACATTGGTCTGCGCCGGTCATTTTCTGGCAAGAGCCTTCAGGATGGAGGCTGTATGCAGAGGTCCTACTCCGCTAACCACCTTATTTGTTCCGTAAACCGTATCCAGGCCACCTGTATGCGGAGGTCCTACTCCGCTAATCACCTTATTTGTCCCGTCAATCGTATCCAGGCCACTGCGACAAAGCCAAAACTAAAGAACACTCGTTCTTTGGGAATCTTCCCATTCCAGTTGTCTAGCTCCATGATCCCAAACTCGCTTCGACTATTTTTGTTTGAACCGGAGACGAGAAATGATATGAGCATAGTGGAGCAGGATACGGATACAGAGAACTCAGTGGACAATGGGAAAGATGAGAGAAAAAGATCGAATTGGATGGAGAGGCTGCTGCAAATAAGAAGATGGAGAAAAAGGCAGCAAGAAGAAAGTGTGGGCGAAGACATGAGTTGTGAGGAGGATGGCGTTGGAGATTGTGAATGTGGTGGAGAACAAGGTGGCTGCGCAGCCGATTATGGTTCAGAAGAAGAAGAAGTGGGATATAATCGCGAATCGTTCTCGAGACTTTTGTTTCGAGTACCATGGTCTGATACGAAGCTATTTTCTAAACTGGCGTTCTTATGCAACATGGCTTATGTGATTCCATCCATCGAGGTACCTGGTCATTGTTGCATCTTTCATATAGTTGTTTCTTTGGTTTCACTGGATCGATGGATCAATTGTAGCTTGATCCCACCAAAATTTGCAGGCTATAGATTTGAAGCGTTATTACGGCCTACAGTTCATAACATCTTCACTCGAGAAGAAGGCTGAGGCAGCAGCGATTAAAGCAAAACTCGATGAAGATTCAACTCGAGTACCCCAGGAAGCCTCAGCACTAGATGAATCCAGTTCGGAAAAAGCTTTGGGATCCGAGGAGGATCCAATCCGCTCGTCGGTTGCTTATGAGATTGCTGCCTCAGCTGCTTCTTATGTCCAATCGCAGACCAAGGACGTTTTATCTCTCGGCTCTGAACCCCAGCAAGAAGATGACAGCGAGACTTCAAGCAGAAATGAAGTGCAACCACACAAGGAGGGGGAGAACTCACCCCGATCATATAAGCAAGAGGTGGCTGCTTATATGGCAGCTTCAACAATGACGGCTGTTGTTGCTGCTGGGGAGAAGGAAAAGCAGCAGGCGGCAAAAGCCCTTCAGTCACTCCACTCATCACCTTGCGAATGGTTTGTTTGTGATGATGTGAGCACGTATACGCGCTGCTTCGTGATACAGGTGATCCATTCATTAGGCAGTCAATTTTCCATGTCTAAGTGACAGAGCTTGGTGTAGCTACGGATCTATAAGGCATTTTTATTTACGTTGCAGGGATCAGACTCCTTTGCGTCTTGGCAAGCAAACCTCTTCTTTGAACCCACCAAATTTGAGGTAAGGATCTCCTCCTCTTTTCATTCAACGCATGTGCCATGTGCTGCGACAAAAATATTGAATACCTAACTGACCTGTTTGCAGGAAACAGATGTGTTTGTACACAGAGGAATTTATGAAGCTGCCAAGGGAATATATGAGCAATTCATGCCAGAAATACTTGATCATTTGAATACACATGGAGATCGTGCAAAACTTCAATTTATTGGTCACTCTCTTGGGGGTAGTCTTTCTCTTTTAGTCGACTTGATGCTAATGATCAGGAAGGTTGTCAAGCCCTCCAGTCTACGGCCGGTGGTTACTTTTGGATCACCATTTGTGTTCTGTCGGGGTGAACGCATACTTGATGAGTTGGGTTTGGATGAGAGCCACGTTCACTGCGTCATGATGCATAGAGATATCGTCCCAAGAGCCTTTTCCTGCAACTACCCTGACCATGTTGCTGTAATCCTGAAGCGTTTGAATCGCCCCCTTCGCACCTATTCTTGTTTGACAAAAAATGTAGGTATCACCATCTTCGTAAGTTGTTATGCTTTTTCTAGCCCCTATTGCTTATTTCATAAATTAAACCCTCCACATTCCCCAAATACATACAGTTGAGGCCCACAAAAGTCTCCTACTTGCACATCTATCTGCACAACCTTTGGATGATAACCATCTGATAAGAGTTGAATTTGGATCTCTTCCCTTGATTTCTGTCCTGATAAACGCACCAATTTAGTGGATTTGAAGCTTATACCTGTTCGTTTCCTAACTGGTTTTTTCCTGTCCCCATGTTTTATGCAGAAACTATTGTATTCTCCATTAGGGAAAATATTCATTCTGCAACCTGATGAGCAGACATCCCCCTCGCATCCTCTACTCCATCCAGGGAGTGCTTTCTATGCATTGGACAAGACTCAACCCGGCTACTCTGCAAATGCCCTGAGAACCTTCCTCAATACTCCGCACCCACTAGAGACGCTAAGCGATCCTTCAGCCTACAGTTCCAAAGGGACGATCCTCAGAGACCATGACTCCAGCAACTACCTGAAGGCTCTGAATGTGATTTTACGTCAACCTGTAAGGAAGGTGGTTAGAGAAGGAGAAATGAGGAATCTAATGTGGCCACTTCTCGCTTCGTCATCTCAACACACATGGGAACCCGAGAGTAGCTTCAACAAAAGCAGTTTTTTGAGTAAGGAGATAATGACTGGAGTTTGAAACCAACTGACAGGGATTCTTGGCTTCTACATATAGAGGAGTCATCGACACAACAAATTCAGGACTTTACATGTTCAATAGTTTTATGTATCATCCATGTACATTGCTGAACGGCTTACCCTCTCTGTAATTGTGCTACATTGTTGACAAACGCTGTTTACAGTAAGTTTATAGAAGACATATATCGAGAATATCAGAGCATTATACACACGCCCAAAGCTATCGCATGCCACCCTCCCATTCAACAGAATTGAAAACTATAACAATTTTTTTTAATTATTATTAAACGGGGCTGGACCCACGAATTTTATTTAAAACTAAACAAAAGACAGAACATAGATCTTATCCGTACATGTCCCTAGCAATAGGGATTAAAGACAGACAACATGTCAGTCCCTACAAATATTTCTCAAACATGCTCAATTTAAGCTTTTCTCCTCCTCAAAAAGACAGGAAATGAAAGGAATGTCAGACAGCTTACCAGCGTCTAAGTTCCTTTCTAAGTCTTCCGGTTTACAATCGAGTTATTGAGAATTTGTCAAGGTCAACGTACATGTACAGACATGTGAAACAGCAAAAAATCCTCTTTCATCACTAACCCATAAAAGCAGAGTGAAAATTCAGACAATGCTTAAATAGAGGTCAGGGAAAGAAAGAAAGAAAGAAAGAAAGAAGAGAAAGAGGGGGGAAGAAAAAAAAGATGAAAAGATGAAAGGGAATACAGTGCAATCACATATCATAGGAGCGACTGAGAGCCCATTATTTACCCTCCGCAGCCATCCTTTTGCGTATTTCATGAGCTGTATTGAAAATCCCAAGTGTAGGCTTATTGCAAACAAAGCATTTCTTGTTCTTTGAATGATGCTGAAAATGAAAAGAACCTGGGTTAGAGACATACAACGAGAGATAGGCAACATAGCAAGGAGACAACAAGTTTTAGAGGACATCTAATAATGCTGTTTGCCCAAAGTTCTTCGGTCACCAGCTGTGTAATCAGTTTTGCTCGTAGTAAAATATAAATGTCATCAGTTGGCTTAAATTCCGACAAAAACTCGGTGACCCAATAAACAATTGTGTCAAATACCTAAAGTTACGAACCCAACATTTTGTAGAGCATTTAAACTACACAATAATCCAACACAAAACCAAAAGCCCGAAGGAAACAGCGAACCTAAAATCAATTATACAATAAATTGGAATTAAAAGTCCTCACAGAATATACATGGCAGCACTACTACTCCACAGATTTATTATATTCACAAGCGTAAATAAGCATGCATACTTGTACACTTGTAACAAGGGACAGCATGGTAAAACCCTTCAGGCAAGCTATGATTTGTCATGTTTCCTAAACTGCAACTTAGTCTTCATCTTAAACTTAAAAAGTATTTAAGCCACAATAAATCCCAGAATAATTATTTGATTATGCATCAGAATCATAAAATGGTTTAGAAGTGAGTACCTTTAATGCACAATGCTCGCAGAAGTAATGCTTGCACTTCGTTACTACAGGATCTACAAAGGGCTGCCTACAGATGAAACATGCAAATGGCAACGAATCATCATCATCTTCTTCAGCAGGGTCTGCATCCTCATCATCCGCATCATCTATTTTCAAAGCAAGATTTCTCTTCCTTGCTTTCTCTGCTTCCTCCCACTCCTTCTCCAACTGCCAACCAGGCTTGTAATCCCCTCGATCATGCATAAACTTACATGAATCTCCATACCCACAGTAACCAGTCTCTTTGTAATCCTTACATATGTCTGGCTGGTAATCAAATCTTGCTGAAACTCTAATGTGAGCAGAAGCTCTCAAGGGACCATGTGCTCCCCCAGCTTTCTCACTGGCAACTGTTTGCTCTCTTCGGAACCCAGCCTTGTAGTCAGTATATCCATGGACCCCTTTATACAACTTTTCATCTCCAGAGCTCTTTGCTTTCCCTTTCAAAGCCTCCTCTGCTTGCTTTAGTGCTTTCTCACGCAGGGCTCTAGCATCTCTTGAGAAGTCAGTCTCAGTTTCCAGAGTTGCTGTTGCTCTGTTATCATGTTCAACTTGGATTTCCTTTGAAGACTCGAACTGAAAAATTGGGTGTTCAGCTTCTCTTTTTGCTTCAGTACTTGTATCTTTCTTAGAAGATCCTGTAGAAAAATACAGCTTATTGTCAGGCTTTAACGTTTTCTTCTGACTATGTAAGAATGAGCCTTCCGCGTTTGATTCCTCTTCTTCGTCTTCATCGACCGTTCGTTTCCTGATGTTCTTGTTTCTTGATGGCTTTCTGAAGAAATTGCAGACTGCATATTTTAAAGAATTGATAAATCAAGGGAATTGAGAAAAAATGACAAGAAAGCGGAACAACAAATTCCAAATCGTATTGATGAAACAAAAGAGAAGGGAAGAGACAACAAAGAGGTTTACCTTGCTCAGGCTGTTGATTTTCACCCGAGTCCGCCATATTAACAAAAGAAAAGGCTAAGGAAGGATATCCTGAAAACAGTAAAATAAAGAGTTTTTGAGTCCTAAACTTAGAAATAGTATAGTATAATGTTCAATTTGAGCACAAAACTATGTTTGATTGCCGAGAGAATATAACAAACTAAAGAAAACCCTAAATTTCTGATTATTTAGGACAAAACATAAGGGGGGTTATCCTTTTGCTTTGAGAAACCGAAGTAACTCATAAATAGTCAAATTTCCCATGAACCACCCGATCACACCAGAACTCAATGAGGAAACCATTCAACGTACATTGTTTTTCCCTTTCATTTTCCCTTTCGTTCGTGCAACAGGGATGAATTAACATTTTTCTCTCCTTTTCCCTAAACTTTCTGAAAGCAAACGGAAAACACATCCACTCCGAAACCCCAAATAAGAAGACGAAAGCAATAAAAACTCACGTTATAACGACCTCCAAAGAGAGAGCTTCCGCAAGAACCTGCAAAACACAAAAGAAAACGCAGATCCTTTCAGACCCTAACAGAGAAGCGCAAACTTGATATAAGACCAATGCGTGCAGAAAAGGCGTGTGCAAATGGAAAAAAGTAAGTGAAAGAGAGAGAGAAGGTTCTAGAGTATGGCGGGCGGGGTTTAGAGTGCAGGAAGCAAAACCTGAAAGATGAAACGCGCGGAAGGGGAAGATTGAGAAATTTGCAGGGGAAGAAGGGTAGCGACACTTTTTTTCGCATCTGCGGCTTAGAACGCTTCGGGTCACCCGATTGAGAGGGTATTTTAGTCACCGACCTTTTTTATGCTTGCAATTTGGATTTTTGGTGGGTTTCATATGTGAAATGGCCAAAAAAAAAAAAAAAAAAGCATATAGTATACGTAGGGGGGGGGGGGGGGGGGGGGGGAAACATATTTTAAAAAAATCAACAATTTCCATGCCAAAGCATGCGAGGTTGCTGATGAATTTATGCGAAGTTACCACAAATTTATTCTCTCATCCTTTGACGAGTTCATTAAGAAAATGTTGTGTCACGATGATGGCCAAAAGTTATGCCATTCTAGACAATATTGCGACATGTATACTAACCATTTGTGATCGATGATCGGCCATACGGATCCACTCTTCGTTACTGACCTTGTTTTATAACCACTCATTTTGGGTCTATGGTGGCCTATAAAGATCCATCCTTTATGGCCCGGGGAAGGAGGAACCCACAAGTTTTATGAGGCGTGACTCTCGAGGTTTCTAACCATTTGGTTGAGGTTGCTTGCACAATTTCTACGAAAAGCTTAGGTCAAGAATTTTACAAATAGGTTGTGAAAGCTTTATAAACTTTTTTCTTTTTTCTTTTTAGTCATAAATAAGAGTGGGAAGATTTTAAGAATTCTGTTGAAGAGGAAGGTACTCATATATGCTAATCCTCCTAAATGCCATTAAGCTGCAAAGCTTGGACTATAGACAATTATTTCTATGGTTGCAAGGCCTCCTTCGCTTCCTCCTTTCCTTGAGTAGTGGATATACCATGGATAGCTATAGAAGCTTCTACGGTTTGAAGAAGCAACATCTCCAACTAGTTAATATTTTATTTTTCTTCCTTGGGAAAGGATCATTATTTTTAGGCTTGTCAAGTTAAAAAACCACTAGAGGTTACCAGGCTGCCCCGTTGGGGATGCATAATTTAGGGATATAAAAATAAATTCAATTAATCCCGACATTTCCATTAACTAGTCCAATAATTCATACAAAGTATAGATTCATAAATACAAAACGAGGTGAATTTTGTCACAAGACCTTTTGGCTTAATGTAAGCTAGTAAGATTCATCCATTATTAGTTTAAGGACTCAACATTGAATATATGCGTAAATGTGTGAATTATAAAAGAAAATTATTATTTGTACGAAAAAAGAAACAAGACTAAAAATAAATTTTAAACTCCTTGTACTATATAAATCAAAGATTAAGGTTTTCATGGGAATGATAGTCAAAAAATAAAATATTAGTTCAAAAAATATATTTTACTTTTGTGTGATATGCTAATTGGCCATGTAATAATAACATTTATTCTTCCTTTCATTTTCTCTTTTTATTTGTCTTTTATTTATGCATTTTCTCTTCTGCTTGTGCAAATCTTGGAATTCTTATATTTATCACTAAATAAGTAATTATGTTTTCACTATGGCATCAATTGATTAAGTTTATTTTTAATAACCAATTTTTATTTTTTAGGTATTATTTTATACACTCATGTGCTCCTACTTAGTGTTAAATCTAAGGCCAAGGGGTCCTAAGTCACCTTAACCCATCATGGGGCCAAGGTGCCTTATTAGTAACCAAATATTTGAAGTTACAAAAGTAAGATATGATTACCCTTATTTAAAGTGCTAAACTGCATACAAAATCATTGCTACATTTGAATGTAGTAACAGGCAACTTTGGTCGTCTTGTTCGTTTACTTGGATTGGAAGCTTTTGAAGAGGGGAAGTCTCGCAATTTTCTTGCAATTTCTCGGGAATGGTCCAGTTCAGTCAGAGATGTGAAGCAAAAAACATCTGAGATTGTAAGCCCGGCCCATTAGGTAAAATGGCAAGATCGTTCTCTGCTACGCTCTCTCTCTCTCTCCCTCTCTCTCTCTCTCCCCCCACTCTACGAGATTCTAATCTATCGTCTTCTCCTCCCCAGTTATAATTTCTCCATTTCAAAAGTCCCCGTAACAAATGCGCAAAAACTCCATTAACGTCAATCGTTCTTCTCCTTGCCTTACGCCGTCGCAGTCCTTTCTAACCCTAATTTTCAATACCCGTCCCTCACGTTTCCTTCATTTTGCATAGCGCCACAGCACCCCTTCCAGCATTTGCAAATTCGCCCCTCGTCGTCCTTAGCGGCGCTCCTCCTATATCTTCCATTCGTGATTCGCCGACACTTCGTCGTTATTCGATTAGTAATGTCTTGTCTCGTGTAGGATTTTGATAATCTCACCTGCATCTCAATTTTCAGTTTCATTTTTCCTGCCCCTTAGGGTTTTCCTATTCCTTTTTCTAGGGTTTCGTCCCTGTCGAACTTCCAGATTTAATCAAATTTTAATTTGTGACGGAAATAGTCTTATATAATTTTGTTTTATTTCTGGGACCATATTTTTACGAAGAGTGGTACTCCCTAAAGTTTTTAGGGTTCTAAGTGGCTGATCTTTCCCTGAGACGCCAAAAAGATTTGGTGGTCTTTTCGGTACTCACCATTTTTGTAAAAGCATATCCGAGTCAGTTTGGTTCGCGCGGAAGGTTTCCTTTTTAAGCAAAGCTGTTGACAAATTGGATAAACTGTCAAATTCTGGGGTTTGTTGAGCCCCGTATAACCTCTTTCTATCTGCTTTTAAGTTTGCATCTCTTGCGTTTAATATCCGGTTTTGTTTTCTTTGTTGCTGTTGTTCCTGTGCAACTTTCTGTTGTTTGTCTCGGGAGGGGAAGATTAGTTCTTGCTTAGGTTTCTGGGGTCAGAAAGCCTAGGTTTGCATGGGCGAACATGAGGGATGGTCACAGCCACCAAGCGGGCTACTGCCGAACGGCCTGTTGCCGGATGAAGCGGCCTCCGTGATGCGAGGGCTCGATTCGGCAAGATGGTCGAAGGCCGAGGAGAGGACTACAGAACTTATTGCCTGCATTCAGCCCAACCCACTGTCCGAGAAGCGGCGAAACGCGGTTGCGGATTATGTGCAGCGGTTGATTACAAAGTGCTTTCCCTGCCAGGTGGGGCATAGAAACTATCCTACATGCATGTACTTGTGCAAAGGCATAAGTATTTGAATTAGTGTGTTGCTATTTACATGTGGTTGATAAGACGGTCCTTTAGTTCTAAAATGAATTATTAGGTCTTTATGAACGAAATTTTTTGGGTAAATTGTAATTCTCGTTTGGTCAATGTAAGTAGAGGAGAAGATGGCTTCTGTTGAATTCTGTTGAAATGTGAGGTCAGGTGAATAAGTATGGTTGAGTGAGAAACGTGAGACTAAATTGCATTTGAAGAGTAAGATCGGAGTGAATGTAGCCTTTGAGAAACAATTAATGAATAGCAACATGTGATTGGCTGAAGGCACTAAAGGCACGAGGGCACAGCCATCAATCCTTTGATTTGAGGTGAGAAAAGCTAAGATTGGACTTGTAAAACGGATCTTGTGGGATTACCTTTTGGTATATTATAAATGATGGGTAGTTTGCTACTTGTTTTTCAGTCTTTTACTTGACCTCTGTTCATGGTTTTCCATAAGCAATTGTTAATTCAATCTTTTAGTAGAGAAGAAGTGCATCATCTTCGTTTTTTATTGTTTTCCCTCTTGTCCTTGTTATGAGTCACTCGGATTATAAATTTTGTCTGCAGGTGTTCACTTTTGGGTCTGTACCCCTCAAGACTTATTTGCCTGATGGAGACATTGACTTAACGGCCTTCAGTGAGAATCAAAGTTTGAAGGAAACATGGGCACATCAGGTTCGTGATATGCTTGAGAGTGAGGAGAAGAATGAGAATGCTGAATTCCGTGTAAAAGAGGTCCAGTACATTCAGGCAGAGGTATGCACCTTTCAGTATTCTTAACGTCTTTACAATTTGAAGCACTACGTCTCAGTATATTTTAAATGTTTTTTTATCTCTTAAATTTGCATCCTTGTGAGTGATTATTTCGGGATATACATCTTTACATTTTTACCCTAAAATGTTGAGCTGAAATCATAAGAAAAAGAAAGAGTGTGCTTATATATGTACTTATGTGTGTTCATTTGTACGTATGCTGATTGGCAGTTGCTTGTATTATTTTATCGAACCATCTGTAAATGGTCTTGGTTCCAATTATCAGAGAACTTGTTTAACTAACTTATTTAACATATGTAAAGTTAGGAAACATGATCCGGAAGCACTCAAGATTAAAGACTAAAAATCTGGGGTAAATTCTGTGGAAACTGCAGAACCTCAAACACGGTTTTTTTGCGCATTGGGTTTCCTCTCAGGACATATGGCTACAAATGTGCCATCACTTCACCCATGCTGTAACGCTTTCATGCCCACAAAAGAAAAATTGAAAGGAAAGAAAATGGTATTGTTTGTGTACAAGTTTCTATTTTACAATGTTTTAGGTGCAATGGATGATGAAATTTTCTTTTTAAATGTTGAATAAAATGAAAATCCACAATTGTGCCTCTTCTTTTTAGTGTTCTTGGTAGATAAAACTTATGGTTAAATCATCTTTGGAGAGGAAAATCAATGAGGTCTGAAAAGCTGTAAAGAGCTACTGACTTCTAACTGTGCTGCAAAGGGTGTAAAAGAAGCTTTAACGTCATTCCATAGTATAAGTATACCATCAATATAATCTTATTTCGAAGTTTAATGTTTTATGCTTCTGATTGTGGTGCAATGTGAGTTTTGAAAGCAATCACAGAAGTGTGAGAAGAACAACTTAATGAGGGTATTGAAACCAACTAGTCTTTTGGAACCCATTTTTTAATATGAATTTTGTGTCTTCTGTTGCCAACTCGAGAATCAAAGAATTGATGCTAAAAGCCTCATTGTCACTGGACATATTTTGGAAGTTTGCACAACATGAAGATAAGGTTCTTTTATGTGTATTCCGCCTTATCTATGATATATATAATTAACAAATTAACTATGATAAGTCAGTTAATGGGGGTCTTCTATTATATTTTTCTCAGTCAACAATGAGCACTTACCCCAGTCCTTATTTGGCTTAACTCTAAGATGCTTGTCATCCTTGCTGTCTCTGTCCCCAGGGGTTATGTCTAGAAATTTTGGCTTAGTGTTAGGATTTATGTTTTGTTTCTCACTGGGATATCTCGAAAAGATCAATTATTGGGCTGTTTAGTTATTTTTCACCTTTTCTGCCACTTCCTAAGCTTTCTCACTTACAAGGTGATTTTATTTCCTGCAATTGTAGTTGTTACATTGTTATTCTTGTTCCTCTTCATGTAGAGTCAGAACATGTTACCTATAACATGTGAAAGAAAATACCTTTTATTTTGGGTATAAACTTCTGTGATATTTTATTTGAATTAACTTTGTCTTCATTTACGTGTTCAGGTGAAGATTATAAAGTGTCTGGTGGAAAATATTGTGGTAGACATATCATTCAACCAGCTTGGAGGTTTGTGCACTCTTTGTTTTCTTGAACAGGTAAGTAATTGGAACTTGAAGCTGATTCTATATCCTTGGGAAAAAAAGAAAATGGTTGTCTCACTTCCCTAAATTGTCGTTTTTGCTTCTTTAGGTTGATAATTTGATAAATCACAACCATCTGTTCAAGCGAAGCATTATACTGATAAAGGCCTGGTGTTACTATGAGAGCCGGATCCTGGGTGCTCATCATGGGCTTATCTCAACTTATGCCTTGGAAACCTTGGTTCTGTACATATTTCATGTCTTCAATAATTCCTTTACTGGACCACTTGAGGTGACCGCATTTAGTTTTAGAACTCAACTTTTTATAGTTCTTTAGACATCCTTTTGGACTTTGTTTTTTCTTTGCATGTGCAGGTCCTCTATCGATTTCTGGAGTTCTTTAGTAAGTTTGATTGGGACAATTTTTGTGTTAGTTTATGGGGTCCCGTACCCATTAGCTCACTTCCAGATGTAACAGGTGTATATTATTTGCTTTAAGATTATTATCTCAAAACTTTAGTATCAAATCCAGATTTCGCCATTATTATCTGTTTAACATTTCTTCATCTGGAATTCTGTAGCGGAGCCTCCTCTAAAAGATGGTGTAGAGTTACGACTCAGCAAAGTTTTTTTACAGTGTACTTCTGCCTATGCTGTTTTCCCCGGTGGTCAAGAAAATCAGGGGCAACCGTTTGTTTCCAAACATTTTAATGTTATTGATCCATTGCGTATAAACAACAATCTTGGACGTAGTGTTAGTAAAGGTAGATAAATTTTGAACCTTGTACACGTCTAAGTAACTATTGCTAGGATTTTTCCTTGTGTCTGAGTTGTTACTTAATGTTTGAGCTTCTTCATGTGGTGGTATTGATAGGTTGAAGGTCTGGTGACAACATCTATTTATGCCTTTGGTAGAAACTGTGTCTTAACTTATCTAGTAAAATACCTATGTAGAACAAGTTTCTCCACATTTCTTGTTCTGGTCGGCATGAAGGTCTACATGTTGCTGCTGCTCCTGCTAGTCCTATATGAAACAAATCATTGTTAATATGTACTACCTATTTTAGGTTATTTTTATTTATTTATTTATTTTTGTGGAACTAAGGGGGACAGTAAAAAATGAGCTTGAAGTTAGTGGTTTTGGCCCATCATACAATTTTGGGCAAGTACACGTTGTCTGGTAGGTTTACATGAGTCTTATCCTAGTTTCAATGACGTATCATGAGGTGATTTGATTTCTAGCTTACTTCATTCTTTTTTTGAGGTACTTCACTTTGTTGATCATAATTGATGGAAGTTCATAACGGTACTCACTTAAATGAAACAATCCTCTGAAGGATACCCTTTGATGATCTACGGAATATGGTACCCAATTAGAGAAATGGTGAGCTTGAACCAGAAAAATGGTGAATTCAAATGTAAGGTACTATGAGAGCTCTCTTTTGGGCCGGTTTAGGTGTTGGTGACATTCAAAGCCAACTGATCTGATCTCTTTTCTTTTTTGATTTACACTGATTGAGAAAAGTTGGTTAAACTGGTGGTCAGGGAATCACTTGCAGAATCTGATATCAGACATGTGTTGGATTGGTTTTTGGGTTTAACATGTCCAAGATGCAGCATCTTCAACTCTACTTATCCTTATTCCATTGACATACAACCCCCATTTAGGCTCAGGTCTCATTTGATCTCTGCATCTTTGGGATCATTTTGTCTTTCTTTGAACTTTGTGAATTTCTTATATAGACCTAGTGAATCAAATTTACCTTTTTAGTAAGTTTCCTAGCTTCACGGTCAACAAGTAGTAGTGTGGTCTTTAGGGTTGTAGTCATAGCCACAGGAGTGATGTTTTGACGCTTTAATTTGTCTCTCCTCCTGTAGCTATCTTTCAGATTTTCTCCATGAAGTTTTGTTTGACTTAAGTTTCTCACTGATTCTTGGACCAATTGATTTGACGCTTTTGGTGTTGTTTTGGCATGGGAGGCCTGAAGTGTTTGGTTGTTCAAAGCATCTTTCCTGATTCTTTCTAATCAGGGAAAAAAATGATTTGACATTGTAGTGTTCTAATCAAAATTCTGAGCCCCGCTTAAATTTTTTGGTTAATTACTGAACAGGATCTTGTGGAGGGGTTTTATATTTGTTTTCCCCAGGTGTTAGAGGACCCCTGTCAATGATCTGAATAATTATATGGAAATTCAAACCCGTAAGGAAAGAAAATATTAGTGGCGTTGGAGATTATAAATATCAAAAGGTTAAGCTTTTAGGTATTGAGCCACTAATATATGTCAAGCACCCATGCTACTATTGACATTTTCCTTAGATGTAGGTCTGGGAATTGGCTTTGGGCTTATGTTAGAAACTACATGCCACAGAAGCTTATGATATAAGTGGACCAATATAAAGCGTACACTGAATTTAAGGGGTAGAAATTATGATTCTTTTCACTGTCAGCAAAATTTCTGTGCCAGTAGTTGTAATACTTCATTGCATTTGGTGAGGTGTATGACTGGCAGTGGCTGATTATGCTTGTTATGTTGGAGACGTGACTTATTGCCAATGCCATAAATATGATTTTCTTATGAATGCATTTTGTCTTCATTTGATGTTCAGAGGGTGCTGAGACTTAGAGAGGTGTCTCTTAATGGATTTAAATGTCTTTTAAGTAGAATTGTTTTTTCGTTTTGGCATTTACTTTCCTTGGAATTGTTTCTGTTGGCATGATTTTTCCCTGACCTGATTATAGTGCTAGTAGTTAGATTGCATATTGATGCCGTTCATTTAGTAATTATAACATATGCATGTGGCTACCATTATACTTAATTTACCCCTTTCAGCTTCTTTTACAGACAATATAATTTGTTCTCTTTCCAGGTAACTTCTTTAGGATACGCAGTGCTTTTGCATTTGGGGCTAAAAGACTGGCAAGGTTACTTGATTGCCCAAAAGAAGATCTGTTTCTTGAAGTAAATCAGTTCTTTATGAACACTTGGGACAGACATGGCAGTGGCCATCGTCCTGATGCACCAAAGGTTGACTTACGGTCCTTGACAATATCAAATGCAGATCAGTTACATAGGTCTGAGAGTCTCCTGAGCAATTCAAGTAGTCAGAGAAGTGATTCTTTCTCTGGTCGTGAAATTCAAGTTGATGGAACACGTGGTCCACGTAATGTTCCCTTTCAGCACAGTAATAATTCCCTGGAAAATGCATCTAAAACAAGTGATGTTTCTACAGTCTCTCATAATCAAAGCCAAAAGAGTTTTGGCCACCCAAATAATTCAAGGATGTCTGATCAGATTAGGCGAGAAATCAGTTCCAATCAAGGTGCCCAAGTAGATAAAGTTCAGAAAAGTCCTAAACCTGATAACTTGGCAAATGACATACAGGGAAGATTTGTCTTTGCAAGAACACGTTCTAGCCCTGAACTTACTGACACATATGGAGAAATTTCATCTCAAGGAAGACGTAATAGAGCCCCAGAGAGTGGAAAGAGCCAGACATCTTCTGGTAGGCCAGAAAATAGCAGGAGGAAGAATCCAGAATCCGATGTTTTGGCAAACCGTAGCACTAGAACTGAGGATCCTTCATCTCTTAGGCACATTTCACCCCGTCCAGTTGATGCTACTGCTGACTCAAACAGTGGCTCCAATAGCTACCATGAAGAGACAGGCGCAGGTGCCATGGGTGAAGAGTTCGCTTCTGTTCTGGGGACACAGGGAATGCATCAGGAGGAGCAAGATCTTGTGAACATGTTGGCATCTTGCACAGCGCAAGGTTTTAACGGACAAGTTTATCTCCCACTGAATATGGCTTCTGGTCATGTACCACTTCCAATCCCATCTTCTGTCCTAGCTTCAATGGAATATGCTCAAAGAAATTTAGGTGGAATTGTTCCTGCAAATATCCCACTGGTTGAGAGTCCATGGGGCACAAACATGCAATTTCAACAAGGTTTTCCTTCTCCACTAGCTCAGTATTTCCCTGGCATTGGAATGAACTCAAATCGTGAAGATTCAATTGATCCTGGTAATGAAAATTTTGGTTCTGTGGAAATGAATCCAGTGGAAGCTGATGATTTCTGGCATGAGCAGGACAGAGCCTCTGCTGCTGGGTTTGATCTTGATAATGGAAGTGTTGAAGTGACTCGATCAGATGACAAGCAACAGTCAACTTCGGCTAGCAATAACTATGTTCCGTCATCCCGGGTTGGCTCTAGTGGCTCTGCAAGAGTTCAACAGAAGATTACAAATGAAAGCTGTGGTTCAATGAGGGAAGATCATGTAGACACTTTCCGGTATCATGATAACAGACCAAATGAAGCTTGCTATGATAACAGAAGTGCAAGTTCGAGATCTGTGCCTACTGTGTCTCCTAATTCTATGAGGAGTAGAACTTCTTCTGAGAGTTCCTGGGAAGGATCATCCGCAAAGGTTTCAAAGTCAACCAGGGAAAAACGGGGTAGGAAAACTGCTGCTTCTTCTGTACCATCTAGTCCTCATGTTAAAGTTAAGAGTTTGTCTGAAAATTCCTCCCCGCATACAGAAGATGACAGCAGAGAGTGGAATCCGCTGTCAACTATGGGCACTGAAATGGCCGAAAGAAGCATGGGACCTCAATCCACTGCTTCCTTAAATGTTCCAAGCCATCCTATACCTGGGTTTGAATCAGCTCAGACAAGTGGATCAGAGTCTCTGATACCTAATGGTCCAGCGCTTTTAGGTCATGGTTCACGACAAAGAGCTCCAGATAACTCGGGGGCTCTTCCCCTTCCTTTGTATTTTACTGGACCACTGTTTCCTTTCGTTAGAATGCTTCCAATATACAATTTCCCAACAGAAGCAGGTAATTCTGATGCATCAACGAGTCATTTTGGTGCGGAAGAAGATCTGGATAGTGGTGATTGTGGTCAGAATTTTGATTTATCTGAGGGACTTGATCAACCTGATTTGTTTAGTTCTATTTCTATGAGAAGAGCTGCTCCCGTTGAGTTATCAGAGAACAAGGGTGACATTCTCAACAGTGATTTTGCTAGCCACTGGCGAAATTTGCTATATGGGCGGTTTTGTCAAAATTCACGGTATCCTGCACCTATGGTTTATCCTTCACCTCTTGTGGTGCCTCCTGTCTATTTACAGGGCCGTATTCCATGGGATGGTTCAGGAAGACCTCTCTCATCAAATATGAATCTCTTCAGTCAGCTTTTAAGTTATGGGCCTTGCATTTTACCTGTTGCTCCTCAGTCTGTTTCAAATAGACCAGTGTACCAACGTTATGTTGATGAAATGCCAAGACATCGTAGTGGGACTGGGACATACCTGCCAAATCCTGTAAGCTTAATTTGAGATCTTTACCACATTGTTAAATGGTTTCTTGTTTTTTTAGTTTTGGGGTTCTCTATTTGGATCTTTTGGGTGCAAAAGACGCACAACTGTAGAGGTGGAATTATTAGACATTTTTGCTTGATATGTTATGGCTGATGGTGAGAATAGTTCTGCAGCAGCTTACTTGGTGGACAAATTACCTTGAAATATTCTGCCTATTAATCCACCTTTATTTTATAGGCCTTTAACCTTGTGGAGGGGTTATAAAATTGGTAGTATTGAGGAAGTATAGAGAACTGATTTTTGCATATTTTGGTTCGAATTTCTATTAGGTTTAAGTCCCATCTGTTTTGCTTGGTCAAATTTCTGATTAGTTGGTTCCATAAGGTGAAATGACTTATAACCTTTGTTTGAGAACTTCATATTTAAGTTTTTTCATCGGGTAGCAGAAAACTGGTTTACGCTCTAATTCTGACAGGCCATAAGTTATTAAGCATGCGGTATTTAGTTCCGGCAGTCCTCTGTGTTTATGGGTGGGTGGGTGTTTGTTGTTCATTTCTGCTGATGTTATATTATCATATAGCTGGTTAATGATGGTCACCTCAAAGAAGGAAACTTAAAATGCTGATGTTTTTTAGTCAATACTGCAGTATCTGGAAGTTTAATTTTGTTGTTTTATTTTACTTCAGAAGGTTTCTTCTCAGGACCGTCATTCTACAAGTGCTAGACGGAGTAATTACAACTATGAAAGAAGTGATCACCATGGTGATAGAGAAGGGAACTGGAACACTAGTTCAAGGTCACGAGCTAATGCTCGTCGCCATGTTGAAAAGCCAAACTCAAGATCAGAGCGGTTGGTGGCTGGTGAGAGCCGAACTGATAAGCCTTGGGGCTCACATAGACATGACTCGATTCCATCACAGCAGTCTCAGAATGGTCCAGTTCGCTCAAACCCTATGCAGAGTGGTCCTGCTAATATGACATATGGAATGTATCCATTACCAGCCATGAATCCCAGTGGAGTGTCATCAAATGGGCCTAGTATTCCACCCCTTGTCATGCTGTATTCATATGATCATAATAATAGTTATGGGGCACACACTGAACAGCTTGAATTTGGGTCTCTTGGGCCAGTGGGGTTCTCCGGCGTGAATGATGTGTCACAACTAAATGAAGGAAGCCGATCGAGTGGGGCATTTGAGATACATAGTGTGCAACAGTCTTCACCCGATCAGCCTTCTTCACCGCACATCCCGAGGTAGTTTGTGTTTTCTCTAAGATAGCTAGTGAGCATTAAGTCTTAAAAGTAATGCATTCATAAATATATTTTATATATATATATATTCATGTATATGTATGTGTGTGCTGTGGGTGTGCGTTGTGTGTGTATCTTGTCCAACTGCCTGTTTCTAGTTCATGAATCAAGGTCTCTTGACATTTTCCTTGAACTAACTAGCTTCATTGAGTGGTCTGGTCCTCAGTTATTTCTTGAAGCTCTCTTGCTGAATTCACAAGGTTGGGGTTTCATATAAGATATCCTAGTTATAGATTATTATGATAAATATCAAACCTTAATTTTTGAAGATAGCTCATCTATCAGGATGTAGCAGGAATCATTCTAATACAATATGCTAATGTCTTTAGTATAACGTTTCTAAGTCGTTTCTTTAATCTTTTCATCAGTTGCTTTCTATAATGACTCTGGGGTTGTCTTATGATGCTGTCAACTTTATTATCTGAACAGGGACCTTTGATTATTTAACAGATCGATGACCAAGAGGAATTATCAGATGAAAAATGACGATTTCCCACCTCTCTAATTACCGAACCAGGAAGGAAATGGTAGCGGGAGAAACTCTGATGAGACACACCTCCCATAACCAAGCGACTGTGCAATAATAAGGAAAAGAATTTGGTTCTGGTGAGGTGACAGCCTTAAGGGGGCTTAACCCTGAGGCGAAGTAGTCTCCACGGCTATACACTCATTTGAGACGTGAGGGGCGCCATTTACGTGCTGGCCTGGCGCGTTTATGTAGAGGAGAAGGTGGTTAGATTACCTGCTTTCTATCCAAGGGATTGCGGACGAGGATCAAAAGTCGGGGTGGGACGGGTGGTGGCGGACAGTTTTCCTTTTGTTTCAGGTTTACATTCATTGTAAGCCCACGATAAGTAGAACTACAACCACGTCAGCTGTAGGCTCAGAACTTAGGATTTTACTCTGTTACGGATTTTCTTTAACACGATGTATTAGGTTTTTGTTTAATATGCTCATCCTGGAGCATGTGCATCCCCTTTATAAATCTCTTACCCAAGATGATGTATCACTAACACATCGCCGTTAGTTTGCATGATAGATTTTCAAAGGCTTACTTCTCATCCAACAATCCTGCGTCCTCTCCTTTTCTTTCTACACTTTTCCTTTCTGTTTTGTTTCTCGCTTCCAACACAGCTGTTAGAAGAACAGTGTTGTTATCTCGACAAGAAACTCGTAGAATAATGATCGTTTCTGATGCGAAGTGGAAAGGCTTAATTTTCCAATGGCACTGTCCAAAATGATCTTTCTAGAAATTCCCTGGTAGAGGGAAACGAGTATAAGTAGGTTGTTGTTTCATGCGTAAATGATAGGATTTGAACCATGAATTTACTACAAAAAAAAAGTGCCACCATTGCATAATCACTATGTTCATCTGCTCGAGCTTAACTATTGTTCCAAATTTGCAATATAGGTTGATGGGTTGGTTGAGCAAATTCAAGTCAGACTTCTATGTTCTAGATTGGCAATACATGATAATGGATCGGCAATGTGAGTATGAGTTTGGTTTACCTAGTTTTCTCTTATTGGGTTGTCCACTCGAGTGGTGTTTATTCGTTTTCTTTTGTATTTTAATTTTTATTGTTGTAACGTTTGTATTAATTTGAATATCATCAATTTGGAAATCTAAGTATCTTGATTTGATGTTCTTATTTCAAAATCTAAGTAACAATCATACTTTATAGCGCTTTAAATGTGTAATTGATATTGTATTAAGTATTCAAGAGAAAATGAACATCTATATAAAAGGATCCTCTCAAATCCCTTTATTCACACGCAATTTATACTTTCTTCCTATACTCTTTACTCACAAACTTTCATTCCCTTCTCCTTTAAAACCTCCCCTCATGGTGATCCTAGTTAAAAGCTGACTCCATTCTGAGCCAAGAGTCAAGCGCCGAACATACTTATTTTGAGTGTGTTACAAGTGGTATTAAAGCTTGCTATTGTCCATAGTGGAGATATTCCTAAATTGAATCCTTATGATTGGAAATGAGATGTAGTGAAAGTGGAGGTTTCTTGTGGCATATAGAATGCTACTTTGAAATAGTTCAAATTAGTAATGAACTTGCTAAGATATGCCCTACTTTCTATTTTATTTGCAATGCTAATGTGTGGTGGTGTAGGAAGTATTATGAGATTGGGAAGGACAAGGTTGAAACGTATGAGGTGTCCATGATGGAATTGAAGAAATAATTTCTTCTCAAGAATGTGACTAAGAAAGCCCATGAGATATTGAGGGGCTTGAGGCACATAACTATTTTGTAGGCATATGTGCAAGCATTCTTAGAAGCAACACTATATCTTGAGCAAGTACTTAAAGAGACATTGTTATTCTTTTTTGTGAGTAACTTCTAGAAGTAGATAAAAGACAAGATTGAGAAATACAGGGTGATGAAGTTGAGTTATGTTATCTCAATGGTCGAGTTCCTAACGGATTGTAGGCGAATCAAATCACCATTCAAGCCACTTACCAAAATTGACATTTTGGAAAAAGAAGGAAGCTGACCCTCATTCAACTATAATCAAAGTACTAGAGCACCATTTAATCATGACGGTTACAAGAGAAGAATCCTTAAATGCTATGGAGGAAGAGCTCATTCTAGAGGAGAGTCCTATAAAAGATGGCTATAGGGTAGCTCTTTAGATGTTTAATTTGGTGGAAGGTAAGGCTCCTAGACCAGCTACGAAATCCTTGATGTGTGTAATTGGTGGAGACCAAAACTATGGTGGATTCGATGAGCACCCACAACTTCATCACACTTAGAGAAGCAAAGAGATTGGACCTATTAGTGAAGAAAGATATAGGGTCGTTGAAGATGGTGAACAACACCCCATGGTTGATATTTGAGACTGCTTGTGAAGTGGATCTACACATTAGGAAATGGAAGAGAAAAGTGGACTTCATAATGGTATCAATGGATGATTACAAGTTGGTCTTTGGTTAGACTTTTTACATATAGCCCATGCTTTTGTGTATTCTACACATAGTTGTTTGTGCATCCTTGTAGGAAATATGTCATATATGGTCCCTACAAAGATCATGGGTCTTACACAGAAAATCCTTTATACTATACAACTAGTTATATTAAAGGAAAAATAGGAGATCTTAAAGGAAAAAGATATTTTTAAAGTAGTTCATGATGTCTTTAAGAGAAATAAGGATGTAATGCTCCTTAAGATGCTAGAACAACTACTTCTGAAGAGGAAAGTTGATCATCCTATAAAGTTGGAGCGAATAACAAAGCCTCTAGTGAAGACCCCTTGTAGAATATCCCCCCACCTAAAGTAAATGAGCTTAGGAAGTAACTAAAGACCCTACTATATGTCAGTATATTAAGCCATTAAAGGTCCTATATGGAGCTCCTGTAAAGTATAGATCAATGCGGTTATGTATTGATTGTTGGGCGCTAAAAAAGATAATCATGAAAAACAAATTTCCTATTTCTTTAATAGTAGATTTGTTTGACAAATTGGACAATGCCTGCTACTTTAGAAGGTGGATTTAAAATTGGATTACTATTAAGTCTAGATTTGCTATTGGCAATGAACTTAAGACAATGTGTATGACATGATATGATGTCTTTAAGTGGTTGGTCATGCCTTTCAACTTAACCATTACTCCAACAATGTTATATACGTTGATGAATAACTTGTTCTATCCCTACTTGAATAAGTTTATGGTAATCTATTAGGATGACATTGTGGTATATAGTAACTTAGTGGAAGAGCATGTCAAGTACTTGAAAACCATGTTCAAGATGTTGCAAGAGTACAAGCTTTATTTAAAGAAGGATAAATGTTTCTTTGCATAAGAAAAAGTAGACTTTCTTCGGCATGTCACCAAATAATGAACTTTATGAATAGACGGAGCCAAAGTAAAGTCAATCCAATAGTGGAAAGACCCTTTAAGGGTAACAAAATTAAGATAATTTTTTAATCTAGTGAATTACTATAGAAATTTCACTAACAGATACTTAACAAGGACCACACCCTTGACCGAGTTATTGAAGAAATTCAAGATGTGGGAATGAACTAAGGAATGCCAGCGTGCCTTTGATGACTTAAAGGTTGCAATGATGAAGGAACCGGTGTTAATGCTACCTTATTTCTCAAAACTACTTGAGATGCATTTAGATGCTTATATTTTGCTATTAGAGGTGTATTGATGCATGATGGGCATCTGATTGCCTTTCAGAGTCAAAAGTTAAATGAGATGAAGTGCAAGTACACTATATAAAAGATAGATGATGACCATTGTTTATTGTTTAAGAACATGACACCACTATTTACTTAGTTCGTAATTTTTGATCCAAATGAATAATGTGGCTATAAGTTACTTTCAAACTCAAAAGAAGTTGTCGTTGAAGCAAGCATGGTGGCAAAACTTTCTAATTGAGTTTGATTATGTGATGGAGTTCAAGTTAGAAAGAATAAACATGGTGGTTGATGCTCTTTGTAGGAAAGCTAACTTAGCTGCCATGAGTCTATTTATGGGAGATATGATGCAGTTGATGTAAGAAAGGATGTCATATGATCCATTGGCTAAATAATTAGAACAAGTAGTGAGAAACAACAAGACTAAATAGTTATGATTGGATGATGAATTACCCTGCACAAAGAAAATGTGCTTGTATGTGCCTAGGTGGGAGAACATTTGACACTGGTTAAGCTCATCAAGAAGTGCCATGATAGCAAGTGGGTTAGCCATCTAGGACAACATAGAATGCATGCCTTCCTTGAAGTCTTCTACTTATGGTTTGGTATAGGGGGTGAGGTAGAACTATATGTTAAAAGTTGTCATATATGACAATAGGACAAACTAAAATGAAGACTCCTTGGTGGCGTACTGGAGCCACTACCTATCTTGAGTCTTCTGTGGGAGTGTTTCTATTGACTTTATCATGGGGTTATCAAAAGTTGAAGGTTGCAACTTTGTCTTAATGGTGGTAGATCGGCTTTTGAAGTATGCAACTTTCATACCAACACATGTAGAGTGTTTGGCAAAAGTCACTACTTGCCTCTTCATTAAACATGTGGTTAAGTTTTAAGGACTACCATGGAATACCATTAGTGACTATGATCCATGTTTCATAAGTAGGTTATTGAGAAAACTATCTAAGTTATTAGGCTCAAAGTTGTAATTTTTCACAAGTTTTCATCCTCAGACAAATGGGAAAACAAAGAGGAAGAATAGTCAAGTGGAGTTGTACATGACACACTTTGTGAGCAAGAAAAAAAAAAAAATTGGTAAAAACTAATGGACATGGCTTAGTTTTCCTATAACCTTTAAATAAGTGAATTGACGAACAAGAGTTCATTCAAGTTGGTGAGAGGACAATAATAGTTAACTCCTCTAACTTTGGCAATGAAGCACATAAGTCAGTCTTGGTACCATTAATATGGTTAAGTCTTGCTAGAAAAACACAAAGACAAGGTTATACTTGAATAAATCTCTTCAGAGAATGAAAAGATAAATCGATAAGAAAAGTAGGTCAACATAATATAATGTTGAGGAGTAAGTGATGTTAAACTTTCTCCCACAATAGTGCAAACCTTATCATCTCTTTCACAAAGGGTTGGTTTACAAATAAAAAAGGCCATTTGAAGTAGTGAAGCAAGTTGGAAGGGTTGCCTATCAGTTAGACATTCCACCTAACCTTAAGATCCACCTAGTATTCCATGTGAATGTGTTCAAACCTTCCCATAAGGATGTAGAAGATGGACATAGTACATCATTGAGGGCCCTCCAATGATGATGGCCTCTTTCAAGATGGAAGCAAAAGCAATCTTAGCTTATCGAGTCTTTTGGAAGAAGAGAGTTTATCCAAGATGACAATTTTTGATCAGTTGGAAAGGATTGCCTAAAATCAAGGTAACATAAGAGTTCAAGGAAGATTTTTGGCAGTTTAAAGATCTCATTGATTGTTACCTAAAGGTGACGGGGGCATTACCAAAGTAAGCAAGGGAGAATATTCCGAATTGGCAGTGTAGCTTGGTAGGCTAGCTAAGCGATTACGAGTTGAACTTTTATATTTTGAACTGGTAATACAGGCCAATGGACTTGTTGTGTAAGTACAAATCTGGCCCACCTAGTTTTCCCTTGTTGTTGGGTTATCTACTTGAATAGTGCCCATTTGTTTCATTTTGTGTTTCTTTGTAATGTACTTTATTTGGATGTAACCATTCTCTTTATTGGATGAATGCTATGATCCCTACTATTTTGATTGTAGGGATGCATTATTAAATAAGACTATTGTTATAATTTAATCTTTATTGTTGTAATGTTTGTCTTAATTGGAATATTATTAGTTTGGGAATCTAAGTATCCTAATTTGATGTACCTTATTTCAAAGTCTAAGTAATATTGTATTAAGTATTCAAGAGAAAGGAATCGCATATATAAAGGAACCCTCTCAAATCCCTTTATTTACATGCTCTTTATACTTTCTTCCTATATTCTTTACTCAAACTCTCATTTCCTTTTATGCCAAAACCTCCTTCATTGGTTAAAAACTAACTTAGTTTCGAGCTAAGAGCTAAGTGTTGAATGTACTTACTCTACGTATGTTATATTATTGTCATTAGATATGCAAGAGAACTATTATCTTCCGGAGATTTCAATAACAAACCATAAATGACAAAAAGAATACATTAATAGGAAACGTGTTTGATGATACACTTGTGCGCGAGAGCATTCCCTCAAAAACATCAACTCCCAATTGGATAAATACTGCTTAGGAACAAAATTAAAAAGAAACATCCTGAGCTCCTAAATCTATTTGGACCGCAAACCAGGTACATTTCTTAGGCCCATTTTGCCAAGGACAAGCTTAGGGATAGCAGGAGGGTTGTCCAGTCCCATGCTTCGGCTGAATTCATTAGCAAGCTCTACAAGCCTGTGCTTGTCCCGACCCACTTTCTTATTGGAATTGTAATAACCCAGCCAGGCCTGGTATGCCGCTTCTTTGTTCTTCATCTCGACATGGGATAATGCACGTTCGACCTGTTTGATTCTCAATGAATTACAAACTGTTTTGGGAAAAAGGAAAATAATAATAATAATATAGAACTAAGCAGAGAATCAGAGCGGGTAAAAGAACAAAGTAAGCTCACCTTTTTCTTTGTGTCTGGATCGATTGATGGCGGTAGAGCCTTCGTTACTGGCAAATCCTTGATAGTAGATAAAAAGAACTCCTCCCATGGTGCTAGTAACAGTATGCCCTGTCCTTCTTTACCTTTACGTCCAGTTCTACCAAGTCGATGTATATACTGCTCTCTGTCAGCAGGTACGCCCACCTGTAAGGGAAAAATGAAAAATTAAAATCAAATCAGCTGACAATAAGAATACTGATTATCTTTAAGGCTCGGAAATTAAACAACAGATGAGTCTAGGCAGACAAATTAGCGCTAGAATTTAGGTGCCAAAGACCGAGGCAAAATTGGTCTTTGGCACTTTCATAACCTCTGTATAGGATAGCATGCCTAAGTGAATTTGGTTCAGGTTCATAAGAGGAGAAAACCAACATTTTATTACCTGTATGACAAGAGTAACATCTGGATAATCCACTCCGCGTGCAGACACATCAGAAGTCACAAGGATAAGACCCTTTGACTTCCTGAATTCATCAGATACCCTGGTTCTATAACTCTGTGGCTTTCTAGAATGGATCTCCCTAACATTCATGTTCAGCTCCCCAAGAAGATCAGCAACCATCCGTGTGACCATTGCCGTAGTGCAGAATACAAGAACCTGCAAAAAGAAATCGCCACATCTTATTGTTAAGAAATTGCTGACAAATATAAAATCTTGATATCAATTACACCGGAACCCTGACGTGTTTTTTGAATAAATACTTTCGCCATTCTAACAGATGAAAATTTGAAAGCAAGCTCATTTGAGAAACTTCATAACGATTTTCTAACAGAGGTAGGCCACGATGAAGATTTGTAAATCATATACCTTATAGTCCACATCATCTGCAATATGCTCTTTCAGGAGAACATAGAGTAGTGAGAAATGATTGTCCAATGAAGCAACTAAATGTGTTTGCCTGACCTGAAATGATCCGGCATTTGAAGACTTAAGCTATTTTTACAAACTCACAAAAGAATTAAGTTAAGAAACAGATAGAGAAAATTCCTACCTGTGAATGTGTCTCCTCACTGCCCTCTTGAACTGTACTGATAAATTCATGATCTCTTTTCAAAGCAACATGACTGATTTGACGAACCTTCACAACAAGAAGCAAATTAGAAACATTAAATTACTCAATTTTCATAAAGACCACCATTCAATAAAAGAAAGTAGCAGAACCTCTTCTGGGACAGTGGCAGAAAACAGAAGTGTCTGACGTTGTTTTGGGACAGCTGCAATTATCTTCTCAATGTCTTTACGAAAACCCATGTCTAATAAATGATCAGCTTCGTCGAGAATAAGAACCTTCACACCCATCAGCCTAGTTGCAAAACCGGGGGTATTCTCAATATGATCTTTGAGCCTTCCAGGTGTAGCAACAAGAATCTGTAAATTGTGAATGAAGGAAATACATAAAAATGTCCAAGGACCAACTTTGAAACTTTGATAATAAATTGCAAGCTAGGCATTGAGCTATTATCTATTAGCACAAGCTTCATGGGGCTCTACCTAGTTAGCTGGAAGCTTGGGGTCCCTTAGGTAAAAATAGTATTTTCAGTAGACCGTACCTTAAGTACCAATCTACTGGCTTATTTTACTCAGCTCTATGTGGACCACCCTAGACATACCAAAATTCCATCAATAAGGGGGAGAATTGAGCTTATTACAAAGATTTGATGTTTCAATCAGTGATATCACAAGGGTGTCCACACAATGTCGGAGGCAAACAATAAAGACAATACCTGGCAAGGATTTGCTTGCATACGCTTCTGTTCTAGTGCAAGTCTTGTACCTCCGATTACAACTTGAACACCAATTGAAGGATGATACTTCAAAAGAGTGTTAGCTTCTGCAGCAGCTTGGCTTGCAAGCTCTCGGGTTGGGCATATAACAAGCACAAGAATTGGTGGTCGCTTTTGATCTCGACCAACTGTAGGTGACTTTACCACAACTTCAATTGATGGAAGCTGAACAAAGAATTTAAGCAATAAATAAAATGAAAAAAAAATCCTCTGAAACCATATATCAGTATACAATAAAACAAAAAAGCCTAGCTAGGAGATATCATGCTTTTCAAAATTCTACAATAATTCAAGGGGCCCAATCAAAGTGAAAACTCATGGATAGAATTTCTGCTCACACTTTGAATAGATCAAACTTTGCTCTTAAAGTCAAAAGATGAACTTATTCCAAAAAGGTAGTGAAATAGTCACCTTTGCAAGTTCCATATCAAATAGAATTTCATCGATTTTCATGAGCAAATAATGCTAAGAAAAATTCATTCTTAAGTCAAAGACTCAATGGCATTGATCATGCATTGGAGTCATCAAAATATCAAGGAGAAGACCGCTCTCCTCTTATAGGAGTCCTGTCTTGGTTAAAAGGCCAGCATGATGCAGGCAGATAAAAAAGTAAAGGGTCTTACGAGAAATGCTACAGTTTTTCCAGTGCCAGTTTTAGCCTTGGCCAGAACGTCCTTACCTAGAAAACACAATCGATTAGAATTAGCACCATCATATGGAAATTCATGTAAGTTGAATTAACAAATCCACAAATAAGGAGGGTAATAGTGACTCCCGGGGGAAGGGGAGGGGGGATACTCTAAGAAGATGCAAGAAGCATCCATGGTTCGTTGTCACTGTTGAAACAAACCTTTAAGTATTACTGGCAGTGTTGCCTCCTGTACCATAGTCAGTTTCTCATATCCAGCGTCCTTGATTCCTTTTAACGACAATGGAGATATAGAACATTGATCGAATCTGCAGACATTTACAATAATAAGATGTTAGCATGGCAGAGGTGGTAAATTGGGGCATGGACCTATGAGATTATTGGCCGTTACGAATTATATTTTTCAGAGACCTATACGAAATCTACCCGGTTCACGAATACGACAAGTCTAAAAAATCGTAGTCAAATGGAAAAGTGCAAGCAAGTTCGGTTTAATAGAGATTGCCTCTTCTTGACATACCGAGTCTCACTTAAATACGACGAGTTAGACTGCCCAGTTGAACTCCTTGGTGCAGCCCTCCCCTCGCTCGCTCCGTCATCCAATCCAAGCAAAGAGCTCCCACCTTTCTTCAATAGTTCACCACCACCAACATCATTGTAATCTTCAGCATCACTATCTTCCTCACTGAGCAAATCCCCAATTTTACCCCTCAGCAGCTCTCCATCCTCGCCCGCATTCTTACCATTATCAGTATCAATCTCATCATCAACATCCATCCAACGCGGTTGCTTCCGCAAATCTTTCACCCCTTTTGCTCCATTTCGCGCATACCCTGGCTCCATATCTCTCGCACCTCTCCTTCCCACCGAAGAATTCGCTTTCACATTCTCACCTCGTGGCCCATTCCTCCTCCGAAAGACACCTGCTTCCTTACCGTCAAATTGCCCAGGAGTCTGTGAGTTAGTAAGGAACGAGTCCCTGTTCCCAGTTCTGCTCCGGGCCGACTCACGAAACTCGCTCGAGTCTCCCTCCCTCCTCCGCTTCATAGGAAACGAGTCCCTACCCTTTTCTCTACCTGTTTCCCTCGTTCTACTCCGAACTCTATTCACCTCCGCGGCTTCATCATCGCTGGTGAGTTTGCCGCGGAACGAGTCCGTCCTCAACTCGCTGACCCAGTCACTGAGTTCCGCCTCGTCGTCGACCAGGCTCTTGGAAGCCCAAGCCTCCCCTCCCTCGCGGCCCCTCATGAACTCGGCGCCCGACCCTGTCCTCAATGGCCGGCTCGAAAACCGCCTTACTAGACCCGGCTGTTCATAACGTAAAGTACGAGACCCAGAAGTTGAGTACCTAAGCCTGAACGGGAAGATCCGAGAGAGAACGGGTACGACCCGAGAGGACTGGAAAGAGGGTCCGAGCTTCATGAGAGGGAAATTGGTGAGCGGCAGAGAAGGGTTAAGCAGGCGAAGATGCGGGAGTAGCTTGATGGGCATATCCGAAACCTGAATTTTCCGGCCCCCCAATTGCGGAAGATTTGTTTTGGTGGGAGGGAAAGTTGGAAAGGTTGGGAGTAGGGTTTTGAAAGGGTTTAAGAAAGCGAGTGAGAGAGGGTTTATCAAGACATCAGCCGATAGAGCAACGACAATCCAACATCGCCGTTATAGAGGTTTTTTTTTTTTTTTTTTTCCGCTTACATCTAAGAATATAAAGTTTCTGCGTTTATCAAATCAATGAAATTGGTTATTAGGTGTTATAAATTTTATCAAAGTAGTCATTCCATCAATTTGTTGTTATTTCCATCCGTACAAAAAAGAAAAGACATATTAGTTATGTTTTAGTTGAGAGAGATATAGTCCATTTTTATTGCAAAAAAACTATGTTTTTTATTTGAACAACAAACAATAAAGGCATGCATTGGATTGAATGATTAATCCAGATCTTAAAAACATCAGTTTTTTCAAATAACGTCTCCTATATACTTCATTTTCAACATCTTGAGTTTTATAGAGGTGAACATCTTTATGGAGTTCTTAAATTCTCCAATAGTGAACCTTAGATCAAAAGGTTCATTCTTTTTAGGAGAAAGACAATTATTCCCCTTCAAGCCCATAAAATAACAACAATGTAATAAATTGAGTTTGTTCGAAAAGTCATGGGGTGTGGGTGGCATTGGAGTTGACCCTTTGTGTCCCTTTCAATCATTAGTCAATAAACGAAGCCGAGATTCAACCCACCTTTTCCAATTCGTAAAATCACCATCGTTCCTATCAATTACATGTATTTACAGATAATTTTTATATGCTTCAGTGACAAAAAATAGCTCAAAGAGGCTAACCAAACTGGTTTGGCTTGTTCCCCCTACCTCACATATCTTGTTTCTCCTTTGAAATTCTTCTTGCATGATAAAAAGCGTATTTAGAGAGACATTATAACTAGAGTTTGCATAAGGATGGGTTAGAGTTATGATGGGCATTATGTCTTTCATGTCCCTAAAATTACTTCTTGGATCCCATAAAGGAAGTCTTAGATATTTTTCTTTGAAGCGGTCTAATAGAATTGGATTAGGCCACTTCCATTGACTATATAGCTTAAAAAAACAAGAAACCAACAAATTGGGCAATGCGTTTGGGTATAATTGGCACACCCTTGTAATAGGAATAGCCCAATTTATTCCACCAAGAAACCAAGCAATATTTGAATAAATGCCCCATCGTTTTGCCCTATATCTAATGCATCTTAAAGTAGTTTGAAAATTTTGAATATGAGGGACCAAACCCAAGATGTGATCCTTAACTCAATATCCATTAAGACTAAGGACACTCTCCTCATCCACATCCTACAAAATGGAATCGATAGAAAGGTCCAAGTTGATAGGAAGAATCCAAACTCCTAAGCTCGTGTAAAAGAGATCAATGGAGACCTTATCAAAATTAAACTTCATGATAGGAACATGAGCTTTTGGCACTAGAAGCTGTTGGAAAATAGGGTTTTGCTGTGACTAAAAATATTTTTGATAAATATCAATTCTTAAAATATGTTTTATATGTGCAAAAAGAAAAATTATAGGAAGTAAAAGGTGTACAAATTATAATATCAATTAATGATATTATAAAGTAACCGGGTTCCTACATTCCTTCATAAAACATATTCTTAAAGTTCTTGTGACATATATTTGAATATTTGAATATTTGAACAAATTGATTATTTAAATATTTCTTTAAGAAATAAAATATACTTGAATATATTTTATTTAGGAATATGATACTTGGTTTAATGTAATTGTAGGAACATGAGGGGCACTGACTCTATCTAGATATTAGTTCAAAGTCAATATATGTAGTACACCAAAATATGAACTTTGTAAAAGATCATAGTTTTGGACCGTGTTTACATAATTAAACTTTGGACCCTGTTGATATTGGACCCTGTTTATCTGCTGGATCCTTTACTATTGGACTGGACCCTTTGTTGCTGGACCGAGACTATGTGATGCAGCCTAAGCTCGCGTCAGCCCGACCTTGCTGGAGTCTCCTCGTGCTACGGTGTCGTCTTGTCCATCAGAGAAGCGCCCTGCCACGACGTCGTCTCACTTAATAGAAAGATGCACATAAGAGGTATCTCTCTCGATGATTCTGCCCTAGCCGCTTCACTCGTCTCCGATGTCATCTTTGCTTCTCTCAAGCGCTAAAACCTCAACGGGAGGATTTTGGAAAAGACGGGCTATCAGAACGGTCGGATTTTGGCTCTGAAGGCTGATATGAAGTTGGTTTGATAGATAGCCTACTAGTCCTAACGGGAAGAAGGCTATGGTTTAGGTTTGATCTTAAAAGGCCTTAGATCTGCTTCATATTTAAAGGAGATATGTGCGTGAAGATTTTCTCTTGGTGATTTACATCTATTTGAAGTGTTCTCTTTGTGAAGAAAGTCTCTTAAGCTCACATTCTATTTGATTCGAGTTCCCTCATCTCTCGGTGACTCACAAGGGTTCGGTGATATTTGATTATTTGCTTTGATCTTCGATTATATATTCAATCATAGCTTGTATAACATTATTTATGTGTTGATTTCATTTATAAACATTTACTGCACATAAATTTTGAGGAAAATCCAAAACCCTAATTTATTCAAATTGGGGATTTCGTGATAGGAGCTCTGTATCTTGATATATATGCTTGAATAGCTCCTCTGATTAGCAATATCCCATAAACTAACATATTATTTGGGGATTTGCTACTGTACATGATCTTTTGATCATAACTTGTATTCGGACTTGAGAATTCCTTTGAGAAGGAATTATTTGGATTAGGGAGAACGTGTTCTCCTAATCAGGTTGAGTAAATGTGACTTCAATCGGTTGGATTGAAGGAAAAGAGGGTGGATGTAAGACTCTAAGATAGAGTATCGAACCACCATGGTAAATTGGGTGTTGATTCTCTTGCTCTTCACTTGTTTAAATAATTCTGTTTGTTTGATTGCTTATTATCACATAAATTATTAAATTAATTGATTGAATTTTTTATATCATACAAAAGCATTGATTTGATAGAATAACAATTCAACCCCCCCTTCTTGTTAAGCCATAAAACCCAACAATTGGCATCTAGAGCTAGGTTCTCTGATTAAAAGGATTAACATTTTAGAGTTGATCCACATTATGGCTTTAAATAAAGGGTTAGCTGTTACGGGGTGTAATAAACCTCCCTTGTTTGATGACATTAATTTTAGGCATTGGAAACAATTAATGCAAGTCTTCATAATAGGCCAAGATCCAGAAGCTTGGCAACTAATCAGGAAGGGTATTACATTACCCGAAATTGATGAGTGGTCAAAAAATGAAGCTAAAGTAATGAGGTTAAATGCTAAGTCCATGAATATAATCTATAGTGGTCTTAGAGCACATGAGTTTAACAAAGTGTCCTTTTGCACCACCGGTAAAGAAATTTGGAATAAGTTAGAAGTCCTCTATGAAGGAACTAAAAAGGTAAAGTTTTCTAAAGTCAATATGCTTACACATGACTATGAATTATTTGTTATGAAAGATTCTGAAACTATTAGTGATATGTTTGGTAGATTCACTGAAATTATTTTTGAGCTTAAATTGCTAGGAAAAACCTATACAAATGAGGAAATGGTAAGAAAAATGTTAGTATCCCTACCCGAGAGTTGGGATCCTAAAAAGATGGCCATAGAAGAAGCTCATGACCTAGATGTGCTGACTTTAGATGATTTGCTAAGTTCTCTTAAGACTCATAAAATGCAGCTTATGAGAAGAGAGAAAGAAAAGGAAAATAGGAGATCACTTGCACTTAAAGTAGAAGTTGAAAAGGTTGAAGAGGAAGAGTCAGAAAATGATGAAGTAGCTCTTATAGCTAGAAGATTTAGAAAATTCCTATGAAGAGGATTAAACAAAAACATAGGGCAAAATAGGAGAAAAGAATTAACTGAACCTAGGGAGAATGTGTGTTATGAATGCAGGAAACTAGGACACATCAAGATTGATTGTCCGATGATCAAGAAGAGAAACAGTAAGAACAAAAAGAAGGCGATGATTGCTGCCTGGGATGATGAGAACTCCTCATTTAATGAAGAAACTCAAGAAGAAGTTGCATCTATGCCTAACCGCAACAACAACTCTTAAGGAAGAAAATAGTGAGGTAAATGATTCTGAACTATTTCTTCAACTCTGGGTTAGAAACTGCATTTTCTGATTTAGTTGAATATACAAATAAATTAAAAGATAAATACAGAAAGTTAAAAGCAAAAAATAAATCTGAAAAACAGGAAAAGTTAACTTCTGTGCAGAAAATTGATTTTACTGATAAACAAAACATAGAACTTACTGCATGTAGAGATGAAACTAAAAAGAAAGATGCTTTGATTTCCGTGAATGATGACATTGTTATTTTTGCTAATGCATATATGAAATATGATGCTTGTATAAATGATATGTATGAAAAACAAAGAAAATCTGAAAACATGCAAATAGGAACAGAAACTTTATATGGTGTCAGCGCATCCTTTGATATTGAAATACATGTAGAAAATAACTCACAAGTATGTGCTGAAAATCTTAAGAATAGAGTCCGGGAACTAGAGAAAGAAAACTGTGACTTGAAATCAAAACTTGATGCAACTAATATGTTGCTAAAGAAATTTACAAATGGTAGTGGCATGTTAGATAGAATTCTAAATTCTCAAAGAGGCATATATGATAAGGCGGGACTAGGATATAAATTGAATGACAAATCAAAATCATTCACTCATTTCTTTGAAGAAAAAGAATGTTCAATTCCGCTGCATGAAAATAAATGCTCTTTTTGTAATTATTTTGGCCATAATTTTGATAAATGTCCCGTAAGACTTAGAAAGGCTTACAAAGTAAAGAAACTTTGGTTGCCTACGAATGACAGAACTCTAAGTCGAACTAACACTTATGGACCCAAAGTAAAAAGGGTACCAAACACTTCTACGATAAAATTTGTTTCTGCAGGTTATGAGTGCACAACTAAGGAACAAAAAGCTCAAGAACATGTGGATTCTGGACAGCAGATGTTCTTGACACATAATTGGGATGAAGGAGTTCTTCTCAACACTTGAGTTGAAAAATTGAGGTACGGTATCTTTTGGAGATAACTCCAAAGGAAGAATAAGAGGAATGGGAACAATAGGTAACTCTGATACTCTACTCATATATGAAGTTTTGCTTATAGATGAACTAAAATTTAATTTACTTAGCATAAGTCAGTTATGTGATAAAGGATTCAAAATAAAATTTGGAAAAGAAAGTTGTCTTGTTGAGCATGCTGAACATAAAATTGTTGGAAATAGGAAAGACAATATCTATGTGCTTGATTTAAGTAAGTTGAACGTTAAACAAACATGTTTGGTTGTAAATAGAAATATTGATGCTTGGTTGTGGCATAGAAGACTAGGACATGCGGGTCTAGGATTGATAGAAAAACTGTGTAAGTACAATATAGTAAAAGGTCTTCCATTTTTAGAATTTAACAATGATAGAATATGTGAAGCATGCATTAAGGGCAAACATACACAAAGTAGCTTCAAGTCGAAGCTTGTGGTAAGTACATTTAGACCATTGGAAATATTGCACATGGACCTTTTCGGTCCTATGAGAACAGCAACATTAAATGGTAAATATTATGTCTTAGTCATTATAGATGACTATTCTAGATTCACATGGACATACATGCTTGCTAGGAAAGACGAGGCATTTGAGAAGTTTGCTGAATTTTGTAAATGATTCAAAATGAAAAAGGGTTTTCAATCATAAAAATAAGAACTGATCATGGTGGTGAATTTGAAAACCAACTCTTTGAAAAATTTTGTTTAGAAAATGGTATTTCATATAATTTTTCAACTCCTAGAACTCCACAACAAAATGGTGTTGTTGAAAGGAAAAATAGAACTCTTCAAGAAATGGCTAGAACCATGATGTGTGAATATAATCTTCCTAAACATTTTTGGGGGGATGCTGTAAACACAGCTTGTTATATTTCAAATTGTGCTTTAATAAGACCTATTTTGAAAAAGAAACATTTGAATTATTCTTTGAAAGAAAACCAAACATTTCATACTTTCATGTTTTTGGCAACAAATGTTTTGTTTTGAATCATGGAAAAGAATCACTTGGGAAATTTGATTCCAAGAGTGATGAATGAATATTTCTTGGATATTCTCATACAAGTAAAGCATATAGAGTATTCAACAAACGAAACTTAGTTGTAGAAGAGTCAATTCATGTTAAGTTTGAGGATGACTATCACGGCATTCTAGAAACTGAAGAGAAAGATGGAAATAAAAGTCTTCCAAATAGGGCTGAAGTTGAGGGGGAGTATGAAACTAGGGAACCTTCCTTCCCTAGAGTAAGAAATGAAGTAGATCACGATCACATCATAGGAAATCCAAATGTTAGAGTTAGTACAAGGTCTCGGGTTCACAACACATGTGAACATCAAGCCTTTTTATCTCAAGTAGAGCCAAAGAAAGTAAATGAGGCTCTTGAAGATGAAAACTGGTTTCTTGCTATGCAAGAAGAATTGAACCAATTTGAAAGAAGCAAGGTCTGGAATCTAGTTCCTAGACCAAATGATCATCTAGTTATAGGTACAAAATGGGTTTTCAGGAATAAACTAGATGAAAACGGTACTATTACTAGAAATAAGGCTAGATTAGTGGCACAAGGATATAGTCAAGAAGAAGGGATTGACTATGATGAAACATTTGCACCAGTAGCTAGGTTGGAAGCAATTCGAATCTTACTTGCATTTGCTTGCTGTATGAATTTTACCTTATTTCAAATGGATGTCAAGAGTGCTTTTTTGAATGGTATTATAAAGGAAGAGGTATATGTTGAACAACCACCTGGATTTGAAGATCCGATTTATTCAAATCATGTCTTTAAACTGTCAAAAGCTTTATATGGTTTGAAACAAGCTCCACGAGCTTGGTATGATAAACTAAGTTCCTTCTTGATTAATCATGATTTTAGAAAGGGAAAAGTGGGCAACACATTATTTATAAAGAACAAAGAAAAAGAAATTTTAATTGTTCAAATATATGTTGATGATATTGTGTTTGGTTCTATAAACTCTAAACTATGTGAAGAATTTGCTGCATGCATGCAAAGTGAATTTGAAATGAGTATGATGGGTGAGTTAACATACTTTCTTGGATTGCAAATCAAGCAAACAAACAAAGGGACTTTTATAAGTCAAACAAAATACACAAATGAATTGCTCAAGAAATACAAGATGCATGATTCCAAACCAATGAACACACCAATGAGCACTTCCTTATTATTATCTAATGATGAAGATGGAATTAGTGTAAACACTAAATCATATTGTGGCATGATTGGTTCTTTGCTATACTTGACTGCATCCAGACCAGATATCATGTTTAGTGTGTGTCTATGTGCTAGGTATCAATACAATCCCAAAGAACAACACATAGTTGCTATTAAAAGAATATTTAGATACCTTAGAGACACGGTTTCCCTAGGAATCTAGTATCCTAGAGACACCACTCTAGATTTGCATGCCTTTAGTGACTCTGATTATGCTGGATGCAAACTAGATAGGAAGAGTACGAGTGGTGGATGTCACTATCTTGGAAACATGCTTATTTCTTGGCACTCCAAGAAACAAAACTGTGTAGCTTTCTCTTCCACTGAAGCTGAATATATTGCTGCCGCTAGTAGCTGTGCTCAAATCTTATGGATGAAACAACAATTAGAGGATTATGGCATCTTATCACATAAAGTTCCACTAAAATGTGACAACACCAGTGCAATAAATCTCACTAAGAATCCTATCCAGAACTCTAAAACAAAGCACATTGAAATTAGACATCACTTCATTCGGGATCATGTTTAGAAAGGTGATGTTGTACTTGAATTTGTGAGCACTGATCAGCAAATTGCTGATATCTTAACCAAACCTTTATCAAAGGACATATTTTATGCTCTTAGACGAGAACTTGGAATGTTAGTCCTTGAAAATCTTTGAATTCTCTATTACTGCTATCTCTCTATTCTTTTATTGTTTTTCAAACTGCTCGGTTTGAGGGGGAGCGGCTCTACTTTCACTCCTATAGAATCCAGTTAGTACCCTACTCCTATCCTTGTCGGTTTACTATTTGTTCACTTTCTATCACTTGTCCTGATTACTTGTATGATCATTCTTTTTGCTTATGACAAAAAAGGGGAGAGAATAGTGCACATGTGAAGTCTCATTTCTGACTATATCAGTGCAGAATGTGGGATACATATCACCCCTGCTTGGAAAATCACATGCTCTATCATAAATTTCAAAATATGTTAGACACATGTATAGGACTTGCTTACGGTCATATGCAGTAACTATTTGCAACTTTAATTGTATGATGATTAATATGCTGCAATGTTAAGTTGTGCTCTCTTGAAAAATATTATTGATATTTGGTGACATGTGCTATACTATTGAAATATTTTGTCATCATAAAAAAGGGGGAGATTGTTGGAAAATAAGGTTTTGCTGTGACTAAAAATATTTTTGCTAAATATCAATTCTTAAAATATGTTTTATATGTGCAAAAAGAAAAATTATAGGAAGTAAAAGGTGTACAAATTATAATATCAATTAATGATATTATAAAGTAACCAGGTTCCTACATTCCTTCATAAAACATATTCTTAAACTTCATGTGACATATATTTGAATATTTGAATATTCGAATATTTGAACAAATTGATTATTTGAATATTTCTTTAAGAAATAAAATATACTTGAATATATTTTATTTAGGAATATGATACTTGGTTTAATGTACTTGTAGGAACATGAAGGGCATTGACTCTATCTAGATATTAGTTCAAAGTCAATATATGTAGTACACCAAAATATGAACTTTGTAAAAAATCATAGTTTTGGACTGTGTTTACATAATTAAACTTTGGACCCTGTTGATATTGGACCCTGTTTATCTGCTGGATCCTTTATTACTGGACTGGACCCTTTGTTGCTGGACCGAGACTATGTGATGCGGCCCAAGCTCGCGTCAGCCCGACCCTGCTGGAGTCTCCTCGCGCTACGGTGTCGTCTTGTCCATCAGAGAATCGCCCTGCCATGACGTCGTCTCACTTAATAGAAAGATGCACATAAGAGGTATCTCTCTCGATGATTCTGCCTTAGCCGCTTCACTCATCTCCGATGTCATCTCTACTTCTCTCAAGTGCCAAAACCTCAACGGGAGGATTTTGGAGAAGACGGGCTGTCAGAACAGTCGGATTTTGGCTCTAAAGGTTGATATGAAGTTGATTTAATAGATAGCCTACTAGTCATAACGGGAAGAAGGCTATGGTTCAAGTTTGATCTTAAAAGGCCTTAGATCTGCTTCCTATTTAAAGGAGATGTGTGCGTGAAGATTTTCTCTTGGTGATTTACATCTATTTGAAGTGTTCTCTTTGTGAAGAAAGTCTCTTAAGCTCACATTCTATTTGATTCGAGTTCCCTCATCTCTCGGTGACTCACAAGGGTTCGGTGATATTTGATTATTTGCTTTGATCTTCGATTATATATTCAATCATAGCTTGTATAACATTATTTATGTGTTGATTTCATTTATAAACATTTATTGCACATAAATTTTAAGGAAAATCTGAAACCCTAATTTATTCAAATTGGGGATTTCGTGATAGGAGCTCTGTATCTTGATATATATGCTTGAATAGCTCATCCGATTAGCAATATCCCATAAACTAACATATTATTTGAGGATTTGCTACTGTACATGATCTTTTGATCATAACTTGTATTCGGACTTGAGAATTCCTTTGAGAAGGAATTATTTGGATTAGGGAGAACGTGTTCTCCTAATCAGGTTGAGTAAAGGTGACTTCAATCGGTTGGATTGAAGGAAAAGAGGGTGGATGTAGGATTCTAAGATAGAGTGCCGAACCACCGTGGTAAATTGGGTGTTGATTCTTTTGCTTTTCACTTGTTTAAATAATTCTGTTTGTTTGATTGCTTATTATCACATAAATTATTAAATTAATTAATTGAATTTTTTATATCATACAAAATCATTGATTTGGTAGAATAACAATTCAACCCCCCTTCTTGTTGAGCCATAAAACCCAACAGAAGCAATTATTCCATTTCTGGCATTTTTGAGAGCATCCTATGAAGTTTATTAAAGAAGTCTTCATCCCACGTAACATATCTCAACTTAATGCATAATATGTTAATGTCTGCTCTAGGGCCATGGACACCTAACCTATAAGAGCCAAAATTGAAAATCATGGCTTTTGCCTGTTCTACCATTTGTTCATTCAACCTTTTATTCTCAATAACTTTCTTGACTCAAAGGTTGATGAACTAATCCAACCTCCCTATGGCTTCTTTCCTTCTCAAAGTTGCCTAACGAGTTTCATCCAATATGCAATCCACCATCAATTTATCCAACGCTTGGGTTTGCATGGCATCTAACCTAGAAGGGTCAATAATGGATCTCAAGTCCCATCATCCCCTTTTTGGCACACTTGTTGGTTGATTAAATCTAGGCTCAAACATTGCTTATTTTCTATTACATTGTGTCTAAATTATGACAAACTGTGCAATAATAAGATAATTATCCAAGTGAAGGCGAAACATTAAATTGAAATCAAACTCAATAGAATAACATTGTATAAGAAGAAAGTAATATGCAAATTGTTCTAAATGAAAACCTAATACTTTTGCAATTATAGAGGCTAACCCAAGGTTTTGATCTTTTCAATAAGTGTAACTTTACTCTTTCTCCTTGTCTTTTATTTATAGCCTAATTCTTAGCCTAGTATGAGTGAGTTTTGTGTTCCCAAAATGATTGGATTTCAGATTTCTAAATCAATTAAGTTTTAGATATTACCCAAAACTATTTAATCTTTTATTCCAAGACAACTAGGTTTTGGACTCCTAAATTGACCGGGTTTAGGACATTTTCTCAAAACTACTTAATCTTATATATTAAACCATTAATAACATAATCTCTTATTTAGCCTACCCTTGGTGCATCTTTAAGAAGTCAGAGAAACTAAATACTCCATTTGACCTTGTCATTTCCTCAAAATTAAGAAAGAAAGAGAGAAAGAGAGAGGGAGAAAGAGAATACAACTTGAGAGTTTACGCATTTCACAGTTGTTAAGCATTTGATGCTTTCTGATGAGTGCACCATTGTCGATTGACTTATGGAGCAAGTACAATGTGCAATTGATATCGGTTCACAAAGATGACAAGGTCCAAGTGGTGTGTGGCACTTACAAGGGCCATAAGGCAAGGTCGTGCAAGTGGACCATTGTAGGCCACCGAATGCCCCACTAGCATGTCTTTAACATCAAACCTAGACACCTTGAAATCCTCTGCGTAAAACCCTAGCCCCTTCATGATTGCTTTTTTTAGATCCTAAAACAATTAAAATCAAAAATTGAAAATTGAAAACTAAAAGGAATTCTCAACTTGTTCCTGTTTTTGGCACACTACTTACATAATGGCTTTAGGTCAAGGAGGGTTTCCCTCACATAGAGTTCTTATCTTAATTGCAAGAGTGTGAATGGTGACGGCAAGTCCAATGGAATCGGTGCAGTGCTTCCGATGCAAGAAGACAACAATGGCATTGATCCACTACAAGCGTGGGCACGGGCTAATCAAGATTATTGGATGCCTGATTAAGCCAATGGAGTCAAAGATCCTTCACTTCAAGGCCTACAAGCTCATCCTTATGCTTAAGTGTCAACGTTTCACTAGTGTCAACATGAGGATTCACATCAAGGGTGGTGGGCACATGTTCGAGGTATATGCATTCATTAGAGCATTGCAAAGGTGTTAGCAAATGTAGCTTTAAACAAAGCTCTTTTCCAGGATCTAAGCATCAATCATGGAGAAAAAATATGGGTTTCACGAAACATATAAAAATAGCTTGAAAACACACTAGATTTCTCCATTCCTTTTGTTACAAATTCACTCCAAGTCTTCCACTTTATGTTCTTTGAGTATTGGCTTGATAAGACAACCAAAATTACTTCAAATCCAAGAACAAAAGACAATAATGGTAGGCTACTTTGTTTGCTCTCTCACAGTTAACAATACTTGTGTGTATTAAGAGATGCTAGTTGTGTGTCATGTGTGAATATGAGTGCGATGTGTTTTAAGTGTAAGAAAGTAAAGTCATAAAAATGCCGTTGAAGGGTATTTTCTCATAACCTTACTATAGTGCATAACCACAATCACCATTGTCTCCAAATTTCATCTTTTAGCAAACTTTAGCATATAGGTGAAGAGCTAAAGGGAGAACCTAGCTAATCAATTTAATTGTTCACTCAAATATGTTCACTCATAAAAACTTATAAGATAAACATAGGCCTATACTATTTAGTACCATATATGCAATAAGAATAATATTTGTCTAACTATAACGGACCAACGTGATTCACATTGACATGTTTCAGTGAGAAATATAAGTTTATGCTCATTCATATTAGCTCACATTACATGGGCTCACAAAATGAGCCAACAATTTTTCACTTGGGCTATATTAATGATCACGAAAACAATAATACTACTCATAGCATTTATATATGAAAATAATTATAAATTATTTTATGTTGGCCTAAGGACAATCCCTTATTGCTAATCTTGTTCTGTAGAGCTTCAAGCCATTGAATAATAATAGTGATTACGCCATTTAGAGACATAATGCCTACCACAGTCACAAAAGCTCTCCATTCTACTAACATAGATCTAATATGATAGTGTGGTAGACAAGTAACATTATAAAAGGAAATTCTGTGTTATCCTCTTTATCAATCTCATTCTCCAAAATAACAAATGTCATTGACAAATCATCCTAGAAGGGTATCTCTCCAAAATGACAATTGTCATCAACAAACCATCCTATGAGAATACTTTTCTAAAATGACAAAGGTCATTGACAAACCATCCTAGAAGAATATGTCTTGTACATTATACTTGAGTTTTATTCTGTGTGTTACAAGACATCATTATATAGCCTATGATTATATGCTCAAACCACATGCTTAAGATTGTACCTCCCTTAAAAATTTGTAACCTACCTTAGACAAAACACATATATGTCTCACAAGCTTGTAAATTCAAACAAAAGATAGATAATTAACATATATATATATATATATATATATACATCAAATAGAAGTTTACATTACAGTAAACAAAACATATGTTGTTCAATCACATAATAAAGTAAATAATAACTCTCACAAAGCAAAAGCATCCCACGAAGTTCTAAGACCCATGTTATCAATATGCTTTTGAAACATGCAATGGCTTAACTCTTTTATAAATGAGTCAACTAGCATAGCATCTATTCTAATGTGTTTTATTGCAATGTTATGGTTTTTTTACTCTTTCTTTAACAGTCAAAAACTTAATCTCTATATGCTTAGTCCTTTTAATACTCTTTTTGTCATTGATGAACAACACAGCAAAAGTGTTATCACAATATAGTTGAATGAGCCTTTTAATGAAATTAAAAGAGGTCAACAACCTTATAAGGTGCCTCAACCAAATGGCTTGAACAACCACACCGTAATAAGCTACAAACTTTGCATGCATGTGGAGGATGTAATCAATCTATTTGATACTTTTCCATGACATTGTTTCAGCTACCATCATGCATATATAACCTAATGTGAATTTCATATCATCCTTATTACCTACTAAGTCTAAATCTGAATATCCAATAAGTTGTAGACCATCCACATGTATGTAGGTTAGCATGTAATCCCATGTTCTTTTCAAGTACTTTATAACCTTTTTGGCAACAACTTAGTGACCATGATTGGGGTTAGATTGAAATTTGTGTAGAAGTCTTATGGCAAAAGCAATGTCAGGTCTAGTGCGGACTTGTATATACATAAAATTGCTTACTACACTCACATAGGGTACTTTTTTCATAGATTCTTTATCAGCTTCACTTTCAGGCCATTGTAATTTACTCAACTTGTCACCTCTAAGAACTAATGCACTTCTAAGCTTACAATCTTGCATGTTAAACCTCATTAAAACCCAATCGATGTATGTCCTCTGAGGAAGACCCAACAGTTAACGTGATTAATCCCTATGGATTTTAATCCTAAGAACAAAGGAAACCTCACAAAGGTCTTTCATGTCAAACTATGAAGATAACATTGTCTTAGTCTCTTAAAGTAATTATATATTCTTGCATGCTAATAGAATGTCATCCACATAAAGGATCAATAAAATTGGAGTACTCCTACTAACCTTGGTGTATATACAATGATTCATCAAGTTCACCAAGTTCTTAATGAAACCACATGAAATAATGAAGTTATCAAATTTCAGATACCATTGCCTCGAAGCTTGCATGAGGCCATAAATGGATTTTAGAGGTTACAAACAAGTTTACTCACACTATCTTTTACAAAACCTTCAGGATGTTCTGTATATACTTTCTTATCAAGGATTCCATTTAAAAAAGTAGTCCTAACATTCATTTGGTACAATTCTATATAAAAGTGAGCCACCAATGTGATAATGACTTTATATGAATCCTTTGAAGATACTAGCGAGAAAGTATCATCATAATCCATTTTATATTTTTGTGTGAATCCTTTGGCTATTAATTTAACAGTGAATTTGTCTACCTTTCATATGCAGTCTTTTTTGGTCTTGAATAGCCATTTGCAACAACAAGCCTACATTCTTTAGGTTGCTCAACTAGATCCCATACCTCATTGTATCTTATGAATTGATCTTATCTTTCATGGTATCCATCTAGAATTCTAACTGAGAGCTTGAAACAGATTTTAAATAGGTTATTGGATACTCTACAATCCCAATATCATAATTATGTTTACGAAGATACATCACATAGTTTGGATAAATGGCTGACCTTTTTTTTTTACTAGATCTCCTTATTGGCGAAGTAATTATAACCTAATCTGGAGCCTATGGTTCCTCAATTGGAATATATCAACAACATGTGCTTACGCATTTGCATGCCCTAAGACTAGTGTAACTTGCTCCATGTCCAATGAAACAAATAGGTCGGTCTCCATACCTATGCAGGTATCACTTATGCTTTTTATGATATGTGAACATCCAACTTTCTCTACAACATCAAACTTTATGATTCGGGCACTTCCATAGGAGTTATAAAATTGATACCACTTAGAGTGCTCTAGGTAGGACACAAAACAATATCTGGTGGTCGTTGGATCCAATTTTTCCAAAGTCGGATTATACAACTTAACTTTAGCTAGGCATCCCCAAACCTTAATGTGATTTAAATTGGGCTTGTATCTCTTGAATAACTCAAATGAAGTCAACTCTAATTTTTCCTTAATTAAATACACATATTCATAGTATAAAAAATCACTTATAAAGGAGATAAAGTACACATCACCACTTATATTAGTATGAATCACACCTAACAACTTAGAGTTGTAAACTGTAATTTTTTTCTTTGTCTTAGTTAACTTGTCTTTATAATAATCCACACACATTTCCAAATCTTTATCAAGAGTGGGCAAGATAAGGTCTTGTCTTTATCAATCTTTGTATTCTCTCTTTGAACATATGGCAGTCTCTTATGTCACAATATATATGACTGCTTTTTAGACATAACCTTTTTAGGAACATTGCATTCAATATTAACAGCAACATATATCTCAAAACCATATTCAACTTTGTCTTATATAGAAACTAAAACCAAATTCTAACTAAAAGTTGATACATAGAAGGTATTATATAAAGCCAGCCTAAAGCCATGCTCCAAAAGTAAGATGACATCTCTAACAAACTCTTCATTAACCTTTATGTTGTTCCCTATAAAAAGGCACTTTTCCTCCTTCCTTGTCCTCCTTACTTGTCCTCCTTTGGTTTATGAACACTTAAGTAGTAAATGCTATATGGTTAGTAGCTGTACTATCAAACCATTAAGAATTAGAGGGTGTTTCGATCATATGAGACTCATAAACATAAGGTAAAGAACAATTATTTGTAGCTAGGTGCTTTCCTATGCTCTTCTTGAGCCTAAGACAATTAGGTTTCTTATGTCCTTTTTTTCTATAGTAGAAGCATACAATATTATCTAGCCTTATTCCAATAGTTGTCTGATTCATCCTCATCCTAGTAGCATTGCCTTGAAACACTAGTTCCTAAATGACTAGGTAAGCACCTTTAGGCTCTCTGTTAAACTTAGGCTTGAACTTCCTACTCTTACTTGAATTGGCCCCACGAGCATACATGGTGGTATGGGATGTCTTATTTTTTAGCTTTTCATCCTTAGCATGACTTGGACCAATAGATCATTGGTCATCCATTTTGCATTTTGCATTTTGCATGTTCTAAAATGTTTTAATAGTGCTGAAATCATATGGAAAGCTATTTAATGTCTTATGAACTATGACCTAATTAGGGATAATGATATTTAATCTTTTGAACTTAGAATTAAACTTAACCATCGTCATTATGTGGTTTCTCACAGTCCCATTATACTTTAGATCAAATAGCCCTTGCAAAAGTTCCCTAGCTTTAGCATTAGAGGGAACTGTGTACTTTTTTTCCACTACCTTTAGAAAAGCCTTTGCAGTGCCCTCTATAAGCAAGTCTAATTGGAGGTGATCCCCAATAGTCATATACATTGCCAATAGACATAATTCATTTTTCTTTGCCCATGCGGCACACTACTCCTTTGAACTAATTAGAGTAGGATCAACTCACTTATCAGTCATGAAAGTTGAATGCAAATCCACAATCCATATAGCAAAGTGGAGATTAGCTAACCATTTCTCGAAATTTGAATCAATGATGATATCTATCATTACCATGCAATTGTTGATCACAAAGACGATTGTAATATGCAATGCATAATATGAGCACCTTATGAGTAGATTATAAAAGAGTTCATAAGCATTATTACATAGACACTTGTAGGCAGAAAATATGACATGTCACCTAGAAACTTTCAACATAGCAACCAACACAAGCAAGAACCAATCCTCACAATCCACCACCTCTAGGTGCATGGACGGTTAAGACTAGCACAAACCCATGCATGCTTGCTAGGTAATACTCCAAATCCCAACACATAATCACCTTATGTGAGAGTATAACCATTCATTAAGATTGGACTTAATCACAATACAAGATCAACGCCCTATAATCCAATTAAATTGCACCATTATAGTAGTTGCAATCCAACTTAATCACATGAATTCCATATATTAGAGATATCCCTTAAATTGCACAAGATCATAACCCCATGATCTAATTAAGCTGTGTCATTATGGTGATCACAACCCAATCAAACCCCGAGATCAACTTGTGCCTCATGATGTAACACATACTACTTAAAATCTAAATGTGCAACTCAATTCTAACATACCAAGGGCTTTAGTCTTTGAGTTGCAAGTAAGCAACACGACAAGTGTCACATAAATTGCACATTATACTTATATGACCTAATATGAGTCAATACTAGCACATATCAATCATCAAGCCATACAATATATACCAAACAAACATGCATGACAATGTAGCATACAACTATTGCACATATAAGTTTAATAATTAATAAACTAACCTATTTCATTCAAAATTGCTAACCAATCATGATAATTGTGGAACAAAATTAGATCAACATGTTGTATAATTTTTTAGGAACACGTAAGAAAAAATCGGCATTGAAAAATGTAGCTTATGTGTTACCACACGCTACTAAAAGAGGTTATCAGTCTAGTTGAAATGGTTTAGGTGACTCGAGCCATATTAGTTGTTCAAACCCAATATGGCTAGTTTAATCTCCAACCAGTAGTTCTCTAGCTGATTAGGGAATTGTTAAGATTGTTAGCAAATGATCTACCTTTGGCACCATAAATGGTGGCCATCCGAGACCCATTAGGGGCCAAATCCATTTAGGATCCATTTAGGTCAGGTTCAACTTGCTCAAAAAATTGACATTTATGGCAAATTTTTGCATCGCCAAAACCATATGAGTGTGGTGATTCCAAATCTGGTGTTAGTCAATGACAATTGCCACTAGTTGAGCTTAAATTTGAAACTCAAAGCTTTGAATGCGAAGAACACCAAGAAACCCAAAAAAATCCAATCTTTAAAGTCTACATTTTTAGCTTGATTTGCTTTCCAAAGCATGCTATGAATGCTTTGACACCAATTGTTAGCAAATATAGCTTCAAACAAAGATCTTTTCTAAGATCTAAGCATCAATCATAGAGAACAAATATGAGTTTCACAAAAAACATAAAAATAGCTTGAAAATATACCATATTTCTCTATTCCTTTTGTTGCAAATTCATTCCAAGTCTTCTACTCTATGCCTTTCAAGTACTAGCCTAATGAGATAACCAAAGTTGCTTCAAAACCAAAAATGAAAGGCAACAATGGTGGGCTACTTTCTTTACTCTCTCATTGTGTGAATAGTACCTGTGTGTATTATGAGATGCAAGTCATGTGTCATATGTGAACATGAAAGTGATGTATTTTAAGCGTAAGAGAATGGAGTGACAAAAATGCCCCATAAAGGGTATTTTCTCACAATCTTACCTCACTGCATAACTACAATCACCATTGTCTCCAGATTTCGCTCTTCAGCAAACTTTAGTGTAAAAATGAAGAGCTAGATGGAGACTTAGCTAATTAATTTAACTATTTACTTAAATAGGTTCACTCATCAAAACCTATAAGATAAACATAGGTCCACACTAGCCAATACCATGTATGCAATAAAGACAATATCTGACCAATTATAACGGACCAATGTGACTCACATCAACACACCTTAGAGAAAAATATAGGTTTATGCTCATTGATATAAGCTCACATTAGGGCTCACAAATGAGCCAACCCAAGGCTCTCATCATGTTTTACCAAAAGTTCATGGACAAGCAAAGCAAGAAAGAGATCAAGGATATCCTTGTCAAGTATGATAGAACCTTGCTCTTGGTCGATCATAGGCATTATGAGCCCAAGAAGTTCGATGATCGTGGTGCCAGGGACAACACCATTTGTGTAGCACGAAGTAGTGAAAATAGATTGATTCCAAGTAAATCAAGGGTTGGTGGTGCTAACGAATTTCTTTGTATATTTGTTTTCTACTTTAGAGTGGAAAAATAAATTTTGACACTTTTTTTTTCTTTGCCATTGTATTTAACATTTTGTTTGCTAGGATATATTGAAAAACTATTGTGTCAAAATTCTGATAATATTCATGTAAAAATATATATAAGTATATTAGTTGTTAATTTTTATGAAAAAAATTTCACATAGAATTTTCATCTAAAAATTGTAATACGACTCAATGGAAACACACTAATATATGACAACAGGCCACCGGCCTACAAAATTTAGGTTCTAGGTTTGACATCTTTGATCATGATGGTACTTTTTTCCCTTATCAACAATACATTTTAGATATTCTGGCTCGGGCTCACTTGTCTCCTCATCCGAGGTCAAATTCTCGAATGAATGGAACGCGAGGCTTTTATGAGTCATTCCCGATGTTAAAAAAAATATCTATATAAATCATCAGCATGTAAAAGAGGCAAGGCAATGAAGAAAAAAAACATTAACTAGCATGAGGTGCCATATTTAATATCTTTTGTGTTCCCCGTCTAACAAGTTAGCATCTAACCAATTGTTGTCCTAAGAACATACATACATTTGACTATAGAAGTTGATGCTAATTTGCTGAATCAAAAACGTCGCCAGATTAGCTCAAAAATTGTCTGGCCAGTAACTATTTTCCTACATTGAAGGAACTTATTTTTCCGGAGGAGAGCTCTCTTTCCACTTTCCCAAACGTAATAGGAAGGACATCACCTCCGTTGGGTCGCGCAAAGAGTACGAGGCTTTCGTTTCCTTTGGAGAAGAAGAAACAACTACTGAAAATCCCCTTCCAATGCGCTTAATCATCTGCAAGCATTCATATACAGTTGATATTAGTGTGGCGGCCAAATACATAAACAATTCATGCGTGATCTGCTTGAATCTGCGTGAATTTTCTCCGTTCACCAAAGTTTTCCTCTTCGACAATTTCCTGGACGCAACTATTTGAAGCTGGAGGAGGAGGAAAGCTTTATGGAGCATGTGAAAACCTATACCTTAAAAGCATCCTCATCAGTTTTATCATCTCCTATATAAATGGGAAGCACATCGCTAGAATTGTCGAAACCAAGATTGTCAAGCAAATACTGCAAAGCACGACCTTTATCCCAATCTATAGTAGGGCGGATTTCCAGGACCTGCTTTCAAGAAAAATTCACAAAGGATGAATTATATGATTGCAAGATAATAACCATCTGAAACTCTGTTAGAACCTAAGGAACACTTGCTGTTTAAGAAAACCCAGAAAAATTTTGCGGACCTTTTTCCCCTCAGATAAATAGAAGTCTTCACAGGATTCCACTTTGGACTCCACCAACTCCTTGAGAATGCCAACATCCTGCATTTGACATGTAATCTCATCACCAATAAATATTTTTGTTACTCGAATCTCCCTTTTGACGTCATCAGATCAGATTCTTAGTGTTCATTATGCCTTTTACCTCTTCACTCACATGCCGGAAGTGTACGGATATGCAAAACTTGTTGTCTTCAACCATGGCACCTTTTACATTTACGACTGTTTCCTGCAACGCCTTCTTTAACTGCAAGAAAGACAAAACAATGCTTAGAAAATAAAGGAAGAAGGAGAGGCATCAGGAGACGCAGTTGGCACTTCAATTCTACAGATGCTTTGATAGGAATCTTGGTATCCTAATATTAGACATACCGTTCATTCTACATCAGTCTATCGTCAAATTTTTACCTCCAGAATTTTGGGCAAGAATTCTTGTGCAGGGAGGAAGTTAACAACACTGTTACCCTGCATGACAAAGCCATGTCAAGATGGAAAACAGTAGCCTTGTTTGGATGTAGTCAAAACATCCGTGACAACAAGAGGTATAAAGGTAAAGTGCGAATAGCAAAGAACACCTTCTCATCAACGGCCCTAGTTTGATGCTTGTGGTTTCCATACTTCATAAAATCTGAGGGGATCGATATATCCATCCCGTGACTTCCAACGTAATAGAGATTCTTTAACTTTACAAATTCAAATACCTAAATAGAGGACAGCTTGTAAGTACCTTTGAGGAGAAACAGGAATAACCAAAATTACAGGCGTTTAAATTTATCCCTGAAAACAGTGTTCACTCTATGTTCTTTCCATAATTGCAGTACTTGTGTGATTTACCTTATCTCGGGACCTTCCGGAGATGATTGCAGTTGGGAAACGTTTTCCAACCTCACGAACTACCGAACGCATCTGTCATTCGACAGCACAACTACAGAGTTACGTGGAGAACACGTACTTGGAGTAGAGAAACCATTAAAGCTGATTTTTGTTAAAACCTGCCTATGTCATTATCATCCTGCTGTCAGTTTTCTCTGTGTAATTTCCTATATACATACATTCATGTATACATAAATAATACAAATTTACATCTAGAGATAAGTTTTTCTTCATGGTACATTCATTATTTATATGACACGATAACTAAAAGTAGAGAAAAATCCCCACATCAAAACCATAGGCACTTGATTGATGCATACCCAAGTTTTTGGCTTTAGGCTTATAGGTGTCTGTTAAGTCCCATATATGAATATAATAGTTTGGAAGGATGATTTATAAAAAGATGTATTCCTTTGCTTAATGTTTTTAGATTTGAAGTTATATATAGTATTTTTTTTGTTGCGATTTTTAATATAATATCATAGTTCAAGTTCAAATATGACATCCTTTTCTTTTCAATAAACAAAAATTCTTGTAAGAAATGTTTTTTTTTACTCACTATAAGGAAGCATATTAAGTCTCATATGAGAATATAATAACATATGAGAATGCTTTATAAGAGATAGATTTATTTACTTAGTGCCTTAGCATTTGAAGTTAAATAAGAGCCCTTCTTCAAAATTTGTAACATGACATTGAAACTCGGGTGCAAGTATGGTACCCTTTCGTCATGGACAAAGATCTCTAGGCTAATATAGTTACACGTGGGACCTAACGAAGTCCATATGATACATGAACCGGTTAAAGTATGGGTACCTAGCCCATTCATGCATATTTTTAATACTGCTGGAATACTTACGGCATCACTCATGAAAGCCTGGTCAGGGTCATCTACAATTGGCGCCAAGGTTCCATCATAATCCAACAATACGATCATCTTTTTCCCATTAGCCATGCTCGTAATTTGTTCAAAGGAGCCCAAGGCAGAAGGATGGTTTTCCTTTGGGTCACAGGATTAAGAAGAAGAGAAAAATAAAAAGGTAAGGAAAATAAAATTGTTTCCAAATTACTCGAGAAAAAAGGAAAGCACTTACACGAACATAAATAGACTACCATTTTATTTAGTTTTTGATTTTTCTAATCAGATCGGACACAACATCCTTGAGCAGAAGGATATTGAAAAAATAAAATATAATTATAGACCTAATTCCCTGGTTTGGATTTTTGTCAAATAAATTTTCAAGTTTTATAATGACTTTGTAAATTCTTGTCATATGACTTTGTATCAAAATAATCTTTATATAAAATTCTGGTCATTTTTTAAGTTAGTTTCATATGGATTTGTTATTTTTTTTCTAAAGAAAAAAATAAATAAAAACTAAATCTGCTAAAAGTTACAGTGCTTTTTAGGGGGAAAAAAAAAAAACCGAACTTATTCTTTGTATTTTTGTTTAAAAGTAAAGTTATAATCTTACAAAGGGCTTCATAACAAATTGACTACAATTTGTATAAAATAGCATTTAACATATGTCATACCACAATATTTCTAAAATAACCTATGTACTACCACTTCCCAATTAATTAGAGTTATATTTAGCAAGTTAAAACTATCATCAATATTTTTTGATAATGTGAAAAAAAAAAGAGAAAAAAGAAAAGAAACTAGTCAAATCGATTAGATGGAAGAAAACTTTCCAAACATGATTTGTGATTGTAATCATAGTTAGAGGTTCAATATCTGAGTATTAAAAAAAAAACCATGATTAGAGGAACATTTTGATACTAAATTGTGGACTTAATATTTGGCTTTCCAATAGCTGGGTGATGAAAGAGTGAACACTTACCAGCCATGCGGTATACGAACCAACAATTGCTTCTCCATTGTCTTCAGATCTTGCCTTCGACATGGATTCCATGTTCAGAGCCACGAAAGTTGGTTGTGAATAGCCCATTCCTGGATGAGAGTTTGCAACACATACTATATTAGTTTTCTTTTTGAAAAAGCCATAAACAGTTCTACTTGCAACGGAAAACTAAAACTTGTTGCCACAGAGATTATGATCCTGAGTCTATTCTGTTCAATGATAATTAGAGTTATACACTAGAATACAACGCATTGGGTGTTTGACTTTACTGCTGTACTCACGCCTGTGCAAAGCAGAAGAGGTGCTTGCTGTATGAAAATGTTCGGAAAATATTTTGCATACGAAGAGCAGAAAAGATGGAGCCTTGCACTTGAGAAAAATGGTGTAGAAAGTTGGCAGCCCTTTGCTCCAGAACCAATGAACTTCCAAGCTCTCACACGAGGGCTTTGTCCTTGTCGACCTGAAACTACGGTTAATAGTGATTGCAACGGGGAGCCCATCTAATGAATTGACATAAAGCTAGACGCAAGCATATAATGATTTGATAAAGCACACGGGAGTGGTCTAAACTAGCCGACTGAAGTGCAACAGGAAGTCGGTAGAAAACGACTAGAATCGCAACAGGCAGTCGGTAGAAAACGACTAGACACGGAACAGTATGGACAACGGGACTTTATGCTCCACACATGCCTGCAGCAGCGTGGTACTGCTCCGATACCATGTTATTAGGCTCGAGACATCTCGGGAAAAGTGGGGTATCCGCCCACAAATATGCAGCCCCAAGAACCGAAACAGCATCCGATGGAGCACTAACAAGCCCAACACTACACAGCAAGCGTCATTTACAACAAAAAACTTGCAGGTAGAAAAGCCGAAAACGGAGAAAGAGATGGAACGGATTTTTGCTGAAGTGCATCACATGATGCACATATCTATTAGTTATTAATCCTGACTCACGGAAAAAAAAAAAGGGGTGTTTTGAACAAAACCTAAAGTGATAAAAGTGTATATACCAGACCTGGATTACAACCTAAAAAAGTTAACCTAATGAAAAAAGTAGTAACCAAATCTTTTATATGACAAAGATCTCTTGATGACTTACTTCATGCTTCTTTTTCCTCGCCTTCCATCGAAAAAAGATATTACCTTCTTCTTCTTTTCCTTCAAAATTAAAGCCCAACTCTCACATTTCTTTTCTCTGGATATTGATGTGGTGTGATATAGGATTATAGATATTGATATCTGTTTGTTTGATGCCTCCACTACATCCTGACATAGGACTTCTTTTTTTCCCCCTTCAATGGGGACGTAAATCCCATCAAGGTCTGTATTATAGGTAGGCCATCTTAAAGAGTCCTTCGAGTAATTTCTTATCGAAACAAGCAATCAACTTACCTAACTTCCCAGGAATAATTGATAAAAATAAGACACTTAAAGCAACTACACAGTAATTTGAAAAAGAAAGTTGATTCATACATCCGCCCGCTGTCCCACACCAAGAGGAGGGTAAAGAGAAAACGCCTATACACTGACAGAGTATTTGTAAAAGATATCATGTCGACTGCAATCTTCGTCGACAGAGAACGACGTATCCAAAGCCACCGTTCCTACCAGTGCCCAGTAGTGCTGGATGGCTTTGTATATGAGTGTGTGAATCGCTTTCGGTGATATTTTTAACTTACGCATGAGGTCCCAGTAGTTTGGGCATCCACGCGTTTCTTATTTATATAATACAACGTCAAATCAGTAAGAAATTGTCCCTTCCAATAATTGTGACCCCAATTATGAGAGTTGTTTCCTTGACTGGAACCCGTTCAAGCTCAAGAACAAAGTAATTCGAAAAAGAAAAAAAGAATAAAATCTTTGGAAATGTTGTTCCCCATTGTTTGGAGAAAAAGAAAATGAGAAGAAGAGAAAATGAAAGAGGAAGAAGGAAAGCAATCTAAAGAAGATTCGGTAATTGTTTATATTTATGATTGTAGAAAGTTAATACTGAACATCTATTGATTCATGTTATGTATATTCAAACCTTAGCAACGATTTAAAAACTCAAAGCAATGAATTAAATCATATTGGTATTTATAATGTAACGTAATTTGAAGCAACACATATATGTAACGTAATACTGGTAAAATGTTCGGATCATTAGTTCTTTATTTTGAAGGGATAAGTTTTCCAAGAAAACGTAACTCGTTTAAAAGAAAATTATCAAAAACCTTCTCGAGATTCTAAATATATATATATAGAAAAACATATATCGCATATATCGGGGATCGAATCCTACAAACTAGAAGTACGTAAATACGAAGGATTTTTATTAACCTCGTAAATTAACCTTTTTAGAAAACAAAACTGGAAAATGAAAAAAAAATAAATCAGTTAGTACACAGATATTCCTATATCTATTAAGGGTTTGGACCACTAAAGCAAAATCTTGTCTCTTCCTCAGGCCTCAACGGCCAGCCCACCTCCGTCCACCCATAAGCAAGACCGTGAGATCAAAGGGCACATTAAGTGGCTCTTTGACTTCGTAGTAACTCATGGGCGCAACAAGGCCGTCGATGCGACTCTCCTAGCAAGTTCTGGTTGCTCCGGCCTCGGCCATGGAGGTGGCGGAGGAGGGTTAGGATCCCGTAACCAGCCCTTGGATTTCAAACAATGGAATCCTAAGAAAAACAAAATTATTTACCGTTTCAGTCTCCTGTAATGAAAATTCCGCAGGGCAAGAGAGCTCGAACGAGTATCGTCGAACATAAGCCGCTCTAGCCTGCGGCATTGACCACCGCCGAACACGCCCTGCGGCCTGCCGCTTCAAGTACCAATTCCCTACGACTAGACCAGGTTTCCTTTCTAAACTATTGGGGAACAAAAATCTCTCTTCTTTCTGACTGGTCGTTCAGCCTCCTCGGCCACAAAAATAAAAATAAAAATAAAAAGAGGCATGTTTCCTTCCAAAAAGCATTAAAAAGATCCAAACGAAAACATAACAGACCGAGAATTGGGTGTTCGTCGTATTCTCAAACAGACCCACGTATCAAATGGAGTACTAAACCAATTCCATGTCTGAGGATGAGTTTCTTTAGGTAAGTATAATCAAACCTTATTTTTCTTTTTTCTAACAGGATCTAAAATTTTTGGCGACTAGATACATACACATGTGCAATCATGAGCGAATAATGAAGTGAAAGAAAAGAAGGAAGAGTAAAGAAAAAAAGCGTACCTTCTAAGAGAGAGCTTGATCCGAGAAAGCTTGTTGGAAGCAATACTTTTTGCGGAAGAGGAGGCGGAGGAACTATCGGTGGAGGGGGGTAATTTATAGGGCTCAGCATTATGGAGACATGCAAGCACGTTAGTCACGGGAGTCTCGCCTTTAATTTTATTTTCTATTTTTTTATTAAAAAAAACTATGATCCTAGCTAGCTTGATTAAAGACCAGAATATCATTAGAGCCACCTCGAAAAGCATGAATAAGACAACAATTTTTAAGTTTTTACACTTGCAAGTGGATCACCTAATTGTTTAGATAATTGAAAGCATAAGGAACACATTAAGATTATCTTTTAAAGTTCTTGCTTTTGCAAGTCCAAATTTTTTAAGTAGGTATAAGATCAAACACTGGTTGACGGCAGAAATATAACTGTATAGTTTTTTTGAGAGTTGCATTTTTCAAAAGGAAAAAGGAAAAATGAAAAAGAAAAGAACAAGTAGAAGAAGGGGAGAATAGAGAAAGAAAGGACGATGAAAAAAAAATTCATAATAGAAAGATATTATGTTAATCCCATCTTTTTTGAACTATTATCAAATAGCTCTACGTTTCTTTCAAAGATAATTAAATCATTCTAACCATCTTTCTAGTAAAACTGATCAGAAATTTCAACTATATTCAATACAAAAAAATATTGAACAAAGAAAAGAAATCAACTTTTGGAGTTAGAACAATTTGGTTGATAAAAGTGATATACTATGCAAACCCCAGCATCAATACCATGTAAACTTTCTTTTCATATTGAAAACGAACAATTCGTGGGAGATAGAAATCCACAACTTAGAAGAAAACAAAGCCCTCCACACACTTTAAACTATTTACCCACATGCTAGTTCACATAGGTATGGCCAATTTTGAAAGCAAAACAATTCCTAAAATGAGAATAGATATAAGCCTTTGAGACCATTCCAAGACACCTAGACAAGACAAAATCTGAAGAACTTAAGAAACAATTGAGGAAAAACAACAAAAGATGTCAAGAAAAAGTTTTTAAAAATTAGACAAACTCATCTTCTTCCCTTTGTTGTGTTTCAAATGTGGATTTTAGAAACCTATGCTTGACGTGATCACTTGAAAAGACAAACATGGCTGTTATTTTCAGCAACCATCACCTCCCTACCTTTTAATTTCTTCAAATTATCATTTCACCAACTTTTAAGCTACCTTCTTTTTGACTTCAGCATTTCTTTGGCCCCTCCTAATGATTTTGACAATTATATTTTTCTCTGTCTATTCATAAAAGTTATATACTCATTACATCTATTGTACCTTTACTTTTTTTTCCTCTCTCTTTCTTTCTCTTTTTTCTTCCACCTATCATACAATTTTATTTTTTTCTATAATAAAGAATAGTGAGAAGAAAGAAAAAAAGATAATGAAACAAAAGAGAAAACAAAAAGGAGGAATAGAAAAGAAAAGAAAAGAAAAGAAAAAGAAGTGTTTCGAAAAACAAGGTAAAGATAATACTTTGTAATGATAATAATAAGAAAAAAGGTAAAAATAGAAAAACATAAGTTCTCAATATACTAATTGAATTATCTTATTCATTTGAATTAGCGACAAACCAACTAGAAAAAGATGATTCTAACCACGATCCATTTATGGATTGTCTATTATTGAGTTGTAATTGACCATTAGATAGTTTTTAGGTTTGCAATTTCTAAAATTAACACAAACCCCACTAGATATGTGTCTCTTAGTTTTCCTACCATGCCTTAAGCTTACCTCTAATCTGTTCTATTTAAGGTTTCTCCCACTATCTCTCCCCATGATATCCTTTCCATTAAGCTTGCCTTTCTTGATAGAAAAACATAACTATGGTGAGCTTGTCCATTAGTTTAATCTCTCCTTGTACTTAACTCTTTCCACAAAATCTCTACCAGAGCACTCCATTGCAATTCATTATTTTTAGTAAAGTGGTAATTCTATCCAATTGATCTACACAAATTTCGGATGCGTCTATCTTTATCCGAATAAATATTCCATTACATATGCCATTTAGCCTCTAGCTTAGCCTACCTACTCAATCAATGACCTGTTAACACCTATTAGTGTATTGGAGTAATTCACATTGAGTTGACTTTATACTGGTTCAAGCATTTCACTTCGGACCCCAATCAAGTCAAATGTCAAAGAATTCCTGACTTGAAGGCTCCAACTTACGTACGTGAGATAAAATAAAAATAAAAAAATAAAAAAAAGAGAGGTTATTAATTAGAAAAATCTAAAGCATACATGTGTCCATGGCACACTTGAAAACTGTCCATACTACACAAAATACAACCCATAAACATTACTAGAAGGCGGTTATTATTTTGAATATCCAAGCTGAATATTCTACCATAACTATCAAAGAGTACATATTGATCAAGTTTGATAACTTATTTCAATCTATTGAAGACAAAAGTTTCACAACGAAAAACAAATTCTTTAGTAATTTTAAAGGTAGACTCCTTTTCTCAAATTCATAAACTAGCTTGTAAATTAAATTTGAAGTATTTTTTATATGAAATGAGAATCCAAATTGATTCATATTAACTTATGTTCAATCTTAAATTCTTCATATATACTCAATGTATAGAAAGTAATAAGCACAAAGATCTCACACCAAAAAGAAACAGTCATTAGTAATATTTAAATATAAATTTATCCTTTTTGATACATAAATGAACTTTAAAGTTAGATTTTAAACCTTTTTACACTGTCAATGTTTATTTTGTAAAGAACTCCAAATTTTGTTCCTCGTGAACAGGACTCTAGCACAGTTTTCCAAGTCTTAAACTTCACGGGAAATAAATTTATCTCAACTTCGCTCCTCCCAACCACGTTAGTTTTACCAAACTCATCAACGTTTTGAATATGCTAACCACATCTAACGAACGTATCTATCGGTTCTAGAGCTTGTCCATTATGCATCAACGTATAAAAACCCACAGTCCAGAAGATTGTCCAATATGCCTTAGCATAGAGGACTAGGTAAACTATTTATATTTAAAACAATGGAGTTGTTTTGTGAGCAAGTCAAAAGACTAGAAAACCGTAAAAAAAAATCTTATATTTTAGTATACTTTTAGTTCTTGTTAATATAGGTACGAGATTACGTTTGTACTAAGTGAAGCCACTGACAATAGAAAATCAAATCTTGGGAATGCCGAGTAAATGGTTCCATAATGCATAGCATGTTCACATGGATGAGCCATATTCACTTGCAGTTAGTTGTCTTAGAAGCTATAAACGATCATGCTCGAGGGCACTTTAAGAAAAGGTGAAGAAAAGAAATGCCTGCTAAATAACTGTGCAGGCAAAGTAAGTCAAGTCCAGCCTCAAAGCAATTTGGAAAAGTTGGGTTCAGGGAACATCAAAAAGGAGTTGTGCATGGGGAAATTGTGAAGCAAATGATAGGAATGCCGCGTGGTTTGAAAGTCTTGTCAATGTCTAAAGGAAGATGGGCGTGCAGCTTCTTTACCCCCACCCACTCTGAAAAGCGATGGCTACTAATGGCTTTACCATTAAAATCTACTTCTCATCTGTTTGGACTTGAAATGGTGCACCGCACGGATTGCAGAAAAAAAGGGGGCAATTGATGGTATTGATTTGCTTGGCATCTTTCTTTGAAAGTATCCAAGGGCCAGTGCTCCGACAACCCCACCCTGACTCATTTCCCTACTTTTTAACCCAAGAACTTGCAAATGGGAGTTCCTTTTTGTAGAATATGCTACTAGTTAATGCAAAAGGTGTCTTGTTCCAGTGCAGTTCGATGCCACAAAATTGTACACCGTTGGAACTCCTACTTTTTAATATAGAAATCTCAGTTCAACCTACTTTAAACATGATTTTCTTTCAGCTACCCTTTATCTAGTAACAGGTTATCATAATGCTTTTGGACGGTTGTGTCTCAGGTCAAAAAGGTAGCAGGAACGAGGAGCAAGGCGAAAAGGGAGAAATAAGTAGGGCTTGTTTCGATTGGGCTCCATCATGATGGTTGGTATGTATGATCAATATATGAAATATAGCTTAATTTATACATAAATTCAACATGTTCAAATTTATTGCTGAACCTCATTATCTATAGCCTGCTTGGTCTATTCTAAGAAAACGTGTTCAATTTATTGTTGCTAGCACTCTGGCCTACGGTGTGGGCGTTCTAAGAGCTAGACCCCAGCAATATCCCACGTGAAGTAATGTCCACCAACGACCTTTTAGCCACTGTTTTTTAGTTTAACGAGGATAAATATTATACAATAGAGCAAATAATTTGATATTATATTATGGACAAATTTCATATGGTTATATTGTTCTTTTCTTAAAGCACCAAATAAACCTAAGAGTTACTTTTGGTCCCTTTAATATGTCACATGACTGCAAGCTAACTTTCTTATGCTGCAACTTGTTTTTATTCCAGTCTTTGTGTGATTGTGTTTTGTGTAAATATTTTAGTTTTTGTCATATATTTATTAATTTTTACACATACCAAAAATGAAAAAGAAAAAAGTATTTTTAAAAAACATAATTCATCCCCCCTCTTAGGTTGCTATAGGATCTAATATATTCTCTTCAAGAGATCGTTATAGAACTAAGTTTTTTGTTTGTTTGAAAGCTAGGTAAAGGTGGTAGTAGTGAGTGTCGAACCTAGGATGTCTTTAGTTCTAGGCAATACTTGCTCTAACTTTACAAAACATTTCTTGATGTTAAAGGACCAAGGTAAGACTAAAATGTTTGTGTTATCACCTTTATAAAAAATATATCCTGTTTTATTCAATGTTCAACACATTCCAAGTAATTCTCTCTAACCCTTTCCAGTTGATATGGGCAGGCTAAGAGGTAGACTTCGTACCATTGTGAACAAATTCTCTCTAACTCCATTCAACCTAAAGTAAACGAAGAACTTCCAGTGTCACATTTTATATACCTCTTGGTCACGAAATTACCTGAATAAGTTGTCAAATAACTCAATCTTTAAACATACTTCTACAAATGATTATTTATTGTCTCTTGAAAGTTTGAGCTAGAACCACAAGTAAGATTCCCCCACGGTTGCTATGTATATTGTTTGAAACCTAATTCTTTTTCTCATTAGTACTGTTTTTGCATATCAAAAACCTTGAATCATTTACAACGTGCCCTTGTTCTTAATTTTTGACAGCAATCTGATGTGGTTAAAATCAGAGAATTAAGGATTATTCAGTTTTCTCAAAACAAATTGATTCAGAAACTTGTTATTCATGTCAAGATACTGATTAAGTATTTCAATTTTATTTTTTTCTATGTATAAAATATTATGAAATGATTACTAAAAAGGAGTACAGTATCAAAGAAAAAACTTTAAATTTAAATATATACTTCACAATTTACCTTTATATCAATTAAACATTTCATGTGTTAATTCTCCCTATTGTCAATTGACACAATTATGTCAATGTTTGAGTTTCCTGGCCATGTCTAGGCTATTTTTAGTATCAAATTATCATCATAGTTGGATGACTAAGTCATAAATGAGTTAGGTCACAAGGCAAGAGCAAAACAGCCTTCCTTCGTATAGGTCTAACCTCAGCCTCATAAATTAAGAGCTGTGGTTTGATAGAATACAACCACAATCATGTATTGTCCAACTCTGTAATGGTAGCTGGGCACAACCTACTCACGATGGTTAGGTTGCAGAGTTTTTTTCGCTTTTTCTGATTGGTAAAGGAGGTGAAGAATTAGTGGTGTTTCAAACTTAGGATCTTTTTGGTCTTAGCTGCTTTGGTTGTGACCGAGCCAAGGCTTCTTAAAAATTTTGTTATATATGACAAACAATTGGAAAAAGATAATTTAAATAATCGTAAACTTGAAGATCCCGAAATGTGAAACACAAGGGAAATTTTCTTCATGTGTTTTTCAAGAATAAAACCAACAAATAGATAAGAGCAAAGATGGAGCCTCGAGTGGTGATATTTCCAGACTTAGCAAGGAGAACAGGGTCAATGCAGTTTTGGAACTTTATTGGCTAATCAACCGCTAAAGTCCCTTTCAGAATCCTGGCGCATCAAAAAAAAAACTTGAGTGTGAAGTACTTTATCACCACATTTTGTCTACGAGTCCTCCAGTGATCATCCCAGGTTTTAATTAGGTTATACTCCGTTTCTCGAAACATTGGCCCACCTCCACCACGCCCTTTTTTAGTTCCAACTCCAGTTTCAATCACATTCCCACTGCAATCAAAAAGGAGACACACATTCACAATCCCACTATGGAAGACCAACAAGATCAAAAGAGAAGAAGATTATAGAGATAAAAAGGAAGCATGTGGGTCGATTCAACAAAAGCAATCTGCATGAAATTTTCCATTTGATGGTGATTACCTAACAAATTGATTAAAGTAATGTAATCTACTTAGTTTAAAAGTTTGGTTGTTAGGAAGATCTTAATGATTTTGGTGAAGCACAATAAGACAGACACTACCAAGATCTTGCAAATCATACTTTGGCCAAAGCTCATATTCCCCGACAACAGAAAAAGTCTATATTAGTGATCGGCACAGTTATAGCTATGGATTTAAAAACAGCTTATGGAACTCTTGAATATGTTATTGTTTTTATTTTTAGTTTATTTTGCTCGTTTAAGCACACTTCCCGCTAAGATTTTTTGGTGGCCAATGTGGTTTATTTATAATCAATCACCGATTAAGCAGGTTTCTGGTTGCGGTTGAAATTTTTTAAGTATTATTTTCTTTGGCGGTTATCCGAGAACCAGTGATATAACTTGACAAAAATGGTGGCCAATGTGATCGTTCACTAACTGCATTCTCAAAGACCTTTTTACCTATTTAACTCAATATTTATATATAAGAAAAGTACGACCTTTAACTAAAGAACAAATCCCACTTGCTCTTTGATGTCGATACTAAGAAGGATGTTAGAGATACTGCTTTAAACAATGTTGATGCTAGCGTGCCACCCATCTCGTATTTCTGAATTTCTTTACAGGATTTGATGCTGATCTTAATGGAAGTGGCACCGTCGCACTAGAGCTCATGAACGTATAAAATTAAAAGCAATGATTCTTTGGCCTGAACTTTTCGAGCAACTACCTCTTATGCTGTTTACCCGGTTGGCTGGGGTGGATGGAGACCGTCGCTCCTGCAGGGCCTGCCGACTGCACAGTGGTACTACAGATTTGCTGTCCCACCAACGGAAGGAGAAGATGCACAGAAATGAACAAAGTCTTCAATATTTCTTTTTGCCTTGTGATGAAGCACTAAAGTATATAAATATATAGAGAGAGAAAGTATGTGTATATATATATAGAAAGACACTGCAGTTTTCAAATGCTTTCTCTTACCCAATTGGGGGAAGTTATGTCTAACATGGTGTACTGCCTGACTCATTACGCTTGCCACACATAAGTGACAGAGTCCGTCAAACGTGGAGGACCGCGGCATTGTGGATGCCCCCTCTTCCTTTTGAGTATTTCAACACGCACGAGTGAGCACAGCCTGATCATGTGCCTCTCAAAGTGCCTTCTTTCATATTGTTATCAAGACTTGGCAGAAAAGGACAGGGACATCATTCCGAATCTTTACCAAAAAGATCAGCATCAGGATCCACATGCGTCTCGTTATGCCCTTGATTTATTTCAACTAATCAAGCATTTCTCCAATTCAAACACTCAGAATTATGCTTGACCCACCAATGATTATTTTGAAATATTCAACGCTAGCGATATGTTGTTAGTCTGTCCCTCCTCCTCCTGTCACTAAATTTTGCTCCAGCCTTATCAATCATAGCTTAGGTAACAAGAATATGGCAGTAGACATAAAACTTGTAATGAAGCTGTGAAAAATGACTCTTAAAACTCCCACAATAAGAAAGGAATTATTTAGTGACCTCCAGACTCTGTCAAAGAAGCATATCTAGTGTGAAATTCACGATCCAATAAAGTACTTTCAGATGCTCAAGACATCATACAATCTTGGTCTAGATGCTACCGAAGCAACAAACCTTAAGTCCTCCAATCGCTGGTCAGATAGGATGGAAAATAAAGATCTCGCATCTGGGTAATCATGGCCTACTACAATATGGTAGCATAATTTTAACACTATCATATAACTCACTTTAGCACCAACTAAAGTGATATCTCTTTGTACCAACTCTATTTAATACTCAAGTATCAAAGGACCCATTTCTCATCGGTGCTAGTTACAGAAGCACGAGAGACGATTGTTTAAACAATCCCATATAAGCATGTTGATATATCAATATATAAATAGTCTAATGGTTAATTATTGGTTGTCAAGACTGAGGTTTTGGATTCAACATGTCATACTTGCAAACCTCTTTTACTTAATCCAAAAAAAAAAAAAAAAGAGAGAGAAAAATGCATTTGATACTTTTATACCATGAAACATTCAAATGATAAGCGTGGATAGCAGAACTACAATCAGGAAGTCTTGAACTACTAGCATGAACCTGAAAGCATACTCTTCTCATAGCCTTAAACTGCTAACATGAGCCGGAAAGCATCTTTTCTCATAGCCTTCTCAGGGGATCTACAAGCATGATTCGTTGAAACATACGCTTTTAGGATCACCTCTCTTCAAAACTATGTCTTCAAATTTGGTTCTTCCAAAATACTTAAGGTCCTTACCCCATCAAGAGTTGCCGTGCTATCACAATGAATCGGCTTATGCTTTGAAGCATCCGTGCTGAGCACAAGATCCACAATAAACCTCAACCAAACTAATTTCTGGGCTGCTGCTGAGCATGCCATGTACTCGGTCTTCTTGGTTCATTGAAATATACCTGATTATTTTTTTGCTATTCCATGCAATTCTGGCACTATTATCCAAGAAAAGCATATCTAGAGTTGATATCTGCTCGCGTAGTCGTTACCTCAATCAGCATTGCTATGGCCAATTGGTCCTCAACATTAACTCTTATCCCAATATACGTAACTCGGCTGTTCCTAAGAGGTAGCTCAATGTCCTCGTTATTAATTTCCAATATTCAAGTCCAATGAAGCGAATACCTGATAACAATTCATAGCATATAACTGGCCAGAGTACAAGTCATAGAGTATATTAGCTCTCTAATTTGTTAGCACAAGGATTACAAGCCATCTTTTAATATCATCTTGGATGCTAGGACACATCCCTTGGCATAAGCTCTTTCCTTTAGCAATAGTACTGTCAATGGGCTTGTGATGATGTATTTCAAAATATTCAGAATCCTCGTATCAAAATTTCGTTGAGACAAATCAAGAACATAAATTTTGGGCTTATATCCTTCACCTTAAAGTTTAAAAGTATTTTTATTGTAACAAGAAACTCATTCTCACTTTTGACAAGTAGTATGTCATCAAGATTTCACTAATAAAATGATGACACTTCCATTGGACTTTTAACCTAGACACAATGGTCTTCTTCACTCATTGTGCATCGAAAGTAGCATGATGAAACTTGAGAAGATTGCTTAAGTTTATAAATGGACTATTTGTGCTTGCACACTTCGCAATCTTGTCGCTTAGCCATTTAGTGGTAAAAATCAACTCTTTATCATTTTCACCAAGTATCATGTCATTGAAGTTCAACATCAAATGATGAAGCTTCCCTTGGATCATTAACAAGACACAATGGTCTTCTTTGATCATCATAAGTTGATTTAAAGATGACTTGACAAAATCTTAAGTACCATTTTCTAAATGATTGCTTTAGAATGTAAGAATGTAGACTTTGCTATTTTGTCCTTTAGCCACAAAGTCAATGGATTGATCCACGTAGATCTAATTATCTAGTTCCCCATCAAGGAAAATTAACTTTTATTCAATTGGCAACAATTGTCAAAATCAAGGAAAGTCAGGCAAACCTAATTATATACCCTCCTACTAGGTACAGTTTTTTTGTCATAAAACAAGCATCGTTACTCTCCGTTAAACCATCTATTTTGTATTTAACTTTACATTCGCCCCTAACGGCCTTTTTCCTTTGCAACAAGTTTTCAAGATCCACGACATATTTAATTTTCAATAATACTATGTCATCATTTCGTCGTCCTTATTTACCGATTCTTTAATAAGAGATGAGAAAGCCTCTCGAATATCATCATCTTGGAAAGCAATTATGAAAGCTTCTCTTCAATCTAATAATAGTGATGAAAGGAATGCATATTTTCTGTTTGAAAGCATATTTTTCTTTATCTCTTGTTCCTTTTTTTTTTTTTTTTGTATTTGGACCGTAAGCCTGAGAACATAATGACAGCGTGCACATGAAAATGTAGCAGTGGAAGTTGAAGAGCTTTTCTTTACTTGTTTTTCGTATGGGTAGTGATTGGATGTACCTTCTGACTCATCACCCAACACTGAGGCTCGATTACTTGGGCCTATAGTTTGGACCTGTAGGATACTCAGGTTCATGAAATTGGGGAAAACCCATTCGACAAAACGCGGCTGGGTAAAGCGTGGGGTGGACTTGTTTCAATCCACCAAACCAGTAGTGCAAACCCAGGCCCTCCATTCTTGGGCACTGCGAATCGATGCCCTTTTGACTGAGGTGTATCTTTTAAGAGAAATTACACAACGAAGACAGAATAAGAGAAGATTTATGGGCTCCGTTTCTTGTAAATCTTAAGCTCCAGAGAACTCCTATTAATCTTTGTTTTCTTTTTCCCTTCTTCCCTTCTGGTTACTGCAATAATTCGAGAAATGCTTAGTTAACTTGAGGAACTTGTTAAAGAACAAGTAAAACAAATATACAAATATTACAAACAAAGAACACACTGCTGTCAAGCCTTTTGTCCCGGGAAACAACGGTGCAGCTCTGGAGGTATGTCTATTCTTATTCAGGAGCCAAAGCAGTGTGGAAACAATTATATGTGGCGAACAAGAGTTCGTGGTTGGACACAAGTGTTAAGTGGCTAAGAATTCGAGCTTAAAGAGCAGCCAAATGTCTGAACGAGAAAGCCGATGAGCATGACACAAAGTGGTCCTCCATTTATAATTGCTCCCCTCAATTCATCGAGGATGTACTCCGCTTGTTGCATGCTAGATATTTATACATGAAATTCCCTATCAATTTCCTTAATACAAGACGGTCGCCGCTGTTGGCTTCAAAACTTTTGACCCTTCGTGCCAACAAGAAGCCCAGAGGAAGAGCCGGCTCCGCGAGTTTTGAGTTTTGGTACGACACCATACACGCAGTGCCGAGTGCACCTCAGGGGACCAACAGTTTGAGAAGTTCGATTTACAATGACCTGGTGCTTCCGGGGACCAGTTCAATTATTCTTGTTTGCTCCTTTATTGTTTTGAGATGTCCCCTTTCTTCAGAGAAATGAGACTAAGAAAAATATAAAAAAAATTTATTTAGATTTTAAATAAACTGAAAGTATGAGGAAATTGCAAACAGGAAATGAAAATAAGTTAAAAGACAAGAGATCGCATATAGTTTAATTCTCACTAAGGTTACATTTTGAAATGATAATGCCAAATATCATTTTTTAAGTGATTAAATAAGAATTTTCTAGCTCTAATATTTCCTCCGGCTTGAAATAAAATCCTTAGTTTGGAACAAAAGTAATTATATTTTCCTTCTTGGAGACTAATAAGTTTTTTCACTCTACTTTTTTACTTTGGATTCTTCTCTCTTATTTTTCTTTTTCTTTTACTCACACATCCAATAACACAACTTTAGAGTATCAAATTTAAGACCAAAAGATTAGACACAATCATCTTAATGTATTAGGTTTGATATTCCATTTCTTTTAAAAATAAAAATTGAGTTTAATTCAAACCTTACTCAACTCGCGAAAGTGAAATGCAGGATGGTGATCGTTGACGTCGATAACGGCGGCTGGAGACCGGTGGCTAGAGTTAGAGACAATGGACGAAGGTGGTCGAGTAAAACAGCTAAGAATAGAAATGTGATGACACGGAACATTAGCACAGCGGCCGGCATTGGCGCAGGGGTCGATTTAAGCATGGTGGGCTTTTTGTCCTAGAAAGAGGCACCGGCCATTTCGTGGACGCTTCCACTTTTGACAATTTTGACAAATTTTCATTCATGATAAGATCAAAAGTCAAGGGGAATGCTTAAAAAGAGCCAATGTTCCTTTCCAAAACCCAACTTGCTTGAAAATGTCATGCGTTGCCATGACAAACTTTGCAGTGTGAGTAGGGATAAGCATGAAGAGACAGAGGGGGCAGCCAGAAGATTTGCGAGCCATACCCCCATTTTGTCTCCAAGTCGTCTTAGGAAAAGCACCATAACGTGGCTAAAACCATTTGTTTTACCAACTTATTTATTATCTAATTTGAAAAACATTCGAAGAAAATTATGAAATATAAAAAATAATCTATATCTATCTATTAAAAAAAGTCTACTTATATAAAATTTTGACTACTCTTTTAAATGTAACTATTTTAATAATCTACTTATAGTATGATAGCGGATAAGAACTACAACAAAGGCCCTTTCAATCCAGCCAAATGATTATACAACAAATTTCACAATATAAATGGTAGCAGAAAACTTTTCGTGTATGCTCTTAACGAAATTCGCCAAATCTTTTCATTTAAAAAACAACCCAAGTATCCGCTGCATACCATTTGAAAATACTCTCGTTAACTTTGACCGGTAAGTTGTAAAAACAACTTCTAATCACATCGTCACACCCGTCCATTGGCGTAAGAATAGACTATTAAACTTTAAGGTTTTAGAATGGGTTCTTACACTTTAATAATAACCAAATCGAGAGTTTGGCCAAGTTTTTTCCCCTTTTCTAAACAATTGTCATCTTATGGTTAACAAAAATGTTACTATCATAAGGACTAAAGATTTAATTTAAAAAGTTGAAGGATCTTTCTTTAACTTAAACTTCACCATAATACTGCTCATCTCTAGTATAGAACTCATCATCTCTAACACCCACTTGCAAACCAAGATATGGTTATAATACCAATGCTTCTAAGAAGTAATGAGTCTAGAGTATGACTTAAAAGTTCAACTTAAAAAATAAGTTTAAGAGTTGAAAGCTTTATCTTTATTTTAAACTTAATTTCAAGATTACTTATTTTCAATATGAGACTCTTGATCTTAAACAATTACTGTTTGCCTTTTAAATCCTTCATTTTTCTTTTTCTTTTTTTTTTTCTTTATAAAGGTACAATAAAAAGTTGCAATTTTTCAAAGAAAGCTACACTGTAGAACAATGGCTTTAGTTCAATGAATGAAATTCGACTCTCATAAAGATGACAATGTTTTTTTGCTGCCCCAATTCTCTTTTTGTCTTGGGTTGAATTTGCATAAAATATATTGTAAAATAAACATGCTCCTCATTCTTTTAAATAAAATTTTATTTCATGAGAATTACACTTACAGAATATTTGATCTTACAGAATACCATGAGATATGATATTAAGAATTTTCCTCCAAATTTTCTCTCTAACTTTGGCATTTATATATTTGACACATTATTATCCCTCAAAATTTTCACATGTTTTTCAAACATATTTTCGACTACTTTCTCAACATCAAACGATACTTAGAGACATTTAAAACTTTCAGTTGCAGAAAATTCTTCAAAGCATTAGACTTTTAACTTTATCCAAATTCATAACCACCTAAAAAGTAATATTTCCAACCGACTTCTATCTTGTTTCATAATTCCAATTTGGAGCGCCCATCTCTATATCCTATTTTCTGACATACATGCCACAACCGCCCATTAAATAAAATACGTTTCAGTTGACAACATCCCATTTATAAATTGTTAATCGTAGAAAACATCATAAAAAATCATAGAAGGCATTTAGATCAACATGAACATAAAATAATCATAAGCTACAGATTTAACCTATACAACTACCGTTGAGAAATAAAGAGGAATACGTGATACATGCCTTAAAATTGCAGCAATGCTTAAAACATTGTTTCCCCGTTTCAATAACGTAATACCTTAGCTATTTATTAAATTCTGAGAATAGTGTAAGGTTATAATATAATTAATTTGAGTATTGAATAAACTAAAACTAAGCTAATTAAATGTGTCTTAAGAAAGCTACGACCATAAGTTTGATATAAGACTACATGTCTATCAAGATCATTTTTCTTTGTGTTTTAAACATGTTCAAGTTCTTTCACATTTTTTAAAATCAAGTCAGTGGAAAAAATATGTAGACTATATAAAAGTCAACCCCATGTTCGTCTTGTTTGCAAAATCAATTACTATATTTAAGTATGAACTTTTTCATTGGCCAGGCCTCGAGGATGTCTTGCACTTAGCTCGATTCTCAATAAAGAAACATAATCGCATTTCATTTTCTGAGTTAAGTACAAGCATTTCGTAAATAAAGAAACGTAGTTTGTTTGCATATACAGAGACGATGAAGTCAGAAACCACACATTAAAAAATAAAAGAGAATAACACTAGCATCCAATCAAATTCGATATAGTTCTTAACAATTTCTTGATTACTGTATTTAACACTTCCTTGAAAATATCTAATGAGTCAAATAAACACAATTGGATACTTTTGACCAGGAAAAACAACTTGACGGATGTAATAAAGCACAAAAAAATATTTCAAAAATTTATTTGACTAGAAAATAACTCAAGTTTTGGAAATGAAAATAGCTAAATCAAGAACTAAAGCTTTAAAAAGCAAAGAAAATTACTACTTTATTTATTATTGTTTACATCAGTATTAAATCAATCCCCACTTCTTATGGTTAAGTTTCATTATTTAATTAATCATCCTGTCTTATCTATGATTTTTTTTATGTTATTGTGATGGAATCATTATAAACTTATGCCTTTTATTTTAAATAAAAAAATTAAAAAGAAAAGGAAAACATAGAAACGATAAGACACATGAATGTGGCACCCACCACACCGCCTTCCAATCATTGTGATTAAAACATCATTGTTGCATTGACAGTAATATTTCTCATTTCAATATTTTATAAAATCAAACACATCAAATCTTCTTTTATTTTAAATATTAGTCAAGAATCAGTTTAATTAGTATATGGAAAAAGATTAGTAGTCGAACAAAGTTTAAGATAATCAAATCCTAGCGGGAACTTCGAAAGTGGCTTTTATTTAATCCCAGATTAACGGCCTCTTGCCAGCCACGATCCGCCTCTTATTCACCGACACGTGCGCGTCCCTGGGCCTAGTATGGGTGGCCGCCACGCAGACAAATTTGTCATGGCATGGGTGCTTCGCCCCCATTGGTTGTTGTGTACAAGGAAACAAAATCTGTCATGCGTGTCCCCAGTTCGACAGGGATGTTTCCATTATCTAAATTTTGTTGTTTTTGAGGCGTATAACCATTTGATTTATTCACTAATCAAAAAGTGTTGAACGAATGTCTTAAATTCGGTCACGTGTCGGTGGATGCTTGAGCTTGTGACGGCTCACCAGCCGTTTTCCAAAATAAATTTAAGACTGAAAGTGAGGAGGCAAAAAGGAAGAATGAAAAAAAAGTGAAATCTAGAAATTCCAAATCCCCGTCAAGGATCAGTTTGATGGGCTTCCAGATTTGGGAGGTTGGACCACACTGAAAGCGGGCCTGAAGCCATCCAAAATTAATACGACACTCAAAATTTTGCAGGATGACGTGAATGCCAGAACCACGAGAAAAGCAACAATCAACAACTGGGAATCGCACGACTCCACTCCTGTCATTACGTGATTTTCTCAGTCTGATTCAGTAAAGCCTGTCTAGAACTGATGTTGTAATCATAAGCGTCCTCTCCAGACTGCCATGACCGATTTCGTGTTAAGACAAACTTGATTGTGGTCCATCTGAAATAGGGACGTGTTAGTGTCAGAGGTTAACAAGTTGGAATCCATTGCTTTTAGGAAAGAAGTAACAAGTGACTTTCTGCAAATACAAATCTTGAGAAGCTAAAATCCAGAATTAACTACTTAATAGGCATTTGTCTTTCTTAGAGCAAAAGTAGGACAATAGGTTAAATTGTTTATTCCAATAAAAATGGGTTGTATAATTTTTTTTATAAGCTACTCTTACTTCTATTATCACTGTGGTGTTGTTAAGTTATTTTTTATTGTTTAGCCATATAATTGAGTTTCATGCTTTTTGTATAATGCATTTCCATTTATTATAATGCAACAACCTAATTATAAACTTAATAGTGTGTACTATTCAAGGAGTTAATTTCTGACATTAAAATTAAATTATAATTTCCAAAATATTCATCAGTTGAATTTTTCTTAATATTCTTAACACAATTTGTGTAAATTAGGAGTAAAATTTAGACCTGATCTTGCTTTTTGATTAAAATTAGCAATAGGGTTAATTTAGGAAATTTACTAAGACAGCCGGGGTGGTGGGCTTTATCCAATCACATAACGCTCGTGATGACTTGAAACAGTTTCCAAGGTTCAGATGAGCGCGATTGAAGCCGAAACGCGGCTCAAGTCGATTTAGCCAGTCGAAGACTCAATTTCATTTTCCTTTTTGTTTACTTCAAATTTTCCCACAAATTAAAATCATAGGAAGAATAAAGCGAAGAAGAAGGCAGTCCTAATTTGGTGAGATTTTTTTTCTCCTGTTTCTCCTTCTCTCTCTTGTTCTCCCCCTTAACCTTCCAGTACCTTAGCGGCAACCTCCGCAACCATTTCAATTGACTCGGATGAAATTCTAATAGTTCTTCTTGCTAACCTTTGCCATAGTGTAAATATCATTCCACTTCTCAAATATCACTTTAAACGATTCTGCATTTCTGTGTCAATAGAGGATTTTGGTAAGCAGTACTTGAACACACTGTTACAGTCTATTCTTTGAGCTCCAAATTGTACCGTATCAAGAAGTATTGGAGTTTTTATGTTCAGGTAGAGCTTGGTCCCTACTTGATGTTCTCTGATTATGAACCTGGCTTTCTAAATTCGTCGAAACAAAGTGCTTTCATCTGTTGTGGGAGATTAAGAAGTGTTAGGAGGTAATATTCGCCAGATCTTCGTCTTTTTCCGTTCTTATCCTTTTGCTTCTTATCTCTGTTTTAGTCAGTGTGAGCTGTGAATTTCTGGTACTTAGAACTCTTAATTAATCTCCTAATTTGTGTATGGAGTGTTTTTTTTTTTTTTTCCATCATTACCAAGTTTATATTGTATAAAGAACACTATTTTCATGTTCATGATTGAGATCTGGCGGTTTCAATGCAGTGATTTTCATTTCTTTTTCTAGTTTGTTTCGATCTTGGTCCGGATATAAAAAGATACAGCTTTTGATTGTATTGTCTTAACAGTGGACTTGCGCTGAAGTTCGACTCACTGGCGCCATGGTATTCGTGGGTTGTAGTTTACTGGGCTAAGATTACTGTACTTAACCCTCCCAATGAATAAATAAATAAATAAAGGAAAAGAAAAGGGCATCGTATAATTAAAGCTAAAAAGTAATTGGGTGGTCGCTAAGGTACTTTTACATTATGTGTAACAAGCTTCATTCGACCAGAGCTGGATGTGGAGTGCATTATCAAGGCGAAATAATGGAATTATTTTTTCTTTTCTGTTGCATTACATTGTCCAAATTTTCTTGAAGGAACTAGTTGACGGTAGAAATCAATTGCCAAATATGCGTTTTCTTGTGATTGAGAATAGATTGTTGTGAAATGTTGGAAAATTGCCGTGAAAGCTGTTCCACCCTATGTATAACTAAAGAATGGCTGTTTACGGATGACTTGGTGGAACTGTTGGAATTTTAATTAGTGAAACAGTTTAAGTTTATTTGCGAATTGTTAGTTTTCATTACATCTCAGCTATTACATGGATTTGTCATTTCACTGGTAGCCAAAATTTTTAAACCTTTCCCACTGATCAGATGGTAGATGAAAGATCATAACTTTCATGTTTTTGATCATTAATAATTGCCACAAAACCTCTGATGGTCAAGGACATCCCTTTACTGTTTTCTTTTTATATAAAGGGATAAGTCTTTCACTGTTGGAGAACTATACAACCTATATGCACCATGTTCTGGATCAGTATAATTTTGTTAGTAGAAGAGAGCTTGTTGTTTGCAGGTAACTCATGATGATTTCGGTTTTCATTTTGGTGGGTTTCTAGTGTCCTCAACCAAGTGGTTCACCTTATGATTTTCATTGAAAACTACCTCAATTCGTGAGAGATTTTGATATACATAAGCTTTAGCCATTTGAAGAGATGTGGTCGGCCTGCTCTCAGCTGGAATGAAGACTATGCAGGTTCTCCCCCTATAATATCTTAAAGTCATCCTCTCTGGATTTTAGCATTTGTATCTTGTTTTTATTTGGTGCAAGAGTTTCTTTTTCTTTCAGTTGTTAGCTTTTTATGCAATTGTAGTTCTAACTGAGATTCTCCACTTCTCCTGTGCTCAAACCAATACTGCTTCTCAAATGTCATATACACTACGTGTTATATCACTATATAGTTCATATTATCTTGTCAAACAATGTCACGATCATTTAGCATTGAACAAGTATGCGGAAATCTGCAACTGCAGTCAGACATCTATGGTACCTTGTTGTGATGAACCATGATACTTGATTTGGCGCCACCAGTACTTCCACATTATTGCATCCCAGTACCACTAGAACCCTGAAACAACATTGTAGCTTCTGCAAATTAATTCACGTCGAGGACTTAAATAAATTATATGCCTTTTGCTTGCAGATGTAGTTTAATAAATCCATAGGGTAATTGGAATTTATGATAACTAGGTGAATGTTTGCTAAGCATGATGTTTTTGTCAGAATTGAAGATTTCAGTTAATCCATGTTTTTGAAAATAGAAAATTAGAAAACATTACCTTGCTTTTCAACCTCTGTAGCTGTGCATTTCCGTGTAACATTTTCTTTGTGGGGTATTCAAGATATCTTGTCACTGAAATGAAGAGAACTTTTGTGGCCTAACAGGGCACACAAGAAGTCCAATCCTCAACCCAGGCTTCGCATGAGTCCCAGGGTGACCAACCAAACAATCACACAACTGAGGCTCCTGTGACAGATTCTGCTTCAGTATCTACTTCAAGCAATGACGGAAAAAAAGTTTCACGCCAAGATATTGAACTTGTAGGAAAATCAATTCCTAATATGTATTCTTATTGTTTTTTTTTTTTTTTTTTGCTTGTTTTGTTTCACTTATCTTGCCTGGGATTGCAACTCATCTCTTTCTCATCTTTATTTTGATAATTGTGTAAAATGGCTGTTGTAGGTCCAGAATCTAATAGAACGGTGTCTACAGTTGTATATGAATAGAGATGAGGTTGTGAAAACCCTCCTGACACGCGCAAGGATAGATCCTGGATTCACAACGCTGGGTAGGAAGCATGAAGCCTATTTTTAAGCTTTTAACTTACTGTTTACATTTCATAGTTAGAATTTTAATCAAAATGGATATAAGTAAAGTAGTGAATGAATTGACAAACTGGATATAAGTAAATATATCTGTTTTTATTTTATTTTTATTTTTTTTGGAAATAAGAAAGGGAGTGTTATATGTGAATTTTTTTTCCCATTATATCTTAAGCAGCGTCTTGATCTGAAGGTCTTATATATTTGTTATTATTTCATTTAGTGTGGCAGAAATTGGAAGAAGAAAATGCCGATTTTTTTAGGGCCTATTATATTAGGCTAAAGTTGAAGAAACAAATCCTCCTGTTCAATCATCTGCTCGAGCATCAGTATCATCTGATGAAGTATCCAGTACCTCCAAAGGTTCCTTTGGCCCCCATACAAAATGGGATTCATCCCATGCCTGGTAAGTTTTCAGCTTGCCGTTGTTTAAGGACACAGATTACCCATATTATTTCGAGACAATTGTAAACAGTGAGTCTTTGGACTATTTAGGAATCCTTACTTATTGAAGTATGTGGTACTTTCCATTAATTCTGGTTGATGAATATCTATTTCCAATTCTTAAATAATTTCCTATTAAGGTAGATGCTGTACTGACATTTCCCTTCTACATGCTATTTTTGGAAACTTCTCCCATTTTCTGGAACTTGCAGGCTTCACATTACTTCTTTTTCCTGAATAAGTGGTGTGTAAGTGGGAATTGTCGTTGGATTTTCTTTATCTTAGTATGGAGCTTTGCTTCCTTTAGGATGTTGGTTAAAAAATTGTCTTTAGGCTTGAAATCATGGTTCTGATGATTGCGCATCAATTTTTCATTGATAATTTTTTTTTTGTTGCAAAAGGTTGTAAGTTGGAATCTTCCTATGTGCCATTCTTATATTATCATTGTCATTGTTACTCAACGCCACTTGTTTGCAGTGCAGTTAACAACTTACCCATGGGATACCCTGTGCTACAGCAACCTCCAATTCCAGCAGCGGGTCAGCCTCATCTTGATCCGATGAGCTGTGGAATATCAAGCTGTCATGTGGTTAATGGCGTCCCAGCACCAAGCAATTTCCATCCTATTCGGATGAACTCTGGGAATGAGTAAGAATTTAATTTCTGCATCATTCATCATTAATAGAACTTGTACTTTGCTCTGTGTTTCAATTTGTTTGTGCGTGTCTATGAATGTTATTACATCACTTCTGAAATTCAAGGATTTGACCAATGAAATATCAGTTGTCTATTCACGAGATGATGTATTTGCTTCTGTAGTTCACATCGTGTGTTTGCATCCTTTGTTTATTTCTTCTCTTGAACATGTGTCCCAATATTGCAAAAAGTATGCTTTGGATGACATTGTCTTGTCCATGGTCAATATCTTATGGCATGAATGGGATTAATCCCCACTTTTCCTTCTTTCTAAATAAAGCAGTTTTGCTTGATGGACGTTGTACTAATGTCATGTGTGTTTGTTTTTGGAAGTATGGTGATGGAGAGCAGTGCTGCTGAGGTGGCTCCAATTATTCCACCAAATGGCACCATGTCATCCATGTCAGAGATGCCTGTAAGTCCTACATCAGTTGCATCCAGTGGCCATTTCCCATTCAGTGCATCAGAAATATCAGGGATTGGAGTCGACACTTCAGCACTTGATACAGCATTCACATCAGATGTGGCAAGTTCAGTAGGACTGCAACTAGCACCAGATGGTGGGGCTGGAAACTCGAGGGATTCTCTCAGATCATTTGACCAGATCCAGTGGAATTTCAGTTTATCAGATCTAACAGCCGACTTGTCAAACTTAGGAGGTACTTTGGAGCTTACCTGTTGATAATTCTAATTGGTAAATATGTAACTGTGATGACATTATATTTCTGTAAATCGTTGTGCACACAAGTTCAAAAGAAAGTACATGAGGAACGACAAGGAATTAAGAAGTTGGATGCAGTGAAATTTCTTCTGAAAGAAAGCATGAAATGTACTAGCAAACATGGAGAACTTGAAGTCATCTGACCTCCGATTTTGTTTCTTTTATGAGGAGCGTTGAGTCATTCTGGAACTGACTGACGTTTTGATTGTTGCTTCTTGCTACTAGCTCATTAACAATATAATGCACTGTGATTACTTGATCGTTCTGTTATTATATCAAGTAAATCCCTCCCACCTCCCACGTGGATGGATATACTTTCACTTAGGACTAAGTACATCCTTGTCTGTTCCTGATGATTTCATAATTTTTAAAATTGCCTTGAACCATTTGCAGATTTAGGAGCCTTGGGTAATTATCCTGGTTCTCCCTTCTTGCCGTCGGATTCAGAAATTTTGCTTGATTCTCCTGAGCAAGAGGATATAGGTAATGGAAATCACACACCTTATTTCTGATTTTCAGTAGTTATGGTTTCAGTGATTAGTGATGGACCATCATAATCCATATTATTTGTTTCAAAGATGCAAAGATGCAAAGATGTCTATATTACAACTTCATAGAAATTTAGGACTGGAGGTGCAAAAGATGTATTGGTTCATTGCAATACCCACCGAAGAAGAGTGAAGGTCCTGTATGGTACTCTCAAGACATGGTTTGACTAGACAACACTGGCTTGCATTTTGATCTAGGTTGATGTATTTTTTGATATCAGTAGATTCACTCTTGGACTCTGTATTTGAGTACGTTTAATATTTTTCTCTTATAGTTTTCTTATGGTCGGCAACACATGGAAACTGTTTACTGGGGTCTCCAGGTGGCCCTAATGCTTCCATGATTTCTATTATTACATTCGAACTTGTTTTATCTCTGTTTTGCTAGTTGCACCCTAATTGCTTTACTCATTTTCAGTGGAGGAGTTCTTTGTTGATTCTGTCCCTGGACAACCAAGCTCTCAATCAGATGAGGAGAAACCCTGAAGGTGAGGGCATTCTGCTTCACTTTAAATTTGTTAGGATAGAGTAAGGATAGATCAACGAATAAAAATTTGACATTCATTTACCTGGCATTTCGGAGTTTTGTTATTGACATATTTAAACCTTCAAGCATTGTAGTTAGATAGTTTTTGCTCTCCATTATGATTTTCTTGTAATAGCCTTATCAGACAACTTTTATCATCTAGAAAGTTGGGGACCGTATTTGTCTGTAACCTGGTATTTGGCTGTGTTGATGGAACATTGCTATTTTAACACGTAAGTATGCTACCATTTCCCATGTTCCTCCTGAAATAACATGCAAGTTTGGTTAACTTATTATACGCAGAGAAAGTGTGTTGTTCATTTTATCTGGTTTCGTCAGTCGTTTCCTGCATAAGTGGTATTCAGTATTTAGAAGTGTTACATAAAACTGAAGTTAAATCCATTGATAGAATGACCAATCAATAAACTCCCTGGGTTATATACTTTCTAGTGATCCTCTCCAAGTTTAAATTTGTTGTAAATTTAACATTTTCTTACAAAATTTGTTAAAAATTTTGTGCTGAATGTCACAAGACGCACGCTTCTTGTGATGAAAACAATGCCGTTTTGGCTCAAATTTCCTTGAGAAGAACATAAGCATGAAGAACGAATTTGAGAAAAGGTGCTTTTTATTTTTCTTCATTAAACCTTCTCAAAATAGTGTGCTGGCTTTAAATCGGAAGTCAGATAACTTGAAAGATTGAGATTTGTATATTTATCGGAATGACTATATGAAGAGCAGATGTAAAAGTTCAACAACGAACTAAAGCTTTGAACTTCATGGTCAATTGACAATGTACTCATTGTAAAGTATACCATGGGAAGCTAGGCCCCCTTAGTTTGCCAAAATCTTACGCAAAAATTTCGGTTAAGGTTGCGCTTTGTGGTCTTTTTGTGTGAATAGCCCGGGACCTTTTGCTTCTTCGAAAAAGCTACAGGTAGAAGACAATTTCTAAACGGTGGGAAAGCTGGCTTGTAACATCAGACAAAGGGATAGAAAAAGAATTATTTGTAGTAACTTCCATGAGATTTCTTGGAAGTTTCCTTCTTGGGCTTTCCTCTGGAGGATTATCGATGGAATCAGGATTGGAAAAGAATCTTCAACAAAAAAGTGAGGGTACAAGGGACGAATTTAGTTTAGTTGGTTAAAAATAGTTTAAAGTTGAAGAGATGTAATTGCATATCAAAAGGAAGAAGAAAGTGTACTTTCAAATCGACTAAAACAAGAACTGAGATTCTTTCTATCCTGGCTTTCAATCATGTTCCCATTTTCACAATTCTCATTTATTTTAATGACAACTAAATACAAAACAAATCTTAAATTATTGAGAATGACGATCGAAAATATCTTGTATTTTTTAAATCTAAATATCTTTAAAATAAAATGCATAGTCTTCGTTCTAAGTTGTTTGGAATGAAAAACAAATTTTCTTGTATAATATAAGAGTTTAATTTTAAGAGGCAATAACGTATAAGAAAGGTGACATATTAGTTCAACAATAAAACTTGAAGTTCATGTTGATTGTGAGTAGGCCTACTAAGAATGATGTGAAGAACATTTCATATAACTTAAATTTTGTTTATGAAATAACCTTAAAATGATGAACATGTCTTTTTTATGAGTCAATTTTAAGACAAAAAAGAACAACATCAATTGAGAACAAAATTTCATATGTGCAGTACTCATAGTGCATTTCCATGAAACAATAACTAATGCACATAAATATAGAGATTTAGAGAATTAAAACAATCCCATGCTTATGGATTTATTGATTTCTGATTTCAAATTATTGGAATTACATTCCACATAAATAAATATCAGAAAACATTCCACTTAAAAACCCAACTGGACTCCTTGTTTTTAATGTAATAACAAGAAGAAGAAGAAAAAAATGGAAGGAAAGATAATGATTTTTTGGTTGATGGGAAAATGGAAGAAAAAGTATAATCACTTTATCACTTCTTATATGAGAATGAAATAGTTCTCAAAAGATTATTCAATTCAACATGCATGCATTGCCCAAGTTGAATCTGTGGATGAACAGAAAAAAATACCGGGAAACTTTTAAATTATAAACATTTCTTTTTTTTTTCCTCAAGTTACCTGCACCAAGTAAATCTCTTGCCCATTGCATTTGAACAATAATATGTTACGATGGGATCTGCAAAGCTGACATTCTTGACCATTGGATTAGGAATCAATTATTTAATCAATTAATTAGGGCGTATTTTTTATTTTTTTTTGACTTTGACTTCACATCACCTACCCAGTCTACAATATAAAGTAGAGGGTGAATAAACAAAGTATCTACAAACCACGCAGAAACTTCGCATATTAAAAAATGTGCACTAGTCGTTATATATCCACATTAAATTAGTTTAATCTTTTAAATCCTCAGGATTTGCGTTAAATATGATGCTGAATCACCAACTTTCTTGAAATTTAAATGAATAAAGATCATCTAATCATACCAAGCTATAGATTATTAAAAAAAGAAGAAGACCATAGCCGTGTTATTTATGGCAAAGCCTTGATAGAGCCACGTTTCTTCGTAGTTTCTTTATTTTCAATGTACTGTTGCAAGTGGCCTTTGAGGTTGATTGCCCTCGACTTAAATAATGCATCGCGATTTCTGATGGAAGACCTTTCAACCCTATTATCTATGCCGACAACTATTGAAAAGAGACCCAAAGCCTCTTTTTCTTCGTCTTTTATTTTATTTTTTACTTTTTTCTCGTATATGTGGACCTGAAGACCCACCATCGTCATCACTCATCTTTTTTCAATTTTGGATGTCAAATTTCACTCTTATTTCTTGTTTTAGTAAACAACTTAAAAGATGAAATTTTTTTTTATTAAAAATATACTAAAATGAATTTTTCCTTCTTATGTGTAAAAATTCGTAATATCCATATTGTTTTTCGTGCACATGAGGTGTTGTTTTTTATAAACTATGATGTTATAGAAAATTCATTTGTATTTCAAAATTACTTTAAAATAAAATAATTTTTTTCACATTTTTAAATCTATTAAAACAACTTGAGGTTTGCACGAGGCAGCCGAACACGAATTTTCAAGCTTTGGGGTTGACGAATGGGGAATTAGGATCTTTGGTGTTTAACGAATCGTAGATATTTTCTAATCCACAAAAGTTGAGAATTTTTTTTTAAAATTCCATGATATGATAATTACTCCTGAAAAGGTCAAAAAGTTAAATTACAGAAATAGACAGTAGCTTTTCTTTTTTATCAAACAGGTGGGCGGAGGGTACCAAGAATGACTTAAAAGTTTAATGGAGACTTGTGAGGGTTGACTTGACTCTTCCCTCCCCAGACTTTGTCTTGTTTCGTTTTCTTCCCTCATCTCTCTGAGACCCGCTGACAGTTACAGCACATCGGAGGCTCTCCACGAACTTTCTTCTCAGTGCTCTGCCGTTCTCCTTACGAAACTTGCCCTTCAAATAGTAGGCCTGTTCTTCTTCCGGGGCGTCCATGAAAGCAACCGTGTGTGAGCGAGTCTAAAATATCACCACACACTGTCCCGTGACATGCTTTCTTTCACTGTCTATCAAGTTTCTGTTTGGATGATGGGAAACGGTTGAAAAAGGAAAGAGAACAAGAGCCTTTGTTTCGGTTGAGTTTGGTTTCACAATTCGGCACTGGTAGGGTGAGTTTTCTCGTGTTGTTTTTGCCAAGTTTATCGTTCTTCAGGATAGAAGGGCAACGTAGCTAGAGAGTAATATGGTTTTTTTTTTTCCTTCGCTTTTCCCAGCAAACAAACGGAAAGTTGATGTTTTCTTGTCTTTTTTCTCTTTATCGTTGGATTTATTCCTATTTCTGACTTGCAACATGGCCGGAACTTTAGTCGTGACGTCATTAATTTGCTTTTCCTCCTTTTCTCTGCCACCAACACAGAGGTCGAGCCACTTTTTTCGTCATTCTAGTTCCTTTTTCTTTCTTAGCCTGTTTAATGATCATTAGCACTAATAAAGTTATGGACCCTTTTTGGGATAATTTATATTTCTGTTTGATTTTGCTCTTGTGCTTTTGGTTATCTTACTTTCTATTATGCTTGGCGCACCTCGAATAACTTTTACAACAATAAACAACAGACTAACGGTCGAATTCATAAGGTTTGTTGCCTCAGATGTTTCATTGTTCTCTCTAAACGACGATGACTTACTTCTAATTAATTTCAATCGCTAACTGTACAAATAGGGTTAGGTGCTGTAGAAAGTGGTGTCGTGTAAAGCGTTTTTAATTTCGACTCTTAGACTAGTTCATCTCAAGAAATTATGCATTTTAGCGGGTCAAGGATGAGTTATTCTATGTTTTTCTGGCCCCCTTGTTTTCAGTGTGAGGAAATGCGAATTTGAACTTGTAATCCTGCAGTGCCTGCATGCTTGATAGCTGTAAATAAAGCGTGTCCTAATCTCAAGCTTTGGTTTTTCACACAGGACATCTTATTTGGTGAAGTTATGGACTCCAGGCGACATAAGTTTGTAAGGTTAGTCTGTTGACAGCCTCCATTTCTTGCTATGATTTCCTCCGATTTAATTCTAACTTTCTCGCACTCAATTCTGTCGGCATCTCTCTGTTATCTCTTTGCATATCTTTGACTGTGCATGTGTGAAGAAGGTTTGTACTGATCATGTGGACTGGGTCTCTGTAAGTCATCAAGTTTTGCTAGTCAATATACATTTAGTCGATATGACTGGATTGATTGACTGTTAGTACTGCAAATTTATGAGTTACAGGAGTGTCACTTCTTCCGATATCCAGTATAAGTGCATGATTTTAGTCTTGACTTATGCTGCTCATTTCTTTTGTGCCTCATCATTGACCATCGCAATTAGTCAATTGATTTTGGTAGTCTGCAATTAGGTACTAACATAGCTTCTGACACCTTCATTGTGGTACTTTGCCATATTTGTACTTCCATCCAGGTTTGAAGATTGGAGTCCAGAGACACCTTCTAGTTTCGACCAGAAACGTTCCACTGATAATGGACTCTATCCAAGAAACAAGAGATTAACGGTCGGGGGAAGTTTGAAGGGTCTTTGGAGAGGCCTTGAGAAGGGATTGGAAAGAATTAGAAGTTGGAAACCAAAACCCGTCAGCATCCATCCTGTAGGTGAACGCCCAAAAAAAGAGTCAGGTCCTAGGAAGACTATTTTGCATCCACAGGGTCAATTTCTTCAAACGTGGAACAAGTATTTTGTCCTCTCTTGCGTGGCATCTTTGGCCCTAGACCCTTTTTTCTTATATATTCCAATGATGAATGGCGTGAAGAAGTGCTTCATGTTCGACGAAAAAGTGGCGATCTATGCTTGTGTCTTTCGTTCATTCATAGATGTCTTTTATGCAGTTCACGTATTCTTTCAGTTCCGTACTGGGTTAATTGCTCCCTCTTCTCGAGTGTTTGGAAGGGGTGAGCTGATTGATGATCCTAAGGCTATAGCTAAAAGATACTTGTCTACCTACTTCATCATTGACATTCTCTCAATTCTTCCATTGCCACAGGTATGAAGTTGACACTCTACTAGTCTCAGTATCAGCATTCTGGTTTATTAGATTTGCACTCATCAAAGCACTCAAGTTCAGATCAATTGTTTTAAAAAATTGAACACTATTTTGTCTTCTGCTCACTTTGTTCAGGCGATGATATTTCTCATGCCCAAATTTCGAACCGAATTTCCCTCGGCCATGAAGGAAACTTTGAAGTCCTTAGTCTTCTCCCAGTATGTGCCCAGACTCTTGCGAATCTTTCCACTATACAAAGAAGTAAAAAGGACCTCTGGTATACTGACTGAGATTCCGTGGCTTGGAGCTGCTTACAATCTTTTGCTCTATATGCTAGCCAGTCATGTAAGTTGATTATTACTGTTGTTTTTATTATTTACCTGCTTAACCTATTCCAGATTTTTGATAACAAATAAATGCAACATACCAGGTAGTTGGAGCCTTGTGGTACTTGTTTGCACTTGAAAGAGAGGACACATGCTGGAGGGATAAGTGTAACAGGCTGGATTGTAGAGAGAAGGATTTCTATTGCCGCGTAGGATTCCACTTTCCGGATCTATATAACTCTTGCATTGCTATCGATCCTGATGAAATTAAAAATTCAACTTTCTTCAACTTCGGAATTTTTACTGATGCTCTAAATTCTGGAGTGGTGGAGAAGAAGGATTTTTCAGCGAAATTCTTTTACTGCTTTTGGTGGGGTCTTCGTAATCTTAGGTTAGTGTTATAAATAATCCTCAGACAATACCCTTACTGAGTTGCATTGCATAATCAAAACAAAAACTACAAAATTATTTCATGTAATTTTAAGGGAAGCTTATAAGCTTATAGAAATATTAATCACATTGCGTGTTAAACTTTAGCGCTAATGCATTTTTAACTCCTACGTTTCGTTTTTCTCAGTTCTCTCGGCCAAAATCTGAAAACTAGCACTTTTGTTGGGGAGATAATCTTTGCTGTTTTCATATCTGTCGCTGGGTTGGTTTTATTCGCTTTTCTTATCGGCAATATGCAGGTAATAATAAGATCCTCATCAATTGTCTTTCCAACTTAATGTTGTGTTGCTATGAGATGGTTAGGGGTTTACATGTTGGATTTCGTGCATATGCACATAAGAAACATGCATGCATAAGAATGAAATCAAACTCTGTGCTAACTCTTCCATAAGAAACATGCATAAGACTACCAATTTCTATCAGTATCCCCAAAGCATTATATTTCTCTGTTCTTACCAATTGTAGTCAGTCTTAATTCCAACCAGAAACGTTTTTGCAGATGAGCTAAGATGCTATGCTGTGTTGTGTTTCTTGTGCTGTTACAGAAATATCTGCAATCCACAACAGTGAGAATAGAAGAAATGAGAGTGAAAAGGACTGATGCGGAACAATGGATGTCCCACCGAATGCTCCCTGAGGACTTAAGGGATCGGATTAGACGATACGAGCAGTACAAATGGCAAGAAACTAGAGGTGTTGAGGAAGAGAATCTTGTGCGTAACCTTCCAAAGGATATCAGGAGGGACATAAAGCGCCATCTCTGCTTGGACCTTCTTAAGAGAGTCAGTTGTTTTCCTTGGAGTTTTTTCATGCATCTTTTTAGCTTTTAGCTGATTCTTCATCGAACCAATTTCTCTTTTTAGGTGCCACTGTTTGAAAAAATGGATGAACAGCTGTTGGATGCACTATGTGATCGTCTCAAGCCAGTACTTTTCACAGAAAAGAGCTACATTGTCCGTGAGGGCGATCCTGTGGACGAGATGCTCTTTATCATGCGAGGAACCTTGGCCACTATGACTACCAATGGCGGACGGACTGGTTTCTTCAACTCTGCTGACCTGAAGGCTGGTGACTTCTGTGGAGAAGAGCTTCTAACGTGGGCTTTGGATCCCCACTCCTCTCCCAATTTCCCCATCTCAACTAGAACGGTGTTAGCTCAAGTAGAGGTTCAGGCCTTTGCGCTAGGGGCTGATGACTTGAAGTTTGTGGCCTCCCAGTTCCGACGTCTTCATAGCAAGCAGCTACAGCACACTTTCAGGCAAGGCTTTCAAACCATGCTCCTCAACTTTCTGTATAATTCTTCTCATGGCTATCTAAACTGGGGCTACACAAACAGAAAACTTCTAAAGCAATTTGCCCAAAGGATGTTGCCTTCAATTCAGACTTTAGTGTTAGGAGAAAATACCACATTCATCTCAGGAAAATCTATGATATCCCTGTCACTTTTTTTTTAAATGCAAAAATATATTTTAAAGAGAAAAAAATTAAGTTCCTCGCTCAAAAAAAAAAGCATTGTTGCTATTAGAATCCTGATACCTTTCTCTGAGTAAACGGTCCTTCATAATGTAATCATGCAATGATGACTTCCAGGTTCTACTCCCAACAATGGAAGACATGGGCAGCCTGTTTTATCCAAGCAGCTTGGCGCCGATACTGTAAGAGAAAGCTTGATAAGTCTCTTCGTGAAGCAGAAGGCAGACTGCAAGACGCTTTGGCAAGTGAAGCTGGAACCTCACAAACGGCAGTAAGTCTTGGTGCAACGATTTATGCATCAAGGTTTGCTGCCAATTCACTTCGAGCCTTGAGAAGAGACGGTCTCCCTAACATGAGAGTGCCACAAAGATTGCTACCACTGCTGCCACAGAAGCCTGAAGAGCCCAACTTTGATGCTGAAGGTCATTAATAGTATTGTGTGCAAGTGATTATCGTGTAAGTTTTAGTTTCTGCATTAAAGGCTGATATGCAACTGGTTTGGTATATAGCTTGCGTATCTTGTCCTAAAGAAAATCCTCTACTTCTTGATTATACTTCTGTACATATTTTGAGCTTCCAAACACCCAAAGTTTAGAAAGCTTTTCTTTATATCAACAAGAGCAGCCCTTTATATCAAGATAGAGACAGTTCTTTTTAATTTAACTTCACTAGTTAAGCATAAACCCTTGTTGTACATTCAAAGGCAATAACATATCGCTGTTTCTATTTTTATATTATCATGACGGACGAAGAGAGAGAGAGAGAAGAATAGGTTACCGTGGCGTTGGCATGCTTTGCCATGCGTATCTGCGCAAAAATATCACAGTAAGCCTTACTTGATGGAGAGTGTGCAAAAGATACCAACAGAAGGCGTGATATAACATTCTTATACAAATTACGTCCACAAACACTGAAGCAAAGAGAAAAATGTTGAATAGATCCCTTCAAGAGGGTTTACCGTCAAATAAAACAACTTTCTTCTACTTGTAGACCATTTATTCATTTCTGTACGTTCTTGAATACGACCTTCATTTTCATGGCGATTAATATTTCCTGCACGCAGCGCCTGCCTCGTTTTATAATCGGCTTCAACGATTCATTTCATTTGCTTATCCTCTCTCCGTTTTACAGCTTATGCATTCAGATTTCGTCTCTTGGCTCGCTTAATTGTAATTGAGTGCTCATATTACATGTTTTGTCATTCATAGAACCTAATGTATATGAAACTCACGTCGTGGAAACGTACGTGAAAAAGAAAAACAAAGACAATGTGTTATCTTGCCAACACAAAGGTTAGTTTCTCACTTTCTTTTTCGTTAATTAGGTCACGAAACCCTAGTTAAGTTGGAAGGGACTTTCCAAAACTAGGTGTAAAAGGGGAATCCTATTTGTTGCAACGATTTGGTACTGTCAATACTATCCAAGAACAAGGAGAACTTCTATTGTTTTCTTTTTCAAACAATCTATGGCTGTTTAACATATTTCCAATTACGTAGCCAAAACACTTGGTTAGCGAAATAAAGGGTGAATGCATGTCTTTCCAAACGATTTAGTGGTTACGTAGATGAACAATTATATGATATGCATTAAGATGGTTTCGTACATTACGTGCATCATTTTCTGATTAAAATTCTGTTGCCTTTCAGCGAGTCATTTTGCCAAGCGTCGTTTGGATTTTAAACCAAGTGTAAACATATATGTTCCATGTCTCTTCCTTCTTAAGCCTTATCTTCATTCCCATAATTCCAATTTAATTTACTGCCAAAAATGAAAGAATTGTTTTCCTAAAGTAAAAGACTCCTAAAAGGGTATCCAAACGAAAAGAAAATTTGAACTCTGTGCAGTAAAAAACTAGAACCTCATTTCTAAACCAACGTGAATTTCCTTTGATAAATACCAGATGGTATATATTATTATTATTTTATATGGTTTAATACATCATAGAGATTATGAAGTTAAGCAATAATAGAAGCAGGTATTATTTCCCATCGGCATCCCGTATAACCACACCAGGTTACCACTCCACCCTGCACAAATTAAAAGAAGGAAAAGAAAAATTAGCAGCGTCCGATAAAAGAACCCGTTAGGCCAAAAAGATGAAACAAAGAGAGTGTGTGTTACCGAGAGCAGTTTGTGTTGCGGCCGATTGGGGGGAGTTTGATGGACAGCCCACACTCCTTGACAAGGCGAGGTATGCGAGATGTATCAACATCTCCGACAGCCGACAGTGATCTCCTGATGCAGTCACAAGTAGCTTGTCGATCTGCTCTGCTTTTGACGGCCTTGCTCAGCTTCTTAGCACCATCACAACAGTTACTGGATGGGCGTTCCTGTTTGTCTCGTATGTAGGGCAGACAGGATTGAAGATCCCTAACAACTTCGGAGCATGAAATAGCAGTGCTTCTTGCCTTCATGGCTGCATTATAATTTGCATTCACGGCTGCTGACACCGAAAGCAATAAGACAGCGGCTAAAACTAGAACACGAGTCATGGCTGCAATTCAGTGAGTATCTGAAAACAGTTACAAATTCTTAGTCGAACCTTGTGAAAGAGGAACCAATATATAGCTGCCTGGAGAGATGGTTTCTGTTGCTCAATCTCTTATGTCGTTGCCATGCAAGTGTCATGAATTCGATACTAGGTCCTTCCTGCTTCCGTGCCCCTCTAGAATACGGAAACTGCGCTTTGCAGTTACGTTTGATGTACCTCGCATGTTGCATGAATTTGCCCCTCTACCGCAACATGCATCGAGGTATGGGTGTATATGGGTTGTGCGTAAATTCAATTCTTTCTTAACCGAAATTTGTCACCTTAAAAGCTTGTTGTCTGTTGGATTGACATGTTAGGGACGCTTACACTTGTAAAAGAAAAGGCCATAACGCATCTCTTGCGCCTCTTTGAAGGCTGCGTTTTTCTTTCTTTCTTGCCTCCCTTTTTTTCTCCGACTCTATAAAGGAAAGGAAGGAAGGCACAGAAGAAAACAGAAGGGAAAAAGCAAGCAAGAAAATGTGAATTGAGGGTCCTTAAGATCGCCGAGGGGGAAAACAAGACAAGAAGGAATGACCGCAATGGAAATGTCCTTCTAGCAAGATTGTAAGCCTTAAAATGTTGCGTAGGTATTGAATCTCAACATTAGATGTTGCATTCCTCTTGCTTCAGGCTAGAATTCCGCGAACCCATGTAACCAACATATTCATTCAAGCGCCAGCAGAAAAAAGGTGTAGTTATGTGATAAATCCCGGAGACACCAAGTTTCATACGATGCTATGGTTACAGTAGTGTTTTTGGCTCTAAACGACCACAATGTTAAATGCAGCTTCAAGCTTTCATCATTGTCGTTAACAAATTCATCTAAGGTTCACATTACTACAATTTTAGGTCTACATAATGGTATTCATACAATTGACAAGGTCAAAAAGAAACTAGTCAAACCTTTAGGCGTGTGATGTAATTAACGAAACAACCTTAAAGAATTAAGGAAAAATTATAGGCATATTACAGTTTGACGCGAATTAGCTCATGCCATATCATATACTGCAGCTATGATATCAGACGCATCCAGAGATTAGTACTTGGAGTGTCATAGACAGTATCGCTGGGCTCTGTTGAGCACCTTGACCAACACGCCTCTGCAAAGTACTGCTGCATGGGTTTTAAGATGGACCATCTTGATACGAAAATATTTACAACTAAAGAAGAAGCACAAAATTAAATAGAAACTTCGGCTTGCCCTCTTTTGTGTATCCCATACGAGTACATATCAAGACATGATTTAAACTGTACAAGAGTAAAGTCAATTTCACCTTAGAAGTCGGTGTATTGTAAGGATTTGATCTTGGATCACGTGTTTCAGAGGTTCCAAGATTCAGGCTTGGGGTCAGAACCCTGTACAAAGAACCTATTTCATGATTCATGCTTGCTGTCAGTACCACGCTTGATGTACAACGAACCTATATCTGGAACTTCAGCATGCGTTGGCGCCACGGAGGAAAGAGGCTGGAAGTTTGTATTCCCTATAAACCAGTAGAGAGCCCACTTCAAATCACAGAGGGTGTACTTGAGAGCTTTGGTCCAGTTCTCCTGCTTGTTGAAGCTCTGAGTGATGGAATAAGTTCCGACTTTGTCATTCTCAATCCTGTTGAACCCATAGGAACAAGAGACATAAGGAGTGCAATAGAGGCGACAATTTTAAGCGACAACATACATATGCATCACCATTCATAACAGAATGATTTCATTTGTTGAGAACATAGGCTGTCTGCGAATTTTCAAGTTATTCAACATTAACCACGTGTCCTACTACCTTGGTCACGCACAATTTGGTCATTACTTTACTCAACCTAACTTAAAACTTGCTAGTTTTCTCACTTTTCATTTCAGAACTACAAAGAACAAATTCTAAATCAATCTGGAATTTCTTACCACCATGATCATTTATTCAAATCTAATATTACAATGACAAGTGAAAAGAGCTCCTCGGAAAAGTAGTAGCTGCACAACAGTATTTCCCAACCCAGATAATTTGTACCATGAGAAACTGTCATTTCCAAACTTTATTTCTGTATAAACCAAAAACAGTTAGCAAGCCACTCGTTTGCTTGCCAAGTGCAAGATACATTTAACTTTTATCACTGTTTAGACCAACTTATTGTAGTCCTAAATTTACAAAGTGAAGTCGTAAATTAGGTTCACATTTAATAGAATACCGTAAATAAAACTCTCATCTGGGAGTATCGCTCACATGGAGGTAATTAAGAAAACAGAAAAGTAGAGAATTCCAGGATGCTGCGTATAGAAAGTTCGGGTAGGGCCAGAAAGGAATCATATCCTGAATGCAAGATACAAACAGTTCTGTCAAGAAACACCGAGGTTGAGACCATACAAAGTCTCATACATGCCACAATCTCCACCTTCTAAGAACTGGAAACATTAACACCCAAGATGTACAAGCAAGTGCAACATAGTAACTAAATAACTTAATGTATACGAAGATGTACAAGTGCCACTTCTTTTTTGGCTGCATATGAAGATATATTAGGCAATCCAACCAACAACTAGAATGACATAATGACTAGAAGACTTACTTATAGGGCAATTTGAATTGTTTGTCAGGAGGTATATTGTTTTCTATATCCTTAGAATGTGCAAACTCAGCGAAGTCCTTGAGGCATGTCACAAACAATGTCATTGCTCTGTCATAGCGAGTACTCCAAAACAAGTTCACTGGACCAAACCTAAGAGATACTAATATCAGTTAAGACGACAAATAGATGACAGGAGAAACCATGTGATACTGGAACGTATACCACGTGTGCTCTTTCCATCCAATATATCCAACTATTTATAAAAGATAATAAATGGAGACGTTGGTAAAAATCCTTTAACCCGACCACTCAAAATTTGTAGCAACAGAAAAATCAATAGATTTTTCCCAAATAAAGAACTGCAGGTTATTGTTTGAACAAGAATACTTATTGCAACATGTAAAGAACTCAGTAAATTCTATCAGTATTAAAGGAGGAGTTTATACTTACAGATCATAAGCGTTGTTGTTGTTGTCCATAATTCGAGGATAGCTCCCCATAGGAATAATTTTAATTCGATATCTAAAATTAAATAAATTAAGGATATGCCACTTAATCATTTCAATACAACACTACTGGAAGTACATAACCAAGTAGAATGTGCATGTTTATGAGGGTAGGAACAACTCTTACAGAATCATGGGAAAGAGCTTCAAAGTGATTCCATTAGTAGGAACAATGCATTTGCTAACTTTGATCATCAACAACCATGTCCTAGTTAAGTACAATGCATTTGCTAACTTTGATTATCAACAACCATGTCCCAGTTATGTTTCCCTGAACAAGGCAGACCCTAGTACTGAAGCATTGATATCCAGCAGGCAGGGCTAAGCTCATACACCAAAACCCTGAAAAACAGCGCTTCATCACACAACTGTAAAGTTGATACACGAGAATATATGTACATATAAATCAGGAAAACTCCTGTTGCTAGAGTTCTGAGGTAGATGATTTCCCCTTTTACGCTTGCTATTGATTTAGTGACTACCTTCATAATTTGAATATAAACCTATAAAAACTATGCCATGACATCAGAAGTAGATGCAGGCGAGAGAAATACCCCTTAAAGCCACTAAATTAATCACTCTGTTTTCTGTACACTAATCATAAAAGAGAAATAAAACTCACTGAAAAGGGTTATCAATAGTCCACTTTACCTCACTTATGTCAAGCATCCAGCATTGAAAAGAACTAGAATTTGACTCAACTTTTGTAAGATGCAGTCACCAACTAGTGTCATTCTTTTTTCTTTTAACTAAAAATATACAGTTATGAACTGAAATGTTAATTTCTAAAACCTTAACAAATAAATAAATTTGTAAATGCCTCTGGTAAAGGATACTGAAACTTTGGCCGGAAATATTGGCACATTGTATGGAGGAGAAGGCAAGCCTGGCCCCAGGCAGCATTAATCTCATCCCACTCAACCTATATGATTCCAGCAGATAGAGAAGATCATAACCAAAATCTATCAAATAACAGAAAGAAGTATGAAAAGAGCATTCCATTTGAGGTATATACTAATAAAGATAAGGAAAAAATGTAGTAAAGACTTATAGGCAAGACAATCAGAATGAAGAGAGATGAGACGGAAGAAAATCAGAGGTTATCCATAATGGCCTTCTTAAGTTACAACCACATCAAGTATCCAAAATATGAGGCTACTATCTTGTCCTGAGGCCACATCTTAAAGAAGGTGAGATTGGAGACAAACTTTCTGACTGGAACAAAAAACAAGTAGCGAAAACATGGTGACAAAAAATCATGCTTAGTTTCCTTACTGGAACTTTAGGAAGCCGTCCAAGTCGAAAATTGTTAATTGTACCAAATTCCCCTTCCTGACATATAGGAAAAGCATCATTGAGCACATTCGTTCGCTTCAACAACTCTAAATGTGCTTGGGAAACTTCAATTTTGGACAGAATTGCATCTCTCTCTTCCTGCCATGAAAAAGATTTTTGTTTACAGAACACAGTATATTAGAAGGCACAAGATCAGACTTTGTTAGAAAGTAGATAGCACAGACATACCGGTCACTAAAAAAAGAATAAGAGAAGAAAGTATAAGTGGTAGCAGAAAAAGGCTAGTTGAATTATCATATGAAACTACAATGGTCTTAGAAACGTCCAATAAATATTTGATTCAGTAGTATGAACACATCCATTTCTTATGAGCAAATATACAATAAACATAACAACATGGGACAGAATACATGGCATCACCCTCCACCTAAAGACAGAATTCAGGGAAATCAAAATCAATATGCCCAACCAACTAACAATAATAGTGGTATAAACAACAACAACAACAACAACGATTTTAATTATTAATGAATCGGTTAATAAAGGATTAACTTCAAAAGCAATAGGAAAAAGAACTGTAACAATAGAATTTTTGAGCAAATATTTGGAAGGCTTAGGACAATCATATTCCACGAGGATGAATTCCAACTGGCAAGGATCTGGTGCAGAAATAAAAATTATCAGAAGAATAGGACCAGCAACACACCTGATGTGAAATCAACTGAAACTGAAAATTATTGTACTCATGCCAATACCTGATGCACATTGGGTTATACAAAAACAAGAGTTAAGGATTTGAAGCCTCTACTAGCACAGAGATAAACATTTAATAGCAATTCCAGAAGGAGAAAGCAATAGAGGAGAGAAATCCAATATGAATTTTTGTTTTACAAGGAGAAGTGAAAGAAAAGAAAAACTCATAATTTAGCAAGAAAGTATAAAGAGAAGAGATACCGTTCCTCCAGTTCCTTGAAGCGGCTGGATTTTAACTCTAGCTGCTTCAGTTCAGTATTTACTCCAGTCTTCTGTTTCTCTGTTTCCTCAATTGCTCCTTCAAGTTTTCTCTCTTCTTCCTCAATCTTAAACACCAATAAAAAATTACACAATAACCATTTTTACCTAGATTGTAAATTTGCCATATTCTGTATAAGCTGGTAACAAATTTAAACACATGTACATTCATAAAAAAATGGTGCCGTACTCCACCCTTCTAAAACTTCTAGTTTGTTGACAATTTTATCCCCTTAAGTTGCAGACATACTGATTTCCAGGCCTTGTTAGCTTAAAATGCCTTTTCAATAGTACGAAGCAGCCTTAAAAACAAAATAGGTTTCCTGCCTCTGCATCCTTTACATAGAATTAACCTTCAAATTTAACTAGCCTCCTCATATCCGAGATGTAACCTGCTTCTCCCACCCACCTAGAGGAAAAAGCATTCTTCTTGGGCTTATAATGGAAGATGTGTTCAAATATCATAGGTACAAGTGGATCATGAAATGTCATCACCAAATTCAACACTACAGGTCGGCTGATCAATACCACTTAATGATGCATTTAAAAAAAAATTAAAAAGAGAAAAAGATGCTGGCAACCTTCATGCAAATCAAGAAAAAGGCAGGAAGACAGTCATTAGTGGATTAAAGCCAGTGAAGAACCTTTAATTTCTCCTTAAGAAAATCAGCTTCACTAAGAACATCACGAGCCTCTCCCTCCAAGCGCTTGAGACAGGCTTCATATGCTTCAATGTCCCTGTTTACATCTTCAACCTCCTTATCAAGTTTGTCAGACAATACCCTCATGCATTCAAGGCATAAAGGTTGCTCAACCTGTGAACGTTAATAGCAACCAGAAAGCAGCATCAGATATAACTGAGTCAGGTTTTCAGATAAGCTGTCGACTAATCTGAGCTCTTTGCATCAAGTATACCTGAGTCTGGGTTGTGGCAATCTCAAATGCACGTTTCAGCACACTTATAGTCGAGTGGAATCCAGAGTTGTGAGGCTGCAAATGACCATTTGATCCTCCTTCAGCTGATGGTAAATGAGTGCCACCTCCGTCAGATGCAGACTCAGACTTATACACAACCACAAAGGAGTCTTCCATTGTCTTCCCAGGCTGGTTCATATCTGGTTGGCCAGCTCCACCACGAGGACGAGGAGGAATCCCTTGTGGCTGGGGCTTTTGATTTGGTAGCACAACAAAAGAGTTGTCCATTCGTGTTGAACCTAACACACTGCTGGCCCCATGAATTGAAGACCCCTGCATTCCTGCGCATGCGCATTGCCAAAGCATACTGATCAAGAACACCGAACGCATTAAACTAAGAAGTAACCAATTTTCCTCATCAACAATAGCATTGCTGACTTGTACTCATATCATATGTCATAATTCCCATGGTACTCGGATAAAATTAGGAAATAAAGTTAATAAAAATTAAAAATAAAAATAAAAAGTGGGCGCTGCTCTCCACAACCGACCCTATAGTCTAAAATAAACTCAAAAAAAAAAAAAAAAAAAAAAAGCCACGGCAGGCTCGGACCTGCAGTGATATTCCGTATTTCTTGAGAACTGGCGATAAAAATACCAAATACATAAAACGTTAAATTATTACCCGCTATCTTCCAAGCCCTTACAGCATCACAACACAGAAAAGAAACTAAGAAGTTAAAACAAAAATACAGGTATTAAAAACAATTCAAAATATCAAAGGAAAAGGAAAAAATAAATCCGATTTGAATCGAGCCAATTCCACATCTAAATAGTTATCCCAAATGATCACAAAATCTGTATGAACTTTAACAATAGCACAAAAACGCGTGGAAGGAAAAAAGCAATTAGCAATAATTCCTTGCTCTGAGCTAAAGATAACAAGCAAAATTAGAAGGCAAGCTCGCAATAGCAAAACGAATTCAAAGAGCCTAACCGGAGCGAGACGAGAAGTCGTTCAAGAACTTGTCAGCGTAAGAATCGACGCCGACGATGCAGAGGGATTGGCGGCAGTTTTGGCAGACCCATCGGGGCAAATTCGGATCCACCGGGAGGGTCCGGCTCTTGTCCCCCATACTCCCTTCTCCGTTTATCCCTACTATTCTGTTCAGCTACGCAATCAATAGAATCTGGGGCTCCCAAGTTTTGTTTCTTTCTTCTTTCTCCTTTCAAGTTTTACAACATAAACAATAGGGAGGCCGAGAAGGCGGAGACACCATTTGGGATTTGCTGGACCCCCTTGTGAAGGAAGATGCAAGGGATGAATTTGTTTAAGATTTCTTTTTGATTATTCAGACATGTTGCTAAGCCTAACCAATTAATTGACATGCCAAAAACCAATAAAACCAATAATTCTAGTAAATTTCATCTCAATCTTAATATCTGTCTTTACCCAAATCTTGGTAGTAGCCATCATTATCATCAAACTCTTGTATTCAAATCATTAAACGTTAAACACTTTATAATCTTTCTCTCTCGTTACAACACTTTTAATGTCAAAAAGCTAAAATTTCAATCCAAAAACTAACATGAGTGATGAAATTTATTTAATTTAAACAATTTATTAGAAGTATATCTTTACAATGTGAGACAATTCATACATTAACAAGTTTTTTATCGTAAGGGATGAATATCAATAATAAATAGCATAAGATAGACTTATAGAAGTGTCAAAAGAGAAACTTAAAATGAGTGTCAATCAATGAAAAAACTTAGGTTCTAACTATGTTAAAAAGTTTAATATCTAACTAAAAAATTAGCTTAAGAGTATAAAGAATTTTTTTCAATTTAGACAACTAATATGATTTAAGTTATGAATAAATTTACAACAAAAAGATAGATTTTATTAAGAGTTATTGATTGTTTCAAAAGCCAATTTATAACCATGTGTAACGAACTTAATCATTGAGTTAAAAGGTATAAGCAAGTTAGCATGACGAGTTTAATTATCTTTAGGATTGTAACATTCCACCGTATTTTCATACCAAATGTAATGAATTTAACCATTGAGCTAAAATGCCTAAGCTTGTTGGTATAACATGCTTAATTACCTTTAGGATTGTAATATCATGTATTTGTGACATATAAAAATCTATATTCAGAAAGTAATTTTACAGTTACTTTAAAAATATATATTTTTGTATTCTATTCTACATGCTGTTTCATGATTGACAAGACTCTTTTTTTTGAAAATTTAGCAGCCTTAAAGCCAACGAGGCAAAAGATCAGGTCGGATATCGATTGGGCCTGTAAATCCTTCAACCCATGGGCTAGACCAACCGGGCTTATAGGGCTTGCCTACATACCGAAAACCCCCCAAATCAAATTTCCTTCGTCGCCTTTTTCTTGTCCTCCCTCTTTGATTGCCATCTTCCCCACAGAATTCAATCACTTAACGAGAGATCTTCAACCAATGGAGGACAGCAACAACCCCAGAGTCTACAATCTCTTCGTGAAGCTCTTGGATGGCAAAACCCTCACCCTCAGATTCACTTCCCCCACCATCGCTGCCCTCGCCCTCAAGCACCGTATCCAGGAAATTACCAGAATACCCTCCCGACACCAGCGCCTTGTAGTCGGGGGTCTCCGCCACATCTCCAATGACTCCGCCATCTCTTGCCCCGATGACGGTGCGGCGATCTTCCCCACTGTCCATCTCATGCTCCGCCTCGTCGGCGGGAAGGGCGGGTTTGGGTCACTCCTGCGTGGTGCCGCAACAAAAGCGGGACAGAAGAAGACGAACAACTTCGATGCTTGCCGTGACATGAGCGGACGGAGGCTACGGCACGTGAACGCAGAGAAGAAACTGGAGGAGTGGAGGGCTGAGGAGGAGCAGAGGAAACTCGAGAGGATAGCGGAGGAGTTTATCAAGAAGAAGGCTAAGAAAGGCAAGAAGGGGGTCGGAGAAGGCGAGGCCGAGAAGTACGTGGCCAGGTACCGAGAGGAGTCGGAACGGTGCGTCGCGGAGGTCCTCGCGTCGGTGAACGACGCCGTGAAGCGGAAGGGCGGGCCGGTCGGGGGAGCGGAGGCGAAACGGATGAAGATCTGGTAAGTTAGGGTTTGAATTAGGTTCCTTTGGATGTTAGTGTTAATTGGTTTCTTACGATCGCATTATGTATGTGATCATTTTTTCTTGGTGCGTGTATTTATGAAATAGTATATGGGTGTTGATTATTAAGCTGTGTTAAATTTACATTGATTAAGCTGTGTTATTCACTTTCTAGTCACTAATATTGAGGAAGGAATGGGGATAAAATTTGACTGCTTGTGTTTGAGTTTGTAGCTGTGGAATGTTAAATGTTTGCTATATTCTGGCTTGTAAACTTACGTGGCTCAGTAAGGCTGAGAAAACAAGATATATGATTCCAGAGCGTTGCGTTCAAAATCAGCTTGACTAAGCATGTACTGTCAATCTATATAGATAAGGGCGGCTTTTTGCTTTATAAAGTTGTGAACCATTAACACTTCAGATTTCTGCATTTTAGCTTTTTTTTCTTCTGTATCTTTCCCTATCCGCCCTAAACTGTTGGGTTTTAGTTGAAATTTATTGCGCACCTTTTGATGCTTGCGATGGTTGAATTTATCAGGATGGGGAAGAGAAAATTAGGCGGTATTGATAGTGATGATTCAGATGCAGAGGGGAGTGATGAAGAGGAGGAAAGAGAGAAATCAGTCGTTCTGAATAATGGGAATAATTCTGACTCTAGTAAGGAAGCTGATGGAAGTTCTGGTTCAGTTACTGTTGGAAAGCGGGATGATGAGCTTTCTGGTGGAGGGTCCTCTGACGGTGGCTCTGAGGAAGACAGAGAAATTGTCTTACAGGGAATTGTGGAATCTAGTGGATCCGAACATAGAAAATCTGTTAATGATGATGTGGTTGAATCGTTAATTCATGAAAGAAAGACAGCTCAGAGTCCATCTGTCCCTTGTTCGGAGGCTGCAATGGTGTCTGAAACTGAAACATTGCTTGATGAGGAGAAGGTTTGCAGTGGACCAGAAATTGTAAATTCCAAAGAAGCAAAAACTCCAAGCGTTTTGGGTGCTGGAAATGGGGAAGTTCTGGAAAATACATCTGATAATTGTGGAGCCACTAAAGCAAAAGTTTGCGAGGAAACAGTTGCAAGTACTACTACTGCAGATGCGGAAATGCCCCTTAGTTTTGATGGATTCCATTCAGCAGAAGAGATGGAGGTATGTAACTTTTGTACCATTTTCCTTTATTTGTTATTAATTCATAGAATGTTTTCATGCCTGACCAACTAGCTATAACAGGCATAATTAGAATTTGGTACTCTGTCAGAAATCATGCTTTAAATCCTTTCAGTTCAGGGTGATTTCAGATACTTTCTATTGGAGCTTGTATTACTATCAATCTACACTATTTACTGATCGAATATTTGAGAAGCATGTTGAAAGTGCTCGGATGTGATCTAGTTTGTACTCTGGGCTTTGATGCATGCATTATGCTTAGTTTGGCATATGCCTCTGTTTAACACTGGTGTCCCCTCCCCCCTAACACCCAGAATGAAGAGTGCTTCATCTGAAGACTTTTTACTGCATTTCAGAGCTTATAATTATGGGAGCATGATCCATAATTGTGGCCAAATGGGCTTGAAAGAAACGGTTGACCTACCTGTTTTGATACATATTTGAAGTTTGGATGTTCAAATGTTTGAATATGGGGCACTGAATTTTTTTCGCTTCTAGACTGTTTTTAATTCCACCCTACCTGCGGTAACATGTTTTTGCTGGTTGGGAATGAATAAATGCTACAAACTTAGATTGAAGAGGTTCGGGAGTTGGATTAGAATCTTGATCTTTAAAGCCCTTTACTACTCTCATTTTTCACTGCCATCTAATGCAACCATGGCTTTAGTGGTTCAGCCTGTTTAGATGCTTCCACTGCAGGTTTTATTGTAATGTGGGAGATGATTTCGTTGGACTTGCTTATTGTAGTGTCTCTGGCAAGTAAATAAAATTTCAAATCGAAGGAAAGGTTCTCCCGTTACTGGTTGTTTTACAGATCTGGAAGCAGCGTTTATACTTTGTTGTCTTTGTTGAATATATAGTTATGCCACACTGTATCTGCAAGCAATATTTCTTAGTTAACGAGGTTTCCATTGTCCAGTATCAATTTAATCTTTCCGTTCTCTCTTCTTCTTTCTCTGTCTTTTGTGGAGCTAATCTTTTGTGTCTTTACTTCTGTACCGATAGGTTCTTGGGATGGAAAGGCTGAAGTCCGAATTGCAAGCTCGTGGGTTAAAATGTGGGGGCACTTTGCAAGAGCGTGCTGCGAGGCTTTTCTTGCTAAAAACTACGCCTCTGGATAAGCTTCCTAAAAAGTTGCTGGCAAAAAAATAAGTATCTGATGTATCCTTCCAGTAGGAAATGTTGTGGAGGATTTTTTCTCCTTTATATAACAACTTTGTTGAATGGTGTAAATTTCTGGACTCTGCTCCGCTATTGATAATCGTATAGGTTGTATGATCTGATACTCGAGAATGCCAAGTCTTGGAGTAGCGGAAGCATAGCTGTGTATGGGATGTAGATTGTATGACATCTAGATCTAGCTTGAATTTTTTGCCGCTTTTCATTTGTCACAGTGATCAAGAAGAGATCTTTCAGGACGCAATTGATAGTGGCTTATTGTCGTAACACCATTTGGAAATTATATTGCTTGTTCAAAATAAACGGATCACGTGGGAGAGAAATAGAATCAGAAGGAAAGGAGAGGGGAGGGGAACACAGTTGCACTGAAAAAAGAGGAAAACTTTGGCAATCGGTTTTGAGCACAGAATCTGCAGGGTGTTTTGATCTGTGACTTGCTTCAAGGGCTTCCAGCTATTTGTATTTTTGGAAGTAACGCAAAAAGAAAAATCATTCTAACTAAAATAACAAAGTTAAGTCGTTTAGAAATCTTGTTATGGCAACTGGCTTTTAGTACAGAAGGGAACTTGGAGAGGTTACACAGGTCAAACAATGGCGCAATTTACACAGCCAAACTTACAAAATTAGGTGCCCAAGTAAATCTGAACAATGGAAAAGGAGTGAAGGAGCAGCATCATAACAAGTGTGCTTGACATTTAATGCTCTTGTTTATTCAAATTGTTTTGTTAGCGTTTATATAAGTAGTCAAATTTATCTATTATTCAAATCTTGTACCAATTTTGTCAATATTGACATATACCATTACTTTCCCACACAATCACCATTTGCATTTATCATTCTTGGGATTTCATTTTGGCATCGGTCATGTGCAATCATCACTAATCAACCAAGTTTCTATCATGGCTATTAACTAGCTTATCCATTTCTATTAGTAATGAACGTAGCAAATTATGTCACCTTTGAGGTAATTGAAAGGAGCTATTTTCCTTGGGTAACTCAAGTAAAGTCATTAGCTCAAATGTAAAAGGTCTATGATTTCCTCATAGGTAACATTTCACCACGTCCAACCAAGAAAAAGATTGAAGGTGATGAAGATGGACTAGAGGAACCCAATTCTTATCTTGAACACTTGAAACAAACAAACAAACAAACAATCTTGTAAAGGGTGATTAGAACTTTGTTTGAAATGGCATTGGACTACGCTTTTTAGCTTGATAAAATAGCTCAAATTTGGGAGGCACTAGCGAACTAGTAGGCCCTAAAAACCAACTTTAAGGAGTATGATTTGCTTACCTAAATTTTTCGTTAAGGAAAGATACAAAATCGCTTTTAGCTTATTTGTTTGAGTTCAAAGGACTTATAAACCAATTGATTTCAATTGGTAGGAAAATGATAGATATAAAGAAGACATTTATCTTGCTACAAGGCTTACTATGTGCTTATGAGAGTTCTAAAACAATGATGTTTTGCCCAACTTCAAGCATTTGAAGCTCGGTTAAAATGTGACTTACCTATTACAAATGAGGCAACATATTACATAGCATAAAGCTTCTTGCATGGGGGAAGGCATATTGGATGAGGTTGTAGGCTCTAACTTTACTTTTAACTCTCAAGGATGCAAGTTTGCCTTGTCTACTTAAGCTAACAACATAAGCACTCATGCTTAGCATGATGGTGACCTAAACTAGAATATGGGAAACAATTGTAGCAACATGCACTACCAAATTTGCAAAAAATGTGGTCATGGAGTGCTACAATGCTTTAAAAGGTTTAACCATAGTTTCCAATAGAATAATGTTCCAAAAGCCTTAATGATACTTTAAATAGTTGAATCCACTACAGAAGATTGGGTGAATGATTTTGGTACAAGTGCTCATATTATTGGTAATGAATATAAACTTCTTAACTCTACTTCTTACTTAGGCACCAATAATATTTGAGTAAGAAACAAGGAAGAGATTCTTATACTGGTCAAACTACATTGCACAATGGCTTATTGCCCTTGAGAGATGTTTTGATAGCTTTAAACATAACACAAAATCTATTATTTATATCACATCTTATTGATGACTATCTTTATTCAATAGAAATTGATAAAACCTATTGTGTAATTAAGGACATGTAGACCAAGAGGCCATTCTTGTGGGGCATTAAGAAAAGGAATTTGTATGTGCTACTTGGACTCATAATAAGGCCTTATTTTTAGTAAAGCAACATACTACAATTAGGAGTACTTGGCGTAAGAGACTTAACAATCTTGGACTAGGTGTAATGAAGGTGTTGGTTAAGAGGCAATTACTGCTGATAAAAGTGAAAGTCCTTGATAACTTGTTTGGTTTGAGCTATTTAGTTAGCAAAACTCAACGATTGCTATTTTGTTCCTCTTTAAACAAGTCTAGTGTGCCATTAGAGTAGATACATAATGATGTATGGAAAGTTGCATCCATGAGTTCTTTTTATCGATATTAAGTAATTTTCATTGATAAATGCACAAGATTTACTAGGTTCTATCCACTTAAAAAAAAATCTAATGTCTAAGCTATTTTTTAATCATAGTTTAAAAATGTTCAAAATTGTATGAAAGGGAATTGGAATAGTCCTTTTTGCTTACATTTAGCAGCATTTGTTTCCTTTGTCTGTGTGATACATTGCGAGATAAATTAGCATCCTAATCATTATGATGTATATTTTTGGGAGATAGTGTGCAGTACAAGGGTTAGCTTGCAAACTCAAAAAATTTCATATTAAGACATGTGGTCTTTGATGAAAATTGCTTTCCATATGGAGAAATGGTAACTAATTTATGTCTTTTGTAATTTATAGCTATCCAAGGCTTAAAATAGAACTTTTGAATCCTTAATACTAAACAAGCATTAAAATTCATGCAAAACACTCATGTACTTGATAAAACAGAGACAAGATAGCATGAGGGAATTAATGCCACAGTTGACATTGCTTGGGGTTATTGAGATTTTGCATTGAGTGAACCACATACAAGAGAAATCACCCTTACAATTGGTGTTAGCAATACCAATACAAATTTGCCTAAGGGAATTAATGACGTAACCAATACTTAAATTTTTTTTAACTTTTTCAATAATTAAACCATAGCTTGCATCCCTTTTGCCAAGTGTCTACCATGCATAAGACTTATCTTCCCTATTTACATCTTGCTTGTCAAGTGTCTAACATGCAGAAGACTTACCTTCCCCACTTATATCTCACTCACCAAGTGTCCATCATGCATAATACATCACTCCACCACTTCTTTCTCACTAAGTGTCTATCATGTACAAGACACAACACCACCACTTTCATCTTTCTTACCAAGTGTCCTTCCTGTACAAGACACATTTTCATAGCATAGAAACATAAGATCCTCTTCTTTGGTTACTCCATGTGAATGCCAAATTGAAGTGGTAGACCTAATTTTTGAAACTCCACAAGCCTCATTGTTGCCATTTAACCAAATGCCTAATCACCCAAGTTTGTCTAATAACATTGTTAGCCTTATGTTGATCCACCAAACAAACTTTTCGAATAACCCATGTGGAAGTCTAAATACATATGCTAAGCTACCCATAATGAACTCTTAAGGACCACATCCAATGATTACTAGAAGTCAAGTTGGGATTAAAAAGCCTAATCCTAAGTATGCCCTCATGGCCCATTCAAGCACTCCACTAGAGCCAACGTTAATGAGAGAAACTCTAGCTAATCTTTTCACTAATGAACTCTTAAGACCACATCCAATGATTACTAGAAGTCAAGTTGGGATTAAAAAGCCTAATCCTAAGTATGCCCTCATGGCCCATTCAAGCACTCCACTAGAGCCAACGTCAATGAGAGAAGCTCTAGCTAATCTTGGTTGGAGAAGGCAATGGAAGAAAAAATGATAGCTTTATCATAAAACCAAACCTAGAGTCTTATGCCTAGAAAAACCATGATGAACATTGTTGGATATAAATGTATATTTAAAACAAAAATTAGACTTGATGGGTCAATTGATAAGCTGAAAGCTAGATGGGTGGTGCATAGTATTCATTAGGAAGGAGTAGATTTCTTAGAGACTTAATCCTATTGTACAGTAAATAATGATTTGCCTTGTTCTTATAATTGCAACAATGTAAGGATGAGACCTTGAACATGATATTAGTAATGCATTTCCTCATGGATTTCTCATTGAGCCTATTTACATGATGTGACCACATGATTTTCATAGCAAGTCAAAACCTAATTATGTGTGCAAGTTGCATCAATCACTTTATGGTCTCAAACATGCACCTAATGCATGATATTATCAATTTTCTTCATTTCTCATGAAATATAGCTTTTGTTGCTTTGCGTATGACTCATCATTATTTATTTATCATGATAGAACCATACATATGTGGATACTTTTGTATGTGAATGATCTAATCTTTACAAGAAAATTTAAGTTTTATCTTAATCAATTCATTAACTATTTGGGTAGTGAATTTCTACTAAAGCACTTTGGGAGTTTGTATTATTTTTTGGACGTGCATGTAAGTTGCTTAGCTAGTGGTCTTCGTTTGACTCAATATCAATATGCTCAAGGTATATTCTAATAGTTTTCTTAACATGTATGGCTTTAGTGATGCAAATTGGGTTAGATGTACCATGACAAAGAGATCTACCATTGAGTTCTACTTTTTCCTAGGTGCAAATTATGTTTGTTGGAGTCCAAAAAGACAACCAATAGTATTTTGGTATTGAAGCAAAGTATTAGCCTTTAGCCTCTACAATAGCAAAAGCAATTTGGATTTGTCACATTTTGTAGAATTTAAATGTGCCTTATTTTCCACCAATCAAGCTTTTTTGTGACAATGTTTCTACTTTCCAACTTACTACAAAACCTACATTACATGGATGAGCAAAACATTTACAAGTTAATTGTCATTTTGTTTAGGAAAAAATTGCTTTGGGAACTTGTAGCATTATACATGTTCCCTTATCATAACAATTGGCAAACTTCTTCATGAAGCCCTTGCCAAATTCTAACTTTCTCATGGTGCGCAATAATTTAGGACTTGTAACCCTAAGTTTGTAGGTAATGTCAGTGAAAAAGTAAAAAAAGAAACTAACATATGCAAAAGCATTATGGTACATGTAGTAGTGGAAACCAAGTCATTAAGATAGATAACTTAAAATATAGAAGCAAAGTTACAGAAGTTACACAAGTTAGACAATGATGCAACTTTTCACAAAGACATGTAGAATTAAGTGATGAAGAAGTCTAAGTAAAGGAAAAGGCGTGAAGGAACATTATCATAACAAGCATACTTGACATTTAATGTTCTAGCTTATTCAAATTGTTTTGTTAGTATATATATAATGAAGTAGTTAAATATATATATTCTCATACTTACATTTTACTATCTTGTACCAATTCTGTCAATATTGACATACACCATTACTTTCCCACATGACCACCATTTGTGTTTATTTATTCCTAGGATTTCATTTGTAATGGTTATGTTGAGTTTGGAATTTTTTTTGACATGTCCTTTGGCCTTATTTGGATATGGTAATAGCTTGATTTTAAGTCTAGCTTTGTGAAATAAGTTGCATCGTGTAGTTTGGTGATGGTTGAAATTAAGGACTAATCCTTTGTAGTTAGGTGGTTGAATGACTAGTATTTGATACACATCCTTCATAAATTGTTTACATTTCAAACCAAAAGTACTAGGAATGAAAGTGGGCAACAACTTGGTCTAATGACCTTTGTTTTCAATAGCTTAGTGACTATTTTTTCTATTTCATTCTTTTGAAACTGGGGGGAATTACAAGAGTCGAACTAAAACAAGTTAATTGTCTTCTTTGATAAGGATCCGATAATCATAAGCCTTTTTAGGTGACATAGTCAACTATCACCTTATTAAGGTTGAAGCTAAGCATGTCTTTTATTATAGCATCAGATAAGGACCTTGTTAGCTTTATAAGCTTGACTAAGTAACTTGTATGAGTATTTCTTACTTTTTCTGAATGACCTTTTTTTTTAATCATGATTTCCTACCAATTTTTTTGACAATAATTGCATACCTTGTAACTCTACCTTTCTTCCTTTAATTTTGAAAGTCATATATAACTTAAAAAAGTCCAATTGGATAAGCCTAAGGTTTCTCAAGCATTGCACTCATGAAGCACCACATTCAAACCATTTAAAGGTAGCAAAAGAAATCTACAAACATGGTTGCCTCTTTGTAGCCTTACTTACACCCCTTTGTAGAACCTTTTGCTAATTGGTATTTCACCATTGGTGACTCATATTAAAATGACCTTCCTTATTGGTTTTAAATCAAGTCTTTTGGCAAGTTGGTTCTTGAGGACATTGTGTGTGCTCTTGGAGTTTGTAAGGACTAAGATCATTGGCACATGCTCTACCAACTAATTTCATTGTTTTGGCCTTCAAGCACTATATGTCATGTGGAATGATATTTTTGGGACACCCTTTGTCTCTAGCTTTACTTCTTCCTTTTCCTTGGCTAGTAGCTCTTTCTCCTCATCATTCCACCATTATCATTTTAGCATGAAGAGTTTTTTGCAATAATGTCTTAGAACAAATTGCTCATCGCAGTTAAAAGCACAATTCCTTTGACTTGTGATCCATTAATTCTTTTGTAGTTAGCTTCTTAACAAATATCATTGACACGTTAGCTTATCATGAAATGACACTTTTTTTTTTTTTTTCAAACATTTGATGAGTTTCCTTGGCTTGCATGTGTTTATGACTTATACATACAAGCTAGCTTATTACTGAGGAAAGTGGTAAGGATTTCTTAGCTTACACATCAATTTTGATGTTCTCCTTAAGCCCACTCACAAAATGTCCCACTTGTTGGTGTTATGGGGGCTTTCCTACTATTAAGTGGAGCTAAGTGAATTTGCTTTGATACCATCCTATTGAAGATATTTGCTAGTGCTTAATGAGTTCCCTTGATGGATCCATGAAAGAGGTTGGCTCGTACTATCTAAGAAATTCATTTATAAGTTTCTACCAGCAAAAGTTTTCTCTTTCCTTTTCTTTCTTCCACAATTGAAACCACATTTGCGCTTTTCCTTCCAAATTCTATGATGCAATTGGTGCATTCTTTTCCACAAGGGTCTTATCATAAAATTAATTGGCTTGACATATTTAGCCAGTTGAGTCTTCCCTTCCCTCAGAGTTGGGAAAACCAACCTTTGTTAACCTAGTTTCCCAACTTCTTAACAATGCACCCAATCCCACTTAACCTCCTTTCACCCAAGCTATTGTTTGGTTTCCAAGCTCTTCCCCACCACAACTTTTTTTTTTTTTTTTTTCTAGAAGAGGATTTGTCTTTGGATGTCATTCTTTGCGTGGACAGCGGTGGTGAGTTATTATAGCATATCCAATACTTCACTAAGCCTTCTATTCATCTCATTTTCCAATCACTTATTACCTTGATCAGCCATCGCTAGTTCTAGCTTTGATACTAGAATGTTATAGCCCAAGGATTGTGATCGTGTAATTGACACATTAGTTAGATGCTCGTCCAAAAATGGAGACACGAATGGTTTCCTTTAACTACTTTGGAAGCCATAAGAATCGAGACAGGTTTGCCATCATTGAAGGGAAAACAAACGTTTTTGGTAAGGGTATAAAATAGTTCTCAAAAGTCTACCTTCTAAGGTAGTTGTCACCCCTAATATACAAAAGAAACCCTAACATTACATGCTAATGACCATCATTTCCCCTTTTGAGCTCATTGCTCTGTTCTGCTACATAGCAAGGTTATCCTTTACAAGGATGCATAAACACAACAACATGCATGACAACAATCTTTTTTCAAGTAAAAGAAAATAGAAAAGAAAAAAAAGAATTATATATTAAGAGATTAGGTTGATTAAACGACAAACAATTTGTGCGTGGGTGTGTGTGTTAAAAAAAAAAAAAACAATATATGCCTGGTGTTTTTATTTTTTTCTGTCCCTTTGAGAAAACCAAACGCTGCCACAAACATGGTGTCAGAGAAGCACACTGAATTTTTCGGAATATGATTAGTGTCGTAAACGCCAAAACGTTTGATATAAAATCACCAACGTCCCAGAAATAGCCCTTTTTTTTTTTGTCTCTTCTTTTAGTAAGCATTACGTGTTGTAATATAAGGTGTACATAGGCATTTAGTCACATATGTACAATAAAAATGGAAGAATACTACACTGAAAAATCTTGCTCAAACTTTACACATCATTATTTGGACAAGCACGCTGATCAGGGACTGGCGACTTTCGGCAGACTGGGCAGGTACTATTCATTCGCAGCCACTCATCAATGCAATCAACATGGAAACAGTGTTTGCATTCTGGTATATATCTAACTGTCTCTTTGGTGCAGTACTCTGACAGGCATATTGGGCAAGTGCCGTCATTGGGTCCCGGTGGTCGTCCGCTCTCCCTAAGGACTAGCTTTTCATACGATTGAATGGTGGATTCATCCAGCCCCGTCATACAGACAGCAGGTTGCGGTGACACTATCGCTGGCGTGTGCCGTCCACTGAGGGTCCTATTTCCTCTGGCGGAATCCGTGAAACATGCGAAACATGCAAACGCAACAACGCCTGCCATCGCCGGTAAGCCAATGGAGAAGCATAAGATCCTCAAAACTCGGAGGTCCTTGGATGGTCCTCCTGAAATTGGAAACCATGCATTATGGAACTTTAGTCTTTGTTGAGTTTAGCTCTCCATAAATAATTACAAATACAAACTCTTACGGATACATCTACAGGAAACTAGCAATGAAGGGATCAGATACTTTTGAATTATACATAGAGGGAGACAATATTGCTAGAAAATAATCCAAGTATGATGAACATGACAAATTGTTCTTGTCGTTTCAAATGAAAGATCAGTTCAACTAATTATGTCTTAGGAATAAGAATTTTGAAAATAGAGATTCAAGTCAATATAATTCAATCCAGCGAGAGAGAGAGAGAGAGAAAAAAAAAAAAAAAAACGAAAGAGAGATCATTACATGTACATATAGACATATGTATTCTTATAAAGTGAGGTGATGGATTATTGCAAAACCAATCTCTGATATATCTTGATGGAATTTGAAGTATTATTATGGGTACTCAACTAAAAACCATTCTATGACATGGACCAACGTAATTTCAAGTACCAGGGTCTTAATAATCGTTTGAGTCCGTATAAAAATTATTAAGCAATGCATGTGTCAGTAAACGCCACACAAAAGTTACGTTTGGCTTAAAGTTCATACCATCCACTCCCGACGCCTAGTAAACCCCACAGCCCCACTTCAACCCTCTCCCATTCTCCTAACAGAATTCGAAAAAATAAAAATAAAAATAAAAGAACACGTGAAATCCAACAGCCCTCACATGGATCACGAAGCAGACTTCCTAGATACATGTGAATCTAGAGGTTGCTGAGTAGTTGCTTTACCTAAGGTGGAAATAGCGGAGTTTCCTAGAATTCTAATTCAAAGGAGACGAATTCGGGATTTTGGTGAAGAATACTTGACTAATCTCGTTTGTTTAATTAGTTGGTTACTAATTAGTTATCCTTCTGATGGTAACGCCGTGCCATAGAATAAATCCTGAGTGAAGAACTAGAGATCACAAAGAAGAGAAAAATTAGAACTATCAAAAACAATAAACTCATTGGATGCTTTGGCAACAGACAATGGATTTTTCTTTTCCAAATTTGCAAATAAACAAAAGACTATTGGACTGTAGAAGGAGAGAATTACTTCCAAACCAATATGGATAAGTTGCTCAATGTTCCACATGCTTTATGGGAAGAGAGTGGTATAATCATTTTCTCATGGAAGATAAGAGGCATGAACAAGAGCCCCAAACATAAAGAAGTAGGAAATGTTATTGAGTCTTTTATTTGATACTGTTATCTTATTAGGACAAAAAATAAAAGAAGACAGAGTACAATAGATGACACAACTAGTTTTTCCTTACTAGGGATTTATTCACATTTATAAAGATAATAAGAATGGATTTGTGGAGAAACCTGATACAATGCTAGAACAACTTTGGTAGGGATGACTTATGGCTCCTTATAGGGGACTTTAATGTTGTGAGGAACCTAAATAAAAGGGTTATTGTGACAAGTTGATGGACAGAAGGAATAGAAGATTTCAATAACTTCATAAATAATGCAAAGCTTATTGAACCAAATTTTTATCATGGACAAATAAAGGAAAAGAATAAGGTTTCAAAGGCAACAAACTAGAGAGATGTTTGGTAAAAACAAAATAGATGATAAAACATGTGATCTTCAACATGGAGTTTAGTATTTCTAGTATGTCAAATCATAGCCCATACACTATTGAAGCTACCAACAAAAGGCCAAGCAAGAAAAGAGCTTTTAGATTCTTTAACTTCTTGCCAATAAGCCCAAACTTTATTAAAATAGTAGAGAATGCTTGGACTTATAAGGTAGAAGAAAAAATAATGTACCAGCAACCAAGCTAAATAAATTAAAAAAGAAAACTAAAAAAAATCAATAAAGAGGACTTTGGGGACTTATTAAACAAAGATGCAAATAGTAAAAGATCAATTGCAAACAGCACAAAGAGAGCTCTTTGATAGACCTTCATACACACAATTGCCAAATGAAGAAAAAGAATGGTTCCACAAATTTATATGTTCAATAAGCATGAGCAAATCCTAGAAAAATAGAATCAATGGCTGAAAGAAGGTAATGGTAACATTAAAGTAGGAAAATGAGGATGGAAAATTTACAGAAAACCTAAAAGAGATCAAAAGAGGATTATAGGCTATCTTCAAAATCTGTTGGTGAAGGTCAACCAACGGTTTGAAGATAAATTCAAACTATTGTTCCAACTAAAATTCCAAAGGAAATAAGGAAAAACCTTATAGTAGATGTTTAAAGGAAAGCTATATGGAAATACCATAACACTATAAATGACTATAAATCTCAAGGTTAGTATGGATACAATAATCTATTTTTCAAGAAAGCTTTGGGTGTGGTAGAGGAAGTAGTCATGGAGTTTTTCAAATCATAGAAGCTACTCAAAAGCATAAACTCCATGGATTATTTCAAAGAACTGAACAAGGGAGGGAAGAAAAAGTTGGATGATTATAATTGTGAAAAAGCAAAAGTTTTGTAGCAAGCTTGTCAAAGCCTAAAAGGTACCATCATTGTTTCAAAAATCAAAAAGGGCTTGAGAGGCAAAATCTCATTAAAAAGAATTTTGGTTAGAGGTTGACATTGGGTGCATGCCTGGGTGTGTGAGTTAAAAGAAAAAATCTTGTTGATTAAGAACGAAGGCTTATGAATTTTAATAAATATTTGTCAAAGTTTTGAAATTTTCAAAATATTAATTTTGAGCCTAAATGATGAATGAGTAATTGAACTATTTTTGTAATATAAACTTTGTGATATATAAATACATCATATTTAGGCAAAGTAGAAACCGAAACGTTCTCTTGGGCTTTTCACGCTGTTATTTTGCTGGTCATATGTTCTATTTTCATCGTCTAATCAAGTTTGGGTAATTTTATTACTGCCTTTGATTTCCCTTTCATAGGCTTTAATATATAGTTTCTATCCCTTCATAAGCAGTTGCATTTTATACCTCTAGTGATTTCCATGTGCACTGATAGATGAAGACAAAAAGGGGTGTACTGTCCCACAAAGGTGAAACTACGAAAGGAAATCAATCTAAAATTGGGAAGACTGTTGAGTGTTTTTTTCCTCCTTTTTTCCCCTTAGATTTTGACGTGAGATTGTACCGCTTCATAAACGGTCACATCCTATCAGACTCATAACCACCATGAAGTTATCACAATCTATAAAGATTATATACTAAAGACGTGTCCATTATTATTGTGGCGGTAATCACCCTATAAACTACTATAACGAAGATCTATACTCCGTAGCTTAATCACGATGGAACACCTAATTAGAATATTAGATATTTGTTTATTAAAATATCAGTCTTATTGCGTGCTATCAAAAAAGATGTATCGTCCAATTGTTGCTTAAAAATCACTAAAGAAGCTTTTTGGGTAAGTGGCAGGTGCATTTTCCACCCGTGGAAGCAACTGGCTAACCAACAATGCGCTGTAACTCAACGACAACTGAAGCTAGAAACCTAACTCCAAGCAGTACCTTGAAACCAGATCAGAAACCAGTTGCCTATAAGTTGTCTAAATGTGTCGTTGTTGCTTGGGAGAGTGGATGAAGGTTGGCCATTGAGGTTGATGGCAGACAACGGCTGAGTAGACTGTTCAGATTTCGATTTTCGGTTTTCTATTTTTCTTCCTACTACGTGGTTTTAACCAGTAAAGAAGCACATGAAGCGTATTAAACATGACCTCAGATCCATAGACTTTGAACTTAAGCAGCAGCTTCGCATAAAGTAGGCAGCATTGTTAGGTGGAAAAAATGAGGTTTTCCTCGGTGACTTCCCATCAATAAGATCTATCGGATACTAATAGTGAATGTATAAGCATTATCTCTAATCACCTCTACATTAAGCATACACAAGTGGTATTTTATGCACCCAATTATTACACTCTCGGCCTACGCAAAACCATCCATTTGTCATTCTTCTAGTTCTTTGTTGAATACGCTTTGGTCCTATAGAAACAAAAAGGCATTGACATAGTCACAAAGTCGGCATACTTTCCTTTGATTCTAAACATCCACGGTTTGATGATTATGATTGTGTTCATCCAAATATGATGCAAAATGAATAAACGAGAAAAGATTTTTACCTGTTATGGGAAAATCGAGACAACGGATTTCTTGACTGGTGTTGCTCTGAAACCCACACATCTTGCCTTGTGCTTCACATGGTCCACAATCAGGTTTGTTCCATTTTAAATGAAGATCTGCGTTCAGGTCACCTAAGAGTCCATCAAAGTTATCTGGCCATGTCACTGGGACTGGCATCGTGGCAATGATCTTGCATGACGGAGGCATCGTACTAACAAGATTCATGGATGAGGTAGCTAAAACGGTATTTGTGGAATTGCCAAGGCAATCGATGGCGGTGAACCCAGCCTTTGTGAACTGAGATGGGCAGCTGAGAAATGCGTATAACCGTGAAAATATAGGAACGAAGGGTGAGCCTGAAAGATTGAAGCGGAGGAGCCGTCGTGGAATGCAGTTATCAGGGTCGTAGAGATTTATCAGTTGCATCGTGTAATCAATGCCTCGAACGAAGAAGTCTCCCGAATAAGGAAGTTTCAGAACCGTTTCTCTCTGCGTATTGCAACTTAGGTTGAAACCGGGATAGCCACAGTTCTGGTCTTGGAGTTGGAAGGGGAAACGAATACGGATGCTTTCATGGCCACATGTGGAGATAGGGCAGGCTCCTGCAGCTCCTGTGATGGATCGAAGAAAGAGGAGAAAAAGGAGGCCTTTCAAGATTCTCATGACTTGAAAGGATTGAGCCAAGGGGCTGGCCGGGCTGGCATTTAATGGTCGTTTGTGATCCCCATTATAACATTAGTAATCAATTCCAGGGTCAATGTTTATGTACTGCTTTACTGGCTTGTATAACTGCATTTTCCTATAAATATTATTGGAGACGTCGCACCTTTTTATCTTTTAGGAACGGCATGAATGCCAATTGAAGAAGGGATGCAAATGAAAAGGATAAGCCCTACTCGAGTTACCTTTGGTAATACAAAAGGCTAATGCTAACATGATATCAATGTACAGATACCATGCTTTGAAGATAAATTAGGTTTTTTTCTCTTTCCCTTTTTGCTACAAAATTGTATTTAGAAAGAGCCCTTATTTAAGAATTAAGTAAATAAAGTTTTTCCAATCAATATTTACCCGATTACTAATTCAATATTCACATGCTTATTCAATATTTACCATATATACGAACTTAGGATATTGTCACAAAGTAACATAGTTAATAGATATAAATGTTAAGGTGACAAAACCTCATTAAATTACTTATAGATAATAATTGGTTTTTTAATAATTCTACAAGACAGAGAATCAAAAACTCTAGACATTTAAATTTGAAGGACTGAATTATTATTCTACCACCAATATATACATACATGTATACATGTAATTATTGGCATTATTAGACAGTAAACTCGTTGAGATGTATAATAGGTTAGTGATAAACTAAAAGTAAGGGCAGAAGTCCTAATTAGGTAACCCCGGGAAGGAAACAGAATCTAGATCTCCTTCCTAGGCCAATTGTTATTTTATTTTCATCAATCACTGTGGGTTTGCATGTCTTGATTTTGTTTACTCCATTGATTATTGCTTGAGAATCAGCGATTACAAGTGTAAGTGTTCATATTTCGGTCTAGCTCCGTTTGCCTTTTCTGTTTGCCAAGCACCTTTTGATATTGCTGCGCGCATAAAGTTTCCCTCTGGATATAAGCCATTTATATGTGGACACATTTACATGAGGATAGCCATTGAACTTCTGGGCCAAAACAAAGCCTCGTCTCACACTGTTGGTATATAAGCGCAGAGGCTACAGCAGCCAGCAAATACAGCAATTGGCAAAAGAAATCAATCTTGACACAAAACTCAACTAAATCAGAGTTTCTATGAGAGAGAGACTTCAAGGCCCTCAGCTTCGAAATAGTTCGAGTGCTTTCTTCTGGCCTTTCTATACTTATGTGAAAACCCTGACTTAGCAACAGTCAAGGTGTTTGAGAAAAGGGAAATCTCAGTATTTTCCTACAAGAAAAATGAATATTCTTTTGTCGCATTTGACTTTCGACATTCTATCGTTCCTCAGTTACTACAGGATAATTAAATCCAATCAAATCAGAAGGCCACCAAAGATTGAACTCGGCAGTATCAAACATGGTAAAATGCCAACAGAATCTGACAAAAATTGCTTGCAAAATGCAAGAGCAGGTTAGGTTGGAACGAAGGAAGCCTGACAACAGATACAAGCTACCACAATGCCAAGCAACGCTCCACCAAAAACCTGTGATGGAGTGTGGCCAAGAAGTTCTTTGAGCTTTCTTTTGCTGATAGGATGCCCTTGAAACAAGTCTTCAACAATCATATTAAGAACCTGCATTGCATCAGTCGCTAAATCATTTACCAGAGAGAGAGAGAGAGAGAGATGCTTTCCATGAAAGTTACCATAGTTCATGGTAACAGAGGAACTTATGATCATACAGACATGTTAATATGAGTCAAGGGTCAAGAGCCAAAATGCATTAGTATAAGCCTCAAGGCAGAGATTAGCCCAGAGTCAATGAAACATTAGTAAACATACCAACAAAAGCATCTAGCCAAAGGAAGAGGGACTGCATAAAATTTTTTGCTCGACTAGATAAATATCTAATCCATTTAAAGTGAATAAAAGATTCTCATATCAAGCCAACTCCGGCAGAAGCTTCAAAGAACTTAAAAGAAGGTCTAAAGGGAAGTACTTTGCAAAACTTATATCCATTTTCGCTGAGATAGCTCCAAATTTTCTAGCCTTTGCCACTAGGGAAATGCATCCTAAACTCTGCCAATCTTCCATTTAGAAAACCTTATCTCATCAGTGATTCTGGCCTCAAACAATTCCAGCATAAACTAACTTGCATCAAGGGCTACTGATAATAGATCCATAGATATATATTTGAATGTTTGCATGTACGTAGAAAACAGAAAATTGGATCCAAAGTAAAACATCACCAGGAAAACATCACATATGCAAATCTTCGCACCATTGTGCTATCCAGCTACATAATACTTAGATTCAACTATGTAAACCCGTTCTACTAGAAATACCAGTTTCATGATTGTCCAAACACATTTCACGGGCCATGTATTAATACCACAGTAGATGATAGTGAGAGAAGCATTCATACAACTAGAATTGAGACATGCTTTAGTTCCATTAAGGTTGACTCATAAACATTTACCTATAGAACAAGCTAGGCTAGTCAACCAGCTGAACTTGAAATGCCTAATAATATCACTACAGATATCATCTCCAGAAACAAAAACTGCAAAGGGAGATATATTTCAGGGCAATAAAAAAATATTACTAAAGATAGCATCTCCAGCTGCAGTTGTAAGTTATGCATTTGTTGTTAGAAGGCAGAAATTTGCTTTTTTCTTTTTAAACAGACACTTAAAGCCAGCTGCATCTAGAAGTCTAGATTTAAAGAAGTGTACTAGAGATGGGCAATCTTCCTGGATCCTAGGCTTGTGAAGATAGAAATAAATCTTCTCTACAGCAAACCAACCAAGATCTCAATTGGTATAATTCATTTGACTAGCTCGCATTGGTTAATTGAAATGTCAATCTCCATTAGTTTCCAAGGAAAAAAAAAATCATCTCAATCAGGTCCTCTTGCCGTCTGTTGCTAATTTATTCATCTTGAGTTGAGTTGTTAGTGCCAACGTCAAAAGACTATCATTGCATAGGAAGAACCATAACTCCTCAGTCCCCCTACTCATTCCTAATGAAAAACATAACCAAATTCTAGTTACACCTCTCAAGAAAGTATATGCCTTTTCTTCTTATACAAGCAATAGCCTAAAAGACTAAGCAACCTCAACATCCTTTAAATGCCAACCACAGCATTTCACATGCTTTAGTTCCTTTAAGGTTGACTCATAAATAGCAAAAGAATATTTGCTACGGAAACTGCTGGCCTACAAAGAAAGAACCATAAATGCCCAGACCGTTTTATGCAGGAGACAATCAAATGATTGCCCAGGAAATGAAACCCCACAAACACTGACCCAGCAATAGTCTGTATTCAATGCTGGAAGCAACCACAACGTTAAAATACATCAAAACGTAATTTTAGCCAAATTAAGTAAAATAGTAAAATAATGCAAGATTACAAGAACCTGTACAAAATTTCATAAAGCCTCACACCCTTGTATGTGACAGTAAATCTTGTCAGAGGTATTCAGATTAAATTAAAATTTCCCTGGAAAACAAATAAAAACTCGTGACTGTACCTCCGCTTGCATCCCAGCGTGCCGCCTCACACCGATTGCGTCATACATGACAATCAGACTGAACCCCAAACAAACCGGAAACAGAGAGTCCGCCACCCCATGACAAAGCGCCACTGACGTCGTCAACGCTGTGCACAAAGCTGAATGCGACGAGGGCATTCCTCCAGAAGCAAACAGTAGTCTCAAATCCCATTTCCTCTCCACAAAGAAATTCAAGACCATTTTTATCGACTGCGCGACGAACCAAGCAAAGAAACCCGAGACAAACGTTGGGTTTGCGGCTAACGTCGCCACGAACGGACTTATCCGCACCTTCGCGTTCGAAGTGATGGTCAATAAAGCTACTCCAATTCCTCCATTTTGCAAATAACCGCCATTAAGTTCTTCGGGTATCTTCTCTGAATCGTTACAAGTTTGTACACAAGAAACCAATTTCTGGGTTTGCGAAGCGGCTAAACTTTTGATGCTTTGCAAGATCGGGACCAAAAGCCAGATTGGGCTCGGGGGAAAGGTTCGATTACCGAAGTTCGGAGTCTGTTTTCTGGGATTTGAAGCGCTCTTATAACAGAAAGTGACTGAAGAGGAACTCAATTTTCTGAAGGGGGTGAAGCTAAAGAACGAGAAGGTCGTGCGGTACAGAGGCCTGGGTCGGGGGTTTGACAAGACGAAGTTGAAAGAAGTAAGCTTTGGTTTTATTGTCACGGAGTCCATGACAGGGGCTTCCGCGCTTGAGTTCAGTCCGCATTAGATGCTGCTTGCACTTGAGAGCCCAAAGAACTGCTCGGAAGCAAGTTCGGGGAGCTCATCGCCTTTTATGCGGGATAAGAATGTGGCGGAGAATAGCCCTTTGTTTATTCTGTTTCAACGACAGTGCCATTTGAGTACCATTTCAGCAGGGAATATGCTCTGGGCTCTTTCTAGCATTTTCGTGCCCTTTTTTGTTCTTATAAATCTTTCGGTTAGTCAGGATCAGCGGGCATCACTTGGAAGCTTACTTGGAAGCTTACCGAACGTACCGAAGTGGCGTCCATGGAAGCGCATGTGAGATTGGTCAAGGAGAGCCCGTCCCACCCACGAAGGCATACCAAAAGGGCAAGGCCATCCATGCGCATCCACCAGGTGTCGTTCGTGGCGTACAAAACCAGACAAATTAAACAGCCAATCATTAAGTCCATAAATATGGTAAAATTTCCACAGCCTAAATTGCAGCAAATTTGGAAATTTAAGGATTTAGATAATGGAGTACTTAACCAAAATTCCTTTTTTTTTTTTTTTTTCTTGAAATGAAAAGAAAACTTCCACTGGGACTCTTAAATCTTAAAAAACATACCGATTCTATCACTTCCTTAAGACTTGAGTGTTTTGACAAACATAAACTAATGTTAAAGTCTTTATTTCGAACTTACAATTTTGGGAAGAAACCGAAGTCAATGCACAACTTTTCATACTAAAAAGCATTGTACAAAAAGGTCTTCGACAGGAGGAAAAAAAAAAAAGAAAGGTCAAAATTCCTTCGAACTCAAGAAACGGAAAAAGAAAAAGGTAACCAAGAATTTCAATCTCTTCTTCACCCCTTGCTTTTTGTGGGTTCAGATTCTTGTCATCGAAGGGAAGAAAAATTCTGGCCTTTCTAAATAAAAATTAAATATATAACAATTGTAATACATGATAATTAGAGGCATATCTCTATGATGAGACCAAACATAACATCTTGTTAATAAAAGATGGTCTCTATAAGTATCATAGTATGTTAAATCTATAAGTTATTAATTATTAAACATTCACTAATCTTATTTGGATTGAAAGAAATGGTAGGATCTTTAAGAATACTACTTTGAGTATATATTTTAAAATTTTTCCTTTTTGCACAGTTAAAGAATCAACTTAACTCCTCGAGGAGTGATAGATTTCCATGTAAAGTTGATTACAAACTTTTTATTTGCAAATGTCATCCATATAACTTATTGTTGGGCTTTGATATAGAGTTGATGTTACTTATAGACATATGCCATGAGCATCTTCTAATGGTAGACAAATTCCACTCTTGATTTCTTACTATTGCCAAAAGCATATCTTGAGATTCCAAAAATAAAGACGATTCACTCTCCAATTATCTACTTCATTCATTTTGCAACCAAAAGTCTAATCGTAAAAATATCTCTCTAGGTTCAATAATAATTTTTCGACTATAAACTCCGAAAACATTAGTTTTTTTTATAAGATATGAGCTCACTCACAATGACAATAAAGACTTAAAAGCTAATAAATTTGGTATGTACTTTGTTTATTTAATTTTATCTAATCCTTGACTTTTCAAATTCTAAGTCCTTTGGCTTTACTTGCACATACATGGTTCCAAGCAATTTTAACATAATGCATCTTGAACTCTAGGGATAATCATAAAAAGCTTCTTATTACTTAATTCATCTACCTCGATATTTACTAGGAAGAAAGCGATGTCCAATATGTTTGCATTCAGATAGTTTACAATGGAAAAATTGAGTGGGATTGATATTCAATTTTGAGGAGAAGACCGCCATTAATGGAATCATAGAGGAAACAAAGTGAAACTTTTTGGTTTTCTTCAATTTTGGAGGAACCAAAGCCCTCCAACCTCTTACATTTGGCTCTGGTTTCTTCTCCTCTGATTTATGCCATTAAGCATCACCAGCTCTGATGTTGTGTTGAATTGTTGCGCTTTATGTCATCTTTGATCCTAATTTTTGGCCTATTGTGCTCGATTCCAACCTCTCTTTGTATATCTTGAACATACACATCCAAAATTAATAACTTCACAAAACTAACAACTGACAACTTTTCTACACTACATTTAGAAATTTCGATGTCGTGAATTGTTATAGTTCTTAAAATACTTTTGTTTTAGAATAGGAGAGAGAAGAGCGAAACATAAGAAAAATTAGGAAAAATAAAATCACCGAACAAATGACTTTTCTAAAGAAATTTATGATTAGTTATGTAATACGTCATTTAAGTCGGCGTACTTAAAATACATTACTTACTAATTTGATCTTATTTTCTGTTATTCTTTAAAGTTTTTTTTTTTGGTAATTGTATTTTAGGGTTTTAAAAATAAGACATTAGGTAAGAGAATTTCCTTCCAAAATGGCATGTGTAGAGAAAACTGTATCATATCTTAATCTCGCAGTGTCACTTATATCAATAGAATATACAAAGTTAAACATTCTTTTTCTCCTAAATAACTAGCGTAAAGGAATGTGTACATTTTTTCCCCAGCAAAAGCTATAGTGCTCCAACTAATGACTCAAATCTCACCAGAAGGGAAAAAAGTTTTTGGTAATAAAAAATAGTACATTAAAACATTTTAGTATAATTGAAACAAAGACAATTTTCTTTCCCAACTACTAAAGAAGATATGAATAAATTTGTACATTAGAATAACTTCAAATGCATCCTAACGAATTAGAAAATATATTTCTTTCAAAGTAAAAATAAATAAATTTATTATTTTTAATAAAGAAATACTTTTAAGCCGACCTGTCCAAACACTAAGTTTTTCGCTAAAATTCTGTTCTTTAACTGCCAATATTTTCTTAAAAAGAGGACAAAAAAAAAAAAAAAAAGGGAAATGAAGTCAAGTGGATCCAGACACGGACATGGCTTCCCAACTCCGAGATTACGTGTACATCAACAACGTGGGAGCCTAAAGGAGCCCAAAACAGTTCCACGCTCGCGAGCAGTGTTTGTGGTCGAAAGGATGCCCCGGGCTGCTGAAATAAACCATGTAAATGACTCACAAAAATCTACAATGACAAGTAACGTTTATCTTAAGGACTTAGAATATCTACGATATTCTACTTACTTTTGCCTAATTCACCAGCAAGAATCCCATCTGCAATGAAGATACTAATCAGAAACAACATATAATGGATAAGTGCCGAAGAGAAAAGATCTTAACTAATGGCAATATTCAACCAGTACCAATATTCTCAGATTGCTCCATGAAATCATTGAACCCGTCCGTAAGATCCGGATATTTTTCAAGTAAATCAGTCACCTGAAATGGACAGATTTTCAAATAACATGACCTTAAACACGTGACCCTTGATCTTTTCATTAAATTGTACCAGTAAGAATTGATTATCAGATTCCAAAACAGGAGTGAAGACAACAGCTATTTCAACAGTCAGTAGCTTTATGACTTATAAAAAAAACTATCACCAATTTGGATTAAATGGAAGCTCGTTTTTACACATAAAAAGCAGAACAACAAGTGATAATTTTAGTATGAGAGACATTGTTAAAACAACAGGCATACAAGAGAGATCAACTGCTCTATTACTCAATTACCAACTGCATTTCATTTTTTCCAAAAAAAAAAAAAAAGAATTTTGAGGCAAATTGTTTTTAAATTATGACGAATTGTAATTTGTCCTTTAGGGAGAGGTCTATTAAACACCAGCAAATGCACAGATGATATAGTGAATATTATGTCATTCTCTAGGTTTCTTCATTTTCATCCCCACTTATGCAGCATGGAGCATTTCAGAAAAAGACACTACTTTTAGTAATTCAAGAGGTATATAGATGAACTCTGTTGTTTTGATTACCGACTCCCAGCCATTTCCCATTTCTAATTAAAGCTACTAACACGTTGAGCTGACATTTAACAATACTTATAATTTACAAAAGCCACTACCTTAACAATAGTGAATAGATGTTATCTAGGACCTTTTAGTCTCATGTTTGACTTCTCAAGGATTTGTGAGTTATTAAAAATAAAATAAAAAATTAACAGAAGAATCAACAAACATCTATTAAGAAATTGGAGATTTTCTATTCAAAAAGACTGAAATCATAAAGTTGAAATATCTACTATCAATAATCAAATTAGAATATGTAGTTCAAATGTAGAAGTAGATGAATAAATTTGTGCCTAAAGGCACGCCCTATGTGATTTAAAACTACGGAATAACAGCCGAAATGGTGCGAGACATACCAGATTTTGTAAATCATTCCTTTTAATTATTCCATTGCTATATATATGAAGGCATTTCAAGAACAAGTGGTAGGCATCCGAAGCACCCAGCTTCTTCTTGACTTTATCAAAGAAAAAGGATCCTTGGTTGCATGTACCTGACATGAAAAGTAGGAAACCAGAAAATGATGATGCTGACATATTTTTGATAATACCAATGGAAGTCTTTTCTTTCAAAATAAAAAATAAAAAAATCTAGATCTGATTAATGATTAATTATTTTCATTCATCTAAATGTTCCAAGATTACAGTAACAAATTTGCCTAGTAGGGTTTCCCCCTCAAGTACTTATAGTGTATATTTTAGATATCTTTTTCTAACACATTATCAATGACACAATGCAGATATTGCCCTTCACAGGTTAAGGATAATCACCTTGAACGGATTATCAATGTTGACTGAAAAACCCTCTGTAATAAATGACAACAGATGCTTTAATTAAAAGACAGAAACTCAAACACCGTAACTGGGATGTGCAACAAATATAGATGCTGCTCGGGCTTGTGACTCATCAATCAAATAGTATTATTGACTCACTCTTTCCGGTATCTTTTACATATCATGAAAAGAAAAGTTTGCATTCGTACCAAATCCTTCAACCTTCCTTCCAGGTTGTTTTTTGTCAGGAAACATCTGCAAATTGGAATCCCTAGTGTTATCATGATCAGGTTCTCTATCATCCTGATCACATTTTCTCTTATCCCTACCATTCTTTTCAGCACATTTCATCTGCTCCTTGTGCATTTTCACCATTGCTTTGTCGTCATCTAGCTCAGGATGGTCGACACTAAGACCGCGACCAATGTGGGAGGCATCCATCCTATCCTGCCGAATACATGGCTGAAAAAGGTATATTTCTTTGATTACCCTTAAGAACCATTTTAAAAGAAGAAAAATGAGAAGAAGGGAAAATGGAGGCATAAAAAATAACCTTGTCCACATGCATTTGCCACAACATGGGTGTGGCAGAGCCCTGCTCAATGAAAAGTTGAGATGAATTTTGGACAGGTGATGTATTATATTTGGTATTTGGTATAAATCTTCTGAACTCATCCAATAAATCTGGATGATTATCAAAAAGTGTGGCAACCTGAAAATTGATAAAACCATAAATTAGCAAGAATACTACAACAAGAAACCCCTAACTTTTAAATACAGGAGAATAACATAGAATACATACAACCATAACATTTACCTCATTGTAGACTTGATTTATGTCCTTGTGCTCTTTGTCCATTTTCAAAATGTCAATGAATGCTTTATAAACATGTTCATTATTCTGAAAGCGCACCTGTAAGAACAAAATTCATCATATAAACTACTAGAAATTATATTTGTAGTTAAAATTTAACATTAAAAAATATTTTTACCCTTAACTTTCTAGCAAAGCTTATAGCTTCTTGATAACCAAATTTCTTATTTGGTGGAGGAGCCTGATCACTATCACGCTTAAATGAATTTTGGACAAGTGATGCATTATGTTTGGTATTTGGTATATATTTTTTGAACTCATCCAGTAAATCTGGATGATTATTAAAAAGTGCGGAAACCTGAAAATTGATAAAACCATAAATCAGCAAGAATACTACAATAAGAAACCCCTAACTTTTATTTTTTATTTTATTTTTAAAATTTTTATTTAAAATTTTTATTTATAAACGCACGCACCTGGGGGAAGGGGAGGGACGGGGTTCGAACCCACGACCGGGTGGACTCGCCGGTCAGGGTTTGACTCAGTGTCTTTAACCACTAAGCCAGGGCCGAAAAGTAAAACCTTATTACAGGAGAATAGCATAGTAACACATACAACTATAACATTTACCTCACTGTAGACTTGATTTATATCCTTGTGCTCTTTGTTCATTTTCAAAATGTCAATGAATGCTTTATAAACATGTTCATTGTTCTGAAAGCGCTCCTGTAAGAACAAAATTCATCATATAAACTACTAGAAATTATATATGTAGTTAAAATTTAACGTTTAAAAAATATTTTCACCCTTATTTTCCTAATAAAGCTTATAGCTTCTTGATAATCAGATTTCTTATTTGGTGGAGGAGCCTCATCACTGTCAAGCTTAAATGAATTTTGGACAAGTGATGCATTATGTTTGGTATTTGATATATATTTTCTGAACTCGTCTAGTAAATCTGGATGATTATCAAAAAGTGAGGCAACCTGAAAATTGATAAAACCATAAATCAGCAAGAATACTACAACAAGAAACCCCTAACTTTTAAATACAGGAGAATAGCATAGTAATATATACAAGCATAACATTTACCTCACTGTAGACTTGATTTATGTCCTTGTGCTCTTTGTCCATTTTCAAAATGTCAATGAATGCTTTATAAACATATTCATTGTTATGAAAACGCTCCTGTAAGAACAGAATTCATCATATAAACTCCTAGAAATTATATATGTAGTTAAAATTTAACGTTAAAAAATATTTTCACCCTTATCTTCCTAGCAAAGCTTATAGCTTCTTGATAACCAAATTTCTTATTTGGTGGAGGAACCTCATCACTGTCAAGCTTAAATGAATTTTGGACAGATGATGCATTATGTTTGGTATTTGGTATATATTTTTTGAACTCATCTAATAAATCTAGATGATTATCAAAAAGTACGGCAACCTGAAAATTGATAAAACCATAAATCAGTAAGAATACTACAACAAGAAACCCCTAACTTTTAAATACAGGAGAATAGCATAGTAATACATACAACCATAACATTTACCTCACTGTAGACTTGATTTATGTCCTTGTGCTCTTTGTTCATTTTCAAAATGTCAATGAATGCTTTATAAACATGTTCATTGTTCTGAAAGCGCTCCTGTAAGAACAAAATTCATCATATAAACTACTAGAAATTATATATGTAGTTAAAATTTAACGTTAAAAAATATTTTCACCCTTATCTTCCTAGCAAAGCTTATAGCTTCTTGATAACCAAATTTCTTATTTGGTGGAGGAACCTCATCACTGTCACGCTTAAATGAATTTTGGACAAGTGATGCATTATGTTTGGTATTTGGTATATATTTTTTGAACTCATCCAGTAAATCTGGATGATTATCAAAAAGTACAGCAACCTGAAAATTGATAAAACCATAAATCAACAAGAATACTACAACAAGAAACCCCTAACTTTTAAATACATGAGAGTAGCATAGTAATATATACAAGCATAACATTTACCTCATTGTAGACTTGATTTATGTCCTTGTGCTCTTTGTCCATTTTCAAAATGTCAAGGAATGCTTTAAAAACATGTTCATTGTTCTGAAAGCGCCCCTATAAGAACAAAATTCATGATCTAAACTACTAGAAATTATGTATGTAGTTAAAATTTAGCGTAAAAAAATATTTTCACCTTTATCTTCCTAACAAAGCTGATAGCTTCTTGATAACCAGATTTCTTATTTGGTGGAGGAGCCTCCTCATTGTCAAGGATTATCTCACACCCCTCTGGTAAGAAGCTTTTAAACCCTAAAATCAACTTGTTGTGTCCTTCAAATAATTCCTTCACTCTTGCAATGACACCATCAGTGTTGGTTCTGCAAGACACAAGACAATGGCACAAGATACTAGCTTTTAGATGCAGACTACCATTAGTCGAGGAAGAAAACTTCATAGGAGCAATGCATCTACCTTTGAGCTCCAAAATCCTTGAAGATCTCAAGGTACATGTCATATTTTTCCCTCTGATCTTGAAACGTGTCCTTCACCTCCTTGAAATGGGTTAAGGCATCATTTGTTGTGGGTTCCCGCGAGCTACCACCAAGACCATTGCCTCCGCCCCCTCCCCCTTCTCCTCCAGCTGCGGGGATTTGTGATTGCCCATGGCTTCACATTCAGAAAATAAATACAAACTCAAAAAACATTACGAACAACTATGAGTTACCAGGTCACTAATATCTATATTAAAGTTATTATATACAACCTATTAAGACTATCCACGCGTGTCATCTGTGATGAAAAAAACTTTATGAACTTTGGCTGATGATCGACAAATTTCAACAGAAAAATTACATTCCCAAAATTTCTCTTTGGAAAATCCAAGTTTCCATTGGCCTGAATTAACTTCAAGATTCTCCCACCAAAACTATTCTCCAAACGATACCCATAAAGAAAAATTAGAGACCACACGAAATTAACCAATTTGGAGTAAGATTCAAATAATGGTAAAGGAAGCCCGTCTCTCTTACAAAACCAATAATTAGTTGATTGAAATCAATCAGACAACAAAACCCAGACGAACTCAGCAAACGTTATAATAAATATTTGAAGCAGAGACGGTGAAGGTAAATTCAGAATACGGCACAGCTAACAGCATAACCAAGTAGTGGTCATATACACTCACCTTCGCACCGAACACTTTCTAGTAAACCTTCCAGGGCAATTCTAGAGATAAACCAGCGGGCACAAAAACAAAAGGCAAAGTTTGCGGAGAAAGAAGACTTACGAGTCCCCACGCGAAGAACCTAACGGGAGTTTGCATTGAGAAGGGCCAGCGTAAACGTCATCTCTTAACCTCTTCATCTCCATCTGAAGCACACAAACTTGTCCGCCAAGAAATCAGAAATCAACAGAAAACGAAGAGACCAAGACCAGCCAAAGGATAAAAAAGCAATCTTCCCAAACTTAAAGGGTGAACAGATCTCTTGGGAAGAGTAGTAGTAACACTAGAGTGTGGTGATCCCACACAAAGAAGCAAACCAAGAAGATCAGCTATTAACAACAAAAGGGTTGCGAGGAAATTAATGTTGAATGGAAAAAACTTTTGTCTCCGGTTTTTGATACGTGAGACTTCGTGTCACAGCGAGAAGGGAGTCCATACCATGTTTCGGAACGACCGAGGATTTGAGTTCGGCCGAGAAAACCAAACGCTTATATTAACAACAGATTATGATTTGCTCATGTTCCAAGAACCGCCTCTAATTTCCTTTCCGTGTTCCACAAAGAAAATTTATTATCATATGCATGGATAAATTTGTGTTTATATTAAGAGAGAATAACTCTTAAGAATAGAAATCGTCATAATTGGAATAATTTCAACAAATCAATTATTAAAGTGATACCCCAAACGTAAGATGATTTTCCTAGCTTAAACCAATTAGTACTTTTTTTAATTGTTAAAAGTTCACTCTTTTTTTCTTTTTCTTTTTTTAGCGCACTAGGTCATGGCATAATGAGTTGGAAAAGTCTCCTCAAACAGAAAGAAGAACAAGAATATAAACTTCGTAACTTCATTACTCAATAGATTTTGAAGTTGGAATTCTTGGGTAGGGAAGTATTCTGACCATAAATAAAAGAGTAGGAAAACAAATGAAAAGAATAGCCGGATACTCCCAATATATCACATGGCAGTCAATGATGACTTATTTCAGAGCCGCATGCATGCAGTGTGGGGAAGTTAGACGAGTGGGGGCATTGATGAGTCACATCCCTCCGGCGTCCTCCGGTGGTGGATCGGCGGATCTCCTTAGATCCGCCACAGCAATGAGATTGCGTTGCCAAATAAATCTCAACTGGCCCGCTTTCTACGACGGATTCGTAACCTTTTTGGAAACCTGCCCGAATTTTCGTCCCAACAGCGCAAGATCGCAAAGTTTTGCGGTAGGACATAACATTCAATTAACTCTTCTCATCCTAACAAATTATTCGAATTTTGGTATCGTCCAATCTGTTAAATTTTTTAAAAATTTGTTTTCAACAATTACATAATACAGATTTTTAGTTTCTTGCTAACTATTGTTATTATGAATCTTTTTTATCAAAATTGTTAAGAATTTAAGACTAGAAGGCTTAAAATTCGACAATAAAAATTAACTAAGGAGTAAAAAGAAACTTATTTCATTTAAACAAATCAACATGTGCATATGCTTCAGGACAGCCTCTCATTTGAAACTACTTTTGTTAAATAGAATGCATGTTTTGATTAAACGACGTTCTCCAGTTTTAATAAAAGCCACTACAAAAGCTCTCGGTTCTTTCAGTAGGATCGGGTGATTTAAGCCCCATTTTTCTTTGTTTATCGTAAACCTACAATTTTATCTCCCAGTTTTTCTACAAGATTAAAGTTTAATGCTTACAAAATAATTGTGTTAATTCATACCAAGAACTCTTAATCTCAAGCAAAATTTGTTTTCATTTTACTTCGTATGCTAGAGATCTGGCTTAACATAATGTAGTCATTTTAACATTATGTTTTTAGCACCATTTTTCTTGGTTTGTCATAAACCTGCAACTTTATCTCCCAGTTTTTCTACAAGATTAAAGTTTAATGCCTACAAAATAATTACGTTAATTTATGCTAACTCTTAATCTCAAGCAAAATTTGTTTTCATTGTACTTCATATGTTAAAGGTCTGATTTAACGCAATGTAGTCATTTTAACATTATGTTTTTAGCACCGAATTCCTTTTTTTTTGGCATTTATTTTCTTTATAATTTTCCTGTTACTTTTCTGGAATGCTGTTTAGCTGCACCATTTTTAGGTTTTACTAATTAAATTCATCACTTTCGGTATTTCGTATTTGTTTGGATCTAGTGCTTTTTTTAAATAAAAAAAAATTCTTCTTTATTTTTCCTTTCGAGTTGGAATTTTTGATCATTATCTTTAATTAATTCTATGGCAAGAGAAGTATAAGAAAATCGATTCTTTTCATTGCCTACAATAAATCGAATTAAGGTAAAAAAGATTTTAGCTTGTTTGTGATTGCATTTTTTTTTCTTGAAGGGAGAGATATGAATCATTATATTATTGTTCCCGAGACTTCAATGTTCCTTCTTAAGGAAGGACTATAATACCAGTTCTATAAATAGTTTTATAATCTGGTTGTCTAAATTACTATTCATTCCATTGAAATTCAGTTGTTTTAATTAAATGTTCAATGCATATTTGGTTGAGATAAGAATATGTAATTGAGTTTATTTGATATCTTATTATCGGTTTTACCAACAATAATAGGCGGATTCCAAGGTAGACCTCAATATAAATATGACTTCCCTTTTTCAAATTTTTTCTATTTGTCACCTATAACGCTAGGAATATAATCAGATCTATCATTAATTATATGATATAAACTTATAAGTATCATTAATTTTTTTTTAACGAATCACTTATATTTCGTGGTGTTCAAAATAAAGTTCTTTGAATGCCAAATATGCTCAACATTAGTTCAAAACACCAACAACATACAAGAGTAATTATCGGAGGATAATAAACTTGATTATACAAAAGAGATTATTATAAAGACATATTTATTTACTTTAGAAGTAGCTCCAAGTTTTACCGTAAGTAAAAGCTCATAACAACTCTTAGCATATTAAGAACAAAGGAATATACCATGTTTTTTGGAAAATAAAAATAAGAACTTAATTATGGACAAGCAATCAAGAGGGGAAAAAAGTAACACATAAGTAGAAGAAATAAAAAGTTAATATATATATATATATATGTCTTCTCGTTATTGGTTTTACTTTTAAAAGAGGGGGCGACGTGGCCAGCACTGAAGGCTACCGAACGGCCAAGAAACGAAGATTCAAAGTTCCAACTAACATTTGGAAAGTTTCCCACCGCCCATCGGCGCTTCCCGGCTCTTTCGCCCACCTTCTTCTCTTTACACATTCAAACGCCTCATCTTTTTTCCAAACACGCAGGACAGATTTTCTCTCTTTCTCTCTCTCTCCCTCTACCCCAAAAACAGTCTTACCGTCCGACCTCGACTGGTCGACTCGGTTGTCGCTGCCCATGGAGAACCTGATCTCACTGGTAAACAAGCTACAGAGGGCCTGTACTGCCCTTGGCGATTACGGTGAAGAGAGCGCCTTGCCGACTCTCTGGGACGCATTGCCTGCAATCGCCGTCGTGGGAGGCCAGGTCAAATCTCCTTCGCTTTTCTTTTTTCAATTTCAATCTCGCGTTTGATATATGAATTTCTCAATTCTTCTCATTTTATTATCATTTCTTTGGTATTGGATTTTCCTTCTGAGAAGACAAAGATTTGAGACTTTTTCTTTCCGTATCTCAGTATTGATTTGTGTTTTCTTAATTATCTTAGATTTAGGTGTTTCTTGTTTTGAAATTAATAAGAAATGAACCATTATAACATAAATTTCTAATGGTAGTATATGGACTTAATAAGCATGTGGTTGGAATAATGAATGTCTATGAAGATCGATCAGGGAAATTGTTTTTTCTTGTGTTATCTTTTTAATTTTGGGACGAAATTAAAATTTGGATTAACAATCTTCATAATTAACCGTTCGCAGAGCTCTGGGAAGTCTTCTGTGTTGGAGAGTATTGTTGGAAAGGACTTCTTACCTCGTGGAGCCGGTAATTTATGTTGTCGAATATTTTCATAGCTTTACATCGATACATTCAGTTCTTAAATATTTATCACTCTATCTCAATATGGTACCACACAATTTGTATGCAGGAATTGTTACTAGACGTCCTCTTGTGTTGCAACTTCACAGAATTGATGAAGGCAGAGAATATGCAGAGTTTATGCACCTCCCGAGAAAGAGATTCACTGATTTTGGTATCTATTTTGTGGGCAAGCTATTGCATGTTTTGTACTTTATAGCTGCAGTTTGCCAACAAAGCTACTTTTTTTGTATTAAAACCTCCCTATATGCTAATGTTGAGGCCACTCCGTGCAGCTGCTGTGAGGAGAGAGATTGCGGATGAGACTGATCGAGAGACTGGACAGACCAAGCAGATTTCGAGTGTTCCAATCCATCTCAGTATCTATTCCCCAAATGGTGAGACAGAAGTGTTGGTCATCTTATTGTTGGTCGTCACAAGTATTGATTTTTACAAAACTCGATGTCATTTAAGGATTTTAAACCAAATGGCTTGTTAGTCGATTTGATGGTGCAAAAAGTTCAGTATATTTGTCTTAACGGCAGCTTTTTAGTTGTATGTCCAGTCTATTTGTTGATTTTATACTTGGGTGAGTTCAGCAATATGTGAGGAATAGTATATCTTGTGTGTCGTACGCATTTCATATTTTATACTTCAATTAAAGTAAGGTGCTGAGTAATGTGGTCTTTGCCTTTATTATTGGTTGGTTTTCAAGTCAAATTAAGTTTTTGCTTCGCATGAATTTGTAAAACCAGATTATGAACTATTCTCTGTTAGACACTGAATTTTACCAGCAGCCAAATGAGGAATTGCTATGTATCACTAGAACACGATCTTTTTGTAGAACTTTTATACGTCTTATTCATTGTTTTAATCTTGGCAGTTGTAAACTTGACGATGATTGATCTTCCTGGACTTACGAAAGTAGCAGTTGGTAAGTTATGCTTTTCTTACATTTTGCTTGTTGGTTCCCTCGCCATATAAAGAATGCAGGAATAATTGATCAATAACGAGCTAATTGGGGTATTGTAGATGGTCAACCAGAGAGCGTTGTGCAAGACATTGAGGCCATGGTTCGGTCATACATTGAGAAGGTAAATGTTAACCAAGCTTTAAAGTTCTCCTGAGCTAGGAACTTTGATCTAGTTATCAAAGAATGATGTTCTCCAAGCTGGCTCGGTATTGTGGGCAACACTGGCATTTGATAAATAATTTAAATATGAATTCCGGCTTTTTAAGTGAATTCATGGAATTAGCCTTTGGTAGATGCCTATGGCCAGACCTTTTACATGCTTGTGCATTCTTTCACATGTCACTTTTTCTTGTTTCTTTGCTGGAATAAAAACTTCCTAGCGAGTATGCTGTTGACTAATAACTATTATCTTTTTGCAGCCCAACTGTATTATTCTTGCAATTTCTCCAGCCAATCAAGATCTTGCTACATCTGACGCAATCAAGATCTCTCGCGAAGTAGACCCTAAAGGTAAGATATTGATCAACTTTCTCGAGGCCCTTCTTTCATATCTCTCCTGTGTTTTAAAAGAACATCATGGACTGAATAAGTGAACATGCTCACCGTTTTCTGTAGTTGAAGTAGTTTTTCGTTTTGAAAAAATGATATACAGAATTCTAGTTTATCTAGTTACTTCATTTTTCAGGGGAGAGAACATTTGGAGTTTTAACCAAGATTGATCTTATGGACAAGGGTACTAATGCAGTTGATGTAAGTTCTATTATATTATCTAGAAGCTGTTGCAGATTTATTGTCAATACGTGATGCTGATAGCATTTTTGATATGCTAATGAGAGAATTCTATTAATCTGAAAATTTTGAAGTGAAGGTAAATCTTGTTTTAAGAACTAAGATTGGTACTTTTCAATTGAAAGGGATTTATAAGAACCAGACTCAACATGGTAGAGATGTACTAGTGAAATTGATGGCTTTGTGGTTTTGAAGAATATTAATTTTAATGTCTTGGACTTGTTCTGATGATTTCTTTTCCAGGATTTATTCATTCATAGAAAGTATTCAAATTATATTAAGTTTTTAACTGTAGATCCTAGAAGGAAGATCATACAAGCTACGATTCCCTTGGATTGGTGTTGTAAATCGCTCTCAAGCCGATATCAATAAAAGTGTTGATATGATTGCTGCACGGCGTAGAGAGCGTGAATACTTCTCAAGTTGCCCAGAGTATAGGAATCTAGCACACAGGATGGGTTCTGAGCATTTGGGGAAAATGCTTTCAAAGGTACATTTTTCTTTTGTCTTTATAAATATCATGTTGGGAATGTTCAGTTAATATCCTCGATATGGGGACAATGTCGGAGTTGGCTCTAAATATGATAAATTTTGTAGCACTTGGAAACTGTTATCAAATCTCGAATCCCTGGCCTTCAGTCTCTTATCAACAAAACTATTGCTGAACTGGAAGCGGAATTGAGCCGTCTTGGGAAGCCTATTGCTTCTGATGCTGGAGTAAGCATTTATTTTTATCTGTCTTAAATGCATATAAGTTAATAACATTAGATTACTGGGTTTGGTATTTTTTTATTTTTTTATTTACGCACACACTCAAACTCAAATACGGGTTGAATTTGGGATCTAGAGGTTCTCCCACCCCAAACCCGTTGTTTCATCTGCACCATCTTGCTCTGACTTGTCGTGTAATATGAAGCATGGGTAATTCGTTTTCTTTCTTGTGTGCAGGGGAAGTTGTACGCGATAATGGAAATTTGTCGTACTTTTGATCAAGTATTTAAAGAACATCTTGATGGCACGTATGTGTTACAACATGGATATATATTGTCTTTTTACATGTTAATTGAAGCGTGGTTAGTTGATTTCCTTCCGGTTTCAAACAATGACCAATATGTGCAGTCGCGCTGGTGGTGATAAAATCTACGGTGTGTTTGATAATCAACTTCCGGCTGCCTTAAAGAGGTTACAATTTGATAGACAACTTTCGATGGACAACGTGCGAAAGCTGATCACTGAAGCAGATGGATATCAACCTCATCTAATTGCTCCTGAACAAGGATATCGTCGTCTTATTGAGTCTTCCTTGGTGACTATTAGGGGTCCCGCTGAGGCAGCCGTAGATGCGGTATGCATTCACATTTACTACGAGTGTTCGGTTCAGCATTTTATTTGATGCAGTGATTTCACATAATATAAATTAACTCTATCACTTTGAGCCCTTTCAAAGTATTCTATGAAATTTCATAATAAATGAGTGTGTCAATTTCTAAGCTTGGGAAAAGTGATGCAGTCTGCTGGTATTTTATACCTGTATACATCAGTTGTGTTCCATCACCAAGGTTAAATGATACCTACTAAAGGCAATTCTCTCTTCCCTTGGTTTTGATACCATGTTATTTAAACAGATGTATCAAGTTTTCAAATGGAAGCGATCATATTCTTGCTGTTTTAATTTAGGGATTTTTTTCTCTTTTTTTTTTTTTTTTTTTGTCTTTCTATTGCTGAAGCTCAAGATTCTGTGATCATCCTCTGAGATGGATGCACAGTTTTGAGTTTCAACCACTTCGGCATTTTGTGCCTCACAACATTACGGAAGAAGCCACCAGAGGGAAATTGATAGAAGGCTTGTCAAATTAGTCCTTTTTATGGATTAGGTTTGAGTTTTATTTACATTATCCACAATCCTTTGGTCTAAGATACTACTGGATTCTTCTATACCAGAACTATTACAGATAAATACTGCTAATTAATCTCCTATAACACTAATATCATAATTTCAGGTTCATGGCATACTGAAGGATCTGGCTCACAAGGCTATCGGCGAAACTACGGCAAGTCCTTCATATATACTAACTTCTCATTATGTTATACTCTTGAATTCCTTTTCCCGGGTAATATATATATATCCATAAGCTAATTGTGGACCTAAGTAAAAACTTAGTATAGAAGGACAAAAATTTCACACTAGAAGAATATGATCAGTCAACTTTACGCAGCCAACTATTCAAATGCTTCTTAAACAGTGGTATCGGAGAATAACCAGCGATTTTAGAGGGAAATTGGAAATTCCTCGATTCATTTTTCTGGGACATCCAAGTATATGCTTATTTTCTTTGCATGCAGGAATTAAAGCAGTATCCCACTTTGAGAATGGAAGTCGCAAATGCAGCAGTTGAGTCATTGGAAAGGATGAGGGATGAAAGCAAAAGAGCAACCTTGCAGTTAGTTGACATGGAATGTGGATATCTAACCGTTGAGTATTTTCGCAAGCTTCCCCAAGACGTTGAGAAGGGTGGAAATCCAACGCACTCAATCTTTGACAGATATAATGATTCATATCTCCGGCGAGTTGGTAAGTAGATATTGTGAGATTTGCCCCAGATTAGTATTAAATTTTAGGAAAAACAAGTAAATTCCCCTAGTTTGAAGTACTGGTTAAAACAAGTTCCAATTCCAAACAGTTTTATGTGGTTTACTGTGCATTGATAGTAAGTAAACATAAGTTCCTTTGTAATTCACAAGCAACAATCCCGCATGTTGAATGATTGATATGTTGAACGTATGGCATTTTTTTCTTAATTTATTTGCTCGGAACATACAGGAAGCAATGTCCTGTCCTATGTCAATATGGTTTGTGCAAGTTTGAGGAATTCTATTCCGAAGTCCGTTGTCTATTGTCAAGTGCGAGAGGCCAAACGGAGCTTACTCGATTATTTCTTCGCAGAGTTGGGTAAAAAGGAGGTGAGGTTTCCAATTCTCCCAGCCCTTCCTCCTTTCTGCACTCCTCCTCTGACCTACATTGCTCTTTGAATCTTATTTTTATTTTTGATTTTACAGTCAAGACAGTTGGCCAAATTGTTGGATGAGGATCCAGCAGTCATGCAGCGCCGATTGAACCTCTCGAAAAGGCTGGAACTATACAGAAGTGCCCAACTAGAAATTGATGCAGTTACCTGGTCCAAGTAGAGGAGAGCAGACTATGTTGGACGGGGGTGATGCTTTCCTTTGTGAATACCCATTTTTTCACATCCAAAGGAGGTACGAGGAGCGGCAGCCCCTTCCCAGAGGAGGTACCATTCGTTTTCGTCCCCATTTAACCAATTCTTTATACCTTAGAACGAGGGGGGAGCGGATAGCATGTTTTCTGCAGATTCCTTGGCCTGTAAGTTTCTACGTTTAGGGTTTAGGAACCTTAGTTTTACGCATTGTCTGGTTCAATAAATTCTTCTTCGGGTGATCATATGCTTTGGCGACGAGGGTCGTCTTGGTTTTAAATCCTTGAAATGACCTCATTCCTAACTAAATAGTTAAGAGGCCAGAAATACTGCTGCCATCAACTAAGATGAATTTCTTAATCCTAGTGATTAATTAATTTATGTTGACTGATGTAACTGAAGACTAAGATGTTTTTAGTTGGATCACTAAAACTTATTTATTCTTTAAAAAAGTGTTTGAGGTAATTATTTTTTATGAAAACATTTCTAAACATTTAAAACTCGTCAAATCAAGTTTCAGTTTGGCTTATTTTAATCAGTATCTTTGTTATTTTTTTCACTATAAGAAGTGAAATGTAAATCAATGGCCATATCAAACCGAGTAAGAGTTTGACACATGATTTCTCCATAGAAAAAATTGGACTGCGTAAAAGATTATAAAAATAAAAAATAAAAAATAAAAATAAAAGTATTACGGAAGAAGGGGCCAGATCCCGACTTTGAAACGACAAGTCGGATTTCAAATGGCCAGATCTGACTGACCATTAAACGTTACTGGAACACGGCGACTAGCACTCTCGATGAGATGATTTTCATATCCAACCTTAAAAGAGTAATCTTATAAGGTGGCGTACTTTCACCTATCACATTGCCGACACATTTCTTCAACATGATGGCCCAAGTCCAAAAACCATCCTATGATATTGCTTACTAAATGGACTCAACTTCCGAAGCTTATAGGGGCACTAAAGCCCCTAAAGTTGGATATGAAACTTTTTAACTTATCTCTCCGACGTGGACTTTTGTCCTCAAAATATGTAAAGTTAGGCCTATGACCTATGTAAAATTGATTGCACATAGGTGAGAAACCCAACTTTCTTAGGCTTATTGAAAATTCTTATTCCTTTAGCCTGTGACCTATGTAAAATTGATTGCACATAGGTGAGAAACTCAACTTTATAAAGCTTATTAAAAATTCTTACTCCTTTAGTGTGAGACAAAATCTAATATTCTCGTACAATTCAAACTTAGTTTTTTTATCAGCAAAAGACTAATTTTATTTTTAGAATTAGGTTAGACTATATTGAGAAAGGACCTACTTTGATATCATGTGAAGAAACCTACTTGATATGTAAAGAAGTGTTTATTCTATCATATTTAATATTGAAGCAAGGTATTTTTATATGTAGTAGAGTATTGGATACAAAATAACAATTACAATTAATAATAATATAACAAAATTACCAACACCAGATGGAATCCAAAGACCCGAGCCTTTGGGAGTAGGGGGACCTTAATGCCTTTGGGAGGAAGAATACTTGTGCTAGACTTTTTAGGAGCTCTTGAGTTAGTCTTACAGTTTTTTGCAGTCTTCCTTCCTTTTATGAGGGCAACATGTCAAGGGCCTATTGGTTCAACAGGCAAGCACCCTCTGTGGAATTTTTGTTAAGGCGCTCGTATATAATTTTATGATTAGGAAATTGACTTAGGGTCTCCCCTTTTTACATACTTTTTAACCTTAGACACAAGATTGGATATGGTGTCTTTGATTTCTTCAACATCTGGCTTCTGGACTTGGAATTCATATCCAATCAGCCATGGGAAAAGAAAAGAAGAGAGTTGTGGTTGACAGTCACTCGCTGCCATCTTTCAGTCTGACTTTGTTTGCTGGCTCTTAAAAGTCATAGGCGTGGATGCATTATTTCAAAGGGAGAAGGACGTTGATGCATTAAGTTGTGAAGGTGAGAAAACATGTACTTTAAATGGTCGGCCCGTAATGTTTGGAGTGCTGCCGCACGAATTGCAGTTGGCGTTCATTCAACTCAAGCGGCAGCCTGATGGTAACCATCAATTGATCTCTATCATCATTCAACCCACTCAAACACAGCATAAGCTTGTATCTTTCGTTAGCAACCAACTTTCATTACAAAAGGCTTTTCGTAAACATGAAGGGTCCCTAAACCCCCCACGCGGACTAAATAAATTCCACCAGTACTTCAAGCGGAGCATTAAGTTCATCACATCAAACTGAAAACGATTGATTTAGGGCATCAATTCAATGTTCGAGGATAAAGCCTATAGATGTAGTTTTGGGACCACATCTCCCCGTCAATCGAGGCTTGGAAAATTTTAAAAACTTGTGGATTGAACTTATAAAACGTAGAGAAGTTCTAGAAACTACATAAACCTTTATCTTAAAAGGGAGAGAATAAGTTGGTGTTTAACGCGGTAGTAAACAAATCGCTTACCTCTCACTTGCATATTCTTTAATCTTCCTTTTGTAAGCAATGAGAAAGGAAACGAAGAATATAATGGGAGGAAAGGAGGAACAGGGGAAGTTAGAATTTCCACTATGATGAAATACGGTAAATTTTATTTTTACTTTGGAACTTGAGTAGAGAAATACACGCCAAACATGGAAATGCCCGAGGGGCTTTTTTGCATTCCCTCCAAACGTAGAATAACAGAATCATTGCTTTGCACCAAATCAGAAAAGTGCTTTACAAAGAAGAAAAACTGAGTAATGAAACGGCTATCAAACACAAAAACTGATTACAAAAAATGGCTACAAAGAATGCTACTCAATTGTTCTACTTTATACAAAACCAGATAATGGGGATTATCAAGAGAAGATGGTGATGTTCTGCTCCTTACGCTTGGTCAGCCGTGGAGTGGTCGAGTTGCTTTTCTCTTGGCAGCACAATTTCCATTTTTACATTACCAAGCTGGTGAAAGAGAAGGCTCCTCTGCTTGTTTTCTCTTCTAAAATGTGCTTGTTGACTCCACCGCAGCTGCCACGTAATCAAAGTGAAACGCTTCGTGCCTCATCTAGGTTTATTACTGAACTTCCTCCTTAAGTTGGTGTCAATTAAAGTTTGAGACCAGGATTTGGAGAGGAAGTAATAGTGTTGTTTCACACACAAAGGTTTTGTCAATATGTCCACGGCTTTTTCCAATATTCCTCCATGGTGCTATTTCAATGAGTTCGTTTTAATTCTCTCTCAAATAAAGTGATAATATATTTTAATATAGTTCATGTGCTAATATTGTACCAAAATCCCCACAATCTTTATGACAAATTCATTATCAAAATACATGATCACTAGTAATAGTATCTAGATTCCAAAATCATAAATGAGTCTAACTAATCAGATGATCTTGCAAGCTGTGTTTGCCACCATATTTGGCCTCCATAGATTATAAGTATGAAATAAATTGTTTCTTGCTATTCCATAAGATCAAGAAAACCCCAATCATGAAGCAATAACTAGTCATTGATCTCCCATCATTTTACACTTCGCCCAATAAGTCACAATATGCTTACATCTAAAATCTCCCACGTGATAGAAGAAACAAACCCACACCCAACCACCCCTTGATTTATCTCACTGCTCAAAAGGTTGCATCCCAATGTGAATGTTTGGATGCATGTATAAATTGACTAAAGATGTGTACTAGATAAGCTATATAAGGGCATGTCATGTTTAAATAAATGAGCTTATTAATCATATGTTAATACTATGCATTGTAAACAAGAAGTGGGTCATCTATCTTTGATGAAAATCCTCCATTGAATTCGTGACTAAACAATTTGAGATTCTATTTCATGGGACTCCTCGTTGGCTTCAACCCCAAAAGCCTATCTTTGACACTAATTCCAAAATGTATTCTTGTTGACTCAAGTGAATCCCACTATCATCTTGAAAGACTTTAATTCTAAGAAAATACTCAACATTTCCTAAGTTCCTAATATGAAATGTTGCATGTAAATGATTCTTCAAATCTGTTACTTCATATGTTTCATCCTAGTGATCAAGAGCATACTTCTACATTAAGACCACATTCAACACTAAGTCAAAGCAACAATAGCCTCATCTAATCGCCAAGCATGTAGTATATATAAATTTTCAGTTGTTTGGTTTATCTTTCTTACAATAACAAATCTATTTTTGATAAGCTTCCTAATAGCCTTAAGAGTAACAACTTGTCCTTTCAAATAATACAAACAAATGAGGCAAAAATATATTTGAAGTTACTTGTTTTGAAAGTCTTCCTTTTGGCATAGTGAAGAAGCAAGCTAATTCTTGCTGCCCATGAAAGTTTGGACGGCCGTATATTGACCATAGTCTCCAAACATCCAAACATTTTCATATTTGCTATTTAGTATGAGCACCTTATAAAGATGTGGTCTTTGGACTTGTCTGACATGTGGCATAGGCAACAATTTTTATCTCTAGACACTCCAAGAAACTAAAGTTTGTCCTTTGTCATAAGTCAATCTTTATAGTAAGCCATAGTAATATAGACTAGTAAGGAATTGAATACTTGTACCATACAATTGCATACCAATCCACTTTAGGACCCTGAGGAGTAATAGTCTTCCAAGTAGAATTAATTGAAGTACTTCCATTAGTTGAAGTATGTTTGAACAAAACATTGAGTTGAAGGAAAGTATAGAAATTGAGCCTCCATACTCACTAGGCGAAGTTGAACATTTATTTTCCTCTATAAATATATGCTTAGTAGTGCACGTACTCTCACGTTGGAATAGAGAATTTATCCTTCCATTTTAATACATCTCATTTGCCTTTTCATTTTCTAACAGCAGTGCCCGCTCGATGAGATTATTGTAGCCCAATTCTTCACATTTTCCCATCCCATTGATGAAAATAGTAATCAATTTTGTAAAGAAAGATCAATAATGTTAAGAAACCATTCTAGTAGAAACAATGAAACTGCTTGGTATAAATCTGTGAAGAATTGTACATAGTCTTACAAATACAAGAACCGGAAATGGAGTTCTTAAAGAATCAGGAAAAAGTTACCGTGAAGAACTACAATAAAGGCTTTACATAATATGTTGGGCATAGAAAGAGCTATAGTAATCTACAACAACATATATTCAACAAATAATAGTATAAAAGTTTACCGACAAACCAAGCCATAAGCTTCAACAATAAGTCGACCTTAATGCATCGCCTTTGGAAGGAAGAATACTTGTGCTGAACCTGTTAGTAGTTCTTAACTTACAGTTTTCTGTAATCTTCTGCCCTTTTATAAAGGTTATATGTCTGGGGCTTATTGTTAAATGAGGTAAGCACCCCAGGCGAAAGTTCTGTTATCCACTCGTACATGATATTATGATTAAGAAATCGACTTGGGGCCTCCCATTTGAGCAAGATTTTATCCTCGGACACAAGATTGGATAATATCTGGCTACTAGACTTGCACTTCATATCCAGTAAGACGTGGGAAAAGAAAAGGACAAAGTGGTAGTTGGCCGGTCACTTGCTGACATCTTTCAGCTTCAGACTTTGTATGTTGGATATTAAATGAGTCATGGGCGTGGGTGTATTATTTCTAACAGAGAAGACGTGGACGCATTTAGTTGTGCAGTTGAGAAAACTTGGACCTTTAAATGCTCAACAGACCGGTAAGCAATCTATGAAAATCTGCCGTTTGTAGCTCGGTTCATTCAATTCCGGCGATTAGTTGATTATTATCGTCACTTTCATTAACTAGGCCCTTGGAATTTTGCGACCACCGTTCATTATCATCATTCAAATCTAATACCATATTTGTTTAAGATGTGGGTAAGAAATCCTATGTTACTAAGGAATCTATTAAAAATATTTTTTATAAAATAATGAGTTCTATCACTTAATATTTTAAATTATATATAAGTTATTTTCTATAAAATCAATATGGTATTAAAAATTAGCTTTTAACTTAGCACTCCTATAAATATAAATCAAATATTTATACACTAAAAGTAACACCGCACCATAGTTTAGATTCAACTATTAAAATAAGAGGATGTGTAAAATAAATAATATAGGGTTGTCCCAAAATAAATGATCCAATAATTTAACTATTATGGCAAAGAAATATGTTAACATGTGGATAATAAATCTCAAATTTTTAAAAATTATTAAGAATTTTACTTATAAAATAATAAATTTATTATTTAATACCTTAAAGTCTTAAGTTAAATATTATCATTTCCTATAAAATCCAATAAACCAAGTCTAATACAGCACCGAGAATTTTGTTTGGGGAAGCAAGCCACTTTCGTTACAAAAGGCTCACCGGAAACATGTAGGGGTCCCAAAAAAAAACTCCACCACTAGTTCAAGCTCACCAAACTACTCAGCATTAACTTCAGCAGACTAAAACTGATAACATGCATTCAATGAGGATACAGTGAATCGATTCGGTTTCGAGATCACACCTCCCTGACAATCCAGCATGGGAAATTAAAAAACTTGTGATTAAACTCGTAAAACGTCAAGAAGTTTTAAAAACTACACAAAACATTTATCTAAAAAGGAGGAAATTCACTGGTGTTCTAAAAAAGACATAATTTTTTGCCTTCCTTTTCTGGGATATGAACTAAGGAAACGACGAATATAGTGAGTGGAAAAGAGTATCGGGGGAAGTTAGAAGTAGCACTTTGATGAAAGATCGTAAATCTTTGACTATGCTGCCAGAAATTTGTTAGCTGGAGCCATGTGGCGTTCTTCCGCTGCGAAAAAGTATGCATCCCCGCAACTGTGTATGGGATAGAACCAGGGTAAGTATGACACAAACTTATGAAGTGCACGGTTGTCGATCCGTAGTGGACAATTATTGCTGCGTTGTTTTCTTCCTTGAATTGGTCAAACCATTTGGTGAACAGCAACGGTTGCTGTCACTTTATTGCTTCTAATCAAATTAGGGGTGTGATTTTCTCAACCAAGAGATGTTGATTTCATCTAAATCTGAAGGGTTTTCCAATCATTAGTGGAACTGATATTGATACAGGATAATTAGGGAGCTCTTGAAGTTACTTGATTCCCTACTTACCTGTTGCAACTTGGAGGCAAAAGATAGTTTGGTTCCTAAATGTCATTCGTAATTATCTGGAAATTATTGGGCTACTTTCTATGCTCTTCCTATAAATTGAGAACACCTTCTTGAGCCTCACATCTCTTCCTACCGGCTAAGAAAGAAGACCAGAGAAATATAATACCATTTGTCATTGTAGGTAAAGCTTGGCATAATGGAGTGTGGAGAGGGTCTCAGGTCGAGGAAGGAGGCTCTAAAACCTATCAGAACCAAGACAACAAACGCAGAAGATGGTGAAATCCGTCTAAACACTGATGACGAGGTGCTTGAAGAAGAGCCGTTGAGCCCATCAGCTCGCTTGTTCCATGAACCAACTTTTAACGTCTACATCTTAGCCATCATGGGGTGTAAGACCCGAATTAAGGCCGAGATGGCTGAGTCCTGCTTGGGGAACACTTTGGTTAAGCACCCTCGGTTCTCTAGTTTGCAGGTATGAAAAATAATACTAACTTGACATTATTTACAGTCTAGTATTAGTTTTAATTTGATCACTTTTGAGAGACAGTCCATCTGCTTGTCACGAACTTTGATTATTATAGCTTTCCAATTAATTGACTTACTGGAAGAAGCACAGGTCGTGGATGAAAAAGGAAATATGAGATGGGTTCGAACAAAGGTGGATTTAGCGAGACACATAATAGTTCCTGAGATTGATCCTAACATAGAATCAGGGGATCAGTTTGTTGAAGACTACATCTACAACCTCAGCAAAAGCACTATAGACATGTCCCAGCCGCTCTGGGACCTCCACATCCTTAACGTGAAAACATCAAATTCAGAGGCCATTGGTATATTCAGGATCCACCACTCACTTGGTGATGGCACATCTTTAGTCTCTCTTTTACTCGCATGCACGCGGAAAATCTCTGATCCGGAGGCTTTGCCAACGATTCCTGTGAAGAAGAAGAAGAAGCAAGAAACTAGTAACTCTTGGTGGCTGTGGCGGTGCTTGAAATGGTTCTGGTGGGTTTGCCAGCTCCTTTGGCACACTGTCGTAGATATTAGCATGTTCATAGCAACAGCTTGGTTCTTGAAGGACAGCGACACGCCCCTCGAGAATCCACCGGGCTGTGAATCCAACCCACGAAGAATTGTTTACCGGACTTTCAGTTTGGACGACATTAAGTTGGTGAAGAATGCCATGAACGCGGTGAGTCCACTTTCAAAGTTTCTGTTGTTTTCTCTACTGTTTTAACGGGGAAAGCTGGTGCTACTTCCCTCTAATTGTTTTTGTATGTTTTCGGTTCTGAGAAAACGAATCCATTTTCCTATTACCTATCTGCATATATTAACAACCAGTCCATATATCCCCCATATCGATTAAGACAAATAATTGCTCTTATCACATGAATAATAAAGGTGCTTTGATAAAGTTTCTTCTGACATTGAATAGAAGGCTTCCAAAAAAAAAAAAAAGTGTCGGTGGAAAAATGAGGGAAAAATAGACTAAAAGTTCTCTACCTCAGTAAGGCATCCTTTATTGGTATCATGAATTTTTTTTTTTTTTGGGGGGGGGGGGGAATTTTCGACCATATTTAGTTTGAGAGGTTTGTTATTATAAAGCTCGTTAAAGCCCAATTAGACTTTCTAATCTAGTTTAATATTAGTTTTTGATACTATTAGGCCTAAATCCTTGGGACCTAATTATAAACTCTTTTATTTTTGTATTTTTTACAATTTAAACAAATGAAGCTTTTATTACCCAAATAAATTTTTTTTTTTTTTTAATGCATACACAGGAGGAGATCCGTCAGTCAAAACTTGACTTAGAAAACAACCCAAATAAATAATTAGTTGATTACATACTATTACACTAATAAACTACACAACCTAGATATTTTGATTTTAAGTTTGACACGCGATATCCAAGTTGAGTGGTGTGTATATTAAATAAAATAAAATTTAAACAAAGACAAATAACTGAGTTTTAAGTTCATGCATTAAATACCTGTGTAAGGACACAAAACTGTCTCTAGACTCTCTAGACAAACTGACAGGCTTTGTGAGGTTTGCAGACCGTCAATGATGTTGCCCTAGGAATCACTCAGGCCGGTTTATCCCGCTATCTCAACAGGATATATGGTAAACTCTTTTTCAGTTGGCTTTCATTTATTGATCTCCCCTTGGAAAGTCTCGCTTGTCAGTACTCTGTACTACAAACTGTGAATTGTTCATTGATTATTCAAGCACCTACGGCAGTAGACCCCATGTGCTCACCACTTTCCATCGACTCATTCGACAGGTCAGGGTAAGAAAGGCGAGGAAGCAAATGAGACGAAAAATAATCTTCCCAAGGACATTCGTCTAAGATCAACTTTGCTCATAAACATGAGACCATCTGCAGGGATTCAGGTGCCCTTCTCTTTTCTTTTCTGCACGCGTAATATTTGATCCAAAGTCTATTGGATGTCCGCAAAATCTTGTGTCTTGATGATTCTACCGAATCAAAATGCAGGCGTTAGCTGATATGATGGAGAAAGACACTGAAATAAAGTGGGGAAACTGGATTGGTTATGTCCTCCTCCCCTTCAAAATAGCGTTAAGGGAAGATCCATTGGACTATATTCGTGACGCCAAGGCCACTGTTGACCGAAAGAAGCACTCGTTAGAAGCTTTATTTACCTTTTTCATTGCTGAGTTCGTTCTCAAAATTTTTGGCGTTAAGGTAGCAATTACTCTTCGAACTTTGGATACTATGGAATGGGTAAATTCTTGGGTTTAGATGCCCAAATATCAATACTTATCAGAGAGCTTATATACTTGCATTTTTTTCCCCTGCTAAACAGCGGGCAGGTGCCTTTTCTCATAGAATCCTCACCAAGTGTTCGTTGTGCTTCTCCAATCTAGTTGGGCCGCTAGAGGAAATTGGTTTTTATGGTCATGCTATGGCTTTCCTAGCTGCAGGCTGCTACGGCCAACCCCAGGTAAGGAATTTTGTCTCAAACAAATAAATGGTAAACATTGTTGTTCGTTTCTATTGTGCCGAAATCTAACTCCTTCCTTCTGCAGCCATTGATGATCAACTATCAAAGTTTCACCAACCAGATGACCATTGTTGTATCAGCCGACGAAAGCGTAGTCCCTGATCCTCACCAGATTATTGACGACATAGAACATTCTCTTAAACTCGTCAAGGACGCTGTCATAGCGAGGGGGCTTATCAAGGAAGATCAGAACAGAAATTAGGCACATTTCCAGCAGCCCTGCCTTTCCCAAGCTTGTTTCCCAGCATTCCTCCCTTTATTTTATTTTCCCTTTATTTTCTTTCCTCACTTTTCCATATCGTACAAGTGGAAAGAGTTGCAATTTGCTATTTGGTGTATAAGACAACTAAGATTGAAGAGGCTGAACCTGGCAGCCGTCTAATAATGGGTTTTGGTAATGTAGTTTGACTATGCCTCATTGAAACAGAAAGCAATCAGACAAGTTATCTCCCACAGCAAAATTAGGAGCAAGACAAAAAAATGCCAAGCACAACATCAACGAAGCAATGTTGACAACAAAAAGTTCCCGCTAACTGCCAAACATAATAACAATTTCATATTTCACAATCTGGCATCCAAATTGAAATAGAAGATATAGATTTAGCTACCCGTGTTTTAGGAAGAAAAATCTCTAAAGATAGAGACAAAGGTTATAGTTTGTGTTGAAAAACATGATTAGAAGCTTGCCGGTGAATATAAGAATTCCAGCATAAACAAGATAGTGGGAACAAAAGAAAAGACAAAAAGAAAAAAGAAAATTGAGAAACAAAAAAGAGAAAAGAAAAGAAACAGAAATTCTCATTATCACAAGGCCAACTTGCCCTACTTCAATATTACATCAAAGCAAAACATATTTTCAAGATAATTTATTCTTTGTTACAAAATAGAACAATAACCTCCTTTTATATATAATTTTCAACCAATACAATAAATGACAATAAATGTGCGGATTTGTAGAAATTCTTGGATCCATTAATGCATGAATCTTGGCAGTGGTAGAGAAGCTAAAAGAAAGAGACCATTGATGTTTAAAAAGAACATAACATTGGCATCTTGATGTATCAAAAAGTATAATCTATATGTCATTATCGATCTGTGGAAACGACCAAAGAGAATCAACCTAGAATTTCTTAAACGGGGGAGAAAAAGGGATTCAAGAGAGGCATTGATTTGTAGAAACAACCGAAGAGAGGAAGAAAAAAGAAAGTAAAGAGGTCTAAATAAAAATAGAAGGAAAAGCAAATAACAAGGTAAAGAGACTAGAATGAGCATCGGTAGATTAAATAACAAAAAATAGTAGGATTAAAAGGTATTGCACTCATAGGAAGGAAAGATAAAATCCTGAATTAAGGTTAGAAAAGCTATGAGAAGAAAATAAAATTAAGTTTAGTAACTAACTAAAGAGATTAAGAAGAACCACCATAAAATGCTGCCGGAATTTTGTAGAAATATAAATATGAAGAGAAAAGACAACAAGAAGCAAGTTTTTTTTTTTTTAATTGTATGGTTCGCTTAACGAGACTTTCCTCAAAAGGCTCTGATACCATGTTGAAAAACATTATTAGATGCTTGCTTATGAATATAACAATTATGGCATAAACAAGATAGCGGGAACAAAAAAAAGACAAAAAAAAAAAGAAAGAAAGAGGAATTCCCATTATCACAAGGCCAACTGGCTTTGCTATAATATCACATAAGAGCAAAACATATTGCCAATATAATTTATTCATTGTTATAAAATAGAACCACATACTCTTTTTATATACAATTTTCAATCAAAAAATAAATGATAATAAATGTACCAATTGGCAGAAAATCTTGGATTCATTAGTGTGTGAATCCTGATAATGGTAGAGAATCTTGGGTAATGGTCTCTTGTTATTGGATGCATATAATTTTCATATTTCTTCAGCTCTAATAGTTTGAACGGCATTGATTGATCGGGTAAAGGGATGAGTCAAAGGGAGATCTTGAATATCTGGGAGTTGGTACTTCTTCTTTGGTCGATCTATGATGAGGATCAACTATAGAAACTAAGGAATGGTGAAAGGAAAAACGACTCAAAGGGAGATCAGCTAATTCTTCAAGGTAATTATGCTGGCGTATTAGGGAGTGAATAGAGTTCAAAATAAATACTTGATTAAAAAAATTGATTTAGGTAACCACAAATCATTAGGTGCGTATAACAGCAAAAAAAAAGGTAAAAAGCTAACAAAGGGACGGGCATGTTTACGTATGCCATAACCAGGACATGACCAAGCATTATCTTGCAATCGTGTCACGGGTAGTTTTTATCCAATTTAGGAAGGAGAGATTGGCTCAAAAACGTGATCATTACATTTCAGATTAAGTGATTTGGAAATAACAAAACGCAGTAATTCGTTTTGTAGGAGATGCAGATGATAAGAAGAACTTATAGATTATTTATTCTTGAATGTTGGAACAACAATTTGTTGATTCAGTGAAAAACTGCGATGCCAATTTAGAAGAGCAGTTGAGAACATTATGTGCAGAGTTGCCTAAGTATCGGGATCTGGATTAACTATAAGCTTGATAATTTTGCACAACTTATACGTCATTATCAATATGTTTTTACGTTTGATAGGTGACTGAATGAACCATGTTCGTTAGTAATTTCCATATATTTAGAGAAAGAACTACAACGGACATAACAAATCCTAATAAGACTTATTCAGCTTCTCTCAAGAAATAGAAAGGTCTATTTTTCTATAAAAGGTTGCAGCCACCTCTAAGGTTATACCTTTTTGACAGAGCTTGATTATTTACCATAGAAAATTGTGGTGTGGATGAGTATCCGGTATATTTGGAGACAGTTCTTAACTTCCGCGGTCTGACTACGCTGTCATAGTCTTTTATCGGCAGAATATTACGAGGAGACGTGCACGTCCTCTTTGGCTCTTTCGTGAGGAACCCCAAAAAGGTAGGGAAACTTTTAACATCTATAGGACGGAGAAAAAGAGGACTCCATTGAAACCTTCTCGTTCTTGTAATTGTTTCTCAGACTGCAATCCCAGTACAGTTTGCTTGCTTCATCAAGTTATCAGATCTGCTCGAGATCTCTCGTTTGGAGCAATCTGTTACGTTTCTGGAATACACTTGTGTCGCATGATGCCGAGGATGGATTGGTCTGCAGCATCTGCTACAAAGGCTTATCTTGATACTCTTAAAATGGTGTGCTTTTTATTACTTTTAACCTTTTTCCTCTTCCTTCTTTTTTTTTTTTTTTTTTGAGGGGATGAATATGATGTAAAGTCTTTTGTTCTTCTCCATTTTCTTCATCCCTCCCTTATGGTTTTTTCGTGTTCCAATTAACTTTACTAGTAATGAAAGACGACATGATCAAACAAAAGTTCCCAACTGTTTCTTTTATGGGACTTGTTTGAAAGGATAATGAGACTCAAAAAAAATCTACATGGCCATCCTTTCAAACGGAAGTCATTTACATTCGAATTCTTCTACCAAGAGAATTGAAAGGAAATCTTAACTAATTAATACTTTCTATCTATAGTTATTGCTATTTATACTCAAATTTGAAACTAATATTTTGTTGCATCTACTAGCATAAAGGAATGTGCCTTCAATGCTGTCTTACGGATGGTCTCATATCAATTTTTCTTACAATGACTAGCTTTAAGTAATTAAGCTGAGATCCTGTCCTATACTCTATGAAGGTTGATCTTGTTTTTCTACGAAGAATTTACATCGGCAGTAAGAGTTATGGAAGTTTATTCAGCTAAAATAAGATATAAAGAAGGCTAAGCCTAATTATTTTTCAGAAAAGTTGAGAAATGGAAAGCTATTACCTTTCATTTAGACAACTTTGAAGGATTGTTGCTGACCTCCCTGTCTTTCAGTGTAACAATCGCAGGAGAAAATGCGACTCGTGGAAGTCGCAGGAACCTGGGAGCAGTGAATTCGTGTCAGCCTTAGCAGCAGGCATGAGATCTAAACTAATTGTGGAGGTGACTTCTGGTGTTTCGCCATCCACAATCGCCTTAGCAGCTGCCGCACGACAAACTGGGGGAAGGCTGGTGTGTATTCTTCCAGAACCAGATCTTGATGTATCGAAAAGTATAATCAAGGACCTGGGTCTTAAAGACCTAGTGGAATTCCGAACGGGGGACCCCTCCAAGTTATTGCAAAATTACGAGAACATTGATTTTTCTCTTGTTGATTGCAAGAACGATAACTATATACGGTTCCTGAAGTTGCTAGATGTTAACCCTAGAAGATCAGTGGTGGTGGCTAACAACTTGGTCGGCAAGAAAAAGGGGTTGGAAGGCCATTTGAAAGGAGTGAAGGAGAAGGTTGCAGTGAGGTCTCTGAAGCATCCTATTGGGAAAGGCATGGAGGTCACCATGATTGGTAAAAAGGAGGAGATTCCTAAGAGGGAGTGGGGACGAGGTGGACGTCCTGGAGGGGGACTTAGAAGTGGTTCTATGAAAGGAACAGGAAAAAGCAAATGGGTCGTCAAAGTTGATGAGGAGAGTGGTGAAGAACACATTTTCAGGGTTCCTAAGTCACTATAGACTTCGTTTGGCTTGAAAGTCAATATTCTTCTACAAGTGTTTTGCCAAGTTCATATTTCTTGTAGTGTCCCATCTTCGTGAAACCACTGAGAATTTTATGCAGCATCAAGATGCCGAGTAGTCATGCGGCTGAAGAAGCAGGGTGATTTACAGAAGCTCTTTGTTAAATCACTACCTTAGCCATGACTGCATTTGATGACAGTGCAGGTCATCGTTTGCTAGAGGGTAATTGAGGTTCAAACGGGAAGAGTAGCTGAGGCTGAGTTCCCCTTGTTGGCTTTCCGACCTTCATCTCTCCTAAACTTTTACGTGACTATGGAACAAGTTTAAGTATATTCTATCGTCTCTCACGACCGAATATTATATCTTAAAAATTATATTTTATTACTTTCTTCCCTACTATTTTAGGGGCAGTAAACCTTGTTTATGGCTATACAAAAAATCTCTATGTATTGGTAAAAAATATATGGATCATGGGATTGTTCGATACAATTGAGCATTCCTGATGATTCTTGTAAACATGCACGTAGTTGCTAATGTTTTTTCTTTGTGCTTATTTGATTTTTTTTTCTCTTGTTACATGCAACTCTTTGTTCTTATTTGGTCAGATTCAGTCTTTGATATAATGCAGGTCTTAATGCACAGCATCTATGAGTAGATTATATTATATTCCAGAAGCAACAACATGCAATAGACTTGCTACTCTATTTAAAGTGTAGTACTAAATACACTATTTGAAAAATCTGAAATATCAAAAAGAACAGGAGCTTAATGTCTCAATCAAACTCGGTTATGATAAAATGAGAAAAAAAAAAGTGCAATTGATAAATTTACATTCACTATAAAACTTACATTATAAACTTGTGAACTTTCAGATTTATCCCTCTACAAAAAAAAAATTAATAATATATAAATTAGTCATTCAATTTTAAATATTGATGTTAAGAACAAAATTTATCTAGTTAAAATGTTATGTTTGACTAGATCTTGTTTTGGGGGCATGAGATGTCAAACCTAGAACCTAAACTTTAGGCCAATGCCTTGTCATATATTGGTGTGTTTTAGTTGAGTTGTACTACAATTCTTAAATGAAAATTTTTATGTGAAATTTATTTTCATAAAAATCTAACAAAAATTATACTTTATATATTTCTACATGAATATTATCAGAATTTTCACCCAATAGTTCTCTAGTACATCCCAATAAACAAAATGTTAAATAAAGCGATAAAGAAAAAGATGTCAAAATTTATTTTTCCACTTTAAAGTAGAAAACAAATACATAAAGAAATTTGTTGACACCGTTGACTTCTGTTGTACTTGGAATCAATCTATTTTTTTCAAACAAAAATTTTCTTCAATCTAATGTTACAAAAGAAATATCAATAACTAGGGACAACAAGGTAAATTTAAAGGAGAAAAGTTGATTTTATTATTATTATTATATACACCATTTATTTTTTAAATATTGTACCACGAAGAAAATTTCATGTACATCCCGCCAAAAAGAGAAACATAATTATTTTTCAAATATTTAAATATGAAATAAAGAATAAGATGGTATTTTTTAATCCACCGACATGGTATTATTTTATTTTCCTTTATAAATTGGTCTCTTGGGGTCTAGGCCTATCCATTCACAATTGTCATATTCTCTCTCTCACTTTTAATCTTTAATGTCACGGCCTGATTTCATTCCAGAAGATCAACTTAATGGAAATAGTAGTTAAACCCTTTTATATGATCAAAGCATCTAGCTTACCTTTCTAATATAAAAAAATAAAGTTTATTATATTTTCTCCCCCCCAAATCCATGTCACCCTCAACATGGGTGCGACCCATTGCCTACACCCCACACTAAGGGATAGTAATAGCACCACTAGGTCGAGTCCACAAAGTTAGGTCATGGTTTGGTTCTGATACCACATGTCATGAGCTTGAGTTCCATTCCAATGGGAGGAATAGCCAAGCCCCCTTATATGGTCAAATCATCCCACTTATCTTTCTAATATGAGATAATAAAGATCATTACATCAATCTCTTTGACTTCCCAAACATGAAATTTGTGTACACATATTGCCAATGATTTTCGCGCTTCTATATGCTATATGCTCCGAAACCAGAATGCTAAGGCTTAATTCGAAGACCACAAGATAGTCGTCTTCCATGATCAAGAAGTTTATTTGTGTTGTTCTAATTCACAGGGTTTATTTGCATTGATCTCAATTGTAGTGCTTAAAGATCTATTACCGCCTATGCATATCAGGGTTTGAATGTATCTCATCTACCCTTTAAAGGTATGATGTCGTCCTTTGATTTTCCTTGATTTGCAATCCAATGATTTGTATTTTTCCATATTGCTTGACAATTCACCAACTTAGGTTTTCGTTACTTCCTTTCTAGGATCCAAGAAGAAGTTTTAGGGACAAGAAAGATGCAATACCCGTCATAACTTTAGCCTATCCTTACACAAACTCTAGCTACAATGTCTCCATGAATACGCTCTCAGTCATGCAAGAAGAATTTCAAAGGGGAAACAGGATATGTGAGGTAAAGGAAACAAGCAAAACCAATTTGACTAGCCACTTTAAGCCATTCATTTTCTTTGAAGCATATAAAAATTATCTATAAATAAATGTAATTGCTAGGAGCTTTATGAATTGGAAAGGGTGGGTTGAATCTCAGCTTCATCTGTTGACTATGAAGATTGAAAGGGACACACGAGATTAACTCTAGCACCACCCACACCCCAATGACCTTTTGGACAAACTCAAACTATTACATTGTTGTTAGTTTATGGGCTTGAAGCATAAAAATTTTGTTTCTCCTTAGAGGAATGAACCATTTGATCTAAGGTTAACTATTAGACAACTTAAGAACTTCTTAAGGATGTTCACATCTATAAAGCCCAGGATGTTGATTAATATATGCCACGTAAAATGCAAAGACATTCCTTTATTTGTCTTTCCCAACAGAGCTCGACATGTACTTGCTAGAAAAACAGCCAGAGAAGATGTTGGATCAGCTCAAAGAATAAGAAACTTTAACCCTCTTATAGCGCCTGAGGATGTAGGTCGAAAGCAAAGAAAAAGAAATGAAACTAATATTAGCAATAATTCTTTGGCAAAGTGTGGAAGTCTACCTTTAGGAAGGGAAGATGAATGTGACACAAGCAACAAGTAGGAAAATCTAAATTTGTGGCAACAAACAGGAATGAACCTTTAGAAAGGAATGAACCAATTGTCCGGGCCTCGGAACACTCATCTAAAGAGCTAGGCATAGCAGCATGTGAGCAAGTGTTCAAACCTTGTGCCAACTTTTTTAATGATTGTGTTGTACCGGGGCTTGATCTAGATGAGCTTACTGCATCTTCCTCCAACATAGCTTCTGATTCTCATGTCCCAAAATTTCACACCTTTGGTGAAGGCAAACTACATGCCTTTAAAGTAGGAAATGATGATTTTCTTGATACTGGTGTGAACAATTGTCTCAACTTCTGATTTTAGTCCATTTGGATATACTCATTTTTTCCTTTTTTAATTTTTTTAACTTTGGAGTGGCATGATTGCAATTGTAAAGAATGAAATATGCATTACACGTTTTTTGTATTTATCTTTTCCACTCCACAAGAGAAATTTTTTATACTATATATTTTATCATTCAAAGAATTTAGTTTAGTAATTCATTACATAAACTCTATTGCTCTATCTCTCTTTCACTTTTGGATTGCGAGAAAAAAATGACTATAATCAAGAGGATTTTGTTACTCCACTCTTTGATCTCTAGGCAGTTATAAAAACGTTCCAAAATAGTTTGTTAGATCAACAATGATTGTTCATAATAATTGTGATAGGAGAAGGTAGGTAGAATGTTGAAATCATGAAACACAAAATTGAACAAATTGATATATTTATATATACACACACGCCAAAATCGGATATTTAAAAAAAGATATACGCATAATTTCGTAATGGAAATCATAAAAGCAGTGGATACGGATAGCGACGTGCCATTCGCGTGCGGAGTTTGCAAGAAATGGCGGGAAGAATCATTGCTCTCGAGTACGAAACGTTAACCACCATCACCACCAACCGCATTGCAACCTTCAATCCGAAGGGATCTAGACTTCTCAACCTCCTGAACATGCCTTCACATTCACACTCCCACTTCTTGTTCTAGTAACTAGTTGTTAGGACCCTTGTGTCTCAAATCAACAAATTTCAGTTCTCTGAATGGCGAATTTGAGGTCCTGGGCTCTGCTACGACGTCTCTCTATTGGGTTCTCTGTTTTGGTTCTTGGCTTGGGACCAAAGGTTCCTGCATTGGCCGATGGCAGTGGTAACACTAGTGGCGGGGGTGGTGATGGTTTTGGTGGCGGAGTATGGGAGCTTTGTGGCACGGATGTGAGGAGCTTCCTGCCTCCACCATATAGCAATCTATCAAGTCTGGTCTGCAAGCCCATTTGGAATACCTTTGTCCTGCGGGTAAGACACATGGTTTAACGGTGAATCTTGTTAATGTAGTCTATGTTCATCAACATAGTTAGAGATTAGTTGAGTCGTTCGTATACATGTTTTTTTTTTTTCCCTGATTGTTGATCTTACATATCATCATCAATTTTACTTAGTCCAAATAAAATGATTAATGTCGCAATTCGTTTACTATTTGTTCCTAGTCATGACAAAGCCTGACGTTGCAGACATTGCATCTGTCACGTTGGTTTATGAATGGAAGAGTAAATATCTGCTTTTAGTTCTGTTTATGCATCTTTGTTTGCTTTTTTTTTTTTAATACATACCAGGGACGGGGAGGGGAGAGGGAGGGGATTCGAACCCATGACCGCCCCCTTTGTTTATGCATCTTCTTGGGCCGGAAGATGTTTGGCTCTGTTGTAGAAATGAATGATATTTCAAGATCTGGGACGAAAATGATCTGGATCTGTTAATGATTCATGAAAATTTACTTCAATTGTTTTTCTCTCTTTCTATATTCCCCGAGGTATAATTACTCTCCTTAAGATCATTCCTCATCATTACTGAAAGTTCTGTGAAAAATAAGATCGCGTCCTTAAAAATTCTGCAAACCTTAAGTTAAATCTGAACTTTCAAACAGGACACTGTCTGATGGGAAGATAGTTCGTGTTTGCAAAAACTGTTTGGAGGGTACTGACAGTAAATTAACAATACATATTTCTTTGGTAACTTCAGATAGTATCTGATTTGTATCTTCAAACTTGAATAATAAACGATCTAACCTTATGGAAGCATGATAATAAGAGATGGGCACAGTATTGTATTAGTAATCCATATGAATATGGTGATATCTTTTATTGCAGTACTCCCAGAGTAAAGATCATGAAGTGAACATCATATTATCAGCTGTATACACCACTGGGTGGGTGGGAATGGGATTTTCCAAAGATGGGAAGATGGTTGGCTCTAGTGCTATGGTGGGATGGCTGAATAAGAAAGGTCATGCAAAAGTCAAGCAATACTATTTGCAAGGTTCCAAGGAAGGGCAAGTTATACCAGAAAAAGGCGAATTGCCACTCACTGGTGTTCCTGCTTCCGTTGTGTTTCATGGAGCCACAATTTACCTGGCATTTCAGTTGAAATTTCCAACTCACCTGGCTCGGCAGCCCATAATCCTGGCTTTCGGAAGCGCATATCCTAAGCACTCCCATCTCGCTAAGCATCAAGACAAAACAACCATCTTGTTCGACTTCTCTGGAGGTCTTTCTTCTTCTTTATCGCTTACTCCTTCAGCTTATTCACTTGGCAATTTTCCTATCCTCTTTAAAAGCCCTATTCACGCTTGCAATCTGAAGAGGCTATTTTTTCCCTGACTTTTGAAGTTCGTTTTTGCAACCAGTGACACCTATCGACTCTTTTTCCAATGCTGAACACTGACTGATATCAATCTTTCACTTTCACAGGTTCTGTGTCCTCTGGATCCGATGATTTTGGCCAGTCGAAAAAGAACCATGGGATATTGGGTATAATCGGATGGGGTCTGATCCTTCCCATTGGCGCAATTATACCAAGATACTTCAAGCACAAGGACCCCCTATGGTTTTATCTTCATTCGGTTATTCAAGTTGTGGGATTTGTCATCGGACTTGCTGCTGTGATACTTGGACGACGGCTTTATAATTCGATAAACGCCCACTTTCCAACGCATCGAGGCATAGGAATCTTTGTTCTTGTACTCAGTATTCTTCAGGTTAACCCCCTCACACTATTATTCTATCCAATAGTTGTCTAACATACTGATAATGAATATATCATCACCAACTTGTGCATATTACGGCTTTCAAGCAATCAGTAGTGGAAAATTGAGTGTTGTAATGTGTTGTATTGTACCTGAGGTTTCAGATTCTGGCATTCTTTCTACGACCAAGCAAAGATGCCAAGATTCGCAAGTTCTGGAATTGGTACCACCATTGGTTTGGAAGGATTGCACTCTTCTTTGGAGCTGTGAACATAGTTCTGGGGATCCAAATTGGAGGAGCAGGGAATGACTGGAAGATAGGCTATGGATTTCTTCTCAGTGTTGTTATTATTGCCGTCATTGTTCTGGAAGTCTTGGCATGGATGAGAAGGCGAGCGAAGACCACTACCCTGGATCCATCCTTCCAACTGAGTCCGGTTCAATAAGTGTTTCGAGTACTCTGACAAAAGGTCTGATTTTACGTTCACTTTGTGATTATGTCATACAATAAGGATCTCAAGTTTCAACGCCACTTTTCTGAATCAGGTTTGACAATTTGATGCCAGACGCCAGGTCCCCAGAGCGTCACATATGCTGATTTGTCGTGTGCATAGGAGCGCCAAGCTCGTTGAGACTCGCTTCCGCTCGACTTTCACATCAACTGGTCCAATCCTATAAATGGTGCTATGTGTGGGCTTTCCTAGTGCAGATGCTAGAGAACTGACTGAAGAGCTGGATTAATGTCTGCTGATTTGGAGAAAGCCGATTGCAGCTTCCCCCTTCAGCTAAAACTAACAGAGAAATGAACTCCCTATTGTTGAGGTTTTTGTCATGTTTTTCTCTTGTACAAAGCACACATTTACCATAGTATATGCTACTACGGTAAGCCTTGTTCCTTGTTAAGAGTAATATAACGATTTTGAGTGTTTGATTCCTCACAAGCTTTTAGTTGTCTAGGAAGTTTTCATATGGGAGTCAGGGATGGAGGTGATAATCGTGGATACTCAAGGCTGGCAGCAGAATCCAGGAGATGCTGTCATCTATTTCCCAGGAAATAAATTTCGCAGATCATAGCATTTGTTAAGTCAAGGAAATGATTTCCCAAGAAACAAATGGGTTGCAGTAAAGATCAAATACATAGGGACCAAATGGTGAACAAAAGCATGATCTTCATGAGGATGCTCAGTCTGAGCCTAACGTGAGTTAGATCCCATGAAGTGATGAGTGGTCAAATTCAAAAGCTTGGTCCTTTTTAGTTTCGGAAACCCTTTTTTTTTTCATTTTTCTTTTGCAGAAACCACCATGGAACAGGTATCGGTGAACTTCAATTAGTAGAAATGCTTATTAGCGATAGCCAATGAAAAAATCAACTAAGTCGTATGCGTTACACCAAAAAAGAAAAAAATAATCGAAGTCAATCCTATTGGGAATTGAGGGAAAATTTACTTTCAGTCTTTAGATGCTTCGAACCAATTTGCTTCTTTCTCATATATGAACCAAAATTGCCACCTCAAGAATTGCCATTGCAGTCAAAAAAACTCCTTTCACCAACCTGTATATCAACCAAAACCATTGATCAGCACCTAAAAACACAAGCTCAGTATCAAATAGTGGAAGCTTAATCGGTTCCATTCACACAGTAGCTCAATAGCACTAGGTCCAGGTTGACAAACCACCCGTGCTACCCCAAGTTACATGAGAGCCACCTATCTGTAATCTGAGGTCGGGCATCCCCAGACAAAAGTGAGCAAACTCAGATAAAAGTTTCCATCTGCATTGATACCTAGTTCTGATACCACATAAGAACACCTAGCCTAAAATCATAGTTTTTTGCTCTCTTTTAATGAACACTCATTACCAGCCAATGGATAATTAGCTAAAGAAAGTTATCAGATTGCAATGATGGGATCATACCTATGTAGGGAAAAATAGTAGCCTTCCTTCCTTAATCACCAACTTCCTTTTGCATGCTCGGGACTAAAACATAGAAAAGCATCTGCAATTTTTTTTTTCCAAGTGTTAATGCAGTATCTTTATAAAACAGATAATGCAGTTATACCTATCCAACGGTTCATCCAAATAAAGTTAACCATTTAATTATGCAGGACCCAACATGCACATGCATGCTTGATAAAAATCCGATGAAATTTATTCAATAACACAACTGGATCTAGAAACCAGACCTGAATTTTTCGAAAAGCTGATTCAACCAGCAACTGACAAGAATAAGGCACTTTGTGATCGCAGAGGCAGATTGGATCAAACCACTCGTGTCCCTTGCTTGTATTATATAAACGAAAGTTGTTGTCTAGTACTTTTTCTCAAGAATCCTGCTACACTTGATTGGTAGAAATAAGTAGTGTTACGTAGCACCAGCTGTACAATCATCTCTAAAAGAAAAGCTCGAAGACTTTGGGGATTCACTGCCCCTAAGTACCCTGTTATAAATAACCTTAAATGACTGTGAGCCATATGGTCGACTTAGCAAACTTATTGGCATCCTGAGAGTCTGCTTTCGGTTTCTTCTCCCCCTAATCAAAATGCTGAAAGTTTTCTCACCGTCAATTTTCTCTTCACCATTCTTTCCAGCATTTTCATTTGTGCTCTCGTTCTGACTTTGCTCAGTCTCAGCAATTTCAACAGCAGACAGATTTGGATGACCATTTTCCTTAATGCTTTCTGACCTGATTTCAGGTATTTCATTGGTATTTTGTACCCCTTCTGAAGCTAGAAGATTCACTTCTTTCCCAGTTTCTCCCTCATTTTCAATATCCACTGGCTGAATCAAACCTGAACTTGGATTACCAATATCATCAGGCTGCAGTTGTGTCTCCAATTTTGGACTAGAAATTGGTTCCACGATTGGTGGTGGAACAGAGAACTCCACTGGATGACAGCTAGTCCAAACTGTAGCTGGCATAAACTCAGATACATTAGAGTTCACATTGCACTGCCAAGCAAAATGATTGGGATGAAAGACGCTGCTGGTTACAGGAAATGTGCTGGTTGGTACTCCTTGGTTTTGAGGGTAAGGAGGATACATAAAGGGCAGTGGATGTATCATGTTTGGGGTTGGTGGGGGTGATGGGTATGGGTGGTGAGGGGAGGAGCACATGGGATTGACCGTGGGTAGGACATTAGCAGGCCCTGGGTGAACATTCATGTTTACTGGCCAAGGTGCAATTGCTGGAACAGCACCAGGAACGGAAGGAGTAATATTTACAGCAAGGGGTGCAGAACGTGCAATGACTGGTGATGGGTTGAATGGAGCTGCTAAAGCAGACAACTTTTTATTGGGAAATCCCCGAGTTTCACTTGAGGTAGGAGTCGAGGAATTCTCCTTCAGATCTTCTGCACCCTGCACGATCAAATTTGAATTTTTATCTGTTTCAGAACAGCTAAATGAATCCTTCCCGCTAACTTCCTTTTCAGGATCAACAGAATTGGGAAAACTATCATACTGATTGATGGAAGCCTCTACCACTTCTTGAACCTCAGGACCAGCAGATTCAAGTTGAACCACAGTCTCAGATGCCCTTAAAGAATGTCTATCTTCCATTGCATCAGTCACTTTAGTGTTTTCTTTCTTGTCAATAATTTCTATTTCCTCCTTTAAATGAGCCGTAGAATTCTCATTCTTCTCTTCACATATATTTTCCAACCCCGTTCTGATTAGTTTATCATTTCCTTTTACTTCATTCATTTCATCCTTATGTTTCCCGAAGCCAATTTCGCCATTTTCTGAAAAATCACTTTGGGGCACCCAGACCTGCAATTTACCAATGGTACCCGGCGGGGCCAACGCTACTTCCTTGTATGAAGGAGATTTTCCTAGACTGACAATCGAACTTTTCACTGGAGCAGCATCCTTCTGCAAAGAAATTGTACAAGGTAATGGAGAACTGGAAAGCTCGACACTATTTCCCGCGGGCTCTGTTGTAGTAGTTTTAGTAGATGAAGGCATTGACTTGACCCGGTATGTTAGAGCTTTGACTATTCTCCGTCCAAATTTGGTAGCTTGGGCAGCATTCCCTGCCTGTTGATCTGGATAACTCCCATGAGAAATTGTTCGTTTCTTTAATAGGTAATACTTGCTGTTCTTAAGAGTATTCTTCACAGGAGGATACAGCATATCAGTGTCCACATTCTTTTTCTGATAACCAAAGACCCTGCTGATAGTTGAACGGCGCTGCTTAAGTCGCCGACCAGATGAGCCAGCTGATCTTGGCCTTTGAACTGCTTGCCATCCATCCTCTCCTTCAGCATGTGTTTCAGAAAAGATTTCATTTGCAATATTTGGATTTTCCTCTACGGCCGTTTGTATGAAAGGCTCTTGAGACTCAACAGGTCCAGAGCTACTCATCTGGTTAGCATCTGCACTAATATCTGCTTCAGGTAAAGATGTCTCTTCATCTGAATCCAACTTTGGTATTTCTTTTGGAGACTCATCAGAACCTCCTAAACTTATGTTTTGATAGGATTTCCCCTTCACCTGAAAAGAAAAAGGAAATTGTTTGATAATGTTCATTTCAGGTGAGTACAAGTATATCCACGCAAGGATATTGCTCAACAGTCATTTTCAGAAATGCAAAAGCCTCTTGCATGCACGTGGAGGATACTAATATTCCTAGTTGGTTGGCCTAGTAAGTTTTCTCCTCAACGCATGAGCCGCCACCACTTTCCTTTTTTAAGAGAAACACATACGTATTCTGAAGCTCATCCAACCAAAGACCAGAGCATTAGTGTCCCTATGTTTTTCTGTAAGAAAGACAAATCCCGTATATGTTTGAAAGAGAAGAATGTCTTTTTGTTAATGCTGTCTCTTTTAACTTCTATTTAAACTGAATGCGGAAGGGAATGTGTTCTCCTAATATTCTCCCTCCGCAACAGTGGGATGACATATAATTATATAATAAGTTCATGGCCCTGTGAAGTACAATAAGAGAACAACTTATTGTGTTCTTCCAACCACTCATTAAGTGCTATGGTTCAACCAGATGACCAAGCTTCAACTGAGTCAGACTTACAAACAGCATCAAGGATGCTGTTTGTTTGATTTCATATATGGGCCCGATAAATTTCCCATATTCCTTTTGAGCTGGTCTTAACCATTCAATGTAAGGCAGCCAATTGCATGACAAGTAACCAGTTCCTCAAAAATGCCCCACCATCAAAATGAACACTTGGAAAATTATGTACGTAACACAAAAGAGTGCAAAACGAATAGGCTTAAGATTTTCACAAACCTCATTGGCTCAATGATGGATTGTAATTAGTTATCCAACCAACTCCTAAATTTTAACATACCTTCGTAGTATAGTTTTTCCTCTTTACTGCTCCATCTCTACCCTTGGGATTATCATTTGGATTAATGTAGTCGAGCAAATCTGAGACACTGCAAGGTTGATAAATCATCTCATTTAGCAAGAAGTAAATGTATTCATAAGAAAGAAAGTGTGGTTCATACGGTCAGATGGTAACAGATTACAGTCCAGTGCAAAAACATAATGGGGAAAGTGCAACAAGTTTATAAATAAATATTCCTGTGCATATCTAGAACACATTAATTGTCTTAAACATATATCTCTGAAGCCTGTCATGCATAGACAGACAGATCGAACAGAGGAAAATTACATTCAGTTCACTCTGAAAGGCTTGTGACTGGATTATCCCTGGGAAGCAATTGACTGTTAGACCAGTCATTTAAAAGCAACATCTAATTATGAAGATGAGCCCCTACTCCCACTAGAAGTTAATACTTTGAGACAGATATTAATTTTTATACAGTCAGATTATGAAAGCAACCAGACACTAGAAGTGTATCCCAACATCCCAACAACCCAACAATATGATGCATAAAGCTCCATGTCATCAAGGAATCTGCATCCCACTGATTTGAACAGAGCAATCAGAATAGGAGCAGTTCATAGGAAGAGGAAACTGCATACATGAAAAGTTAATAATAGTTGCATGAAGCTCTAAATAGTCAAGGGCAAGATAAAAGTCACCTTAGGTGGCCTTTGCTGGCTATGGACGCATCTGGCTTCCGAGTACCATTCCGCGCGGCTTCTTGCTGTTCAAAAGCCTTGGACTCAAAGTACTCAAGCCACGCAGCAGCATCCTGCAGCATTTCATTACAAATTTCAAACTAATGTTGACAACAAAAACTTAATAACCAAATTATAATGCATAAATTACTAGAGATAGCAGAGTAGAAATAGTTTAAAATACATGCAACTATTAACATTGCATATATATGATCAAAAATATGTCAAACATGAAGCATGCTAGTAACATCGCTTGATTCTTTTAATTATGCTTCATTTCTTTGAGCACCTTGCTCATAAAGGACCTAGAATGCGTAATTTATGCCTAAAAGAGGGGAGAGAGAGAGAGAGAGAGAGAGAGAGAGAGAGAGCATAATTTACAATTAAACCTAATAAGATACCTGCGTACGCAGGTCATCTGGGCCCAGCTTTGCTCGCAGAATTTGCAGGGTTGTTTGCTCATGCTGAACGCTCAAAGGGTATGCTTCCATCAATGAGAGTGCAATTGCAATTGCATGGTAACTAGCTGCCGTCTGGAAGATTTAAGTTAAAAGGGGAGGAATTCGTAAGAGGGAAGCCTAACTCGAATTGGACAACATTGATGGGCTAAAAATTGCTTCGTTGTAACCGTTTTATATGTACTTTAGCATAGACTGGGAAAGAAAATGAACAAAACAAAACCTGAATATGGTCTGGGCCCAGTAACTTTTGGTTACACTTCAGAGCTTTGTGGAGATATCTGAGAGCAACGTGCACATTCCCTAGGCCTTCCTCCATCATAGCCACATTTATGTATGTAGCCGCAGTGTTTGGATGAGATGGTCCACATGTGAGATGTAAAAGATACAGGGCACGCTTAACATACCTGATCAGCAACAATTACAAACATGTTTGGCATAAAGCAGTGAAGAAGCAACAAGTACTCCAGCAATTATTAAGGCAGTAGCGTATCTCATTAACCAAAAAAAAAAGTAGAGCACCAATCAATGGATCATTAGGGGTCACAACCCAACAAAACTTAGTTAGATACCATCGATTTTATAAAGAATTTACATGGTTATCGATACAAATATCACAGAGAGAAGAACAAAGCATACTTGAGAGCCAGCTCGGTGTGTTGAAGTCTATAATAGAAGACAGCAAGATCCCCATAACTCTTCATTGTATCTGGATGATCAAGACCTAGTTCTCTCTCATTGATATCCAGAGCTTTCTGTTGATAAACTGTCGCCTGAAATTGGATCCATATGTTGAATTAACTTTTGACTCAAAACCTCTTCTAAAAAGAAAAGAACTCCATAATGTTTTGCGTTTCAGGATTATGAGTTATACCAGAGAGCTATACTGCAAATTTAAAATGTGCAAGTTCAAATAACATTTCAATATAACTCTTTGAGAGGAGTGACAGATACCAATAAACTTATACCAATGCAAAGATGTACCAGCAATAACAGGATTAAAGGAATAAAAGTAGACCTGATTGAAATCTCCAGTGTGATACAGAACTACTGCAAGGAGGCTGTAAGCCCCTGCTGTCATTCGATGGTAGGGACCACAAACTGCTACAAGCTTTGTCAGAGCCTGCGAACACCAAAAGAGTAAGCGGGTAATATCTTACTGTACCAAATACCAAAGGAACAAGGAATACTTGTTGATACACCTTATTACTAGATCATACGACAAAAAGATATCTAAGTCGTGTTGTTGGAAATCTTACCTTTGTCCCAAAGGCAACTGCATCTTCAAGTTTTCCCTTATCTAAAGCTGTTTTTGATGATTCTAGGAGTTGCCTACCATCTGCTGATGAGCAGGCGGCTTGCTGCAAAGAAGCAAAAGTATAGTTGAATATAAAATGCAAAACTAAAGTTAATCTCCCATGCAATAGCATATTTCTGTTACTCTCTGTCTACTTTACCACCTTATACACGGGGATCAAGCTGACAACATCTGACTTCCGGAATGGATTTGGAGAATCCATATCAAAATCCCTTGGAACCAGCTCAATACCCACCTACAGAGGAAGAGATAAGGGAAAACGGAGGGAGGGGCAAACTGTCAGTGATGTATCATTCATCTGCCAATGATGTCTACCGCACACCAAATTATCTTCTCAAGACACACAAAATTCTATGTGAAAACCTTGCATTTAGAGGAAAATAGAGTATGGACAGAAAATGGATCTGCATGATTAATGAGTCAAGGGACACATCAGAACTAGGTAGACCACCTTGGAGACCAATGATAACACAAAAAGATGGGAATGGGCATCAAAGTTGTCACAACTATATGCCAAGAAAATAACTCAAATTAGATATAGTTGGCTGTAACAAGTATCCTTTCAAATAGTGCATCCAACAGGCCTATGTGCATTCCTGATCCTTTTTCCATCACCCTGTTATGGGAAGACCGAACTATTCTCATGAGTAGGGGAAGCAAATTGTGAGTTGACATACTATACAATTCAATTTCAATTTAATATAAAAGTTCCCAAAAATATGAACCTTTTATAGAATAAATAATGGAGATGCAAGACATAATATAGAAAATGCTAGCAGTTTAAAAAATTCAGCAGTTTATGGTCGATGTATCTTGTACCTTATGACATAACCCTCGTAAGATTGCAAATTTTCTAACATCTTTGTAGTGCAAGCTACTAAGATCCCATTCATAACGCTTCATCAAGAAGAGCTTCAACCATCTCCACACAAGGGAATGGACCTTGAAAGATTTATTTGATTCTTCATTTTCAGGAACGCCCAGCATCATATTCAATGCAGCAGTTATTGATACTGCCATGTTCTCTGTGTTGTCAACAACAGCAATTACTGCCTGAAGAATGTGCTTAAATGCTCTCACTATCATCTCATGAATACAGAGTGACTGTACATGTGGTAGCTTTTCTGAAAGCTTGACCTAGAGAAAATAAAAGGAAAGTGTCTTTAACAACAGTACAAGATGTACAACGTAACACCTCAATCTTACAAATTCTAGTTTGCTTCTTGTTCTTACCTAGGATTTAAAATGTTTCTGGCAGTTCCTAACAACTATGAAGGTCGTGCAAGTTGGAAGCAACAATAAGAGAAAGAAAGCCTCAAAAAGAAGCAAATAACACAAGAAACGCGATTATAATCTGATGCATTACAGACATTGACAGGCTACTCAAGAATGTTTCTACCGTCAGGATGCGGCAATAAAGATAGCAATACACATAGTCGAGATCTAGATAAGCTATATTGCTCCTTTTATACTTATCTCATTCCAGAACATGAAACAGAAAACCAAAATGGATATAACTGTGTATATGGCAAGTACCGTCAAGTTGAGTCAGGTATACAATAATGTCAGAAAAGCATTGAAAGCCTGGGTCGGAATAATGTGCTTACAACTTGTCCCAAAGAGTGCATTCGAAGACCTCTAGTATGCATGAAATCAGTGAGAGTTCGGCCATCAACTGGTGATAGTTCCAGTGAACCAAAATCTGCTACCTGCATTGCATGATAAAAACCAGAGACAGAGTCACTATAACCATATCAATGGGCAGATTCACTAGAACAATTAGCCCAGCAATGTTCAGTAATTACCAATTTTGGAAGAGCAACCTCAGTGTAGTATTTCTGAGACAGGTCGATTAGCTCTGGCATGGACTGTCATATCACAAACTACAGGTTACTTCAAATTGTACTGTCCAAACAAGAAAATAGTATAACTTTTGGACACCTTCAAGATTTTTACCTTGCAATGAAGACCGGTTTCTGATTCTTTTAGTCGAGCAAAGGCTGCTTCAGACAATATCCTCTTCATTGCTAGTTCATTTTCCTTCGCATTAGTTTCAAGGTCCAACTCTGTAGTGGACAATACAGAATTTTTAGCCTCCCCATTTATACCTTCTGTATGGGATCTTGACCTCTCAGACTGCACTTTCATATTGCTTCCATCTGATTTCTTCTTGTTGTTCCTAAGGGATTTAAGATTCATTCCAAGCCCCTCAACCTTCATTTCATTCTTTGCCTTCTCACCTGATGGTTTCTTATCTTTTTCTGTGTTTTTCTGGTCTCTCAAGTGTTGTATCCAACAGGCTCCAAGTTCCCATCTCACAACCTGGTCAAAATCCTTTTCTTCTTCCTCAAGCTTAGCAAGGCTTTCTTCCAAGAGTCTCTCCACAAAAGTTTGGGAAGCACTGAGTTCTTCATGCTCCGAAGTTTCCATATGTGATACTGGTTTATTGTGCTCTGAAGGTGTTTTCTTGTGAAGAAGTAGCCTTAAACTGTAAAGGAACAAGTAATAGTAAGAGAATTTGACTGCATAGAACTACAGTCTAAGAAGCATGCAATATCAGGGGAAAAAGAAAACTACATGGGATATATGGAACCAATAGCTCTTGGACATGAAAAGTTATTTATGTTTATCCAGTGTGCTAGGAATTTACCTTTTGCACATTTTAGTAAATCCTTAACTTATTAGGCAGAGAGAGAGAGAGAGCAAATGTACGTGCATATGTACTCTGAACATAAACCAAAACAAAATAAACAAGAAAGTAAAAAGTGCTTAAAGAAAGTAAGCACTCATTATCAACAACAACAAAGTGGCCATGAGAACTATTAGCAACCAACACAAACATGCAGGATTAAGCGGTTTGGGTTCAGATTCTGGGCTAATTGATGATTTTCCTTTTGGGAAATTTGAAGACTGGACTTAAACCTTCGGAGAATATTTCCTCAAAACGAAAAAATGATGGATAAGAAAACTGGGATTAAGCCATATCAACTGCTCTATGTTGTCTATCTATAAATAGGCAGTATCGAACCCCTGCACAGATCCAATGCATGTATTGTCCCAATGCAAAAGAGAATGAGTCCACTAACATTACGGCTAGAAGCTCACAACAAGTACTATATATTCTTCATGTTAGATAAGGATCATGGATTATGCACAGCACAAAACATTCAAAGGGTAAATAAGCACCTGTTAACATTGAGGGAATTGGCGCCTCCTTCAGGCTGATCAAGGACTTCAATGCTTTGAGATATGGCACTGGCCTTATCATTCTTTATCTGCTCAACTTTCACAGTGGCGATGTAACCACAATGTCTGACATTGATAACACCTAGAGTAGCGATGTCCTGCACTCAAATGCAACACACTCTTCAACCATTTCTTTACAAAGAATCATGCATCATTTACATTTAGTAAGAGTATCTTACTTGAGCAGCAGTATTTTCATCAGCAGTGATGCCTTTCATTAGATTTCTTTCTACTAGATTCTTTTCATCCAATCCAGTTGCTGGAATTCCATCAATTTTAGTATCAACCTTACAGCTCGCATTTGAGGCATCTTTCATGACCACAATGCTCAAGTCTCCAACTCTCTCAGTATAGAGAATTGTACCAGCTGAAACGGGACTAGTAGAATTTGGGAGCCCCATTACATGCTGGACAGCCCTAATTGCTCTAAAAATGGAAACATCAACAAATAGGCTGTGAAGAAGGAACGCCTTCCTATCTCGAACCTGCCTTTCCTCTGCTGTATTGCAAGGCATTGAAGCAAGCAACAAAAACTCATTAGCCCAAGGAATCAAATCACTTTTTCCATCTGTCCCTAGACCACCTCCATTTCCTCCCCAAGTTTCATCTTCAACAGGTAGGGGAGGGAAAGCTGAGGGTGACTGTGCAGCAATAGGAGGAACGAGCCATGTGTTGGCTCTGAAGCCAAAAGGAAGATTCCCAAACTGCCAGAAAAGATATGATCATAAAACAAGGTAACTACAAGATTAAGAGAAGTTTTCTACTTGGCTTTAGTCAAAAGATGCATGAAAAAGAAAATTTTGGCACAATAATTACCTTGTTACGTTCTGAATATGCCTTCATGAGATCACTGTAAGCCTACAATTTGAGAAACAACCAATGTTTTAACCATCCATGGAGAAAGAATGGAGCAAAAGGAAAGAACCGATAGAAAATTAACCATGGTTGGCAAATAGATTATTAAGCAAGAAATTCCAGTCCTATGCTAGAGAGAAACATATAGCGTAGGTTATGAAATCAACATTGTTATAGAGCCAAATAATGCATGGTTGAAGGCCAAACTAAGTTAGGGAATGCAACAACATATAAGCTTTTAGTTTTACTAAAGAATGTCTACCGTTCAATTATCACTTATCTCAAAAATATTAAGTGATAAGAAATAATAAATTTAATCACTTGTAATACTATTCTAACATATTCCTTATGCACGAGAGATCTTCCCTCGATAATTCAAAGTTTGGACTACTGCTTTAATATTACATTGCTTTATCATTTATTCAAAAACTTTAAATTGATTAAAAAAAATTAATATTTGTAATCAACTCTAATATCCATGATAGCAACTCAATAATCTATCTTTTTCAGTGAGGCAGTGAGAATTGAAATTTTCTATTTCCAGAGAATAAGGCATAAGAGAGCTTTGCAAGCATCACCGCTACACCTTTGACCACATGAGTGAAATACCGGCAACCATGTACACTTTACTACTTCTCTTTCAAAAGGTTAGAAGAGAGACAGAATATAAGCCGTCCAAATTAATCGACAAGTTACAAGTGCAAAGATTAATTTATTTTATCGAATGAATCATTTTCCAACATCTAAGGAGTAACTTAATTTTGAACATAACAAAAAATAGAATAAATCATCTAAATTGCTGCACCATTGACCACATTAGTGTAACCAACACCTTGTATATTTTACTTTTTCCGTTCCGTAAGGTTATATTAGGGACAGAACAAAAAACCTTTCAATTTAATCGCAAAGACACAAGTGTAAAGCTTAATTTATCTTGTAGAATGATTCATTTTTCAACTTCAACACATCAACTCAATTTCAAACATCAAACAGAATAAATACTTTTAAACACAATTATCGTCTAAAATGATTCAAAATAATGATTAAGAGAAACTAACATTATCGAAGGCTCTACTGAGCTGTCGTAATAGATCGACAAGGCTGTGGCTAAGAATCCGCTGCCTTCCAACGCTATAGAATCCCTTTTTGCAAGATTCCACGTGAACTACTTTTCCATTACAAAGCTTCACCTGATTGATCACAAAACAGCTTCTCAAAGTTGTCGAAATTGCATTCGGTACCAAACACCATAGGAGGACATAGATGCGGAGAGATAAGGAGAAATGATGCATTTATGCATGGTTGGGTGAGTCCAGGAAGAAGATCTTACGTCAAGGGAGAAAAGATGATCATCCACTGAAATCTCATCGACATGCCGACTCATCACTCTCCTTATAACTGCAACATTCATAGAAACGACAAACTGAATAATTAACCTCCACGATCGAAGACAGGAAAAAATATATATCAAAAGAAAAAGGACCAACGGAAGAAAATGCTTGAGGAAGCCCGACGAAAATGCTATTTCTTTTTTTTCACAACACCAAAGCGAAAGGGCCTATTTTGCATGGGTTCAATGAAATGTGTCTTTCAGGTAACAAATCTCATTTTGAAGCTTAAAGCAACATTTTCTCAGTTCCAGAACCAGAAGAAACCAGAAACGTCCGTTCGTTTCTGGCGAAAATGGGAGACGCAAGGAAAATCGTAACAATGATTGAGAAAGTAAGCCAAAATACTTTGATCAAAAAAAAAAAAAAAATGAAGCGTTTCCTTTCACTTCCTTCCAAGCTGTTTTCAAAAGCTGTGGAGAGCCTCTACATACAAACATGCAAAGAGAAAGAGAGAGGAGTACATTGGAGAGGGGAAGTGAGGTGAGAGAGAGAGAAGAACTCGTAGAAGGTCCCGAGCTTGGGGCAGGAGTGACTAATCTCTCCCTCTTCCTCAGTCACCGCTTCTCGCTTTGCCGCTGTGGCGGTAGCCTTGGGGGAAGCGGATTTCTTCGTGGACGCAGGGGCGCCCTTATCCTGCACACCGAGCGCATTTTTACCAGCATCGGACTTCGAAGCGTCCTTACCCGTCGCCGCGTCGCCAAAACTCGTCGTGCAGGAGACAATATCCAGCAGCCTTCTGACGTGCGCCAGGGCTCGCTCTTCATGGTAGTCCTCTGCAAAGACATCGAGAGTGTCAGTGAAAGCACAAGGCTCGTCTGCGTTAAAGTCGGTAAGTCAGTAAACGGCGTCACGGGTTGGCAAGTCTACCTTCCACCAAAGTGAGGACGCACGGCTTCAGCGCGGAAACGTCGACCGTGTCTTTTAACCGTGGCCCTCTCACCTGTCAAAGTTCAAGAACCAAATACCTAATTTACCCCTCATGTTACCTTATTTTTAACAATCATCTGAAGTGACATAAATCACTGTATGGGGACGGGGGAACGGGGGAACGGGGGAACGGGGAGACGGTGGGACTGTAATTTGCTACGAGAGATAGGGATATTATCGTAATTTTGAGATTGTCGTGGAAAAACCTATGGACGCGAACGGCTAACAATGTCCTGTTCCGGGTTTTTTCCACACAGATTAGAGGAGGAAGCTAGACGGAAGGCTCCTCGCGAATTTGGATTCAAGCAGTGAGAGTGAAAGCAAGTGAACAAATTAAAAGGCGTGCCGCAGTAGGACTTTTACCTCATGCGATAGGGAGAAGTTGGTGACGTTGCAAGTTTCGGTGTTCACGGATAAGAGCCGGCGAACATCGATAATCCTGTCCGTCGAGATCCCCTGTCAAGGATTCGATGTCAGTAGTACAGAGAAATATCCAAATTTTTGAAGGAACAACAGGGGATATGATGCTCAGGTTGCTTATTTGCTAGTCAAATTAGTGGCGCACACTGCAAAAAAGGGTTTTATTTCCAGCACCAGCCAATGAGCTAATGCGGAACAGCGTGGCGAGACTTTACTATGTTTAGGATGCTACAAGATTTAAGCTTTGAGGAGACAAATCGATATTGCCGACTCAATCCACAATAATTGGTAATAAATCCGGAAAGCAGAGCAAAGAGGTTGAAGAGCAACAAACCCTTAAAACAACATGAGTTTCGTCGGGAAGGTTTACAGTGATATCCATGACAACAGGAAGAACTGCAAAGTCACGTGCTTAGATGTTAGAAAGACAATACAAGAACAAGCTCAAGCTCAAGCTCAAACTTTATAGATTTGTAACAGGTTCCTACTCTTGTCTTCCTTCTTCTTCTTTTCACCCTTCGCCTTTCCACGACTGTTTCTCGGCGCCATTTTCGACCTCCGGTGGATTGAATAGCTGCAGGTTTACAACTTTATTAAGAAGAGGGATTCATTGTCTTATCCAACTCCGTATTATTCCTCATTCGGTGATTATATAGTGATTAAGCAATCAAAACGAAGCTCAAGCACAACCAAACAAGTTCTCTTCTAATTTTAAGAACAACGAAAAACATGTGCTCAAACATTAAAACAAAAAACTGCAGAAGGAAGCCTCTCACGGACATGGGAAGGTTGGAGATGATTACCAGGCACCAGACCAGAAAGTCTGAAGAACTTCTACGTATTGAAGAAGAGAGAGTAAAGGGTTTTAATCTACTTCTAAGGTTCGGAAGAAAAGTAGCAGCTACAGGAGCTACTGAACCACACCAACAATGTGAAAAGTCATTAATATAAAATGTAAAAAGCGGTAGGAGAGGGTGTTCCAAAGTGGAGTTCAGCAGAGGGTGGATAATGAAGAGGGCATAATAACTATCAGGACTTCAGATGCTGGGTACCGGCGCTCTCGTCCTCCAGAAGAAACGGGAATGATAATGGTCGGAAGAGATATAGGAAGAGATGGGTGTGATAAGGAAGGAAAGGTGGAGATTTTAGAGTCAGAACGGTACATGCCAGTTTTTGGCTTATACAGGATGATTATCATCTTCTGAGATTTTTTATTTTTTTATACCATAATACGTACATGGTATTTTGGGCATAAAAAATTCCACATACTTTCATACATGAACTGGGAACGGACAGGCGGCTGCGGCATTTGCAGCAAAAGGAAAGACTCTGGACAACTTCCTTAATCAGACAATCGCAGCCGCCCATTCTCCTGCCACTGACTTTTGTAACAATTTTTTTATTATTTTTTCCTGATGCATAATACACAACTGCGAAACACAATACGTCCATTATTTCATAGGATAGCTGCTAAAAGGATTTGCATTAGACATTTATACTGCAGTTGAGGACTTAGTTTGTTAAAACAAAAAACAACATCTATTGGTCCAAGCCAATTTCGATTAGAAGTAAATAAGAGGCTTGCACATGTCAGAACGAACAATCTAGGAGTCTGTAGTCCTAAATGCTTCGTTGCGCGCCATGTGGGTGGAGATCCCACCACCATATTCTTTGGAGCATGTTCGGTAGATAAATTGACACAGGCCTCTCAAGTCTTTGTCTCCCAATATCGAGAAACTAATTTTCTTTCGTTTTCACGTATAATACATACACGATTATACAAGTCATCCGCTGAAAAAAATGTTTCCTACGACCACATTACCAAAGTCTTCTTCGGGCGCGATTTTGAGCAGTAGATTACAAAAAAAAGCAGAATTGGTGAAGAGAATTTCAATGAAAATGGTAATTACTTTTGAGTGTGCAAATTAGCTGGTCAAGTTTGGTGCGTGTTTGCTGAATTCTAGAGTGTTGCGTGACACGCTATTCTAACACTTTCTTTGGGGAGAAAAACTCTTCATTATTTCCGTGGCTCAGAATTTTTATAGCAATGTCAAGAAAATCAACCAAAACTTTTGTCAGATACTGGAACGATTTTTGTTTTGCAAATGCGCAATATTGACTATGGGAGGGTTTGTCCTAGTTCAACAAGATAATGTCCTAGTTCTTGACCAAATGAAAATGGGTTCCATTATTGAAAACGAAGCTTACCAAACTGTTTCGAAGGCCACCAAAGCCTACTCAGAATCCAGGTAAACTTTGGTGATGAAAAAAGAATCAGACCTCGTTTTTCATGGATCAGCTCACTAGCGTCTTAAATGGAGATTCACGACTACTTATCCGAGAATGATGATCTATCCTTAAAACTGAAAGATGAGTGTGTTGAGATCTTCCTTGGGAGCTTTCCAGGCTATTAGACCAGTGGTATTCCACCTGTCGGATAGTTAGCTTTCTTTTGCAGGAAGTAGAGGTTTCTGACGATAAAAGAGATAGATATGCCTGAAGATAGTCAAAGAACCAAGGGGGACTTGGTGGAGAGCATTAACTTGGATCCCGCTTACTAATTGCAAAACATGTGAGTCACCTACGTCTGATATGGTTTAAGATATTTTCCGTACACACTGATCATCTTCTTGGCTTCTTGCAAATGGTCCAATAAAACTTTTAATGGATTTGTCGTATTTTTCTGCAGATGTGTTTGTATTTTCCGCGCATGCGTTTGCTTGTTTTTAATTGCAAGGATCACGCTGTACCTTAACCACCATTAGTTTATTTTAATCATATTTAAGAAGCACATATTTTAATATGAGGAGATCAGGAATTACACAATGGTGGTATTCATAAATCAAGATCTTTATTAGTATTTTTATTTTAAAAAATTCGCATAAAAAATATAAAGCATTAATCATTGATATGATAAAAATATTTATAGAAAAAAGAAGAAGTTTCCAAGCCTAACCATGATCACGTATGTGCCATACAGACAAACCTACCCACTGTTGTGTGGGGTGACAACTTTTTTTAAAAATTATTTTATTTCTTATTTTCATTCTTAATTTTTTTTATTGGACAAATTGGTTGGACTTCATAATGTAAGAACTGTTGGGTTAATGTATAATGTAGGAAAACCGCAAAAGGAAAATATATAATTTATTTTAATTAACAAACATGGTGTTAGAGGTTTTCAGATATGCACGAAGATTAGAAAGTGTTTTTCGACCTTATAGGATACTTTTTAATCTCCACAATTTTGCAATGAAGATATGATGATGCTTGGACGGCTTATTGCAGCAATTATCCCTATAATCTTTAAACGAAAATCCACTCTTTAAACGTATTTTGAGTCAAGCAATGGCCACTAATGATTAGGGTTTCCAGCAGCATCTTGCCCACTTAGCAAATAAGTGGGGCGGTACCACAGTGTTCGATTAAGGTTCTTTTTAGACATCTGTCAACCATTTTTTCCATAGATAGTGTTTTTCTAGTGTGTGCCACGCGCTGATCAACTATAATTTAGTCCACATTATTGGTAAGACGAGTATCAAATTTGACAAACGCCAAGAGAGGGATGGTCGATCCTATCCAATCAAATCGCTGTAATTTGCAAAAGATAAAATGACCAATAAACGAGTCACAAACGCCGAGACAATCTGGGAGTCCTGAACGACAACTGATGACCCTAATGGGGACCAAACACACTCAGTTAATGGGAAGCCCTTTTCCATTCCTTTTTTACTCCTTTAGTCGTCCACCTCATCAGCATCAAACCTTTCTTTTCTTAATGTTAGTAAAAGTGCGTGGAAGTTCCCCATTTAGTTCAACCAACCCAGTGATTTTGATCCTGTAATTGTTTAACATTTTCAAATTACCTCATTTGGCAGCCTCATACCCTAGCTGTTGACTTCTGCTGGCTTGTGGGGACAGGGGGGGACCATGGCCCTCACATTTTATATACCTACTCATAACAATAGACATTACTTTTATAAGAAAGACATGTAAATTATGGTATCGTTGTATCTTTCTCCTTTTCATGTTTTAGTTTTCTTTTTCTTCTTCCTTTTTTTTATAATTTTTTATTTTTGCAATTATGTCAAACCTCGCTCAAGTCAAGGAAGTTTCTGTTCGTTTACAAAAGGCTTTATAACTATTTTTCGACTGCCTTGTTTGGTATTTGTTCAGCTATGATCTTTGAATGGTTTTGCATATAACGGAAAACCTGCAGCAGAATAAAAAAATTTGGACAAATTGCAAGAAATATTAGAAACTAACGAACAAATCCTGTAACACAATCAGAGCAGTGTACCGACTTCTTCAATGGATAAATGAATACGTAAGCTAAACTTGTTCAGTGGGAAAGATTATCTGCAGTTATAATATTGCAGATAAGCACTAATGATCTAATGCACATGCCGCGCATTCTTCAGGTTTAAAAGTACTGCTGTCCGCCATTGCCAACCAAATTCTGCAAAACCGCCAATCCAATGCACCATCCTGGTTGTGCTTAGTGCACATTGTACAAACAATAATCTCCATTACATCCATGCCCTTTCTTAGTTTGTAACCCACGTAGATTGGCAATGAAACACTGTCCTTCCCCGAATATGCCTTCTTTACGCATAGCACACCATGCACAATCTAGTTTTACCATTCATTATCAAAATCAAATCCACCAATGACAGATTTACAAAGACTAGAATGTCATCGTGTGGGCGACTTCAGAAGTCAAAACTTGCCACAACTCGTTCTCCACACCAGGTTGCTACCTGGAAAGGAGAAGGTACTCGTAAATTCCCTGACATCATCCTGTACAAATAAAATAATTTGACACGCAAGAACGACAACTGAAGCACATCAACTGAGTTCGGTGGGGCTGATTCTTTTCCTGACTCCTCCAATAGAATTACTCTGGGTTGTCACTAGATCACCGCTACCTTGCTCACGTTTCTGCAATTCAGAACCATTAAGGATTAACAGCCAATAGGATGCTTGCTCACGTTTCTGCAATTCAGAACCATTAAGGATGCTTCATTTCGAGAACCAATATGAGCGAGAGTGATATTTTACCAAGCCACTGAAACAGCAGCAAAATTTAAGAATTTGAAATGTTTGAATATTTTCTACTTGTCCCAGGCAGCTCTACTAACATTTACATATTCTAATTAATTATAAAAGAGAGAGCCCATAAGTAAGCCACGGCCAACACAATAACACGACCAGCCCTGCTGATAATATGTCTTCTCTGGCTGTTAGGGCTTGCTTGGACTACTCTGGTGGTCTTGTCCTCCCATATCCAAGCCCACTAAACAAAATTAGCTTTCCTGACCAATGCTACTAAGAATGTTAAAGGAGTACAAGTGTTAGGGAGCTCCTCGAAGAGAGACAATTCCTTGATCAAGACCTGAAACTGTAGCAATATGGGGGAAACCTGAATGGTGGCACCTCGCTATCAGTTGCCACTGCAGCTACAAAAATTGGCAGTGTTTAAAATCAACTACGCAGGAGATAGGAAGAAAGGCAAGACCTTCCTAACCTCACCTTCAAATAGGTTACTTAAAACTTACATCTAGTGATTTCATCAAAGCAAATGCCACATTCATAAAACTCAAAAGTCCTTGGACAATGGAAAAGTTGTTCTAGCAAAGAAACTGAAAGGGACAAAGGTAATTAACATAAAACAGCGGATGGATCAGCATGAAGGTTTGATCAATGCAGGAAGCATATTGGCAGCTGACAGATGTTTAAAGTAAGGGTATACATGTTTAATGTCGGGAGAAGTCTAGGTAGGCATTCAATACTAGATTGCAACCCACGCCTTTTTCATACAACCCTGGCCACGCTTCAGCGCAGCATATTTGTTATAGAAGAGGTTGCGCATGTCGCAATGTTATAACTGTAACAAGGACAAGGGCCCTCTTCCTTTACCCCAAACTTCACACATTGTCACTGCCAACGCGATCTTCCTGCTCATACCTTTTACTTTTTCACCATCATATCCACAAAGCTTGGAATAAGAAAATATAACTAAACATGAGAAATCATATAGAACAATTATTTGGGAGCCTTATTTAAGAAACATTGTGCACGGCTGATGAAACTCATGAAACAACAGAGTGTGTGGATCCACTAACATCAAGTTACGAACTCAAAACTAGTTTATACCCGACAAACCCAATGTCATTTCATTTCGCGAGCCTTGCTCCTTCAATTTCTGACCGTGTTTATATGACATTTAAGGCATCGATAATTAAAAATAAATAAATAAATAAATAAAAGAAGAGGAGGAAGAGGAGGAAGAGGATGAAGAGGGTTTCAGAACAAAACTGTTAGGATCAGTTAAGGCTTTTACAAATACCCAACAGAAACAGCAATAATTCTTCACAATTTGCAGCATGATAACAATGACAGAAACAATGAATTACCAGCCAACAATAACTCATGGTTCAGCTCAGCCAAGCTGAATCTACAATATGTTGTAGCAACAAGCTGAGGCATCACAACCGAGCCTTTTGAAGAGCATTTTGAATGCTGCGTAGAGATTGCAGAATCTAGAACTCAGCAACTCAGAGGCCTCTCGAAGAGAAGGCCTGTTTCGCGGCTGTTGCGAAGGGTGTAGGAGAGCTTTTAAGCCTCTAGGGTTGGATTCTCTTTTGGGGAGACACCCTAAAACGACGGCGTCTCCTTCGCAGGGAGCGACGTCGTTTCCCACGCTCGAAACACTTTCACTTTTTAGTATATTCTCTCCATAAAGTCGCCAAACATTTTCATTATTATCTAACAAAATTAGACAAGTTCTGGGTTGGGTTTCGACGTTTCATATTCGAAAAATTATAGACCTTTTATGATGTTTCCGATATAAATTCTTCAAAACTTTTTTGCTCGTGTTCATGTCTCTCTCTGGCTCATCGTTTCTTTGTCTGCCAGGCCTGCCCGAGACGATGCATGACAGTACTCCAAACATGTGTACGGTGTAAAGGAGTTTGCTTGAAGGCTGGCATGTCATGGACCATGAGTCATCTATTATGTAAAAGCGGATGAGTTAGGTCAAGGGAGCATTGCTTTAGTTAGTTCAAATTGTCTAATTGCTTGGCGCTCTCTTAACCTTTGCATTTGTTTGATTTCCATGAAAGACACCCGAAAAACAATTGGTGAGCTTGGTTCGATCTTTCCAGAAATCAAAGAGGTAGAGTCAGTTTAATAGTTGCCCAGGTGATTTAGAATCAACTCTTGATGGTTTTTGAGTAACTAATGGTATGGGCTTAAAGGTTAGTGGAACCAACCGTAGGGTTTAATGCTTAATTAAAAGCTAGTGGAACCTAGAAGCGCATAAAATCATAAGTTAGGGAAACATAGAACCCCACAAGTTAGGGCAAGGAACCCCAGAGTGGGCTGGGCTGGGCTGTCCTTACCAACCTTGAATGGTCTAAGCCTAGTAAGGAATCTAGTGAATGGGTTGGGTCGGTACAAATTGTCCTTCACTGGGTCGAGTTGGTTCAACTCGCCCCTAAGTTATTTGGATTAGGTCAAGTTGACCAAAAACAAAAGGATTCTGCTGCCACTATTGCATTGGATCAGACTGCTCACAGTTCGAACTGTAAATAATTTTCCTATTATATACAAACTAACTCTTCGAATAACCTAATTCTAACAATGAACAAATCATGTTACATGATAAGTATCTTATAAAAAATCATGAAAATAATAGAAGGGAACATACACACAACAATTTCCATAATACCTTTTAACACAATAAAGCTAACAATTGATTGAATTAAAATTTTTATTTCATTTTAATGTGTAATATGTACTTAATAATATTCTCAATAACTTTTTAGCCATTCTTGTTTTAGTCCAATTATATAACAACTTTTTCCTGTATTGACATTTTTTATATAGAGAAATAAAAAAATAATCCTGGCAAAGTAGATATTTTAAACATGCAAAGCTTAATGTGTTTGCCTTTGTTTTTGGCTAATTAAGTAAAAACATAGGCAGCCAAGAAAAAGCAAGAAGCAAAGCCATTGTCCATTATAAGACAAATAGGCATTAACTACATTCTCTTAGGTTTAGAGATTGAGTTCCTAGTTCAAGCATGGAAAAATTCCAACCCAAATCAATTAAAAGCATTTCATCCTTTTAATCATTTACTTTCTTTCCAATTCCAAAAAAAAATCTTATTTAATCTTGTGTAATGAAGCCATAATTAATCTTCTTTTTTCCATTATTTTCTGGCTAAATCCAGTTCTAACTTATTAATATATCCTAATAGAGTATAAAAACTGGAAGAATAACCAAAGCATAAATGAGATTAATCATAGCATCTATAATTTCTTTCCTTAAATTGATACTTATTTTTGTAAAGACATCACCCAACTATTATTTATGAGACCCTTCCAGCTACCATTTTATAATGAAAGTATTCATTAAGTAGTTGTTAGTGTTAAATTGATGACAAATGACACAACGTTATCTACCCACGCATATTTTGCATTAAAATTCTAAACTTCCTCTACATTATCTTTGAAACTCCCGTTTTGTGGTATTTAGTTATTAGAATTAATTTTTCGTTGCAATTAGCTTGCATTAAATTGGACAAAATTAGTTCAAATAATTTATATTTACACATTTTTGGATCCGAATGACAATGGGATTAAAGAACAGTCAATCATATCTCTTAAGGCATTCAAAGCTTATTGATTACATTCTCTGCTTTGAAGGTAACTATAGTGATTGATTATCACAGTAGCCCATCATTAGTTAAAAGGTCCCATTCACTTGCCAACTTCCATAAGCCGGAAGATGATTGCAGTTTCAGCGAAGAATTGCAAGACCCCCAAGGCAATCTTCTCCATTTTTGGACCCTTAAAGACCACGAAGTAGGCTTTCGCTGTTCCTTTTACATGGGACCAAATTTGCCGGATTCAAAAAACATTCTTCTTACGGTAAAAGGTCAAACCTGGGCCGCCAAGAAAAAGAGGAAACGAAAAGCAGGGGACTTATGTGTCTGCCACGTCAGCGGCTGGGTGGATCCGGTGGCGGTACGGAAATTCCCATCCAACCTCCCAAAATTTCGCTACGCGCGAGCCGCTTTTGAGTTCCTCCCTCCGCCCCCAAATCGTATTCCCAATCCTTGGAGCCAAAACAATGATATAGAAGCTGCTTTTTCATGTTTTACTAATATTTTAATTTTAAATTTATAGAAAATATTCCCGTAACGAGTTATATTAGTCGTACTCGAGAGTAATTAATAATATACAAATAAGATATATTCATGTATTAATATTTATGTATAGAACCGGGTTGTTCTCCAGCACTCGTTCTTGACGGACCGAGCACCGCTCCAGCTTTCTCGCTCTGCGATAGAGTGGTTTCTTCAAGAAAGTTGTGTGCTTTTTTTGTGAGTGTTTGATTCTCTGCCTCCAATTGAACGATTGCGGGATCGTAATTCTTAGTTTGCTTTAGATATTCTCTCTGTGGTTCAAGAGGCTACGGCAGCGTTTGAGCTGTAATTGGCTTCTGCCTTTCCTATCCCGTTAGGGTTTCGTTCGAAATCTAGGGTTTATATTGAAATTCTGGTGGCTATTGTACGTTGTAGAGCCATCGCCGATTCAGGGGGAGGTGTACGGACGTGGAAGCTTCGGGATTACTTCTCTAATTTCTTCGAAATCGATTCGGTTTTTATGTGAAATTAGGGTTTTTCCGGACTTCTATTCGTCGACTTGGATGGTTTGAAAGATGATAATCAAACGGACAATGAAACTCGAAATGCCGAATCTGAAGCGGTGCAAGGTCGAAGATTCAGACTGTGAAGAAGAAGAAGACTACGGCTATGGGTATTCGGTGAATCCCAAGAAAAGGAAATCCAATGGGTATCACTCAGTTCGTAATGGCGGGGTTGAAGGTTTCGGCACCGGCTCAGGTTATTCTTGGTGGAGCGAAAGCGAAGAATCGTACTGGGGCGAAGAGTCCGACTCGAATTCGAAGCAATTGAATGGGAAAAGGGCGTTGGAGCGAAGCTCGGAGCGGTTTCGGCCGCCGCTGTTGAGATCGTCGAGAGGGCGAATCCAGATGCTGCCTTCGAGGTTGTATGACTCCGTTGTTGAAATATGGAAGACTGGGAACTCGAAGTCCGACGTCAAGTCTTCGAACTTAGACGGTGACGTAATGGAAGTAGATGGTATGGGATTTGATAGAAAAAGCCAGGAGAATAAGTCTCGGCTCAAGAACTCGAGTAGTGCTACGAGAGGATTAGGCTCTGTACGTTATAACAATTTTGATTATAAGAAGTATTTGAAGTCAAGTAGTTCTAAGGCAAAAAGGTTTGGTTTGGATTCTTCGACGTTACTGGGTAGTGATGATTCTAAATCCAGGTTTAGTTCTACCAGAATTGATCGAATGGAGAAAGAGGACAGTCATAAGAGGAAGGAAGTTTATAAGCCAGAGGACTTTGCTTTGGGCGACATAGTGTGGGCAAAATGCGGGAGGAGATACCCGGCTTGGCCAGCCATAGTGATCGATCCCATATTGCAAGCTCCAGAAACGGTCCTCAGTTGTTGTATTCCTGGTGCTATTTGTGTGATGTTTTTCGGGTATTCGAAGAATGGAACGCAAAGGGTACAAGTCTCGTTTGGTCCTCTCTAGTATAATATCTTTTTCTTGTCTGTTTTGGGTTCTAAGTGATTTGTAATTGGCAGGACTATGCGTGGGTGAAGCAGGGAATGATATTTCCTTTCATGGAATTCATGGACAGGTATGTGGCTAAAATGGCTTTTGAATGATGTTTCGGGTAGTTGCAGTTGGATATATCTCGAGCATTTGCTACAATGTTTCTTTGTTCAGATACCAGGGGCAGACCCAATTGTACAAGAGTAAGATCAGTGATTTTCAAATAGCATTGGAGGAAGCATTGCTAGCAGAAAACGGTATTCTAGATTCAAATCCTGGGGCTGGAAAAAAGGCCAATCCGGATACAAGTCCCAACGAGATCCAAGAGGCTACTGCCTTAAATCTGGACCAGCGGTATTACTCTGAGAATCAGGCAGGTTTCTTCGGAACAGAACTTTCTCACTATTTTTCCGAACCTGGATGCTTCTCTGTTTTCTCTTCCTAGTTTTTGTAGAGTTGGACCATGCCGGGCCTGAGGATATGTTACGTGACACTTGGGTATTTTTGGGTTTCTAAAATAGCGCTACGAAAATTTGTTATTAGGTCACTTTCGTTTTTAGTTTGTGGAAAAATTGAATTTCCTACATAAGAGGCCAAAGTATGTTTTACCAATATCGCCTTTGTCAAAATGTTTTTTCTGGAAAGTTTTGTACTGTCTGTTCGTAAAACGTGCCACAGTTGCCAATTATGTTCCTCGTTTTGGTATCTACTTTAACAGTGAAATGATCAGAGAATCTGCCTGTTCGGTAAGGTGGTTAATCTCGTGATTTGGTTACATGCAGGATGATTGTTGTAAGGATTCACGACCCTGCGATGGCTGTGGTTTGTTTCTGCCTTGCAAAACTATGAAGAATATGAAAGGCTCAACTTATGAAACCTTGCTTCTTTGTAAACATTGTGCTAAGGTCTGTTGGAAATGCAACATCTTGGAGACTGTAATTATATCTTCTTGTTTCTTAAGAGATATTTATGTAAATATCTGCAGTTACGAAAATCTGGACAATACTGTGGCATTTGCAAGAAGACTTGGCACCATTCAGATGGTGGAAATTGGGTGAGATTAGCTGCAAATCTAAGCTAGGCTTATTATTTGTTCTTTTACCTTTTCCTCTCAAGGGACAATTGATTGATTTTGGAGATTGTTGGACGTAACTCTTTGGATCAGGTGTGTTGTGATGGTTGTAATGTTTGGGTGCATGCTGAGTGTGACAATATTTCCGGTGAACTTTTCAAGGTAGTTATTATACTTGATCTGTGATTTCTCGTCTTTAAACTCTCGGATGTTTATTTCTGGACACATGGAGAATCACTGACATGTTTATGGTTTCAAGGATCTGGAGAACAATGATTATTATTGCCCTGATTGCAAAGCGACATCCAATTACGAATCATCAGCTTTAGAAAAATGCCCACCAAAAGTGAAGTACGTCTACACCGTTTGTTTCTTCTTTTCTCCTTTTCTATTTGGGCAATTGCATATTTGACTATTTATGTTGAGCTTTGGAGGGATTAATCAAGGTCGAGCCTATTGTTGCAAAATTTTTGAAGCAGGTCCGTAGAAAATAGTGGACAAACTGTTCCACCTGAGAACGTGAATGTGGTGTGCAGTGGGATGGAAGGAACATACATTCCAAAACTTCACTTGTAAGTCTTGAACTCTTTGTAAATTCTTGGTAGATTAAAATGGATCGTGTTGTCTGGAAACCCTATTTTTGTTAACATTTCATTCCTTTTCTTTGCATGCTCTCCTCATTTGCTACTTTCTCTTAGTTACCGTAAAAGCATTTATTGTGATTATCGGATACCTCAAACTGTCTATGTTAGTTGACTGGTAATGTTTCACGCAGAATCTTTTCCTGAAATTTACATTCTAATTTGAAAATTGTCAATAAATCTGATTAGGGTTTGTTTTGTTGGGTAGTTCCAGGGATATATGTAAAATCTCTAGTGATTTGTTATTATCTTGAAGAAGCATCTGTTAAGTTGCTTTTGTCTCTTCTGTTTAGGATTATGTGCAAGTGTGGTTCATGCGAGTCGAAGAAGTATACTCCTAGTGAATGGGAACGGCACACAGGTTGCAGAGCCAAAAAGTGGAAGTATAGTGTGAAAGTGAAGGGAACAATGCTGCCACTAGAAAAATGGGTCTGTACCGGTTATTCTTGTTCTGAAAGCATAAAAGATTCCCTTTGTTCTTTTGTATTTTAATTTATGTATATTATACTAGTATACAAAAGTGACTTTGTTTAAAAGAACTTGAGTTGTTTGGAACAGTGTCTGTTTCTTATTTTAGATTTTGGTATATCAACATTTTTGTAGCATCTTCTCATTGACTTTTGCGGGCACCAAATGTTTCCTGATCCATTTTTGTGGTTTGAATGGATGACTAGATTTGACTTCTAATTTACCACTGAGTGTGTAGATTGTTTTGCTAGAAATTCAGACTTCAATTGATATTTTGAATTATTATTCATTTAGTCTTTTGATGCCAATGGTTAGAGACCTTGTGCTTTAGTTTTTAGAGCCTTCCTGGAGACTTGTCAGAACAGAAGTTATTATCCATTTGGCCTGTTCCAAAAAAGAAAAAGTATGGCAAAACAAGAAAAGTAATGCTTTTGTGCGTGTAGAAACCTTTCACAGGTCGGATTTGTCCATGCTCATCTGTTGTTGCTCCTTTCTGTTAAACTTTTCTAATTTGTATTATTTTTATGAGTTTTGTTTCCTCAATTACAGAACAATTTCTTTCATTTAAATTAAGCACTATGTATTTGGCTCAGGATAGGATCGTTTTTGTAGTTGATTTTTTAACCCATGATTGATGTGATGGTGTCTTTGAATTAATGAATGATCTAAGTAACGCATTTGTGCATGTAGAAACCTTTCGGAACCCAGATTTTTATGATTTTTTTTTTAAATTACAGAGAATGGTTTCTTTCTTTTAAATTAAGTGGTATGTATTGGGCTCAGGGTAGGATTATTTTGGTAGTTTATTTTTATGGCTTCTTTGAATTAATGAATGATCGAAGAACTTGTCTGAATCTATAAAGTTACTGAGTTGGAATCGTTTTTCTAGGTTTAGATACATTAGTACGAACCTGATGCCTTTGAAATTTCTATGAAATTATTGGAGTAATTTAATTAATCATTTTTATTTAGGTTTGATAGTTTTCTTGTTGGTTAAAGATAGTGTATGGTTGCTTTGGTAACTTCCTACTGACGTGGAAGACACTTCAGATTGCAGAGTACAATATGCAAGGCAATGTGCATAATATTGATCCTCTGGTGATGGATAAGAATCAGTTACTCACCTTTTTGCAAGGTAAGCATGCAATTTCCCAACTTCATATTTTGAAGGATTTTGTTTTCTGGTATGTTGGTTGTGTTGGAACTGTGTAAATAAGGTCTTTTGGCTGTCTGGAAGGGTGCTTATTCACGTATTTTAACTGCTACAGAGAAATATGAGCCTGTTCATGCAAAATGGACAACAGAAAGATGTGCTATTTGTAGATGGGTGGAAGATTGGGAAGATAACAAAATTATCATCTGCAACAGGTATTTCCATAATTTATAGAATCTTTATAGCAAATGTGATATGTCAGTTTTCATGATGAAAGTATTATCTAACACCTTTTTTGGGAGTGTACAGATGCCAAATAGCTGTCCACCAAGAGTGCTATGGGGCAAAATCTGTCCAGGATTTTACTTCATGGGTTTGCAGAGTATGCGAATCACCTGATGTCAAGAGAGAGTGTTGCCTTTGTCCTGTACAAGGTACGTCATCCAGATTAATGTCTTGACTGGCTCTTATTTGAACTGATGAGAGTGCTTATATTCTGAAGTTCTTTATGATAATGCTAGTAGATATTTATTCTTCAGGTGTTGTGCAGATTTTCTTGCTCTGTTCAGAAAGATGTTTTTTGAATCCCTGCATTCTTTTTCCTCATTATAACATTGGTGGTACTCATTAAGGCTAGAATCCAGCTTACCACACTTTCAAATTCACTAGGATTTTCTTTGCCACACGAGTGTTATAGAATTGTGATGACTATGTATAGATTATGAGTACACTAAACGTATGCACATGAAAATGCTTGTACTATTTAGTCAATAAAGTTGGCTCTATACTGGTGCTGCTTCTGAGTCACTCAAGTTGCCGTCTGCCAATGCTAATATGTCTTTGCGATATCTGCAAATTCTATATAGGTGGTGCTTTGAAGCCAACTGATGTTGACTCAATGTGGGTTCATGTCACATGTGCTTGGTTCCGGCCAGAAGTTGGTTTCTCAAATCATGAGAAAATGGAACCTGCTGTTGGAATCCTCAGAATTCCTTCTAAATCATTTTTGAAGGTAAAATTTTGTTTTAAATGTTTTCTGCTCTGTTACTTCAGTTGCAAAGTATTTTTTGAATTTCTCTATAGTAATCTGTACATTCCATACTTTAATGGTTGGTACGAGGCTTTGCAAAATCTTGTGGTTTGATTGTGCTTTTCTTTTTGGTCTTCAGCGTTGTGTAATCTGCAAGCAGGTTCATGGTTCCTGCACACAGTGCTGCAAATGTGCTACTCATTTTCACCCGACGTGTGCATCAAGAGCAGGATATAGCATGGAAGTATGTTTTTATATCTCGTTTTCTTGGCAATGGGCCATTTTTGCAGGCTCGTTTATGATGTTATTGAATCCCATGTGATTCTTTTTTTAAAAAATAAAAAATAAAAAGCTCGCAGTTCTCTATACTACATACTTCCTTTTTCAAATTTTTCTTGTGCAATTTTTGAGTAAATATTATGGAGATGGAACAAGGTTGCCATATTAACACTAGTTCTTTAAATTTCAGCTGCATTGCTCAGAAAAGAATGGGGCACAAAAGACCAAAAAGTTGATATTTTGTGCAGTTCACAGGTTTGATTTTCACCCATCTGTTTCCTCATTTCTTCATCTACTGCACTCACCAGTGGAAATGAAGCAAGTTTTTTGTTGGTCCATTTCATCATTGGTGTAAACCTATGTGATAATGTGGTTCTGTGCAGAGTCCCAAACCCTGATGCTGTTGTAGTTGTCCATACTCCTTTAGGGGTTTTTTCTGCCAGAAGCCTGGAGAACCAGGCGGGGTGTTTCAGGGGTTCAAGGCTGATATCAATGAAAAAAACTGAAGTTCCTGAATCGCCAACCCTAGATATCAATGAGCTGGAGCCACTTTCTGCTGCAAGATGTCGTGTTTTCAAAAGATCGAGCAATAAGGTACCTGCCTGATTGTAGGAATGGTACTTTATTGTATGTTTGTTTCATCAGAACTAGTTTCCTTGATTATTTTCTATGCCTGCTGGAACTTTAAGTCAGACTTTTGCTAATACCAACTTCTTCTTGTTTCCGTTTATTTATTTATTTATTGGGTCTCATCTTACTTGGTTTTTGTTTACCAGAAGGCTGATGGGCAGCCAGTCTGCCACCGGTTGATGGGGCCAAGGCTTCATTCTTTGAATGCAATTTGTAGTCTAAGTGCCAATTATGTAAATTCTTATCACCTTTTGGATTTGAAATTGTTGAACAATCATTGTTAGAGTAATAAGAGAAGATTAAATGAACATTAGTTTTTACATACTTTCTGTTGTCTATAAACAGGAAGTCGAAGATTCTAAGATTTTCACTTCATTCAAGGAACGACTGCAACACTTACAGGTAAATCTTATTTCTTCATGTATATATTTTTTTGGTTCGACATGTTTTGTTAACCTTTACTATGGCTGCAGAGAACAGAAAATCATCGGGTTTGCTTTGGGAAATCTGGTATACACGGATGGGGTCTATTTGCACGTAGAAATATTCAAGAAGGAGACATGGTATGAAATTTAGTGGATATAAATACACTTTTTTTATATACATATATGTGACTGTGTTTATGTGTGTACATATTTACATATGTGCATGTATATGCATGCATATGGCACATATGCATTTACCTATACAAATTCATAGTTACGCAAGTCAAGGTATGCCTATGTTTCTGTCTGCGTATTGTCTTTTAAAATTTTTCTTTAGACCAACTACATGTATTTCTATAATAATAGATCAAAAGAGAATGGTGTGCTCATTTTCTCCTTCCTTAGGTTGTTGACAGAATGCGGTTGTCTGCTTGTCTCTACTGTTTGAAGCATTTCAGTCACAAATTTTTGGATCATTTCTTTTCCCTTCCCAATGTGAACAACTGATGCTAGGTATGTATGTCCTCAGGTGGTTGAGTATCGTGGTGAGCAGGTGAGGCGCAGCGTTGCAGATCTGAGGGAGGCAAAGTATGGATTGGAGGGAAAAGATTGCTATGTGAGTTGCTTTATTTACTTTTTGAATACTTCATTATTTTGTCATCTCAGATGTATATGGTATCTTGCTGTTGCTTGTGTCATTAGACATCCTTTTACTTATTGTTGGAACTCATCTGAAGTACTATAGTGCTTAGGATACTCTGCCTATCTTGTTCCGTTTTTTCAGTGGAAAACTTTCTTTTACTCCATTTTTAGCATGTGTTTGTGTGCTGTACTACCATAGTGACCTATTAACCATCTAGTTGAGCTAATTTTAAGTTAGGGTGAACTTTTTTCCTTACGTTGTTTGATTTATAATATTAAATTGTATATAGAAATACAAGTAACTACATGTTACATTTTGTTTTCCTGTCTGGACAATTTCTGGTGTTTTCCTCCGTTTTATTAATACAAAAAACTTGGGCTATGTCCCAATTCAAAAAAAAAAAAAAAAAAGCTCATGCATCCAGTAGGTTACTTTTTATTTTATTCTATTGTGACTTCTATTCATATATGAATTTTGGTTATTGAGTCCAATGTAAATTTTATGCAGCTTTTCAAGATAAGTGAGGAAGTAGTAATCGATGCAACAGATAAAGGGAATGTAGCACGTCTAATTAACCATTCGGTAAGTTCTGTTGGAGCTGGAAGTTTTTGCTTAATCTGAATTCTCATGATCTCCATTACTCTTCGAGATGCATATGCTCATAACTCTATGCTTAATGTGTTTTCCACCGCTTGACTTCGCCTTAAACCTGACTTCATCTGAATGTTGCTTTAGGTGATGTTATTGTTGATTAATTTGCTTTCCAGTCACATTAGCCATTGAGGCATTCACGTGGCTGATTTAGCACGCAGTAAATGCTCTTATTAAGATTACAGTTATTATTGAACTAGTCTTACCTGGCGCTAGGTTCTGGTTACTAAAGAAGCCAATTGCTTTCTAGACATTATGACCCAAATTTGACTTCTGAATCCTGAAAGTGAAGTCAAGTTTGGTCTTGGTCAATTACCACTTATTGGACCTAACTCACATATTCATCATCTATGTTAATGGTGCTACTAAACATGAGTACGTTCATCTTCATTTTGTACTTTATAATGCTAATTACTCAAATCTTCTGTTGCTGTAGTGCATGCCCAACTGCTATGCGAGAATCATGAGTTCTGGTGACGAGCAGAGCAGGATAGTTCTTATCGCTAAGACTAACGTTTCTGCTGGTGAAGAACTAACGTAAGAGTAGTTCCCTGCCACTTTCTCTAAACTCTCTCTTGCCTGGTTTGCGTTTTTCTTGTGTTCGTGCGGTGCATGAAATGACTTTTCTAGCTCGAAGTTTTAGTTTCCTTTATGCAGTAACATTCAGTTTGGGTTGGTTGAAGCATAAACTTTCTTTAATTTCTCTGCCACAGGTATGACTACTTGTTTGATCCGGATGAGCGTGATGAATTGAAAGTTCCTTGCCTCTGTGGAGCCCCTAATTGTAGGAAATTCATGAATTGAGTTGCACATTCTTTACCTCTATTGTCTCTCCAAGGAGCTGACCCATTTCCTAACCAATTGAGGATTGATTCTTTTCCAACTGAAGAGTGTAATTTTGGTCACAGCATATGTATTATAATGATTTAGTTTCAATAAAATGTAAATTCACCAGCTTTCTGGTTGGTCCCACTCCTCTAGATCCTCGTAATATGGGGATGGCTGCTTTTTTTAATAAATTTACCATTGCATGTATTGTTGTTTCCTGATGGATAACGCAATAGGGGTTTAAGTAAAAACGGCAAAGAGCTAAGTAGGAACAGGACAAGAAAGAGACGGAGATTTCAGCCGTGGTTGTTTTGACGAAGCGCTGCGTCAGGGAGCTTTGAGGAACCCAAGCGACTTCGGGGCGGGTTGTTGACACTCCTATATGCCCATGCTTTCGGCTATCCAGGTCCGGAGTAGCTGCGACAAGTATTGGTCTCTGATCAGCTTTTGGATTAGAAGCAATTATCGTCTCCTGAAGGCTGAATTTACGAAAATGCTATTTTATGAATCTGTACCCCAGATCAATCCTCTTTGTCACAGGCCTGGATTTTAACTTAGAAGGACGAATTTACTAACTATTCTATTCATTAGACTTCTTGGTGGTTGTGCCTTACCTGGCTCAATTTTGATTGCGTTGGATCTGTTGGTGCCTTTGCGGTGCTCTCTGCGAGGGTTCCTTTAGCAGCATCCTCGTATTTCCGCCTGGAATGGAAACGCGTGAGCACCGGCACGGCCGTTGCGACGATCTGAGCATCAATCCGATACGGCAGATAAAATGTCCACGCTACTTTATTTTTTTTTTTAAATGGTGGTGGCAAATTTGTGGTATTTATTTAGTGGACCAATCAGAACTTGGCCCATATATGAGACCCAAAGCGAAACAGAACTCGGGGCCCCGGGCCCACTTAATTAAAATTTTGTTCTCTTGTCGAGTACGATTTCTTATAAAGTTCAAAAAACTGATTGATACTTGGCGCGCTTATAAACGGGCGAAAAGAGTGAGAAGATCTCAGACTTCATAAGATCTACTCATTTGGTTTTGCCTCTGAGCTTCATAACGATTCTTGCAACCATGGGAAAGCGACTGCAAAGTGCTGATCCTCAGCCAGAACGATTGGGGAAGCGGTTGCGCCAAGCCAAGGCGCCTTGCTCTTGCAGCTCTCCCCGTCCAGCTTTCCTCACTGCTCACTCCTCTTTCTGCTGGTTATCTTTCTTCCTCTCTCTCTCTCTCTCTGCCAATTTAGCTACCAATCGGCTTGATTGTGTAGGAAATCATAAGAATGCATGAAGCAACGAACGAATGCAATGCTATTTAAAATTTGATTCGAATTTTATGATTCCGATGGACACTTTTGATTTTGAAGATTTACAGTGAATGTAAAATGAAAAGCAAGAGCACTTCTGGTGTTTTGGTTTGAGATATTGAGGCCGATGTTGCTTTTTATACAATCATCTGAAATCACATTTCGAGAACAGAAGCTATTTGCCAAAACTTCCATGTATTTGTTTTTTATTATTAAGATGCTTCTTGTTCATCCGTTGAGCTTCGAATCTCGCTTGCAAAGCTAGATAAAGACAACCTACTTTCAGTAGCCAATTTCAATTTCTTACAGCTATTTGAATCGTATCCTGAGAATACTTCTATTGAAAAAGATTGATAAGGCAACGGACGATGACTTGAATTGATAAGGTTCTACTTTGACTTATCTATCTGATTTTCAATCGTAATTCCAGTTATTTTGCCAAATAATCATGCATCTTCTGCACATTTTGGCGAACTCTCTTTCCATTGGAATATGTTGGTCCAATTTTGTCATGTGGTTCATTCTGACTCCTGATCCTCTGGTAACTGAGAGACCGGAGGAAATTACGTTCAGAATCAATACGTCGTCACCACTGCCGATTCTCCTAAACTTCAAACTCTCCTAATCAGAACTTGAGCTCCTAGCAATATTCACTTAGATTCAAGTTTTTATTGGTCAATTTCCTGAGTTATATTAGAAATGAAACGGAGCAATTATGTTTGATTTTATTTGTATTTGGATCAAATTTGAATTCTCCCTTTACTAGCTTCTGAAGGAATAGCTCGGTCATAGGTACCATACGAAGAAAGGTCAGAAGTCGTCTGTGGACTCAAAACTGAGCAGTTAGTCCTCTGTTGAATCGGTTCTGCTTTGCGTGAACTTTTCCTATTAGATTTTGAGAAACCTGAAAAGACAATAATAGGATTTTCCTCGTAAATTCTCTCAGTGACCACATATTGCGTAACTGAATTTCATTCCTCTCTCCAAATTCTCAACATGCCTACTGAAATCATATCTATCTCCAAATTTACACCATGCCTACTGAAATTCATTTCTTTTTCCAAATTTACTATATGGCTTTGCATAAAATCTGTTTTTTGTTGTTTTGAAAAGGTTCGAAGAGGACGTGTGGACTGAGATTGCGAAGCGCCTGGACGGGCGGTCTCTGATGATGCTCGCCTTGACGAGCAAATGGTTCCACCGTCTGGTCATGGAAGACTGTATTTGGAAGTTTGTATGCCTGCGTGATCTTCAGGTCCCTGCTCCCGAGCATGTAGCATTCAAGTGGATCCAGCTCTACGCTTCAGCCATCGGTAAGGATCAGACATGCCTCTAGATACTACCCACATGTCATTTGCGAATGTTTGAAGACAGGTTGGAACACTTTGTGTAATAACCGTTGGATCAATATACAAATCGTTTTCGCAGATGGGAGCCACTCTTACATGTTCCGCCAGAAGGAGAAGCATATTGGTGAGTTCCGTTTTCCTAATTAATGAAAGGTTCATGGTGCTTCATGGATTACCACTATGCTTGTAAATTGACTTCTTACATTTCGTTAAACGACCAAAAAACCGTTATGTTTCAAGATAGTTTTGCCTGCAGAATCACGCATATGAGACTGGGTGGTATACTTGTCATTACCTGCAATATGAAATGGGTCGAGTTTCACCAAGTAACATTTTTTGCTCATGTGATTCCTCAATTCTAATGCTCGTAACGCATGAGCTATTAACTTAAAAGTTATCGTATTATCGAGCTTACAGCTGAGCTAAAAATAGCAGGTACCGGTAGTGTCTCTTACGAGGGAATGTGCAAGTAATTATGCTTCATTCGAATGGACAATACCAATTAGCACGAAAAGATATCTCAACATTCGGAAAATTCGTGCTTTCTAAGAGAACTTTACTTCTGACATTTAACGAAACAAGTCGCGCATACGTCTTTTCTTTTCCCACTGGGGGTTGGGGGCCGCGAATGATATAGCTTTCGTAGATGTATCTCTTTGTAAGAAAACCATTTAAGAAAGTGGTATGAAAGCATAGGTTGTGTCCGGTGCTGTCTTTGAATAGAGCTTGTAAATTTTTTCATTTTATGTGATACACAACCGCCACTTTCTAATTCGACATTTTCCCGAATCATACATGTCACTCACTGCGTGCTTTGTTTGATGAAAAATCAGATTGGATGCGGATTGGTGCATTTTTTCTCGAATCTTCAGGAGCACTCCTCACAGACAGGCTGAGCACCCCAGAAACAATCCCAAAAGAAGATACTATAGAGAAGATTTTGCAGTCTCGCGGCTGTTGTGTATTAGACAACGTCAAATCGGGGATCTGGATAGCTGGTAGTTCCTATGTCCTTCTATAGCATCCAGTATTAATAAATTTATTGCTTCAATAAACCTTGTTATTAAACTGGATTGATGTTTCCAGATCTCCAGCTTGTTCGATGCCCGGTCTGCGACCTCCATACATGTGACGGTGAGCCACCAAAAAAAAAAAAAAAAAAAACAATTAAAAGGATGGAATCACTTTTTGATTTATTTGACCGACGAGATTAGCAGAGAGATGTGAGTGGCCAATCCTTAGATCTATTGCACAGAAGTAAGGCTCTACATGGTATATCTGGTACCGTTAAGTGACAATGACTATGCATGAGTATATCCGAGGTTTTGGTGGCCGAAAGTTTGGAAAGGTTTTATACTACTTAGTCTTCACAGGCTCATCCACTTACGTATAAGTAGCTGATTCTTTTTTATACTTCAAATTCGTAGGAGGGAATATTTGCTGTCTTATCAAAAGGTAATTCACCTATCTACTAGATTCTGCTTTGGTATTGAATAGCTAACATGAATATCTAATGTGTTGAGACTGATATCAACTAGGAAAACTAATGCATCCTATTTCTTGTGCCATGGTCAACTCGTGATGAAACCAAAATTATCAACTAGGGAGAAGCAATGTAGAACACAAACTTGTTCTGGCACTATAAGTGCTGCTGTTCCATAGCGGGCAGTACGTCTTGTTTTCATAATGAAGGGCAGGAATTTTTATCCTTAAAACCCGCAGAAGTGTTCATGACCTGGATTGTATCCTTATTTATGTAGGAACGATGCAGACATTAGATGCAAGACATATAGAGCTGTTCCTATGCGAGGATTACCGGGATGGAAGCTGGGAATATGAGCTTATTGGATCTCACGATGTCAAAAAGCGCATCAATGGAGCTTCCGGGGCCATTTTCGACCTCAAACACATCAAGGACCCTACATCATGTGGTAATTCTTGCTACTACATACCAATATACTCTGTGTTTCATTCTTCTGTCACTATATACATCGCTTAAGCTTTTATATTATGACCAGAAACACCTGAAAATAGCGTCTGATACTAATTATTGCCTTTAAGAAGGGGTTAAATCTTTTCGCATAAAAGTGTGTCGATGAGGCAAAAACAATGGAGTGAAATCATTAACAGGTTGGCAAAACAGTTTCGAAACAATTTCGGGATTTGTGCTCTGTGAATGGGGTTACAAGGAGGGTTTAAGATTGTAATTCAACTTTATCCATGAGACCAAACTCATTATGGTTACACCAATGTTGAAGTCAAATACTGGGAAGCAACTTGCTCTTACAGGTCACAGCAAATGTCTCGAGTTCCATGTTCTATTTTGAAGCACAATTTATCATGTTATTAGTTGCTTCCAAAATGATCTGCTACTAATTTCCATATGATCTAGCAGCTGTCTTTAATCTGCATTCATGGATGGGAAAACCCAATGACTGGCAGCCAAAGGCTATGATCACTCTCCATGCAGTCGCAGTCAACACCAATTTACAAGAAAATGAAGGTACCCATCCTTCAAAAGCTCACGTATATGTCACATTAAAAAGAAATTTTTTATCATCTTTTTCTTCCTTCCCCCCTAGAACTTTCCTAAACCGATAACGTCTTTACTCATAAAGGCCAATCATATCGTGCTTGTATTGACCATTTTTTATTTCTCTAAGTTGCTTGCGGTGAGTTATGAAATTATCAGTATGAAGGATTACCGTTTGTAAGGATTTTGTCACGGTATCCTGCTATTTTTCTCTTCTGTGGAAGCAGGAGTTCACGTCAAATACCATACCATGAGAGCGGGAGCTGATGGGGAAGTTGTTTCTATTAGAATCTCTCAGCAGCTTCTCTAATTTTCCTCAAATCCCAAAACCTTCGGAAACTTTTTTCCTTCTCTTAGTTGGCTTAATTAGAGGAGGAACTTCCAGAATAGAAATCAAATTGTTCTACATCCAGTTGGCTAGTAACTTTTATGTTGCTTCTATTACAGAACAATGATTGAGAATTGAGATAGTCCTGTATTCCCTATTTCCACTATCTTTCTGTCGGTGTATAAGCAAATGACAAATATTTTTTGGTTAAGCGTGAATGAAAGTGCATGTTTAAATATCCACATGAATGGATACGAGGCTAACTTGCGTTTGGGTGGATTGGATGAATGCTACAGAGAACAAGCAGTGAGTCTATAAGGAAGCCTAGCCCAATTATTCCTAATTGGAGTAGTTCACCAGTCATCTGCCCTGGAAATGAGATGCTTACTTTTATGCCTGTTACTTTATCATTTCACACAATCTAGTCTAGTTCTAAAGTTTTCAATTGTTCAATCATGGGCTTCATAAAGGACGAATTTTTGACCGTTAGGTAATATAGATAACATTTCTTGAAGGCACTGAACCGTGAAATAGTGGCCTCTACCGATACTGACTGCTAAGTTCAGTTGTACAAGCTAAAATCATTTAGGATTATATTTCTCTTCATTTCCTAACTTGTCTAACAAATATGAAACTCAAGCGCAACCAACGTCTACTCCATATGGATAATGGATCTGGGCTATCGATAAAGCAGAGCCAGGTCCATGCTTTCCCAGTTAATGACTAGTGAGTTTTCAGTCATCAACTAAAACAACTTGCAGCCACCAATGGATCTCTCTTCAATGACGTTTAAGTGATTGAATGGCTTTCTTGTCTCCTAAAAGTTGGGTGGCGCACTATCTTATGATATTCATGTTCGTTTACATTATCACCAACGTTGTTAAGGAACTCTTACAATCATTATTGTCATCAACACCATCAACACTTCCCACTGGACTGAGTGTTATCGTTGCATATACTATTGGGCTGTCTCTCGTAGGTATAGCACCATTATGTCCTATTACGACCCTATTTTTGACCATTAATATGTTTCAAAACTCTGAATTGTGTTGAGAGCTAACCATGAATCTTGTATCTTGCCTTGCATCATCGTCTAATTTGCATCATAAATTAGTGAAGTTTTTGTCAGAAAGTAGGTTTCTTCCTTTAAAGTTGATTTGTAAGAGAAGAAAGAAACAGAATAAGCGTTTGGAGTAATTAAACAAGCATTGTTTCTCTTTCACATACTCTCTAGCAAATGTAACCTAGAATAAGAGACATGTCGAGAGAGATGATAGATGGTACATAACACCGCTTTTATATTCATTAATATTTGAGTAGTAGTAACAAGTATACAGTTTCATAAAATGCTATACATTTCAAACTATTTGCCTAATGCTTTTCCCCCAAGTTGGAGTTCATTCGCAACAAGAATGGAACAGGATGATGCAGAGCTGTGATAAACACAAAAAAGTTGGCTACGGCAACGGTCCATTTTTGTACTGGAGCGGAGCAAACCCGAAAAAAGTATACGAGATGGGCAGTTGCCATTTCCCGTTCGTAACTTGTGAAAAGAGTCCTCCCAAAATCAATGATGTTCCACTTCCAAATTTTGGCCACCATCGAATGCGTGCGAACACAAGCTCCTGCTAGCAGAGTTGGCAACAGATCAAACTCATGAAGAAGAGGGCGTAGGCGGAGCAGGTTAATATCAGGTTCTATATTGTTTTAAAAGGCTAATAATTGTGAACTTCTTGGATAACATTTTTTCTTCCTTTTCTTCACAAAAAAGGCCGACAAGCCCTGACTAAAACGGCAGTTTTTACAGGGCAGAGAACGATGTTATAAATCCTAGACCTACTGAGTGCAAAGCTATATTACCCATGACAACAAGACCTTCTTTTACGCTTTTTAACTTGCTTTGCAACTGCAGGAGAGAGGAGTCTTCCTTATTTCTTGCTATTCTTCCGCATCCTTTTCAGCCCTTTTCTGAACAGAGGGAAAAAAAAGGGAAAAGGATTTTACCATGAAACGCAAACAGTACTTAAGTAACTCGTACATACTAAGTGGTCAGCTTGTACCAGCCCTCTCAGGCTGAATTTCAAAACTTAATTTGCTAGAGTTCAAGAGTTACCTCTTTGTGGGTTTTCCAGTGGTACCAAACACACCCTTCATCAATGAGCTTATATCAACAGACCGCTCCTTCATGATCATATCATGGTAAATTTTGCTCCCGATCTCAGTCAGTTGTTCCTCCACTTGTTCTAGCGTTTGGTCCACATTGAGCTGAAGCTCACCCTTCCTGATGACAGTAACACCAAAACCATTTCCTTTGGCTTCCCGAAAAGCGTCCTGGGGAGATTAAAAACGACTGTTAACAAGAGCAAGACCAAATTTTCCCGCCTCAACAGGGGAAAAAATGATTAAGAAACTTGTAAGGGGAAATATCTTTCTTTACTGTACTTAAAAGGAGTTCTATTCCTAGCAGTAAAAGCCATAGAGAATTGCTGTAAGGACTGCCCAAAATACAGACTTTGGTAAGTCAAGAGAAGCCAATATCAAACATCAGATGGTCCTCATCAAAGTGGCCGCTTAGACAAATGATGATGAAACAATCATAAATGAAACTGTGGGCATTGTTTCGAGAGCTAGTGCTTTGAGAAATGTAAGGCCGTCATAAACAAAAGCAACTGCATAATTATAGAAAGCATTGGAATGAAGACAAAGAAACTCCTTACTTTAGGCGGCCGGGGAACAACAAATGCCCGGCCATTCCCAAGCATCTCCATATGAGCCTGAATGATATAACACATATTTTTGCAGTCACCAACATCTTCAAAGGCAATCACATGACATGGCTTTGGTTCCAATTCAAGATCAGTAGCCATCTCCAGTGAATAAAATCCAACCCTCTCTTCCCCATTATCAACTGTATACAACTCAATGCACTGGAAAATAGAGAGAAGATTATAAGCTAACACAAAATCTTGGAAGGTCATTTCAGTGAAATATCTTGTCATATGCTTAGTGTTTGAACTTCCTATTTTGGAAAATAGGTAGATTCAGGTTAAGAAGCAGAAAAGAAAATTTTTCTACGTACCAACACATGTGGGATATCTAACCACCAAAGGTAATCTTCTTCCTGCTCATCTGTATATTCACGGTATTTGCTCACTACAGCTTGGGGTCCAAACAGTTCCATCTCTCTTTTGATTTTATTGAGCTTCTTTTCCACGAATTTCTTATTCCTTTCAGGTAATTTGGTCATCAATTCTGCTGTTTCCTGTATTTCTTTTTCAGTGATCCACCGGTCTAAATCCTTCCCTATATCCTTCATAGTTGCTTTAACTTCAGGGTCTTCTTCGGCATTATAAGACTCCAGAAACCCACGGGACCATTTCTTTGTGTGTTGCCAATATTCCTTTCCAGATTTGGTTCCAGCTTTGACAGATCCATCACTACCTTCAACTACTATCTCAGAATTTTTGGGATCCTCCCCATGAAATTTTTTGTTTGGATGAAGGGCAGGCAAAGAAGCACCAAAATTTTCAGCGGTAGTTGATTCTGTTGTTTTTTGGACTGAGAATTCCTGGTCATTCTTCATGGAATATGAATCACCAGTGCTTTCAGCCAAAAACGACTTCCTTTGTTCAAGGAAGTTATTAAGGAACTCGGGACTCTTTTCTACAGGAGCCACCTTCCACCGTGGTATGATTTTTTCTGGTGGATCATACAAGCTGATACCATCTGGAGAAATAGAGACTATAAGCACCAGTGCTTGAAAAAAAACACTTCAAATGGTAGGTTAAATATATGATCATAAAATAAGCAGCCACTACTTTGAAATTCAGTATGTAGAACCCTGTACCAGTCCACTTAATGTTTCTTCTCAAATTCATTCTTAATGTAGAGGTCTTTGTGGGTTTAAGATTAGGTGAATTTCATTTTACCATAGCTAATTTGAACTCGGTTATTTTAGAAACGAAATAACTTTCTTCTACCTTAAGGAAATAATGAAACAAAAGGTGAAGGAAAAAATAAATTAAGAAAAAGTAACTACCTGCTCCATAATCAAGATTTTCAATGTTTGAATGAAGCCATTCGTGAACTTTTAACAGCTTTTCGTTCTCTTTCTCAACTTTCTTTTCAAGGCCCCCGAAGAAAGCATGTTTATCCTCAGCATCCATCAAATGAAATGGATCTCTCCCTGCCAACTCATTTTCACGAACTTGAAAGACAATTTCTCTAAGCTTATCATCTTTGATCCACTCAAATTCACTATCATCTTCACTAAAACCAAGCTGTGTAATTTCGGTATTTGCATTGAGCTGTTCATTAACTTTTTCTCTAGCAACCGTATAATTATCTTTGAACCCAATTCCAATCTTCTTCACTATGGGCTCAACTTCATGAAAATTTGTCTCTATCCAGTTTTTTGTAGATAATCCTGCCTCTCTATTGATGTCATTACTTTCATGATTTAAGGAAGTTTGGGCCTTCTGAATATCTGCCACTCCACATGCCAACTCAGAACCTTTGGAATCACCATTGCTAGTTAGGAAAGAGTCCTCCGGAGATCCTTCACAAGCCTTTGTGGAAGGTGTAGGACTTGATGTTTGACCTGAAATGGCAGCCACATTGTCATGCACCTCCAATTTATGGCTTGCGCTGCTACCAACTCCTTCCTCACTTGGAAGCCTGAAAACAGCAGCACTTCCTTGCACATTTTTGACACTGGATTTTATGCTAACCTTTTCGTCTCCATGTTTTTCAGAAAGATAGTCTCTGGCTTCTTTCACTGACAGTATGACTCTTGGCTTTGTTCTGATAGAATTTTCCTTTGACATGCATGATTCACTATCAGAAGTATCAGAGGGTTGGGCGACTTCTTTCGTGTCTGTTAACTGCGTAGCACTTTTACTATCTTTACAATCCTGCATACTGCTTTGCCTACGATCTGACACCTTTCCACTTAAAGTACGACCATCTCGCATATCTCTGTCCTCGATAGAACTGCCCATACTGAGAAATCCGGTATCACCAAATCCTGGTTCCTCCAAAGTTCTCATCTTTGTATTTCCATAAATATCATGAGTCTGCCCTGAATCTCCATTTGGAGGGTTAGTTACAGACCTATCATCCTCTTCACTGTGCTTATTAACCTGTTCTGTCTCACTGGATAATTCATTAAACACGACCTGCCTTTCTTTTCCATCCCTATCTGCCTCACTTTCCTGTGCATGCACGGCCGGTTGTCTAATTTCTTGAACTTTACCATCGGAGTTAGAAGATTTGGCAGTAAGAGCACCAGATGAGTGTTCTAATGACGATTTACCAGTGCATGCCTTGGCTTTCAAAATTCTATCCATAAGTTCTTCCTTATCTAGTTTAGGCTTCTCAATAAACGAAATGGGCGGTTCTACGGTTTCTCGAACAACCTCTACACTTGCAATCCCCACCATCTCTTTCTCCTTAATTGATTTTTTCTTTCTGACCATTTCCTTTTCCGCCCCCGTATGGTGAACTTCCTTAGCCCCGAAAGTAAAAAACTTCTTCACTACCCAGAACACAACAAACCCAAACAACATCGTGCTACCAACCATCGGGAGTCTCGGCAGAAGTTCAGGCGGCAGAGAAAAACCATGAAACTCCTTACCAAAACCAGAAGACTCCACCCCTTGAACAAGAAACTTCGCCACCGTACTATTCCTCGGGATTACATTCTTCCCACTCTCCATCTCTCTAGCCAAACTCTCTGCACACAGAATTTTCAGGTTCACTTCCACCGAGTCCTCTGATCGGCGGCGATTAACACGACTTCTTCTAAAGATTTCATGCTCGTCGACCGAAACCCGCTTCACATTCCCTTCCAAATCCTCGAACACTGTAAAAATAGGACTTGACCCAATACCCCAATCCTCGACATCTTTCTTATACTGGTCAATCCAGTTACTTAACTTGTTCCACAACATAGATTCACTGAAACGTTTTAACTTGAATTCCTCCAGTCCACTATTTTCAACTCTAACAACACCACCATGATTAACGCCACTCTCTTTTGCACCATTGATATTCACATCATCTTTTAAGATGCTGCTATCATTTACAAGAGAATCAGAGTCGGGTTCGCAGGTAATGGGATTGTGACGCACCTGTTCATAACCAATGAGCTTCTTCCTCAGCGAATTCCGGCGGCTCTTGCGTCGACCGAAATGTGCCAGCACCTGGAAATTTCTACTGCTACGCGACGGTAAATAGATTGGAAATGACGGGTTCTTGTGCAATTTGGAGGTAAGAATGCTGTACCGAAAGGGGGTTCTCTGGCACCAAGCCGTTACAGGAAATCTGAGAGAGAAAGGTGAAGTTTGAGAAAGAGAAAAAGGTATTTTTGGGTGTGGAGCAGACAGAACCTCCATGGATGAAGACGGTTGAATCCTACAGAGCATAGCAAGACTCTGTCAGGGAACGAAGAGGTTTTGCTGACATCGTCTAAAACCCATTCACCTGCCGGTAGAATCTGACGATAAACTTGGCAACTGAAAAGGCGAAGCGATGAAATGGGCCTGCTACCAAGCCCAAAAATCTTGGGTGGTTTTCCTTGTGAGTGCTATTCGTTCAACATGTCCTACATGAATTTATTTTTGTTAAAATGCAACGAATTTATGGAAATGTCAATGGAATGTTTCTGATAACATATAGCAACAAAGAAAGGTCAGGATTCCTTAATCCTCTTATTATGGTGTTAATTCTGCTTTACGAGCCTGAATTGAGTAGCTGAGTAAGGTGGAGATAGACCCGTCACCATCGCCCCAACTCGAGCAACGGGGTGATCTTTCTTGTTACTCTGTTCAACAGTATTATGTTTTTGGTCATTGGTTGACTTCTTGAAGAAGTGAAAGAACTGATGGGAGGAAGAGGAGAGCTTTCAGAATTTATGAAGGTTGAAACCTTCAGCACCATTCATAATTATCGGAGATTAATGTAATCTGCGTCCACTACTGAATGTTAGTGTTTCCAACGTAAAGCATGAAAGTAAAGCACACGGAGAGAGAGGGAGGGAGGAAGGGCCTAACTACAAAGGTTTGGTATGCAGGCCCCGCCTTCTGGGTTCTGTTCTTTCCAGATCCGGCCGGTAACGCGCAACTTCAACTCTTTCCTATCCCCTCCAGAGAAGAAGAGTGCCATGTTCCGCTGTATAATGAGGCCATCATGGCTGTCTCTAACTCTCCTGTGGCTGTCCCTTATGCTTCTGGGATTGCCTTCCCAAGACAGTTTTCGGGCATTTCCTCCAACCTCCAGGCTATAGCTGTAGTTTCGAGCTTCAATTTCATCACCCATGAATCGCAGGAATGCCATATAAACAGGCGCCATGCCGAGCTGGAAGGCTTCAAAATGGAGACAGAAGTACTGACCGAAGCAGTGGAAGACCTAAATGAGAACAACAAAACAGACGATTACTCAAGTTCTAGAAATATTCTCCATGTGCCAACCCCAATCATCAGAGAGATCCCAGCTGCAAAAATCAACAATGATGGTTAAAAAAACAACGAAACTTACAGTTAACATCCAAGTAGCATTTTCTACTTCACGGGGATTGGACTTGACGTAACGATGGTTAAAAGTGCATCCTGAGTGCATATCAACCTTGTGATCATCCCTTAAGTGAGCCACAAGGAATGGAATATCTCCAACAACGGAGCAGTCTGATCCAGCATATGGACAGTTGTATGGCCTGAAGTTGCAAACTACTTCGTGTTTGAGTTTACTATAGTAGGGGAATATCTCAGGGCACCCAAGAGCGCTATATCTGCAAGGCAGTTCAAGGGATTCGGCTACCCTCTCCAATGCTAGACACCGAATATCGCCCAGCTCCTGTCTGCAAGTGGGACACCGATTGTGTACCCTTGTTTTACAGGTCGAGCAAAGGGTGTGTCCATTGTGGCACTGCAGGAACAAACGTTGTTAAGAGAAATCAGAAGTCTTTTAGGGATTCTCAGGAAGGTGATTCAGTAAGATCACTTTATTCCAAACAACTCCCAGACAAAGCGCTAACCAAAGTTCCCCACTATATATAGAGAAACAGTGACAACGTTTGGGAAGAACACATCAAATATGGTAACATATCCTCAAAAAATCTGGCAAAAGAAATTGCAGGTCCTTTTAAATAATTCAACATTTTAAACCTACAAACATCAAGCAATAAACCGAAGACAAGATCAGTGATGCACAACTAGTTGCTAGGAAGAGGTTACATGATATACAAAATGAAAATCAAACTCATACTCTTTGCCAGTAACAGCTCAAGTTCAGCACACAAACTTCAGGAGGTCAGAAACTAGACAAATTCCTTTCTAAACCCTTAGAGAAGAAGTGTTACCACAAGCCTAAAATAGTTTAACCCAACTCACTTTTTCCAGCTTGCTTTCAGATGAGGCATTTCAAAGCCACCCAATGGCAATACTCATAAGTAAAAGCCTCCATCATGCATTTGTCAATTCCAGATCATTTATCTCATAGATAAGCTATTGTGTGACGCTTAAGCTCACTATTGAGACTACCCATACAGGACCAAGAAACTCTATCTATAATGTGAGAACATGGGAAAACAAGGGAAACTGAATTCGGTAATGTCCTCCATGACCAAGAAGGGACTGAAAAGCAACTATAAAAGGAAATGTGAAAAGAAAAGATCAAGCCACAGTGCATTTTATCAAAACATTTCAGTTAGAAGTAATTTAATAAGATTTTTCAAACCTGATAAAACTTTCAAAGATGAAAAATTCACATTGTATAGCAATATCACCTGCAGCAGTCATCTCATGCCCCTTAACTAAGATAGATGTGGTGGACTTGGTCTCCTCCGATGCACAGAGGAAGAAACATAAAGGGTCCCAACAAATAAACAAGAACAAACTTAAAATGATTGTCGTTACGGAAATGAAAATTAGTCAAATACACCACTAGTACAGTAAAACAATAAAAGGACTCAACAACTTCTGACACACCAACATGGCATTTACCCTGTAGACTTGACATACCTTATTGATATCCCAACCAGCTACATCATCTTCAAAACCATTTGTGAAACTGTTAAAAGAAGGATTTATACAAAAATGTTTTCTCCTAAAAACATTTTTTTTTTGGGTTGACCTTCTATATTGTGTTGCCATGGATGAGGTTAGGCAATTGTGATGAGTCCTGACTCAACTCAACCAGAAGTCGTAGGAGGGATGACTTTGAAGATGCTTCTACTTGATTAATGTACTCAAGGTGGAAACATTTGAGTAATGGACTAGACAGAACGACTGCACTCCATCCTGTTCACTCCAGTAAGTGCTGTTTCTAATTTTTTGTCGCATCTTGAAATCAGAAATCTTTTTCTGATACGCTTTTTCTTTCTAGACATTCATATAACATGTATTAAAGTCCTAAATCATGCCAAACCTTTGATCCCTAAAACATGCATGGAAATCCAAATAACTAATGCTTCAATTCTTCGAACAGAATAAAGTGAAAAGTATCACACTACTTTTAAGATGATAAATACAGAAATAAGTTTCTAATGGTTTGACTTTGTTATGAAAGAGCTCTATGTTAAGCCTCTATTGAAGATCTAACAGAAGACATTTACTGGGCTTTTTGAGAAAAGTAGCAAGTGTCACATGGATTTCAGCTACCTATTGGGCCAATGTCCAGGCCCTAAGCAGGGTCATAAAAGCACCAAGTCCCTTTCTGAGATACAAGACTTGGGTCAAAAATTGGGCCTTAAGGGTCTCAACTCTGGTCCGAACGAAAGCACCCTCAATCTTGAAATTCCAGAATTTCCAACAACATGGTTCTGTTTTCTACTCACAGCAAATGCATCTCTGATATACTAGGTGTTCATTTACAATGATTTTGTAATATTATGCTCACTTAATTAGTACAAAATACAGTATTATGCATTCAGTTGTGGTCTTCTGAGCAATCAGATGTTTATCCACTTATATTTACAATTGAAGGTAGTTGTATTTATTAAGAACTGTGTCAAAGGTGCTTAATGTTGATAAAAGCAATTATTGATGATTCTATTACCTCCACTACCATAGTGTTCCTATGAACACTATAAAAGCTATTTTCCAGAGTTATATCGATACCTCTTCTATTACTCTTACTATGAAAATTAAAGATCATCCTCTAATCTCTATTATGCAATAGCCAATGCACTCCATGCATGTCAGATACATGAATATGGCAAACAACAAATAGACACATTTAAATCCTTGAATCACAATACATCGCATGGAAGAAGTTCCAGGACACAATCTGGTACTCTTCAGTATAAAAAGAGGATTACAATAACCATAACACACTTCGGATGGGTGGTTAACAGTCTTTATTGAAAAATGGACAACTTTTCTTAATCAATTTTGGAGATGGCTAGTCTATCATTACAGTTGAGAGGATTTTTCTTTTCAGGAAAAAAAAAAAAGGAAAAAGGAAAAAGGAGAAAAAATAAAATAAAATATTTTGGCATAATTAGTACATAATATGATAGATTTATATTTTCCTCTTTTAATGAGGTCAACGACAAAGAGAATTGTAGTCTCTTGTCTTTCTTTCTTTTAAATAGAAAATGATAATAATAAGAAGTAGCAGGTAGAGTTTTCTCTCAAAAATAGCTTCAATTTCCTTTTAAGAAACTCAAACTATTTTAATTGTCCTTTAAATAGATTTTCAATTATTAAGGATAAAGACTTATTTTACTCCTTCTTTTATAAAATTGAATGAGTAAGCTTATCCAACTCTTTTAAGGATTTATCATTAAAACATAGACATATTTTGTTTGGTAAATTTTCCGTTTAGGGAATCTTAACCTACTTGAGATAGAACTCTTTCTCCCTGCTCCACATTTGGACTGAAATTTGAAACAACTGAATTTGATCATAACTGGCATACACGTACTGAGAGTTGAACATAATAAGAGAGATTTAGAGTTGCAAGTCCCCAGACACCGTTCAAATATGTGACCAGCTATAGAGGTTCATTACAGCCATGTTTTTTCTTAATTTGACAAATTTCACGTCTTTTTCTAAATAGTCGCCAGTAGTCTAGGTCCATGGAAAATCATGATGATAATTTTACTTGATTTTCACAGACCAATTAATGCCTAACCTATAATTTGACAAAACCACTGATTTACATTGTGCAAACACATTACACATACTGGTTCAACATGTGGGGAATGGATTGTTAACGAGAATGTTGATAGGATAAACAAAACATATCAATTTAACCAAATAGAAAGCGCTGCTACTTAAAATTTCAATGGAATCATGTATTAGATTGAGATCATGCTATCTCACTTTAAGCTCCTATAGACTACTGACACAATACTTATTTGCAAATCGTAAAATCACCCGCCCTCCTCATCTTTGAGATCAAGAAGGTTTACTAAAAGCGGGACAGAGCCATTCACAAGGAGGTCCACTGGCTGGGCAAGGCAGGAAACAGTAAGATAAATCTAGTAAACTCCCTTAGTGCTAGGCAAGTAATAAGGAAATCTTTACTTGGGTAAAATGCATACTCAATCAATAGAACCGTCAACGAACCCCATTTCTGAAGCAATAAAATTCAAACCATCGAAAAACGCGATGTTTAACTCACGGCAAGCACACCCTTAGCTGCACCCCCTTTTCAGACTGTTTTCAACATCTACCAACCAAATCCAACCAAAATAATCATCCAATGGAGCTATTTATCCAAGTTGGAACGTTCACCCTGCTCTTCTTCTAACCTCAACACTCCCAACGCAGTGCAATTAAAACACACATACAGAGTCTTGACAGCGCAATCAATGAAAATAAAAACGTCATTATCACTATCAGCATCATCATCATTAAGAAAGAAAGGTAAAATGAGCAGGGACAATCACTGGAAGCAAATTATAAGAGACCAACCAAGGGAAATATCGAGTAGAGAAAAAAAAGGGGGTAACAGGAGTAACCCGTTAACGAAAATGGAGAAAATGAAAACAAACCTGATGTATTGGGGGGTACATAGAATTGGTGCATACAGGGCACTCAAGAAGCTCATGGACGCTGGTGGTGCTGGGACTGCTGCTGTTGTTAAGAGGCTTGGAAATCGAAGGGAACTGATGGTGATGGTGATGGATCTCATCCTCATCCATCACATCCGAGGATGGAACGATATCAATGCTACCTGATTCCATTGAATAAAACAAAGCCCACACACGAACACACAAAACTCAAATCTACGGGTTATCTAAAGTAGGTCTAATTTTGCTTTCTTCTCTGCATAGGATTTAGGCTGCCCAGCTCAGAAATGAAGGAGAAAAGAGAAGGAGATCACAGTCTGGGCTTTTTGACCATGGCAGTGAAATTTTTGTATGTAATCATGCGACGAAGGAACAAGAAAAGACAGTGAAGAGCAATAAGGGAAGGACTCGATCTGTATAATAATAAGGACAACTATTCATAAAGAGGGTGCTTTTCTTCATCGTTTAGCACAAACCGAGAGAGAGAGAGAGAGAGGGAAAGACAGAGAGAGACAGCGGAAATTGTAAGAGCCATTTGATTAACATGATGACGCGAGTTGGCACCTGTAACACATAGGGAAAGAGCTAAGCTTTAATGGTTGAGCTTTCGGAGATGATTTTTGTTTTTTTTAACTATAATTATTTGTTATTTGATTTATTTCCCTTCTCTTTTTTTTTTCTTTTGGGTTACCTCTTTTCATGGTTTCCTGTTGTATTTGTATTTTTTTCTGTGTAGTTAATTAGCATGTAAGGTAAACTAGACTTGAACTTATATATATAATAGTGGTAATATATAACTTATTAGAATTGAATTTACTTATCTTGTTAGCTTTCTTTCTTTTCCTTCCTCTTCATCACATTTTGTGCGGTATTGCAAGATAATTTTAGAGTCTATTAAGAATTTAAGTTTAGTTTTCATTAAACCCAGAGGGTGTGTCAAGTTTCACATAAAAAATGATAATAAATTATAAATTATACTTAATGCACTAAGATTTGAAATTAAACACGAGGAATCCTTCATAAATTTTAACGTTATTGTGAGTAAGGTATTATTTATTACTAGTGTGATTTTTTAGTTAACAACTGGAGCTTTCTTTATTCTTTATTTGGCCGTCATTGTCTCTCCTTTCTGATTAATTATTTTCTGCCGCAAATTGCATTAGGTGGGTCACAGTTATCTCTCGGTGTTGCAGAATTTGTGGGCACTTCTGAGATCGTCAAGTTGATGGATGCAATCAATAAATGTAGGATATATGAGAAAGATGTATAAAATTAAATGCATCTTGCATCTTGCAACTTGCTGTGAATTTCCATTTGAAACCTTCGACTAGATAATAACTTACTTATAAGGGTGTTTTGTCGGTGGTGAAAACAAATAGTTCTTTCACGATTAATCTTCGCATTTTCTTCTAACCAAAAAATAAAGAGAGTTGGAATTATTGACAACACAACACTACGCACGAATGCCATGCCACACTAAGAGTCTCAAAAAAGCATCTCTTAATAATAAGAGAGATTTAAGGTTTCTATTTCTCAAGGGCAGAAGAGTACAGTGGGATAGATTGCAAAGGAAGAGTTACCTCAGTGCGTAGCGAACAGCAGGCTCCTTTTTTAATGGACTATGTTTGTAAACTATGTTATCATGGTTGGAAAGAATATAATGGGATGATATTGGCATAAAAAGGTTACTTTGGTTGAACGTTACTTCAAGACGAAACCTTTTGTCTGTATTACAAGAATATTAACCACGAGAATGGCAACGTTGGCTCATCCATTGTGCTTTGAGTGAACCCATCAAAAAGTGGTTCGCTTTTGTTCGAAAAAGAATGGAGGGCAAGCCTATATTCTCATCAATGAAACAGTGCTGATGACACTTCCCACCTGCCAAAATTATTCACAAGAATCATGCGATATTAGCAACCCATTATACCAAAACTGGAATGCACAGATACTTCATACCTTTCTCCTGTTCAACTTCCAACCCAACTACTTATTCACCTCATCGTATACAAATCCTTCACAAAGATTCAAAATAATTTGAAAGATGAAAATAATTTTACATATGATACAGATTGGCTGGTAAGTAATCCACTTTAATCATTCACTACTCCCGGTACCTGACATCATCATAGGTTAACTTCGAAAGACGTATCTCTCACGCATTTCAGACTCATGCAGTCAGCTGGGACAACAGCCCAATGTCTCCACCAGTGAAATTCTGATTCCTCCAAAAAGGCCCAAAATTTTGACAAGGAAGATTTCATGACCACTGATTTGGGAAGGCTTCTCGGTAATTTGCATCCTCACCTAGTGTAAGCTCTCTTACTGTTGCATCCCTCACCCGTGTATTTAAAAGCTTCTGAGCTATCCTATCTTTTCGTGTAACTTTCTTACGCAGCATGGATGACAGCGCTTCCTTCTTGTTTCTGGTTGAAAGATTCCCTTCATAAGTTGCCTCCATGCCTTCACCAAGAGATGCAGATCTTGAAGTTGATGCCAAGGCAGCATCCCTAAGAACCGCCTCATTGTGCTCCCGAATTTTCGCAAGCTTTGCACGCTTCAGTGACTGCTTATCAATTTCTCTCTTTTTCACAATCTCTTTATCTCTCTCCCGAACATTCTTCACAGCTTGTTTAGCTAACTGCTCCACTAAATTAGTTCCTGAATCAAGAGTTATCTTGTCCTCTGAGGAGATCTCATTTAGTGGCTTTCCTTCTTCATCCCTAGGTATAATAGGTCCATGAAACGGGCAAACTTTCATATCTCTTCTTTGACAAAGTCCCCCTTTCCTCAAAGGGGCATGGCATGGTTGGATTTCTGTTTGCTCCTCCTTGTAAACAGTTGCATGAACATTCAGTTCTGCAATTTTCTCAGCAGGAATAACTGCATCATAGTCCACCCTACCCCAGTGACTTTCAAGCTCCAATCCCCGATGGTTGGCTAAAACCTTCCTGTTTGAACCCCAGTCATTCAAGAAAGATTCCCATTCCATTACGGGCGCTTCAGCCAGTAGCTTATTCCTTAAACCTTTCGTACTCGTTTCACCATCTTCAAGACAGAGCAACTCATTATCATCACAACCTTTGTTACTGCTTTCAAGGGTTTTATTTTTCAACTTGATAGCTGTTAAAGCCATGGAAAGATCTTCATTTTGCTTATTTGGCACAACTGAACTCTCACTCTTAAGTGATCCAATGTTACCATCCTCCCAGAAATCTTCTTCTTCATCATCATGACTTGCAGCATTTGGAAGAGTACAACCTGATTCTTCACACTTCTTCTTCACTGATAAGAGGCAATTTCGGATGTCTATTAGCTCCTTCAAAGTGGAATCTCTGAACCTGTTGTCTGCCACTTCGACCCTTACAAGAACAGAAATTCCTTCTTGGACTGAAACCAAATGCCTTGTCACTAGAAGCTTGTATAGCTCCCTCAATGCATCAAAAACCACCTTATTGTCACTGTTTTCATGAACCTTTTGCCCTTCTTTTAAAGTATTGAGACGGATTTGCAGCAGTTCAGATGAACGAAACTCTTCTAAATCTTCATCATCTACAGGTCCTAGTGGCATAAATTCCTCTTTGGTACAGACAATGTCTAAACATTCTCCAACCTCCTCTATTGTTGACTTTATTTCTTCCTTCATTGATGAGAAATTCTCCTTCAATGTTTCAAATTTTTTTAGTAAAATATCCTTTGACCTCCTTTCCCTTTCTCTTCTTTCCTGCTGAATTCGAGCTGCATGTGCCTGCAGATTAGGAAACTGGAACTTGAGGGTGTTTTTAAGGTACTCAAATCCTAATCTCAGTTGCCTGTAATGAACCCCAAAGGAAGAGTTCCACTTCTCTAGGAATTCAATTGCCTTTGAGCGCAAAATGGATGCAACAGCTGGTGGAGCAGGAAGAGGCAGATTTCTTCTGAACCCAACACTCAAACTCAGTAACTGATCCATGTTTTCAACAAGGATGGTTCTAAAAAGCTTTGACCTCATGAAGAGTTCATCAATTATGAGAAGCGTGAGATATCTTACCTGCAACAAATTACATCAACGTCAAATCACAGTTTACAAAAGCCTTCTTCCTCACGAAACAGCAGCAATATTACATTGAGAATAATTCAGAGGCAAAGAACTCAAAAAGCTGATAAACAAACAAAATCTTTCCACCCAAAAATCTTTGCCACCAAACATGCCTGAAGATTGTTCCAACCCTCTGAAAATGACACATTTGACCATATACTTCAGTTTTCACCCATTAACGAATTTGCATCTAAAATTTCTTTTACAGCCAGATCAAGAATATCACAACTATGACACAATTTACAAGAAAAGACTTGAATCTTCAACCATAAGTTATCTAAACTACCTAGAAGCTAGATAAGTTTGCCAGGCCAATGTATTTTAAGTAAAACCCTAAAAGAATCTTAAGGACTTAAAGTTCAAAACTGCATGACTTGTGATCTAGACCACAAATCTAACAAACAGACTCACTCACTTTTCAAAAGGCTTACATTCAAACATATGCAATAAAATGGCAGTACAACATGTTACTTCATTCCTCTCCACGTGTGCGCCAGTAGAACAGGCAATTTCACTATCCTTTTCAATCATTTCCCAACGTTAATCCCCCTACAAATCCCAACTCTTGATCTATTGCATGTTTACGCTTACCAGGTCTATAGTATTTATTGTCTCCTTTCATGATTAATCTCAGAGTGCAACAAGTGATCACACACCAGTTCTGTCAGCCAGGAAATAAATCAAAAGCCAGTCCACGCAATGCTTGGAACTCACATAGCAGATTTCAGCAAGGATACACAAAGTGCAAAATAGAATACAATTTAATGCCAAAATACTGTAACTCATCCAAGTAAATTACCATAAGACATAGTAACAAAGCCCCCTTTTCTTTTTTCTTTTTCTTTTTTTTTAACTTTTCCCTTTGTGGCATTTGAGACATGCAATCTAATAAAAGTCAAAGGAACTGAAATTCAAGATCTCTCCGAGTATCTTTGAGAAATAGCCAATGATAGTCAAAAATTCTAGTTGAACACAACCAAATGGAAGAGCGGAATCAAGGTAGCCAAACCAGAGAGTAGAGATTAGGGCTTTCTCGACTTGAACACATTACTATTATTCTTCTGTCCATCCGTTCTTCTCATAAATCATATAAAGGGCAAGAAAACAACCTCAAACACAACTCCGTGCAAAATCATCTCGCAGAAATTCAAATCCATCTAGTGTCTGATTCCAATCCAAATCCTAACCATCGGCAAAAACAAAGAACCAAACCCCAGACTTATCCCCTCAACAACATCCATCGAAACTCCTAACGAAAAAGAAAGAAAGAAAGAAAGATTGAACATATTATGAAACATCGAAGAGAGAAAACTAATGGGAAAAATGAGGACCTGAGAGTGGTCACGCTTCATAAGGTCCAAAAGGGTCTGGGCAGCAACTCGGAGCTCCGGATCAGAAAATCGGACAACCGACTTGATGGCTTTTAGGAGGCGAGGATCCACCTCCGGAGCCGTGGAGTTCGTGGCCTTCTCTATCAAAGCTCTCACCTTCCCTCCCTCTTCTCTCTGCGCCCCCATCGCCATTAATCCCTCCGATTATTCCAAAAAAGAGAGGGATGCATTTGTATTCGAAAATCCCCAATTTATATGGCTCCTAATCTTTCAAGTAATCACGGTGTACGTTCCATTGACTAACCGCCATTGTAGAAGACGTCGTTTTGTGGCGTTCTAGACGACAAGGCGTTTTACTTGGCACGTGTGGATGAGCTTATCCATATCTTAATGGCAGCATACGTAGTATCCTCGCATAATCGGGGGGTTTTGGAAGTTGGGCTCCCCACTCCTCTCTCACAGTACCCCTCTCCCTTTCGGAATCTATGCTTTTGTTTGGCTTCTTGGAAAATGACCAAACCGATTGGATGCTGCACTGTTTCTTATCTACGAAATGAACACAGGTTGTCTTGTAATAAATAAATCCACTAAGCTTCTGTTCACATACAATGCTGCAGGGAGAAATGTTTTAATGATGTCTGAACCTTTTTAACATGCATCAAGCACAAAACTTCAAATAGGTCGGTGTGGTATGGTGGCACTTCATGAAAACGAAAATAAATATAAAAAGTTCTAATCCTTCATAAATTTTAGCTTTTCAATTAATCTCCCTTGCCGCCAAATTGCATGAGATTATGATTTCAGCGCAAGCAAGGAGTGGTGTTGGTCCTTTTGTAATGAAGTACTAGTAAAAAAGTAAAATAATAAATACATAATTATTCTTTTATAATATATAATTATAATTGAAGTTCGGATGTTGTTTTGTACGAAAATAAAGAAGCCTCTGTGGACATGTGCAAACTAATACTGTGTGGATCAGCCCACGTTCCCATGTGCCATTTCGAGCGTCAAGTCCATGGCCATCAGGTCACCCCTTTAGCTGGGCCTGAATATTAGCTTCCACTTGAGTTTTTTTTTTTTCAGGTGTTAAAATTTGACTTAATTTAGATATGACAAGGGTACGTGGTCGGTCCAGCAAAGACTACATAATGAACCCACCTGGCCCTCGCTTGTGTTCCAAGCTTTAGAGTGACGTGCCCATAAATATTTCCGCGTCGACCATGGAAAATAGTATATATTAGACCCTTGTTTTGCTTTTCAAGTACCGGAACGTGCTTTCTGCACATGGACAAAAGAGGGGATGTAGGTTCCTGTGTTTCCCATGATTATAAAGATAAGGGACAGCTGGTGTTTTTTTAGATATTTATATTGACGTTCTTTTGGTTCACCTTGTCGCAAGCGAGTCTTGTCTCGCTTGTGACAAGACTCGCTTGTGACATATCTCGATCCCTTGTCCTTAAAGCAGTATTAAAACAGAAACGTGTCCGGATAGGTAGATTTGTGAGACTGTCGCTCTATCTTTGTTTCCGGTGGGATTAACCCGTGCAACTTTATTCTCTTTTTTTTCCTAACAGCTAGACTCCACAAAGTGAAGGAAGAGGGATAATTGCTTTGCTCTTTCCCAGGCTAGCACTACGTACTTGTAAGACAAATTTTTGCCATGTGGCTGCCGTTGGTGCAGCATGGGGATGTGTGTGCCTACTTTTTTGACTTAGTGTGGCTGAAATGTGCTCTACGTTGAAATTGTGTCACCACTGGCACTGGCAGCAGCCATTCGTTTGCGCTTTTCCGAAGTAAGCTGGTGGGGGAGAAGCATCTGAAAGAACAGCAAAACATGGAGTAGGTTGAGTGCACCATCCCTGCGAGACCATGTGCACAGGCATTGGCAGTCTAAAAGGTGCTTGAGCAGAAGTCAAGACTGAACGCAAAAAAGATGGATCACCTCTCTCAATCACTGTGTCGGGCAAGTGGAGGATACAGGGACGTATCAGTCGGCGAGAGATGATATTTCTGTTTTTTTTATTTTATTTTACCCAGGTGAATCTATCTATTACCCCAGTTAATTAAAAAGAGACGTAAAAAAGAAAAGAAAATAAAAGAAAACGCAAAGGGATTGGACACAAGTTGGCACCACTGACCCCGATCCTGCCGGGTGCTGGACTTCTTTCCCCACCGCCGCTTCAATCTCAACAGTATTTCTCTTGGGTCTGCTTTCATATCCGAACAGCGTTTTCCGTTGACTGTAATGTCATATCATTAAGCAGCAGGGACCACTTCTTTAACAGGCAGCTTCGCTTTAACTCCCTAAAGCCACCACGTTATTTAATTTTATGCGAAATCAAAGTGCGCGGTAGATTATCTTCGCACTGGCGACGCACGCTCTCCGGGTACATCTAAAACCATATTGGGAAACCCAGAAGGTCGACGCAGAACATCAATGAACCCAAGTAAAGAAACTCGATTAGTGTAGAGATTTCACTTTGGAGTGAGTCAACATGGACATTGCAAGTGTTAAAACGGCTGATTATGGTCGAATACCATCGCTATTTGCATTTCCAGCTTTTAAGTGCCAATGGAAACAAGAAAATAAGATCAACTATAGCGCGAATAAGATACCCCAGGATTTGAGTAATAATTATAACTGGGTACCGACAACAAACACCACGTGAACCGTGCAGCGACATCCCATGTCCTACCCTTTCTCTTTCCACAGATTAAAGAATCCAAGAAAGATTTTTCTTTTCCCGCTAAACAAGCAAAAGATAAAAAAAGGATAGAATGCGAGGGAAAAAGGTTTTTTTCCATTTCCCACTCCCATCGCGCATGCCAATCACGCGCATCCACGCGGAGCAAACCCGACCCGTGACCCTGCCAAGTCGTACACCACCCGGAAACCCTGCTGCTGGATGTTCCCGATAATCGATAATCCGCTCATCGTAGCAGCAAATGCAAAGCAGAAGGTCCCATCAGTATCCACTGGAATCAGATAATTAGTCGCCGGCAAAGACACGTCAACGCCTCTGAAATGCAACACCACCGTCGGAACCTTCACCGACGTCTTTCCGGAGAGGTCAAAGCAAGTGTCGAACAACGAGAAGTCGGGTGCCCGCTTCAGACGCGATGCTCCGACCCGGAATGCATCCCTCAAGGCCATATAGGCGGATCGGGTTAAGCGGGTAACAGACGTGCCTGAGTCGATTATCACCCCGCCGTTTCCAGTGGTTCCGAGTTTGAACAACTGGGCGGTTATGCCGGGGACACTTCTACCACCAACGCTGATTCCAAGGAGTTCAACGTAGTAAAAGGTGTCGAGCTTAGGATTAGCGAGCAAGGGAGTGAAGCGAGCAGTCCGAGAAATGGCCGCGTCGCCGAACACGACGGAGGACGGCCTGGATGAGGCAGAGCGGTCCACCAGACAGTACGAGAATTTCCTGTTAAACCGGCGACCGGTCTGCGAGGGGAATGACAACTTTCCCCTACCGAGTCCCAACAGCCCCGCAGCACCGACGAACAATCCCTCGTTGTCGTGGCCACATCCGAGTGCGACCCGCCCCACCCGAGAGCGACGGAACGTCAGCGTTTCGGTGAGAAAATCGCCAACAGTGAAGGACCCATCGCCATAGGAGACTTGATATAAGCATGACTTGCGAGTATTGCAGCCCGGAGAGTCGAGCCCACGGCACAGTGGGGAAGCACAGGAGATCCCAGCGTAGGATCTGGATTTAGACGGTTCGAAGATCGGGTCGGTCTGGGAGTAGCATCTCTTACAGGGAGCACACTGGAGCCAAACGATGTCGCTTCCGGTATCCAGCACCATATACACGTACTTCGGGGGAGTGCCCACGCCGATGCGCGTGAAGTATTCGCCGCTGCCCTGGGAGAGCCCCGAGACGACGGAGCTACTGAACCCGCCGCCCGGGCGGGGCAGGCGAGTGCCGTTGACGACGGCGGCGAGCGAAGTCAGAGCCTTCACTCTGAGAGCATCACGTTGAAGCCTTAGTTGGAAGAGTTGCTTGGGGGTTTTGTCGGAGGACAAGCCGTCAATATGGTGCAAAAGAAGGGTTGTGTTGGAGGAATCCGGGTCGAGTTCGGAGGACTCTGAGAGAAGCGAGTCTGAGAGGGTGTTTTGTTGTGTTGAAAGGGGGTTGGGGACTAGGGTTTGGTACTGAAGCGGGGCTGAGGAAGAAGCTGAAAGAAAGACGAAAAGGGTGAATAGAGACAGTACCGCATTTCGCTGCTGAGGTTCCATTCCTGACAGAGGGATCTGAGAAAAACCAAGGTGACGAAGGGACTATAAATAAAAAAGGGAAAACGGCTACAGTGGACTGTGTGGGACAAAGGCGGTTCCATGTGGCGTGAGATCGCAGTTTTGATTTGTACGGTTCGTCCGGTTATCGTGCTTGGGCGGGTGGGCTCTACTCTGCCGGATCATCACACGGGGCAACAGGGCGGCAATAAGTAATTGAATCATAACCATCGGATCCCATCATACTTTTCTTTCCTCCCAAACAATTAATTAATATTTTATGATATTTTGTTAGAACAATTGAAGATGACTTCCATCATTCCGTTCACATTTGACGTTTGGGGCTTTTATGCACCATTAAAGCTCGGAAGTTGGGAAACGTAACCGAAATCGAGCGGCTGAATTTAATTGAAGCGAATGAGAAAGAAGCAGGGGCAGCGTTGAATGACGGGGATGCCCCCGGGTGAAAGTGGGAGGACAAATATCCCGGCTCTCTGATTTTTTGCTTCTGCTCCAGTTTGGACTTACCATAACTGCTGTGAATCGATGTTTGTGTCATCAGACCGCACTGCCAACTCGGGAGTTGAGCCGTCGTTGTTAACCCCGCCGCTCCTTGTTCCGTCCTCCGGGACGACCAGAAACATCGTAGTTATGTTTCTTGTTGATCATGCGACAAAGGACATGACGTGGGCGACAACTAACGTGCATATGGGTAATTTACCTTTAGACACATCGAAACTCTAATATTTTTATACAGATGATCAAGTTTGTTCCTTTCCTCCAATCAAGTTCCCTTGGCTCTTTCGAAATACCCTTGCAGGTTAATCGAAAACACGGTTTAATGATGTTAGTTCTAATTAATAGATATGGGTAATTTACCTTTAGACACGTGTTTTGAGTATAAACCTTAATTTTAACATAATATCAGAGTTAAGTTACATCTGGACTAAACCATCTAATTATTTGAATTTATTATTTCTTGTACATTAATTTCCCAAGTTGAGTTATGTACTTTAGCTTGTAACCTTTCAAAGGAAGTATGTTAAAAATTATGTAATCCTACACCAGATTTAAATGACCTATTATGTGATCTTATTAATAATCAAGTATCCTACACCAGTTTTGAACATGTTTTAACATAAGCAAAAAAAACAGTTACTTTTCTCGTGTATCTCCACGGATGAAGACTTGCAACCGCATAATCTGCACATAGTGCACTCTCTAATCGATGATGAGACAGATGAAGTCTCGCAACCGCAGAATGTCCATGTCCTGTCTAATGCCCTCCCTCTTGTACACCTTTTCATCAATGAAAAGATAGATCGAAAACTTGCAACCACATAATCTACGGATAATCCATTTAATGCACTAAACATAGACAAATTGACTGATGATTATTGTACAATCACACCAGGACTCAATTTTCTGGTAATTATTTAGTTAAAGTTTGCGGAGTTAAAATATGTTCTTATCTTTTTTTTATTTCTCCAGTTTTTAAGTCCTGTACTTAACTCCTCACTCAATTTTAGGTGAAAAGCCAATACAACAATGCTGGAACCAACCTTGAGCTTAGAATTAACAGAGACAGTGAAATTACAAATCTGCTAACAGAAAAAGCCGTGGTCCTTCCCTAGCACCTCCTACAATCTCGCGGATGCTTCCTTATACTTTTCCAGCATTGTTTATGTTGCCCTTTTCTAATGATTCCTTAAACATTGCCATCCACCAATCGCTCAGTTATTTGACTTCTATCCCATGAAAGATTTCCACGTTCACACGGACTACCACATGGAAACGCATGTGAGTTCAGTGGAAAAGCATGACCCTTTATGCTGTTGAAGAGCTCCTCGCAATTGCCTCGATATTTCTCCGTGAATCTTGTTTATACTTTTATTCATATCTTCCAACCACACTTGTCTTGTTCTGCCTTTATTTCTTGCTTTTGATAAAAGGTAGCTGCAATGTTCTGTAGCAGAACATTATTGAAAATGATGTTCTAATTTATAATCACAAACTTTGTCTTATTGAAAAGGACCCGATTATTAAACTTTGACCACTTGGGCAGACATCCATTCTAGAAGTTAATCGGCATGGCATGAAATGAAAGAATCCATTGTATAAACTCTGGATTCATTTAACAGCAAGGGATTTCATATGAAAGTATTCCCAAGTAGCCAATTGGAATTCCTGTAGAAATGACAATAGCTCATATGTGCTAAAGCACACGCCAGCAAGCCGCCACCGTCAGTGATTGCTTCTCATCAGGAATGGCACATGCCATTATTGATGTGAAAACAGTAGGCTGCGACTTCAGGTCGTCGGTTTATGAGTTTGGTTTAGGGTTTTGGGTCCAGAACCTAGTCCACTGTCTCTCATGCATGTTTGGTTTGGAACCTTGGTTGTAACGATGATTGAAATATGCTTATAATTGAGCTTCGGATCCTCTGCAATGTCTTTTCATGGGCAACGATGACATGACTTCGCCCTACGGATCCCACGGCAATGTCTTTTCATCTCTTGTGCGATCCGGAGCCCCCACGTCCAACTAGCCGTATGTTTTGTGATTTTTTTTTCTTCTTTTATATTTATTTCTTTTACCCAGTCTATCCACCATTTCTTAAGTCTCCGCGAATCAAGTTTTTGTATGATAATATATGCTTGGGACCTTCGAATTTAGAACATATTTCATTAGGGTGTTTTTACTGAATATAAATTAAGAATTTTTTACTGCAACGGTACAAAATCTAAGTTTATATTCTTAGATATTTTATTTATTAGAAAAATATCTTGATGATAAGTACCAACTATTATTGGTTATTGAACTTGGGGTGCTATTAGAAAACAATTAAATTATTTTTATTTTCTTTTTTAGTTTTTTAAACCGCAGAACCAATATCCTTACACTAAAAGTACTTTATCAAGTACGACCCACTCATATCAACTTGAATGGCATAATACGGAACACCAACTCTTCTTTTCTTTTAATGCATTAATTAATTCAACTCGGAAGCCCCGTGAGATGAGAACCTCTGACCTTCAGCCATCGCCGTGAAATGTATCCTCACTGGCTCTCTTCTTGAATTGGCATGTGCCGTTCTACTTTCATTGCATATTATAAAAGGTGGGTATTATTTATATTGAAAACAAAACAAAAAATTATTTGTCTCATAAATAATAAATTTTTTTTACTTAATACCTTAAAATGTTGAAGTGAACTTCCATACTCTAATAAGATATTAAAGTCAAAGTTAAGGTTTTTTTTTTGATTTTACGTGCAATACTTATGGTAACATGAATACGAAGAAAAACATTAAATGTGAATGTTATCTCACATTATTAAAATAGAGAAAATGAACTTTTAGTTTTATAAATGATAAAATTTCTTCAATTAATAACTTAAATTTTTGAAATAAACTCTCACATTTTAATACATATTTCTAATTTTTCTTTAAACATAACCGAGATTAATTACATTAGCTATTAAAAGCAAGGTGTCTATCAACGAAGAGCATTAAATTCCCGCAGAATACTATTAATTCTGGGAGTTTTATGGAGTTGAGTAGGTAACGCAGTAATAGATGGGCATGTAGCACTTTAATGCGAAACACGAAAAGGGAATCAATTATGCAATCTCTATCAGGTTTGGCCAAGGTTCCCGCCGGTTAAAGTGGACAAGGTGGGTGAAGATTTCACGGCGAAGGCAAAAAGCAAGCAATCCCGCCGGGGAGCCCCAATAACGAAGGCACATATCCTTGTAAAGAGATTCAGTGCGCAAAGCACAATGGCAAGTTAAGATTATGATAGAGGCGTGGGACAGGAAGCGAGCACTTCCCAAAAGCACAAATTAAAGAGAAAAGAGGAATCACCAACTGGAAAGAGGATTAACGCGTGGGCGTTACTCTTACTAAGTTATCATAGTGATAGGTTAGAAAGATTCACCCAGTTATAAGCTTGTGAACCACCTTTTGCTTTTGACAAACCTGGCATAATTGTGTTTCACTGTCATGGTGTCACCTATCGCCAATGACCTAATCTGACCTCAATCAAGGTGCTCACTGGCTTTACCTTTAAATGAAGTCTAATTAGCTAAGGAGAACTAATGAAGTACACTTGGGTTTGAGTGAGCATAGCAGTCTCTTTCTCCTATTGTTGAGTTCTAGAGAATAAAGTATCTTAGAAAACTTGAGCTGGACTTTAAAAGTGTTAAGAATAAAAATCTAATGTAAGAAAAATAGTTTTATTTAAATTTTATCTTATAATTGCATATTCTTCATATGAGACTTTTGTCTTTAATATTAATATTTACACATCAAGTATACTTAGAGCTCAAAGTTAAATAAGATGAAATAAACATTTCTACACACCAAACATATCTACTAGGCCTAAAATTGAATGGGGGTCGAAAGAAACCTAAGTTTTGATTCTTAAGTTTCACATAGAACATATAAAAATTTAAAATTATAATTTATAAAGAGATGAGTATCAAAAGCATTCTAGATTCGAATCCTCTTGGTTGCATTTCTAATTGACTTGGGTCAACTATTGCTCTTCAATTTAAGTCACCAAACAAAGCTTGGTGGGAATTATGGGTTATAAAAAAGAGAGAGGTATTTTACTTAATTTTTAAAGATTTTAAGTTGGATATATATTATTTTCATACAATTTTAATAATATCATATTAAAAACAAGCTTATAATCTAACCTAAAAGCTATCTCATGAATTAAAATAATAGTAATTGAAATAATCAACTTTTGAATTGAACTATGAGCCTATTTCTATAGATAAGTAATAAATATAAGAGTAACTGAAACTTTAAATAAAAAATAAAAAAATATATATTTCAGCTATCATTTTTTTCTTCTTTAGGTAAATTAACCACCAAAGAGAAGCATCAGCTGTATCGGTGGATCACTGACAGGCTACTCTTTTGAAAGAGAAAACTAGATCAAAATCTTAGATTATAATCAAATTCGGTAATTTGGAATTTTCTCTAAAAGGAAGACGACCAGAATGAAACATGTGCATCTGCCAAACCCCGAATAGAAATCTGATTGCAACAGGTAGAGGACCCGTGAGAAAGAATTCCTCTGCTCGTTTCTCATCCCCAGAGGCATTAAACATAATGGGGAAGAAAAGAAAAAAAAAACAAAACACATGAAGTCCTAATTTTTTATGAAGATAGGTGGCAGATTTTGCTTCTCCCTCTACTGTTTCTCAAGAGGGTTTTTTTTTTTTCTTTGATCCAATCACGTGTAATTTTCCCATCCGAGTCTGACAAAGAACAATCATTGACAAGGACTTGCGAGCAGCCTCATCAAAACCTATTCTTCGCTTTTCAGCGTTTAGGGGATCATTGTCTCCAGTTTTGGGGGCACTTTACCAGCAATACTTTTGGAGTTATAGATGTTCATCAGAGCCATTATATGGATTGGACATAGGAGGGGTTGATTGGGACGCTTTATTCCTACCGTATCCAGATATGGACCATGAAAACAGTCACAAACGACACACTTAGGCTTATTCAAAATTGAAATTGAGATAGAAAGATCTTAATCCCACTCGACGTGTTGAAATCTGAACACTGAAAAGAATATGGTGGCCATGGGAATTCCCGTCACACAACCTGGAGGATATTCCGACTAAGCACTTGGCAGAGGTTATACAAGGCCATCTTCTTAGAGTTAAATGTAGGTTCCCAACTCAGCCATCGCCGGCATAATTCTCTTGGTGTTGATCAAAGGCTAAACATTAAAAAGCTAGTAACTATCAAGCAACACTAGAAAAAATAAAGTTTGCTGAACAGATTGTAATATATTTTATTCGTATTCTGCAGCTAGTTTATTAGTCCTGAAGCAAGTTTTAAAATGAGATGAGCTCCCAAGTAAAGAAGGTTTAGAAAACACCTAAAGATGTTCTGGGGGCAGTTTAGCACCACCATGACAATCTTCATTTCCTTGCTCTTGAACTTTTTTCCATTTTCTATGACTCCTCAAATCTGTAAAACATCCTTAGTACGATGGAAGCTTTTGCAGAACGGTTTGTCTTTTACGGGAGAGAAGTATTGATTTGGCATGGAACAGAATCCAATCCTCTTCTTAACAATGTAGCAAGCTGACAAACTTTTTAGATATGAAAACACAACAGATTCCGGCCATTGAGACTTTTGTTGATCAAGCTTAACGTTTAAGATATCCACTTTGGATACATCAAGATGCATAATGGTAAAAGCTACTCAGAAGATGCAAGCTACTTTGATGTATCTTAGGTGAACAAGCACTTTCGAAAAGCAACAACTCAATTTCGTCCATAAATTATTGCCTTCTGCTTCCGGATGTACAGCAAGGAGCAGCACTTTCATTTCACATGAGCATGTAAATGTCCCTGAAAATTAGGCTCCGAGCATTTGGCTCTCTTCTTCACACACACTTAATTACTCTTCCCTGGACCAGTCCCCGCTCTTGCCGCCGGTCTTGTGCTCAAGTCGTACATCTGTAATCTGGATATCCTTCGAAGCAGCCTTGCACATGTCATAAACTGTTAGACCAGCAACAGTCACAGCAGTCATTGCTTCCATTTCAACCCCAGTTTTTCCAGTACATGCAGCTTCCCCTTCTATATCCACACTAAAATGCTCAGGGTTTAGTGTAAGATCAACACGAACATGAGTCAAGGTTATGTTGTGGCACAGTGGAATGAGACTGCTAGTTTCCTTTGCTCCACTTATTCCTGCAATTTTTGCCACACTAAGGACATCGCCCTTCGCAATCTGGTTAGCTAAAACCAAATCATACACCTTCTTCCCAAGAATTACCTTGCAACTAGCAATTGCAGTTCTCTTAGTACTTTCTTTGCGTGAAACATCAACCATTTGTGCTTCACCCATACTGCCGACGTGGGTCAGACCAATTGTGCTTTTAACACCTTTATGAGAAAGGAACTGAGGTTCTTGTGCCTTATATTCATTGCTTACAGAACTGGCAAATCCATCTGGAGGACGTTCACCGAAAACTGATTCCATTTCCTGAAACCAGGAAGTAAGCATTCATATTTTGTTGAGAAAGGAATTTTCATACAGATACTGAGTTGGGGGAGGGGGGGAAATATTATTGCTATTTTGTTATATCTCATGGAAGTAGGATTAAAACACAACTTTTACAACTCAACCATTGGTCTAGTAACATAAGACCAATGAAAGATGATGACTTCTAGCAACTGAAATACGTGCTCGGATCACTCCCTTCTAAACAGCGAAATCCTTTATACATTTGAGTCCATTCTTTCATTTAATTGATCCCTTTGGTAACTTGACTTCACAAATCTTTGGTTTAACTTTCTTTAGTTTTGCATATTACCTTGAGTTCTATTCTTCAATGTTCTCTTCCTTTCCAAGTCTCGATTTCACAATATTTTATAGAAGAAAAAAGCCCCAAGTAGGAAGTTGGCAGTGCGACTCTATCCCATGCTCAGGCTCACTTCATGTAGTTCATAAATAGTAATTATTTTTTTGATTAGTCCGATATTCACTAAATTCTGGGGTTATTTTTCAGTCGTCAGAGGGTAGAATCAGCACAATACAAATTTTTGAAGCAAAAGAGCAACCTATGTTACCTTATTTAGCTCATTAATGGCACTTCCAAGATCATGGTTGCAGCTACTGCTAAAGAACCTTCTTGAGTGAGGAACCGCCACTGCAAGTCGCCTAAGAAACATGATCCACAGAGCCCAAACTTTGTCCTACAGCAACAAGAGGATTGTAAATGTTAATACTACTATCCTAAGAACAGCACTCTGTCAGCATTCTGAAACTACTTTTATTCTTTTTGGAGGAAAGAGTTGTCACAATTCTAGCTGAAACAAATCAAAACAAGCTATTTGAGAACAAGAACGTGCTTCAAATACAAGTACCTAGTTTGGGTGAAGCAAGTTTCTCAAATTTTCCTAAAAGAACCAATACATAAACGGGACTTTAAACTTCACTTGCTTTCTTTTCCCTTCCCTTTCTTCAAGAGCATAATAATATGGAAATGTGAGAAAACCGAAGTAATAAGGAACAAAAAAGACGTAACGTTACAAGTAATATCCTTGCCAAAAGAGAAAGTACTATTCTGAAGCCAGTTCATACAGGCATTTCCGCAAACAAGTTCAGGGGATTGATTGAAGAAAAGCAAATGCTAATATCACAAATACCAAATGGAGATAGTAAAGAAGTGAGGTTTTAGTGCTTTACAAACCTCGAAAAGCGAAGACTGCACCGAGTCTAAGTTTGAACGTCCGATGCTGACGTGAAGCGAAAGGGAGAGAAGTTTGTGGTGACAGAAATTAAGAGTCCGGTGTCGTCAGTGCCTCTCAGGAGAGAAAATCCTGGACCTTGCCTTGTCTTATAGGCTTCAAACTCCAAAAACGGGTGATTACTATGAAGAATCAAAAATCAAACTTGTAAATCATTGATTAGAGTCGGAAAAAATTGGGCTAGGATTTGCAGCCCACACCCGGCAGCCCATTTTTTCGACTGTGACAATCCAGTTCCAATTTCATTACTCTTAGGATACTCAACCATTATGTTAAAAGCTCTAAATTTAATAGCTAATCAAGAATCAATTAATTTGAATATCATCACCAACTTGATTTTTCATAAGCCCAAACCCATCATGTTTCTAAGATCGTGACATTCTATCAGGCTTTTGCAGAATTTAGGCACTCATATCAAACGTAGGACCCCTTGATCAGGCGCTTCTCGACTAAATGTTCCTTTTTAAGATGTCATTGTCACGAATTGGCCTTCAAATATCATAGAGTTAGCAAAGAGGAGGACAATTAGGAATCTCATCTTATTATTAAGAAGAAGACTTAATGTAGTTAAAGATTGCAAAATTATTAGTTTGATTTGATGGGAGATTTCCTAAGAAAAGCTTTTGATCTCAAGACCCTTATCTTTATTTCTTCTGGGCAAACGAGGAAGAATCAGAGGTACATATGGTCTGCCAAGCGTGGCCAGGCCATGGCCTTCAAGGGCCTGGCCTTAGGCATGGTCATCCCGTAAACCTCACTTGTGTCAATATCTTCAGGCCTCATCCCCTCCGGTGGCAACCACTCGAAGCAGTGAAACAGCCGAGCCAAAGCCATCAGAACCATGGTCACCCCAAGCGGTGCGCCGGGGCACTTCCTCTTCCCCGCGCTGAATGGTAGTATCTTGAACTCGGCTCCGTGGCTAATCTCCACCCGGCTCCCATCCCCCAGCCAATGCCTCTCCGGCCGAAACTCCTCTATGTTGTCCCAGATTTTGGTGTTCCGACCCAGCCCATGAGTGTTGATGAACACGCGTGTCTTTGCCGGGATATAGTAGCCGTTGATGGTGGTGGCGCACAGGGATTCATGTGGGATGAGAAAGGGCCCAGCTGGGTGCATCCGGAACGTTTCCCGGACGACGCAGCGTAAGTAGTTAAGGTTAGGGAGATCCGACTCGGATACCATTCTGTTGGGGCCGACAACGGAATCAAGCTCTTCTTGGATCTTTCGGAGGACACGCGGCCGTTTGATCACCTCGGCCATCGCCCACTCGTTGGTCACGGCGGAAGTGTCCGTGGCGGCTGCTATCATGTCCTGAAGCACCATAAACCAAATTGTTAGTAGAGCTGGATGTCAAAATGTGTTGAATCTTGAAGAAAATTGAAGGAGAACAAATGAAGAAAATATAAGACCTGGATTAGAGCTTTAATTTCTACATCATCCATGTGTCCTTTCCCATCCTCGCCCGGCAAGGACAGTAGGACATCAACAAAATCCATTTCGTCATCATCACCTGCACCTTCCTTCCTCCTCCTATGTTCTTCAATAATTTTCATGTGGAAGTCATCAACTCTCTTCTCCACTTCCCTCATCCTCTTCTCACAGCCATGGGGATCCAACCACCTCCAAAATGGAAGATAATCACCCAAGTATATCAAGCCCAAAAGCCAAAACAACTCGTGCGTTATGTGCATGAACTCCATAGCCTCTTGAGGGCCAGCTGTTTCAGCCCCAAAATACTGCTTCCCCAACAACATCCTGGTTACATTGTTCATCGAGAATGCACCCAACACTTCCCTCAAGTTCACGGCCTTTCCGGTTTGAGCACGAGACCAGACGTCCCGCACTAGATGTTGAGCCTCCTCCGCTCGGTGCTTGGCAAATGATTCGAGCCGCTTTGTTGTTAACAGGTGCTCCATGCAGATTCTCCTCATTCGCTTCCAGTTTGGCCCCAGGGGGGCTAGTGCTACATCTCCACACCCATAGGCTAAATGAACGGCAGCAAGAGTCCGAGGCCTGGAAGCAAATACGTCATCTTGACGAACCAGAATTTCGCGAATGATATCTGGGTCGTTGGTGGTGATGGCGTGAACGCTACCGAGGCGGAGGTAGACCAAGGGCCCGTATTTTTCACACAGAGCAGCCAAGTCTCTATGGGGGAGTTGGCTCAACTGGAGAAGGTTGCCGAATATGGGCCACCTTGGTGGTCCTGGAGGAAGTCTCTTGGTTTGACGTAGGGACCTCCAGTTGAGCCATTCGTATATGATCTTGCCGAGGAGAGCAACACAAAGGAGGATTGAAGCAAATGATGCTAAATCCATGAATGCTACCAAATTTTTGAGGTAACGGAGCTCGCTAGTTTAAGATAAGACAAGAAATAGCACAGCAAATCCAATCAGATGCCATTGGAGACCAACTTTTTGAGTTTTTCTGTCGCATGGTTTCCTTAAAATATTTAAGTTTGTTTAAACCTTTAAATACTTGTTTACTGGATGACAAAAGGTGGTATATTATTTACCACAATCTTTACATGCGGGAAGGTCATAATTGTGTCTATTGTGTGATACGTCTACTTCGTTGATGATTCACAATTAGCCAACTCTCTTCGCTTCCACACGGCTGAATCAACAGTTGAAGACTTCCATTCCTAGGCTGCCGGGTTGGTGAGACACACTCTTGGCGATGCTCCAACATGGTCTCCAACTCTAAAGAAATGATACTCGCCTTTCTCCTACTCGTGCTAGATGAACGTGCATGGGCAGCTATCAAGACAGTATCTCAACCTACTCAATAACCAGATCAGGATGAGAGAGAGTTTGAAGTGAGAAGTAATTTATTCATCAGAAGAGTTCCACTTGTCATCAATCACAGCAAGCCAAGACCGGCTGACCATGATAAAATTTTCTTCTACTTTGTATTGGGGAGTACTCAACATTCCAAATTAAAGTTCAATTATTGTATAGACAAAACTTTATCAGAATTGCTAGGAATGGCATGAATTATTCTAAGCCCTAAGAGGGTGTATAATCCTTTGATATGAGTACACAATCCACTATAGTTATGAGAAGAAATATTAAATGTTATAAAACTATGTTCATGAGATGTGGTATCTTTTCACATTCAAATATGGTTCCTAATGAATTCTTTAGTAACGTGGAACAACAACTTTATCTTCCTTAACAACAAAGTCTTCTGTTACATAAATATTGCTTAAGAACATTCTATATAAATAGAAAAAAAATTCATCTACTTTTAAATCTATCATAATATCAAAACCCATATTCAAAAAGTGATACTTTGGGGTACAAAACTCATACCTTAAAATGGTTTGTGAAAGGATATATATTCTCGGCAAGAAACTCCTAGCCTATATTAAGAACAATGTGACTAAGTCTCACATCATCTAACTTCTATTTCGAGATTTTCTTTTATAAAAGAAAAAGACATCTTTACTCTTAAGTCAACTTTTAGATATGAATGTGATTTCTAATATTGATAACAATGTGTATTATCTTACATTGTTTAAATTCAACTTAGAAATTCTTCTTAAAAAAAATCATATCTTTTTAAAAATATTTAACAATGTGAGAAAAGTGTCATCAATGATCTAGATCAATTCATGATATAGAGTACTAATACAAAGACTCCTAGTGTAATGGACTAAGAACAAATTTGTTCAACACTTAGCTTTGGCTCGAAAATAAGAAAGCCTTGAACCATAATCATAGTGATGGCAAAGTTTATAAAAAGAGAAAGTAGGAGAGTTTAAAAAGAATGAAAAGAATGGCTAAAGACTGTGAGTAGGATGAACTACTAGAACCTCTTTATATAGGTTTGAGCTCTTTAACCTATTAAATATGTAATTCAATACGCATTTAGGACGTGGCCATAAATAAGCAATGACCATGTCAAATGAAATGATATCAAATATCCAAACCAAATATATTCCATCTACGAGAATGTTCTAACATTGTATACAAATTATAGTGCGAATCTTAGTTAATAGGTTTATAAATAAAGTTATAGTCATACATGGAACAAATAGTCGTAATGTTTATACATTCAATAGAAACAATTATATATGTACATTAAAAGCACATGCTATAGAGAAAAATGGTACCAAGTGACATCAACACAAGGAAACTTAACATGCCAGACTCGTCACTTACTAGCGTACCCCATAAAGCTTGTATTGCTAGTTTGGAACATAGGAGTTAAATGCATCACTTGCCAACCTACCTTAGTAGGCTTATACTAATAGTTTGAAATACCTAATGCTTCTTGGCTTGTGACCTAACTCTAGTGATAATCCTTCTTATCTTAACCATACCAATTTAATTGTTAAACTTCCTGAGATAACCATTTGAAGGGTCACTCCTACCACCACATCAAATGGTTCTCAAGTCAAGGTTAGAAATGAAGTTGTCATGGGCTAATCCATTGTTGCATGGTCAATACAAAGGCTGCATATCTAGTAATAACATATACTACCTTAATTAGGTGAAGGTGTTAGGACTATATAAGCCACTCAAAATGTTAGCTTATGAAGGTAATTTACATAATCAAATTCCTTTATTCTAGTTTAATGTTCGCTTAAAAAATGAAGGACTCCTTGAAAACTAGAGTATGTCATTCATTAGTTAAATTTATGACATCAACATCTATAGAAGTGCAACTTGTATATAAAGAAGGAAATGAAATTGTTGATTGTCTTGCTAATTATGGGCATACGATTCCAAATGTGAGACTATTTGAACATCCTAACTCACTACCTCATCCATGTTTAATTGTTTTCATGTATAATTAATTAGAATTAGGTAATTATAGGCTATTGTAGGGTTAAGCATATATGCTGCCTAATGTACTTAATGCTTTTGTTGATTGTCATGCAATTGTTGATTGTCTTGCTAATTATAGGCATGCAATTCCTAATGTGAGACTATTTGAACATCCTGACTCACTACCCACCCATGTCTCATTATTTTCATGCATGATTAATTAGAATTAGGTAATTATAAGCTATCATAGGGCTAAGCATATGTGTTGCCTAATGCATTTCATGTAGTAGCTTGATATGTAGGCGTTTTGAATTTTTAAGAGTTGGTTTTACACCTTTTTGTACTTATCTAAAGTATGGTTATTCCACCAAGCCTTATTATTATTAATAAAATTTATTAGAATAAAAAAAAGCTTATAAAGCATTCCTTTCCTTCAAATTTATTTTAAAAGAAACTCTATGGTTGAAAAAGAGTAACTTGTAAAGTTTATATGAATAAAAAATAACCATCGTTGTGTATTATTTTGAATATGTTTTGATATCATAAATCTATTATTTCAATTTAATAATTTTGAATTTTTTTATTTGTATTTCTAATTAGGATGTCATGACAATTGCATAAGCGGTTCCATGGTCTAGCGGTTAGGACATTGGACTCTGAATCCAGTAACCCGAGTTCAAATCTCGGTGGAACCTACATTTTTTGAGGTGTTAGAGAACACCTGTGTTTCGCTTTTTTGCTGACCTCAAGCCGTCCGAACTTTGGAATCTGATCAACGAAACATATACGGTTCAAACTATCCTCGATATTTCTGGCTGCACGACGCAAACCTGTTCTCCCGGGAAACAAGCACCTTTTCGAGAAGATTGTTTAGTTTTTTTTTAGTCCCACCGGGTAATGGACTCCGAAACTCGACGAACAATCGAGGAAACGGTGCTCGACTTACTGAGGAAATCGAACGTCGAAGAAACGACAGAGTTTGACATCCGCCTCGCGGCCTCGAAACGACTGGGGATTGACCTCTTGGAACCGGAGCGCAAGGGGCTAGTGCGGAGCGTGGTGGAGAGTTTCCTGCTCTCGACGGTGGAGGAAAAAGAAGTGGGATGTGGCAAGTGCGAGGAGGCCAATTCGAATCATCACGAGGAGACCAAAGAGGTGGTGCAGGAGGAGAAGGAGCAGGAGCAGGAGACAAGGCTAAAGAAGGAGTTGAATGAAGGAGAGCGCCTCATTTGCAAGGTGAGCAAACTTAACGCGCTGTTTGATTTCCAGGAAACTTAGAAGTTGCGAATTTTCAATTTTGGATGCCTTCGGTATTTTTATTCTCTTCCAAGAGAATTTGACATTGAAGGTAATCGGGCTTGTTCGAGTACCCTAGGTTCTGCTTGTTGCTGAAAGGTAGGTAAGAGAAAGAAAAGCGAATTAATCTTCCACTTATTAACCTAAGTCTGCTTGACACTAAGCTTGGAAAAGCAAAAGAAAGTCCTCTTTAAGAAATAGAATTGAACATTTATTTTTTGGTTGTTTGTTTTCTTGGACACCAATAATAACTAGTCAAAAGGACCGCCATGAATGATCTAATATTTCTGAAGCTTTATGGATCACCTCTTTGGTTTGTAGTGTCTAATTCACCAATAATAATAGCCCATCTCGCTGGAATGTGCAGCAACACCTGATATGTAGTGTGGAATGGGATTGAAGTTCACTGAAATTCTCTCTAAATATGGGCTTGCAATTTCCCTATGTAGGCAATGATAGAAACACTGAAAGAAAGAGAGAGACATAGAGCCCAGAAGAAGTTGAGGAGGCAGTCGGACTAGTTGTTAACCTATTTTGGGACTTTAGTCACCTTGGGATGGTCAAACTACCTCTAAAATAGGCTTGCTGGAGTTCAGTCACTCCTTTCGAACCACCATTTAAGTTAGTTATTGGATTGATCCAAACATACTGTCATCCTTATTGGGGTTGGTCAATCATCTTAAGGGATGGTTAGACTAGTCCAACTACCCCATATTAGGTTTACTGGTCATTATTTCATCTAAGTAAAGACTCTATTAAGGTTTTGTAGGATGGTCTCCTATTCTATCCCTATAGGTTTTCTGAGATGTTTTGATCGCTGTCTTCCTATTTGAGAAAGATAGTAATACCATTTTTAAGTAATCAGGTTATCCTATACGTTTTGACAGTGACTTCAAGTAGGGTACTTGAGCTGATCTAACCACACAAAAATTAAAAGATTAGAACGGTCAATTACCTATTAACCTATGATGGGTAAGGATGTTGTTAGACCATGGTTCAAACCTGTTTTAGGTGTGTCCAGTAACCCCTAAGGTAATTGGGTTATCCAAAACAGGCTACCTTCCTCAGCAAATGGTAAGCTCTCAAATGAACAACTCGTTCCAGAAATCACATAACTTAGAATTCTGACTTGCAAGTTTTTTTGTTTTTGGTTAGTTCTCTTGGTAAAGTGATTAGTTTGTCTTAATTCAGCTTTCAAACAAGAGAGCTGTGGTGATTCAAGATTTCAGGGGGAGACCTTTAGTCTCAATTAGAGAGTACTATGAGAAGAACGGAAAGCAGCTTCCTACTGCCAAAGGTACGTGCATGCTGTTATCCCTTATTTTCTCTTCTTAATCCTTCCATGCTCTTTGTCGTAGTATATGCATGTTAATGTTTTCAAAGATATATTGTGATTTGAATTTCACATTACTGGTTTGCTTTGTAGTCGTTGTATCACTTGGTTCCTTTTTCTGTTCTCATAGTTTATATTTTTTTATTACTTTTCCATGTTGTAAGGTGCTTTTATGTTGAAAAGTTTTGTGTACTCTCACATTTCAGGAATTAGCTTGTCCACTGAACAGTGGTCAGCCTTCAGGAAGGGTGTTCCTGCCATAGAGGAAGCCATTAGTAAGATGGAAGCAAAACTAAGGTGAGAGTACCTTGTTGGACTTTGAATGCAGCATTTTACCTGGTCTTTTAAATCTAGACTGTGAATAAAACTCACTGAAATTTCATTCCTCGTAGATAGATAAATTGCATGCATAAATTAGGATTAAGGTCTCTACATCTGTTAATGAACCGTAGATGATGTTCCAAGCTAAACGCAATTTTACTCTGAAATGCACTTACTGCTTAGGACATGTCATGCCTCAGAACCTTTTCTTGATAGTTACGAGTACATTGCTGATTGATTGACTGATTTGAGTATGTACTGGGTAAAATGTAGATCCCAACCTGATGGTAAACAAACTGAAGATGTATCTAATTCAGTGAGTGATCTTGCTTCCCAGGAAGTTGTTGCTATTGAGACCCACCGTTTTGATGGGAAGAATTACCATTGCTGGGCACAGCAAATGGAATTGTACTTAAAGCAATCAAAGGTTGCATATGTACTCACTGACCCACGGCCGGGACTTTCATTAGGCCCTGAAGCAACTACCGTAGAAATTGCTCAAGCCAAACGTGATGAGCAAAAGTGGGTGAATGATGACCACATTTGCCGTCGCAACATCCAAAGCTCCCTATCTGATCCACTTTTCTACCAATACTCAAAAAGAACTGGAAGTGCTAAAGAACTATGGGAAGAACTTAAATTGGTTTATCTATATGAGGAATTCGGAACGAAGAGATCACTAGTTAAGAATTACATTGAATTCCAGATGGTAGAAGAAAGACATATAGTTGAGCAAGTCCTGGAAATCAATAGCATTGCCGACTCTATTGCTGCTGCTGGAATGTTGATTGATGAGAACTTTCACGTCAGTGTAATAATTTCCAAGCTTCCACCATCTTGGAAGGACTTTTGCATCAAGTTGATGCGTGAAGAATATCTACCTTTCTGGAAGTTGATGGATTATTTGAGGATGGAGGAAGAGTTTCGCAACCAAGAGAAGCAAGTAGAATCTTATACTCTGTTGGGCAATCACGACGTCGGCAAATTTAGACCAAAGATCAGAGAGCTGAAGCCAACAGGCTTGCATTGGTATAGGCGAGAACCAGAGGTGGATGGAAGGCCTATGATCTGCCACAATTGTGGAAAGAGAGGGCATGTTGCACGTTACTGTCGTAGGAAGTCCTTCAACGAAAATAATGGAAACAGAGATGTAGACAATGGATCTACGTCTGCAGTTACAGAACGTGATGGAGTAGCTGGTTGACATTGACACCACAGATCTCAATTGATATGAAATCTTTGCCTGTAATTGCAGAGGCTAAGGGAGTCATAAACAGCTGATTGTCGTGTTCATCACCCATCTCGATCCTAATCACAGAACATGATCAGTTCTTCAAGATTTGGCCAGGAGTAATGAGGCCATGACATTTCTTGGGAGATACACTTGGCTTTAGTTTTCTTATCTGAAAGGGTGTTTACCCAGCAAAACTCTAATTGAGGATTAAATTTTGGACTGTAAATGACATTGTGATCAGTAAATTATATCCTTCCCCCCTCCCTCATTCTCCTGTTCCCTCCTTTTCCCTGCCACTTTACGAGTTTGCTACAGGCTGCATATAGTAAACTAATATTATAACCAAGCTAGGCATCCTCTCGAACTCTGGATTCACTTCTGGCTCTACTTAAAGTCCATTGCAATCCAAAGTGGGCATTGCTTATTTAGCTAATGTTTCATCTGGCCGTGGCCTGCGTGAATCTCTACGAAGCCAATGTGTGACATAGAATTTCTGGAATTTGCACACAGATGACGCAGCTAAAATAATGCATCGAACAGCGCCTTCAAAACAGCTAAATATAAGCTTGAAATGAATGCGGGCCGGAAATGTACCTGTGGCTGCAGTTGCAACTTTCAGAGGAACAAACTAATAGCCATAATAAGCTTCAGGACATAAGTTATGGTGTCTGTTAAAACTGGCAACAGAACCTACCACGTTGACCTCTTAACAAGATAAAGAGGAATGGTTCAACCTGACTAATAATGTTAGAAATAGGAAGTTCCCTTGTCGCTGAAAGTCGCCATAACAAAAGAGCTAAGCAATCAAATTGTCCAAGTGAAAAATATGGAACATCAATGATAGACAAAGTGGCCGAACTACACGACGTTAAACAAGCCATACAAAGTTCCATTACGACTGAATGATGTTCTAATTTCAGTTTAGCTCATAAGATGTTACAGTACATTCAAACCAGTCAACAAACAAAACTGCCACAGCAATAGAGGCCAGTCCAATGACCTCATTATACTCCACAAACATGGCCTGAGGCTGTCCATGCATCACATCTGCTGAGCTTCCCGTCAGAAAATCGTTAGTTATGCTTATTTTGTGACACCTGTTGCATGTAACAATTGCTTTTCTCTTTGCATATCTTCAAGAATTTTAGATTTCTCCCATTCCAGCATCCTGATCATATCTTCAGTTTGGATGTGGTTCACTGGTGCATCTGATACTCCGGAGGCTACGGGAAATTTTACCGCTACGTCTTTCCTAAAAGTAGATAAGACAATCATTTACATGCTTTAATTGCTAAGACACCATATATCAATAAATAGTTTCAATTCCTATTTATATTCCAAAAATGAAGGACCTGGATATATCCAAAGGGCAGAAGCATATAGATTTGATGGCACCAAGTCATTCATGTAAATTTTCAAATCTAATAAACTGTATCTTAACTGAAAGTGTCGAGGAGTAAAATCTATGGCCCATATTAGATTGCCACAGACCATTCTCAAGAGTTAGAGCATAGACACATACAGAAATAGAAAGAATTACCAACTCACCAAAGATTATCATTCATGCCGTTTGGTAACCCAACATATTCAATATAAGAAGTTTGAAATAAATAAATAAATTTAGTAACCATATTACTAGTCATCCTTTCAAGAGCAGCACAAGAAAAAAAATGAAAAAAAATTGAAAGTACCAATATATCGAAAAAGAAAGACGACTGTACTAGCATGTGTGTTGAAAGCATTGAAATTTGCATCTAATCAAATACTAACCTACTGCCAAGGGCAAATACACCAGATTTCTTCATCATCCCACCATCTAAAGACAGTGCTCCATCACTTATGCATGGGAGAGCAAGCAGCATCTCGCTTCTGCTTCTGTATATTTGCAGGCGAGAGAAGAGGCCATAGAATAATGTCTCCCTCAAACCATGTCCACTGGCAGTAAGACAAGATAAATTTCTCCTGTCCAAATTGATCATGTTCACCGCATAATCAATAAAGCCACATGGACACTCCCCATTCTGTAATTTTGGCTTTGGAAGGTCTAGTCTCTTTTGTAGGTCATCAGCTACAAACCCACCAGCATATGGTCTGGAACAAAACATATTCAGAATGATTATATAAAAAATATTACTTGAACAAAAACAGGGTAAGAACTAGGACACTCTTGCCTTAAATCTTCAAGACAAATGACACGAAACCGGCCATTTATTCTCCTCCCCATAGAAGATCCAAGACAGTGTAGACCGCCTCTGCTGTTTACTAAGCCTTCATTATCATATTTCTCCAAAGCCTTAACACCTTCAAATGTCTTGCAGACTAATGCAAGCATAGTCTCTAATCCCAAGTACTCTGAGAGAAGCCTGAGAACTCCACCTGAGGTTACATTAAAACTTGCAACCAAGTCTTTCCATTTTCCATTTGTGAAAACTATTCTATGACCATTCTCGGTTTAAAGGAATTCAGAATTGATAAGAATTAGTATCTCATAGAAGCTCAAAAAGAATCTACACGTTCAATTGATCATGAAGTTTGTGCTTGTTAGTAACAAAGCCAAGATTTTATACTTGTTTGTAAAAATGATATGATCCACAGGACCAATGGCTATGGCAAAACAAAGAGAGCAATGAAAAACAATTCACTTCCACATAACCATGGCTATTTCCTAAAATTAAATTCAGATTGATCTCCATTGAAAATGAATTTGTTGATCAGAACAAACAAATGATCCAAGTAAGCACAGCCCAAGTATCTGTCGATTTCAATTATTGGATGATGAAGAAAAAGAGGGTGAAAAGTGCTGACCTACTAAGGTTATCATCATCAACTTTGGCAAGACCAGCTACAACACCTAGAATATCCTTGATCATTGGCAATTCCCATGCTCGACTTAAACGATTAGCTTTCAACCAGCAAAAGAAAGCAGCTGCAGAGTTTTGTTGCTGCAATATCTGTGCCACTGTTTCCTCCTCAGTGCGAGAACAACTGGCGTCTGCTGTTTGAGTCAAATTTGCTGAATCATGCCCTCCAAGACTCACTAAAATATATGTCAGCAGAGAAAAAATTTCTAGCTAACATTTAACTGAAGCTTTAAATGAAATCAGAAAGGAAAAAGTAAAGTACGAGAAAGTCATCATAGAGCCACTTGAAGCCACCTTGATATGCATAAAATCTACCCCAACCCAACAAGGAAAGTGGAAGCTACCTTGTAAATCAGGGATGGATTCATCTAACTGTTTAATCTGACCCTCCAAAAATTTAAGATTGTCTTCATGTTGATTGGCTTTTCTCTCCATGCTCTCTAAATTATCTTGACGAGTATGCTAAAATGAACCAATAGAAACGTTGTCGTTAGAGCAGATTTTGGAATCAGCATGTGACAACAACTCTGCACAATTAAGTCACAGCAGATTTCACAACTTACATAAACTTCTAAGATTTATGAACATGGATCTAAGTTTGCATTCCAACATGGTCAGTGGCTGTGACTCTTGCCACAGAAAATTGCCTAAAAATCTAAAGCCCACAAAACACATTGTGCTTGATTTGTGTTCATTATTTTTTACTAAATGTACTTCGGAGGCATCATAGACAATAAAATGCTAAAAGAGTATAGACACAACTGTGGTACATATGCAAGAAAAAGGAAGAAGTTCCTACAAACGTTATCCTATATATTTACCCAGAAAAGACATCCACGCCTCTTAAAAACAATCTCTTCCACCAACCCACCTCAAGAAAACCCGAAAACCCAACTGGATACAAGGGAGAGTAGGGCTGCAACAAATCGAGAAGCGAGAGAAGAGAGTTTCGAAAGGTCATTCACGGCTCCATCATTGTAGGAGAATTCGTCCCACAAATCTAGGAAGGCATGTTATTGTGGAGAGACATCACAGTCGGCGTGGAGAGGAACACATCCGGAAGACTTGATATCCGTGATTTGCTCAAGGTATTAATGGCTAAAATGACTGTCTGCGAGTGTTAAATTAGGAAACTTTCTCAACATAAACCTTCGACCGAAAAACTCAGCTCCAATTGGAAGTGAAAAAATAATTAAAAAATTTTCTTTTATGACTGCGTTTCCAAGAAGTTGAGCTCGTACAATCGTATTAAGAAACCTAAATCCAATTAATTTGCAATGAGCTAGTGTGTTTGATCGCCAGGTCCAAGAGAGAAAGAGCAGCTAAATTTTGCCACGCAAGGCACTTGAAAACCATAATCATGGGAAAAGATCGAGAGAGGGACGGAGGGACGCGCCCAAAGATTTTTGAGTAAAAAGAATGTTTTGCTCCGGTTGAAGCAGGCAGTCAAAAGGGGGAAAAGGGATGTGAATGGCAGCGTTGCAAATCCAAGAAAGATAGAGGGCAGAGACTGAACCTGTCGAGTGGGGTGATGCATGGCTGAGAAGAAGATGAGTCACAGGCAGTCGCTCTCTGTCACTCCCAACCAGTTTTGAAAAAGATCAGAAACGTGAAATGCAAGAGGAAGTGCCATTTCTGTAAATTTGTACAACTTCCCTGATTGGAGAGCTAGAAATAGGGGCCCACGCGCTTTTTTGTTTTTTTTGTTTTTGTTTCCCCCTTGAATTTTTTGCTATTATTTAAATTTATTCAACCACCGGGACTGTTTTTGATTTAACAAAAGGAATATGTTGCTTGTACGAAGTTGTTTTTATACCCGGTCTGATATACCTTGACCTTCAAGCACCGAAACCACCTGGCTGTTTCTTCCTCAACCAATCAGAAAAAAAAAAAGACAAAAACAAAAATTTGCTTTTTTGTTTTTTTTTTTAAAAAGGGACAGTCAAGATATTGGTACCTTGAAGCACACGCTTTATCCCAGCAAAACCTGTCGGTCTCCAGATGCAGCATGGGTTACATGTGAACCGGATCTTGCAATCGATTGGTTCTTCCGCTATCCGCCGATGATGTGGACCCACACGTCAAGAGGAGCGTGCCCTTGTTTTCAGCTTCTGAGCCCTAATTGGGTAAAAAAGCCTTTGAGGCCGGTTTCGTCCGCATGCGAAATTGCTGTGCGCCCGAGGCCGGTGCTTGGGTGCGAAGGGGGGAAGGAAAGCATCTTCCATGCTTTTTCAATTTCAACCACGCAACAGAGACTCCAGCCCCCTCCCTAAGCCTTTTATATCTTTTGAGGATCATCTTGTCATGCTTTTTTTGCTCAAGTTTTCAAGGGCTTTTTCCTACTTTTTGAAGGCTAATCCATGCATACCACATGATTTGTGTCATTCTCAAATTCAATGGTCGACGTTGGCCACGTGAATGTATTGAAAGTAGGATCTTAGGTCCTGGGTGCGACGCCGCTACCTCTGGACCACTCTGTTGCAAGTTCTACATTCTTGTATTCACTTACTTTCTTTTTTTCTTTCTTTCTTTCTTTCTACGCAACAATGAAATGCCCAACATCCCCCCATCCCCAAGGGGGAACGTAACAATACTACAATTTCTTGCCGGCCTTAAAGGATGCTGACAGCTATCCTGACCAGTAAACACCTGCACTACTAGGGACAATGACACACACAGGACCCAGTAACAAAAGGAGACTCGGTGCTCTTGTTTGATGCACAAAAAGTCAAACTAGACAGGATTGTTTGTTATTATTAACAATGCGACGGATACACAACTTTTTTCCTCCATTTTTGGCCTTTCTTTCTCTCTTTCAGTAAGTGCAACCAGAACACCAATACTACTCAGGTATGCTACCGAAGATCACTCAATCGTTGTTTCCTAAAGCCACAATCTGTTTTCCCAACACGTAAAAGCAATTGACTTGGGGCATTCTTTTGGCTTGTTCACAACACATGGATTATACGTTTAACCAAACAGTATCGCTGCTAATGAATTACATAAAGAATTGTACTGCATTTACAAAATCCGGCATCTAGACAAAGGGGACTACACTAACTCCTATTATTACATGGCTTTGCAAAAGACAAAAGGGGACACAAAATAACAGCACTGAAAACAAAAGGCCGAGGTCATTGAAGCATCATCAAGTACATACATATCTTGAAGTTTCCTTTGAACCCTCAGGGAGCATGAGCAGCACTAGGACTCCGCAAAGAACTTGCTAAATAACAACAACTGGCAGAAACTAGCATTAGCAAACCGAACAAAAGTTATCTGCTACTGATAACCAACAATAGTACAGTCATCTTAGCTGACAAATTTGATTCACGTTTCAAGAATACTTCCCTTATAACAAAATACGTATACTATAAACAATCAAAGAAAATTTGCTGCCCCACTTGGTCAGTAGGTAGTTATTATTCTACTTTTGCCGGCACTGCATTCCCTTATAGGATCCACTGCTGTATCTCAAAACCTGTAAAGAAAGCTTTTAATCAGCTTCTCCACTACGTATTACCTATGGACTACACTAACTCTGATTCTCATACTACCCAACTCAAGGCAATGGCTATAAGGAGTTTGATTCCTGAGTAAAAGCTGCAAACAACTTTTCCTTTGTCAAATGCTCCGACCCCTGAGACTTGATTACAAACGTTTGAAATACAGTGTCATTTGCTGCAGTAATTTTCGACTCCACAACAGTAACTTGTGCCTCTTTGAATGCTTGGATGACCCTTGACGCAGGGTGTGAATCTAAAGGGCAACTCACCCTCACAAGTACCTCATCATGGGCAGCCTGAATATCTACTTCAGGCGGTCGACATACGCTTCCACCATTTGGGTTACCCTCTAAAGAAGATCCATCTCTTGAAGTGCTCCCAAATCTCTCCCTGTCGGCTTCCATGGCCTTGAGCTTTCCCTGAAGCTCGTTAATGTAAGCAATAGCATCTCCCAACAAGGAGGCTTTGTCCATCTTGGAGATGTTGGGCACAACGGCTCGTAACGCATAGAACCGTTGGTTCAGCTTCTCCCGCCGCTGCCTCTCTGCCTCCACATGATTGAGCGGTTCTTCTCTTCCATTTGCAGGCTTTCTACCTCGTTTCCTGGGTCTCCTTTCATCAACTGTACCTGTTCGCTCTTCCTTGCATGAGGCCTCGACATCTGAGGGCTCGGATTCAGCACTAAATGGTCGGGATATCACAGAAGGCCTTGAGGTGGCCCCTGAAAAATCAATTTGCATCTGCACCTGCTTTTGTGGTTGGTAATGGTTCAGCCGAAATTCTTCCCCAACCCCATTAACAAGCTCCTGCAAGTTATTTGGCGTCTGTGAACCAAAAATATCGGCTGGGCTTCCTTGTTTCCCACCATGAATATGTCCCCAACTAGGACTATGGAGACCATTTCGCTGGCTGGGATATGCAATCTTACTCCTACCCGGGAAGACCTCCCATGGCTTCTCTTCCATCTTTCTAACAGCAAGTTTCTCCCTGTATGGAGGACGACCTATGGTAGCCGAGTTCAAATCATGCCCAAAGATCTTTGGAACTGCTTCCACTCCATCTAAAATCCCCAAATTCGCAATAGGGACATTTTCATCTTTCTTCTCATTCACCAACTGCAGCGCTATCGGTGGCTTAACCTTTGCCAGTGAGGTATGCGTCGAAAATGATGATCTTATGGAGTGCAAAAGCTCTAAGTTTTCACCAACAGATCTCACTGAACCTAACTCAACCACACCCAAATCAGTTGTGACTAAAACGATGGTCTGGATTCCAGCAGATTTAGCAAGGAACGACCGGACGCAATAATCAGACTGCGAACTAAGAGCATCCGAGAGCCACACATGCTTTCCAGACGCAAAACACTTGCCCGGACCGCCCTCGCCTCGAGGGAACGAGAAATACATCGACGCAAGAAAGAACATCTCCGTGTCCGTAACCCGGTCCAATCCTAAGGCATAATTGTCCTCATCCGATCCTCCAAACAACTTGTGCAGCTTCTGAAGCACCCTTTTTCTCATCCTCTGCTGAGTCTCATCCTCAAGGCGAAGATTGAGAATTCGCATGGCTTCGGACTCCTCTTCCTTCCTAGGCTCCCTACAAGACCCATCCCCCCACCCCAATACCCAATCCCCCGTCTTGGACCTTGAAAGTTGCCAAAAGATTGCATAATTCCAGCTAAAATTCGAGGCGTTTGGGCGCTCCACAAGATCCGAAAGCGTGTTTTGCAAATGCTCATCGCTTCCCACAGCCATTAACAAATTGTCATTTGAGACCGAGCTCGATAGCAAGTAATCGAAGGCCCGAGTACCCAGAACCGCCGCAACCATGGTCTTATCCTCATCATTCCACAGCCCACCACCCAAACCCACCTCAATCTTCATGGCTCAACCCCACAAAACCGACTTCCCTACAAACGAAAAATCTTTAATTTTCGATACCCCGATCAAATCTCGGTCCCCCAAAGCCCTCACACAAGGAAAAATCCCTACCTTTTTTAGCGCGAAGCACAAATCCAAAACATTATAACCACCGGCGACCACAAACCCCACATCGTTTTCTTAAACCACAGCTACAAATTTCAGATCTCAGAAGCTCTAAAAACTCCCAAGTTACAAAGAAACCCAGAAAAAAAAAAAAGGCGAACCAGAAAAAAGAAGATGGATAGAGAGAGAGAGAGAGATAATACACACCGGTCTTGGCTACACAAATGGGATCACGAAGCGGCAGGTGGGAGAGACAGCGAAGTAAAAAACAGTCTGGAGTGTAAACATTCCCGGGAAGGTGAAAGTTGAACAAGGGAAATAAAATTCTCACGAAAACCAAACAGGTAGTTAGCTCACAAACAATGAGAAAAGCAAAAGCCTCCTCTTTTTATCTCTTTGTAGCGCAGTGAGGGCGAGAGACAGTATGAGAGGAAGAAAATGGGGTTTCCATGTTTTTCATTTTTAAGTTACTTTTTTGAATTAAGAATGTAACCATGGTTATGCAAGGTGTTCAGTGGTGTTGGAAAATGAACCGTGGTTAAATGGTTTGGGTTTGAGAAGAAGTCGGCAAGCAGTTTGTATTGTGGTCTGTTTGTTTGCTGCAAAGCGACACAAGTGGGAACTAGGCCAAACACCTGAAATTCCACCACTTAACACATCATTATTTCCAACTGTTTTCTTGTTTTTTTTTTTTTTTTGCTTTCCTCCACCTCTTCTTCCTCCTCCTCCTCCTCCTCCTCCTCCTCCTCCTCCGTGATTCTTCATGTCAAAAAGTTTCTTTGACAGGAAGAAACATAAATATCTCGTGATTCTCATGTCCAACAGTGTCACGCAATTACTTCCTCTTTTTTCCCGAACCAGGCACGCGGTAACTCGGCGCACATGGACAACATGTGACTTTGGCTTTTTCTAATTCTCGACTTTGTTTGGTTCAGAAGAAATATCACGGACTCCCGATTCTGTTTCCTCGGAATTATATCATCAGATTCAACATCTCATCTTTTTAATTCTTTGCTTCCTTTTAATTCAACCTCCTCTTCATTTTCATAGACCCCACTAATTTAAAATATGTTTGCTGGTTAGCCCCCCTCACATGGAATATGTGAATAGACTTTCCTAATCCATAAAGCTTCGTCAATGCTTTCTCACTGTCTTATTTTTTTAAAATTAGTTTGTACTGTTCCGTCTTTAGTTAGATTCGTCGCTTAGTTTGTCTTCTCTCTCTGGTCCCCCCCCCCCATCCCCATGGACCCCCTCTCTCTTCCCATCAAGAGTCCTGTGTGGTACATTTTGTAAGGTCAGGTTGACCGTCTGCCTTCAAATCCCAAGCCAAGAAACAAGGTACAGCCAACAGCCAACCGATACTAGCCATTCGATTGTGTTTTCATTTTTGAAAGTTACACAAAAAAAATTGAAAGCACGACGGTTTGCGGCGCCAAGTCAAACCCTAGTAGGGGGAGGGTGGGTTTTCTTCCTCGACTTGCATTGAGTATTCTAGGAAATATATAAAAAGAAAAGTATTCATAAACAAATCTGATATTTCGGGGTTTGAAGCTTAATCAACATTTAGGAGGTGCACTTGGGGACGGTAATGCATACCAGTTGGTGTGGCCTTTAATTGAGTACAACCAAAGGCAGAAAAAAGAAAAAGTTGAAAGAGATTCTACAAAGGATAAAAAAGGTCTCAAAGTTGCGTGGGTTAATTTTCACTTTCTCCAAATCCAAAAAAAAAAAAAAAAAAAAAAGATTAAAAGAAAAAACAACACAACAACAACTGTAACTGTCCATCTTCCGTACACATAATTGACTGACTGCTTTTGTTATCGTCTGTAATGTACCACGGGCAGGCGGTCCGAGTTAGGAATGGTACAACGTAAATCCGGTTCGGGTTTTATTTCTCGTTTGTGCCAAAAATAGATAAACAGAACAAAAGAGCTGTTTCACCAAACGGTAGAAGTCAAAAGTGGATGATACTTAAATTCTAAACCAATACACAACTACTACTCATGCGTCGCGCACTCTGCTCGAACATCACGCCGTTGCAGAACAAACACGTTTAGCACAGCAAGCAAGCGCCACGCGTTTGACGCATGTGGGCCTTTTTCCAAACGTGTCGAGATGTCATCTGGTCCTCGATTACATCTACCGAGGACCGATAAAGGGTGCGAGCACTAAAAAACAGCGACGACTCTCGTGAACAGCACGTGAACGTGAATCTAGGGCTGAGTGAAGCACCACGTGATGTACATTTAATATTCGAGCTTTTCAAAATGTGGTGTAACGTCTTATACGTGTGTCAGTGTTTTATAGTACCACGTCACTTTTCCTCCTCTTGGGTTACTCGTTTTCTAAATTCACAAGCTAATTAGGAAATCTGTCAAAACTCACGTTTTCCTTGTAGCTACAACTCTTTAAAATCATTACCCCATATTTTTGGTGAAAAAGATTGTGATATTTAGGAGTAACTATAAATTCGTAGCAGCTTTTTAAGTGAAATAAATATATTTTTAGCTATTGACTTAGTTATATAATTTAAGTTGGTTGCATAATATTAAAAACTAAAAGGCACATCTAAAATACAAAACTGTGCAATAGTGGGTTACCAGCGGAAGCTTATAAGAATTCAAATTAACATTGATGTGGCAGATTTGAGTTAACTAGAAACGGATTTCATTCCCTTACTAAAAAAATAAAAAAAGTGTAATGTCAATGGTCTTATCAAAAATCAACCCATAAATGCAAACACTTCCACTTGTTAACTTGCCTATGTGTTGACAAATGATACCACCACCAATTTACTAATTTCATGGGATGGTAGGGTATCGTGGCACAAAATAATTACAAATACCCAAATGTAAAACACACGGTGTTTAATCGCCAACGTGTTATGAGAGTAAGAGAGAGAGGGAAAAGAGAAAAAAGAAAAAAGAAAAAGAAGACAACTGGTAGGTGAATTTGGTAAACCTCACAACACGCTATTAGAATTTTTTTTTTCTCGTGAATTTCGGTAAATATTGGTGAGAAGTATTTTATTACGCTTAAAGTGTTTTTTTTATCTTAAAAGAAAGAAAGTTTTAAAAGAGAAAGTTGGTGTTCTAATAATAGTGATTTGAATACATAAATCATTAAATTGATGAGATATTAATCTTATAATGGTCCTATTAGTTTCTTGGTGGAAAATATGGGGTAAAAGAATTGATATATATAGGTTAAACATAGAGAATACGCGTTCTAATTCCTCGAATTAGAAACATCGAGATCAAGCAAAAGAACGAGGCGTGGGGCAGAGGTGGGGGCAGTCGGGTTATGGGCGTCACGTGCTCCGCGTTCGTCGTAAAAAGCTAGTATACACTTCCACACACACAATGAATGCCGCTCAACCGGAACGACAGATGGAAGGTAGTCACGTGCCGCACAGAAGATGAGCGACAAGCTGGGCCCACGTGAAAACCAATCTGTCCTTGCTTCGCGTTAGGTGAAGCCACGTCACATATTTTACTATCCATTTATACCCTTGCTTTCTACCTCTCGTGGCTTGGCAACACCGTCATTTCTCTTCGATGGTGACGCGCGTCATATATCGGCGATTTGGGAGTATGTGGAACCAATAGTCGTCGTCTTCAAGGCGGGGGGAGAAAACCAAGTTCACGTGAGCGCGGGACTCAACGCGTAGGTGGGGCGCTTTCTATGAGTTGTCAATTGTAAGACCCACCGGCTACGACTGGCTTTGCAAGTCCCTGTTCATATTTTTGACTTCCACGTGGTCTGATAGTTATTGACCACTTGTATTATAATTCAAAATTTTATCTCATCAGTAATAGTAAAACTCCAATATCAAAATCCTTATTTTAACCGCATGTAATAATTCTGAAAGCAGGGTCGCATTTTGTTAACTTGGCCACAGGCATGATGGGAGATGATAGCAATTCCCCTGTGGAAATCTGCTTTATATCGGAAAGCATAAAACTGCAAAGGCTGCACATGAAGAATGTGCAGTGTGTAAAAGTTTTCAGAAGAAGGGGGCCATGGGAGTCAAGTCAGGTTGCTGAAAGGTGCTTGTTTTTGCCTGCCAACCTTAGACCGGAGATGTTTTGGCCCAATAGATTTAACGTCCGAATTCACTTCACATGGTCGGCTTTTATACCAAGTCATTGAATGTCTCTGACATCGAAGATCAGTTGTCATGCTTTTATAATGGTTGTTGTTTTCTAGTAGGAAAAAGAAGGAAGGGGGGGGGGGGCGAGAAATGCTCTTCTTCATGGCCATAATAGCATGCATACAGCCAATTGATTTCATGCCTTAAAAAAGAGGAACTGAGTTTGGAATGGTTTTATCACCATTCAACTTCTATTCATTATTTTTGTCGTCATTTTCGTCGTGGTCCACTCTACCCATTTATTTAACCTTAACCACTACACTTTAATTCTAACGACACGTGAAATCCAGCTTGTGTTTACAGAAAAGTAATGCTTTTGATTCCTTGACCTTCCTAAATTGATAAAGAAAGAGCTCAAACAACATTTCCGGTGGCAACTTTTTTGTTCACATCACTTATTTATCAAGTTTCCTCCCTTCATGGGTTTTAAATTTGAGCATAACTCATGAAAGTTTTTAGGTAAAATGGGGAGAAAGCTTCGATTGAATTGACTGTGCTTCCAAGCCCACTATATAGAGGTGAAAAGACTATTGAACCATCACCCTTTAAATCTTAAAACAAAAATCCGATGCTAGGTAGCAAAACAAAAGAAGACCACCAAAAGAATAATGAAACAAATCCTCTATGAGGTGGATTCTAACCAGAAGCAGTTCGAAGAAGGAAGCTGCAAAGATATTGAACATCTTGCACAAGATAACGAGGATGACTGCTACAACATTTTTCCTCCATACAAGAGATTGCCGTAAAAGAAAACAATAAAACAAACCACTTTTGGTGAAAAGTTACTAAAAGATAAAGTAGAAAACACTTAAAGCAAGAATCCTATTGGGCTTGTGGGGTTGTCAAGTGGCTAGCAAATATGTGGACGCTGTTGCTGTGGAGAAGAAAAGAATCGGGCATGTTCCTTACTAACAACAATTATTTTTGTTGCATAAATAGCATCTAAATGTCTTAACAATTCCTGTGTTGAAATATAAAACAATAGATATAGATACTAGAAAAGCTTTCATGATAACAACAAGAAAGAGTAGATTACCGTGTACTTCCATGTGAATTGCCGAAAAGAAAGATTCCGCATGCTGCAAAGACATGCTGAAGAGAAAAAGAATAAGTTTACTATTCCTTGAAGTCTTCAGTGTAAAGATAGAAATTACATGAAGAAATAGGACCAATGCTAGGAACTTCTACAAAAGGGTAACCAAACCTCAAAATGGGGTAAACTTTCACTTTTATTTCCTCTTACAACTTTTTTCTTCTTATACTTCATTCCTTTCCTATCATAATCTTGGATTCTATTTTTTTTTTAATAACCTAGAACCCTTACCAAGTTTTGTTTCATAGTTTAACTGGGAAGCAATAGTCTATTGCAAAGCATGTTTAGGTCAATGAAAGATATGGTCGAGTAGACTTGCTTTATAAAATTTCTTACATGAGCCCTGTTTACCATCTCAACTATGCCTCATGAGGTTTTGGATTCTAATTTATCTTTGTGTGTTTGACATCTTATTTCATCTTCTTCTTATTGATGAAATTTGTCTTTGATTAACTTTTCAAATTTCTTTGTATGTTACTTTATTATACTATTTTTCTGTGTCTCTTCCATCTAAACTACCTATATAGTGAGTGTGTGAATAATTATCATTAAAAATAGAAAAAAATATAACATTTACATTTGTATTCAAAGTATACTACCAATGGACCATGTGTTTGAGTCCTACTTGGATTATGCTTCTCAAATGATTTTCCATAATGCTTTATGCGCGTGAGTGAGTGAGTGCTCCAACTTGGAGTATGCTTCTCACTTGATTTTCAATAAAATAGGATTCCCACCAGTTAGATATCCGCACCTGTTATGGGCACCTGTTATGGGTACAACAAAACAAACTTGTCATTTCCAACAAATTTGATGTGATTAGAGTATCATTACACATTTTACATGGAAGTATGAAAGTAACCATTAGCTTGAGTTAAGATATTCAAGCTAATCTCTGATGTGTAATCATAGATTTCAGGGGTTGATTAACTTTCCTAGGAATATGGGGTGTTCTGGATGCGATATTTCGCAATGTTCTGCTCTGGGGAAAAGATTGGACGAGAAATTGATTTTCTGTTACAATTCTTATACGTTCAGATTATAGTATCATGCCTACTTTGTCAATAATTGTTTTTTCTTTATTCGGAGATCTCTGGGATTCTGTTCCATCCCCTTAACTTTCCTGCAGCATTACAACAAGGGGAACACCTTCGCCGTTCAATTTTGATTGAAAAGGAGGAAACCAACCAGTGGGATAGGGTGGAAAAAGAAGACAAAAATTCAAAGCCTCAAATCTGGTCACTTCTGAGGATCGAAATTCACAATCCGTACCTCTGTGCCTCCTCAGGACAGTCATATCTAAGCTAAGGGAAGGAAGCAAGAATCAATGTCATCTTTATTCTTTGATCTGTCGTACGAAAGACATTGGCGTAAAGTACAAATGCAAACTTTGCCATCGAAGGCAGAAACTTAGGACTCACACCACCTGTTCTCTCATATTGCAGTCAAAATGACAGAAAGAAAATCGATGGTCCTCATAATAATCATTGGGTGCAATGACTCTCCCCTGAGGTTTCAGAACACCCTTTATGTATGCCTCGAACACGTACATTATCCTAGGAAAATTGTTGTAAATTTTTTTCCTATATGGCCTGTCTAGACAACTAGCTAATGTAAATCCTTAACAAACACTATCAGCATATATGATTCTGCTTATGTCAAGCTGTTGGTCTAATTCTCCAATGACCCTTTGAATGGGGAATTATGCATACTGTTTAAGTAGCTTTCAAATCCTCATTTATATATGGGTTGTCATGTTGATATTCCGGCTAACTGCATGACGTTCTTAGTAATGTTGACCATTAGATGGCCCAACCAAATAGCTTAATTTTTTTTTTCTCTTGAAAAAAACAGGGACTTTGCCATGACAACTTTTATTAATGCAGCCAAATAGTTTAAACTGAATACAATCAAAGTTCCTCCTTACCAAAGGCTAAACTAGACCACCGGGCCTCCTTATACTTTGTTCAAAAATGTAAGATAACACAGATACGAAGAACAAGGAAAAAAAGAAGAAGAAAAGGTTCACAACAATTACAAGAGAAAAATTGGGGAATTAGACAGGGTTTATGAGCAAGATAAGAAGACTATAGAAGCAGGTCCTACTTAAGAGGAGGAAACCTATAAAGAGGAAGGCTGCTGTTCTTCTTGTTCACCTCCTTGCCAAGTCCATACGATGTCCTTGAGAGAGGGCTTTAAGTCCTGGTCACAGAATTTTCTGTACTCCATTGTGTCCCCCGCTGCTTTCTTCACTTCTACGACATAAAAGGAAGGTGTAACTTCAAAAATTTCAGCATCTATGGCAAGTTGCCCCTTTCTCCCTTCTTTGCTATCCTGTAGTTTAACTTTTCCTCCTTTCTTCATGACCTTAAATCTCTCCATCTCTGCTATTTCTTCGAATTTTGAAACGATCGTTGAGGCTGATTTTGTTGTAGTGAACCGTGCCTCCGGTCTCTGACTCATGTCCTTCTCAAACAAGCCGGATAAATCGAATCCTCGTGAAAAAGAGATAATATCAAAGGCATTCAAGGAAGTTGGCCTCGTCGGACTCTTTGCCGCGTCGATTGTCCTCTTCAAGCCATCCTCGGCAGCCGGCGATGTGAAGGCAGCTTGAACGTCAATAAGTGAGATGTTGTCACCGTTCCGCGGAGGTGGTGGGGCTTCGATATGTCTGAATCCCTTCTTGAACCAAGAATTTTCCTTGAGCTTGGTAACGTTTATTCTTGTGCTTGGATTGGGGTCAAGAATTCTTGAAAGAAGCTTTCGGGCCTCTGGGGGGATCCACTGGGGGCACTTGAATTCTGCTTTGCTAATCTTCCTATACATTTCCAAGAGATTAGAGTCTTGAAAAGGAAGATAACCAGCCAATAAAACGAAGAGAACCACCCCACATGACCATATGTCAGCCTTAGCTCCATCATAGCCTTTCTTGTTAATGACTTCAGGCGCCACATAGGCTGGAGTACCACAGGTGGTGTGAAGCAGGCCATCTTGCCTCCTAGAGTCCCACAACGCGCTCAAGCCGAAATCTGAAACTTTCAGGTTACCATTCTCATCAAGAAGGAGATTCTCCGGCTTTATGTCTCGGTGATACACCCCTCGGCTATGACAGAAATCAACGGCTCCAATCAGTTGTTGAAAATATTTGCGTGCCGCGTCTTCCTTAAGCTTTCCTTTGGCAACCTTGTTGAACAGCTCTCCACCTTTGACGTACTCCATGGCAAAATAAATCTTGGTTTTGCTCGCCATGACTTCATAGAGCTGAACAACGTTTGGATGCTTAACGAGGCGCATGACAGAGATTTCTCGTTTGATTTGATCTATCAATCCGACCTTCAAAATCTTCTCCTTTTCGATCATCTTAATGGCGACATTCTGGCCCGACGTAAGGTTTCGTGCACGGTAAACCTTGGCAAATGTCCCTTGTCCAAGCAAGCGGCCAAGCTCATACTTATGCATCAATATTGTAGTCTCCTTCTTCTCCATATTGCTTCCTCTTTCCACCTGTTAAAGAAGTAAAAAGGACATGAAATTAAACCCAACAGAGCCGGACTTAGTGGAATTCACTTCCCATGTTTGTCTCCAATTTTTGCCGCGGCTCAAGGCCGGAGCAACCGAGTTCTCTCCTTAAAAGGAGAAGACAATCGGCAATGGACAGAGGGAATTCAGACCTCGCGCAAAGGCAGGGTCATAAAATATCCCTTTGTGAGAGACAGAGCTGCAGCACCGTATGCAAATTTATTCTACCAAACCGGGTTTGGTTGAGAGCATTTCAAGCTAACGGAAAACCAAGCCCTTGACATAAGAAGACTTTGTGCGAATGTTCTGAAGTGTGAAATGTTCGGTTCGTTCTCTTGGCTGTCGTTTAAGCCCCTATACCTATCACCGATATCTAAATGCTGATGCTTTGGACCTGTTATAAAAATCAGATGGCTATCAATATTTTGCGCAGATTTTGTTGTTACTAATTATGCAGGCCAGGAACTTTCAGGAAAATACTCAGATCCCCTAGGCAGGAGCGGATGCGAAACTAGTGTTTGGGGAAACAATTAGAAGTTACTCGATTCATTCTCTATAGAGTTCTAAACAAAACCAGGATACCTAAATAGATATAAGAAAATGCAATATAGGTAAACACACTTCTTGTATCTTAAACCAGTATGTATTCATTTACACAAGACAAGAGCACACATCTGTGTGGCCTGTATATTCATGGATCAAGGTCACGTCAGTAACGTCCGGTAGCGCTGGAACTGTGAACTTCAGCCATTCATATGGCTCTATCTTTATCTGGCTATAATACGGCGGTACAGTGGGTGTTGCTGAAAGGCAATCCAGCCAAGTCTTCGCATATAGAAACTTTCAAGATTCCTGGATAACCAATTGAGAGATTTTTGTCTCAATAATGTTCGATTGTGAAATATATTACTCGTCACAGTCATGCAACTTCTTGTCCTGATGAATCTGGAGTTGGCCCGGGGGACCCTAAAATAATGGAAACCATTCATTATTCACCGAACTGAAAGTGACAAGGTATGGGCACGATTATTTATGTGATCACTAATTTAGATGGCGTATATCTTGTAGAAACAGTTTCAGCCACTGAATGATAACAGAGAATCTTGGTTGAGTACAGCCATTGGCAAAACATGGGGCCTCCCAAATTTCTAGGGCGGCCATACACGAAATTATTTTCATGAATTTTACTGCATAAGATTGTTCCGTATTTCTTCTTTAATTGAAACTATCTATCTCCATGATACACTACAACATTAGTTTACAAGAAAAGGAAGACACTGACAATTCTATGCTGGATAATTAGATATCGATTGCATCAACAAAAATGACATGAGATTTCACGCTGACTATTTTCTGTATTATGACTCCCAAATCCTTATTGAATTTAGAACAAAGTCTCAAAGGCCCAATTCAATAAATTTAATGCATCAAGGAAGGATCATAATATCTAATGTCTGATTGATAACCGTACTAGAGCTTCAATATTCCAAAAACAAGAACAAGAATAGGATTTTTGCAACATTAAGGTGGTAGGAAGATGACATAGTAAAAAGATGAAGAAGCAGAAGAATATGATCTTCCTCCTTGAATTCTTGAAGGAGTCTCTATGCTTATTTAATACTACCAAATCTTAAATAGGTTGTGCATTCAAAACTTGTTTGAATGCTGGTTCAAATGCCACTCACTAATGCTCTTGGAACACTACGGTGAATGCAAATTTTTGTTTGAGCTCTACTGAAATTGTTAAATTTTATAAAAAAGAGAAGAAAGAATTATGCAAGGCCAAAGGCAACAAATGCATAAACATTCATAGAAAACTTTCACAGACAAGATTTACATAAACTAATAATAAATACACAAAATTGATTTGAAGAAACCATTATTGTAGGGCCTAAACGCCTTACTACAACCTTAGTCAAAGCATAACATATTGAGAAGTAGATCGTTCCTAACAATTAAAGGATGCTAACTTAAGTGATGATGGGAGCCACATGGGTGACACATGCAACTAACTAGGAGACACATTAGCTAGCTACATGTGTCAAACATACTCCCAGCATTTGTAGAGCATGAAAGGAGGTGAGCTATATACACTCACTATGTGCAACTCATGCTATTGTTTTTTGCAACCAGATCATATGACTTGGGTGATTGCAAGCGTAAACAAAGTCCTCTCTTGCTCAAATTTGACAATCATTATCATTTCCTACCTAAACCCAATGTAGTTGTCTTCCTTGACCATATTGCATAACTTGGGTTTTCTACCACTCAAATTTGACAATGGATGCCCTTTCCCACTTGAATCATGTCAATATTAACTTTGGTCATGATTTGTGGGGATCTCCTTAATGTTGGTTTTATTTAGTCTAATATTTCCTTTGTACTTAAATGAGACTAACATTTCAATTGAAGCACTTAGCGCATAGTCAAGTGTAGCACTTCATGCTTACTCACCATTTAGTATAGGGTTTTGCATTGCCAAGAATAAGCTACAAAAAAAGGGTTTGAGTAGACCTAATGCAGAAGGGGCCTCATGGGTTAGCCTAAATACCCAAACCTAAGTGGTTAGTATGCTTGTGTGAGAGTGTTAAGATAATAGGATAGCAACTTGGTTACTAGCAATTGATTTTGGTTAAGTGATAACACTTGACGATCCATACACTTACCATTTTTGGTAAAACCTTTCCTTGATAGTCTTATATAATCAATGTTAATACTTGTACAAATAGCATGCACCATTGCCATATGAGGCATTGAAAGAAGAAAGATTAAAGCCAAAGCCTTCTCTTCTTTATATTTTGATTATCCTTTTTGCTAACCTTTCATTAATTTTGTATCAAAGCCATTTTTGGTGAAAGCCTTCCTCCAATGGCCTTGTCATTCTTAATAGCTTAATGTAACACCACCCTTTCTCCCTCATTTTCTAACATAAATACACTAAATAAGGCCCTAACTACCAAATCCAACCTAACTAATAGTCACCTCCCTTTTTTCCATAGGAATCCAACTAAACACTTGGATTATGGCCTTTTCTTGCTTGGATTATGACCTTGCTTAGTCTTTGGATATTGATGCCAAGATTGGATTAGGCCATAGCCATGGCTAGCTCTTATATTTTCTCCTTATTAGGAAGTATCCTCTAGGCTTTTGAAAAGGCTTTTGCTTGATTTGGTTTTGTCTTTTAGGAGACTGAAGCTAATGTTTTGGAAGTAGAGATAGTTCTAACTATGGGTTTGGCCACTTGGTCTTGGGTGTCCTATGTGGAGTAGCCATTTCATTGGAAGGCCTTTCGAATATTGCTTTAGACTTGGATTTAAAATCATAGACCTAGGGAAAAAGGTGCTTAGGAAGCATTTTGGGCCCTCCTTAAGGCTTTTGACAAGCATCTAGCCTTTAATGATTTTGACTTATGTCCTTTCATTATGGTTTGACCAAAAGTAAGCTTGCTTCTCGAGGCTTGAGCAGTTGGAGGCTTTTGAAGTATTTTCCAACACTCTTTGATGGAGTCAGCTTTTGATATGGTACTTCCTATGCATTCTTTTAAGAGTTCTCATGTTAGAAACATGTAATGAATTATTACTATCATTTGTATGCTCAATATTAAAATAAGAAAAAAATAAAATAACTTGTCACCAAGTAAATATATCTTAGGTTTTTCACATCCTTCTTAAGAATATACTTTGTAGCAATGCAATCAATTGTTAACATGAATATTTGATTTAGAAGGTCATTTTGAAACTTAGATATGCATAGTAGAATAACTAGAATCCCTTTCTTTATGGTGGAATAATTGTTTTAGGTTGAATTCTAGTGTTTCGAGATAAACTGAACTAGCTATTCCTTCCCATCTTTTACCTATTTCAAGATACCATCATATACTAACTCAAAAGCATCAATTTCTACTAGCTTTAGGGCTGAAAGGTTACAAAGGTATAAGAAAGGGAGTTCCTTCATATTTTTCTTAACCCTTTTGATTATGAAAGTGTGCTCATTTGTCCATGAAGGCATGTTGTTTTTTAGTTTCTCTCTTAGAGGCTGGAACACAATATTTATGTTCAAAATTAATTATGTTATGTAATTAATGCTTCCAAGGAACCTTTGAAGCTGGGTTTTATCTAGCAATTTCTTTCAAAACTTATCAGTAAATTTAATTGCTTTTTCCACGAGAACAATTGTCCCTTGGAATATGCAATCTCTTAAAAACTTTGGTTTGGAATATACTAATCTTTCATTTGGAGATTACCAATTCATTACATATCACAATTTTATTAAATAGTGTCAATGTCTAAAATGTTGATCAACATTCTTTAAGTAGATAAGGACATTATCAGTATACATGATTGTGATATTCAGAGAGAGGAGCAAATACTTTGCTCATTATTATTTGGAATTTAGAAGCTGCATTTTTAAGATCAAATGGTATGATGCTCCATTTGTATTGATTGAAGGGAATGGTGAATGCTATCTTATATAAGTCTTTTTCTCTAAAACGGGTTTGCCAAAATCCAAACTTCATATTAAAGTTAAAGAAAACCTTAGCATCATAAAGATGGTTAAGGAGATTCCTTGTATTTGAGATGGGGTATGTTATCCATTCTAGGGCCTTATTAAATGGCTTATATTTTATGACCAATCTCGATACACCTATTCTTTCTTAGTTGCTTTATTGACATGAAATACCGAGCAACTCCATGGAGACTTTCTACAATGGGCTTATAATTTAAAAGTTCATATGAGTAGCCCATGCATTTGTAGGAATCCTTCTCTTAGGGAAACTTTGAGTGTATGGTAAACCTACACTATGCTACTCTCTTTTAAGAAAGAAAGATTAGAGCATGCCATGTCTTCCAAAAGGTTATAAAATTCTTTAATCCACCATCATATTACTAGTTGAGCTCCTTGCTCTTTTATTTGGAGACAATTAGTTTCTTCAATTAACAAATTTAGATGAGTTTCTTTAGCCTAGATAAGTATGAAGAACTTCACATATACTTCTTTATCTTAATTCTATAAGACTCAATCCATGAACCTTAGGCTTATTGATGAAGTCAAATTTAACCTTATTTGTAGACTTGTTTAAGGCGATATTGTCATTCATTACCATAAATGATTTTAATATTTCTATGAAAATGTTTCCAAGGATAACATCATTTGTTAAGTCCTAAACTAGTAGGAAGGGCTGATCAAAGTAGATTCCTTAATTACAAATTATGCATTTGATAATTTGTACTTTATTGGTAACTTCCTGTTCTAGGCATGTCTAACATTTTCAATTTATTTTTTTCATAATAATGAGAGAGGATCAATTACTCTATGTATAAACTAAGATCAGTACTTATGTCTAACAATACTATTACATTAAGTTTATATTTCCATGAATAATTACCATTGCTCTTATGATTCACTTGTGGACCACCATCTCAAATAATAAATGAATATATGTTTTTGAAATGGGGCCTCTCCTCCTGTTCTATATTAGAAGAAGAGAAAAGGTCATATGTTTTATCTAAGAGGACATCAATGGTCTTTTTGTTTTTAGCTTTTTAGGTCTTAAGAGTTTGTCTTCCTTATAAGAGTTTTGATTTCTTTATGGTGATCATGGACACTTACAAGCCTAGTTATGCCTTACTTTTTTTACTTGAATTTTCTTAGTATGTTTGTCAAATTATAATGTCCCTTGGATGGAGGATTAGCTATTTGTTTTGGTCTTTTAGGCTCTTGGATTAAGCATAAGGATCCTTTACCTTTTTGATGACAGAGCTCACAAACTCTTGAACCCAAGTTAAAATATATATGCAAGGCTCATCAGATGAATTTCACAAGTCACCATTTAATTCATCTTTTCATCTCTCCTAGATTTCTCCTTACTAGAGTCCTTATTCATGTTAATGTGGTGTTGTAATTTATAGTATTTTTATACATACTCCTTTTTCTTGCATTTATAATAAGTTAAATCTTTGAATTTTCTAATTTATATGTGCATTTTGTGGAAAGACTTATGTGATATGCCCTTAAATCTTGCTTTTCCATTTGACTTCCAAAAGAGTTCTTATGTGGAGCCTTTTGGAATCTATCTACTTTCAAAGGTTTAAAGGATTTTCGTTATATCTAAGAATTCATCTTATATTTTGGTTTGTCACATCTTTAACAACTAGATTGATTATCGAATGATCCATGCTTGTTCCAAAGTGTTTTGTTTTCCTTGCAAAACTACATATGTATCCTTAAGCTCATGCATCAGTCTTAACCTTCCTTTTGTACACAAATTATGATCTCTCCATAAGCTATTGTATTATAAGAGATTTCTCTCTCAAAGGTCTTTCTAATCTTATCCTTGACTTTTGTCCTAATAAAATTGGTAGGTCAATCAGAGATTTTTATTTCCAAAAGCCTGTTGTGGCATCTGGTCTCATCATGACCCTAGTAAGGAAAGCATCTTTATGTTCCTAGAAGTCATGAAGTCTTTTTTACTTGAGGTTTGATAAGAGTTCCAAGTTCTTATCCTTTAATTTCTTTGCATATTTTATGAAATGCTTTGTAATGGAGAAGATTAACATTGCCATTATGTCCTTTTTTTAGTTGGCCATTTTCGTCAAAGATGATATTTCCATCTAAATCCATTTTATTCAACTTAGAATAGAATTCCTAGCTTTATAATTAGGTATTGACCCCACCAACCTTTTAATTGACTATAAAACCTATTCAATAGGAGATTTGTAATTGACCTACCTATTAGACAAGTTGGGTTGATTCCTATATACATTGTCGACCATGGTCATTTATTGTAGGAGTTAAACAATATCATACTTTGATTTGCCATCTAAATTCCGTTCATATGTGCTATTGGCATTATAAGTGTGCTAAATAGTTTTTAGCTTATTTACATCAAATAAGTCAGTGTGCAGATACTTCTCATTTTGGCATCCAGTGATCAAGATGACAAATGCTTTACTAGTAATTTTTACATTGATCTTAGGTTTAATCTCATTTCATGGTACTCTTAGAAACAAAAAACAATTGCTTGTTCCAGTATTGAAGTTGAATTCAAATGTCTTGTAGATACTGTAGTAAAACTCATTTGGATTAAAGCTCTTCTTCGAGATCTACATCGTCCCTTATAACATCCTCCAACATTATGGTGTGACAACCTTTCCGCATTGTATCTATCATCCAACCCGGTGTTTCATGCTCACACCAAACATGTGGAGATTGATTTTCATTTTATTAAGGAATGCATCAAGAACAAATAACTTTTTGTTCACTTCATGTCATTCGTAGATTAGACAGCACACATCTTCACCAAAGGTCTCTTCTCTTCCAGATTCAAACTTCTTCAAGACAAGCTTATAGTTCGTTCTGATCCCTTAGCTTATGGGGGTATACTAAATGATAAAAAAGCCTACCACGTCACCTCCTCATTAAAAGATGTGGCAAGCCATGTAGGTTACAATGGACGCAACCCTAGTTGCCTCCCGCAAGGTTTTCTCTTTCCCCAACCAAGTTGGTTAGTGCCACACCAGTTGTAAGAACTTGGTTGGAGATTCGACTAGGTCACCTTTTTCTTTAAGGGAAAACCCTATAGATTTTTCCCACATATTCATGGCAACAACTAGAGAAGGAATCCACTTGGCAGCATCACCGATTTTGCAAGGATTTCAAGGCTTTCCTCAAATACCAAAATCACTTCCAAAGATTAATGCTGATAGAATTGATTTGTGATTAATTGTAAATTTCATGAAGATTCTTTAGGGTTTCTTTCTCTCTTTCAATGTTGTATCAAACACCTATAAAAGGAGAAAGAAATATATAGCTGAAATCAAGCAATTGAAGCCATTTCAATTTCTTCCAAAAGTTAGGATTCTTGCCATAGTTCAAGAAATTCTTTGAATTTCTTGAATAATTCATTTTTTATTTGGTCAAATTACTAAGTTAATTTCAAGTCATATGTTGATTTTCGAGACTTCGTTGTTGTACTTCATATAAAACCCTAGCGCTTTAGGGGAAGAGGTGGATGGGAATGTATTAAAAGAGCTTCGCTTGGAATTTGTTTCGAAATGGATTCAGGCTTAGGGTGGACATGCTGGGGCCCGTGGGTGCAATGAACCACGAAAAACCTAAGCGCATGCCACGTCGAATCCAGATGTATTACCACAATGACATGCTTCAGAAAAGAGAATTCAAACACCAGGTGCTGGATTTGCACGACCCTGGAATATAGTCAGGTGTAGGAATTCAAGAAAGGAAGAAAGAGCGAAGAGTCGTGCCCGACGCAGCCCTTCAGAACCACAAATAGCCAATTGCTGCGTGTAAGCCATGCACTTACCACCGCACTTGCTGCGTGGCTTGAGTTTTGGTCTCCATCTGGTAATATACACCTCCAACCTTACACCTATATCATGCGTAACAAAAACCTATTTTCATCACCCTTCTTGTTCTCTACAAACAAAATGAAAACCCTAGTTGAAGAGAAGTTCTCTGAGTTTTTTGAAAAGTGGCTCTGCCAACTCGAGGAACTCGTCCAACAGCTCCTGAAGGTGTCCACAGAGAAACTAAACGAGGCGGAGCTACGAGTACTGGTGTCCATGTGTACAACCCACTACAAGGAGTACTACACAGTGAAATGGGCTGGTGCTCGTGAAGATGTACTTGCTTTCTTCTGTCCAGTGTGGTTGAGTCCCTTAGAAAATGCTTGTTCCTGGGTGACAGGCTGGAAGCCGTCGACAGCGTTTCTAGTGATTGACTCGCTGAGGAAGAATGTGGTGCCCGGGGCTACTCTGGAAGACATGTCCGACGACCAGATGAAGAAGATTGACCTGCTGAAGGGGAAGATAAGGGTGGAAAAGGAGAAGATAGAGAGGGGAATCGAGAGGCAGCAGGTGTCAATGGCAGACTGGAGGATGGTTGACTTGGCCCGGATGACTGTTCGGAGCAGTAACGGGGATGGGGTGGGCCAGGTGGATCAGTTAGTGGAGGTGGCATTGAAGGGCCTGCTGGGTGAGTTGGAGAGGGTCATGAAGGCTGCAGATTGTGTGCGGCTGAAAACTTTGAAGGGGGTGTTAGAAGTGCTGAACCCATTACAGTGTGTGATTTTCTTGGCTACAATTTGTACGCGTCAAATAGGGCTCAGGCAACGAGGGAAGAAACAAGAGAACCAGAATGAGGATAGAATAACAGAAGAAGCAAAATTAGTTTAGAACATGGGGGGAGGGTTTTTAATTTGTCAGTGACTCAAGTCGCTAATGTCTGTTTCAAAAGGGTGAACAGATTACAAGGCAAAATTTGAGTTTGATTTTGTTTTCATTTTTGAACTGTAAAAGATTTAAATATTGCCTTATTTGTTATCTTATCTTTCATTTTCATAGGTCTGAAAGCAGTGATGTAAGGCTCAGTCCGAAGGAGGAAGGCTTTATCATACCTAAATTTGCTTAGTTAGACAGCTGCAAACGACAGTTGACTCCACTGGCTATGCAAGTGCTCACGCACGCCTTGATTATATTTATTAGAGACTGAGATCGTGCCCAGGTGTTCTCCTCCTCCGGAATGCTTGAAAGGGTTGTGTGCTCAGTCATGTAACTGTTAAGGTCACATGAAAGAGACACTTTAGGTTTAATGATTCTCTCTCTCTCTAGTTAGTACTCTGATTCGCAGCAATGAATGGAAGAAGAGAATATAATATGGTTGGCGATGCGAATGTCAAGAATTACAGGCATTACCACTTCTTTTTTAACTCGACTCAACAGAGGAATTCGCAGATGAATCTCCCAAAAAATCATTTTCATTTTGGAATGAAAATAAAAGAAAAGAAACAGCTGTTTCCTATGAAATTAAGAATTACAAAAGTTTTATAGTTTTATCAAGCCGTGCTGAAAATGAGTGGGGAGAGAATTCAATAAAGAACATGGAACTTGTTGCGCCGCTGAGGTAGGGAACAAGCACCAGTGGGTACAAATCAAACTTGGGCAGAGGGAAATTCTGCTTCATTTGAATCATAGCCAAGTTTAGACCAGCCTCCTAGATCATGTGGAGAAAATTGGACACCGGAAGAAGATTGGAGTTAGAAGTTTTCAGACCGGAAATCTAGATTCTATTTATGGAGGTTGTTGGTTACTGCAACATGCTTTGACAGCCAATACTTAATCAGGCTGATCGTTAATGAGAATGAGGCTTCATTTGATGCTACAACTTCGCCCACATCTATAGGCTTTGGCGGATCTAGATGTGGGCGAGAAGTTTTCTGACGTCCAAAATAAGAGCCTTCGACTAAAACGGAGCGCAAACCGCTTCGTTTTTAGCAATTCTCATTGGAGAAAAGTTGGCACAAAAACAGAAATATTTCCAATCAGAGCTCTAAACCGATAAATGTGATCAAAACACTGACTTCTATCACAAGTCACGGTGCAACCAAAATCAAATAAAGTATGTATGATTAGACATTTGAGACTTATCAAAAACCTATGCGAACAGAAGAAACAACCTATTTATGAAAAAAAGAAAAGAAAAAAGGCTCACAGATTCTTAAGTTCACTGGGACTCACTTCTCAGCGGTGTGTTAGTACTTTACATACCAACTTTTGAATGAAAAAATTACAAATATGTGGTATTAATTGGGACAACAACACCATAGTGGTGAAACAATATTTACGCTCGAGTGACAAGAAAGTCAAAAAGATTCTGAATAAAATGAACAATAAACACATATGTAAAAAGATTGGCAAAAAAGAGATTTTAATATATTTATTTATAGGCTTTGGTAATGTGGGGCTAGAATGATAAAAGGCTATTCCATGGCAATTTGATAAAAAGAGGAGGCTTGACTTACAAAACAGAGAAGAGAATCAGAAATGACCTAAGTTGCCTCCACAGATAAGATCTCGAGTTCAGCCCACCAGAGGGGAGAAAGTCTTGGGGTTGCTTGATCCGGTGAAATAGAAATTACCTCCCTCAATTTGGTAATAACTTGCTTCATTGTTGGTCTCTGCCTTGGGTCTGGTCGGATGCATTCTTGGATAACTTCACAGATGACGTCAAGTTCATCATTTTTGAAGGACTTCAGTGTTGGGTCAATCATGTAGCTGATGCTCCTCTTGTCATTTAAATATTCAGAAGCCTAGCAAGTTGACAGTCAATTGTTCATCTAACAGTATTCAAGAAAGCCTGTACATCACTGACTTAGCCCCAAAGCAATGGAGGAAGGGCGGACCACTAAAATACTGAAATCAAGGAACTCATTTTCGACTTACCCAGTTAACAAGGTGTCCTTGTTCTTCAGAGAATTGAAGCTTTCCAGAAATTATTTCCAGCAACAATATTCCAAAACCGTAGACGTTGCTTTCTGGATCAGCAAGTAGTGGCAATTCTGAATTCTCTTTTCCATCTTCAACTGAGGTCCTTCTCCTGGATGAATTGTCTAACCCGAAACTGATTTCTGCAATCTGAAAAACCACAAGAGAGCAAGAGTAGGTTAAAGGTGATCAAACTTTAATGAAGCCATCCAAATCTTGGAAAGAAAATTTACCTTAGCTGCATAATCATCTGTTAAATAGATGGCCGTTGAACTCAAGTTGAAATGTGTAACTGATGGTGTTAAATCATGGTGCATGTAATGAAGACAGTAAGCTGTGCCCATAATAATCCTCATCCTGGTATTCCAGTCAAGATGTTCAACTTCTTTCACTGAAAACAGGAAAAATGTTTTAGCCTCTCCAATATCAAGCCTCCAACACCTTACCTAATTTTCAGATGAATATAGTAAGTACAATAGATATAAGTCGAGAGTATTATTACCATGCAGATGCTCAAAGAGGGAACCATTTGGGGCATACTCAAACACCATCATCCTTGCAAACGGTTCATCCTCCTCACAGTATCCAATCAGATTGACAAAGTTCTTATGGTTCACCCTTGACAGTGTATCAATCTGAAAAAGATAAGATAAATAGACTGAGGAAAAGAAAAAGAAGAGGAGAGACTATGTGATAAAGTGGACAAACATATTCGGTGCCTTTGAATTTTCTAGTATCCACAGAAACCAGACCTTTTTTCGGTATGCCATCTCTAAGTTCTTGGACCAGTCTTTGGAAGACTTAATTGATGTTGATGCAACGGCAATCTCAACTCCACTGGACAGTGTTCCCTTGTATATAGTGCAATCGTCAAGAGTGTCAATGATATTGCTAAAATCTTCACAGGCTGTTTCCAGCTCTGATCGATTCAATTTGGGAACCCCTGCATTTGATACATACACCTGAATCAGTCTCAACATATTAACGGAAAGAATACAAAAGCATCATATGCTTCTGTCTTGGATACTTTAGCTAAATTCTTATGGGTACATTGGGACTGAGTTGCATAGCACTAGAAGAATAAAAGTTCCATACTCACAATGGTGCAGCTTATGGAAGCCATCAGAATAGAATAAATCTTTCCCTTTTCTTTTAGGAATTATTTTTACAAGATAACCCATTCTTGTAATAATATTGTGATTATTATGTATTGAAATTTTCAATCTTCATGATTCGTACATTCAATTTCCACAGACACTTACCCTCAAACAACATTTTTTAGGATGAAGTCTGTGTAATTCAATCACCAGTTTAACCAATCTGATTTGTCCTAGTCACAGACAAAAGTCCCATCAATACACTTTTTAACATTGTCTAACAGCTGAACCTGTATCAATAGCTCGGTGAAAAGGCTATGTTGGAAGACCCTAATGTCCCGAGTTTAAATCAGTCCATCCCCTTTTACCCAAAAAAAAGGGGGAAAAAAAAATCTCTAATACCTGACCGTATGTTAACTACGTGAACCCCGGGTCTAAGCGATAGTTCCACCAGCCAAATTAGATTGCAGATTCTTTGTTTTCATGTAAGTGTTTTCTTTCCTTTAACAGATAGGACGATTCTCTTTTATCTCAAGCTACAAAATCACCTGTTATGAATGCTTTCTGCAGTTGTCCACTCAATCCAGTCTTCCAAGGACCTATGGATGCCACTGCCTGACTTCGGAACATGAAGAAACCTGCTGCAGAGACAATGAGCAAGACAGCTACACCAGCAGTAATAATGAAATACTTCCATGTCTTTCTGGGGCTATCACTGGAAGGCGGGTGATTTGCTTGTGTGCCAGAAGAACCATGAGGGGGATTGAAAGTCGTTTCAGGCGCAGGACCACTAGCGTCAGCTGGCGAAGGTATTGGTGCCAGTGGGGGAGGTGGTTTCTTTTTCACAGCTGGGAAAGTCCCACTACTCGTGGCAGTTGGAAGAGCAATGACTCGTCCCCCCTCACTAGCAGATGGAGCTGCGAGGTTACTGGGTTGATCAAGTAGCCTGCGTCGTGCAAATTTGACGAGCTTCTGAGCAACGTGGACCTTGTTTGGTTCAGGTGAACCTGCTTTTTGAAAGAAATAAAGCGATTTCGTGATTCAGAAGCATCCCATTTATTATTAAACAGGCAAAGTTTTGTAAACTTCTTCACTCACTAGGTAGATTATTGCGGGAACTGTCTCCAATTTCATATTGAGATTCCTTCCCTAACTTGAACCTTGAAAGAATGATAAAAGGTTCAATAAACAGAACATGATGAAAGAAAACCAAATATAAAATTAGGGTGGAAAACCAAAACGTTAATTCCATACAATGACAGAGGCAGATGATGGAGAAAACGTCTAAGAGCTCTTTTAAATGGAATTCTAGATGAGTCTTCCAGGCTGAATTGTCTTGAACTGCTCTCCCCAACACTGCTCAAGAAATGCATAGAATAATCAGAAATCAAGGTCAAAACTGTAACAGTCTCTGCATTATCATCTACAAGAGATTTTTTAGCAAGTTCTTGCTGGTTAAACTCCCAAATGCTTGCATACATTAAGATTTCTCATTAAGCATCCATCAATTACAGCTGAAAATGCAAGACTTTTATCCGGCCACTAAACAAACAAATTTGGCATGATTCAGATTATCTTGCCTCCTACAATAATTCAAATAGCAGAATCTCACCCTGTATTTCTCGGTGATGACTCCCATAAAAATGGATGTAGAACAATGACCAACTCCACAACAAAGGTTGAACCAATGAATTTTATCTCCTTAGGGGGATAAGGCTAAACATCAGATCATCTAATAATTTCATTATATTTTGACTGGTCTATTAGCTTATAACTTAAACAAATTATTTCAATGAACCCTTTTCATCATTTTATCTCTCACCTTGCCTATTAGAGGATTGAAAAAAGCATCCATGTGCTACATTTTCTATTAAACTCTATTGCAATGATACAGCTGAAATAAGTAAAACCAAGCAGCTAAAGAGCTTTACAAGCAGATTCTTTAATTAAGGCATATCTCCATTTCACAAGACAAAATGTGTTCTCCATCTTGTCAGGTACATTGAACATACATCGGATATCTTGCAAAGAGGAGTCAACAAAACGCATAAGAGATCAAAATGTGATGGGTAATCTGTGTTGTTGAAGCAGATGGGCAAATGAGAAGGGAAAAAGAACGGCCACCCCATTAGCTGGGTTGGCAGCTAAGCAACCAAAGAGACAAGTTTGGAGAAATAAGAAATTTCTTACCAATGTCCAAACTTTCTATTCACACAATCAATTCCCGTGGCCACAACAGCTGTACGGTTATCATAAAATTCCATTTCAGGAAGCAAGTTGAGTCTGCTGATCTCCAAAGGAATGCTGCCTTCAAATTTATTGTCACAAAGCAACCTGTAAATAACATGACCAACGGTCAGGAACTTATAATTTAGGGCATCAAATGAGGATTAAATATGTACAGCTAACTTACAAGTGTTTTAGGGACAGCATCCTGCCTACTTCTGCAGGAATAGCGCCACTCAAGTTATTGGCCCTCAAGTCCAACCGTTCTAGTTTTCTAAGTTTTCCAATCTCCTTAGGAATGGTACCAGAAAAGTGGTTGTTGAAGAGGATACTGTCAATAAAAACAGGGGAACCAAGAACCTGAATATTTGAATAAGAATAAAAAGGCGCCAGTAACATCAATAAGTGTCAAGAAGATAACAAAGACCTTAGATTAGTGTTTATCATTTTGGGAGAGCCCATAATACACGAATTTTTCATTCATAAATGCCAAATGCAAATACGAACCACAAACATGTTAAAAGATGTAACAAAGTCTAAGATGTTAACAAGTACCAAATGCAGCATGAAAAATATGGTGCTACTTAAACTTGCGTGAAAAAAGGGTGCTTGGTAGTAGGTTCAACATATACGATTCATAAGGAAGGGATATTATTTTCCTTCTTTGACTTGCAAAAATTAGTCGGATTGGTGCTTTGTAAGGACAACTCATATGTATATGCATTTTCCAAAATGAAACTAGGCCAATACCGTTCAGGTAATTCTCCTGTCAAATTGCAGACTTCAAACATGTAGATGCGTATAGCGAACGAATTTCATAGACGACATAATTTATCTTCAACAAATAAGGCTTTGAAGTGAAGCATAACCAGAGCTGGCGCCAAGGGTACACATTTAAGAAAATATCTCATTCTGAAGTGTACAAAGCTTTGTCAATCGGTGACAGAACAATGCGTCACAGATTTTTTAACATATTAGATGTCAACAAGAGGAAATCAGGTTTCAAAGACAATTATTTACCGTACAAATCAAAAATGAAAACTTTAGCCACATGGGATTGTGAATTCTTACAGAGATCGTAAGTGATCAAGTTTCCCAAGCTCCGGCGCCAGCATCCCTTGTAACGAAAGTCCGGTCAGGTCCCTACAAGAAGATAAACACAACATAAAAGCCTATACAATTAATGAAAGTCCGCGCAGATCCCTCAAAAGGTTTAAGTATTCAAGCAATTCCTCTGTAGTACCATACTGCCATACTACTGCAAGTTTCCAACAAAAGCCTATACAATTAACTTCTACATTGTTTTACACCAGACGATTGATACAAGAAAATTACATATGAATAACAAATGAATGATACATCTAATCATTTACTCAACACAAAGTGTCTTTTGAAATGGAATGGCGACTTACAGCATTTGTACTTCCCCGTCCATGCAACGAACTCCCGACCACATACAGGGATCGACGTCATTAGGACTCCAATTTTCAAGAACACCATAAGGATCCAAATCTATTTTGGCCCGGAATTCCAACAAAGCGAATCCTGCGTTTCGCACTCCAATAGCAACGACGTTAGACAACAACACACAGCAACATTGAACGGGGTTCGACAAATGGACAAACAGGAGCGCTCAAAGGACAATTACCTTCAGCGTTAAGAGACCGACACCCCTGAATACCGGAAACGAGAATCAATGCAAAGAAACACGAGAACCGGAATCCGAAGGGGTCCCGTCTACCCCCCATTGCTTGTTGAACCAAAAGCAGCAGTGGTGGAGGTCAACCACGACGCTATACAACACACTATACAAAATCGCCAGGTTTTTTTACGCCACTCACCCCCTTCAATATGCTCCAAAATCCAACGACAAAGAACCGAGAGATAAAAAAGAAAAAGCAGCTACCTTTGAAATTATGAGCGCAAATATCTACCAACTGCGAGAACTATCTTACAAACAAACGCAAATTCATGGACACTTTGGCTTGCGGTGGTCATTTCAGGGTCCCTCATCTTTTGTATATATATCAATGGATCTCACAACACCCTTCCCGTCGACAAACGCATAGCCCGGCTCAGGGGCCTATCCAATTCAATGGGAGCTGCACATCACCACATTCAGACGAACAAGGGAAGAAGTAAAGTTAATGCGTGACCACGGAATAAAAGAAGGAACACCCTCATTCACAAGCAACGTTGGAAAGCCAGAGAGAGAGAGAGAGAGAGAGAGAGAATGTACCATAAAGCAAAGACCAGAAGGCGTGATGAACAAGCCTCTTTCGCGGCTGTTGGTGACGCTAATAATGCAAATCTTTGAATAAGGTGATTCAAACGAACGAACAAATGAATGAATGAACGAACGAATGAACGAATAAACGAATGAAGGTTAGAAGTAGTGATGGGTGGGGGAGATTGAGACTTCAAAAGGCAGCAAAGAAAAAAAAAAAAAAGAAGATATCTAAATAACAACACAAATTGTAATAGATACCAAAGTTTATGAATTTATTTCTACTACTGCCTTTTTTCTCACAGGATGATCTCAGAGGACTCTCTCTTCGACCATCGTTTGATCTCTTTCAGCGCTCTCTCTCTCTGTTTCTCTCTGTTCCTCTCTTTCCTTTTCTCTGGGCTTCTTTCTCTCTCTTTCTCTCCAACCCCCGCCAGCCACCCTTCACCAGCTGTGTTCTGTTTTTCCTTCCTACCTTTTTTTTTTTTTTTTCCTAATTTTTTTTTTGTTATTTTGTATTCGGATTCCAGGGCCACCTGTAAGATGAATACTTAAGAACCAAAGATATTTATTTACAAGAGTCCCCAAAGCATTCCCATAATGGTTTATAATTCTGTTACGTTAATATTCCGAGTAGCCATTATGATCATATATGAATCCATATTGTTGGGTAGTTGATCGGCGGGAACTGAGACTCCCTCTAACTGTCGTTTCGTTCGGCGGCGCCGTACGTGCGAGAGAGTTGTCACGTGTTAGAGTGAGTGGTGGTGAGGGCCCCCACTTTCGGAGTAATCGGACGCGTTTTCTGTTTGTTTTCCTTTTCTCTTCTAAACCGTTGACCGGGCCCACCTCCCCGCCATTCCTTACTTTGCGTGCCTCCCTCTCCCCAATCCCAAACATCACTATCAGGCTGATTTCCTTGTTACGGACTATATGTTTACTACATGATTTGGGACAACATATTTATGAACTACCCTAGAATAGTAAATGACTAAAAAAGTGCCGATTTGATCCTCCAAGAATCTGGTGAACAGTGTTTGTTTGTTTGTTTTGTTTTGTTTTGTTTTGTTTAATCAAGGCATGGCAAATTTAGTATGGGTTTTTCAACTTTTTCTTCCTCAAAGCGAAATTGGTCAAAAATTATTGGTTCAATAATATTATCAATCATATCTTAAACGTAATAAGTTTCGAATTGGTTTTAATTTGTCTTCATTATGATTGTCATAGTGAAACTCAACAAGGTTAATTAGCTCATGAGTATCATTGACTTCATTTAAATATGTCAAACACAATTTGATTGTTTATAAAAGACATGTAAGATCTATGATTCGAACATGGGTTTTAACGATTATGATTTTTATTTTTTTATTTTTGAGTTTTTGGGAATAATAATAATAATAATAATCGAGTAGAATCCACCAACTTTCTGGCATGGTGGTTAGTGGTGTTTTGTCACTCCCACGATCAAAGTTCAAGGTTGGTGAGAAAGAAAAAAAAAAAAAAAAAGTAGCTGAGGCGGATCCACCGCGCACAACAAACTCGTCTTCCTGGACGGCTTCTGATTCTTTTGCTTTTCTTGGCACGATTGGTGGTTGGTGGTAAGAGACAACGCCTTCAACAAAGAGATCCTCCGCCATTGGATTTCGGGTGAATCCAGAGAACCGGGCCGAAGAGTAAAAGGGCTGCAAATGTAATGGGCCAAGTTTTTTTGTTTTTATTCACGTGTTTAATAGAAATAAAAAATGGTGGAACCTGTTATATATATATATATATATATATATATATATATATATGTTATCTTTGTCTTCAAGCTACGTCGTTGAATCGGCATAATGGACTCTTTTTTTAATGGAGGGCAGGTGGACGAGGATGACACGACCCTACACAATAATGACATCCAATGTTTCAGTTCATGAACTGAAAGCCTGTCCCCGATGGTCTGGTTCATGAACTTAAAAAGTCTGCCCCCCTCGGAAAGTTCGTTGCCAGTTATCATGTCAGCAAAGTACATAATCAGGCTCCTATCCTGCTGCCCGTGGGAGTTTAGTGACTTTCTGTCCGAATTGTGTAGCCTTTTTCCCTTAGGTTTTGATTTTTGAGCTTGGGAAAACCAGCTTGTTCAGAATTTAAAGCCAACAAAGTCTTCTGCCGAAAGGACGAGAAAAGAGAAAAAGCTGACGGAAATGGAAACCGACTAGGCCGGTATGATATTATTATGTCACTGTTAACACCCTAAAAATAAGATTAATTGTTTTAGAGGCATTCGGTAATAACTGGAAGATGGTTTGACGGAGACAAGAAGAAAGGGTAGGTGTTTCTTATTTTGTGTTTGGATTAACAGAAAAGAAGAGAGAAAGAAAAGGACAAAAAGAGTACGAAGTCTTGCACCTTTTTTTTTTTTTGACTTTTGCCATCGAGGGAAATAGATGTGGTGGAATGGAGCACCGTACAGCCAAACGCGGATTTGCACCTTTAAAGATAAGAAATGTGAACAGATTAAGATCAAGCTTAAGAAAATGATCAAATCAAATCAAATGAAGTGTCATCCTATGTTGATTCGGTACTTTTGTTCCCCATACTCGTCAGACAACCACTGAAGGTTTTGAGATTAAGATTAAGTGCCCTTTTCACCGTCCGATCAATTCCCCTCGCGTCAAGCGGGGAAGGGGGAGATGTGGGGGTTAGGTAAAGATTCAATGAATTTTACCAGGTGCCGAGCCGCAAAAAGAGCCCGCACTACTCCCAATCAGTAAAGTAGTACATTGTACATAGTCACATGCCTTCGCCGTAGCTCCGTTAACTAAGTGACGTCGTTCCGGTCCTCGGCATTTCCCGTTAAATTTCCTTTCACTCTCACACAAAATGCTGCCTCACACCCCTTTTGCCTAGGAATCTCAGGTACTCTCTCTGTTTTGTCTCTGCGTGTTTACCACTCAGCGTGTGCATATTGTTTGGACTACGACGGGCTGCAGCTCGGCCGAGGGATTGAATCTCAAAAGCTTTTACCCGTCGTTATGCGTTTTGCTTTGCTTCCACCCCCAATTCGTTCTACAGAGTAATTCAGTTTATTTTGAATCTGGTTTTTCGAGATTAGCTGCCTCAATTTGACTCTGATGGCTTTTTGTTTCATCACTTTGAACGCTTTCGTGTATGAGGAGGGCTTTTGCTCCCTGTCTTCAATTCTTTTTAAGCCTTATCCGATGCTTGGTTCATTAGAAAACATATGGGAAACAGAACTGAAAATCTGTACGGAGTTCCTTATTTTCTTCTGTTTGACTTTATTGCTTAATTTGGCACCGGCTAATTGAATTGGATTATGTCTGGGTTTTCAATACCAGTGACGACCTCCGCCAATACGCTTAAAGTTACTCTTTTCCCCTTATATTTCTTGGCGATTAGTAGAGAGATTCTATGATGTGCTTGTTTTCATCTCTGGACGAAAGTGAAACGTGGCTTAGTTAGTTGTTTGCGCTCTTCTTCAAAGTATGCTAACATGTGGTTTTGTTTGGTTGGCTTTTTAGGTACTTTAAGCTGCAGGGCACGGGATTGATTAACTACCATGCATGTCTATTGCTGTCCCCTGGGTTCACGTAGAACGGGATTTTGGAATTGTTGTAGAGAAAGGAAGTTGTTCTTGAACGCTCTTATGTAAATTGGAGCAACCAAATAGGTACTATTGATTTCAAATTGTTCTACATCAAAGCTCTGCTGACTGATAACTAGAATCCAGTTACTATTTAGTGGGATTGATCCGTTGGTAGATTGCTACTATCTTCATACCATGCCAGTTATTCAGAAGTTATATGATGCCTGCAAGGCGTCTTTCTCTACTGATGGTCCAACATCAGAGGAAGCTCTTGGAAAAGTTCGCTCTATTTTAGGTAGGAGGGTAAAGAAAAATTAAAATAATATTTGTTTTGTTTGCTCATGAGCATGGCTTATTTGCACCTGACCCAAGACATTTTAAAGACATTTTAATCTAGAGCACTTCTTCTGTTTTAACACCATCTTATAATGCCGTTCCAGATGATTTAAAGCCTTCTAATGTGGGTCTCGAACAGGATGCACAATTGGTGCGTCAATGGAAAGTTCCTGTAAATGGTACCAATGGCAAAAAAGGGCGTAATGGCAGTCATCAATACCCACCCCCAATTAAGTATTTGCACTTACATGAATGTGACAAATTCTCTGTAAGCAATTTAATCTCTGTACACTATCAATAATCAATTGGGTTTTGTTTCTGGAACTTTGGCTTTGGCTGGGTGGATCACGTATTTGAAAACTTAAAAAGCTGGATTCATAACATGTACATGGGGAAATGTTTGTACTTTGTTGCAGATCGGAATTTTCTGCATGCCACCTGGTTCTATTATACCACTTCATAATCATCCTGGAATGACTGTTTTGAGCAAGCTTCTTTATGGTTCACTACACGTGCGATCATATGATTGGCTTGACAAACCTGGGTCTGCTGATCTATCTCCAGGTGCCCATTTTTTGTTGACTTTAGCACTCTTCAATTAGTTACATACTAGAATCCTTATTCATTTCTGGTTTGTTTCATCATGAACTAGTTACCCTTCAAGATATCGTCAATCATGATCATTCTCATTCTGCTCGTGTTACGGATGCTGTTCAGAACAACTAGCCTCATTTCTCATATTAATATTTATACTTTTTCCCTCTTTGCTCATTACTTTCTGTTGTGTGTTACCTATATGAGGCGCATTCATCTATGCTGAATATGCACCCTTCTATACTTTGTGCTGTTAGGTAAATGGGGTTTCTGAAGAAACTGTAACTACTCTAGGTAGCTTTGCAAGGACGATTTCATCTGCTTTGATTGTCTCCGGACCTGCTGTTTGAAGTAATTTCAAGCCTTATACGTTGATTTAGTTAGTAACAAGGTTCTTTGTGTAGTGAAAATAAATATTATCAGTTAGCATCGTGTTACCCAGAAAAGCTTCTGAAGTGCAAGACATAGCTTTCCTTTTGTTCGTGCTTTTAGTATCAGAAGTTTAATATATGCTTTAGGCTTTTGTTCAGTATCTGTAATAATGTAGGCCATCAAAGAATGGCATGTGAAGACAGTTCCAGAAAAAAATGGAAATAAAAGAGAAGGATTAGAATGAAACTTGTAGTCAATTTAACTGCTTCTTGCTGACAAGAAAGGAAGTTGCTTCTGGTGTCTTCCATCCCTTTGAGCTGTGTTATCTACATCCAGGGCAGTTGAACTGTTACGTGTCTTGACATCATTAATATTTTGCAAGTCTAGTCCTTGTTATGCATGAATTGATGTGATATTTGAGATATGGATTTTTAAGCTGAAATTTTCAAATATGGACTTTTTAACAGTTAAGATGCTCATAGACCTCTATTGTTTTGATCAGTTCTATTTACTCCCTGGTTCTTGATTTTATCATTGCGTAAACTATGTTAGCAATTTTCTTAAAAACTACCTCCATCATCTCCTGTTAAATATAAATGCCTAATTTTCACATGAAACCTTGCAACTCATCCACAGCACAATTCACTCCCTCACCCAATCCTTTCAGCTTTTATCATTAAAGCGTCTATCACTGTTATCAAGTCCTTTCCCCCCCAGAAAAGGTTTCCAACTTCTGTTCACCCATAAAATCACTTAATACAAACCACGACCTAAAATCCGATGTTCCTTAGACTGCAGATATAACTTTTGTACAAAAGGCTTGAAAAGTTCTACCTGTATCATTTACAATCACGAAAGTGACTACTATCAACTCAATCTGTTACCTTTGGACCTGGACCTAGACTTCCTCATCAAGGACGAAGACATGCATTGAATGTGGTCTTCCTCTTCTCTTCAATTAGATGGCGGTGTAGGCCTCATTTTCCTCCTAGGCAGGGTGTGATGGTTCTAAGGAGGCTCTGTCATTGTCATCATTACTGTATTCTAAGGGGGATGAAATAGAATGACGAGGGTGGTAACAATAGTGTGAAAGCAAAGCTATTGTGGACTACCATGAAGAACGATGGAAGGGACAGAAGCAAGGAGAATGCATGTCGTTTGGTCCACTCTTTGGATCCCTAGAGATTTGTGAGTTTAGCATTATAGAAGTCTGTTTGTGAGAAATTACAAGTTTCTAAAGGCCAAAGCTCTACAATTAGTTCTCCATTGTAGAGGTTCACCATAAGATGGCGTCAAAGCTCTACAATTAGTTTCATAAGATTGCATGAAAACCACCACCTGCATTGAAGAGATGGAAATCAGTCAGCTTGTGCTGCCAAAATTCTACATTAGACCCCCATTATAGAGGTATTCCACAAGATGGCACAGGCAGCACTTCCATTGCTCATGAAACACCATATGCAGATTTGGTGGGGAAGGGCCTTGAAGGTGTGGGAATGCATTTGCACGTGCTAGAACAGTTGTTGGTCTCAGGAAGAATTACTGCTGGAGAGATGTGAGGAGAGAATAATGCTATTTACTTTGAACAAATTGATAAGCCATTGAGCGAGAATAGAAAAGTTTTTAGTTGTATATAGAATGGAACCAGCAAAAGGTGCAGAATACATTTGATACATTTTTAAAATGGCTGTCAATAATGCTATTTGCTTTGAGCATTTGATAGGCCATTGAGAGAGACTAGAAAAGTTTTTAGTTGTATATAGAATGGAACCAGCAAAAGAGGTGCAGAATACATTTGATACATTTTTAAAATGGCTGTCAATAATGAGTCTTTGATACAAGTCCTAAAGGCAAGACAGGGTTGGGGAACATTCAGTCACTCGTTGAGACTACAGTTACAATCTTTGACATGTTTTTGTATTTCAGGACTACTGTTGCAATCTTTTACGTCTTTTTGTATTAGAGGATAAAATGCAAAACTAATCCAAGATGATTTTTGTATTGATATTTCTTAGTGTCAGCATATACTTTGTATTGACATTCAGCAATATTGTTTCTATGACTTGGTTTTTTCCAGGCCAAGTGCTTGGGAAAGTTAGGAATTTAGTCCTTTATGGATATGTAGTCTATAGCTTATATGCAAAGAATTAATTATTAATTGATATGTATTTGTATCTAATGCATCTTTATATGAGTAAAATCACACCATAGTGATGGTGTAGAGACATCGAAAAAATTAAAATGCTTTTTAGAGTTCCAACCTTCTATTTTGGAGGAATGATTTGATTTCTGCCAACTTGTCATTGCCTCATAACTGTCCAACTGTCTAAAAAGCACCCGAATTGCTGCAAAAAATGGCACCCTTGCGACCACCTCTTTCTACCCTACACAATTTTCATGTTACCAATTCTTTGTAGTATTCTTAACTCGTTTGAAGCCAACATTACTAAGTATCAGGAATTAACATGTTGATGCTGCTGTTAACCAGTTGAATATTTGGGCTCGTTGAGAGTGTAAAAATCTTCTAACATGCGCATTTTTTCAATATGCTGGTATCATATCAATGGACAAAGAGGACAGATGGTGGAATTCTCGTATAGAAAATTTGATGTACTGTAGAGATTGAAGCAATGGACAACTCTCTAATTGAGAGATCAACCTGATTAACTTGCTGATTGATAATTGTTGAATGGTGCTTGGTTTGTTGCGTATGTGATGATAGAACAATGTGTTATTTCGTGAAAATTGTGTTATCCTGAAAAGGGATTTTGGTTGAAGTTTTGGGACATTTAGGAAATTCCGACAAAATGTTTGCGTGTGCCATAGGATTAATGGTGTAAGCAACAGCTTGATTGATTCTCTGAGTCCATTGTTTAATTAATTATTTCATCCTATTTCAGAATTTCTTTTCTTAAAAACGTCAAATGAGTGATTGACTGTGATTTAGCGGGAATTTACAGCCAGAGCCGCAAAACTTATTAGAGATTGTCAGATGAGTGCACCCTGTGCCACAACCACTCTTTATCCAAACAGTGGTGGCAATATTCACAGTTTCAAGGCCTTGACTCCCTGTGCTCTCTTTGACATTCTTTCACCCCCGTATTCCTCAGAAGATGGTCGACATTGCTCATACTTCCGGAAGTCACCTAGGAGGGATCTACCTGGTTTAGTCTCTCTCTCTCTCTCTCTTTGCGCTAGAGAAATACATGCTTTTGTTTTCTTCTTTCTGGAACTAATTCTTTCTGCTTCTTTTCTTTACCCAAAGATATTGGTCAACTATGTGGGATGGAATCATCAGAAGTGACTTGGTTGGAAGAAATTCAACCTCCGGAGAACTTAGTTGTTTGCAGGGGGTTGTACAACGGCCCCACCATTAGACGATGAAAGGGTTTGTGGACTTGCACCAAGGGTGAACGTGGGAAAAAGGGATGAGGAGTCTTTCAGGTGATTGCTGGAGTGTTGGCTGTCAACCGCGGTGGCATTAATGCTGGAATGTTGGAAATAAATAGTGTCATTCCTATACTGTGGCATTGGATTGTACATATACCTTGCGATGTGTTGGCGGTAGATGCCCACCAAGAACCTGGACTCGCACACACCCATGGTTGGTTTCTTTATTGTAATAAGCAGCCTTCGGATATTTTACGTCCACATGGATCCTGATCCCCTTGAGAAAGTAATCAGGAGGGGATTTGCTCCTCGTGATTCTACTTTTTTCCTGGTCTTCTTCTTGTAATTCTTGACTACGGTGGACTACTCATCCTGAGGTACCGTTTGGCAAAGGATGTTAGATTCTCTTTAGGTCTTTTTTGGTTTAGCTGTTTTTACCTTTTTAGGTGGATGGCGCTGTTTCACGAGGAGAACCTAGGCTCTAATAAAAAAAAAGAGCAAAGCATAGCTTGTCGAGTTTAGGTGATAGATATCACCTGTGATTGAGCAAGAAATCCGACGTTCCCTCCAACTACTTCCCATCGTGGCAGCTCACGGGGTGTCTGGTCTGACTTCTTCTCCAGTGCAAGGCCTTACAGTACTGACTTTGCTTAACATATGACATCATGACCAAACTGGTAATATACGGGGGCATTTCGCGATGCGGATTTGACGTGCTCATCCTCGTTCCTCATTCTTACACCGCGGTTAGCAACTGAGATGCTTTATGATATGAAAAGGGAAGAGTAAAATGTTGGCAAACACGAAGTTACATTGGTGTCTAAGGTGGAAGAGGATCTAATCTACCTTCCAGATCTAATACTTAAGCCTTTTCTATGAAGTCTTCTAATCAATTCTGTAAATTGCAAGGCGTTTTCCATGGATGTTTGGGCCTCCACCCGTCAACCTCTATATAAAAACATTTTCTCGGCTATTTTCCAGGCCTATGTCTTTTTCTATTTCTATTTCTTGCACGCCACACATGAGAAACCTCGTCACTGCTACAATCAAGCTTTCTGTCGTTGTAAATGTCGTTGTTTTCCCTCATCTGGGATGTCAGATCTTCAACCGCGTGGATTCGAGACACATCAAGTGGTGGGTCTACGTCGCTCAAATTCTAATCATGTATAGTGTTTTCTTAAGAACAGACGCTTCCCTTGTTTGCAGGTCAGAGCACCAAGGCCCCAGGTTGGCGTGTTTTTTAAGAATGGAAAATCAAAGACAAGTACTTTCCATGTGGGTGTCAGCAAGGCACCTACGTTTGCGGTCTATTCAGTCAAGACTAAGATAGATATTTACCCATAGATTCCCCTTTATTGTCTCCCTAAATATGTTTCTTTATTGCTACACTGCATGGCCATGTCGTCTTGCAGTAAAAAATATTTTTATTGTGAGAGTGCTGATCCCATTTAAGAACATACCTCAAGCTAATCCTAGGTTTTGCTAGATCTTAGTCGGGAATTATTCGACGCCCGTTAGATCATTAGCGCCGTATAATGACCTTTGGATCCATCCATGATGGCTCCAAAACCAAGTATCCCGTTCTTAGGGGGCTAAACCTTTGTCTTCTCCATGAGGTGATTCAAATTTTCACCCACCTCGGGGAGTCTGATTAAGGGACCATCATCACCGGTTTAACCACAAGATCAAAATGCCAGATTACGTTTCTGCTTTTGAAATAAAGAACAAACTTTAGGGGATGTCTCTTGTATTATCTTATATGAGTGACCGTCATATATATAAATTTTAGTTAACGTAAAAAAGCTAACAAAATGTGATATTTTCCTTCAAGAAACACGGAGAGAATACAGGAGACCCTAAAACTCTACCATAGGAATGCTACCAACTTCAAAAGGATTCAGTCCCAGGCACAATACCAACCAACAAAATCCAAATCCGGAATCAAGACGACTTTTCTCATACATATAGCCTATGCGACTTTCCTTTATTTTAATGCTAATCATGGTTTGGAAGTGTCTTTGCAAAATGCATTAGGTTGGGAAGATTCCATGTTATTTATTTAAATCATCTTATCTCCTTCCATGTTAGAGCCTTAAGAAATGAGGCATTTTCTATCCTTAAGGAGTTTGGGAAGCTCGGTTTACAAAATTATTCTGTTCTAAATTGATTTTTTCCAATTTTCAAGAAACATGAAAACAATCTCCTATTCTCTACTAATATGTTTTTGACCTCAAGTCTACCCTCTTCTTTGAGAAGGTGGACATTGTCCCAAGCAACCGTCATTCCCACAGACCCTTCTTCCAACTCAAAGACAGAGCTTAAATTATTAATCAGCTTGTTTATCACTATTTTGTAAATATATGGAAAAAGTTGACCAGAAAGTTTGAATAAGAAGTGACGGAGAATCTGTCAGGTGCAATTTGTCTATGTAAGGCAAAACTTTAACGTCCTAACACCTAGCCTCTGCAGCTATTTTCTCCTCCAATCCTGGCATTTCTACTTCTTAAGCCTAGAAACGATCAAAGTCAGACGAAAGTACCTAACAGGAACAGAAACTACAAAATTGATAATATCCAGGATTTGATTTTTGCGCGTTATTCACACCACACTTAGAAAGTACTGGTCTTATCTGGGCTGGAAGTGAGCTTGCAATGTCCTTGTACCAGCAGAGGTAGTCCTTGAATAAGGAGATAAAAACTCACGTCCGATTTCCAGAGCATATGGAGGTTTACCGTAGAGAGAGAGGAAGAGCCTTCATGACTATACAAAAGGGTATTGTAATATGTAGGCGCTGTATGCCAGTAGTCTTCTCATGGAAAGAATCCGTTATGCTTCTCGTTCGTTGCTGGTAGAAAACTAGGGGAACGAGAGCATTCCTTGACTAATTGCACTAACGTTTTGGAAATTCCAAGGCCCCAAGGAATACAGTAACAAAGTCCGATCTCGTGTTATAACTTTCATCAAATCAACACTAAGGTTACATCGAGATATGAAGATTGAGCATATACCTTTTAAAATCAGACTTCGGCGAGTAACAATGGCAACTGATGGCCATCCATATTTTTTACCCAACAAACCAACCATTAGTAGAAAGTTGTTACTCTAACTAACTATCTCATCATATATCAAAGCTTAAAAATGACATTTAAAAAATTCTAAATTTCATGCAAAATTTTTACTTTTAACCGTTCTAATCATTCAATTTACTTTTGCCCTCCATATGCATTTAATCAACATGCAATTAAAGAATAAATACTTATTTGACTTCTATTGTTGGTCTACTAAGTTGTTTCATACAACTACTTGGTTTGCTAAAGTAAATTTGCCTTTTATAGTGATCTATCAAATAAAATTATGCTTGTGTATTCCTCATTTCCATATTAGCCTTGTCTATTTAACTTCCTCTCCATTATCTTTCAACTCTAAGTATCTTTTGGTAACATTATATTCTAATTTGGTGACTAAGTGTGAAAACTTAGTTCTAACCTAGAAGATGTTTATCCAACTTTAAGCTAGTAATTCTTTAATATATCTAGCCCATAAAGCATCTAAGTGATTGTTCATAAAAGAATATTATACTCTAATTTGGTGAGTAGGTGTGAAAACTTATTTCTAACTTGTAAGATGCTTATCTAGCTTTTAGTTAGTAATTCTTTAATATAACTAACCCATAGAGCATCTAAGTGATTGTTCATAAAAGAATATAGAAATTTGTTAGCTGCTACTTTATTCCAAATGTGATTCTATAAAATTTTTAAGGTAGCATATTTCCTTCCAACTCACTTTTGCTACACATATCCTGGTAGATATACTTGCTCATGAGAAAGAGTTTAATCTTTTTTTTTTTTAATTTTAATTTTAATTTTTTAAAGTTTTATGCATTGTTTGTTTAGGTAGAAGGAAGATTTGTACTTAATATATTTGCATATGGAATAAGACTGCTTTTGCTAGTTGCGAAGACTGATTTTAATTTTTTTTTAATATCTTTCAGTCTCAAATATATACAAAAAAATTATTTTGATTAAAATAAATCATACCTATAATAACGGAAGAGACAGTCTCTAAAGGCAATGAAAGTTTAGTCTAAACAAAATCAAGAGGCGGGGGCAAAAGTTTTCTATAAAATTAGATGCCCACAAAAAAGAAAAAAAGAAAAAAAGAAATCATGTGATGATATATATAATTAGTGGGATCAGGTTACCAGGGTTTGTCATTACCCTAAGCCTAATCCCTGACAAGACAACGGAGGTAAAACTTCTCTGCTCAATTGACAAACAAAGTTGGGAGCAAAATCCAATGGAACCCTATTGGTCGGGTTGGAAACAAGGGTCCACCCAATGCTCAGCGTGACAGCAGCCTGAGGTAACTACACAGTTGCTCTTGAGCCGACATGATATTATCCTCAATTCTTCTACCTTGCAGAAAAGGAGAAAATAGTTTGCTTACCAACAAGTTTGGGAGGTACTAACTTCAGGCGATTGATAAGAGTTTTCACAATAGCAGGAAATGAGCTAGTAATCTCTTAGATGAAGAAGACTGGGTAGTTAGCATAATGGTCATCACATTGACCTCGTTGATCAAAATTTCAGATCTAAACAACTACTTTATAGCCTAGTCATCAAGTTCCCACTGATTTCCCAAGCTTTCTTCAAGAAAAGTGTAATTATTGAGGAGTCTCTTCATTCTTCAGAACCAAGTTCACTTCTAGTATCTTTTTCTGCCTTTTCTTTAGCCTTTCCTTGGAGGTCTCCTTAAGTAAATTCATTTTGAGGAGTTTCCAATCAATCTTTGGCAAAGGGAGGAGCACCGAAAGGCTTCTAAAAGAACCCAACAACTTTACACCTGACCTCAGCAGGATCATGAATCCTAGAGCTATCTACCTATACGCCAATTTGTTCCTACCGCGGAGACTTTTCATGACCTTTAAGATGAGCTTAGTTTTTTGTTTTTTATTTATTTTTTGGTGTTTTTATAATGCAGTTTTCTATTTTTCGGTGTTCATCGTCAGAGAAGTACATATATACATTAGAATCCATGCCTGTGTCCCTTAGATTATTACTGCTATTTCCAAATTGCGCCAAGGCCATCCAGAAGAATGGCAGGAAACAGGGACCGAAGGGCAACATATTTTTCAGCCAGTTAACTTTAAGCCTTGAACAGCTCCGATCCAATGAAATTAATTCTAAGGTCCGAATCGATAGAAATAATGATATTTTGAATTATCTGCCACAATCACACGAAACAAGCAAAGCAACACGTGGGCCAGATTGATGTTAAACTATCTTATTTGCAATGATCAGACATGATTCTCCTTTCTGCCTAAAACAAAAAAAATTTCCCTAGAAACATTGAAGATCATGATACTCCTGATGGTAAGTTGGACGTTAGCACCCATTTAATAGTTGATAAAAACAAGTGTTTGATTGAAAGATTCTTAGGGGCTATCAAAACAATAAATGTCAACTCCCCATGCATACGAGAAGACAAAACTTCAAGTATTCTAGGGACGTAGGTCTTGGAGTACCTCATTTTCTGTAGCTTATTTTCTTCTCTTCCACGTAGTTCTATCTGTTAATACTTTGTTTAATCCTTTAAATATCTCTAATCTCTCCCCCTTGCTATGGTTACAAAATACGTATTTGTCACGCATAACGAGCTAGTTTTGGGTGTCGTTTAGCTAGACCTAATCCTTAGTGATTACCCTTCGTTCTCAAAGACTACGCGGAGGAGGTAGGTCTTATATGCCATGTGAGGACAATCCAAATGCTCTGTGGGCAGCCTCGAAATCCAAACCCTGTAGATGGTTAGGAAAACGATAAATCTGGGGAGCGACTTTGAGAATACGATAATGGAGAATGAGTTTGTCTTCATCTCACGGCCAGCTTATTCACCATCCCTATTTACAAGTTCCACCCATCTGCGTTGTCAACTTTGTTTTTCACAGACAACTCAACATAGTAAGCATTCTCATTTCTTGAGTTGGTTTCTTCTTCTGGGACTCGTTATTATCGTACCAAATCTAGCGACTAATCTCTACCTGGAAAACCATAAGAAGAGGTTAAAAATGTTACAATGAAATAGACTTCCATGATCCGTCATACAGGTTTACGGAATTTTAGAAATTAATCTCAACTAAGCCTACTAGAAAGAACGAACTAGGTTGAATAAAGTTACCAATAAAGTTGACAATGAACTTTGCGCCCTAAAATTGCACTTAGTCAAATAGGTAGGTGATAATCCCCTTTCTCTTAGAAACAGGATCTTAGTTAACAGCGACAATTTCTAGGGTCAAAAGACGAACTGCGTGCTTCCTTTTCCGCTGATTGGATTGAGAATTTTGTGTTCGATAACAACAATATTAATCCGGCTAGATAGAGGGGAGAACTCCATTTCTACTTGGAGCACATCATGGGAATGCTGCAACGTAAATCATTAATATATTCCTGCTTGTTCTTTCCCCAGAAAGTCTAGATGCTGAAGTCAAGGTTTCATTCACCCAAGGAAAGCTAATTTAATTATTATTATTATTATTATTTTGATGTGCATGAACGAGAACAATTCTTCCTGCAAGTGGAAAGTTTCAGAAATTATGGGTAGCAATTGTTTTACGGACCAAGTCTCACTAAAAATGATTAGTTTCTATATCTTACTCGGCCCACATAATTCTTTCATGCTATTTAAAGGTCTGTATTGTGGAACTCGACCAATAAATTAGAAGCTAAAGCGGAAGATTTTAAATAAAATAAAGAGATGAAAACAAACAATAGCAATAGAAAAGATAGGGTAGAGGAGTTGATGCATGGGAAAAAAGTCTTAGTTTAGGTGGGAAGAAATTGACTAGTCGAAAGGAAATGACCCACACATTTCTTACGTCCATATTGAGAATGACTTGATGAACAAAACAAAACTTGTAACTCATAATAACAATGGAAGGAGTCTCTAACAGAGGTCAACAATTAAGATAATCACGAGCAAGCCTCAAATGGGGAGAGAGACAGAAAGACAGAGAGAGAAACAGAGATTTTACTCGGACAACTGTCAAAGGCAGGCGGAAGAAGAAAAGGTTGGGGAGCAATCACATGATTTCCAACAGCCCAAGGGACCAGCGGCATCTGTATCCATAATGTAAGAATTATTGCAATTTAAGAGTACAAGTGGTGTCCGAATATCGTTGATTTCTTTAAAAATGACCATGCATCCTAGAATATCATTATTCTGCTACTGAATGAACCAAAAACATCGCAGGAACCAAGTAGGAAACGAGAACGTTGTTCTCCCTCCCCATCTCTCTCTCTCTTCAACACCCCCCCTCTCTCTCGCTCTCTCTCACATATGAACAAAGTGTTTTAAGACTAGGTCTCTCAATCCGAGTGTGGGAGGTTCTCAAGGATCAGCTCAGAAATTCATTCAATTATCATTGATCGGCGACATGGAAGGCGGACAACTGAGGCACCTTCGTTATCAGTGGTTTGTATTTAGGGGAAAACAAAATAACATAAACTTCAATGTGATATAGTTATGTCTTTCTGATAGTTTATGTTAAAGATGAACTCATAATCTTATGCTTTCAATATCGCATTGACTTGGATAAAGTTCTTCCTCTTTTATGAGGTTTTCACCGATTGATTATGATTCTAAGTAGTGCTTTCAAGAGTTTTGGGAAGGATGAAACAGATTACTTTTAACGTCTTTCCTTTTTCCCAGGCCATAATATCAAGAGTCCTAGAAAAGCCTGAAATTGCTTTTTCTTTCCTTTAAATGATCAGTTTATGAAATGATCAACGGATAAATAAGCGGCCGAAGTTTTTTCTATGGAAAAATATTTGCTTTGCAGTTTGATTTTCAAATCTTGATTAGCTCACAGAATGGTATAGCATGCCCTGGTGACCGGAGTAGATTTGTCTCTTTCCTGCACCGTGTTATTGCACAAATATGAGAAGTTGCTTCTACGGAGAGTTAACACTTTGTTATTACTCTAAATCTATGAGAGCATCTCACCTAATTTGCAGAATACCTATAGGTCATTGTATGGAAACGAGGGGTTAGAACCTAGTCTGTCTCAGAAGCGTTGGGATAAGAATATAAATCTTTCAGTTCTCTTTTTTTCTCAAACTTTTTCCTCTACTTTTGTTTCCGTCTTGTTTGAAGAGTTTCTTTCCCGTTTTCATCTCCTAAACATAGAGTTTTTGGGGATCTCTCAGCTTACGTCCATTTCAGTAGCCAAGTCTTTAGTCACATGTGCATGTGTGTGAGTGCGTATTCCTTTGTTGGTCTTTGCATGCACAATTCATAAATTATACCATTCTCTTTATTGGAATTCTTTGAATCCCAAACTACATCCATTTATAAAGATGACTGCTTGTGTCTATGGATTCAGAAATAAATGTCTCCTGTAATAAGTTTTCGCAGTTTCCCATCAAATATAAGGTCCTCCAAGATCAAATACTTGGTGTAGTATCAAATCTCATAGCGATTAGTTAAATACATTACAAAATTCCTGTTGTTACTAAGCTACTAGTTCATGAAGGAGAATAGATTTTATAGCCAAAAACATGAGTTCCTAGGGTCTTAAAAAGGGAAAGGAAGAAATTGATTTATGGGAACAATGATATCTTGGATTTTGTGACTTCTAATCTTCTAGAACAGATTGTAACAAGATTTATAAAGATACATAGCACATATATTTCTGTGTTTGTTGTGTTTGACAGTCTTTTTACAGCACATGATTAATAGGATTCTAAAATCTACAGTTTGTTAGGCGATCAACGTGCAAATCAAGTGCATATACAAGCATCCAGCGTAGTGCTCTTTTCTTTTTCTTCATGAAATGTAGTTATTTACGGCCAGAAAAACATTTTTGATTCCAAATTTTTACATTTCAATTTCTCATTTCTTTTCAGCAATATAACAGCCGAACTGGAAACTCGACTTTTGGAGGTGATATAAAGAAAATCAACGCAGCTATGGCAGAAGGATTGGAGGTATATGGTGAAGAAAAGAGTGACAGGAGTGAGGAACAGGCTGAAAATGCATCTGTAATGTCTTCGCAGAGGTGCTCATCTTTTGACTTAAATGAAGAAGCCAGCAGTCAAGAGGACGATGATTCGGTAGAGGTAGCGGAACTCAGCATTGAGGATGATGAGAAAAGAACAGACGAGACTTCAACTAAGAACAATGCCGCTGGTGAAGGTCAAGGCCATGAAAGAACGGCTAGAGTTAGGCAATACGTTAGATCTAAAATGCCTCGGCTTCGGTGGACTCCAGATCTCCATCTTTCTTTTGTTCAAGCTGTTGAAAGGCTCGGTGGACAAGAGAGTGAGTTCAAATCATATACTCAACTAACGATAGCGACTGATATATACACATATGTATGTTTATGGTTGTGTTTGTGTGTGACTGAAATCTGAATAATAAAATTCGTAGTGCCTCTTTTCTCCCCTCTATGAGATGTTGATAGATGAGTTATATTTTCCGAATCTGCTTACTCGATATCATCTGGATCGGTGCAGGAGCAACTCCCAAATTAGTTCTTCAGTTAATGAATGTGAGAGGACTTAGTATTGCCCATGTAAAGAGTCACTTGCAGGTAAAGCAAGCGGGATAATCATTAATATGTCCTTGATTTTCTTTTTCTACCTCTCTTTTACTAATTAGAGATTTTTATTTCAGATGTATAGAAGTAAGAAGCTTGATGACGCTGGGCAAGGTGAAATTTCTTAGTGCACTGTTACAGTACTTTCCTCTTGTGCTATTGGAATTCAAAGTTTATCAGGTGCTTTATAAGAACCAAATAATCTTCAAATTTAAAATGCCGAGGATGTCTTATGAAGGAGCCAAAATAGTTCAGGAAACGAGAAGCTGTCAATTTGAAAACTGCATTCACTTTTTATTTATGTTATTTCCACCGAACTCTTTAGTCATGTCAAACACTAAAACGTAGATACCTATTACAGATTTGAATTGGTCAGGTTCAAACTAAGTATAGTCCTATAACTCCTGACATTGTGTTTTTATTTTCTTAGTACTAGGCGAACCTTACAGACAATTGCAAGGAAGAAATCGTATTCAAAACATGTTGCACCAAACAGCCAGGGTACATCAACAAATCAGAATAGGGAATGGTGGAATCATTGTAGCAAGACATTCTGAGGGGTATAATGTTGCTCATGGTCGTTTGCAGTCCCCACTGTCTCAACTATCGCTAGATATGAAAGCTAGCTTGCCAAGGTAACTAGTATTCTATAAATTTCCTATCATACTGCATATAATCACCTACTCTCCTTACTGTTGTGGTATGCTTTAAGGGAGAAGTTGATCGTACTTGTTCTTTGAAGTTAAAGGAGAGATTTCTCAGTTAGCAATGGCCTAGTAAATTTTGCCAACATTAGTAGTGGCACTTTGGAAAAAATAGCAAGCGCTTCTTATTCATGTTGCTCTCCCTCTTTCACTGTAACAGGCAGCAGTGGTACTGGCCTACTAATCAGCATGCCGTAACAAGGCCAACTTACCTGATGAGCGAAGATCTGGGACGAAACAAGGGTTCGACAACCTCAACCACCTTCCAAGGTCAAAGCAAGGTATCAGCTTCAAACCAAAGTCATCCAATGAATACAAGCATGCGAATCGGACCAATTAGACCTAGCCAATTCCTTGAGGAAAAGAGATGGCCTCCATTTGAAATGATTAGTGGTGGATGGAAAGTAAAAAGCACTCCTACTGGTATTACTTGGGACAACGACGACACCAACTTCGTTAAGGAAGCATGCAATGCGAGGCCAAGTGAATGGAACCTTCTAAACAAGACGAAGGTTAGGCAATTGCAATCAGACTCGGAAAATGTTCTCAGCAATTCCGATAGCTTCAGACCCGAGTTTGAGCCCCCATTTCGGCTTGAGGTAACTTCTAAGTTTGTGAAATAACTTCGCACATGTTAACAACAACTTTAGTTTCCTCTTTGATTTATTTATTTTTCACTGCACAGGAAACCTGATTTCTTCTTCTCTCTACGCTTTTATTTTATTTGTTTCTCTCGAAAATGCAGCTGAATCAAGATAAAATGTTGAAGGGCAAACAAGGGTTTCCTGATCTTCAGCTAAGACTTAGCCAGAGAGTTGGGAAAGACAATGATGGTGAGAGTACTCATGGGGAAGGAACACATGAAATTAGCACTACGCTTTCTCTCTCCTAGCTCATACTGTCAAGGATACTTCCGCCATCTTCTTACAAACTCATACAAATTACAGATAAAAATAAGCATTGATGCAACATAACAAGGCCGAAATGAGAATAAGTCATTGGATCTGGCTAGGTATAATAATCTCCATAGAAATGACATCAGTTAGTTCTTGGCTTAGAGCCTTTAGAAGCATATAATGCTTTCAGTACATTTGAGTTTCACTTTAGATATTCTAGGGGTACATCCAATATTATCCTTATGCTCGACTCCTGTGTCTACACATATTCTTTCACAGACAAGGTCTGGAGTAAATAAGCTGCAACTTGGGATCTGTGTGATAACTCACCCAAGTTTAGAAGGTTTCATTTCCTCTGATGATTATCTAGACATAAGTCAGATGTCAGAAAACAGATGTAGAGACCTACAATTAGCCATCTCATTAGACACTCGAGAGACCCGCAGTTGATGTGGAAGGCATAACTCAACATGCCTTTCTTGTTAGGTATTAAGAGGCCTCAAACACATCCCATATTCTCTTGAAGATAAATGAAGAGGAGGATAAATACCCCGAAATGATTTTTATTCTACTTGATAGAGGACAATGACTGAAGTACTCGAGTAATCGTAAGCTGTAATTATGCTTCTAGTCTTCAAGTGTTCTATTCACTTGTTTGCGTCATATTTTAACTTCCATATCACAAGTAAATCTAATAACCGACATTTAAGATAAATCTGATATAAATTCGAAAATAGTTATTCCCAAAATAACATTTATCTCCAACATTGACTAATAGTCCAAATTCATGCAAGACCCTTAACTCAGTGTATTTGAAATAAATTGGAATAGACATTATTAAATGAAGTTTAGTATCGAATTTCTCTCCCCCGTTAAACTTCATCGTTGTGATTCTAAGAAACTCCTCTGACATTTGAGATATTTTGATTTTAAGGAGCTTATAGAAATATAAATAAGCAACTTGTTCTTGCGTCATCAGGAAGTAGAGCATGAAATGCACCTTTTTGTTAATACGATTGCTTTGATCATGGAGAATGCTAGATTCCTAGCTCATGCCACAGTCTTCGTCTACAAGAATATATGTTGCTCTTCTTTTGATATATGAAGTTCTTACAGCAAATTACTTGACAAATACACATCACCATGGCAACATACTTAGCAAGTAGAGATTTTATTTCTTTCAAGACGTAAAATTCACTCCTATTGGGCTTAAAAAAACCTAGTTTTTCTTTTTTTATCATCAAACTCTTGTATTGGCTAGTGCCTAAATCAGTTAGTAGTTAACATTGTTTTTGGTCCCAGATTCTATACTCAACCCTCTTCTCCCTTTACTTACTTTCAAGAAAAAAAAAAAAAAAATTCTTCAGTCCAATCTCAATAACTTATAAATGTGAAGTATCTAGAAAATAATTAAAATAACCATGATTAATTGTACTCTTGACATTTGCAGCCTCCTTCAAATGGAACAAAGTTAGAGGTTCTTTATGATTCAACTCCTAAACGAGTGTTAACTTTGTGCAAATTAAAATATCTTCATTCTCAAAAATATTGAGTCCACCTTTCCACCGTCCCGTGCTTTGGTAATTTAATTCCACGCTTATGTTAAAGAACACGCTTATCATAATAATTTACAGATCTATTGTCCTGAAGGTTCCCTTTGTGATTTCTTACGGTATCTAAGGCTTGCTTAATTTTAGGACTTGAAGAATATCCACCTTTTCTCATAATGTCACCTGAACTTACCGCCATTAACAGTGGAGTTGGTTATTATTGAACAAATGAAGGTGGCATGCTGAATTTTTACACCACCAACTGGCTTCATCAGACTTAACATATCTAGTAATCATTTACGACTTGTGGCATTTACATCTCGAATCATAGCCAACAAAGTTTCTCATTCTTGAAGTGATTTTTATCATATGTATGTGCACAAGAAAACCTTGGGAAACGTGCAAAAGAAAAGACATGTAGTTATCAGTCATATTCTGTATCTTATGGAGTTGTACCTCGCAAATTTTAAGTGGCGTTTCGATTTGGCAAAGTATAATACAATCGATAAAATTAAGCCCAAAATTCTTTGGGGGAGTTCCGAAGTTTCATCATCTTCGAATGTCAGAAGATGGTAATTGTACTTTGTGAACAGATATTTTGAATTTTTTTATACTTATCGATTGTATTATGTCAAATGGCTTTGAAATTATAAACAGTTTTTTCTTTTAACAAGAGTCTTGAGTAAAAAAGGAAATGCTTTAAATGCCTTTGAGAAAAAAAAAACTTTTGTTTCACTAAGATCTTCAATGAAAAGAAGAAAGAATCTGATCTTACTAAATGGTGATGTATCAATTGAATCATCAGTGTCGCAATGAATAAGTTGAAAAGGCTACTGCTATTGTACCAGTCAATTTGGAAAAGTCTTTCCAAGAAACCTTTCTTTTTTAATTAATTTATTTAGAAGACAACATCACAACTTACTTGGATTGTCTATTGAGGCGAAAATTATTTCTTTATCTATTCTTTAGTTAATTCCAATCTAGATCTCCAATAAAAATCTTCAAATATTTAACCAAGTTAGATCCAACGTTGAGGAAGAGCAATCAGTTTCTTGTAATTGGACTTTCGGCTATCAAATTTACCAAACTATCTCTTACCAAACAATTATGGCTTTTTTCAATAATACCTCTATCTACTTTTAATAATTAGCCCATAGTCCGTATATTACATGTTATGATCGTACATAATACATGTTAGTATTAAATTGTACCACCATTTTTCCAAGAGAGTTTATATCATATAATTTTCCATGTATCACAACCTTAAGAAGAAAAATCTTTGTTATATCATCCTTGCTTTTTTATTCATCCTAACTTAAAACTTTCCTTTTTGATTTACATCTATATATTTGCTTGCCACATTGCCAAGATACCACATATTATTTTCTCCGCTTTCTTCTCATTTGTGAACAATATTAAAACTGGAGAGCTTAAATATGTTGAATGATCATAACTTTCAAGAGTACAAGTTTTGCAATGACCTTAGTGTATCTTTCAAGGCCATATTATATCAAATTTGGAGGAAAAGAAATATAAGAAGATTTAGTAATAAAAGTCTAGACAATTTGACCATTATTGCTAAAATCAAGAAGGACATGAGAGGGAAGATTTTATCTATTATAGGAGTAAAGCCTATAAATTGTAATAAGTTCTTGCAAAAATTTTGGAATTTGCCAAATGCAGTGTTTGAGCCTAAATGATAATGTTGTAACTAAACAATCTTGTAATTTTGTATGGTGATATATATTTTTGACCTTTCATATATAAAAAAAAAGGCTTTAAATCTTAATTCTACACATAGTTGGCCTTTTCCGTGAGCATTATAAGTATCACTTCTAGAATTCAAAATTAATGCTCACTTTTATCAAGTGCAGACTTTCTCAAAATTGTCAATATGAATTCCTTGAGAAATAGCATAGTCCATGACCTCCTTACAATTTTCAAGAGAAACATTCAAAAGAGTTGGTAATTTGGAATGTCCTAACGTTTGAGCATAAAAAAATTCATAGAATAAATAAAGAAGAGATCAAATAACATCCACATCCTTACATTGTGTCTTCACTAGAACTAGATTGGAAAATAATTGTTGGTACACATTTTCTTCATGACAAATGAAACAACTTGATTATAGTATTCTTCTAAAATTTAGGAACCTTGATCTATCACAAAATATTGCCAACATACATCATAATTTCTTGTTATAATGCTTATAATGGATTACATATGACTAAGTTGACCTAACATATCTCCTTAGATGTAGAAGGACTACAAGAAGAGCCAATATATAGCTCTACAATACGGTGAAAGCACTAATTCATGCTTTAAAGTCATTATGACTTGCAAATCAAACAAATATCGTAAATAATTTTAGTGAAATCTCATTTGGTTGGGTAAATATCATTATAATCTCACTATGCTAGTCAACTTTCAATTGATTGGATGATTAAGGCTAATAAGAGTAAAAGTTTTGTAGCAACTTTGCTAAATGTATCTTATAAAACTATATTGTATCACATTTTGAATAAAATGAAGAGAAGAATATTCAATAATAAAAGCCTAAACAATATGACTATTGTTGCAAATATTAAAGATGTGGGAGGTAAGATTTTATTAATTAAGGGAGTGCAACTTATAAATTGTAATAAGTTTTTGTTTAAGCTTTAAAATTGTTCAAAACATAGTTTTTAAGCCTAAATGGTGATGATGTAACTGAACAATTTTATATTTCATTTGGTGATATTTAATACCTAATATTTCACTAGAAAAAAATCTAAAATAAACATTAATTGGCCTTGCATCGACCATGATGAGGAATATTTTCCAAAACTTAGCAAAGAAGATGTCCCCATCCCAGTTATGGACAATAGCTACACTAATTATGACAAGGCTTCCTATGGGACCATGAAGTCCTACAGTATGTATGAATGATAAACCAACAACATTGTACTAAGTTGACTTAGTGAATCGTTTGGTACTATCATGACTTGAACTGATGTCCACCTTTTGGCCTTTTGCTCTTTTACTTTTTTGTAACTATGGCCCCACTTGAAACAAGGGGATTTAATTAGTTAGTTTGATCGTGAAAAGTTATAGATCAAAGTTAGTCTTTTATCTTAATAATTTGAAGCATCTTTTTGGTTTCACTTATCCACCTTCCACCTATACTTGCTTTTATAAATCATGTCTTGTAAAAGGTTGTATCCTTTCTTAAACATTGTAAACATAAGCATTTTTGTTAGCATTAAACTTACAAAAGAAAATTACTTACCATGGATGACTCAAATTAAATCCTTAACACAAACTTAGAAATTGGTAGGCTTTCGTACTAAAGAAATTCCCTCACCATCACGTGTTAGAGATGAGAAGAATATAACCTACACTTTGAAGCCTAGGCACAAAAGGATGCCTTGTTCAAGTCATGGATAAACAACACTCTTTTTGAGGAAGCTCTTGGTGTCATTTTTGAGTTTACAACAATGGCTTAAGTCTGGGACACTTTAGCTTCCCACTTTGCTTAAAGAGTAAAAGCTTAGGAATTTCATATGCTCTTCTAACCCCATAACCTTCACAAAGAGGGAAAAAAACTCTTTCAAAATTCCTATATGAATTTAAAGGCTGATTTAATTAACTCAATTTTATTGGAAAAACCTTGATTGACTCCCCAAAAAAATTCAAACTCCTCAGTAGTCTTGGACACAAATATAATTCCTTCAAAACCATAATATTCAAACCTCTAATTCCTTAAGTTAATGAAATGGTCTCTTAGCTTCAAGCTTATGAAGCTTAAGAGAACATATACTTAAACCTATCGTCCTACATGATTACAACCTTCTTATCCTAAAGGAAATTAAGGGGAGGACACAATGGAGGTCATGAACAAGGATCCTTATCTAGCTTTTTTCCTCTCAAGGAAAAGGATTTGGTCCCTCTACAACAAGTTGACATTGTCAAATTCTCCATAATCAAACAAATTAAAACTCACATGCATAAGGTAAGCCCTTAGGCACTCCAACTATCATTGAAAATCACCAACCTATTGTTCGCCATATTTGTGGAAAATGTGAGCACATAACTATTGAGTGTTGGAAGTTTTGACCATAACTTTCAAACTGAAAATATTACAAAGGTATTGGTAGCATTGTGAATAATAGAGCATGTCTATTATGAATGGATAACTAACTCTAGAGCCTTTTATCATCTTGTAGACTTTATTGGTAAGCTCCCAATATTCTTCCCTTACAAAGGTTCAGAAGACATTTTGGTTGGTAATGGAGAGTGGTTATGGATAATGCACATCGGGAGCACAAGGCTTTAGAATGAAAAACTTAAGCTTAACTACATCTTGATTATCCATGTTTGGTCTTGATTACCCATATTTGGTGAAATTTGATAAACATTCTTTGTTGTGAAGGGCTTGATAATACAGGAAATCCTCTTTATAAGCCATAAATGAAGCGATATCTATGTGCTACCAAGCAAGAAAGTGGAAGCCCACTTCTATTATCAACAAACAATAGATGGTAGCAAATGGCATGAGATTGGATCACACCAAATTTAAAAATTTGAAGCTTTTTCTTGAAAAAAAAAAAGAATAAAAGGAGAAATGTATTAGAATAAAAAATACACACCAACGTACTTATGGCTTGCAAGAGTCACCTTTTGCCATTTGGAAGCTCCTCCTATAAGTCAACAATCCCACGTGAAAAAGTGCATGGTAATCTTTAGGGACCTTTTTTTGTTTTGTTTGGTCAGAAATATGCGTGCTATGTAATATATTTATGGGCAATTGTTTGTTTATTTGGTCAAAAATATGAATACCAATAAGAAATTTGCTTATATGAAATTTTTGTTGACTTTAAGATAATGGTTGAATGACGATTTGATAGTAAAATTAAGATTTCGCAATAAGACAAAGGAAGCCAATATACAAGAAAAGAATAAGCTAACTTTGTTAAGTGGGAAGGAATAATAGATTAATTTTTGTGCCCATATACCCCACAACAAAATGGGAAAAAAAAAATCGATATATTGTGGAGCTTGGATGTTCAATGATGCACAATGCTATGTATTTCCAAAATATTAGGTAAAAATCTTTTTGATAGCAACATATCTCATCAATAGAATGTTTTCTAGAACTTTGAGCAACAAGTTCCCCTTTGAAGTATTATAAAAGCACCCTCCAAAATTTAACTTCCTAAGAGTTGTCACCACCCAATGCTTTCCATGTCTTAGCATTACACTCATAGATAAACTAATTGTAAAATTTATTCCTTATGTTTTTATTGGTTACAATACCAAACATAAAGGTTATTGTTGTTTGTGAATTCTAATTGGAAAGGTCTTTGTCTCTAGACATGTAACGTTAAATGAGCAAGTATTTCTATTTGCTGCTCAAGGTCATGCTGGAATCCCTCATGATATGCTCTAAATGAATAGTCTCAAAATGTTAACTCGAATTGTCCTATGTCTAATGACAAGGAGTAGATGGATGACGGGATGCCCAACTTTATATAGGCGCTGACTGCCTAGTGAACTGCCAGATTATGTACAAACATAGGATTTGGAAGGGAACATGGAACCTTCATGTCACGATCTAGGCAACGAGAACTCACCTTCACACCTGACACATGGTGAGATAGAAAATTCAGCATTTGGCCTTAACCTTGCGTCATCTCCCCACCCGACTTCTGCAACAAAGTAAACTCAATCCCTCGCCTCGCCCGTGCATCATCTAGTCACCCAAAACATGTAGCACGAATCAACTCATGTGAGAATAGATCAACAAGTTACCCCTTTTACGCATGCCATTACAAATTAGCGTGCAATAGATGAGGATCAAGGACACAGAAATCAGTTTGACCCCAGTCAATTGTTGTCTCTGGACCGAATTCATGCATCTCTTCTCATTAGTGCATCACCCAATAATGCAAAACAAACAAGATTATCTAGCTTGTGTGAGGGACAACAGCAAAATTGGTTTCCACCTTCACTTGTGTAGGAGCCAATTAAGAAGAATCAAGGACACACTGATCAACTCAAGCATGTAACACGAAAGAATTTTCAAAAAATGTGACGCAACAATGTGGATTCATCCCCACCTCTAACTCATGCCAAATGAACATCACCAAAGAATGATCTAATCGATGTTATACTACAATCATCTGCCTAGAAAACTGTAGTATTACTGACCAGAAAATCCACTCATGCCAACCCATATTAAAAGGACAAAATTTCATATGATATTGTACCAAAACTGCCTATATAGGACACTCCAGTATCACCAATAAATCCATCCACTCGTGCCAATTCTAATTGAAAGGACACCATTTCATCTAACACAGTCATCGCAGGAGGTTCACACTCGTGTTAGAATAATGGGGAAGTTAAATCCCATGATGCGATATGCGAGTGATGATCCTTTATTAAACCCATCAACCTCCATGACATCGTGTGATTAGCCAAAAGCCATGGCCTTCAGCTGCTTTGCCCTTTGATCCTTTTTGCTTGAGACATCAGGCTTATAGAGTTAATTCAGCCCACATACTGATGTTCTGATAAATATTCCATGAAGTAATAAAATAGTATTCCAATAAATATTTTTTTTGAAGACATGTGGAATATTTAACAAGTATACTTATAATATCATGGAAATACTAAACTTAATAAAATTATAGAAATATTCATGAAGCCCAAATAAATTATTTATTTAATAAATATAATGCTTAGACAATGAAAACATTAAATCCACCAATATCTAATTTTCATACTAAACTCATCATAAAAAAATTGAACACATATAACTCAACAGCATGGACCCTACAATTTAGAAGCCCAAGCCCCGTTTGCACGTGGACATGACCTTCATTGACCCACAAGGCCAGCTCTTCTTGTCCGTCTGCCCTTCCTGTGTAGTACACCACCCTAGCCAGGCCACATCGTGCAGTGTCCAAACTACCCGGGCTCGTGCTAGAAGTCAAGCCCAAGCCATAAGTCAAAGAGTTCAAATAGCCATTAACCGTTCCTGCATCAACCATGATGAGGAATATTTTGCAAAAGTCAGCAAAGATCATGTATACATCTTGGTTATGGAGAACAGCTACATCGGCTATGACAAAGCTTCCTCTCATGGTACAATGGAGTCCTATGATTTGTATGAATGTAAACCAACAACATTGTACTAAGTTGACATGGTAGAATCAACTTGTACTATCATTACTTGTACTGATGTCTATCTTTCGGCTTTTTGCCCTTTTGTAATCGCGAGCCCACTCTACATAAGGGGAGGTAACCTTTTAGTTTGTGTATGAAGAATAATAGATTGAAGTCAGCCTTTTCTCTCAACTATTTGAAACATCTTTTGAGATTGGGCGAGATATCACTCTAACACTGTTATGGCTGAGACATAAATCTGGTGGCCAAAATATTGTCGTGGTTAAGACTTGTTTGTTTTGTTGTTTGTGCTGAAATATGAGTGAAATTATTGGTACATGGTTTGGATCTTATATGCCCTTGGACAAAGTTTAATATTGTTTTGGGTGGGGCGTTGGATTAGGAAATTTACCTTTTTACTCCATGACTAAACCAGAAGAAGAAACTCAACCATCATGATGACCATAGATAGAGTGAACCAGTTGTGGTTAGCTTCTACAGAATTTTGTAAAAATTTCTATAAGAATAAAAGAAGATCAATTGTGTCATTCAGTTAGATCCCAGTATCCAAAACCACTATCTTTATGATAAGATGGCTTATAATCATCCCCTCAATTAAGGAAGACTTGGTACCACGTTGATGACGGGATCATCTCCCAAATATAGGGATGAGCATGAGTTACCCATAACCACCACCATGGTTAGGTTAGGTCACCTAACTTAGAATCTTCTTCTTATATTATCACAGTTTTTATTTCTTTGAGGGATGTAACTATGGTTTTACAATAATTTCTCCACAAATTTTGACCAAAGTATTGAAATTGAAATATTCCTAAACTTAGATCTTAGGTATATCAAAATAAAATATGACATGAATATGTATACAAACACAAGAGGTATGAGATGAAATGTTCCTTTATTTAAAAGCGGATCATACGGCACATAGAAAATATTTGGCTTATTGATTGTATAAGTGGTTCTGTCCAGTTTATAGCGGGAAGAATCTTGTATTTTTTTGATTGAAGGTCGACCGCATCAAAAGAAGGAAGAAGTTTGGGAAATTATGTTCATAGCATAGAGTGCAGAAAAGACAAGGGATTGCAGCCACAATAAACCCCAACTACGTGCAGCACAAAAACATTTAAGTACACCCATCTTGCAATATGCTATCCACAGCAGCCTGAACATAATAAAAGCAATGAGACTACGGAGAGGCTCAGTTTCTTTTAGAACCCTCCTTCTCAACAAATATCGACGACCTAGACCGAACCAAAAAGAAAAAGGAAAAGAAAAAGAAAATACAGAAAACATGGTTGGCCTTTCGAGTTATTTTACAAAGATCAAACGTGAATTCCATAAAAGTCGAGCCATTCAGCATTTAGAATCTGCCCAAAAATCTAAAAATCCAGAAAGCGTAGAGATGATGCGAAATTTTGCCAAGACAAAGTATCCAAGGAAGCTATATCTCCAGATATGAGGTGAAACACTGCCATGAGGGAGTATCCACGTATCCAACGAAGCTATATCTCCATTATTTGCCAAACAATAACTCCACTAGTTCCTATAGATATAACAGCCAAGAAAAACGAAAACAGTAGAAAATGGATAGGGACGTTACAAGTATTACTGGCTCTGACCTCTGTACTCTTAAGGGAACAACGATAATAGTTATCCAAAAAAAAAAAAAAAGAACAAGAAAAATGGTCAAAATTTGATTAAAATTTGAACCACACACATCTTACCTAACAAATCATGAGAAAAATGGTGTAGGAGAGCCTCCAGATGAAATGAAGGGATGGATGAACAATACTACATTTACTATTCCAAAAGAGTAATTTTCCAAACAGGAACATGACCTTTGGGACTTCTACATCTGAGTTTTGGATTGCTGAGAAACATGAGTAACTAATTCCTGTCAAGAACAAGAAAAATAAAAATTAGTATTCCTTTTCTCTTAGCAGTATATCTCTAATTGTAGATAAACCAAGAAATAGAAGAGTAATGCCATCACCTCAGAATAACGAACATGATCATGATGCGAATGAGAAGTTTTTACAATGGTTTCCCACTTGGAACTAGTGGAGGATCTCTTAGGAGCATGCTTTTTTGGATGCACAGGAGTGCCAAGATTCGAATGTGAAAACAGATTTCGAGAGGAAATTGAAGGCAGTGTACGCCAAAGCCAAGACTCAGAAGGTGACTTGGGTAAAGGAGGGGCAGCAGGGTTTTTTAAAGAACTAGAATCAGTGTTTCCTGGATCATCTACTTCGTGGATGTGATCACTGTTGATATTTCGATTTCCTTCAGTAGCCACTTTTGAGCATTCCAAGGACCTAGTTCTTATACCAAGTCCTTCGTCCTGTCCAGAGCCAACTATCATGACATCTTGGCCTTTAAGATGCGGTATTTCAGAGATTGAAGATGAATTGGCATCAATGGACACAGAGGATTCCATTACGCCCCCTTCCGTTGAAACATTTGGGAGGAAAGATTCAGCATTAGTGGTTTCTTCCAACCCTTTGCTCTTTTGTGAGGTAGCTAAGTCCTCACGAGCAGAGTCTATAGATCCCTTGGTCTCCAAGGATCTTGAACTTGCGAATAATATTTCTTCAGTATTTACAGTGTCTACATACAATGTCTTCTCAACTGCAGGAATCGTTGAGCCTGACCCTAGTTTATTTTTTTTAGGGCCTTCAACATACGGATTGAACCTGTTGGCTTTGATATCCTCGACCTTTTTGGGAACACCAAGAAAGCTGACTCCGTGAAAGGGAGACTGAGGTGCTTTGTTCCTGTAGGGAGAAACTCCAGCACGCGGCGAACCACTGTAGGGAATTAACTTACCTGTTGTTTGCAGTTCTCCAGAACGTGTAAACCGACTGAATTCACCATTCTGCTTTCTATCAATCTTTACTAGTTCAGCTGATTTAGCTCCATAGCTCAACTTAGAATTATGAATAGCATCCCGAGAATGCTGAAAAGGGGCAAGACGCAACAGGTCAATATGATTTCTGTAATTCAACACACGACAATCCAGAATAAATATAGAAAGGAAAATGGAAATGTTCACCTTTTGGGCAATTTGAGTGTGAGATCTAATATAAGCGGCTTTGCCTGGTCTTCTAGCTTCACGGATGGAAGACACAGGAGCCTGGGTCCTATTTCTTAACCCTGGAACTGGATTTAATAGGCACAGAGAATTCTTGAAGCATAATGATGGGAACAACCCACAACCTTTGGCTGAAATATTGCCAGAATTTTCATAGTCATCTTCTTCATCTTCATCTTCACTTTCTTCTACATCTTTGTTTTGGTTATACAGTGGTAGAAGGTCGGACTTACTTTGTTTCAGTAAGGGCCTCCTATCCCCACTAGCCACTCTTTCAACTTGTCTAGGTTGCTCGGGTGGGATGTCTTGCTTCCTCGAAGCATATCGATGTGGCTCTAGAGCCATTGCCCTTGCAGCGGGCAAGAAGCGGTTCATCATAAAATCCATAGTTTGTGGGTCTGTAGAGAAGGTACCAGATGGCTTGAACCCAGGAACGCCAGAGCCGCTCACACCGCTTGCACAATAGTTCATGGAGAATGAATCTGTAGGAGACAATGTGTCAAGTGCGTCAGAGTAAACATCATTCCCATCATCTGAATCCGAGTCCCCTTTCTCATTTACCCCCTCTTTGGAGTACTCCAATCTTAAGACATTGTCGTTTGGAGAATATGCTTCAGTTTTGAAACTAAACCTATTTGTGTCTTCACTTTCCTTTACCGGAGGTTGTTTCTGATGATCCAAAAACCTTCCAGGAGGCAGCCTTGGAGAAGCAGAGGCCTCCTCAAGAGGCTGGGGGACAGGTCCAATGCCATCCTTGACTATTCCAGGAATCTGTTCCCAGTTAAAAGGCACTGCAACAGGTTCCGTCACCTGGTCCAACTCGAAATTTGATCTATGAAGAGGATGAGCAAGACGGCTGTTGGGCAAGGGATTCTCAATTATTTTTCTATTCCTCCTATCTTCAGGTGCTGATGGTGAAGAAAAACGCCTCACAGACAGAAGAGGCGCATTTAAATTCAACTTTCTTTCCCCCATCAGAATTAAAACCAAGCAATTAAATGCAGTCCCTCTCAATACACAGTTCCAGAAGTGAGAAAAATTTCATAGACCGTGAAGAGACGACGCAAGTATCATCACAAATCCCTCCAAATGCGCTCTTTTCCACAGAATCTGAAGTTACAGAAACTATAATCATGTCAGATAACTCGAATTGCTTTGATTTTCAGAGTTCACAGCACTCAGCCTAGGTAGGAAAAAAAATAAATTGTAGGAAGGTAGCAAAACAGAGAAAGATTAAGTACTGAATATTATATTTCTCAAAATTTGAGATATAGGATAAGAATTTATAAGCAACTAAGCTGCACTGTCGAAAATCAAAGCCAATAGAAACAAGAAACTTAAAACATCTTTTCCTTCATCTCTTTGAATTGCTGCATCTCAGCATTGAGTAAAAAAGAAGAATAAACTGATTCCGAAGTACAACAACCCATTGACAATCAAACCCACGTCAGAAAACTCGAATTCCTAAGTTTACCCGTAGAAGACCTTGACAGTTAATTATAAACAGCTAAACAAAACGGGGGTAGATCAGATAACCTAAGCTTTCACCAACCATACGACAGTCATATCAATGGCAGAGACAGTGTTCCTCGAGTAAAAAAGGGAAAGTAAAAAAGAATAAAAGTACCGAACGACGAATAGAACCCCTTGAATTTCTTCGTAAGTATAATATCAACTAACACAAAACCTGAGAACGAGAAAGATCAGGTACTGTGTTGCCCAAAAGTGAATTCATTTTCATCCGTCACAAACCAAAAATGAAAACTGGGAAAGAAATCTCTGAACGTTCCGAGAGAAGAACCCAGACTTTCCCAGCCAAAAAAGTAAAGACAAAGATCAAGTACTGTAACAATCGGCAGTCACTTACTAGATTTTTCTTTCTTGTTGGATATACCAACAAAGATCGCTCTTCTCCGTCAGACGGCCACCGTAATAATGCCGGAGAGTTCGGAGGAATGAGTGAGAACGAAGAAAAGGTAGAGAGAGACAGAACAGAGTGTGCTTTTGCTTTCTTCGTACATGCGGCCAGAGGGAGTGCAGTAACTGTGTAACCGGACTCGGGGAAGCATATCCAACGACAGGAAAATGCTAAATGTAAAATCATCGGATGAGTGAAACAGTTAAGGTTAGAGTGGAATGGTCACGGATGAACAGTTGAGAGAAACGGGGGTGTCGGGAGGTGTCAGTCCAGATTACCCGGATCGGACCGACGTACTTAAAGTGACACGTGTTGCTTTGGCTTTGGACTGGGTTTGTCCACGCCACAATAATCTAATCATTGACCATGATCTTGATTGCCAAACTTCAAGATTCTCCTTTGGAGGTAAGGTTTCACGTAGAAGCCAAGTGTAGGGAATAAATGATTAAAAGGCCATGGGACGTCCGACAAGTCAAACCCTGTTGGCCTGAGGCCACGGGATTGCTATGGCTTTGGATTTTAATTTTTATCTTGGGATCTGGATAGGGTATTCCGATGGACTCCTGCAGGAAACATGCCCAACAACTACCATGATTAACAACATCAGTAAAAGTTCATGAAATGTTAATCGATTTTGTTACATAACATGGTTACTGCTGGGCCCAAGGGGCCTCTCCTAAAACAAAATTCTACTCCTTTTTTCTGCTTTTCACACAAAAAGCGAAAGAAGCCTAAAGATTGGGGACAAGTTTGAAAAGAAAAAGTGTAAATGCTATTTATATTTGCAAGAGAAAATAAAAGAAACCCCATTTATTCGTAATAAATAACGATCACTCTCTTTTATTTCTCGATATTCCCCTTAACTTACGCAAGGGATGATGTTTGAAGGAACCCAAATGACTTTTGGGACCACTCTTGTGGTGGCCTCTCTGATTTCGGCGGTCGGCCATTATTGACTCTGGTACAAGAACTGGTATCGTGAAAAGGACAAGTCAGTCAACTATTGGTTTTAAATATGACATTCTTTACTTGTGAATAAAATAATATAATTAATGTGCATTACTTTATTAGGTTCCTCAATTGTATTGGGTTTTTCTAATTGCGTTAGATTTAGTATTTTCCTTATATAGCACATCAATTGACCATATAAGGATAGGTCCGAATCTGTATATATAAAGGCATCACAAATTTGATATAATTGAATTTTCTCATTTGCTGGCCTTATGTTTTTCTTTTTTCTTACTATATAAAAACATTATATTGAAAATAATATAAGATAAAACATTTTTGTAAAAAAAAAAAATTACGCCTAAATTGACCATTTAAGTAGGATGAACATTATAGTATTGTGCACCAAAACTCAATTCAATGAAACATAGTACAGAGGACCAAAATATTGTTTCCATACATCATCCGGAGAAAATGTGGGTTTTCTCCTTTTTAATCTTCTCTGTCCGGTTTTCTTACATAATATGTTCAGAATCCATAAAAACACCCGTCATAGCAGTAATGAGACGATGCCTGTCCTTGAAGAGATTGAAATTGCAAGACTAACAACAACCAGCACACTTCGCTACAAACAACAAATTGGTTCCTTTCCTCAACGCAATGCAGCAAACCGGTTCCTCTTCCACTGGAGAGGTTGGTATTGCTTCTCGGTTTGTCCCGGTTTGTTCCATGGGAACTTGTGCTTAGCCATCTTTCGCTTCTTTGCTGCTACTCCCAAGTAATCTCCAGAGTTCTACACAACAAAATTTGGAAGAGAAAATCAGTGCAATTCGAACCAATTGTTTGCAGCTGCTTAGACTAAAAGTTAGTGAACGCATACCTTGAGACAGAGCCCTTCGTCCACATCACAAATGGGGTAATCACCTGGGCAGCAGTACTCAGTTCCAGTACAACAAACAGCATCTTCGTATTCACAGCAGCCGTAAAGGAAGCAGATATCCAATAATTCAAATATACAGCAGCATGTCTCGTCACTTTCACAATAGGAGAAGTCTCCACATTCACTGGGTGATGGAGAAGGAGGGGGAGGTGGCGGCGGCGTAACTGGCGTAGGCGGTGGTGGTGGCGGTGGCGGTGTAACTGGCGTAGGTGGAGAAGTTGGAGATGGTGCAGAAGACTCCTTCGTTGGATGTGAAGCCATGGCATTAATGGCGCAGACTCCGTATTCTAAATCAGTATTCCTTCTGATATAAAAGTATCCCTCTAATCCCCAATCTGTTCCCCATGAATTCTTCACTATCCAGTAATCTTCACCATTTTCAGAGCCATAGCCCACTATTAAAACTGCATGGTCAATGTCATCTGGATTATCCGAACAATCTCCATCGTAGATACCCTGCCAAGATGATATCATTTTTCAGTCCTACTAAACACAAACCTATTTTCCAATTCCAAAATTTCCAGCTGAACATATTAGCTTAATGAGCGGAGATTAGCCTTACACCGGTGTATAGTTGAAAGTCTATTGCAGAGCCATCCATACCCACACTGATGGGCTGCTTGACTGTCGCACACAAGAGAGCGCTGTCGGATTCTGCCACATCTTCATAGCCATCAATGGTTACTGCTTTGTTTTCCTCCTGATTGACAGAAGAAAATGGCAATGTCTTGAGATGCTTATGTTGTATGAAAGAATACTCATAATGAAAATATGGTAGCAAGGGAAGAACCAAACCTTGGTGGTGTTGCAGGTGCCATCCTCCCCTGTGTAAGGATAATCAGATTCCGTGTCAATCCCACCATTGCTTATGACCCATTCAAAGGCATAGTCCATATAGCCTCCGTCACATCCTTCGTTGGTTGTATCACAATCCACAAGCTCTTGCTCTGAAAGGCTAATAAGGTCCCCTGTAACTATGGCGTTTATTCCCTCTATAGCACCAGTTGTGGAGAATGACCAACAACTTCCTGTGAACATAAGCGAATTGAAATGAATATGAACTGCCAATGATCAAAATTTTTTGACAAATAAATCACGAAGGAAGAAGGAAACAGAGGATGATTTTTTGTGAATCGCTTCCATGAAGTTCTACTTAAGTTGTAGCAATCATTATACATCCTTGGGCTTGGAACCATCCCCTCATTAAATCTTAAATCTATTTAAAGTGGAGAAAAGAAGCACATGTTTTGCTTGTTGCAAACAGGAATAACATCTTAGAAGAAGAAATGAGTCACATAATTGAGCAGTTTTGGATAAGTATGAAATGGTCAGGTAGATTTGGTAATGTGCTGAGAATAGAAGGCTCTATTTTGAAGACTAGTCTTCTCATTTCTTTGTTTATTGATTTTTTTAACTTTCCACCAGCTGGATATTGTGGTAGTTGGTTTCATCTGCAATTCAGACCTTTTGGACTTTCTAGGAGGGCCACCAGGAGTATGGAAGGCCACAAGGAGTATGGAGATCCACAAGTCAAACAACTTTGGATCTAAGACGGATGCCTTTTCATTCTTCTTCTCTTTCAAGTATTCAGAAAACCGCCTTAGAAAAATAGGGTTTTAAGAAACATAACAAGCCACCACTTCCCATATCTGAAGGACTATTCTATCAGAAAATAAAGTTAGAAAGGAGGATAGAAAAAACAAAAAAAGTCACAGCTGGGGAAGAAATCAAAGTTGAAATTTAAAACTGCAGAAAGGATTGTAGAATTTGAGCCATTTGGTTTAGCCAGGTAGATAGTACAGCTAGGCATCCAAGAACCTGGACTCTGGCTGTGGCAAATTCAAGTCCAGGCCCACGCAGTACCTTACAAAAACATTTTACCCACTAGGCAGAGACGCAATGGTTAAACAGGATGTCATCACGAGTGAGCTTGAATCATCTCTGCAGGTGAAAAAGAACCTACTCATTTGGCTGGAATAGGTTGAAGAATACGTTGAGAAATCTATCTCATCTCTTCTGACACGACACTCGATCTTTCACTCGTAAATGACATCCACTAATCCCAAGTCGTTCTTCATATCATTTTCACTAAAACAGAGAGAATCCAAATCGAATCCTTTGAATTACTGTTTATGTCAGACCTCTTATTAGACTATGGCTCATCTCCGCTAGTTTTCACTCCGCCGCTAATTTATCTTGACACAGAAACTTCATTTCAACTATGAGAAAATCTAATCGACAATAGCAGTAGCTAAGGTCGCTGTTATTTATGAAAAAATAGATAAAAGGATCCGAAAATCTGATCGACAATAGCAGTCGTTAAGGTCAGTATAATGTATCAAAAAAATAGAGAAACGATTCGAAACATACCACAGGAGCCTTGGTCTTTAACAGCAGTCACAACCCCCTTGTTCCTCCAGTCCAAGGACGAAGGAGCGTCACAAGATTGCAGCTTTCTCTGCATGCTCCTGCTTATCAGTGTGTTACTCTTCTTGTTGATGGGCTTCTTCACCTTCGAAATGTACATCTGCTTGAACTCCTCATTACTCATATCGGCAAACCTGTTCAACCCCAAACGCTGTGCGTTGGGCGACTTTCTGTTTGCATTCTTCTCTATTATGTACTTCAAATTCCACCGGAAATTCCTGAATCTCTTCTCCGCCTCCTCTACGTGCTTGTACTCCCTCCTGTGCTCTGCCTTCCATTTAAGGAAGAGCTCGATGATTCGTTCCTCTGAAGGAACGTTGTCCAGGTCATGACCCAGTATCGAGTACTCACTCGGGAGGCTGAAAGAGAGGCATGTTAGTGAAGCCCAGATCGAAAACAGGATAGCCAGTTGAATTTTCAGGGAACCCATTTTCTCTATTGGGTTGCCAGTGGTGTTTGATCTACCTCCGTAGCCATCGTATATAAGCGTGGAAATACTAGTTGCATTGCCAAGCCTACCAGTCAGCGCAACAACATCTATACTTCTTTTTTCCGCCCTTTCATCTTTTGAAAGTTAACAAGAACAACCTGTAAACATCATGCTATCAAAAGACCCAAAAAACATTTGACTTCCCACAGCAATTTTCCTATTTTTGAGGGCATTTCGGTAGTTATAAGTTAGCTACAAGATAATTGAGAATAGATTAAGAGCTGAAGGGTTCTTATCCTGGCCACTTAAAAGTCTGCTTCTTGCCATACCAAATAATTTTGGTAACTCGTCTGCTATTCAGATGGTTTGACCTGTGAGTGCAAGACTTTAAGCAGAGACACCTAACAGTCAACCAATCTTCAAGCTTAGACAGGTTGTTTCTTGGACAGGCTGTGGCAATGGCAGATAAAATCCTAGCCCATGGAAGGGGCCGAACTCCCACCCTCTCCAGGAATGGGACAGGACTAGTCGATGTCCTCTAGTTTATGATGCCGGCGCAGGGGAATGAGAACCCAAAAGATCCGCCAGATAATGGCGCCCATTTGAAACTACATGCCTATTTGACATTAAAAACACCATGCCAGAAACTCTCCTCTTGACTCGGGTGGATCCAAGTTTGAAGATATTTGAGTATAGCACCTAAACAGTTTGGCACAATCAGCGCAGTGGTATTTCGTGTCATCAAGTCTAATGGCGCATCAGTATTGCCTTTTATATTTCTCTCTCCAATTTTGCTCTGTAAAGTAAAAACTAAAAGGAAAACAAGTTTGTTTGTTATCATGTAATGGAAACGATGCACATAAGTGTCAAATTCCAACAATATCGTAATCCTAATTTCTAATCAATTTTAAAAGACTAAGAAAGTGTTGAGGAAATAAATTATATTAAAGAGATATGATTTTTTAAGGTGATTTTTTAATATAAATTTATCTTTTAGCTTATGATTTAACTTTTAAGTTAGAATTTACAATTTTTAACATGGTTTTTGTTTTAATTCATGCACTTGCGGAAGGGAGAGATGTCAAGCCTCTAACCTATTGGCCTAGTAGGTCAATGATCTTCTTAGCTTACCGTTGAGCTATGAGAAAGTAGACTATGATATAATATTAGAATTTAAGTTAATTTATCTTAACTTTCATTCAATTTTAAGCACTTAAAATATATTTGATTTGCAGTGAAGTACTTGTTAAGTGAAACATCAGCTGTCCACCTCACACTTGCCATGCCAGCACCATCTGGTGTCAAGTCAGCAACCTCACATGTGGACAAGCACAGCCACGTCAGCCCTGCGCATCGCATTCTCAATGCGCAGCTTTCCTCTCCGAAAACTCAGGCAAAGACTGCGTGCACCTGGCCGGAAAATAATCACCGGAGTTCTTTCCCTTTTTGCACAGAGTCGTCACCTCTCTCCAAGCGATCTCGATATGACAAGAATCGTTCTTCACCAACCTCGACAACCAAGCTCTCCGTCAAAACATTCAATTCATTCCAAGCTCTCGGTGATTCCCAATTACGCAACTAGATTATATTGTTTTTGATTTTCTTATTGTTTCCTTTTATGTATAGATTAGGAATGTCTATAAATTAGACTCCGATTGTATATTCAAATTATCGAATTAAGAATTCCCAAATATATTGTGTTATAGGGTTCGTTAGTGTTCTTGAGAAATATATTCAATTTCTCAAGAATTCACGGTTTCAACTGTATTTATTCCATTTTGGTCAACTTTAAGTTTAAAGCATGTTTGATAAAAATAAAAGTTTAACATTAAAAAGATATAGGTTTACGTTCAAAAGTAATATCTATCTAGTTGTGGATAAAGATTTTTATGAAAAGAATTTCCTTATACTTAGATAAGGAGGCATATAAAAAATAATAGGGGTAAAATCTCAAATTATCTTAATACTACTTAAAAATTTTCTTTATTGAAAAAAAAAAACACCTAATCTTTAACCGGCATTTAGCCTTTCCATCCGCGAGTCTTTCTGGTACCAAAACATCCACGCATCCAGTATCTTATAATCACTGGTTCTATCATCCAAGACGTAGACGACAGTTGTGATGAGGACGCTTTACCAGTTTTTGTCGACAACGACTCCCCATGGCGCAGATAACTAGTAAATGTAGTGGAAGAAGATTAAGTAAACGATGCATTATGCAATATTCTATGCAGCATACAACAGTAGGCAAACAACCGCAATGATCTATCCATACTAAAAAGAAGTCAGTATAAAGCACGTGATTTACAAACCTTGTTAATATGCACCTCGCAGTAGGTAGAAGGCTCGGCTCACAAAAGGGTCGTACTAGGAAAGCTCATTTTGTAGGAATCTTCCACGCTATTTTAAAACAAAAATGGAAAATTTTCTACTAAGTTAAAATTTAAAAATGGATAATAACGAAAGTGGTTGCTCAGATTTTTTGATTTCAAGATAATAATCAGAAAAAAATACAGCTTTTCCTTTTCTGCACAAAAAAGAAAGGATGAATGTTTAACTAGCTGATGCTAGATATTATGCAGACTCTGACTGCAATTTAATGAAAGTGCATAATGATACTTTCAGTTCACACTCTTTGGAGAGGGACAGAGGACCATAGCCGCTAAAGATTTAGGTAAAAAAAAGAGAGGATAGAAATGAAAAGCAAAAGGTTATGAGCAATATTATGACTTTCTAAATGGTCTTTTCAAAAATTAATAAACAATCTTTAGTCAAATTTAGCTATTATTTTAGACTAAGAAAATCATGTGTTTGCCACATAAACGTAGCTCATTTCTTTTTCTGAAAATAACCATCCTTAAGAATAACGTTTATGAATTTAAGTACTTTCGAGAGTTATAAAATTCTTCATTGATATCATAGAGGGGGAAAGAAAAAGAGTAAATCATTAGCCACCAAAAGTAACATTTGGCCATTCAAGAAGGTTCAGCATATGGTTCAACTTAGTTTCTAATCGTGCACATTTTTGTAGCTTGAGTTTGAGCTTTGTTGAAAATATAGCCATTGATCTCATCATTTTAGGTCACACCAGATTTTTGGTGAGATTGGATCCAGCTCATACAGAATAGACTTGGTGGATTACACTCTTCATTTTTCACATGCGGTTTAGGCCATTCGTACGGCCGTGGGGTAAGAAGAGTCAAAACGCCGCTTCTTGCTAGTCCTACCCTTGCAAAAACTGTTAGGTCGGGGTTATTTACTCCTCCGAGTGATTAATTTTTGTCTTCTTTCTACCTAATTTGCATCATAAAGACTGAAAAAAGAAGATGTAAAAGTCTTCAACCTTTAATTTTGGATGTACATCATTTGTAAATCCAAGAAAAAAAATAAAGAGGACTAGTGTACCATACGATGCCTTTTTTAGGTACATATTTCTACGTAGTATTAACCAGAAGCGATCAACACACTGTGATTAAATAATTTTCAAAAGCCAACAGGCGTAAAAAAATTCCTTTTTCTATAATCTCGATAAATTCTGAGTACTAAAGTGAAAGGTTGCCTTGTTAGAATTGGCTCACAATCTTCTGCACTGCTGTTGCACAGATTAGCAGCAAGCTAGCTGCGCTATTTTAAACAGAGCAGCAAAATCCTAAAGCAGCTCAGTTTTTATTGCAGCAGGCCACTGCTGGTTGCTTTGTGTTGAGGAAGGGCCAAGTTGCTTCTCAGTGAAGTAAAAGTGGCAGTGAGAAGCAAGAAGAGAAATAAAAGAGGCTGGGAGCAAAAGGCTTATGCAGAGTATGAAATCTATGGAAAACAGAGAAGTAGCATGCATGTATGTGATTATAACATCCTCAGAAAAGCATTCTCTTTATATTTAAGAGAATTTATGTACTTAGTTTTCATTAGAGAATTTCCCCCCTTTTGGCAGCCCTCTCTCTCTATGATTACTATAATAGTTTACCAAATGACACATCACGCATGGAGTTTCCAAGGCATCATATCTATTGGCAACATGGAAGAAACTCAATTGATTAAAACTACTATTTTGTCTTAATCCTAACTGAATTCATAACTAACAAACTCACATAAAAATAAAAATAAAAACTGTTCATGAACAAGTAGATGGATATACACATTATGATCCAACATCTTGTATGCCATCGGAACTAAGTTAGAATAACGCTAATTGAATGCACGATTGGCATAGAAAAAGGAAAAAAAATGAATGGGCTGGATTTAGGGAAGAGAGGTATTGATAACTCTATTTTTATAGAGTTATTTTACCTATTTTTAGGCAATAAATAATGTAATGCTCATGAGAAAATATTTGAATTCCTATTTATTTACTTAAATTTGCATTATTTTTGTAGAATAAGGAAGCATGGAGAAAAAGAACAAGCATGGAAAACTTGATGTTTATTATATGACAAAATATGGTCAAAATATCAAGATCAAGAAAATCAAGATGGACTTGGGCTTTGGATAATTGTTATTAGACTTTCCATTGTTGTTGGGTTTTCTAAATAATGAAAAAATCTAGTTATGTTAGGAGTTCAAAGTCTAATTAATATAAGAGTTCAAAACTCAATTGTCTTGGGTATCCAAAACCCACTTCTACTAGGATAGGAGATATGTCTAAACCTAAACCCTATTTAAAAGAAGAGAAAAGGCAAAAAGAGGGAGGAAGAAATTCAGCACAACTCAAGAGAGAGACCATGAATTCAATGTTTTCTTGAATTGAAGACAAAAAGGGTGATAGACTTCTTGTTCTTCGATTCAAGATACCTTCTTTATTTCCTATTATTGTTCTTCCTCATTATTTCTTTATGCTTTAGTTTACTTTTGTTAGAGCTATGATGTAACCTAATTATGATGGTATGAATCTTATGATTGTTATGTTTTGCAAGATATTTTATTTACATGAAGTTACATATTATTGTGTTTAATGCTTTTAAGTGATTAGCTATCACTTAAATAATCTGATTTGCATGTTTGAAACCGACAAGAGATGATATGCAATTGCTTCTTGTAATGTGTAACCATAAATTAAATATGGATAGACATATACTATATAGTTTGTGTGACTTTTAGTGTAAATCAGGATTGTTCATAGATCTTAATGCATTTGGTTTGTTTCAATTCATATATATATATATAGTGAATTAATAAACTAGGTTTGTTATACCTATACATAGGATAGTAAATAAATTAGGAAGTTACGCCATCACATAGATATTATTCCTCTTGCAAGCATAAATAATCAACAGTAGTACCTAGTAGTTATGGTGAAATCACAAGCTCTAACATATTTGGTGTATTTAGTTAGCTAATCTGTCATCTATCATTTGGATTTGTTAGATAAATTCTAGGAGTAATTCATCCTTAGTAATTAATTGGTCTAGTAATTATTAATTTCTGTGGGACGATATATTTCTTATCATTATATTACTTGTTCGACATGTTAACTTTCATTTAGAATTTCTTCGAATAGGTGCCAACCATCAGTTATGGTTTAAACATGTGTTTGTAATCTCTCCTTTTTCCCATTCTTCAGAATCCTTCGTATGTATTTGTTTCATTGCTTGATGTATTGCCCAAAGCACTTGTTCTTTTTCTTTTCCCTTCTTTTTTCTTCTCAAGAATCTTATCGCTTGAAAAAGCAAATTGTGAAAGTGCACATAATGATAAAGGGCTAGGATCACTTAAACAAGCAACATCAAAGACTGCATGAAGATCAGTTTCTGAGGGGAAAAAGAAAAAAGAAAGATGCGTAGTTACATTACATATTTGTAGGTCTTCAAAGATGCATCGCAAAAAAGCTCTACGGGCCGATCAAACTCTATATTTCAGAAGTAGTCGACAGGAATTTGAAAATTTCACCTCAAAACTCTGCATACTTGCATAGAACTAAAAAAGAGGGTTTGATAAAAGAAATCAAAATTCAATAGCTTTATCAATTTCGACACCACATAACATCCACATCAGTCATTCTTCCTCTTTTTTATTTTTTCTGACCATCACACCCTCTAAATTCCCTTGCCATGATAATGCGAAAAAGAAGGAAATTACCATTTTAGAAGGCTAAATTTTTTAGCAATAAGGTTATGGCCGAAACTCCCAAGGCCTAACAATCTGCATAGCTCAGAAGTAAAGCTCCGGAAAAACGAAATTTGGCCTGGTTATACACGACTAAAATAAAATGTATACCATTTTTCCAAATAGCATCCAACTTAGCTATTAATAACTCATGTCAAAATTTGCTAAACTGTACAACCATGGACATATTATAGAAGTTCAAATGCACTTACAGACTATCCATATCCGTATCCATATCCATTTTCATTGCAGGTTTCGCAGTGTCTGACAAAATCCAAAATGTTAGCTAAAGAGAACTCATAGGCCTCAAAAATTAAAATAATTGGGCATACAGAAAAAGAAAAAAGAAAAAAAGCTGCCGAACTAATAGGCCTTAAAAACTTATGTTGGTGAGGTCATCCTTTAGAACAGTTTTTACATATTGAAAATGCTTTTGGAGCTTATAACTTTAGAAGGGCCAATGCATGAGCGGAGCACCAATTACTTAGGTCTGAGTTCTTTCTTTGTTACGTAAACAGTCCTCGACACAACATCAACATCACATCGTACCATGATAACCCCGTACCATTGAGGGTAAATCAAGGATAGGCAAGAAATCTTCCTTCGTGGTCAGGCCTCACAAGAGCTCATGATAAATTTTTTGGTTAACCATCACACTCAATGTTTGAGGCAATTATAAAAACTCCAAATACGATGGAGAAAGAAAGCAACAAACTACAATGGAGAAGCCCAACTAGAAGTTTTCTGGCTATGGCCAAAACTCCGAGGTTCAATCACCAAAATTGCCTCTAAAAAAATCGAACACCTGCTCATTGATATCCAACACCCAATGGATAACTAATATCTGCAAGTTAAAATATTTAAGAAATTAAGAGTTAAATCCCCCAAAAACTTGGTAGCTTTAGAAACTCCATTATTAACACATTCTCTTTGTTATAATGCCCCTCCCCATCTCATGAGCAAAATAGGTATTTCATCTTATTCATTGATGACCATGTTAGGATAACTAAGATATATTTCATGAAAGAAAGATCAGAAGTCTCACTAGCAATTTACTTTATTTCTCTACTACAAGACCTAATATCATGTATGCTACAACTTTATTTTCAAGATGCATGCAAGATTCAAGTCAACTTTATTATGGATCTGCAAAAAGAATACTTAGATATCTTGGAAAAATCCAAAAACCCAATGGTGGAAAAATGATATGTTTTACATTTTGAAGGAAATTTCTATACCATATATGGTAAAAAGATAAAGAATTAGTTATAATTAAAATAAGAATGCAAAACAATATAAATTTTACTATTCAATGGCAATATATTGTTCATACTACAATGAAAGTTGGAATTGAAGACTTATGGCCGTGGCATCAAAGGTTTGAATACTTTAATTTCCATGGCATGAAAATACTTTATCAAAAGAAGATGATACAAGATTTTCCATGCATAGAAGAAGCTAATTACATTTATAAAGGATTTATGCTTGGGAAACAACAAGGAAATTACAACAGTTTCTTATAAATTGTAATAAGTTTTTGCAAGAGCTTTGAAATTTTCCAAATGTAGTGTTTAAGCCTAAATGATGATGTTGTAACCATAAAATTTGTAATTCCTTTATGGTGATATATAATTCTTGACATTTCACCAAAAAAAGAAAAAAAAAAGAAAAGGAAATCACAACCATTTCCTTCCAAGAAAAAAAATCATGGAGAGCCAAAGAATTATTAAAGCTAATGCATATAAATATTTGCAACCCTAGGTGAGGCAAGACCACCCAGTAGGTTTAAGCATGTCAATAAGTAGAGGATTGTTTAAACGCTTGCACATTGGGTGCAAAACCTTAAAATAATGAAATCAAAAGTGTGGATTCTCACTTTCTTATTGAACTATTTTTTTAAGGAATTGTGAGACTCTACTAATAAAATCAATAGTGGTATCATAGCCTAATGAGACAGGGCCAAAAAATTAATGGGTCAAGGTTAGTTAACTATCCTAACTTAAGACTTAATGTGTGATAGGAGACTGTTAGAATGCTCACATTAGGTGTAAAACCTACAAATAATGAGCTTATAAGTGTGGGTTCACTTCCTTATTGAGCCATTTTTAGAGGAGATTACTTGAAAGAAATAGTTAATTAGAATGATTGAAATGGTAAATGGAAAACTCTATTCATGTGCTATTTCTATAGTCTGCATGCTATTGGTGGTGTTGATCAAGTGAACTTGAGATATATAAAGGATGAAGAATAGAAACTAGGGAAGGAATGTAAAGAGACAATGGGCTTATGGATGTGAAGTTGTGGAGTTGATGGGCCATTAGAGATTGAAGTGGGGTTTAAAGGGTTTAAGTGTGGTCAGTTAGGTCAAGCATTGTGTAAATTTCCTACTCCTATGCCTTACCAAGTAGGCTATGTGATGCTTCCAATATTTAGTCTGGGATTTGACACCTATTAAGGGTATCCTTGAACTAATGGCAGGAGCCCACTCTTATCTCCATGATTGTATCATTTTCTAGAGCATGTAAGTAATCTTGCCTCAACTGTACATCCCTGAGAGTTGATATCTTTAAAAGAAACATTATCATGTGTTCATTCACCATCCTATGGATAAAATTTTTTATGAGGGTCGTACATTGTGCAAGCAATCCAAATACTAGGAGAGAGAGGGTGTTAGAAGCCTACACCACATTAGGCACCATGTGTGGCTGCCACATCAACCCTAGTAGTGACCAGAGACTTATGTTCGCCACATCAACCCTAGGGCTAACCCAAGACTCGATTAGGGATCACATTGTGACCTGAGTTGCGGTCATTTTCCCTCACACACCCGCACAATTGAGTCCATCACTACAATAGAATCTATCGCCGTTCTGTTGCTGGAATCCTCAACCAGATTCTTCGTTCTTATTCATTTCAAATGTAAATTTAATTTTGAATACGGTTTGGAATTTAATTTTTGATTCTATACAACTCTTTATGTATAGATCACACCTATACTTGTAAATCATCGAGGAAAATTCAATTAATACAATTTGAGATTTTTCTAATTAAGGTTTTCAATTCAATCAACGAAATTAGATTTCAATGATCAATCCTACCAGTATCTTACCTTTTTTCATGGTATCATCGAAGATAATGGCCAATGCCCCTCCATCAAAGTCTACAATGTCGAATCCTTCAGTCCCCTATTCATCTCAAACCTATCCTAACCTAGATATACCTACCGTTCCAACGTCTTCTTCTTTGTTGTCAATATCTTCCCCCATTTTCATTAAGCAATTTGACAACTCCAGCTATGTCGTCTAGAAGACTCACCTCCTTCACTTTCTCATTTCCAATTAGCTATTGCCAATTTTAGAAGGTTGCAAACTCACCTCACCCTAAATCTTAGCCGCTGTTAATGGTTTTGTAACACTAAACCCTGCCTATATGGCATGGCTTTTGGCCACATCCACCAATATGGTGGTTACCTAACTCATTGACCTACGATCGTTGGCTAAAGCCTAGTCCCATTTGAAGCATACCTACACTGTGATTTCCTCCACCTACTTGTCCTTTCTCCAAATACAACCCTAGACAGTGACTCATGGCTTTCGATCTGTGTCTAAGTTCTTGCACGATGTCAAGTCCATTCTTGACTAACTCACCGCCATTGGCGCCATCGTCACTGATAACAAATATATGTCCTAAGTCTTCCATGGTTTAGGTGACAAATACAATAGTTTGGCCACTTTGGTCTCTATCCAACATTAATTGCAACTCTTGAGTCTTGATGCCCTCCATGGCTTGATTGTGGCTCAAGAAGGGCGTCTAACCTGTCGTAGCATTGCCCCTTTATCTTTGGCAGTGTTCGTTGTGTAACTCGGATCCTACTTGGGTCATGTGACCCACTACGTGGGTCATCTTAACCTACGCACAACTGACCCAAGCCTTCTTGCACTCTCTAGCTCACACCAACCTAGCTCCCCCGCGCATCCTGTGCACTAGCCCAACCTAGATGACCATTTCCCTAACTTGTAACTTTCATGGCCTAATTGTTCTACAAATAGGGTATGACGCTGTAATGGGCCATTGTGCCATAAGCTCAGTCACCACATTGCAAATTTTCATGAACGTTTTAATCCAAATTTCAACCCACCCACCCACTACCCTAACCTGGCCCAAACACCCATTCAAACCCATCTTAACTCTAGCCCAACTAATAACTCCCCACTCTTTTACCCACCACAAGCCCATTATACTCACCTTCCACCACTTCTCTCACATTATAACCCATTTCCTCTTCCTTCCCCCCTAGATGTCGCTTCCTGGCATTCAAACTCTTGGGCTTCTTACCATGTCACAAACTCCTTTATAGTTTTGTCTGAGGCTGCCCCTTATATTGGCCCCTAATAACTCACTGTGGGTGATGGTCTCTTACCCATCACTCACATAGGTCTCTAAAAACTCCTTTTTTCTAGTTAAATAATGTCCTCGTTGTTCCATCAATCATTATAAATCTTTTATCAGTTTTTAAGTTTACATCCAACAACAATTGTTACTTTATTTTTTCTCCTACTCATTTTTTGGCTATCTCTTATCTCATGAGATAGATAATTCACCATAAAACCCTTAATTGTGGTCTCTACCATGTCAAGTCATTTATTATCTCTCCTTTTGTGCACTAATGATTCACACTAGTTCACTCCTTTTATGGCATCATCGTTTAGGTCATCCTTCATTTCTTGTGCTCCTTCAACTTTTGAAGTCTACCAAAAATTTTTACTCTTCTCCTTTTTTACCCTATTGTAAGGCATGTGTTCTTAGGAAGAGCCACCACCATCCATACCCTCTACCTTGTCCAAGTCTAGTCATCCCCTTCAACTTGTTCACTTTGATATCTAGGGTCCTTCTTCACTTAAGTCAATAAATCATAATAAATTTTATGTTTGTTTTATTAATGACTTTTCTCAATTTACTTGGCTTTATACTTTTTGAACCCGTTCTCAATTCTTTTTCATTTTTACTGTGTTTCACAAATTTATGGAAAATCAACTTCAGAATAAGCTTTAGGTAATTTAATGTAGTGGTGCTCCTAAGGTTCTCTCTTCTTCATTTTGGTCCTATTTACAAAAAAATTGGCATTCATCAATAAGTCTCCTGCCCCTATTCTTCTTTCCAAAATGGTATTGTTGAATGCAAACACCATCACATTGTCAAAACTAGTATTACTTTGCTTTCCTAAGCTACTATTTACACTCGTTTTTGAGACTTTGCCTTTGAAACTATTGTTTTTCTCATCAATCACCTTCCCACTCCAGTCCTCCACAACCTCTCCCCATAACGACTCCTATTTCATACTCCACTTAACCTCACCCATCTTCGCATATTTGGTTGTGTTGTTTTCTCATATCTTTGCCCATATGCTCATCATAAACTTGCCCTTTGCTCCCGTGCTTATGTCTTCTTAGGTTATCCCCCTAGTTATTAAGGCTACCATTGTTATTGTCCTAAAACCCAACGCATCTTCATCATTGTTGATGCAATCTTTCATTAAGAAATCTCCCCTTACCATTCCTTCCTTCCTTCCTTTCCCAAGTCGAATTTGGACATTCCATTCACCATACCCACTATAACTATTACCCCTATTACTTTTGGTGCTTCACCACAATCTCTAGCCCATTTATCTACCTTTTCAACTCCTACCCATCCCCACCAAACCCCTCTTCCCCCTCTCAACCTTTATCCCCACCTTTAACACCGTCAGACCCCTTTCATCGCCCCACTACTTGTCTACATGATGGTACTATTACCAGGCGAGCCCTAATTCGTCACCACACATTTTCCCTTATTGCTACAACCCTTATTTGTTATGAACCCACATGTTATTCTCAAGTTGTTCACGACTCAAATTGGCATGAGGCTATGGCTATTGAGTACATTGCCTTTTTATGTAATGACACATGGCTCTTCGTTCCCCCTATACCTAATGTTGGTTGTCTACAAAGTAAAACTCAAGTTAGATGGTTATTTGGAGTGGTATAAGGCTCGTCTTATGGCTAAGAGGTTTCATCAAACTACAAGTATTGATTTCACCGAGACATTTAGTCTTGTTGCAAAATTAGTTACTATTCTTATGGTTATTGCACTTGCCTACTCTCATGATTTGTAAATTTTCCAACTTAATATCTCCAATGCCTTTTTGCATGGACATTTATTGGAAGAGGTATACATGGAACAACCCCAAGAATTTGTCAACCTTGAGCAGTCCTCACATGTTTGTTACCTATATTACTCTCTTTATGGCCTCAAACAAGTGCCTTGCGTGTGGTACCAACGCTTAAGCTCCTTGGTTTCACTTGGATTTTTCATTTCTCTAGCTGACACATCTTTGTTTACTATGCATAACCCTCAACAAAGCTTTGTTGTCTTAGTTTATGTTGATGACATCATCCTTACAGGTTCCTCATAGGCTCCCTTCTTTGCCTTATTACACATTCTTCAATAGGAATTCACAATCAAGGATTTTGGCCCAATTCATTACTTCCTTGGTGTTAAGATACAATCCACTCCAGATGGACATCTTCTCAATCGGGCTAAGTTTATGCATGACATACTTAACCACGCCAAAATGTGTGATTCTAAGGTTGTCTCTACCCTGTGCACCACTGTTGTACCCCTCTCCATCAACTCTGGGGATCCTTTACTTGCTCTATTTTTTACTGTAGCATTGTTGGTGCCCATCAGTATCTCACCCTCATTTGTCTAAACATTACCTACTCAGTCAACACTGATTGTCAATTTCTATATCATCCTACCATTGCACATTGGCAAGCTATGAAACGAATTCTTTGTTACTTGACTGCTATACCTCGTCTTGGACTTCTTTTCACTCGTAGTCCTTCCATTTCACTACATGCATTTTCAAATGTTGGTTAGGCTTGCAATAGAGATGATTAACATTCCATTGGCAGTTTTTGCATCTTTCTTGGCCATAATTTGATCTCTTGGAGCTCTTGCAAGAAGAGCAACGTTGCATATTCTAGCATTGAGGTTAAATACAAGTCCTTAGTTGACACAACTACTGAGCTCACCTAGATAGAATATCTTCTATGTGACTTGCATGTCCTACTACGTCATCCACTTACCCTTTGGTGTGACAATCTCTCAACTTTGTACTTAATTGCCAATCTTGTGTTTCATGCTTACACGAAACACATAAAGATTAACTTTCATTTTGTTCATGAACACCTTGCTTGTGGTAAGCTCCATGTGCACTTCATCTCCTCTGTAGATCAACTTGCTAATATCTTCACCAAAGGTCTCTCCTTTTTATGTTTCCAACTTTTGCAGTCTAAGTTGACAGTTCATGCTACCCTTTTAGGTTATGAGGGGATGTTAAAAGCCTACACCATGTCAGGTATAATGTGTCCACCACATATAGCTGCCACGTCAACCCTAGTAGTGACCAACAACCTGTGTTTGCCACATCAGCCCTAAGGCTGACCCGAGACTTGACCCAAGATCACTTCATGACCCAAGTCATGGTAATTCACGCTCGTGTGCCCACACGACCAAGTCCGTCGTTGTAATCGAATCTGTCACCATTCCGTTACCAAAATCCTTGATTGGATTCTTCGTTCTTCTTCATTTCAAATGTAAATTTAATTTTTGATTCTATACAACTCTCTATATATAGGTCATACCTATACTTGGAAATCATTAAGGAAAATTCAATTAATACAATTTGAGATTTTTCAAATTAGGGTTTTCAATTTAATTGACGGAATTATATTCCGACGGTTGATCCTACCAGTATCTTACCTTCCTTCAAAGGGTTCTTTAATCAATATCAGCATCATGTGGTGGCCAATAATTAAAACCTCTCCCACATGCTAAAATCAACATACCTAGTAGGGGCAATAAGAGAGCCCAATCCAAAATCCAAGTTCAAATGCATGCACGGGAGCCCAATCTAAATGAGGGTAATAACCTCCATAATCCAAGTTCATCTTTGAAAGTCGAGGGTAATAAACAAGGGAGCCCAATTCAAATGCATGCATGGGAGGCCTTTAATGCTGCTTATAGTCACTTTCAACTTGCAGCTCTTCGAGAAGCAGGCACTTCTCCAACCCCACTAAAGTAAAAGGACTCAGCAACTCGTCAACCGAAATCCAAAGGGAGAGATACTGCAACTTTGGCTAGGATTTGGAAGAGAGCCTTTAGCCATTGACATCACTATGGCTTTAGGTGTGACAGAGGTCTACATTGGAGGTGGTACTTGCATTTCCTCTTCAACATTGCATCTTCCCACATGGAAAGTCACTTTTTTGGTCAAATATACTTGCTTTCAGCAAGATTACTTCCATTGCTATTCTCCTTTTCTAATTGTTCACCAATTTTCCACACATAGTCTATGTGCAAACACTGTATCAAGTCTTGTATTGGATGTAGTGCATGTAAAGAGCACATAGCATTAAGATGTTTACAACATAGAACTTCACATCAATTAAAGTTTTTTAAAGTTTAGAAGTGAACATCTTTATCTCCATCTTCGTGATCCTATTGCAACCCTCGACCTTAAACTTGGTAAGTCTCAAGCATCCAATAAAGAGAGCTATCAAGCTAGAGTCACTTAACTCAATAAGGATTATTATATATAGAGATGTCAATCCTGAGCAAAGTGCAATCCCATGACATGAAGCCATTCTGGGGCAAATCCCTTAGAAATGTTCCAACGTCAAAGATTTTGGCCGTGGGCACTAAGAATTAAGTAGATTCGATGTTGGCTTTGCATTTGTAACATTTCAACTAACATATAGAATTAACTCCTCAAGAAATAGTAATCGAGCAAGAAGTTTCACAAGGGCCGAATGACTTAGTCTAGCATATTCATGGGTGTACACCTCAACATCATCGTTGACCACCTTGGCATGGGATGAGGAAGTAGCATCTACAAGGTGAAGAAAAGAAAGGCGAGGACAATTGGAAGTAAAAGATAACAAAGTTTCATCCTCGATCTAGCTAATGAATATGTGGCCAAATATACACATAGCTAAAAACTAACAAAGATTTGGGTAGGCTGCGGTAATGGCAAAAAGCTCATGGGACTTGTATCCCTCACAAAAGGAATGGTTAAGGATAATAAGATGAGAGAGAGAAGCTACAACTGTAGGGCAAGATTCCAATGCTTGAGGAAGATCTTCTATCCAACAATAAGAGTGGGAGGGATCAAGGGAAGCAAGTGAATGGCAATGCTCAAGTAGAAGGAGGAAATCAACATCTAAAGAAGCAAACAACCTTGATGCCAGCGTACTAGCTTAACATGGAGTAAATTAGGCCATGAAGAGCAAGAAGACTAAGAGCTGAAGGGTTTCTTGCATGTATTTTGAGAGAAATAATGGAAGGGAAAGCTTGGCAAATAAGTTGAGCAAGAAACATTGGGTTAGGGAGGAGTTGTCTAAGAATGTATGACCCTAAGGGGAGATGAAAGAAAGGTCTAGATTGGTGATTGCTCAAAAACAAGTAGGGAGGAAGACGAGGTGGCGGATGCTTCCCCTCAAAGTAAGGCAAGTGTGGGAAGAGTGCTTTAGCAAGTACCATGTGAGGCACGCAAGACACATGCCATTGCGGGTTCAAGTGTCTAAAGAATATTTCTTTTTCGTGGTGTGGGCATGAAGATAACAACAACAACAAACCTGACATCCAAATAAGTGAATAGAATTGTTTAGGCAATTATTAAAAGGGTATAAGGATGATACATGGGCCAACATGTGGTGTCTTATGGAGTGAGAGAGAGAGAAGTGTTACGACAAGTCCTTTATTCTCAAGGTGCCACTCTTTACATGGTAACTTATTTATTTGGACTACTCGCACTTAAAGTCCCTGTGTATATTTTGAAAAATTGCAAATGTGCATTGAAACAGAATGCTTGCTAGATAACATGCATTGAAATCTTTGTGCTTCATGTCCCTTATGTCTGACAAAAAAAAGACACAAGGCAAACCATTATTGTTTTTGGAATTCTAAGAAATGCTAACATTTTAGTGATAATAAGCAATTAGAATTAGAACTTGCTTAATAATAGGAGGTGTTCATGGTCAATGCTCAAATGTCACATGAACTCTATACTAAAGACTGATGCATAATAAAAGATAAACTTGAATGGACTATAATAGTGGATGGAAAAATCTTAATCAACTCAACATGAAAAGCTCTCTTGCCTTAAGGACCTAAAATCAATTGGTATAAAATTTTTTGGTTTAAGTATGCAATTCTTCAACATTCAATGATAATATGGTTGCCAATCTAAAATCAACTGACCACAAGAGATAAACTATTTTGTTTTTTAACGGTTTTGGAGATTTCAAAAATCAATGTTGTTATTTGTATACTACATTTACTTAATAGTTTGGGCACAACTGAAGATTGTATTTAATGTGATAATGTTGTATTTGTTATGAAATTTGAGGATTAGTTGGTTCTTTTACCTTACAAAAGGAAAAAAAAAAAACTTTAAGACATGTATTCTTAAATTTGCATATATAATCTTTTTATGCTATAAAATAAAAAGAATAATAAGATTTAGAAAATAATGTGAGTTTTGAATATATAACTCTCAAAACTCTCAAAAGGCTTATTAGAGTAACTTTCATTTTATATAAAAGATCTCTAAAATGGTTAAAATCTATTTATTTAATGTGCTTTAAACAAAGGAGGCTATATTTTATGTAATATAATGTTTTGTGTAGTCATATCATTAGAATATATCCCTAATTATTTTATATTTATAGTTAATATATATAAAATTTTACTCAAAAAAATTAAATACATCCTTTTGGAGATTAAAATGGAGGCTGCAATGTCGAAATAAGATCTTCGCTGTCATATAATACTGCCACTTGGAGAAAGGAAGTGATTTTGCCAAAACATGACCACTTCTATGTTTTATTTGTTTCTCATCTTTTTTGCGATGTGGATGCTTGTCTTTTCTCTTTCCAGAAGGGTTGTGTTTATCCCTTCTTGATTGCCGTTTTGTCGCGCACCGAAGTATTGGATTCTTTATTCTAAGCTTACCAATGTTGGGGAAAAGAATGGCATCCATACATCATCAATGATTGCATTATGATGTAGGATCGCGATGTTTATCATTTCTGCATTCAAATTTATGCTTACTACAAAATCATCTTTAGGCAGATGGCATTAATTTAGGTTTTTTATTTTTCTGAAAAAAAAGGAAAAAAGTAAAACAAAAGCTCAATGTTCAACGTAAATAGTTGAACATGAATTGGTTGTATGGAACAACTTAAGAGACTAACAATGTAACTTTTACCAGTAAAAACAACAATTACACAAGCATTTATTTTTTAATTGCGGGTTTACTAATTATATTTGGAGGGCTCTTTTAGATATAAATGGAAAATTTTGAAAAATTTAATAATGGATGGAAAAAGTATGTTGAATAATTAAAATTATTAAATGTAATGGTTTTGTAGCAACTCTACTAAGTATATCATTCAAAGCTACATTATATTACATTTAGAATGAAGAAAGAAAAGAAGATTCAATAGTAAAAGTTTAGACATCATAACTATGGTTGCAAAAATTGAGAAGGATGCAAGAGAAAAAAATTCATCAATCAAGGAAATACAACATATAAATTATAACAAGTTTTTATTAGAGTTTTAAAATTTTTCAAATGACGATGTTGTGATGGAAAATTTTGTATTTCAAGTGATAATATATAATACCTAACATCTTAAAAAAAATAAAAATAAAGAATAGTTAAAGATGGAACTGCCTATTCTTTTGTTACCAATTATGTAAGTAGACTTGGAATTCTCTTTTCCAACAGGTTGTGTTTATCCCTTGATTGCCGTCTTGTCGCGCACGGAAATATTGGATACTTTATTCCAAACTAACCAATGGTCTAGAAAAGAATGGCATGCATACATCATCCATGACTGCATTCAGATTTAGGATTGTGATGTTTGTCATTTCTGGATTCAAATTTTATGCGTACTACAAAATCATTTGTTGGCAGATGGCATTACTTTAGGCATTTTATTTTTCTCAAAAAAATAAAAGTCCAGTGTTCAGCATGAACTCTCAAGAATAGTTGAAGATGGGACTACCTGTTCTTTTCCTAGCCATTTGCTAAGTAGACTTGGCATTCTATTTATAGTAAAAGTAACCTATCTTGGTTAGAACAAGCTGGACAGAGAATGTCAAACTATTACAAATAGAATTCCTCTTGAGTATGATAGACACACGTTGGTTAGGGTAAATCTCACAAGATTTCCAATTTAATAAATTGCTTGGAGAATAGCATATTCACTCTCACGGGAATGCATTGAGCTCTTTGGAATGTGTCCTTTTACTCTTGTTATTACCCTTTATTTTTTTTTTTTAATGAAAATGAAATTTGGAGTTAATAAAATTTAGTGTATTGGCAACGGTCCCACAAAATGGCTTGGCAAACAGTTTGCTCACCAAAGAAGGAAGGGGGATTGGGATTGCTGAACCTTAAACTTTGGAATAAAGTCCTTTTAGGACGTATGCTTTGGACTCTCATAAATCTTCCAGATGATTCATTATGGAGTAAGTGGATATACAACACTAAATGTAAAAGAATTTCAGTAATGCAGATTGAAATCAAAGGTTCAATGGTATGGAGTTGGAGAGGTCTTCTCAAGTTAAGGCTCATGCTTACCTCAGTTCTTTCCAGCTCTGCCTATTATTGCAAAGCTATTTATCAGGACCTTCAACCAGTAAATGAGAAAGTAGATTGGTATGATCTAATTTGGACTGGCGGGATTTGCAAGCATAACTTTATTGGATAACTAGTTTGTCATTATTGACTTTCTACAGCAGAGAGAATGGTACAATGGCTTCCTACAATTAACCAATACTGTGATTTTTGTCAGGCTCAAGTAGAAAACAGGAGTCATCTCTTTTTTGAATGTCCTTGCACAATGTTGATTTGGAAGAATATCCTTGCTCAAAATGGAATTCGACGTCACATCGGAGGATGAAATGAAGAATTAAAATGGATGATTAAAGCAACTAAAGGTAAAGATCTGGCCGCAAAACTTCTCAAAATATCATTTTTAGCTTGTATTTATTGCATATGGCTAGAAAGGAATAAAAGAAGATTTCAAAATACATTAGTTGACATTCCAATCTTGTTGGCTAAAGTAAGAAAAATTGTACGAGGGAGAGCTTCTCTGCTTCACAATATCAAACCCTCACAAGGTAATGTCTTTTTGAGTGAGATCTGGAGGCTTCCAACCTCTATTTATTCTTACTCATAGTTTATTTTTGAAAATTATTGTAATACTGGGGTATGCCCCTATGCTTTTGTATATTATATTCTATTAATGCAACTTACATTAAAAACCAAAAAAAAAAAAAATTAGTGTATAAAAGTACAAAAGTATATCTTTCTACTAAAAAAATTACTAAAGTTACGAAAAAATAAAAGTTGGAAGTCTTCAAATTTCACTAAAAACAATGTTTTCTAAGAGTATTTTATTTTTTAGAATCAAGAAGTTCTACATTATACAATTTTTTTTTAACTTTGCCAATAAAACTGGAATGTCAATTGCTTTACTTTGAAACCATCCTCTATTATGTTCAACTTATATACAAAAAATGAAAACTAAAAATGATATCTTAAGAAGTCTAGCGAAGCCATATATCCAATTGCCAAATTTGCATGCAGTCCTATTCCACATTTAGGCTTGATTGGGTGGGGCTTTGTAGAGCAAGGCAAAGAACTGGCTTAGTGATCTTCATCTTTGCCATGATTGCATCAAGTCTAAATTGCTCTATGTAATTAAGTGCCAAAAGATGAAAGCTTTTCAGACTCCTGCCTTTTCACTCTTTAGAGTGAACCTACCAATAGTGTCATTCACCCATTTTTCTTTGTTAAATTGCTTCCTTTAATCACTTAATAAGCCTTTGCAATTCTTTATTTTATTCTTCAATATGATGTTAGATTCTATTTTGAGCAATGATATTTTAAAAAATCATCCTTGTCCATGTACATTAAAAAAAGATGAAGAAGAAAATGCAAAACCACAAACAATGCATATTTTCTCAAACCAAAATCTAGTTGTTGAGGCTTTTCTCTTTTTGTCAAGGCCAAATCCACAAGATATCTTAGGAATAGATATCTCATATGAGAGGATGGTAAAATTCTTCTACTATGAAGTTGAGCTTGCACTAAAAAGATACCCATCAAGTGGTCTCATATTGCAAAAGCCACTAAAATTCTAAGGTTCCAAGATTCAAACCCCATAACGCATGTCTTGAGTTTGATGTTGGGAATGAATACAAAAGCAAATTACATGTAGCAATAATTACACATGAATCAACTCATAAGTAAACTAGATAGAGCGAACTGCAAGCAAAAAGAATGTCCATATCAAACTGGGCCAAGAATCCCTTTATGAATTACTTTATCTATGATATCTGCAACAGAAAAAGAATGAAAAAGGAATAATTTTGGAGCGAGGACTTTGAAGATGAAAATGAAAACTTTTAGAAAGCATATCTCAACCAATGCCTTACCATAATAAGTGCAAATAACATGCTTGGAATACATCGTTAAAGTAACAAAGTCGGAGAACTCTGGTCTATTTTGTCCTTCGAGGAGAAGATAGAGGAAAATTACGAGCAAAAGACTTGGCACGCCTAGATAAATCGCTTCAAGTAAGCTCATAGCAGGAATTCTTGGTATGAAGATCTATCATCCCACTTTAAATGAAGATCTATCACAAAGGAGAATGTCACCTTGCTTTCTTAGGCGGATAGATTGCCTATCTTAGGCTTGGCAATTCCTCAAAGCAAATGCAAATGAACCGAACAGAACCTCGGCCGTGGTTTGAGTGGTTGAAAAGGACTCTTGAGTGGTCGATTGCATATTCTTTCTGCGTCAAAAGTTGTCACCACCCAAGCTATATATAAGATAAGAACCCTAAAAGTATATATTTTCATTACATATTTGGATTGAATTCCCTATCTTCATTTTTTGTTAAGTGAGGATTTTGGAGACAAAGCCTGGTTCCCCAAAGAGAGATTGAGAGAGAAAGAGAAATAGAGAGACATAGATGAATAAAAAATGAAGATGGAATTATAAAAAATAGTATCATTGTGGAATGGGCGTTCCTGCTCCTGCACAGAATGGGTATTTTCTACCTCCTTTAGCAGCCTTTGCTCCGCTGCCTTGGCCCTAGTAATTGGTCCTTTATAAGAACTGCTGGCAGGAAGTTGTTTTCGGTACCTCCTGGTATGTGGAATGTTGACAAACTAAAAGGAAAACTCACAAAGGTAAGGATTCAGGGCTCGTTAACGGGAACCCAATACCGCCGACTCCTCCTGCGCACAGGAAAGAGAATTTCCAGAAGATTCATCATACCTTCACTGTATAGCCAAAAGCCAATACAAAAGACCAACACGAGGGGCCCTCCCTACACACAGTGCTTCTAACTTGGCCCGTACTTTTTACACAATACAAACCCACTAACATCACACCCATAATACTTTAGTTCTTAGTTAACATCACCCATAATAAGACAAATAAAATTAACACAGTTTATAAAGGCCGTAACAATTCCCTCCCCTTTAACTTTAGCCTTGTCCTCAAGGCTGGCTGTTGTTCATGGCTTGAAAAGCAAGATATTTGGAGTAAAACTCCTTCTCTTCAACCCATGTGGCTTCAGCTGGTGGTTTCCCTTTCCAATGGATCAACAATTCCTCTTTCCCCCTCCTCTTTCTGCTTTCCAGCATAGCTTGGGGAACATTTTCTTCTTCAAACTCATCAAAAGCATCTTGAAAATCTTCAGGAACTATCTCTGGAGTGATCTCTGGATCACCAACAAATCTCTTAAGCTTCGACACATGAAATACAGGGTGTATCCTAGAGCTGGCAGTCATATCTAGTTCATAAGCCACCTTTCCCCTGCTATGAATCACCTTATAAGGGCCACTATATTTAGGTTTCAGCTTCTGGTTCTTCCATTTTGCCACTGAAATTTGCCAATATTGGGGTAATTTTACTAATACCAGGCCTCCCTCTTGATATTCTATCTTTCTTTTCTTCTTGTCATATACACGTTTCATTCTCTCTTGGGCTGCTTGCAAATTTCTTTTAATCTTTTTTATAACAGCATCTCTTTCTTCCAGAATTTGTTCAACTGATGCTACCCTTGCTGTTCCTTTTACATATGTTAAAAGTGAAGGTAGGCTCCTTCCAAACACGGCCTCATAAGGGGTGCAAAGAGTATAACTATGCCAACTCGTATTATAACAGTATTGAACCCACGGCAACCATTTGACCCACTCTTTGGGGCTTTCCCCTGCAAAACACCTCAAATACATCTCCAAAGTTTTATTCAACACTTTTGTTTGCCCATCAGTTTGAGGATGATAAGTAGAGGAGAAGTTAAAACTAGTGTGCTGTAATCGAAATAATTCCTTCCAAAACTTGCTTGTGAATAATGGATCTCGGTCACACACAATGGTTCGAGGCATTCCATATAACTTGAAAATATTTTCAAAGAAAGCTTGGGCCACCGTAATAGCTGTATAAGGATGGGAAAGTGGAATAAAGTGTCCATATTTCGATAATCGATCCACCACGACTAACACCACTGATTTCCTAAAAGAAGATGGTAAGCCTTCAATGAAATCCATAGCAATATCCTCCCAAATTTGTTCTGGAATGGGTAAGGGTTGCAAGGTTCCAACGCCCTTCATATTTTCACCTTTACTTTTCTGACAAACCACACACTCCTTAATGATATGATCAACCAATTTCTTCATACCCTTCCAATAAAATACTGCCTTCACTTTTCTCAAAGTTTTCTCTCTCCCTTCATGCCCACTACAATGCATTTCTTTAATGATAACAAGAATAAAGGAAGAGTCAGAAGGAAGAAATACCTTTTCTTTAAAGGTAAGGATACCCTCCTTGTAGTTCCATGGACCCACCGCCTCTCCACATTTTATATTTCCCACTATCTCTTATGCCTTGGGGTTCGTTTTAATCTCTTCTTGAAAAGCATCTACCCATTAAGGGTAAGGGGCGGTTATGGCTGAACAAGATCCTTTGCTTACAACTTCATCCTCATCTTTTGCCGTGCCCTGTCTAGAAAGCCCATCAGCCACTATGTTATCTCTACCAGCTTTGTATTTTACCACAAAATCATACCCCAAGAGTTTTAGAAGCCATTTTTGCTGCGCCGGAGTGATTATTTTCTGATCCTGCAAAAATTTAAGACTTCATTGATCCATTTTGATGATGAATTTACTTCCCAACAAGTAATTATGCCATTTCTGCACTGCCAAGATAATAGCCAACATTTCTCGATCATAAGTGGAAAGGCGCAAATGATTCCCATGTAAGGTCTTGCTAAAATAAGCTAGAGGCCGATTCCCTTGTGATAATACCGCTCCAACCCCATATCCTGATGCATCACACTCTACGGTAAAAGGCTGACTGAAATCCGATAATCTTATCACTGGAGTAGTTGTCATTGCCAATTTCAACCGATCAAATGCTTCTTGAGCCTGATTATTCCAAACAAAGGCATCTCTCTTCAACAAGTTGGTGAGGGGTTCAGTGATTTTACCATAACCCTCAATGAAGCGTCGATAATATCCTATGGTCCCCAAAAATCCTCTCAAAGCCTTCACAGTTTTTGGAACTGGCTATTGAAGGATAGCTTCCACCTTGCTTGGATCCATCGCAACCCCTTTTTCACTGATCACATGACCCAAGAACTTCAATTCTGTTTGCCCAAATTCACATTTTGATAATTTTACATATAGATTGTTCCTCCGCAATGTATCTAAGACCACCTGCACATGTCTGAGATGTTCCTCCCAACCCTTACTATAAACTAATATGTCGTCGAAGAAGACCAAAACCATTTTTCTTAAGTGCTCTTGGAACACCACATTCATGAATGACTGGAAGGTGGAAAGGCCATTAGTAACTCCAAATGGCATTACTAAAAATTCAGAGTGTCCATGGTGGGTTCAAAAGGCTGTCTTTTCAATATCCTCTTCCCTCATCCGTACCTGATAATACCCCGATCTAAGATCCAATTTTGAAAAATAGAGAGCCCCATGCAACTCATCCAAAAGTTCATCAATGGTAGGGATTGAAAATTTGTCCTTTACCATTTGTTTATTAAGCTCCCGATAGTCTACGCACAATCTCCAAGACCCATCCCTTTTTTTTACCAATATTACCGATGAAGAAAAAGGGCTCTGACTAAGACGGATAACCCCTCATCCAATAACTCTTTAACCAATCTCTAAAATTCCCCTTTCTGAACATACGAGTATCTATATGGTCTCACTGATATCGGCTTGCCATCTCCTTTAAGTATTATATAGTGATCATGACTCCTCCTAGGGGGAATCCCTTTTGGACTCTGGAACACATCCTCATAATCAGCTAGTAACCGCTCCATTGCTACATCTCTCCCCCTTTGAGATCCTTCACTACCTTGCGGCCCCAATTGCTCCATAGTCTCATCACCCACTAGCTGAACCACTAACAACTGACCCTTTTTGAGAATTTCCCTAGAAAATTTTCCTCCCTCTAGCAATTGCGAAGGTTTAGGTCGACACCCATAAAGAACCACTGGTCTGTTATTCATGACAAATTCCATTCTATGCTCTGCAAAGTTCCACATAATATCACCCAAGGTTTCCAACCACTGTACTCCCAGAACTACATCCACTGCCACTAAGGGAAGTACGTATAAATCCATTTTCATTTCCACTCCTTGTAACTTCACCTCTACATCTCGGCAAACACCAGAACTCTCAATTCCTTTTCCACTTGCCATAAGTACCTTAAATGTAGAAGAGCAATCTACTCAAAGCCCAATCCATGCTACCAAACTCTGATCAATAAAATTATAGGTGCTTCCTGAATCAACTAACACCCTTATATGTCGCTTAAATGAGGCTACTTGACCTTCCAACTTCATCATTTTCGGTTTACCAACCCCCATATCATAAAGGGCCATAGTGGATATGCCCATAGGTTCTTCTATATCCAAACAATCAGCAAACTCCTCTCCACCGTCATTGGGATCAGCACTAGTGTCCACATCATCCCATTCATCAGGATACACCGCTTCATAAATGAATAACTGACGTTTACATTTATGTCCCGGGGTGTAACGATCATTACAATGATAACATAACCCCTTTTGCCGCCGTTCTTCTAATTTTGCTGCAGTAAACTTCCGTATAGGTAATGGAGGTCGCGAAGATGCAACATGATTCTGAACAACCACTATTTTATTGGGTATATGGGGCTGGGTCGAAGCATCACGCCGATTAGGATTCTCTACTCCCCCACGGCGAAATGGAACATAAGGAAATCTAGTGCCATGCAACTTCAAGAACTGATCTTTATAAATAATAGCATAATGTAAAGCTTCATGTAAAGAAGTAGGGTGTTTAGCGTCCACATCACCTTGTATGCCCAGCTTCAAACCCTTAATGAAACAATCTACTACTTGTTGTGCAGTAAGGGGTCCCGCAGATTCTAAAGCATTTCTAAATTGTTCATAATAAATTTCAACTGACTCAACTTGTTCCAATTTCATCATACTATGTATAGAGCCACGAGATTGGTTCGAACCATATCTATTTAGGAGTCCTTCTTTGAATTTATCCCATGTGAGCCGCTCACCAACCCGCTGCAAATCTGCCCGATAAGCTTGCAACCATTTCACTGCTCTCCCAGCCATATTCCAAGTGGAGATTTTCACCTTCTCCACATCAGATAATCCATGAACCTCAAAAAATTCTTCAGCCATAAAAACCCAATCACTAGGATCATCCTCATGATGAAAACAGGGAAAATTAAACCTGGAAAGGCGCCCCAAGTTGCTGAACTAAGACTCCAATTTTGGATTTTTTTCCGTCTTATTCAGACCTGGCCCATGAGAATCTGAATGGTTCGGATTTGACCCATCTGGGTTTGGATTTGACCCATCTGGGTTTGGATCTGACCCATTTAGGTTTGACTCTGAGCCGTTCGGATTAGGATTCGGACCCCCTCCACCCTCAGTGTTGTGACTGCCTCCTCCATTGTTCACGTTGCTGCCTGGGGGGGTGAGAGAAGAAGAAGAACTACCTGCTGCAATGGCCTCCACGCGGGATAAAAGGAGAGCAAGGGAGTTTCGAATTTCCTCCATTTCAAAGTTTCTCTGGGACATGGTGGCTTCAAGGTGAGAGACACAGTCCTCCATGGTAGGATCTATGGGCTCCGATGCCACTTGGAACGGGCATTCTTGCTCCTGCACAGAATGAGTATTTTCTACCTCCTTTAGTTGCCTTTGCTCCACTGCCTTGGCCCTAGTAACTGGTCCCTTATAAGAACTGCTGGCAGGAAGTTGCTTCCGGTACCTCCAGGTATGCGAAATGTTGACAAACTAAAAGGAAAACTCACAAAGGTAAGGATTCAGGGCTCGTTAACGGGAACCCAATACCTCCGACTCCTCCTGCGCACAGGAAAGAGAATTTCCAGATAATTCATCATACCCTCACTGCATAGCCAAAAGCCAATACAAAAGACCAACACGAAGGGCCCTCCCTACACACAGTGCTTCTAACTTGGCCCACACTTTTTACACAATACAAACCCACTAACGTCACACCCACAATACTTTAGTTCTTAGTTAACATCACACATAATAAGACAAATAAAATTAACACAATTTATAAAGGCTGTAACACATTGTGAGTTAGAGTACCTAGACATAGATGAATCATCGAAAGTAGTATCATTGTGAGTAAGAATACCCAGACATAGATGAATAAAAAATGAAGATTAATCATCGAAAATAGTATCATTGTGAGTAAGAATACCCACCATTTTTTATGAATTGCACCTCTGTTTGGGAGTGGGGAGTTAAGGCTAGAGCGTCTGATGAGAAGACCTCCACTTTTGATGGCGCAATGAATTTGCCTAGCATGCAAGCAATTCGGCACTTACCTATGCTTTTGGAGTGTGTTAAAAAAACGTATTAGGTAATATATTACTTAAATTTTATTCTTCTTTAATTAATATAGATGTTAAAATATTTTTTTTGGATTTTAAGGAAGCTACTGCATCTGACAATAGAGTTGCTTAATACTAGTTAAGGGAGAGGCTTCACGTAGAAATTCGTGTATGAAGGGAGAAGTGAAGAGCATTATATCTATACCCAAGCCATAAAGCTGCAAACACCTATAACTGTTTCTCGGAGAAAGAGGAAAAGAGATTGTCGCCTTGCTTTCTTAGACAGATCGATTGCCATTCTTAGGCAGGGCAATTGCCCAAAGCAAACTCAAGAAAGTCTATCTTAACTTCAACTGAGCAGATAGATCGCATCAAGTGAGCTCACAGTAGCTACCTCAACCATCACCAAGCCAAAGAAAACAAAATCTAAAGAGACGTAGCAACTCCGTAATAGGATCGCAATTCCAATCAAATTCCACTTGGAAAAGTAGACATATTTTACAGGTACAAGTGGATGAACCAACATGTTCTCTATCATGGCAGGGGGATTTTTTATGATGTGGAAAATGATCCTACGTTATCAAGGCATATATTAAAATTCATTTAAAAAAAAATTAAGAGTCTTCAACTCTTAGATTTTGAATCATACATCATTTCTAAATAAAAAAAAAAAGGAAAAAAAGGACTAGGGTACTATATGATGCCTTTTTTATTTTTTTATTTGGGTACATTCTAGGCAGTATCGGCTAAAAGCAATCTATACATTGATTAAATAATTTTCAAAAGCCAATAGGCGAGAGAACCTAACAAAATTCCTTTTTCTATAAGAGCTTTTTCTTTTCTTTTTTTGGCAAAAAGCTACATTATATTAATAAAAATTAAAATATAGAAGCACATAGGCATACCTAAAATTACAAAAGTTATTATATCTATAGAAATTAAAAGCCTCCAAATTTCACTTAAAATCACATTACTTTGAGAGAATTCTATATTTTTAAATAAAAAAATTCTCTCTCATACTACTTTCTTTACTTTTACCAAGATAATAGAAATATTAGTTATTTTCCCCTGAAAACATCTTCTATTTCATTTAGTCCATGTACAATAAATGGATATTCAGAAAGATATCTTAAGAAGTTGTACAATCAAATCCGTTCATTTAGTTGTTTTGATAATCTATTATAGTTTTTTTTATCTTTTAATATTACATTAGATTCCATTTTGGGTAAGAATACTTCTCAAAATCATCCTTGTCTATGCATATTCAAAAAGAGAGATAACTTTTATTTTCTATGTGGGACTGACATAAATTACAATATATGTTGATCAAAGGGAGCTACTGTACAATTTCCATTGTTGTGGAAAGTTTATGCTTACAAACAAGTCATCCAATAAAATTATATTTGTTGATGCCACCAATCCAAATTAAATTTATATCTTTTATGTCAAGATGTATCATTAGAGTTCTTTTGCATTTTGTATTGTAAATCCATTTACTCCATAATAAAAATTTTGGAAAATTTATGAGATTTTAAAGAATACTTTTTAAAAAGACTTTATTCCAAATTTTGGATTTGGTAAGCCTAACCTTTTTTTTGTAACAGATTTTTTTATTAATAAAGATTGGGCTAAAATATCAATTTTTTTAAAATTTTATTATTTTTTAATATTACAACTCACTCACCCAAACTCACGTACACAAGTGTTGAACCCTAAACCTCACGGTTGGGATCCCCACTAACTTACTATCGAGCCAACTAGCTAAGCGACAAAAGAGTTGCGGTTTAACCAAGGTCACCATTTGGCCACAAGATACTGGCGGCAGCTAGCTTTCCTCGGCACCAGCTTGTCATCATCCTTGTACTGGTGCTAACCAAGACCCGACCCCATTGAGAGGCTCCCATCAACGTTAATGCCCCCACTAGGGTCATAAGCCCACATAATGAGTTCACCATTTGGGCAAAAATATCATACTTATTAGGATAAAAAGGCATGGCATAAGTTTAATTACATGACCTCAAAGGGTCCTCAAGATAGGATCAAACATATTCAAATTTATATTTTAGTTGCTCATCTGAGAGTAGACATTATAGAATAATTCAAGTTAGAATTAGATACACCACCTATGAAATTGGATGATGAGTTATTATGATCATGACCTGGTACTAAGGACTAAACTCTAATCTTTTAAGTCACTATTATCTCACTAGGGTACTAAAATCTCATATTAGCATGAAAATTGCGATCCATAATGTTCTGAGATATTATTTTTGTTTTCACTTTAGGTCAAAGATATTTGTTTGTTACCTCAAGGCAATTTGGGATACTATAAATCTTCTTAATAAAGAAATTCTCAATTTGTTTATCCTTCTTAGTTTGATTAGGATTTTCTTTTCCCCTAGTAGGCTTCTTTTTGCTTCTTTGTCTTTTTCTCATGCTAGCCATGAGCTTTTTCCTTTTTAGCTTGTTATTTGGCCTTTGGCTTACGAGAATCCTTGGTGAGCTAGTGAAAAATTGAAAGGGAAAAACAATCTCAAGTCAATATTCAAGTGCCTAATTTCCTTCTTGTTCCTTGATCATTTTACCTTTATTATCTTCTAATTGATTAAGTGAATAAGTTTGCTTTTGATTGTCCTCTTCTAACTCAGTCAAAATAACAAAATAACTCCTAACTTGAAACTAATCAAACCATAACTGAAATCTCTTTTATTTATTAGGCACTATTATAAACATCATGTGTAGGAAATATCGCATCATATGCCTAGAGTTTAAAGTTAAACTTTGCTTCCATTCGTGCATCAATGTCTATAACAATTGTATTTATTGCTTTTCTTTCAATATTCTTTGTCCACTAGAACATTCTAGTTTTGCTATAGATCTTTTAATAATTCATTTACTTCAATACTTTTTGCTTATCATACACATTCTTATCCTTATACACCTCCTTTCTTGTAGAAGCTAGTCATCTTCAAAGTGTGCAAAGATGGTAGAAGCATTTTCCGTCACACTTCCTTTTGATGGATTGTGTTTTTCATACTTTTCCTCAACTTCTATTTCTTCAACTCAAAGCACTTGATAGGATATATGAAAAATCACTTCATTTCCATCTTCATCCACATAGATAACATCTTCATCAATTTTCTTTAGTTTGGAGGACACAACAATCTTATCATTACAATGGGATTAACATCTTGTATAATGGCTACCATTGCTTCTAACTCTTTTGTATTTTCTTTTATTTTCCACACCTTGGATTCTTTAGCTATCTAAGTTTCTTTTTCTTGTCCATCACCTAAATGATGGGCATTGGATTTTTCATATCCACGGAATTTCTTTCTGCTAATATACTTATAAGTGGCAATAATTACAAAAACCAATATTCATATGATGAACAATATTTTGCCACTTTCTACCCTTCTCAAAAGCATTAAGGTGAATTCTAGTGGGTAAAGAATTAGAAATATCCATCTTTACAAATATTCCTATAGACACGGAATTTTTCTAAAAACAAAGTGTGATCATTTGCTTTTAAAAAATGACCAAGTCTATTACCTATTCTGCAAAAAGCTGAAGGATTATAAAAGGGTAAAAGCAAACTTAGTAATAAGAGCCAAATCATTGTGTATTTGGATTGGTTGCTTTTGTTTAGTGCCCTTGACTATTTGTAAAGGAGAAAATAATGGTTTTAGAAAACTTATGATTAGCGTGACCAAGCTGTGATAAGATCCTCCTTTGAAAAAAAGACGAATTTGAATACTTTGAGAATCCCTTAATCCAACTATGGTAAGATGGCTTGAATCTCAAGAAGAGTTGAAATGATGCTTAAAGGATTCCACTGAGGAATAATTTGATCCAAAGTTTGTTATAAGTGTAGATCTATGGAATTTTGCAGCTTCTTAATATTCAAAATGAAGTATGCAAAATTTTGGTTCTCCTATATATGTTGTTGGTTCTTTTGGGAAGAAGGAAATAGGCGGAGTTGGTAGAGGTGATGGTAAAAAGGAAACTTCTGATTGATTGGTAAGGATAGCAATAGAAGATTTGGTAGAAGTCATTGGTGTTGGGGACATTATCTACAAAGGTAACTGAGATCTCTTTGGTAGCATGCCACCCAAACGAGTTGAGAAGGGCGGCGAGTGGTGAGGGCCTCCCACTAGTGGTAGAGGGGCCGGCAGCGGTGGCCACCATAAGGTGGTTAGCGTTAGAGTTTGTTTAATACGCAGGAGTATTTTGGTAAGATTTGAGTGTGGAAGAGAGAGAGAGAGAGAGAAAGCATTCCGTGCTACGTTACTCTTATTACCATGACACTCTAACCGACTAATGTAATAGGTCAATTCATTAAACCTAATTTCCATTTCTTCTTTGGTGTGCAAACAATTTATTAAGTTACTTTGTGAGAACCATGCACATCTATAATTCCTGGCCCATAAGAAGGTCTTTTTCATTCTCATGATGATTGAAAAATGTTTGAAATAAAATATGGATTAAACCGGAAGAAGGCCATTATAGAGAAGGCAAAAGCCATGAAGGTCCTCGCTTTTTTGGTTGTTTAGATGTGTTTGCATTGGCTTATTTTGGAGATAGGGTCTATTGGGCCATATCTTGCATTGACTCACGTCTATTTTCTAGTCTATTCTGTAGTTTTTTTTTTTTTTGCGGTACAATAAATAAAAGATTTGAACTTTCTTCTCTCTCTTCTTCGTGCCAGTGGCAAAAAGATACTCAGAAGCTTAAGAAAAAAAAGTACGTGATCACTGTTAGCCCATACACCTATTATAAGCACACAGAAGGCAGGATGAACCTTGTGATCATCTCAAAAACAATAATTAGTCCTGATTTACGCAAGCCATTTTCTCCGTCATCGTAGCCAAAGACCTAAGGTTGCATCCAATAATGGTCTCAGCAAAAACGCATGTATCCTCCTTGCTGTTCTCTGCCGGAACATCTACGACATATGACTCAATCACAACCGTCTTCACACCTTCCTCCTCTTGCTCCTCGTGCAAGGTTGTCGTAGAGCGATAATTCACAAGCCGATGATCTCCACCAATGATGCTAAAAACCATAACATGCATGTCATCGTCCAGCTCTTCAAGTCTCTCAGTGCTTGTTCTGGCCGGTAAGCCCGAGACAATCATCAAATCACGTATGCTTCCTATGTCACCATTCCCAACACACATGGTGCTACTCTTGATGAACCGCTTATAGGCTCGTGGGTTATCGAAGCGGCGGACTATGGACCAAACTAGTGGCAGAGGAGCGTCTATTCTCTGGACTAGGCTAGAACCACACTGGTTTGGTGAGATAAGGGGGTTGTGGTAGCGGCTAATCATGTCTTGGGTCATCTGGTTCTGTCGATGTTGATGTTTCCTTGGGAAATATAACATCTGAGGCGACTCTAGTACCCTCCTTTTATTGTTACACGTAAGTTCACAAAACACGGAACAATTAGATATATATCGTTTAGTCATGGAAGCATGACTTGGCTGAAGTTAGCAGAGATTTGTTGGATAGCGTGGCCTAGCTTTAAGTTTTTGGCTTCTTCTCTTGTCCTCAGAGGGTGTTCGTTATCTGTTTGGTTTTGCATTCTTCTCCTTAAAGGGCTAAGTTTGTATCTTTGTTTTCATATCATTGGTATTGGCGATCCCCTAAGGTTCCCTCGTGACATTGTCCATTGAAGGAGATTGTGGAGGCAACACCTGGCCGTAAACGTGTCTTTCGACAGGCAGATAAGAATTCGAAGAACCATGTCTTTTGAAGATTCTGCTTAAGAACTACGTTCAACAAATTGAATCATAAACCTGATCTTGGCCATTGGCCGGCAGTCAGAACGTTTTTGGTAAAGCTACACGAATGTTTTTGAAAGTGATTGAACTCTTTGACAGAAACTTAATTGGCTAACATCTATTAATTTATCGATCAAAGTAGAAGATAACAAAAGTTCTTCTTAGTTCTGGCAATCGGCATGCTTTGCCTCTTGGATATCTGCTTCTTGTGTTCGATAAAAACCGAGCTATAAGTATAGATCAGACTATCTGTCAACACTGCAATGCATGTACGTGGTTGCTTGAAAAACCAAGAATCCCCTTCGCCGACGAGATTCTGCAACGTCTGCGTCGAGCTCACGACCATGTGGCAGCATATAAGAGCCTCTGCTTTCTGCCCTGGAAAGAATACCCATGGTTTTCTTCGCAAACAGCTCTAGGATGCAAAAACAGCAGGCGATTTGTTTGTAGCCGAGGATGGGTACGTTGGATCATGACCCTGATCTTCACCTTCCGAGAATACCACGCTAAAAGTCGATTGTTGGTAATTGCGCATTTAGCATCTCACGTGGCGTAGTAACATGCTTGCCAACATCAATTTTGAAAAGAGAACTAGTTGGAGGTTGGGAGATGGCAAATCCGTTTGGAGCTGATATTATTAGCGTAATAAATGCTTTCTATTTTTACAGGCTTGAGAAATGGATTTTAACAACATAGTCCCTAAAACTAGGAAAAGTAAAGATGGTCCCTACAATTTTTCACATTTTAACAAATTGCCCTATAGGTGTTAAAAAGCAGTTATTCACTATATGCAATTAGTTGGTGAGTCACCTTGAAACAAGCGATAGAGTAGATAAACTATACTCACTATTTCTGGCGAAATTTCAACTAGGCCTCTACTATATAAGGAAAAAAAAATGAGATAGATGTGATTCTAAAATTTCTTCCTTTTATTACTATTAAATTTATTTTCAAATTTTACTATATTCAATAGTGCAATTATATTATTTATGATGTTTTTCTTTAGTAGAGATATAAGTTTACACTAATAAAATATAGCGTATAAAAGTGTAGGAGCGCATTCCAATATTATATGAATTACTAAAACTAAAAAAAGATAAAAGTTATAAGTTTCCAAATCTCAGCTAAAATGACATTTCCTAGTAAGGGTTTTATATTTTGAAACAAAGAAACTCTTCATTCTACATTTTTTCTTACTTTAACCAACAAGATTTGGATATCAATTATTTTATTTTGAAATTGTATTCTATTTCATTCTACCTATATATAACAAAGGCAAGCTAAAAAAGATATCTTAAGAAACTTTGCATCCAAATTCTTTTCTTTAGTTGTTCTAATCATTTATTGTAGTTATTCATTTCATTCTTCAATATGACGTCAAATTTCATTTTAAGCAAGAATGGTCTTCTAAATCATCATTGTCCATGTACATTAAAAAAAAAAAGAAAAAAAAAAAGATGACTCATGTTTTCTACTTTAGACTAACAAAAACTATAATATAAGTTAATTGAAGAGAGTCATCATACTATTCCTTCTGGTGTAGAAAGTTGATCTTGACAAACTAGTTAGCCAATGAAATTATGTTTGTTAATGTCACCAATCAAAATCACTAATTTTGAGTGTTATTTTCCTCAATTTTTCAACTAATATCTTGGAAATAATTTTGTAGAGAACATCACAACGTACTATTGGTTTATAATCTTTATTACAACTAGGATTGGAAACCTTAAGGACTAAATATAGCAATGTAGAGTTCATAACCTTTAGCAACCTTTTAGATGAGAAAAACGCTAGTACAATATCTTCTATATCTTTTCTAATAATAGGTCAAGCTTTCTTATAAAATAAACTATTATATCCATTTAATCCGTGCACTTTAAAAACTTGAATTCTAAGATTAGAAAGTGCACTTATGTCATCATGGAACAAGAAGTGTACCTCTCAAAGTCAGTGAAGATACTTTTAGAATTACCAAGGATAAGCTCGGTTTTTAAGTCTTCTTCTTTTGTAATAATTGAGCTATCTTTCAATACTAGTTTACCAATCTTGTTACGTGCTCTCCTTCACATCAATGACACAAAAAAAAAATATATCTTACCATTATTATCTCTTTTTTAGCCATAGGTTCTTAGATTTCTATTTAAATAAATATTTTTCATGTTTACTCATTGTAAATAGTAACTCTAGTTTTGTCTTTTTCTCAAAACATGTATCAGAATAAAGAGGATTAATTTCTAATCTATCCTACACTTACTATAAATTTTCTTTAGCATTCTTTATATTTCGACATAAATCACTAAAGTAGGTTAAATTAAGTTTTTTGAGAGAAGACTTCAAAACTTTTAGTTTTCACACTACCTTATGATATTCTTTTTGTTAGTGTTACTAAATGATTTTGATGATTGACTAACATGATAAAAGATCTATTAATAGTTCCAATTAATGATTTTGATGATTGATTAACATGATTTTGTATATGTTGGAATATATTTTAATAATATTAGAATATATAAACATTTTGATGATGAGAAAAATGAGAATTATAATATGAAAATATTATAACCATTTTGTTGGAATATATTGATAATTAAATGGAATTATAATATGAAAATATTATAATTAATATTTGATTATTTATGAGTTTATAAGAAAAATAATGCTAAAATTGTATGCAGGAAATTAGGTTAGAATAAGCCCAGTTTGACCCAGTCCAGATTGTGTGACCCAATCCAGAGAGATGCGACCCAGTCTAGAGAGATGCGACCCAGTCCAGAGAATGTGACCTAGGCCCAGAGTGCGACTCAGGCCCAGAGCGCGACCCAGTGCGCGATGCAGTCCAGAATGCGCGACCGCGACCCAGAATCCGACCCGTGGTGACGCTGTGACTTCGTCGGTAGATTTGACTGCCCATTTCACCTCCGATTAGGCACAAGATGGCTCATTGGAAAGCTAATGAAGAGGAGAAGATTTCCGTGAAGAAAAATCAAAGACCCATTACTCAGAGATGATCAATTTGAAGAAATGGTGAAGCTCGTCGAGTTCTTGCCCTAACTGCTCAAAAGTGAAATTGGAAGTAGATTAGAGGGCTTCTGAAGACGATTTCAAAGGGTTTTTGTAAGGAAAAAGATGCTCTATCAATATGTGAAGAACTCATGAAGAATTGATTCAAGATTGGAGAGAATTGAAGAAGATTTGAGTGAGACCCGAAACTTACTCCACAGAACCCGAATTTCAGAACTTTAAGTTGAGACCAAAACTGTACCGTTTTAGATGGGGTTTTGAAATAAACGAAGACAGAACCTTAGCCCCGACATTCTGTCTCTCTCAAGCTCGAAAATGGACAGAGAAGAGGGAAATAAGGAACTCCAACGGGAAGAAGATTTGATGGTGCTCAGAAGTGTCAGAACAACTCTTTGAAGTGAGAGGTTAGTTGTTCTGAAGGTATTTAAGCAAGTTTGTCTTCACCATTGCTAGAAGTCCAAAAATCAGAAGCAAAGAAAGCAATTTGTGAAGCATCTCATACTACTCATTCTTGCTCATCCAAACCTACGATTTTGATCTTCATTGGGTGACTAATTTCTAAGCTCATTACTTGCTTATTAGAGAATCAATTTGTGCTTTATTATACTCTATTATTAAAGTTGATTTTCTGTAAGTAGACTCTGCTAAGGTTTGAACGAATTTGAGAGTTTTGTCCATATTACTCTGTATTGAGCCTCTAGCAGTTGTTTGAAGCTTCTGAACTTGTATTGCACATCTTACAAAAGCTTAGTTCAAAATTTGTAATAAGCTTAATAAACTTTGACTTGTTGATGTGTGTTGAGACACACATTGTAATTGTGATCCTTGGTATAAGGATTGTTTGACTCCTTAAGGAGGAGTTGGAAAGTGTAGGAGAAAGTTTCTCCTAGCTTTATAGTAAAGTGGACTTCAACCGGTTGTGTTGAAAGAGAAGATGATGGAAGTAGGTGAAAAAGGGTCGAACCACCGTGTAAACTTATGTCTTGTCTCTCTTGTGTTTAATTATCTTTGAATGCTTTATTTAATTGCAAAAAGTAATTGAACATAAATTAGAAGTGTATTTTTAAAGAGAAACCTAATTCACCCCCCCTCTTAGGTTGCTATAGGATCCAACAGTATAGAATGATTCATAAATGGCTAAAACTTATTCATTAATTATTTTTCCTCTTAATCCAAGGGCGCAATATTTTAACATGTGAAAATTTATAAAGCTAGTTTCTTAATCTAATGTATCCATTATCATTTCCATTGAAGGAGATGATAATAACACAAGAAGGGTTATTGAATTGAGTTTTTAAAAGTAGAAAACTTTATTTTGATCTTATGTGTTTGGTATTGTAAATCACAATCATGCCTTGCTTTTTTGAAAAAGACTAGTTTGTGTTATTTAGAAACTCAACTTAAAGTCTATGAGATGTATAGTTATATGTATCCAACTGTTTCAGGATGCTTTTCAAGAACTTAGCTCCAATGGGAAGTAAGCAATTGACTGAAACAAGGTTAATTTCACAAATGGTTTTTGGATGAGGAACAAATGCACGCAAAGTACGATTTAATTGACATAATAAATGTCAATCTAGAAGTATATAAAAGGAGTTTGGGTAAGAGAAATTGACACAAAAATTTTAGTGCTTCGATCCAAGTCCTTTGGAACCTATATTCACTGTTCCAACCCATGCCTGGATCACGTTGCAAGCTCAATTACAACACGAGTTAAGCTACTCACAAACTAAAATTACAAATTAGGATTTTTCACAGAGACCTTAGATTTTCTCTCCTTTTGGTTTGGAGTGTCTAGGCACTTCCAAACTACACTTAATCTCAAACTTTGTACAGCATGGTATACACAAATGATATACAAATAATCTATAAAGTTTTGAGTGATTTGATAAAGATTTTGAAATTTCTACCATCGGTCAAAGAGTTCAATACCGCTTGATTCTCCATTTTAATCGATGAAGAAGCCAAATGTTATCCTTTCACTGGATTTCAGCGTTGATTTTGAAGAATGAGGTCTTACGTTGGCAGAGCTACGAGGACATTTTTCTAAGAAATAGTAGAAGAATGCGAGGGTTCACTTATCCTTTTCCAAACACATCGTATATCTTATCCCATTTAAACTCAAAATGCACCGTCTAGATTTTCCTTTCAGAATCAAGATGCGTCGTATAGATATGCCTTCCATATTCAGAACACAGTACGGATTTGCCTTTCCCATTCAGTTTCATTAAGGTGCACCTGATGGACAGCATGCATTATCTTCGCGAAAAGTGCACTATGTGGAAGCATAGACAGCATGTCTTAAGCTTGGTAGAAATGCACAGTTTAAAGGCATAGACAACATACTTTAAGCTTGGTAGAAACACGCAGTTAACAGTAGTTTACAATTGAAATTTGAACTACAATGAATGATTAAAAAAATTAAAATAAAAAAAAGATTTAGCTGTAAAACTTCTTAAACTTTCTTTCTTAACTTGTATATATTGTATATAGACTGAACAAAATCATAGACATTTTCAATCATGAGTGTATAAATTGCATGATTGTAAAGACTAACAATGGACTAAAGGTAACCAATGACATAGATATCAAGAAAAAGAGAAGCAAATAGCCATAACCAAGGCTTCTTAAAAAAAAAATTGTGTTTTTTATTAGAGAAATAAAAAATAAAAATAAAAAAGATAGGCAAACAAAAACGTTAATAATTTTAATTTATAAAGCAAAGTTAGAGAAGTACAAACGATGACCGAGAATCATCAAGCTATTTTCCTCGTAATCCTCGTCCCCAAAGTCTTACCATATCTTTTGGGCCTTTCCGTTTTTGGGCCTTCACTAGGTGTGGTGCTTTGGATGTTGACTTTGTCGTCACATTCAAAAGTGCATGCCATCCAAGCACCTCAATTAGTCTCAGATATAAAATCCAAAAAACAAAAGCCAATGAGGATAGACCACATGCCTGAACTGGACAAATTAGGAATGAGGATCTTTGAGATGCTGGTTCAAGGACTGGCCTCCCGGATGACTTCTTCATAAGGAACTCCAAAGAGAAAGATTCCACCATGCTTAGGGTTAACGAATATCCTCCCCGCCCGTTGCCCAAAAAATGTCTCGGAGTTGGGAGCCATTCCCATCCTGCGGCCTTAACCATCTTGCGACCAGACAATGTGTGTCACCTTTAAATCTTGAAGACTAACAACCAATGGGTCGGAATCCGTCCAACCCCGGACTTGTTTGTCATCACCATCGATGACAACCTTAAAGTAATCACTTTAACCTAATACGAATGTTTTACAAAAAAAACTGTGAGATCACATTATGATCCAATGCAATGTATCCCATCAGAATTATGCTAAGACAATGCTATTCTTTCTCTTTTCTTTTCTTTTTTTTCTTTTTTTACCATTTGTTCAAAATCCTTTCGGTGTACGTGTTTCATTCCTTGGTGCATCGCCCCGTGTACTAGTCCTTTTTCTTTTTCTCCTTTAGAATCTTATTGATTGCAAAAAGAAAAAACAAATCTTCTGGAAGTACCCATAGTGACAAAGAGCTAGGACCACTTGAACAAGATACGTAGATCAAACACTGCACGCAAAATCAAACACTACATTACATATGTCTAGTTTATCGAAGATACATTGCAAACAAGCCCTAGGGCCTATCAAAATATATTCTTCAGAAGCAGTCAGCATGAATTTGAAACATTAACCTCAGGTTTTGCACTGTTGCTCAAAACTAAAAAGGGAGCTCGGAAAAAGAAATTGAAATTCGGCAGCTTCGTCAATCTCAGCACCGCATAACATCCCCGTCAGTCATTGTTCCTCTTCTTTATTTTTTCTCACCATTACAAACTGTACTTTCCCTTGCCGTGATAATGCAAAGAAGGCAATGACCATTGGGGAAGCCAAAACTTTTAGTCGTAAGGTTAACTCCTAACCAAAATAAAAAATACTCCATCTTTTTGAAGTAGCGTCCAACTAATCTATAAATAACTCCTGTCAAATCTTGCAAATTGTAAAACCATTGACAGATTCTCGAAGTTCAAATGCAATTACATTGTATACTTAGCCATCTCCAAGGCAAGTTTAGTAGTGTCCAACAAAATCCAAAATATTAGCTCCTAAAACTCTACTTAAATTAATTGGGCAAATAAACTGAAAAAAAGAAAAAGCAACCGAACTCATAGGTCTTAAAACTAATGTCGGTGAGATCATACTTTAGATCAGTTTTACAAATTCAACATGCTTTTGGAACTTTTAAAGTTGAGGGGCCCAATCGATGCAAGAGGAAAGAACTTTTGACAAAGTCTAAATATTCTTTCTTTTTTATGGAAAGAGTTCTCGACAAAACACTAACATCATGGAACTTGTAAAGTTGAGGGGCCCAATCGATGCAAGAGGAAAGAACTTTTGACAAAGTCTAAATATTCTTTCTTTTTTATGGAAAGAGTTCTCGATAAAACACTAACATCACATCCCATCAAGGATAGACAAGAATCTTCTTTCATGGTCAGGCGTTACGAGAATTCGTGATAATTTATCCGGTTTAAACTCCAAGATGTCACGAGCAATGGCCAATCTTTCAGTCACCAAATTACCCAATGTCTGAGACAACTATAAAAACTCCAAGATGTCACGGGCAATGGCCAAACTTTCAGTCACCAAAATTCCTGCTAAAACATTCGAACACCAGCTCATTGATATCCAATACCCCAAATGGGTGATTGATATCACCAAATGAAAATATATTTTTAGAAAATGGGTATTTTCCACTGATAACCTCGCAAAACCCTGAAACTTTATTAGGAACACTCTTCCGCCTTCACAGAAAGAAAAAAAAAAATCAATGCAACTCCCAAGTTCATAATACAAGCATTAAACACGCCCAGTAAATAATAATGAGGATATTGCATTTTCTTTTTTCTTTTTCTTTTTTTTTTATTGGGTAGGAGTAGGGGATGGAGTTGAGTAGGGGATGGAGGTTTAAGGGATTTTATTAGAGGGGTAGGATAGAACCCGGCCACTTGTCTAGAAATCTCCCGAGTTGCAACCGAGCTGCCAAGGGCTCACGCTATGAGGATATTGCTTGATCTCTGAAAGGCAAACACAGTTCGGTGGCCATAGATTATGAGGAGATTACTTGAGAGAAAACAGTTGGTGGAAATACTCAACATGTCAAACGGAAAGCTTTATTCATGTGCTATTTCAGTAGATTGCTTAGCGTAGGTAGCTGTTGATTAGGTGAGCTTCGGATATATAGAGGAGGAAGTAACAGAAAATTGCGGAAGGCAGATTGAAAGATAACTGGGAGTCGATGTAAAACCGTCGTGGTTTGAGGGTGGCCAGTTAGCTGGAGCCTTGCGTGCCCTTCGCGCTCCTATGCTTTACCAAGGCTCACGTCTAGGCAAAGAGATGCCTCAACTTCCAATATTCAGTCTGGGATTTGACGCCCATTAAGGGCATCCTCGAATCGATGGCACGAAGCCACACGCATCTCTGTGATTATATCGTTTTCTGGAGCAGGTAAGTAATCTTGTCTCAATTGTACATCCCTGAGAGTTGATATCTTTAAAAGAAACATTATCAAGTGTTCATTCGCGGTCCCGTGGATAAAGAGTTTTCTTAGTGTTGCACATTGTGCAAGCAATCCTGCTGCTGGGAGAGAGAGGGTTCTCAGATCAATATCGGTGTCATGAGGCGCCCAATAATTAAGCTCAGTGAGATTCAAATTTCCAATTCCATTGAGATAAAATCTCTCCCACATGCTCAAGTCGGCATACCCAGTAGGGGCAGTAAGAGCATACCCTATAGAACTTGCACAATCCAGGTTCATCTTTGAAAGCCGAGGGTAGCAAACAAGGGAACTCAATCCAAATGCATGCGTGGGAGGCCTTAAATGCTGCCTGCAGTCACCTTCAATTCGTACTTGTATCTCTTCGAGAAGGGGGCACTCCTGCAGCCCTACTGAAGTCAAAGGAGTCAACAGCTCGCCAGCCAAAATCCAAAGGGAGAGATACTGCAACTTTGGCCAGGATTTGGAAGAGAGTCTCTTGCCGTTGATAATGCCATCGCTTTGGGCCTTACAGAAGTCCGCATCGAAGTGGTACTTGCATTTCTTCTTCAAGCTTGTATCTTCCCACATGGAAAGTCGCTTTTCTGGTTGGATATACTTGCTTTCGGCAGGATTACTTACATTGCTTGTCTCTCCTTCTAATTGTTGAACGCTTTCCCACACACAGTCTACGTGCAAGCGCTGTATATGGTCTTGTATTGGATGTAGTGCACGCAACGAGCACATAGCGTTGAGATGCTTACAACAGGCAATCTTCACATCAATTAAAGTTGTCTGAAGGTTAGAAGAGAACTTTGTTATCCCCATCTCCGTGATCTTATTGCAACCCACGACCTCAAACTTGGTAAGCCTCGGACATCCAATAGAGAGAGCTATCAAGCCAGAGTCACTTAAATTGGCAAGGCTGTTTATAGATAGTGACATCAATCCTGAGCATTTTGCAACCCCATGCCATGAAACCATTCCCAAGAAAATCCCATGGAATGGTCCCAGCGTCAAAGATTTTAGCCGCGGGAACTGGGAATTAAGCAGATCCAATGTTGGGTCTGCATTAGTAACGTTGCGGCTAACATCTAGGACTAACTCCTCAAGAAATGGCAATCGAGCAAGAAGTTCCACTAGTGCCGAATGGCTTAGTCTAGCACCTTCATAGGTGTAAACCTCAACATCATCGTTGACCACCCTGGCATGGGACGAGGAAGTGGCATCTCCAAGGTGAAGAAGGGAAAGACGAGGACAATTGGAAGCAAGAGTTAACAAAGTTTCATCCCCGGTATAACCAATGAATCTATGGTCAAATATACACATAGCCAGAAACTGACGAAGATTTGGGCAGGCTGCTGTAATGGCAAGAAGCTCATGGGACTTGTATCCCTCACGAAAGGAATGGTTAAGGATATTAAGATGCGCGAGAGAAGCTGCAATTGTAGGGTAAGCTTGGAGTGCTGGAGGAAGATCTTCTGTCCAGCAATAGAAGTGCGAGAGATCAAGGGAAGAAAGTGAATGGCAATACTCAAGCAGTGGGAGGAAATCGGCACCAAGATAAGTAGACAACCGCCGATGCCAGCGAACTAGTTTAACATGGCGTAAGTTAGGCCACTGAGGAGCAATAAAACTCAGAGTTGAAGGGTTTCTCACATATATTGTGAGGGAAACAACAGAGGGGAAGGCACGGCGAATAAGCCGAGCAAGAAACATTGGGTCAGGGGAGGAGCTATCCAAGAGTGCATGACCCCAAGGGGAGATGAAAGAAAGGTCTAGATTGGTAACTGCACGGAAACAAGTAGGGAGAAAGATGAGGTGGCGGATGCTCCCCTTTAGAGTAAGGCAAGTGCGGGTAGAGCGCTCTAGCGAGTACCATGCGAGGCATACAAGAGACATGGCATTGCGGGTTCGAGTGTCTGTAACCAAGGAGAATATGTTGGAGAGAATTACGTCTGGCAAGCCTTGAAAATGGAAATTGCTGTTCAGAGTTGCCATTTGGGTTAGGGATTTTTCTTTTCTCTGGGCTTGTTCTCCCTACAAGGTATGTATTTCTTTTGAACCAAACATAAACGGTGTCAGATAGTGTTAGGAAGGATTCGCGCACCATGCCGATAAAGAATATTTCTTTTTTGTGATGTGGAAATGGAGATAACAACGGCAAAAACTCAGCATTCAAATAGACCAAGAGAACTGTTTGTGCAAACATGTACAGGGTGTAAAAATGATACACGAGCACAGCGCGTGGTGTCTTATGGAGTGAGAGAGGGGAGATGCCGTGACTAAAATTCCGCTATATGTCAAAAAATTCCAAAGAACACTAGCTAGATAATGTGCATCGAAACCCTTATTGCTTAAGGTCCCTCACCTATCTGCAGACAGAGCGAGAGAGAGAGAGAGAAAGAGAGAGCTACAGAATCTACAAGGACAGATGCAGGTGGAAGAAAAAGAGATCGTTAGTGGGAACTGGTGGCCTCTGAGGTAGCGATAAAGATATACGGGAAACTACCTTCTATGCTAGCTACAAAAACTATGCTTACCTAGACCAAGATTCAGGATTCCTCCTTTTACCATTCCTTTTAAGCTTTATACCTTTTCTGAGATGATTAACGTCTCTTTCGTCTTTGTTTGCACCTTTCAGAGTGTGTAGCGAGTAAAAACTGAGGGATATCACGTTGGATAGCTTACTTTGGCGTGAACTGGTGTTTGCCTAAACAAAAAAGAGGGGCTTCCATACAGAGGAAAAGAATGCGTGCTTATAACAGTGCCAGCGCGTGATGAGTATGAGAAATGAAAAAGAAGAATCGAGAACGGAGGTATGATGAAAACATCTTATATGGGATTAAAATGGAGGTTGGAAAATTGAAACAAAACCTTCACTGTCATAGATACCGATTATTGTGATGATAGCCATTATAGTGGACAAAGTGTACATAGGAAAGATATACTTTTTGAATAATGTTTAAATATAAAAAAATGTCTTTCTAATTTAACTTTTGAACTGAACTTTAATATTTCAAATGTAACATCAAAGTCAAAGTTAACATCTTTTAACTCTTGTTTAATTTTTGTGCCTTTCAAATCTACTCATGTAAAGAGTCATTTATTTTATCTCACTCAAATTCAAATCCAAAGTAGAGTGGTGTTAAAGATAAAATTTTCATAATGTGAAAGTTACAATCCTCTAGTAATGTTTAAACATAAAAAATATAATTTATATACTAGCTTTTGAAATAAACTATAAACTTTCTAATAAATATTAATTTGATGATACACTTAAGTGGTACCTTTTTGAGAGAGGAGTTGAAAATGATGATGGGTTCAGTCGACAGCAAGTATTGGAGGAAAACAAACAGGAAAGACGAGATATAGATTGTATGAATTATGCCGTGAAATTCATTCCTCAAATCTCTACAGTTTGTAAGCCGTGAATTTTATTCAAGAAATGCACATCAATAATCCACGTTGTAGCTGTAAGCCTACGAGGCCGTGTTATAGACTATTATGAGGAGATATGGCTTGTATGACAACGCAGTGCGCGTGCGCGTCTGCTCCCAAGAAGGCCCCTCCATATGCTACCAAGGCAGGCTGAAGGTGGCGTGCACGTCTGCCCTAACAGTGGAAGCGAATCTGGAGGACCTATGGCGATGGAGAAAAAAAGGTACAAAACTGGGAACTGGCAGCGTCCGAGAGATCTGGGAGAGAGGGATTGCAACGATAGAAGATAAATGCTCACCGTAGACTCTTCACGAATGATTTCGGTTCTCCCTTGATTGCCGTTTCGCCGCACAGAGAGATACGGGGTACGACACTCTAAGCTAACCAATGCTCTGGAAAAGAATGGCATGTCTACATCATCCATGATGGGATTGTGATGTTTGTCATTTCTACACTAAAAAATTTTACGCGTAGAAGAAGAAGAAGAAGAAAAAAAATAAAATAAAAAAGGCTAATGTTCAGTATGCACACCTTCAAGAATGGTTGAAGATGGGACTACCTGTTCTTTTCCTGCCCATTCCCCAAGTAGACTTGGAATTCTCTTCACAATAACTGTAACTTACCTTGGTTAGAAGACTCTGGAAAGAGAATGTCCAAATATCAAAAATAGGAATCCCTCGAGGATGATAGCCGCAGGTTGGTCAATCTCAGAAGGTTTCCAGTTTCAGAGATTGTTTGGGATTTTTTTTTCCGAAGTCGAGAGGACAGCATATTCACTTTCTCGGGAGTTCATTGAGCTCTCTGGATTACGTCCCTTTACTCTTGTTATTATCCTTTGGTTGTTAGTTAACTTCTTGCCCCAAAAAGACGAAGGAAACAGAACCCTTTACTCTGGCTTTCTCTTGTTGCCGAGGTCGAATCTACCAGGTTTATAGGAATAGGTATCTCAGATAAGATGATGTTGAAATTCTTCTTCTATAAAAGTTGAGCTTGCACTCAAAGATACCCTTCAAGTGGCTTTGCACTAAAGCCACTCAAACCCAAAAGATCCCAAGATTCGAACCCGTAAAGCATGTTTTGGGTGTGATCTTAATATTGGACACGAAAGCAAATTACATGTAGCAGTAATTGCACAATAATCAACTCATAAGTCAACTAGATATAGTGAACAGAAAACAAAAAGAATGCCCGTGCCAAACTGGGCCTAGAACCCCTTTGTGAATTACTTTATCTCTGCCATCTGCAGCAGAAAGGCACAAAAAGAATGAAAAAGGAATAATTCATGATCAAGGACTTGACAATGGACCATGAATTGTGAAAACTTTAAGAAAGCATATTTCAATCAATGCCTTGCAACAACAAGTACAAAGAGTATGTTTGTGTTGCAAAAATGACCCACCACATGAACAAATAGATGCATAGACTAAGCAATAAATACATACAAGAGACATAAGATTTAAAATGGTTTGAATTAACATAATATCTTATATTTACCATCATTGATAAGCTTCCAACACCTTCTCCTCTTATTAAGCTTATTAGAGGACTCACTCACAGCTCTCACATGGCTATTCTTTGCACTCATATAAACTTCCTTATCATGATGTGCCAATCACAAGGCGTAATCCTTTTTTTATGTCCTCTTTTTCAAGTTGCTAGGTTTGTCATTGTCTTTCCTTATTAAATTAATGTCAAAGGAAATCTTAGTTGGATATTACTAGAAATTCTAATCAAATACCACTAAAAGTACCTAATAAAGTAGAAGAAAATAACCTCTAGGATTTTCCTAAGATATACCCAAAAAATATCTAAGTCTATTAATTTTCACTTTAAATCCTAACAATTTTTCCTTTTAGAGTAAAATTAGTACAACAATCATGCATAATAAATTAATGTGCTGCGTATATGATCTTTAAGCCTTCTAAAAGTTGAACAAACTCTCAACATTGATCTACGATGTCATTAGCATATCTATTACATCAAAAGACATCTTTTCCTTAACTTTTTAAAATTTTCCTCTATTGTTAGTGAAAGGATATCCAACTAAATAACACATAAGTTAATTCCCTTAATTGAACTTAACAACATTAGCACTAGGAAATGTGTATTCCCCTTAACTTTTCAAGCTCTTTCTCTATCTCTAGTTTGATAAAAAGACATCCAATTAAAGGTGCATGGTCCTTAAATGGTTCTTAATGTTAGGTATAATGGTTAACTACGAATGAGGGGTTGAATTGGTTTTGTGATTTAGTAGTCTTTAAAAAATTGTTTTCTAAATAGAGATGATGAACATAAACAAACAACACTCATAGAAACCAAATTTACCACAATATTTCGAGTCTCACACCTACGTCCATCCACTTCTTCCTTTAATCTAACTGATTGAAACTTACTTTACTTACTTTTCAGGAAAAAACGTTCTCCTACAACATACAATCCTTTCACTAAGGATTACAACACAATGTGTATCTTAACACACACACTTTGTCACAACTTACAATTTAAAGATTATTTAATCTTAAACAATTTAGACAACTCCCTTAAAATATGAAATGTAAAAGAAAAATTGTTAAACTAAAGACTTTCTAAAGATAACATATAGCAAATCAAGCCCTAATCATGAAATTTTCAAATAATAATAGAGTTAGGATTTCAAATTTATAAGTAAGTATATGAGCACAATAATGTTCATAATTTACTTAGTACATATACATGTAAAAATCTCAAGCAATCTTACAGAATAATAGAGTATGAAAAACTTCACCAAGATTTTAAATTAGTTTAAGCTTCACAAGATTTTTCTTTTACTTCTTTTTGCAAATTTTCATTTTTTAGTTTCAATACCCTAAGCACTTTTCTTTTCTACCTTTATATGTGTGAAGAACGCACTTTTTTTTTTTTTTACTTGAAAACTAGCCATTCTGACTTCTCTGCAAAAATTTCCAGTTGGAGAAAATCTTGAATCTATTTTTGTGCTTCTTCAAAGTAGAGTGGTAGAGGACGTTGGGTGTAAGTTCTTGCTTCGATCTCATTTAGAACCCGGTATACATAACACACCGTTTTGTCAAATTTCCCATTCGGGTCTCGCGTTGCTGATTCGGGTCATGGATCGGGTGTTCAGATTTCTTCACAAATCTTCTTCATCTCTCTTCAATCTTAAACCAAAATCTTGTGGGTATGTTTCCAATTAGTATATCGGCTTCCCTTTCAACAGATATACCAATTTTTCTGGTTAAAATCCTTCAAAATCAGTGCTTGTTAATCTTCCTCCAACCGGGTCACGCAGAACCCATCGGGTCTCAAAGAATAAGTCGGGTCATCAGGATTTAATCCTCTTCAAATGCTTGGGTCATAGATTTTTCTTCATAGAGATCATCTTCCCATTGATACCTTTCGATTGCGCCGCCTTTTGGCTTCAAAGGAACTCTTATGGGAGTCAAATCTAATCAGTGGTTCGCGGGTTGCTTTGAGCGGGTCGTAAGTTTCTGCTCTTCGCAAACTTCAGTGTTGCAGGTTTATTGCTGGGTATTTTGGGATGTAAGCCGTAGGGGTAAGTCAATGTATTGTGATAGAATGTTCGGCTTGCGATACTGTTGGGTTTATTTGTGAAGGGTCCGTAGTCTATTCGGGGAGCCCAAGGGTAAAGTAGTAACTTACGTGTGTTTTGTAAGTGGTAGAAAAGGGAAGAGACCCGTGTAAGAAACTATTCTGGAATCCCAAATTTCGTGTTCTTTCTTAGAGGCATATTGTGGTGTTGTGTCCCCAAAGTAGATGCAGAGGTCCCATGTCCCTTTAGATGTGGATTGCTGTTGTTGTTTGTGGCTATTTTCTTTTGTAATCATTGGTAGGAGGAAGAACAAGAGCAAGCCGGATAGAAGTTTAGATCAGCCGCTGCGGTTGCTTCACCCTCAAAGGCCATTTGCAGATTCTGGGCGTGACAAATTCAGTCAGGTCGCGCACATGCGAAGTGGGTTGTGCGAACACGGCTCTGGGTCGCACACGTCTGGGTTGAACTGAATGGATCACCTGCTGGGTCGCCGAAGGCATCTGGATCTCTATTAGAAACTGGGCTTCACGGGTCTGAGCCGCACGCATTCCCTTTGGACTGGGCTCACGCACAGTGGGTCACGAAGCTTGGATTGGATCACAAAGTCCGGTTGCATAGGCTTCTAGACTGGACTTCTAAAAATAAACCAGCTCACATAAAGTAAAAGAACCATGTCTTTTTAGGCCTTTACCCACACATTTCTCTTACAAGTTAATTTTCTTATAAAACAAATAACAAGAATGTGGATTCATCATAATGTTTTTGTTATTGTTTTGATGTGACAAAATACAATTTTATTAAATATTGTTTAAGGTTATTATGCTTGGAAAGGTATTTTTGTGTATTGTACAGGCTTAGTCTTGGTCCATCGAGAAGGCCCTTCTAAATAAGTTTTCAAAGCTTTCACTAAGAAGACCTTTATTAATCTAGCAGTCCACGGCCCAAGTAATTCAGTAGGCCCCTTGATCAACACGTCGACTTAACCTAGCAAACCACTTAAGTCAGTCCATGTACTCGACTCCGCAAAACACTTAAGGCAAGCTTCACTTGATTTCATGCCCGCATTTGCCCTAGAATGTGACGACCACCGTTGTACATCACCTTCCATCTACATTCGAGTATTACCTTAAAATTTCTCTTATCTAACTGCTACAAAGATGGAAAGAGCCGATTCAAGCCCTTATTGGAGAAATATGCTTGAAAGTGTGAGAAGCCTTCATTATGGAACGTGAGTTGTGACCTAGAAATGCAATTTGCTACTTGTGGCTGCAAAGATCAAACCCATAAGCATCATTCTTGGGCATCAAGTTTGAAATTCTTATTTTGAGTTAATTTCTTCCACTATGCAATTTTATGAAGGAATCTTGAGATAATCTTATTAGGGTTTGCAAGAAGGAAAGTCTCGGTTTGAGTTTTTTGATATGATCTCATGAAGGAAATTAAGGTTAAAGCTTAATGAAATATTGGGTTTATGAAAAGAGGTTTTTTTTTTTTTCCTCAAGGTTATGGCAGTTTCTTGGATATGGGTCAAAATTCTTTCTTTCTGGGCGTTTTTCAATATGTGAGAATGAAGACTAGAAGCAAGACTAGATACATTTCTCATTAAGTAAGGAAATAGTGTGGCAATGGCTATGAAGAGAACCAAGTAAGGAAACAAGATAAAAAGGGGGGACATCCGTGAAGAACAAGTCAGAACAACAAGAAAAGAACACACCATTCATGAGCTTATTGAGACATTCTGAGAAAAGATTGAGCACACTGTTGAGATCATATTGCTATATCAAATATGTTTGTTGCTGCTCTGTGCAATTCAAATTTGAATCTCAACTGCTGCTGCATCGTGTTCATCAAGTTGCTATATTATTGAGCATCTCTTAACTATACTACTTAATTGCTATTTGATGTTATAGCTTACTTGGTTCTTATTTCTATAGCAAGTTTATTGTGATATTGTATACATTCAACATTAATATTGTTGGTGGGACAAATTCAATCTCTCGGAGTAGAGATTGGTTGTAAGAGTGGTGAACTCTTGTAAAGGTTTTAAAGAATAGTAGAAGAGGCCTTTTAACCACGTTGGTTAAATGGTAACGGGGACATAGGCAGTTGTTGTTGTGGCTAAACCTTTTAAAAATTCTTGTGTTCTATCTTACTTGCTTGTTTGATTGTTTATTTTCTGATATATTTAAATTGCAAAAAAAAAAAAAATCAATCAATTCAACCCCCACTTCTTGATTGCTAGGAAGGTTGAAACCTAACAAAGAAGAATATTTATTCATATCTCTTTTTATAGTTCTTTAAAAAATGTAAATAATTGTTTAAATTATATAATGATTATTATAATTTATAACAAATAAATCATGAAAAAATAATTAAACATTAACTTAAAAATATTTGTCACATCAAAAATACAATTTCATGAAATATTCCCTTTTTTCTTTTTATCATCATTAAAATAATAGTGGAATAGCAATATTCCTAACACTTAGAATCTTTAATCTAGCTCCTCTAGGAATCTTCATGAACTTAATAAACTTCATGGCTTCTATAATCATAATTATCTCTTAGCTTCCATGAGTGGCATCTTTACAATCAATTGTAGCTTATCTAGCAAATTGTTTAGTCAACCATGAAGATAGTCGATAATACTCTTACCATCAACATTGATTCACTTGGTGTAAGTTCATCTCTCACTATAGACTTAAGTCCCATCATAAACATTCTTGTTGTTTAATCATGTTTGCTCCATGCACAATATTTTACCTCATAAAGGTCATCCTCAAGTTGTTTACCGTTGGTACAACCTCAATAGATGGACTTTCTTTTGGTCTTCCTTTTCAACTCAATTTGATTAAAGTAATCTTATAGCACTTAGTCTAAAATATCTCATTTTAAGGATATATCATATTACTCTCAAGTCTTTCATAACAAACTCTCCTATAAGCTCCCTTTAAAATTTCTCCAAAAGAACTTGTAAAGGTTTAACAATCAATATTACTATTAACATGCTTGAAAAGTGAATAACATACCTCAGGGAGTCATACTAAAATAAAAACTAATGTTATTGCTTAATCATCTCATAAATCCATACACACTTATGAATTTGTTAAACTTTAGTTACCACCACCTAAAAGTTAATAAAAATCTATAGGAGCTTTCCTTTATCTGCACATCATATCCTTATTTAACTTTGAATCCCACAAGCTAATATAATGAAACATAAACTACCATAGATACTCAACTTCACCCATATTGAAATCCTCATAATTACCAAAGAGAATGTGTCACTTCACTCAATAACTATCCCAGATAATTATAAAATAGACAAAACTCTCTCTCTTTGCCACTCAATAACTATCTAATGAAGGCATTAGATGAAGAACATCTCTCTTGTATCCTTAATTAGAAGTATAGTCATCAACCTTCTAAAATATCAACATTCTATTTGAACCTTATACATTAGCCAAATGCATAACCTAAAGGATCTCAATTACCTAGCAAAGTATACAATAAGACCAAAAAAATCTAACATAAAGAATTCTAGTAAAATCTAAAAGACATCCATAATTTCTTTTATAATAATGTAATTGACAACATACTTAGCACTTACTAAATAAAATACAAAACACTAAGAGTCATACTATTCTTTTTCCATCTTTGTCATCTCTAATGGCATATCATACCATGAATTCAATGCTAAACCAATTTGAGATTCACAACATGTAAAAGTCCAAAAAAACAACAACAATATTCATCAATTTTGGACTTTTTTAGACCTTGGAATCACAATCCAAACAACACCAATAAACACTACGTGAAATTCTCTACAAGACTAGCCAAGAATAGTTGGGAAAGTCCTCATTAAGGTGTGTAAAAGATGCACCAAAACTCTGTCTACTCATGGGAATCACATGCCTTTACACTATGCATGCATAGAGTTCATGAGCCATAGCTTTTTTGGGTCTAACCCATTCTTAGGGCTTATTTACAAATCTACTATTATTGTTCCTAACAATTTTCTGCCATTAATTGATCTCCATTCTACTTATTTATCATCTTCTCCCTTCATTTTTACTAATCTACTATTAGTACCTAGATTTCCACCATCAACTATGACTTCCAAATCCAACTCAACAATTATGGTCAATTGCAACCACATTTCAACATGATACTTCTTTGATAAGGATCGAAAACTATCATAAATCAACCTATAAGCACTTTTTTATCACTAGTTGTGGTAAATTGGAGTAAATCTATGAAAAATTCTTAGAAGTCTATTAGTGTGTGCATCTTACACTCAACACTAATTCATCTAGATCCAAGCTTTGACCTAAGACTATGGGCTTGCTCCAACCATCTATTATTAGGCAAACTTGAATTTAGATTGACCTAACTCAACTTGTAGTCCACCAGATCTCTAGACCTAATTTATTTGATTGCATCCCAATTTGAAATGGACTCTAACCAAGTCCATTACACCTAAGCTTAATCTTGGTCTTAATCCAGTTCACACGACCTGTATCTATGATCCAATATGCTAACACTTTTAGCCTCCATTTTGCAACTTTGGGCAACCATTCGAGATGAAAACACCACCAAAAGATAGATTAGGCAACCATGAATCTAAATTTGCCCTTTTTTTTCTCCAAAATAACCTTCCTCCATCATAAATAAGAAAAATTGTGTTTTGAGAATAAGGTTCTCTCCAACTAGAATAATCAATGATTTTTCACATCAAGACAAAATTTTCTAATGAAAAACACTAAAGAAAGCTCACATACCTCTTGTTTAGTACTAGTTTAGTATGATTTATTTTGTATAGTACTCCCAAGTTTTAAAACTAAAACTTTGATGCCAATTGTTTCAAAAGTAACCAATTGCATGAATATATAGATGTGTAGATTAGAAAATACAAACATATTGATTGCAAGACTTACTTACAATTCTCATATAATTGTTCTTAGTATTCATGATAGCTTCTTCATTAGACTACATCTTTAGTATCTACATATAAAATTCTCTCTTGGCTAGTGGTTGTAACATGAAGTAAAACCTTTTGGTTGCCACCTTCATTAGGTGTGGGCTATTGCCTTATAAGGTGTAACTCTCTAAGGTCCTTAGGTTTTTTTTCATGATCTTTCCTTTTTAAACTAACACTAAAGAAAATTATAATTGAATTTGTTAGGAATCCTAACCAAATACTACTAAGCATATGTTTTTCAAGCAAAAGTTTTAAAATAACATTAAGATAAATGTAGCTTCTATGAGGGCTACCACCATAACATATAAGGGACAACAACTTCTATAGGAAGCTACCACTGTAACATAAAAAGGGATTATAGCTTCTATGGAAGGCTTTCGCCAAAACTTTCATGCAAGAACAACATTTCTAACCAAAACCAGAATGAATCCTAATTACCCTTCTCCCTCACTTCTTATACCTGGACATGGGCTTAGGCTTAATGATAAAAAATGCAACCCAAATACATATAAGCCTATATACTAAAATAAGCCTATAACAAATACCCACTAATAGAGAGAATAATAATCTCTAAAATATTTCTAAGATATATTTGAAATATATTTAAACTTACTAATTTTTACTTTAAATCCTAACAACTTGGAATACATAAAGTAACAAAGTTTGAAAACACTTATGTATCACATCCTACAAAGAGAAGACAAATAAATAGAAATACAAGTAAAAAGCTTAGTATGTCCATAAAGTTGCGTCAAGTGAACTCATAATAGGTACATCAATCAGCCCTAAGCAAAGAAAACAAGCCATGTATAAAAACATAGCACTTGCTACTCAAAGATTTCTTCCTTCCCTCTATATTTTTAATGTAAACTTCTTTAGTAAAGCTTTCCATTTTGCTTACTTCTGACTAGTTCGTATATGTACTAAGCATCACACACCAAAAGCCTCACTCTTCACACAAGTGCAGAAACTTAAGTAACTTATTCTTGGCCCAACTTTGGCTTAATGAAACCAACAAGTAAATTATCCCAAAACTTTTATAAACAATTAGAGTTGTTCAACCTAAGCAATTTAGGCATCCATAAACAAGATGTAAGCTTAGGTTAAATTGTTTATGTGGAGCTAGAATTGCCTAAGCTAGGATGGAGCCTAACTCAACAAACAAATAAATTAGCATAAGCTTTCTAAAGACTTTATATTCTAAATATTATCTTAGCAACTTGATCTTCCTAACTTTTAATAATGTTCATGGTTATACAATACTAATAGCCAATTTTCTACAAAAAGCCAATAAAATTACAAATGAGCATCAAACTAATGCCTACTAGTCCATCTTACCAAGAAAGAATTAGCTTAGATTAAGCACTAAAAATATCGATGTGATAGGTGGGAATGCAACATATATTCAATCCCAAATAAATTGAGGTTAGGGTGGCTATTACGAACTCAAGCTAGCCTTTAAGGTTAGTCAAGATTTCGAAATTGACCTAATAGACTAAAGCCCTTTAGTAGCTCCATTTTAATCATACAGAATTTACTTCTACAAACTTAATTTTCAAATTAGGATTTTCACACAAACCCTAGATTTTGCCCCCATTAGGTTTGGAGTGTCTAAGCATCTTTAAATTAAATGTACTCTCAATTGTAAATCACAAAGGTATACAAAAGTGATACACAAATATTGAATGATTTGACAAATTTGAAACTTCTACAATTGGTCAAAGAGTTCAATAACTTGAAATTCTCTCCATTTTATTTGGTGAAGAAGCACATTATCATCTTCTCATTGGATTACAACTATTGGCTTCTCATTCTCAAACATTGGCAAAGGTACAAGTATTAAGCAATGGGTAGCTAGCAAACTATTTAACTATTTTCTATGAGACATTCTTTTTCAAAACTAGCAAAAGAATTGAAAAGTGAGGGTTTACTTATCCCCTTTCAAAACACATCCTATGAATTTTCCTTTTAGAATTAAGAAGCATGAAAAATATATTTTCCTTTTCCATTGAGTTTTAATAAAATGCTCCACATGAACATCATATACATTATCTTTGCAAAAGTGCACTATAAAAAATAGAATGCATGTCTTAGGCTTGGTATAAATGCATAGATTAGAAGTATAGATAGTGTGTCTTCAGTCTAGCAACATATTCACAAAAACCATGTATATAGCATCATTTGGTGAATAAAATCTTAACCAAATTTTCATGCCATTTTTTCCAACTAAAAGGCTCCAAACAATGTGGGTAGAATTTGAAAAAAAAAAAAAACATAATGAATTAGCTGTTTTCTTAAGAGAAATATCATGAAGAGGTATTCAAGAGGTTCATATGACTATTTTTGCTTTCCCAACATATTTCTTCCTATACTAAATATTTTTGTTCAAATCATAGCATTTGTGCATGTATAACATTCTAAAAAATTGCTAAGTTTATCAAAGAATATATGCAAAGTTCTAATGTCATAAACTTCACATAGGTAGTACATATATATGTAATTATTCAAATAATTTCAATTTCCATGCATCAAGGCGAAAAGAATGGGTAAATTAAGTATATAAGTGAAATATATGGTATGTAGCTTTATAGAAAATGCAAAATATTGTACAAGCCTTCAAGATATTATATATTCAAATAAGCCATTCCATTTAAGCATAACATATGTTAAGATGTAGACAATGAGTTTCACATTGCTAAAAAAATTATTAAAAGTTCTTCTTATAAGGTAATGGGTTTCACTACACTTTTTTTTTTTTTTTAAAGAAACATAAATGATACTCCAACAAATTTTATTAGTACTAACAAGGCTAGATGTAGTAATCATATCTCAGATAAGTACAAAAATGGTATAAGCCTAATCCTTTGAAAATGGTGAAACGCTTACATATTAAGTTGTCATACAAAATACAAAAATGAAAGCATGAAATACATTAAGTAACACATGCACTTAACTCAATGGAGTCTTATAGTTCTCTAAACCTAATTAATCTTTTATAAGGACATCTAAGCATGGATGAGATAATAAGCTAGGCTAATCAAAGATGCACATAGTTTGAATTTTATGCCCTTAATTAGCAAGGCAATCTATAATTGCATTCCCCTCGTGATATAGATGGTGCACATGTGCTAGGACAGGGAGCATAGAAAGACACTAATAAATAACATACTCAAATTTCCAAAAAGCCTTCCATTTTTTAAGTAAACACTAGACTAAATAATTAGAATATGATTCAATGATTTAAGGTACTAGATTCCTCGCATGACATATCTTGAGGCCTTCCAACAAAGTAAAAGCTTTTGCATCTATATTGCTTTATGGATTCAAGTTAACCAAGTGATAATGCTTCCACTATGATCTATAAGTATTCAACCTTCAACATTACTCTCCATGATGTTTGATCCATCTGTCTTAAGTTTATATTACCCTATTGGTGGAGGTTTTTCACCACCCCTTAAGTCAACTTTTTGGTTCGATAATGAACCCTTAATATGGTATTGGAGACAAGATTTCCTTTAATACCCCTATAGAATCCCATTGGTTTGAGCCTACACATAGTCCATGTAACGCAACACCACGTGGTTTGATAATTTGACTATCATGGTGAGGGGCATGTTAAGATGTAACCAATGAGTTCTACATTACTAAAAAAGATATTAAAAATCTTACTTATAAGGTAATGGATTCTACCACCTATTGACTCGACTTTTGGATTAAATAATAAGCCCCTCAATAATATGTTCAAAGTTACCCTTCATACATAAAGAATTTAAGTATTAGAAACATTTCAATTATTACATGACATGCTCAATAGTAACCCAATAGATTTTCTTATTGAGTACAATATTCATGTTTCTGAAAAAAAATGTTTCTTCAATGCTTATCATGAAAACCCTTTTTTCATCGTAAACAAACCCTTTTGTAAAATTTACATTAACAATCCTTAAGGATGATGCCAAAGATAATAAATTAATAGATCTTGTCACAAGAGATAGAGAGTGGATTTGTTTGATCCAATATTCCCTTACTCAGTTAGTTGAAAGCATATATTTACTACCTTTAGGAGATTAGATTCATTCAACACCAAAAGATGTTAGATACTTAAAATGCAACACTAAAATAAAGAAAAGAAATACTATCAATTTAATGCTAATCAAATTGATTAAATTAAAAGCACTAACAAAGATATCGTCATTTTGTAAAAGGCCGAAAGTAACACTTAATCTGTTATGAATAATATACAGATCTTGTAGCATACACACACATACAAGATAATCACAAAAGATACTGAGAATTGTATACGGCTTGGTGTAAACTACCTTTATGTCTACAAAGAAACAATTCTCTCACTAGATTTCATATGGTTAAGACTTGTTAGAGAATTTTTCTTTGGTTTCATAAGTTTCCTAAGTTTCATATGGTTAAGAGTTGTTAGAGAATTTTCATTTGGTTTCATAAGTTTCCAAAGTTTCATATTTATAAACATCATGGAAGAAACCCTAATAGGTGAAATTATCCTTCTGCACTTAAGATGAGTTTTAAATCTAACCTAACAATCTCTCACTTGGAGCCAAAACTAGTACAATATCCTTATCTCGTAAGGACTATTGTTTTCTAAGACCCAATTACATCAAATGCCTCATCTTCTCATTCATGGCATACTCCTACTTGACGCTTGTCTCTGTTAGAAAACAAACCCGTGAATCTAAACTCACGGAATCTCTCAGGATCTCACCGCACACACAAAGAGAATAATAGTCAAGTAAAGAACACACAGAAATTACGAGGTTCGGGATAATCCCTACGTCCCCGGCCTAAGGAGCAATTCTTCACTATGATGAGGAGGGCTTACAGTGCTTACAGAAAACCTCTGTTTTCTCTCAATCTCTCTCAACCTCATCCCTAGGTTTCCCCATAAGGTTTCCTTTTATACAAGTACCAAGGAAACCCAAATAGAATAGGACTAGGAGACCTAAATAGAATAAGACTGGGAAACCCATATAAACTACCCACAATACAAATATGGTAGTTACATAATTACCCTTACTAATTTACTCCAAACCTAACAGTCTCCAATTTATAAGGCTCACTACAACAGTTTTGGTCTTCCTGTTATGAATCTTGTACTGTTCTAGGCCTCTCTTCTTAGGCCTCTCGTAAGGACTACTCTGGGCTATTGTACCCCTCTTTTGCCTTTGCTGAGCTCTATTCTACTGCGCTACTTTATGCTAAAGATTGAGCCCGACGGAAGAGGGAGAATAACGATGAAACCCAACAGAAAAGGGTGATTGAAGGCGAAGCACAAAGAAAAAGGGGAACAAAGCCCACAATGGGACCAGAAAAAAAAATCCCACAATGAGATAAATAAAGTTCAATCATGGGTGGATAAATTGCATGATTGTAAAGACTAACAATGGACTGAAGGTAACCAATGACAGATCTCAATTTTAAAATCCAAAACACAAAAGCCGATTTGATGAGGATAGACCACATGCCTGAACTGGACAAAGTAGAAATGAGGATCTTATCGCCCCGTGTAATAGTCCTTTTTCTTTTTCTTCTCTAGAATCTTATTGATTGCAAAAAAAAAAAAAAATCTTCTGAAAGTACACATAGTGACAAAGAGCTAGGACCACTTGAACAAGATACGTATATCGAACACTGCATGCAAAATCAAATTCTGAGACGTATTTACATTACATATGTCTAGTAATTCGAAGATACATTGCAAACTAGCCCTAGGGCCTATCAAAATCTATTCTTCAGAAGCAGTCGGCATGAATTTGAAACTAAAAAGGGAGCTCGGAAAAAGAAATCGAAATTCGGCAGCTTCGTCAATCTCAGCAGCGCATAACATTCACATCAGTAATTGTTCCTCTTCTTTATTTTTTCTCACCATCACAAACTGCACTTTCCCTTGCCGTGATAATGCAAAGAAGGAAATGACCATTGCGGAAGCCAAAACTTTTAGTCGTAAGGTTATGGCAAAGCTCCTAACCAAAATAAAAAATACTCCATCTTTCTAAAGTAGCGTCCAACTAATTTATAAATAACTCCTGTCAAATATTGCAAATTGTAAAATCATGTGTGTAGAAGACGAGAGTCCTACAATGAAAAAGAAGATATCTAAGATTAAGTATAAATTAAAAGAGGACCTTCCAACCCTTGAACTAGCTTTTGGGTTAGACCTTTGAGTCTTTTAACTTGGTATTGGACCCTCGGTTGAATTTATTCCACCCCTTGTGACCTTGAGCTCAATCACCAATACCCAAATGGGTGATTGATACAACCAAATTAAATTAAATTTTTAGAAAATGGGAATTTTCCACCCGTAACATCGCAAACCCTAGAAACTCAATTAGGAACACTCTTCCGCCTTCACATAAAGAAAAAAAAAATAAAATCAAAACACCCAAGTTATAATACAAGCATTCAACATAGCTCAATAAGTAACAATGACGATGTTGCTTGATTTCCGAAACAAAGTTCGGCGCCAATAGATTTTGGAGGAGATCACTTGGGAGAAAACAGGTGGTGGGAATGCTCAACATGTTAAACGGAAAGCTCAATAAATGTGCTATTTCGGTAGATTGCTTGGTGTAGGTAGCAGTTGACGTGGTGAGCTTCAGATATGTAAGAGGAGGAAGAACAGAAAAATGCGAAAGATAGAAAGACAAGTGGGGAGTGGATGTTAAGCGTGGTGGTTGAAGGGTGGCCAGTTAGTTTGAGCATTGCGTGCACTTCCCGCTCCTATGCTTTGCCAAGTAAGGCTCACATCTAGGCAAAGAGATGCTTCAACTTCCAATATTCAGTCAGGGATTTGGCGGTCATTAAGGGCATCCTCGAATCGATGGCACGAGCCCATTCGCATCTCCGTGACTGTATCGTTTTCTGGAGCAGGTAAGTAATCTTGTCTTAATTGTACATCCCTGAGAGTTGATAACCTTAAAAGAAACATTATCATGTGAATGCAGCACACATCAAGTGAGCTCACAATGAACCATGAAGCAGGTAAGTCCGGATAGAAGCGCATCAAGTGAGCTCACAATGGACCATGAAGCACTAAAAATATCAGAGAGATGGGTGGGAATGCAGCACACATCCAATTCCCAGGAATTTGAGTTCAGGGTGGTTATTACTACTAACTCAGGCTGGCAGCCTGAATTCCTTCTTCTCCTTCTATAATCCAGGATCGGAGAAGGAAGAGATAAGAGGGTCCTATGGAAAATGTGTTCAAAAATCCATAATACAGTCCGACCACAATGAACCGAATTGATTATCTTCATGCATAAGGATAGTAGATTACCTATTAGATAGTGGATTACCTATTATAAACACATTCAAGATTCCACCATTAGAGGAACTTAGTAATTACGGACAATATATGCCTAACTGAGACACCATTTGCTGAATTGTTCTTCTCTTGGCTGGCAGAAAAAGATTTACTTCTGCAGAGGTATGCCATGACTTTGTCTATGTCAGCAAAAAGTAGTGCTCAGACTTTTTTTAAAACAGGTTCGAATCAAATACCAGTGACTCAAAACACGTCTTTAACTACTAAAACTTGTTCCTAGTAATCACGAACAGGACTTCCGAATTTGAGAGGAGGGGACAGCTATTGCACACGGATTATTACAATCGAACAACTAAATGACTATATGGTAGAAGTAACTATTTCAGACTACATTCTATGCTGCATAAAAACATAACCCAAATATCAAATTGAAACTGGCACCGGGAATTCTCTACTTAACCTAGAGTCACTTAGGAAGTCCTTCAAATATCGCTAAGTATACTATTGTCAGCTGTAAAAGTGTGTATTACATTTATTTAATCATTTAAGTAGATGAAGCGTACAAACTACTGTAGCTCAGTTGTTATTCCCAATAACTTCTATGGAGATCTTAGGTATTAAGAGATTGAGAATAAAAGCCTAAAAGGTGATGCTCTGGTGAGGCTTATTTGCAGTTTTGAATTTTTCGAACAAACTAGTTGGAAACTGATACCTATAACACTGAATACTTTTCTAGTCCTTTTCTTCTATATATAAGTTTTATAGTTTATCATGGCAGTCTTCGTTCTTTTGAAAGCAGGGAAGGTTAAAGCAGGTGTCTTCAGTTTCAAGTGTCTCATCAGTATCTTTCACTAGACAAACTTCTAGAATACATTTGACAAATGGAAACTAGAAGGTATAAGAGATACATAAGGGAAGACCATCCACTTAGACCATCCACTTTATCTCAGAAAAATTAAATAAATAAATTTCAAGCACTGACGCAATCACCAAAAACCTACAGTACAACAATGTTTGCTGTAAGGCCAACCTTAAGAATGAGGTTTGCTACTCCAAATCAACTCAACTAAGCAAGCTAACCCAAATCAAGCCATGCGGCAGCATATAGAAACGCCGCCCTTTCCTTTTTAGGTATATGCTCAACAGAACATTAAACAAGATTTACTAGAACAAGTTAACATTTTATACTTTGGCGATCATGCAATCAAAACACCAAGCTGAGGCCAAATTGGAAAGGCCTCCATTAATCCATTAAATTGCCAACAGTAAAGCTTTCCTTCAATAGAATGATTCAAGAATGTCAACTGCCCCAACTAGTTGAAGACCAAGAAGTAACATAGGATTAGGTTTGTTCAATTTTGTTACTGTTTGAAACTCACATGAAATAGTAAATAAACATTTGTATTTCCCAAGCAGGTCAACTTTGTGACATATTGTCAAAGATGTCACTAACCTGATGAACAAAACTTAAAGATCATGATAGACACAGTTGAGATAGAAAATAAAAGGATGTCCCCACACCACGCATTTCCTTCAGAACTATTTTATTAGTTCTTAAAGGAGACTGGTTGATACAGATTAATTTTCCTTTTCAAAGAAGCATCCTATTTCAGACTACAAGTGTGGATAGTCATAAATGCTAATCCAAAGATCCAATAGAAATTTGGGCTTCTGCATTACCTAGAGCAGAGATCAGACGTCCTAAAGTGATTTGTGCTCCTGCGCTGCCCAAACCAGTAATTTTGTAGACTACCAGTGTACAAGGACAAGAATGTTACAGGGAATAGAGAAGGTTTCACAGCAATACTGTAGACATTTCCCTGTTAGGAATAAAAACCACTGATCACCTACGCTGTGGAGAAGGAAATAACAATGAATGGGTTAAGCAGAACATGTACCTGGAGCTTCAGATCAAAACTTGAGCAAAGAGAATCTGAATATCCAACAAAATGTTGAAGTCATGGGGATCAAGTGACTGGTGTCGGCTTCCTAGTTCTGCCCCACCCCTTTCTTTTTTCCGAATTAGTGTTCTATAGAACAAAAGGGCTGGTGGAGCACACCACGAGCCAGTTGATCAGCAAAATAGCGGCTTTTGAAACCTTTGTACTTGTATTTTACAGTGATCATTTATCGTTGCTAAACACCCTAAATGCTGCCAAGCATAGACTTAAGTTCCGTTTCTTAAGACTCAAGATCCAATAATACCCATTCATACTTTGCACACACACTCAATGGAGGCTCTTTCCACCACCAGCCTCTCAAACTAGGAAACACAGAAATCCATTAAGGTATTGTAGTTCAAGTAAGAATGAATAGCTTAAGAACCTCAAGTGAGATGCATAGGGAAAGCAGTAGTCTTCCTGCAGTCTCAGTACACATTCTTAGCTGTACATAGAATGAATCATTATAAAGAATACACCTTGTTTATAAACAGTTGTTAAACAGACCAGTAATCTCTATGATCAGCTATTTTCAACATATTGCAACACTATAAAGGACAAAACTTCAGTCCCAAAAATAGTTAACTTTGGTTGTGCTATACAGCAAGTACCAGATGAACTTTTGCTTTGCCTTCTCTCTGTTTTGTTCTTGCAGAAGAAATGATATAAATTCACAAACATGGATCTTACATGATTTTACTGAAATATAAATGTACAGCAGCAAAGTTCATAAATTTTGTAGATATTCATGTTTGCAGCACACACACCCCAACAAGACTGACATGCAAGCTCTATATAACTATATTGAGGAACCCTGAATGTAAGAAAATTTTTAACATCCAATTGATGTTAAGGAGACAGTTATTCCTTATACAATCACATCAAACACACTCAATGACAATTCAATTTCTTGCTTTCCAAACAGCGCACAAGATTTTCAACAAAAGATTCCTATAGCACTTTACAAGCCTTAGAAACCATCAATTAGTAAAAGACTAGATGATTTACTACGCAATGCTGTAAAGATTGTCTATTAATTGCACCATTGTTCCTCAACCCTTTCACCCCAAGAAAATAAAATTAAAAAAATAAAACCTAAAACTCAAACACCCAAATTTGTCATCAAAGCTATGCAGGCAATGAGGTCAAGATATACTAAACAAATGATTACGTTCTTGGAAACGCAATGTACAAGAAATATAAGGGCTAAACGAGAAATCATTCCATGGAATTCATAAAAGCACTAAAGACCCTGAGCCAAATAATTTATTAAAATCTAATATACATGGGATTACTAACTCCAGAAGTTATTCATCAACATCCCCACCAAAATGAATCTCATAATTGATCCACAGCAGAAACAACAAAAACAACGCCATGCCCAGAACCATCCCAAACAAGCAAAGCATCTAACACTTTTCAATCCCTAAACCGCTTCGCTTTCATCTAAAATCAAGAACCACAACAAAATCTATAAAAAAAAGGAAAAAGAAAGAAAGAAAAAGATTGACTTCCCCCTCAATTAGAACGCTCTGGGGTCGGTTCCGTGCTGCCAAACGTAGACAAGCTCGTCCCAGCCAGTGCTCGCAAGCAATCCCTCAACCAGTACGCTCATATCGACCCCCACAGCGAATTCCGTGTGGTGATCGTACCGACCCACGAGAGCATCCTCCAGCATATAGTCCCACATGCACACTGTCATGTCGTAGGAGCACGACACCAGGAGGCTCTGCCGGTGCGGCGAGAATCTCACCTTCCTGACCGCGTAGCCATGCCCACTGAGCACCGAGACGGGAACTCTGTAGCTCCTGATGTCCCAGACCCTGATGGTCTTATCCACGGAGGCCGTGGCGATGCAGCAATCGTCGTACTTGTTCCAGTCACAGGAGAGAATCTCAAATTCGTGAGCGGGGACAATCATGGTGGAGCCAGGCTCACGCACGTCCCAGACACGGAGGGTGCAGTCACCGGAGGCCGAGGCGAAGACGTCTGCGTGGCGGGGGTTCCATACGGCGGAGTAGACGCAGTAGGCGTGCTCCTTGAAGGTGCGAACGGAGGTGGGGCGGTCAAGAGTCCAGAGCTTGACGGAGTCGTCCCAGGACGCGGAGAGGAAGGAATCCCGGCGGACGGGATTGTAGTCAGCGGAGTGAACCTCGCGGGAGTGCTCGTGGAGGGACCGGATTGGATTGGAGGAAGGGGGGAGGGAGAGATCGTAAAGCTTCAGAGAACCGTCTGCGATGGCCGCCACAAGGAGCGATTCGTGGGACTCCGACCAGGCCACATCATAGACGCCATCGGCAGTGTCGAAGGAGGCGAGCTCGGAGATCTGGGGGGAGGGCGGAACAGGGAGGTCCAGGACGTGGAGGCGGCCGTTGCCCAGGATGCCGAAATTCTGGGCTGTGGCCACGGCAAGGCGGGACTCGAAGAAGGGGCTGAACTTGACGGAGTAGCCGTTGAATGGGGTTTTGAAGACCGGCATGGTGGGCTGATTGGGGGTGGGGGAGGGGGTGCTGGATTCGCTTATCTGCAAACCTTTTCACTTCATTTTTATGATCGTGAACGGGAGAAAATAAATTATTATATTATTTTTTTCTATTTTGCTTTTTCGTCAAACAAACAACTTCATTTTCTGCATCTTCTTTGAGACCTTCGATGATCAATAATTGGTACATCAAAAGTTCATCAAAATCCCCTAACTCTGTTTTGCTTGGACTGCAACGAAATGGGGGGATGACAACTTCATTTCCTATCATCTCCTTTGCGTTCAATTCCACACAGAATTGCTTCTTCCTTATTTCTTTTTATGTTTCTTTCCAAATCCATGATCAAGGAACCGGGGGTCCTTCTGGGTCTACCATCTGGAGGACTTGATCACATAGTTAACTCGTTCGCAATTTTATTCTATAGAGTTACCTTAAAATCTCCAAAAATCTTGATCCCACTAAAAGAGTAAGCAGTAGCCCCTCCTGCGGGCTTGCTGAAGTTGGTAGAGCCCTACAGTCACCAATCAATGGGACTGACTACTTTCAATGTCGAGCACGATTTGTGAAGGAAACACAAACAAAATGTCCTTCAACTCTCTCACCCCATCGACGAGTTCATGTCTATTACAAGTTGGACAAGATCCTCTCATTTTTTGCATCATGGGCCATGGATTAAACCCCTTAATGGGTGGACCAATGTTCGTACCAGAAGATGACGCCATCTCAAAACCTTGTGACCCATCTGGACCAATGTTCGTGCCATTCCTGCGCTTTAACAAAGCATTGAGCCCAATTTGCCTGCATTTCTTGCGAGTCTGCAAAGGAATATCTAGCAAGGTTGAATCTCCTGGGCCCGCTTGATATAAAAAAAAAAAAAACACAGGTAGATTCCACAGAACTAATCACAGGTTCAGGTTCTAGAAAAAGACAGTAGGTAAAGACACAAGTATATCGCTTTGATTAATTGTGCTGCCAAACCACTGAAGAGCACATCATGGAGCCCCCTGGAGTCCATCACAAGCGAAACTCATCGAAGCTGGAGAGGTGTAGATCGGCAGCGACGGGAAGTAGGGTATCCTCCAACATTGTTCCGTGATTTTAGAACCCGGTCAAAATTCAGGAGGCCGGATTTGAAACCTTCGCAGACATCTTCATTTAATATGTTTGGAATCTTTTGGACTCCTCCATTAGCTGCCACACATTAAGATCCACGATGAAGCGAGGATGAAAAATCTTCTCTTTTCTTTTCTTTAAGTGGATGGCAAATCATTTAATCATTTAATCATTTTGTGGGAACTGCAAAAGAGATTCCACTTTTCACTTGCAAATTTGCACTTTTCCTTGTCTTCAGCATCATACCGATGGTGCTAGCATTAGCATTGGATGATTCCCACTTTTGAGAATTGGGTTATCTAAGATGCTACCGATGCTTTGATTGCAATGGTTTCTGTGCTTAAACAAGGAGTTTGGATCAGAAGACTTTGTTCAAGTTCATAGTGAATCCTTTGAAGAAAATGCTGTTAGAAGGTTGACGTTATGGTTGATTTGTTACCACTTGATAGGCATTACAAGTTAACTAAATTATTGATTTAGTATTTCTTATCAACTTAAGTTTTTGAAATGAAATAATAGTGTAACATTAGAGGATGATATAGTGAGCACTAAGAACGATGTCCCAACCAACAGTTTCATGGCCTGACTTGCCACCTACCAATGAGGTTGTCTGCACAAAACATACTGCTGACGTCCTTTTGTTGAGTCTATCTGTCCACCAAATTGGCTTGAATTTGGATTAGGATTAGCAGAAATGGTAGATGAGATAATGGAACTATCATGGATGAACTTGTACTCAAGCGTACTGATGTTGATGTCAATGTCATAGTACCTTTATTCAATGAATGTGAAAGATTCGTCACTAAATGGAAATTTGCTGAGTCATGTTGCTTTTCCTTGCAAAGCTTTTGATGTTACCCGATCACTCCATTTTTCATTTCTGCGGTAACATTGAGACAGGCGGCAACTCAAGGATTTTCTGATTTATAGTTTTTGTGGCTACGCTTTTTGTCTTCAGATGTAGCAACTCCAAATGGACTCACTTGAGCCTGTCATATTCTAGCAGCAAATGTAGAAATCAACCCAAACTTGATGCCGAATTTCTATCCCTTGGAGGGTTGTCAATGAATGGCCATGGATCAACCGACTTCAAGGGAAGCAAAGTTAGCAGATGGGTTCAATGATAAGAAAATATCGGAACCCTCCCACTCCATACCTGCTCACATGTTGCCCACTATCCCCTACATCTGAACTTATTTAATAGGCGGGCCACATTCAGGATGGGACACAACCAAAATCAATCTGCAATCAAACCAAAACAGTATGAACTATCTTGTTTTCTTACAGCAACTCTCTAGATTAGCTGACAAATAAATTGGTTCGAGGTCAACCTGAAATTATGGATATCAAATCATATGAGCACCTTTTTGAGTAGATGAGCATGAAGAATTTTTCCTACCGTCATTACCTTACTTTTGAATTTCATGGTTTACTTCCAAAAGAACCACTAAACTACTGAAAGCATACAAGGAAAAGCAAACAAGCATCGACCCTTCATTTGTCAAATCAAGTATTTTGGTTTTTTGATAACCATCAACCATCTGTTCCTTTGCAGGATGGAAGTTACTCTAAACTCTAAAAAAATAACGAAAGATTCAACTTTGTAAATTGGAAAAGTGGCAACTTCGCTAGAGTCAAAGCAGTTCAGAAAATCTAAAGTAAAACAAGTCTTTAAGACCTCACTTTCCAATGAAGGGCACAACCCACATGATCTTGCTTGGGATATTGAAAGATGAAAAGCCACTCTCAAAAGAAGATTTTTCCCTATGAGGTCGTGACCCGTTTCACAACTCCATCCAAACAAGGACATCTTTCTCGCATTGACCCTACACTAGTAGCTTCACCAACTATGAGCAATTCCTTTCAATCACGCTTCGCCACATGTTGCGTTGCAATTGAAAGAGGCAAGCCGGGTCACCCTTGAGCCTTCCCAACCTTTCAAACACAACCCAAAATTATTGTGCGTGGCGAAGGGGAGGAGGGGAGGGGGAGGCCAATGTGGGGGGCCTTAAGGATGGATCCAAAAGGCATAGTACAGAGTGATATGCAATTATTCGAGTCATGGATTTCATCCTAAGCAAGTGCGAGAAAAAATTCCACCTCACAAAAGCAGAAGAAAAGGAAGAGAAAGAAAGCATAATATAAACATCGTTTGCTACAAATTTTTTGGGCGACTGATTCCCACTCTTATTCGGGGAGGCATAAAAGAAAAGACCCTTTTCTTCCTCCCTCTCTCTCCTTCTCTATATTTTATCCTTCTTCTCCTATTCTGCTTTCTTTCTCCATGAGACACCTATAGAGAGGGAGATAGAGAGAGAGAGAGAGAGAAGCCATGAAAAACACCATTAGATGCTGCATCTCTTGCATTCTACCATGTGGAGCTCTCGACGTAATTCGAATAGTACACTCGAATGGCCGGGTGGAAGAGATCAGCGGGACTATCAGAGCCAGCGAGATCATGAAGGCTCACCCTAAGCATGTCCTGAAGAAACCCTCCTCGTCATCCGACGATGGCTGTGTCCCAAAGATTGTGATAGTACCCCCCGATGCAGAGCTTCAACGGGGAAAGATATACTTCCTTATGCCGGTACCTTCATCCTCTGAAAAATCTCGATCAAGATCATCAACGAAAAAGAAGAAAAGAGAGCCCGACGCCAACGCAAACAACGGTACGTCCATGACAAGCTTGTTGATATCTGATCGCTACTTGAATGAAATACTGTCGGAGAAGCTTTCCACGCAAAGGGATCGAAGACGAGGCCGCGTTGGGGTATGGAGGCCTCACTTGGAGAGCATTTGTGAGTCACCAACTGATGTTTAATGGCGGCTTTTGTTTCTTCTTCTGATTCAATTTATAAGGTCCATCCATGAGGGTTCACAAATACCATTTGTTGCTTTTGACATGGTTTTCATTGTTCATCTTCCTCTTCTTCTTTTCTTGTTGCTTGTCGTTTCTGGTTGTATATATAGGCACAGAGGGGAAGAAAAAAAAGAACAACGCAATAGTTCTATCATGGGTGGAAATTGTAGGCGTATATCAGCCATTTTGGCAACGATCTAGGCGTCCGATAAGGAATCACAAAGGTTGCGGTTACCGGAATCTGGACTTTGCTGAGCTTCATATGACAGTCGTCAACGGGCATAAGTTCAAGGCTGTAATTTTTGTGATATTGCGAGAAAGGGAGAGGAAGGTCCAAAAAGCATTGTGGGGTTTGTTTGCTTTGTAGTTCAAAGTCATGTAGGGGGAAGAAACTGTCCTTGGGAGAGACCCACTTCTACTGTTCAAATGTTAAGACACTGTATGAATAAAATCTGGAAGGTGATTGTGCTATGATGATCATTGGAGTATCTTTCAAAGGGCTAATCTAATTGACCAGATTGGCCATATACGATTCAATAAGCAAAATAATTATTGTAGTTGGCAAGTATTGGTCATCCCTTTTCTTGTTTCCCTTTTCATGTTTGGCTACTCTCTCCATATGCAAAATAATATGGTCGTTTGCAACTTTTTTCATCTTCGTTTATAGCTGCAATGTGTAATGCTGATGCAAACGCCATGAAAGTAAAAACAGAACTTGGCTGTCGCTCTATAAGTATACATCCTTCAGAAGCCTAACCCCTCCAAGTCCGAGGGTTCTTCTTTGGTCTGCGCATGCAACGTATCAGTGATTCATCGGAGTTAATTTACGGAGTTCAATCCAATCATTGATGGTAGTGAAAATTCAGCCGATTTTCATCCGTGAATCCTGGCATTCACATTAGAAAAATGATGCATGCCGCATCCTCAGTCTTGTAATTTAGTATTTTTGTCAACTTGGGCGTGCGGGCATGTATGCGAGGCAGTTCATCGGTTCGATGGTGCAGATCTAAAGGATGAACATAAGCTGGTGTGCGCTCTTTCTGATTATATATATAAAAAAAAAAAAGAATGATCTGATCATCGGTGCTGGAACTCAGTTTATGATTCTCATGTCCAATCGCCGGCACTGTTCATTCCACAGCATCCTCATGGGAGGTTCATGGATTGTAGTGGAGTGCGAACCACTTTGTATTTTCCCCATGGGAATGCAACATTAATTTAGGAGAAGAAAGTCGCTTTCAGGTGGATGAAATGATAGTCCCCACCTTGCTTTCCACCATAGAATAATGCAACTCTCGCTTGCACTCACAAGTGGGCATGTCTTTAAGCATTTTGTTCTCATGGAGATGATTAGACGGTGCCAATGGCATCCTGTAAAGGAAATTACAGAACGCTATATTGACTGGCTGGCAAGAGGTTGAGCCTCGAGCAAGCCCATGTTCTGATCCCATATTTGCACTAATTCTCCAGTCCCACTAGCTGGGCCAACAAAAAGGGAACTCAGTTCAGATATCATTGAAATCTCTCTGTTCAAATCACTCCCGGCACGACATTCCAGCAGTGATTCCTTTCATGCATCTCACCCGAGAAGAAAGAAGCTGCCTCTCTCTCTCTTTCTCTTTCTCTTTCTCTTTCTGCAACAGAGATACTCATTTTTATAGTGAACTTTTCTTCGATTCTGCTAGGTCAGTCTGTCAAGAGAAGTTCTTCAATAATCAATAACTTTTAAACTCCTCAGAGAAACCATACTCTGTGAGGTCTAAGTAAATAGAACTAGCCACTGATAGAGAAGATGATCAACGTCAACTACTTTATATACGCATACCCATCTGATAATGGAACTCAATTTGACGTTCCAGATCGAGCCACTAGCTGATAAAACAACACCCAATACACCAAGTCCAAAGGTCTAACAGATAAGGCTCTTTAGAAAAGTAATCAATATCTTTTTCCTTGTTGACATCGACCCACACCGAGGTTGGCCCAGGAGTTTATAGAAAACCAATTCCAAAAGATTTTTATTCCTTCGTGTGGTGCAGGAAGCAAGAAACTGCAGACGCTAAAAATGCAATTATTCAAGTGGCGCCTCTCACTTTGGCCTTTTACATCGATTGTAAGGGTCGCTGTCGCGCTTTAGCATATATTAAAATACGTTGCAGAATATAAAACAGAAATCATTGACAACTCTTGAACTACACATCGACAAATCAAACTTATCCCACGACTTCGGTGGAAACAAAATGTGATCAAATCTTTAATTTTCCCGATTCTTTACTATTTTCTGTCGGCTCTGTCATACCACCTTTTTCCCAGGTAGAATCGGAAGGGTGGAGGTGGATTCCCGGAACAAAAGTAGCTCTTCAGCCATACCGCCATTCAAATGAACGGCATAGTGCGCTGTACTTCAGTGGATGCTCTTTCATCACGTTTACATGGCGCAATATATATATATATATATATAGTGTAGAAGATTAGATTTCTTATTGTTATGTGATGATGGAGAATAAAGGAGTTCCGATTCCAGTTTATTATTGGAATCAGTAATGGTTTTAATTAATTTGGAGGAGGTCAAATGAAGTTGTAAGTTACCGCCTTGCACTATACCCCAATAAAACGACATAAAATACTTCGATATTTTATATGATATTTTAAGTTAATCTTCGAAATTAGGATAGTGATTCTTTATTAGAGCTTTTGTACTTTGGTGTAGTTTAGATTTATGTAGTGGAGGTGGCTTGATCTTTATACTTTAGAAATGGCAAGATAGCGAATGTACTATTGTAAAATATTGTTTTAAGATACTAAGAAGTACCAAAATAGAATACCTAATGAAAATAGGACACTAGTTGAGATATATTATATAAAAGTTTAGGATAAAACAATACCTCAAGGAGAGTGAAATGGTCTTGTTTATCTAATTTTATAAAATCCGTCTCTTCTTTGTACATACACAAAAGCAAATGTTCTTATAAAATGTGTGCATGTATATATTGTAATTAAAATTATAGTAAAAGTTAATTTTGAATTGTTTATTCTATGCTTATCTTGTTATTATGAATAATTAAGTTAGTTAATTTTTGGGCTCAATTTAGGAGGACCGTTGGTTGATTTGAAAAATATATGCCTTCTCCGTTTGTAATGTAAGAGGAGGGAGGAGGCATCTTTTATAAATTTCATACAGGGATGATGCGCAGAGGAATTTGGCCCGGCCCTGATTTCATCTGGAAGGACGTGTGGACTAATCGGTAAATTCACAGAAGAATTGGGAAGCAGAAGGCAGACGGCAGAAGGCCGTCAGAAGTTGATCTGGTCCACCATGCCTCGATCACGCGCAGTCCGAGATCTCGTGGGCTGTATCTCTTGGCTCCGTTTGAAAGCCGCAATTGTGCAGAGACTCCGCGACCGGACTTCAAACCTCGGCACATGTGTTTGTGTTTGTGTTTATCGCATAAAAATAAAATAAAATAAAATAAATAATTATCGTTATTATCTTAAAACATCTTAAAACATCTTAAAACATCTTAAAACATCTTAGTAGTGGGTGTTCCGTTCCGTGTCTTCAAGATACAACAACTAAAGTGGAATGGAACTCAAATATAGATATTGAGTTCCCGAAAATCCGAAAGGAAGCCGGAAAGGGTGACACCCCCCCCCCCCCCCACCCACGTGAACCAACCAACGGGACTCATCTGCAACCCTTCACATCTATTGACAACTTAAGCGGAACGAGTGGGTAATTGCCAGCTCGACCGGACTGAGCCGAGCCAAGCCGACTGGCCCAAAATGCTCGACCCACCCCCGGCGACCCCTCAACGGCTCGACCGTACCGTATTACCCCAATCCCCCCCTACACTTGCGGCTCATGCGCCCGGCACTTCATCGCCGCTATCACCGACCGCAACACCCTTCCCCTTTTCTCCTTTCTTTTCTCTCTTCAACCCTAACTTTCAACCCCCTCATCATCCCTCCAAACAGCAATACTGCTCGCCATGGGCGATTTGACGGACACCCTTACGCCGGCAACGGCCCCGGCCACCACGCAATCGCGGCCGTTGCCTGTACGCGAGGACTGCTGGAGTGAAGACGCCACGTCCACGCTGATTGACGCTTGGGGACGCCGTTATTTGGAGCTCAACCGTGGAAACCTTCGTCAGAAGGACTGGCAGGACGTGGCCGACGCCGTCAATGCCCTCCATGGCCACACCAAGAAAACGCACAGGACCGACGTTCAGTGCAAGAACCGCATCGACACCATTAAAAAGAAGTACAAGATCGAGAAGGCTAGGGTTTCCTCCTCCGACGGAACGCTCTCCTCCTCCTGGCCTTTCTTCGACCGTCTCGATGCGCTCATAGGATCCAACGTATCCGCTAAGAAACCACCGCCTCCGACACAGACGTCCCGCTCCTTGTCGCCATCTCCACCGGTGGCCGTTCCTCTCTACAATAAGAAACCGACGCCTACGCCCTCTTACGCCATGGTGTTGGCGCAGAAGAGGCCGTCTCCGACGACCGACGAGGGGTACTTCAGAAGGAACTACTCGGCTATGGCGGCGGCTGCAGCCGCGGAGGATGCGGATGACCTGGACGATGAGGAGGAGGATGACGAGGAAGAGGAGGCGGAGGCGGAGGAGGAGAGAGAGAGCTCGGAGACGGAGGAGAAAGCGGGGATGCGGAGGTTGGCGAGGGCCATAGAGAGGTTCGGAGAGGTGTACGAGAGGGTCGAGAGGGAGAAGCTGAGGCAGATGGTTGAGTTAGAGAAGCAAAGGATGCAGTTCGCCAAGGATTTGGAGGTGCAGAGGATGAATATGTTCATGGACACGCAGGTTCAGCTCGAGAGGATCAAACATGGCAAGCGTTCTAGATCCAACGGTGAGCGATATTCTCATCTTTCTACGATTTCTTTTTGGTTTAGTTCGCTGATTTTGGATTTCCATGCATCTGGATATATATGAATTGAGGCTTTATTCATGATACTTTGTAATTTTTAAGATTTTAGGGGTTTGAAGGAATTGTGGAATTAAATATTTGTTTGTTCGTGTAAAGGAGGGATTTTAGGTGAACTTTTTAATTCCTCAAAAAGTAACAATTGTAATGACTTTGTTGTTAATATTTTAGACCGTGAAAGATTTTTTTTTTTTTTTTTTTTGGTTTGGCTTTTACTCGCTGGTTTTGAATGAAAAGCTGTTCACAACTTATTGTGAAACAGGTTGACAGTGAGCTGTCACTATACTTAAAAATATTCAAGCCAATTTTTTTGGAACGAGCATATTGTATTGTCAATTGCATGAAGATCTTCCTTTCAGTTGTATAGTCGGGCTTGAGGTTTTAACACACTGTGATAGGGAATCATTGAGGGCCTCAGCTTGATTCAAGAGTTAGCGGTGAGTTTTCAGCCCATGAAGCAATCGAAGTGCTTGATTACTGGATATTGAGATGAGGAACACTGTAGTTTTTTGCAGGAGAATGTTCAGTTTCCCTGGATATTGGCGTGATTGCCATCATTTGTTCATAGAATTTTATGGTTTCTCCGTATTCAGTTGGTTGCTCTCAGATTTTAAAGGGAAAGGAAGGGAAGGGAAGGGCAAGGGTTAGGGAGGGGTGTGGTTCTCTAATTGTAACGTTGTTTGTTGGGTGGAGGGTTTGGTAATAGATTCATGTGTGGCTACTATTGAGAGTTGAATCTTCTTCTAGAGGTTTGAAAGGTTGATGATATACCATATTAATGAGATTACGTTGTTCTGGTGGAGATTTGCTTTAAGGAGTTGTCGGTATGGGGGATTGGACAACCATACTCCACTTGTCATGATTGCACTCTTAGATGAAGAAGACCCAAAAATATTTGATCCTCAGCTCGGAAATAAAATGAAGAGATATGCCTTGTAATTTATGTAGAATTGTAAATTGTAGTTGTTTTCATCTTTCATTTATCTGACCATCAAGTGATTGATTTGCGCTAAACAAGTATGGTTCATATTTTGGCTCATGGCGTGGAAATGCTAGTTGCTTGTCCATATTGAATAGTGTGTAGCTGAATTTATCCTTTGGTTATTCAGACGCGCTTTCTTTGAGAAATTGGAATGTGGTCCACGGTCTTGTTTCTCCTAGTCTACTTGTATTTAGTTAAGATGGAACCAAAAAAGAATGGTTTTTGTCCCTTGGTTTCAGTGCTTGGTCTCCACTAGTTCTGAACTTGTCCTGTTTGCCTCTTGTACCTAGTATCTTCTGTTCTTACTTCTACTTTTATGTCATACCATACATTAGTGTTAACATATGGTATGTAGGTTTGGAAGAAGTTGAAATCAACAAGCAAGGTTATTGAATCCTTTTGTTGAGTATTTTTGTTAATGATAATATATGATTTGTTAAATCATAGATGTGGAAACTCTGCATATTTTAATTGCATGAAATGCTTACGATTCAAGTTCCATGAGATCTTTCTGAAGAGCTGTCGTTTTCAAAATTTGCAGAATTTTGAATTCTCTGAGGAAGCATTAGCCAAGGGTGGGGGTAAAATCTTGGTCCAAGATCAATAAAATACAAATTAGATGAAATTGCCTGCAGACTGTGCATTTTTGTGACTTATGTGTTGTAGATAATTTGGGAGATTTAAATTTTACTCTTAGAATAGTGAAATCAAGAATTGTGTACTAGAATAATAAGGGGAGCATGTCCCATAGCATTTGACATAGCAGTTGTTTGATCCCTGAGAAAAATGTGTAATCTATACCGCATGAACCATGTGCAATGGATGTACGGCTGGGTCACTAAGATCTGAAACATGCAATTGCCTTTTCTGATAAACATTCAGAACGAATACAGGTTAGGAGAGGGTCATAAGTATTACTTTTGGGTTCTTCTGAGGGCAGGACATACATTACAGGGGTGTAATGTCTTTTGCAATGTTACTTGTGGATGACCTAAGGGTGACCCATAAAATATTCAGAGTGGTTTTTTTAGTTGTTGGAGACATACAATGCCAAATGTTTGCATAACTCAGCCAGACCAAGTAGGGTTAATAATTAAAGCTTTTGGGGTGTGTAATTTATCATTTTCTTCCTCGTTCTGACAGACTTGACATTTAGTAGTGTGTAATATTCAGTAGTGTCTTTTTGTTTATTTCTTGACATAAAGGACTAGAGTAGCTTTAAATTGGCAAGTAGTTGACCTCCTCTTTATGTTAACTGGATTGGGTTTGAGCTATGCTTTTATATAAATAATCAAAACCTGAGTTTTCTTCTTTTCTTCTTTGGTATTTGGGGCCAATGCAAGATTTCCTATTTTGGGCCGTGTGATAAGGTACGGAAACAATAACCTCCCTGTTTTTATCATGAAATAAAGGATTACATCTTTCACCAATAGCTGGTGTAAAAAATTTTAAATGTGAATCCTATCTGCCTGGGAAAACTTGTGGCCAATCTTAAATTTATGTCTATAAAAATCAGCTATGTAAAGGTAATGTTGCCTTTATCTCCGATAGTTTCTTTAGGACTTAGCTGTGTAGTTTGTGGTGAATTCTGGTTGGCATATATTTGCCTTAGCTTCATCACGTGTAAAGATTATATTGTACCTCTTTTGTGGTGCACTTTTGCCCTACCAGTTTGATTTGTATTTTATGTCAATAGAACATTAGATATAAAAGACATGTTTAAATGTGCATGTTACTTTAGTTGTATAAATACTCGTTTTGGTTATCAATTAGTAACTTAATGGTTGTTCTCCAGACTGTGGAGGGGCCTATTTTGTATTGGCTGGACATTAGATAATTGCTTGCAACGAACTTGGGTTTATCTTTTATACTATAAATAAGCTTATATTCTGCGTTACTGGTAATTTTGAATTCCATGGAATACCTGATTTTGTCACCATCTGGCATGGTTATGTTAACATGTACTGTGTAATGTGTACTGTACAGTATCCAAAGTAGGATACAATCTCATAGAATTTAGAACCTACAGAAGGGAGATATTGGTATTCCATCTAAAATCTCCTAAATTTTTATTGTTTCATCTGGGGAATAAAAATTTAGGTGTATCTATTTCTCTACCCAACTTGTTGCTAATATGCAGTGTTTCGGGTCTTCTTTAGGGAGTCCTGTTGCAGGTTAATTCTTGTTTAGCTCATTTTATGTTTTGCTGACCCAAAAAAATGACGATTTTAGACTGAATTGATATGGTACCTGGATAATTGGCCTCCCTTGCCTTGGATAAGTTTCCTTTTGTTTTCTTCCATGGCGTCTTCATCTTCATATGTGGCGTCTCTATGAAAACATGAATTGAGAATCAGAAATAAAGTTCTCTTATATGATGGTGGTGTTTGCTGGGTCGTCGGGTTCATCTTTGTCACTGTTGAATCTCCGGGACTATACTAGACAGATCGACTGCTTAAAGAGTGATTACAAATGAAAACTAATTGTGCATGTGAGAGTTTAGTGTTTTTATTTTTATTTTTTAATCTATCTTTCTTTCCTTAGAAGTTGACTCTGCTATCTGTAAATCATCTCGGTTACAGTTTCATTTCTTTTTGTGGCAGATATATATAGCTAGCGCTGTGGTAGACAATCTTTACCTGGCAAGCGCATGTAACATCTTGATTTCACCCTTGTTCCAACAAAGTACATATAGTTCCAGCTGATACTGGCATCTGAAGATCTCCAATAGACTGAGGAAGATTCTGAAGTCCTCTCTAATCTGGTCCAACTTGTTTTTGTTTCTCTAGTTTCTATAGGCTAATTTGGGCGGCCGCACTAGGCCCCTACTATGGTTCAATGTAACCTGTTAATTTGAACTACCACAGATTTCTAGGATGATTCGTCTTGCATTATATATAGTTAGGATCCTTAAGAAATTTTTTGCCAAAGAACTGATATTTTAATGTCTGAATCTTATTACTTCGTGAAATTTGCATTTCTATTACAAGCCTGCCATCTCCACATTTGTTTGCTTCTGTTCATCTTGGATTTCAAGTTACTCGTCTCTTAGGTAGTTTCAGTCGGGCAACACGTAAATAAGCAGAGGGGCATTCATAATGATGTGAGCTCTGTTCCTCGCAAACAGTTACTTGTTGGAGATACTAAGGAAAAGTCAAAAGAGTATAGGAGTTCTTCTTTCATGGGAAGCCAAGTATATCGATGTCTGTCATTAGTCTTGAATTGGAGGATGATAGGAAGACTGACATACAGTCTCGCCAGTTTGAGACCAAGTTGCTGCTGATTTTTTCATGACGTACGAGAAGCCGAGGCACTCCGTATTTGAACAGGAAGACAGACATGATCAAGTTATAAAGAGCTTCCTTTAAAGGACGTTCTTAAAGATTCGGTTCAGCGGTCGTACGTATTCGCAAGTGTGCCCACCAAGGCTTTTGATTATTGGTAAAGCCTGCAACTAGCAGCGAGCACAGGGAGCTTCGTTGTAGACTGTGTTGGGGATATAAAAATTCCCACAGGCTCGATAAAAAGGTTTGTCTTTCGGCATATCTATGAAAAACATAGTTCAATCAGTCTTGTCACAAAGGTATGAGTGAAGAAGGCAGGAAAGGTTTGGGAATTTCTGTATTGCTTTCTTAGGGTATTACATACAGAGGTTGTCTTTTTATAATACAAGAAAATGACCAATATAGAAAATATACAAACAAATATGGCAAATATTCTTTTACTATTTGTGCAGTTAATTCCTTAAATAGACTATGCCATATGGAAATAATAATAAGCTAATATTAGGAAAATATTATGGCGTATCGCCAACACTCTCCCTCAAGTTGGTGGTTTAGGTGGCTTGTAGACATCAAACACACAAAGCTTGCTTAATAGATATGCATGTTATCTTTGGCAGAGAGCTTTGGTAAAGTTTGGTAAAGATATCAGCAGGCTGTTCTGTAGTTTGAATTTCTTTTGTCTTGATGACTCCTTCTTGAATCTTATCTCTTGTGAAATGACAATCGACTTCGATGTGTTTTGTTCTCTCATGAACCATAAGGTTCGCAGCAAGTTTAAGAGCGGCATCATTGTCGCAGAAAAGGAAAGTAAGTCCTCTTATACGAACTCCTAGATCTTGAAGAAGTCCTCTTAGACAAATAACTTCACAAGTAGTCTTAGTCATGGCACGATACTCAGATTCAGCAGATGAAAGCGAAACAGTGGATTGTTTCTTTGTTTTCCATGATAGCAGGGAATTTCCAAGTTTGATACAAAAACCAGTAGTGGATCTCCTACTCATAGGACATGTGGCATAATCAATATCACAATAAGCTGTCATTTCCATGTTACAATTTTTGGACAAAAGGATTCCCAATCTTGGACATCCCTTTAGGTATCTTACAACTTTCAAGGCTGCATTCATATGAGACTGTTTGGGATTATGCATGAATTGACTAAGGATTTGAACAACATAGCAAATGTCAAGTCTCATCATGGTGAGGTAAATAAGTTTTCCGACTAAACTCTGAAAACTTGAAGGATCGTTGAGAGGTGGGTATGCATTTAAAGGTGATACTCCAACATCATACTCAGGTGTTGTAAGGTTCAAATTTTGCTCAAATGGAATAATAGCAGGTTTGCATCCAGACAACCCAACATCATAAATAATTTCCAAAACAAACTTACGTTGGCTAAGACAAATTTCTTTTTCTAAACGAGCAATCTCAATGCCCAAATAATATTTTGGTGGTCCCAAATCCTTAACGTGAAATGTAGAATGTAGAAACTTCTTGAAACGTTCAATAACAAAGATGTCATTCCCAGTGATCAGAATATCATCAACATAGATTAATAAGTATATTGAAGAATTACCTTTTCGCCATATGAATAAGGCATAATCATGCCGAGACTGTCGAAATCTAGCAGAAGTGAGAGCTGAAGTGAACTTAGAATATTACTGTCAAAAAGCCTACTTAAGTCCATAAAGGGATTTTCGTAGACGACAAACCCTAGACTCCCCCTGTCTGCGTAATCCCGATGGAAGCTCCATGTAGATTTCCTCATCTAAATCACCATGTAGAAAGGCATCATGGACATCCATATGACGAATAGACCAATCACGAAGGGCGGCAATGGCGAGGAAAGTACGTACAATACCTTCCTTGGCAACGGAAGAAAAGGTGTCCTGATAGTCAAAACCTTCATGTTCAGTGTAACCCTTAGCCATGAGTTGGGCTTTATAACGTTCAATAAAACCATCGGCCTTGTATTTGATCTTATAAACCATTTGCAACCAATGGGTCGTCGATGAGAGGGTCGAGGGACAACATCCCAAGTACGGTTGTCGACAAGGGCACGAAGTTCATCTGCCATGGCCTGTTGCCACTTGGGATCCCAAGCAGCTTCGTGGTAAAAGTATGGTTTTGTCACAGCAGAAATCCGACTGATGCAACATAAATGATCAGGAGAAAGCTGAGTAAAGTTGACATAGGAAGAAATGGGAAAGTGAGTTCCCAGAGAAGCCACACCAGAGCAGATGTAGTCCTTGGTCCAAGTGGGAGGCCGAGTGGCACGACCAGAACGGCAAGGAGCCACAATAGGAGGCACAGGTGGAGAAGTCAAAGTATCATGTATGGATGAAGAAAGGACTGGAGGGGCCACATATGGAACAATGGCCAATGAATCATCAGCAACATGACTTGGTGAAGAGGATGGCAATGCTGGAGAGGGAGAATCAGACCCACCAGAGAAGGGTGGCTCAACAAAAGTGGTTGGTGTTAAGGGGGAAGGAGCAAATGGCATCAACAATGGGTCCACAAAAGGTGGAGAAGGTGGAGCCAATGGAGGTGGCCTAAGAAGCATTGCTGGCGGAGAAATCACTTCATCATCCTCAAGATATAACCGGCGAGACCTGTCAAGAGACTCAACAGAAGCATCAGAAGACAACTAAGTCTTAAAAGGAAAAACATCCTCATAAAAGACCATATCACGACTGATGAAGAACCAATCAGTAGATGGATCATAAACACGATACCCTTTTTGCAAATGAGGGTAACCCATGAAAATGCAATGAGTGGTACAAGGACTCAACTTGTCCCAGGGGCCAATTGTGGTGGCAAAACAAAGACAACCAAAAACACAAATGTGACCAGTGTCAGGGCACTTGCCAAAAAGTAGCTCAAAAGATGTTTTTCTTCCAAGAACTCGAGATGACATGTGATTAATCAAATAAGCAGCAGTGATCACACAATCACCCCAAAAAGTATCAGGAATGGAAGCTTGGAACATAAAGGCCCTAGCAACCTCTAAAAGATGTCGGTGTTTACGTTCAACGACCCCATTTTGTTGAGGTGTATAAATGCAAGAGCTTTCATGGAGGATGCCATGAGAAGAAAAAAAGGAAGAACAATGGGAGTTGAAAAAATCATGGGCATTATCGGTGCGGACCCGTTGAACCGAAGTATGAAATTGAGTTTGTATAAGGGTAAAGAAACGAACAAGATGAGAGAGGACTTGGGATTTAGATTGCATGAGGAAAACCTAAGTGCTACGAGAAAAATCATCAACAAGAGTGAAAAAGAACCGAGATCCGTCACGATGAGGGGTGTGATAGGGTCCCCAAATGTCAATGTGAAGGAGAGAGAACACAAATGGTGCACGAGAAAAGCTAGAAGGAAAGAGGTTGCGAGATTGTTTCGCGAGGGGCAAATGGGGTAGGTAGGATAGGGGAACGATGCACTATGACCCAAGCGTTGATGCAAAAGGGTAATATTATTACGAATGTTGGCATTACAAAAAGTGCCCTTAGAAAGGGAATTACATTTAGGAAAGATAAATTTTTTTGGAAAAGAAAGTCAAAAATAAAGCATTTGAGAAACATTACCCAAGCCCATCAGTTTGCCAGTTGAAAGGGCCTAAAAAAAACAAGAATCAGAATTCATGATAACATGACAATCATTATGTGCACAAACTTTAGAGACGGAAATGAGATTAAAATGAAATTCAAGGACAAATAAGACATCTTTAAGGGTGATATGGGGACTGAGAGTGACATCACCAATGTGCATTACAGAGGTGACATTCCCATTTGGGAGACGGACAGAAGTGGTTGGGAAGCAATTATGAATTTTGGAAAAGAAATTTTTGTTACAGATAATGTGATCACTTGTTCCCGAATCGATAATCCATACATATGATGAATTTGAGTTCATGAGACAGAAAGAGGTACCTAAGAAGCTAGCAATTTTGTCAAGAGTGCCAATTTGATGGAAGGCATGCATCAACTGGTTGAGTTGGGCCTCAGTGAAAGGGTTAGTGGAGTTCTCTTAGGTCATGATAGCATTGGAAGTAGCTTCTTTGTCTCTAAAGTCCCTATTTGTAGGCCTACCATGTAATTTCCAGCAATTTTCCTTAGTGTGATTGGTCCGCTTGCAATAATCACAAAATAAATGGTTAGATCGACCCCTGGAAGAGTTTAAGCCATTGGATCGGCGAGAGCGCACATTGTTGGATCCTCTGTGGGAGGGTGCAGCATTGGCATAATTTGAGCCATCGGATGGAGGTGCACTTAGGAGCAAATAAGGACCATCTGATCTAGGGTTTGAGTAGGAACTGTTAGATCCAAGTCTTGGATCAATCTCAGGAAACCCTAGATAGGAGAATTGTGTGGCTAGAGTATCATTGCAACGACCATCACCGCCGTTGGTGGTGGCAACACCGGGAGCCGAAAGGGCTTTTTGAGTGGCAGTAGCACGAGCGGAGAGAATAACATTCTCTCCAACACGGAGATATTTTGTGGAAGCAATCCGCTGGTTCTCTTCCTGGACAGCGAGGAAGAATAAGCGGCGGAGGGACGGCGGTGGATCCATCGTGAGGATGTGGGACCAAAAATGGGTGTAGGATTCGTTGAGAATCAAGAAGAACCGAGTGATGTGGTGCTCCTCCTTGAGTTGGCGTAGGTGACTGTGAACATAATCAGGCCCTTCAAACGGAGGTTCAAGCTGATCGAGTTCGTTGCAGAGGGCAATGAACCGATTGTAGATGACGGTCACAGCAAGGTTGCCATGTTTGAGATCGCAAAGCGCCTGTTCAACCTAGAATCGCCGAATTCGATCAAAACGGCCATATAGTTCGCAAAGATAATCCCAGAGAACGTGAACATCGTCAGATGGCGGAAGAGAGGCAGCAACCTCCGGCGAAAGGGTATTATCGAGCCAGGCACAGATAAGCTGCATGCACTTGCACCACTGCCGGGCAAGGAGGCCGTCGGAATGGACAGGGAACAGAGCCGTCCAAAAAACCATCTTTGTCCTTAGTGATGAGGGCACGATGGAAATCATGGCACCAAACAGAGTAATTGGCAGTGCCAGTCAAAGATTGCGTGATGAGACATAATTCCGAGCCGTCAGAGACAACGGTGTAGAGGGGATCGCCGGGCTCGAGGTGGACAATAGTAGAATAGGGCACAAGGGGGGGATGGGAGATCGGGTAAAGATTTGGACCCAAACCCGTGTAAGGCGGGTAAGGGGGCAAGCTCAAAACCAGATGACCAGAGAGGGTCAAGTTAGGTTCGCTCATTGTGGGCAAGCTCGAGCCAAGTCCAGATCAGGGCACGAGGAGAGCTGGAACATGCGAACTGATGCCATCAGTGATCGAGAGAGGGGCCCAGGAGAGGGATTGGGTCGGCGGAAAAAGGCCCAAGGACATGGGCAGAGGGTCAACAGGCCCTAAGGAAGATGAGCCAGTGAGAAGGGGTTTACTATGTAACCTAGGAGAGGCTGTAGGAGAGGTGATTGGGGAGCCGTCCTCGATGATGGGGGCATCGGGATCAACGGGGTGAGCGGCCATAAGAAAAAATTATGGGAAAAAGTGGAGGACAAGGGAGCCAAAAAAAAGAAACAAAAGAAGCGGAAGCAGAAAAAAAAATCAGGAACAAAGGGAGGCTCTTGATATCATGTCACAAAGGTATGAGTGAAGAAGGCATGAGAGGTTTGGGAATTTCTGTATTGTTTTCTTAGGGTATTACATACAGAGGTTGTCCTTTTATAATACAAGCAAATGACCAATATAGAAAATATATAAATAAATATGGCAAATATTCTTCTACCATTTGTACAGTTAATTCCTTAAATAGACTACGCCATATTGAAAGAATAATAAGCTAATATTAGGAAAATATTAGGGCGTATCGCCAACAAGTCTCTCTCCAGAAGATACTAAAATGTTTCATCATATCTTGCTCGCAAAAGCATCAATTTTTCAATGAAGTTTGAAAGATATTTCCCCCTAATGCCGCTGTTGATTTGCTAGATGATCTTTTCCCAACAATTACTAAACCACGAAGTGCCAAATTCTCAACAAAAAATGGACCAAGAATGCTTCGGAGGCGTATTGAACCCACACAATATTTTACCATCTCATCTCATCTATGACTTAAGAGGAGGCCCATGCTTCTAAGGCAACAAGGTAGAAGTAAATATAAGAAAGTCTTAGTAAGAGGAAGAGGCATACCATTTAAGAAAATCTAATTGATCTTTTAGTAGTTTTTTAACTCTAGTAGTAACGCATTTATAATTTAGTTATTATTATTATTATTATTATTATTATTATTATATGTGGAAACTATACATATTGTTTGGATTGAGATTAAGTTGAATATTACAAAGTATTTATTTTCGTGGGATTTGTGTATTTCCTTAATTGTATTGATTGAATAGGACTTAAGTTCTAATAATTGTACAAGAAGACATTGATTTAGTAAGTAAAGAGGGAATAAGTTTTGTCAAGACCAAGGTGCAAATTATGACGGAACAAGAAATTAAGTCGTAAGCCTTGTAAAAAAACTTCTGCCAATTGTCTACACAAAAATTAATAGCAGTTTGCAAACTTCCTAGACCAACTTACGAAGCATAGTCAAGTTCATGAGCAACTTGCGAGGGAGACTTTGGGGCAATTTGCGAAATTTCACGAACAGTATGTCAGAAGTCATGTGTATTTGCTGCGGGGCCTTACTCAGATACTTTTTGTACGAGGAGGATGTCCATGCAAGGAAAAGTCCTCTTCCTCCTTCATCAGTGGCAGTGGAACTTTGCTGCCTGCTCAAGACCCAAAAAAAAGGAAAAGTTCTCATTGGAGCAACCTTAGGCAGCAAACGGGTCAGAGCAACCCGTGGGAAAGACCCGCATGTGAACGGGACCTAGCAACCTCAGGCAGCAAATGAGTTGGAGCGACCTGTGGGCGACCCGCATGTGAACCAAACCCTTGCCACTACCGGAAGCTATCTCGTGCTAGACAAACTGCACAGGCTCGTCATTATAATGTCTCTGGACGGGAACGCTTCACCCTTCGCCCACCGTCAGCCGCCTGCACGCGAGGTCAAAGGAAACAACTTGGGTCGTGGTCGGATCTCATGGAACCTCACTCTCGAGGGGCTTCACATTGGCTGAAAAGCCCTAAAACTATTAGCTAATCAAGGTTCAATTCATTTGGCTCCCCATGAGCTCAAGCTCATCACAATCCTAGAATCGTAGCATTCCGCCACACTTCCTTGGCCCAACCACGGCGGCCCATTTTTCCAGCTGTGAAGATTCAAGTTCCTACATCCATTGATCGAGACCATCGTTTGTGATTCGTGAAAACTTGGATCCTCCTCCACTGGGATTTGCTTGCTGAAGCAACCTCCTGACGACAAAGATGATGAATACGTGGGTATGCCTGTGTTGATGCTGGTATATGCAAAGCGCGTCCACCGTTATCCAAGGGGTGCAAGTCCAGGGGGAAAAAGACTGGAACAAGCAGGTTGTCTGTAGGCTAGGAATTACTAAAGCAAGGACTGGTGGTAGGCACTTTAACGAAACTGTGGGTGTTCCCAAGTGCAGAAAAGGTCAGTGGTGTCCTGTAGGAGACTTTCCAGTTCTTACGGCCCTTTAAAGAGGGGTTCACACTACCATCAAAGCTGTGGGAAAAACTCCCCTAAGTAAGTTGAGAACCCGTTTAGATTGTGTTGAAGGGTCTCCGTCACAAGAATGCATTGATGAAATTAGAACAAGCGAATGTCAGAACCTAAGTAGAGCAACTGTGGGTTCCGGCATTGCAATGCACAGTAGTCAGATATGTCCAAGGGAAACAATTGTGTTTTTCAGCCACTACCATGTTAACTCAGCTCTTAGAGAAATTTAGGTATTAAAAAAGTTCTCTCTAGTTTCAAGGCATGGGCTTCTTACTGGGCGGTCGTCCACTACATTTGGCATCAATTTTTAACAAGCCAAAATTATTCCTTTTGAGTTAAGCTATGCTGGGTTGTGTGGTCTTAAATCACATAGCTAGTGTAGTAGGTAAACCTCTCGTCATAGCTAAGTAGGGGATCAATTATGCCCCCAACTACTTTGTGTGGAAGTTGCCGCTGAAATTATATATTTAGACCCACCTTAAGCTATGTACGTATTTACTGAACTATTCATAATAAAAAGTAAAAAGGCTTTGTCACTATAATCGTAATAGTTTTGTCACTTATCTTCCTTTGTTTCTCAGTCTCCATGTCTCATTGATACCTCTTCCACGTACATCTCTTACAAGCTTTCTCTCCCATTGATGCAGCTCAGCAACACAGCATTGCCTTCCATCTTATGGGCCATCACTTTCTGATACAGGTGGATTCTCCTCTATAACCATCGCCTCCAAGCGCCAATGTTTTCCTCAGTTCTTGATCCTTTGTTTTTTTTTTTTCCCTGTATTTTGAACTCTTTAATCATTAATAGTTGCTTGGACGTCTGGAAAGAGGAACAAATGGTAATTAAACTTTTTACAATAAACCATCTTTGCATAGGAGATGATTGCTTAGGAGATGGAAATTGAATTGTGAATTTTCATTAATATTATTTTTTTCCACAGTTTGTTTGAGACGCGGACCAGGTTTGGAAGAAAACTGAAGGTAAAGGTTCAAATAACTCGATCAAAAGACAATTAAACCAGTCATTTATTAAAGAAATATAAAGAAATGAAACATAAAATGAACAAATTATACCTTAGATTAGAAATGGTGGGAAGTCATACATAAAGAAGGAGAGGGAAATTACAAGGTTGAAAGAAGAAGGAAAAAAAACCTGAGAAGAAAGAAGAACAAGAGAGAGAAGACTAGATACAATTTTTGACCACTGCTAAAGCCTCTCTTTTCTTGTTTTTAGAGAAACTTAAATTCTCTTATACCAAATAATCTTATTATACTAACCAGTAACGACAACACCCTTAGAGGCCTGTGCCGTCTTAACATGGTAAATTTTCTGTTAGGGCAGCTTGGTTAAAACCTTCTCACCAGGGCTATTAAGTTTTCTTAACATAATCTGGTTTGGGATAGAACAAGTATACCCTAGTATCCTTTATGCTCTCCTAACATGTGACTTTCGATGTAAAATTGGTCTATCCTTGGAGATGTACTAATGTGATTTTGTAATCAACATGGGGAATCCCTTGATCATCTTCCCAACCCCAACCCCAACCCCCACACAGTGGAGATCAACCACGAGTTTCCCCAATCCAGCAAAAAAGAGAAACAATTACACCCAAAGAACAGACCGTAGCCAAAAACAAAAACGACAATTTGACAGACAGCACCAACTACACAATTACATGGGCAAAACAAAGCACCAAACTCGGCTAGTACACAGGAAAAGCATCACAGGAGATATCTCGAGAGTTAACTAGTAACAGACTCGATCAAACTAATAACAGACTCGATCAAAATCCCATATGTATAAAAAAATTCTTCCTTCGTAGAGTTTCTTTTTTACTTTTCAAAGTTTAGCTGGATTTGATCCTTGTAGATTTAAGATTTAAATAAGGTAAAGTTAAGTATCTGTTTTATTTACTTAACGCGCTGCAAAATTAGGAATCTTGAAGGGCCAAAATAGATATGATCTTTTTAAGCTAAAGAAATATAGTTAAACATGTATACTGTAGCCAACTGTTTAAAGAAGTCTAAGATGTAATAAATTACAAGGCGATTCACTTCTAGTAAAATGCGGGCAGCTGAGACTAGCTTGCTATAATAGTATTATTCAGAACATCTTGACTCTAACATATAAAGTGCCCTTAAAGAGAGGATCATATCTTGAAGCATAGATGATGAGAGTCTTGAAGATCTGTTTTCCTTAACCTTCCCATCTTTTTGACATGTTGCTCGATCCTGCATAAAGAAACCATGGTATAGAGCTTTACATCTTGTTAACTTCATTGAAAAACAAAGTGCTTAGGTTAGGGATGCCAAAAATGTGATTTTCTTCATAGAAGATTGCTTTAATGGTTCAGCTCTAAAATCTATATAGATACATTCATCTACGTTTGATTTACAATTAACACAATATTAGATGCATAGATGGATAGATTGAAAACAAGCAATAAAATACAAAAGCTTATTATTCCATAACAATGAAAACACTCAAATAAGAAATCATACTTTGAATCATAAACCTATAATGAATTATATAATCAATCAACATCAGTTAAATTTCAAAACGAGTATGAAAAAATGGAACGATTCTTGTACTTTTATTTTCTGAACTACGAGATCTATGATTTCTATCAGAAGGATCAATTTCTAGTCACATAGCTTCTTCCACATAAAATTCCTTCAGATTAAGCCGATATCTATTGCGGTCGTCATTCTATTCAAAGAATCATCATCTGCGTCGCATTCTTGATCCCGTTGATGACCATCCCGAAATCTCTATCACTCAAAACTGTTTGAAGTATTGAAAAAAGGGGCCAAATTTGTTTACCCAGATACCAAAGGGTGCTTGCAGAGTCATAGATTTCGGTATAGCAGACTCTAATTTTTTCAACCTCTACAGAGGTTAGATTCAAACTAGGAAACCAGTGGAAGCGTCTAGAGAAGCAGCTTTGATGGTTCAGCACTATGCCTCAGTATGTCCAGAGAGTTGCAAAAGTAAACCACCAATAAATACCTCAAAAAATATTTTAAGAAAACTTACTTTAAAATACGAAAAAGCTTTCGCGGGATTGGCGGAAAACTAGTGAAAACTACGAAGTAATTTGCTTCAACCCTAGACCTAAATCAAACTTAATTGACCAGTAGAAGATGAAAGCTATCCGACAATCAGGACTCAAGTTGACGTCTCACGAACCACCTTTTTCTGTTGTCCTCCTCTCTTTTCTCTTTTCAGGAAAGTAAAATATGGTCCTGGTGGAGTACATCTGCGAATCTGTCTTCTGCACGTGATCATGTTCTCAAATATTGTTCACTCGTACTGATATATACAAGATACAGAAATGCCTTGTTTTTTTCATGTGGCTCGCGTCTGATCACTTTCCAAACCAGATTATATGATAGCAATAGGGTTTTCGAGTGAACATGTTTTCGTAAGAAGAGTTTCCTAACATGTTTTGAATGTTTACCGTATCAAGAACATCAAGAACAAGTTCTGTACTTTTCCAGACACTATGAGCTTCCATTCTCCTGAATCAATACACATGCACTAAAACAAACCATTATCGTTGTTAACACCTATACCTACACAATCTGTTCATAGAACTTCTAAACTTCTAATGACTACGAGATATCAAAACCTGGCAGTTTCAACCTTTCAGCAAGCATCGACCTCAGATTTCAAAAGAAACAACTAGCAGACAGCACGCATGCGTGCACACACAAGCACGAAAACCCAAGTTTTCCGTACACAGAATACAATTATAACTTGAGGACTAATGGAATCTGTCCACTGCTGACGAGCAAAAGCATACTTGCACAGATAATTTTCTAGATCTAATCACCTAAGTTTTAAATTCATCAGTATCAAGATTTTGATGTGAGGGAAGAAACAATGATAATAAACAAATCCAAAAGCACAAGGGTTTCAGTACAGCCAAAATATTGTGGGTGCGCTAGTTATCATTTATTCTAACAATGGATATACGGAGAACCGCAAGTTTGCAACTTTTATACAAAGATTGGTATGGCTGCACATATGACACTTTTGAATTTAATAACTTCCAAATAAAAGAATCATTCTAGTAATGCATATTGATCTTTCTCACGATCATCTTCTTCCTATGAAACTTGCTCAAAAGCACTGTTGCTGCAATACTTTCTTTACCGAGAACATTGAGATCTAAAGAACCCTTGGCCTTTCACATTATATAATAAACAATTGGCTGAAACTAGAATTGGAGTTTTAAGTTAACTGTTATGAAGTTTCAATACTTTTTATAAGTTCAATTCTACTCAGTGCACTACTAAAAAGTAAGATCTAAACCTATATTCATGCTAGTTAAAATGCCACAATGTTTCTTACACTACTACTTCCATTTTGGTCGATATTGCGGTATAGAAATGGCATCACTTGGCATCAATAGTTTTATTCTTTTATCAATTTCTATGATTTACAAAAGTACTAGTCATTATTTTTTTTTTCTTCTTTTTGGTTAGGTGAAGTGATGAAGTAATTCAAGTTAGGACCTTAAGATCTTCCATCAATAACATTGCCATTGATTTATTGGTTCCGGATTCAAGTACTGGCCATTTCTATGCTTCAGCCAAAATGATTGGTTACAAGTACAGCTATATAAATGTCCAATTCTACGTGTATAGTAACCAATATGAGATTTAGCATTGTTCCTTTTCATGATCTGTTCCAAAAACAGAAGACATAGAACTTATCGCCCACAATTCAGGGCATAAAAACACTTCACTTCATGCATTTGAGCCATACATGTATCCGATCCTAAAAGTAATCTCATTTATGGAACATGCAACGTTTATATATCAACAAGTAATAGAATCATAATCTTACCCTTGATAAATCGATTGTAAATGGAAAGCAATTAAGTTCTAAGCTCATGGGAACTACATGTCTATAGCGGTACATGGCAATGATGGTAAATTATTTGATCTTTTAATCAAATAGAGGTTTCCACCCATAAATTAGTGAAATTCACAGTTTCAAGATACTCCGTGGGCCTATGGGGTATACATATATGTCCCCAGCTTGCTCTTGCAGCCACTGAATCCTCCCCATAAGAGTTTCCTATCTCAAACTGGTACTTTTAAAATCTCGAAAAATAAATTGGTTCTTTAACGATTAGATCTCATTCAATTAGGGAGAAATGATGAGGATGTACATGAGATGGCATTCGAGAGACATGGATATACACATAAATACAGATACATACTTTTCAAATGATGAGAAAATTGACTCCCATTTTAACCAAAAAGGGGTGACACTAAGTGTATTACTGGTACTCTATGGAGTATAGTGTGCGACATTCAACGTCTACATGTTCTATATGACAATTAATGAAAGGTGAATGAGTGTTATAAGTGGCTTAATAGCATAATTATCATTTCTCCTCACAAAAGGAGGATGAAGAAGCCAAAGCCTCTCATCCGTGTCTTATTTAAAGTTATTAACAATTAAAATAAGATATAAAATTCCTATTTAAACTTCATTGATACCATTCTTCTTAGGCCTCCCCTCTCAGAGCTAATATAGGCTAAAAATCCTTCTTAACCACTGAAGTATTATAAGTTGAAGACTTTTTGAAATGCAACCAAAGTGACATGATTGAGATTCATTTTTAAAATGCTTTAAAAGAGATACACAATAATGTGACATAATGACAATTTTGAACCAGGATCATACTTCGAGACCAGGCCTCAGGCCGTATCCTTCTCGCCTTGCAGCCCGAGTTGTGCTCTACCAGCCATGAAGACGAAACGTGTCCCACCCACTATCTGGATGCAATTTGAGTAGGATGTCTAAACAAAGATGCCAACTCGCCGCTAGAGTTTTCCCAATCAACTAATTCTATATCACAAAGGGCTTCTGTATGAGGCTTACTGATATCTAGCGCTAATGTTTAAAACACTAAAATTAACCGACAGGCCTGTTTGTTGCTTATCTTAGTGTAATTAATCACTGTCACTAATATCATTATTGGACTTGTACATATTATCCTAGGAAAAAGACCTTCCCCGAAATTAGTTCAATTCGGTTAGAACTTATGACACAACTGCTAAAGAATTTGTTTTCCAATCCCAAATTTCACTTCCAAATAGACATAAAAGGTATGTTATAGTAAAAGTAAATCGTTAGACAAGTGTTTGGAAGAATGTAATTAACACAGTAGTACAGTTGATCAGAAAAGAACTCAAGCAAGTTTTTTTTTTTTTTCTTGACACATTTATGGTATAATTTATCAGTGAAGGCTCACGGAATTCTCTTTAAATCAATCAAAGGTTCTGTTAAGATGGGAAGAAATACATAATATTGAAAGAACTACATATAGGACAAAAAATGGAGGGAACTCGCTTAAAGTTAAAATCCTAAAGCAAACAAACGAACTTGTGGAGATAAGCTCAGAGGAAGGTAAATATGCGAAAACTCCAACCAAAATTTTAGACAAAGAAACGAATAGAACAAGCAAACATCACAGTAGTACAATAGACAAAAACAAAATTGTGAAAAAGAAACTAAGCTAAAGAAAGCCCATGACAGTAAAACTAGCAAGACTGGCTAGCAATTATTTCTTACTCATTTATGACATTGTTTAGCAATGCAAGAAGAGCAGAAAATTCTCTAAATTTAGTGAAAGGTTGTCTTAACATGGGAAGCAATGCATAATGCAATGAAAACCCGTACATAAAACTGAAAATGGATGGAACTAGACTGAAGTCAGAAGATTTTAAAGCACATTTATTCGAGCAAGATTGATAAGAACCATAGTATCTGCAGTCTTCTAGATCGCGATAGTAAATATGTAAAAGTGCATGCATGAATTCAATTATTAATCTATTAATACTCACGTAAATACTACTACGGATCCATGCAACGTATGATATATCGTATGGGCATCCATGGGGAGCACAAAATCTCAGAGAATCAAAAAAGAGACAAAACAGATGAAAAGGAAGTAAACGAGTGAGACATATTTAATTAGGAAGCTAAGAGAACAGAGTTTCTTCAGTGAGAGAGAGAGAGAAGCCTGGTTCCCCACTCTAATAATGGTATCTAATAATAGTGAGGGTAGGTAAAGTTCATTAGCACAGTCTCGTTCCCACTTTGCGGAAGACTATGCAGATTAGGGTTTTGGGATCTGGGTCTAGGGTTTTATGAAAGAAATAAGAGCATAAGACCTACATGTTAAGAGTATCTGGACTACCGAGTCATATGATTGTCCACTGGTATTCGACTCTTCCAGCTTTTCCAGTGACTGACTAGATCCGATCCATGATTTAATTTTAATTAACGAGGTGACTTTATGATTTTATGCCCATGTTACCAACAGTTTCTAAACCTTAAAATAATTCAATTTCCTATTCTTTATGACAAAAGTTACCATTTATCCGAAGAAGCGAAGGGTACTAAGCTGCTTGCTTCGAAGCCTTTGCCTCGTCGCTGGCCTTAATTTGATTCCTCTTCTTCTTCTTCTTCTTATAGGGAATACCTCTTGCTTTGGCTTGACACTCCTTAATTTCGCGCAAGTACACCCGAATAGCTCCGTTCCCAAATGGGTTTGTGTCAGGTGAGCCGCCATGCTCCTCATAGGCTGCTCTGAGGCGTCCGATTAGCGCGTCCAGGCTCCCCCAGGCCTGCCTGAGAGGACACGTGCAGGGAGCAGGAGGGTCTGGCTGGCCAAAGAAGACGCAGCCATGTAAATGAACTTTAGTCTTTCCAAACTGGTCGAGATACCGGAGGAAGTCCAGAACATGGTTGCAGCTGCACTGGGAGAGAGAAACTGGGGGTGTCTGATTCCTCAGGTACTGCCCAAACGTATTCCAGTCCCGTCGTTTCTGGGACTCGTACCTGCTCAAAGGTGCCGGTTGCTGCTGCTGCTGCTGCTGTGGTTGCTGCTGGTGGTGGTTGCCTGCGGTGGATCGTGAGGACCCTTCCGCGGAATCTTTTCTTCTGTCAGTGGACATGATTATGGGGAGGTGAATTGTTGTGTATTTTCGGCAACAAATGGCAGGGGAAAAGGGGGACGGAGGTGAAATAATAGGATAGTGCAGTGGAGAAAAGAAGAAAATCACATCCCGGGGTCTATTGAGGAGACATGCCATGGGCCCCACGAAGGTGCTTTGCTCCTTTTTTTCTTCCCTCTCTCTCTCTATCTCTCTCTCTCTCTCTAATTTTTATTTCACCTATAATGACACTATATGCACTAACCATATTTTTCTAATTTATTTGCTCTATAATAACCGTATGTCATCATTAATATAATCATTATCGTCTTCATATGGCTGGTATACATCCTTTGGAACTCAGTGACACGCAAGATGCAATTTGACTGAGTTAGTACAGTGCTTCCCTTCAATCAATAAAAATTCATAAAAGCAAAATCGATATAAAAAGAAGTGCAGTCAGACAGACCACTTACCACACAAACATCACCAATAAAATCAAGCACTCCAACCCTTAATAACTACATTAGCTGCCTCTAAAACACCTTCATGGACAAACTCCAACTCCAAGCAGTAGTGGATGAAGCATAGAACACTGAAAAGTTCGAGGGAACACTTGTTTTGAGCATTTCTTACTTCTGTTCCTCAATCAATAGTAAACAACTCTAATAAACCTTAGTTTAAAAATAAGACACAAAAAGGTCTCCCTTTTATTGTTGGACGTCATCCATTGGATGTCGGTCCAGTCCGTTTTCTCATACGGTAAACTACTTTTGCTAGCATTAAGGGGCTAGGTCTAGGCTCAGGTAAAAAAAAAAACAAACAAACAAACAAACAAAAGGCAGACTAGGTCTACTAGCCGAAGCCGGTAAAACTTTCTCAATTTGAGAAAATCATAGTCGACACGGGATAAAGGTTACAGTAAAAAGTTATTACCACCATAATCGATTCATCAGTCATCAGCACTAATAAAGTAATGATGGCCAATAATACAGAATGATATCATAAAGTTATTGCTGAGGTTTCCTTAATCTTTTTCCTTAATTTATTTATTTGATGTCCTCTTCTGTGGCCCTTTTTTCAAGAATTTGGTTGTGAATGAGCATAAAAGCTAGGAGATCCCAGAGGTATCCCTAAATCCTAAGCTCTATGTCAGGTTTGTGAGTGCAGGTACATGCCAGACTTAAATACTAAGCTTTATGTCAGGTTTGTGAGTGTAGGTACATGCGAGAGACGACAACAATTAAATTCATCCGTGCAGACTGAGGAATAACCTTTAAAACAAGACCTACTGCCTCTAATGATCGAATTTGAATACTATTGGATCTTTAATTTTTTTTTTAGTTTGTAATTATTATATATGGATTAAATATAATAAAAAACGATTCCATAACAAAAAAAATTGACATTTCAATTCTGTTAACAAAAATAAGAAAAATTGATTGAAGAAAAGTTTCTTTATTTTATAATATAAATTTTTTTTTTTTAAAATGTGATTTTGAGTAAGATTTAGAAGTTTTAACTTCCATCTTTTTGTAACTTTCATAAGTCTTATAATATTGGGATATATTTATATACTAATTTTTATTAATATAGGAATATTAATTTTTACTAATACAAACTTACATTTTTACCACCAGAAGAAAAAAAAAAAAAAAAAAAGAGGAAAGTGTTGAATCTTGTCAACTTTTTTGAAATCCCCTTCAAAGTTCAAACCAAGTTCCCTCTTTCTTTCCTCTCTGGATAAGTTACTGGGCAAGGATTTGTGTCGTTGCCTAAATGGAAAAGGGGCCCAAAATGTTGTTGAGTTGTGATCTTAGGGTTTTCTTTCCTCTTTCCCAGCATTTAAACCAAAAGTGAAATCTCGTGTCCGGTAGTACGATTAAGGGAACTTTAGGTGCTCTTGTTAGGTGGGGGTGATTTAAGAAGGGTGCAAGCCATGAACCTAGGAGCTCTCTACCCAGCACAAACAGCAATTCTGGTTGCAATATATCAGTAAATCGTACTAAGGAGTCAACTTTATACAAGATTTCCATTTTCAGATAAAGAAATAGAACAAACAAAAGTGAATAATTCCTTTACAGCGGTCGCAGAGGTGTACAATAATCATGGTTTAAGAATGCAAGGCACGGAAAAGAAGCATTGATGCAAATTTAAGGGACATCTTTTCGAGATGGTTCCAACACAGTTGGTACATGTCCCTCATGCACTATAATGTTGTTTGCTGAGTTTGGCCCTGGCTTGACATTAACGTTTCAGTAGGTAACCACTCAGTACTACCTCTTGGACGTTTTATAAACCGTACGCTGGGGAATAATCTACACTCCGCAAAAAGAAGCATAGGGCAGTTCTTGTTCACCTGCATATGCTGAATTCTTGTTAAGGTACGCAGAAAAATTATTTCCCTTTAGTACGAGATACTACGAGAATCATTCATCAATTGATGTTGGCGAAGTCCCTTCTATACCCAGAGACAATTTATTGGTTCCTTCGCAAAGGGAGGTCTAATTCTGATTCTAACATTTACTTTAACTCTATTATTTAATATTATAGCTATCATGCGAATAGAGTACTAGCTAGTAAATGCATCAGAAATTTGTATTAACTTCAGAGACCAGTAAGTAGTTACCTAGAAAATTGATTTCTCCAAAAAGTAATTATAAAAACAACCGTATTATGGCACACACAACCATGCAATTTCATTGTACCTTTATTTATTTATTCATTCTCATAAGCATTAATACTATGCTCTCTTCTTAAGAAAGAACAAACATGTTTCATGTGGTAGGTGTAGAAAAGAAAATAGCTGTACTGCATGACACTGACTTCCTCCGAAAAGGTTTTACTTGATTTTGATGTTTTGTAGATTAGCAGAGCCTGACTTAAAGTAAATCCATAAAGTATAGATGCTAATGTTGCGTTTATAAAGAGAATCTTGATTCTCAACGGTTCGTTAAAAAAAGAAAAAAAGAGAGAAAAAAAAAGGAGGCTGATTCTAAGTTGAGACTCAATGGTTCAAGTGATGCTCTGAAACAAAAGACTCTTTGTTGGACTATTTTCACCGGGTCCTTTTTTCTGTTGTCGGTTTGGCGTTCTGTGTTTGTCAGACATAACTTATCTTGTGCTTATCCTTGTCGCGAGGATGCGTTTCATGATATAATTAGCAGTTTTAAAGGTAAGTTTTCTCTGTGATCTTATAGTTGCCCTCATGCTCGTTGCAAGTGTGTGCTTACCATGGAAGAAAGGAATGCCAAAAGTTTGTTCACTAGAATCTTGTTGTCTGTTTCAGCTTTAAAATTAATTCTTTCAGTAGGTTTTGGAATCTTAATTCAATAGATGGTTAGTGCAATTCTGAGGTTCCTCTGATATTACTCTTCCTATTGGTTGGCCGTTTGTATATCTGGTGGTATGAGGTATCTTACATTGTATTATTCCTTATATATGAGGGTATCTCCTTTTTAAAAACCGACTTTAAATAAGTCTAGGTCTCAAGTGTAATATCTCATTATTGGTGTATTGGGTTCTTATAGGATGTGTTTCTTCAAACTTGAGATGAAATAACTTATTTAAAATAATATGGATAAAAATCACATATTATCAAATCTTAGATATAAATTTTTATATGTGAGGATATCTCACCTTTTCTTAACTACTATTGTAGGAGAATAAATAAACCCTTTTAACAAGAAGCATAAGTCATGAATTTTTCATTTTTTTCATTTTTCTTTTTGTCAGCTCTCTCTCTTAAATGTTGTTTTGTGTGGCTAACTGTTCCTTCGTTGTGTTTGTTTGACCTGTTGATAATGTCCACACTTTTTTGGAGGTCAGTGTTTAAAAAAAAAAAAGAATTGCAAAAGCTAAAAAGAATTTGGGACCTTAATTTTAATAAGATAAATTCTTCACTTTTGTTCTTTTACAACAAATTATATAAGATAGTTTATACAAGAAATTTTGTATTTTTACAATTGATGATCAATAATCTTGGAGATCCTATTAAAATATTGCAAAAATATTTTCTTCAATCAATACTCAATATCGTAGAAATATATTATTTGGTACCATTCCATATCTCAAAAATCCCATTCACCATCTATGAAATTGTGACTTCTTTTTTTTCTTCTTCTTGATTTATTGGTCAACTCAAAATTAACATTTACGTAGATAACATGCATCAAATTTTCCTTTCCTGTTGTATTTAGATTTCTAAATAAAAAAGTATGCATTTGTTTCTTTGTTCAAAAACTTATTTGCATTTCATCCCTTCAGGACCCCCTCAAGCTTGTGATATATATATATATTAGATGTACCATGTTTGAGAAGGAGATTGTCATGTTATTGTTTGCATATTAAAGGCTTTGTAAAAAAAATTGGCATGGAAGTTCACTTAAAACTTTGAGCATTAATTTCATTTCAGTTTTCAGACATGATGACTAATATCATTTTTAGTGTTTAGATATGTATTTTATTTCATTTTGATTTTCAGACGTAAAAGCTAATTTTCTTTGAGTTTTCGGGTATGATGACCCATACCATTTTAATTTTCCGACTTAACAACTCATATAATTTCAATTTTTTGATTTGACAACTCATATCATTTCAATATTTAACTATGACAAGTCATATCATTTTAGATTTTAGACATAACAGTTCATTTTATTTTCGTTTTTGGGATTGAAGGCCAACTCATGTTGGCATGAAAGCGCCATTTCACCTAGGCATTGAAATCTCGATTGCTCTTGATTTTTTTTTTTTTTAAATGATGACCTATTCTTGATCTTCGTTGTCAAAAAGAAAAGAAAGGAAAGAATTTTTTTTTCTTCAAAGAATAAATGCATGGATAAATCAACACTATTTTTCATAACAGAAAACCCAAATAATTACAAGTCCTTAGATTTTTTTATAAAATGTCACTTGCCCCTAATAAGGATTATATATGGGATTGGAGGTTCATCTATCAGTATCACAATCTATAAACTTTGTATAAGACTTAACTTTCCATAAATATTGCAATTTTTTCTTATTTAAACTTCTAATGATCTTCTCAAACTCACGTTATGATGCAATACCTTAATTCTATACGATATGTTTAAGGAAAATTTCTAGTATTTTTTCATTGTTCACATTATACATGCTCAATGGTAATATATGGAGTTATATATATTGTTCCCATGTCATTTGTCACGACTTCAAAAAAAGTGGAAATCACATTCTATTAGATTTCTCCCCAAAAAAAAAAAAAAAATTGTTGAAGTTATAGCTGAAAACCTCTAAAATTGCCTACAACACAATTTTACCGAGTAAAAAGTATATCCAGACTTGGTATCTACATAACATCATTTAAAACTATCCATCACATATCAAACTTCAGTTTCGGGAATGCTGTGAATTAAAATCCTAAAAGGAGGTTTTCCTTAAAAGTGTGAAGTTGGGCTGCTTTGTCTAGCATAATAGACGATCCTTCGTCACAACACGATTCTCTGTTGGCAACATAAGGAAGACCCAATTCTTAGATAAACTGTTTGTCAAGGTCATTATAAATTAATTTGCACTTTATTATTTTTATTTTCTTTTATTTTTTAACTCACATATCCAAACACGTATTTGTTGTCAAACCTCAAACTTAATAGTTAGTGACTCTTATTAACTCACTATTAAACTAATTGATCTTGTGATACTTTACCATATTTATCAAGAAGACATCAACCCTTTATTTTCCTAAATAATTGCAAGTCACTATTCCAAAGAACTCAACCCCTCTACATACGCTGGCTAGCATTTTTGTGACAAATCTCTTTTAGTATGGCAGTTTTGTGTATTGCATTTGGAAGAAAAGAAACAAGGTACTGTAGGAGATTTAGAAGTCTTACCAACATCGTCCACTGTATTATTCCTCGGATCAAGGTGAGAATCAAGCCTATGAATGACTTTGAGCCCTTCCAAGGAAATAGATAGCTTCTGGATTTTGACTCTTCTTTGAAAATTACTGAAGACCTAATTTGGTTTTGGATCACCACTTTTCAGAGTGAGCCGTTTCCTGTAGTGAGTTACTGTGTCATCGTTCTCGTTTCTTATCCAGAGAACCCGCACTAATCTCCAGAGAAAGAAACCAAAGAAACCAAAAAAATCAAAATAAAAAATAAAAAGCAGAAGAGAAAGTGTAAAGGAGCAAATCAAGCTGAACTTTCTTGGGAACCAAACAAATTTAGCATTCAGGAGCCTATTTCGCGATCTATTGTTTAACTTCTTTGGAAAGTTACCTCCTTTTATTTTACTTTCTCGGAGATTACAAAAAAAAATCCATGTGGCTCCACCTTAATAAATAACAAATAATGCAGAAACCGATGTTTCCTGGGTACGGCGGGTCAATTGTTTTAACAAGGACTGTCCCTGCCCACACCTAGCTTGTCTACTGGTATGATTATTTAAAGGGATTTCATCTCAGGTCCTGTCCCGAATCCCAGTTTGCCGGATAAGTTAAAAGGCGTGCTTCATTCTTTCTAGCTGTAATTTTCTGGCGTTAAACTGTGGTATTATGAGGAACTTTCGAAACCTTTTTCGACTTTACCCATTTCTATATCAATCAATTAGGCTTCTCGGGTTATCTCAATCCATAAACCAGTATTTTCCCCATGTCATTGATTAAAACTTCAAATCCCTTAACTAATTTAGTCTATATGAAACTTACTTTTCCCGATACCAAGAAATTATTATCCTTAGTTAAAGAATCAAATAATATAATAAAACCTACCTTCCTATGAAGCACTGTTCAATACAATATGTTATCTAAGTGGTGAACTTAAAGAGGATGTTATGAACTTTTTGAGTCAAAAACGCGTTGAAATATGTCTCTTGGGAGCGCATTAAAGCCGTCTATATTGCAGTATGGTTGGTTCCACTAAAAGCTCTAGTAAATGCGACATGATTTGCTTGCATTCTTTTCTTCAAACTACCTATATTTTATGAGAGCAAGATCAACAATGTTTCGTGGGAGTGAAATATAGCGTTTCTAAGAAGGTGGCAAATTATGTTGTCCTCCGTGGACATGCATTCTGGTCAATGACCAATGTGTAAAGAGCAAGCACCAAGATTACCCGTAACAATATTTAGGGGGTTTAACGAAGCAAAACTAGATAAGCTCCCCTTTGGTTTTCCTTGTGATTGATTCATCAAAAAGACGAAAAGCGACTAGAAATTTTCACACCGAACTTTTGGAATGTAGACATAACATGTTATAATCACCCTTCTTAGTATATTTAGCGGATCTTGTGTGGGGCAATATCATATACTTTTTCTGATGTATTATTCCATCACCACACGTGGGCAATGGGACCACATGTTGCGCATGATGGAAGGAAGAAGAATCACTACTATACGGTATACAATGACATTTCATGTAGGTGAAGCATGGAAAGCAGATTATCTCTTTACTGAATTTTTCCCCATTTTCTGCATTTTTATTAAAAGTATTTGTACAACTAGAACCTAGCCATTTCTTACGATCGCAAGCTCAAGCCAAAAAGAAAGCAAAGGACGAGCCCCGAAGTCAATTAGATAAGCCGAAGATAAACCCGTATACGTATTCTGAACTGACATGATCCTAACGTCCTCTGTGCTAAACCCGTTGGCTGTTCGAGGCTGATTGGCAATTCAGTGGTCCGTGTCAAAGTTTTCTGCCTGTTGTTAACAAGGCAGGACGTTGCCGGGAGACGATGCATCTGGTTCAACAGTCTCTGTCCCTGTCCCTGTCAAAAATCTTCCTAACAAATCCAGAAGACACTCTAGCCTCCAGCTGATTGGTGAGGCATTTGAACTTGTGTCAAAGAACAGGAAAACCCGAAAAACACCACAAAATGCGTATCAGATTGAAAATCTTTGGATTTGAAATGTCAAGAACTATCTATTGGCCCTCATATATTGATGAGGACGTTAGTATTTCTTAAAGCCACTAGAATATGAGAATATTAATGGAGATTTCCATCTAAAAGACGACATTGAAGCTGTCCAATGAACAGTTGCATACTTTTTGGCGGCAGTTTCTTTCGCAAATATCAATGCTTCAGCCATAAGAACCCTAACGTAAAGACAACCCTAATTGTTCCCTTTCTCCCTAAAGTAAAATGCTTGCTCCATATCTATGTTGCTTTTTGTCCAGAAAGATGCTTGCTTCATTGGCCCCAACATCGTTTGCCGTTCATTTGGTCTTCCTCTATCTGATATAAGTAGGTATGAAGAGGAGGTCCTACCAAAGATTCTTTGTAAGTGGAAAAAAATTGGTCTACGGTGCCTTACTCCAGGTTCATGTGTATTTTATGCAGAACACCATTACAAGCATCGGTGACAAGCTTTCAAACGTTAATCATTAGGTCCTACTTCGTTATTCGAGCCCTTATGAATAAGCAAAGATGGTACTGTGTGAATATGCAGCATAACCAAGAGATATGGATTTCCATCGAGAAAGCGGCTCCGCCAAATCGCTACTTTTTAAGATTATGCAGCTTTCATGTGGCTCTCTATTTTGAACATCCCTTGCTCTAAATTATGATATCTGCAGGATGAAGGTGGAGCGTGTATAGCACTAGTGATTTTTCTTTTTATTTTTTATACATGTAAAAAGTTGATTAGAAAAACCTTTGTCGTAACCATTTAAATTTGGTCAGAAATTCAGGTTCGTCTGTCATGTATAATCAGAATAAAAGCACTGAAAATGCCTGTTATGTTTGACTTTCTCAGTTATGGAAAATTAGCTGTACCTCTTTTTCACGGACGCTTTAGAACATGCCAAATCACAACGTACCATGGTCCTTAGGCGATCAAATTGTTAATCTCCAAAGTAACAATCGCGCGTCGGACTCTCTTTACGTCATTCTGATTGATGCGACCTGGTCATCAAAGCAGAAGTTTTTCCACTAATTGTTCCAATCAATCTTGTACGATCTTTAATCAAGCGGGGTTGCTTTAAAGGCAACTAATTTTGGCAGTGCTTTCACACTCAATTGAAAGGTAAAGGTATTGGCTAGTAATGCAGTGTCTTAGTCATGATATCATATACGTACCAATTAGGATTACCTGTTTATTGCGATCCTTTGAATCCACAAACTGACAGGTTAGCCAATGCTCGTGAATGACCCCACACTCTTCACCAACTCAAAAAATAAAAGAATTGCGCACATGATATGAAATTTCTTGGAGTTTCGTGATTCAGCCTGTAAACTTGGGGGGAAGCTAAAGATCTGTGACTTTCCATTTCCCAGAAAAAATCATTTGGGCTCAGGTATATAAATCTTGGTGAGGTTAAGGTATAGTTTTCTGTATGGGCTGAAATGGGATTATTAGCTGAATTAAGGATTATCAAGCCCAGTTCAAAATTAGCTTATGCTAAATGGTTCCGTGGGTCTTCAGGGAATTTATAATTTAGGTGGTAGAAAGTTACTTTTAAAAGAAAGAACAGATCATAGTACTCAGAATGTTATCCATGGCGTCAGGCAACTTTCATCTAGTCCCTTCCAACTTGGAAAAAAGTTGGTGCGACATGTCACAGTAATGCGTATGTGTCTCTGTTCTATCTCCCTTCCATCTTTTTGTGAATCTTTTTTCGTGCTATCACAAATCTGGAAAAGACAACACTTTCAAACTCACCACGCGAGCATATTGTCCATAGTGTCAAAATTTGGTGGGCTGTTTTCTTTCCTTTACCTGGTGGAAAAATAAGGACGTAAAGCAAAATATACAGAAAAACAAGTAGAAGTTAAGCTGTTGAACACATTTCGTAATCCCAAAAAGTCAAGAACAAAGGAATCTCCTTTGGAAAATAGATTGTAGTCCAAGGAGTGGTTGATAGATTGCGTAGCAAAAGCCATGGAGCAAGTACAAGCATGATAAAAAGCTTCTTCTGGTGGCGCAGGATCCAGTAGGATACCTGAAGCTAAGTTTGGGTTATGGTGAGGGCAGGCGTGGAGATATCTTTCCAAGGGTTAAGTACAAGTTGCGACGACCCAGGTCAAGTGGGCAAAGTTGTTATGGTGGGTGTAAACCAAATGTGAGAAAGAGGCTATTTCATACTTTCTCTGGGTTTGTTTTTCAACCCTGCTTTCAGGTAATAGCCACTGCTGCTCACTGCATCCCAGCAATCTTATGGCATGCTCAAGCTAACATGAGCAACCATTCCTACAAGTCCTGTCTAATGCAGTCTACTTCGCCCCCAGAGTCACCATTTTAAGAGATGAATGTGACATCCCACGCTCCAGATCAATCCTTAGGTTATCTAATTCCACGGGAGCACCGAATAGTTGCATTACTATTTTGGGTTTTGACAAATATGCCTGCAACAGGATTAGAAGAATCGTTCATGTCAAACCTGAACCCAGCTAAACTTCTTCCATTTCAGGCATCATACAGAAACCAAGACGAGGGGCTATGGCCACCTAAGTTTATCAGTATAATGCTAAAAGAAAAGGCTCAAATTTCTTATAAGGGCATGGATGTGAGAGCCACAACAAACCCAAGACAAAAGTAACACAAAGTGGATTTGACAGAACTTAGTGCATAAGCTAAATACATTGTACAAATTCCTTTCTTTTTCTATGTTAAGCAAATATGTAATCAAGCATCGGCTTGTTAGCCACGACCACATGTAGACTTGGACTTGCACCAGAAGCATGCTAGGGTTGAAGTACGGGATATCATTGTTCCAGGACAAAGTTATAAGGCCCCTTGAAGCCATCAACCCATTTAGCCTGTTACCTAATCAGTGATAAGGACTACTGTGGAGCAGGTCTGGAGCTACAAAAAAGTTTGTCAGTTGGGTGATCCAATGTCTGACAAGTAAACCTACTCTTACAACATAAAACCAAGATGGCGCGGTAGCTTTATCCTTCCCCGCCTTTATTGGCAGGGCCTGTTTGGCAGCCTACTGAAAGAGCAGGTTTCCATGTGGAGCTAAATGTCAGAATGCTGTCCTTGCTTATAGACTCGTCATAATGGGAATAACTAATTTCATGCTCGACAATGTCCTCGTTAAATTTACCTTTATTTTCTGCAAGTGGAACTACTAGAGGACGGGGCGATGGCATGGCTATTATTAGAAGAGAAAAAAAGGGAGTTGTTATGTTCAGCATGGGCAACGAGGGAAAAGAAAGTGAAAGTCTCAAACGACCCAATATCTGTCGATCGAGTTTTATCGGATGTCTGGAAGGACATTATTTTCTATCAAACATTTGATTCATTCAATTTCTTTTGTTTTCTGAGTTTGTTTTGAGTAGTTTCGACTGATGTTTTGGTATATGATGACTATGCAATGATGAATATATGGAGAACTTACTTCCCATAACAAAAAAAGAAAGAAGAAAAAGATAAAAAGCATAAAATAAAAAATAAAAAAACCTTTATATGGCATTTTATGTTCACATCTAAAGCTACCTTGAAAAAGTTGTCTCCGGTATGTTTGTTGTCTCATCAAGCATTTTCTTTTAACTTTAAACTACACATGTTATCTTGCTTTCGTGAGGAAGATTAATACCTTAGAACTTGTTCAACAAGATATAATCTAATATTAAGACACCATTCCACCCAAATACTTAAACTCATTTATCAAATACAATTATATTATATCGACTAAGCAAAATCTAACAGTTTTCTAGTATGTTACAGTAACAAATTTGCAATCATTTTATTAAAAGTCCTAGATTTGTTGGCTAGGCACGAATTATTATTTTTTTAATTCCATCTCTAACATAGGCTCCCATAAGTACAAGACTGTTTGAAACCCCATTAACATGTTACATCCCATTACATTTTGCATATACCTAACAATAGCCCATACTACCTAATAGCTACTTGATAGGTGGCTTATAAGGAGACTCACCTAGATGTAACGGATTTCATTCTCCTACATCAGAAAAGCAAGTGAGATGATCTAGCCATGTAAGGAAACTAACTACTCCTCTCAATTAAGGTTGACCTTTTAGGATGGAACCCAAGTTTGTGATAAGTGGTATTAGAGCCAAACTGTGACATGATCCAATGGGCTTGCAATTGTTATCCCTTAGTGTGGGATAAGTAGTGGGCCCACCTAGTGGCATTTGCAACTGCTATCCTTTAGTGTGGGGTGGGTAGCAATGGACCATGAGTGTGAGTTTGATATGGGACTTCATTCTCCCACATTGAAAAGACAAGCAAGGTGATCTAACCATATGAAAAAACTAATTACTCCTCTTAATTAAGGTTAACCTTTTAGGATGGAACCAAAGTCCGTGACACAGGTTCCTCTCCACAAGTCATCCATTCCATAATTCAAACTTGGAATGTAATGTTTGGCTTTTATACCAATCATAACAAATCTACATCCACTTTGTCAAAAAACTTAAATATAATAGTTAGCTATGAATCATTACTCTTAAATTTATCCTTAACTTAGGCCCTAATAAGCCCAAGCCTACCCAGGCTCCCATAAACCCGTTACATCTTACCGCACTTTGCATGTGCCTTGTGTTGGCCCAAACTACCTAGAGACTAGTTCATAGGTGGCTTATAAGGTGACTCACCTAGGTTCCTCTCCATAGGTCACTCCTTTCAAGGTTTAAACTTGAAACATAGTGTTTGACCTTGATACAAATTGTAATTGTGGAATTACAATGTTTTGATAGGACAAAATATTTCATTAGCTTATATCAAGGTTACTTGTTTTTTAGGTGGATATTATGCTTGGAAGGTATTTTGTTTTTTTGGTGCAGTTTGTGTTTGGATATTCAACTCATTCCCTGGCCCAAGTTACCATTTCACGTGTCAATCTTGATAGTGTGATAACCAACCCGCAGTCCATATGGTCGCTAGTTAAGTACTTGGTCCGCCTTTAGTTAAGTACCAGCCCAACCCATAATGCTTACTCTAAAGGCGACCTGTGTAGACTCATTAATCAAGCATTGCATAAAGAATTCACAACCTTAACCTGTAGAAGTTGCATCTCATTGCCATTGCTCATTCTCATTCCATTAGACCAAATTATACTCTGGTTGGTGAGAAGCTATCAAGATTCTTCATTATCTAGCCAAAACCAGAAATGGAATGCATTAATTTACATCTTTGTCATAATATTATACTCTAACTGATGAGAAGCTATGAAGATTGTAGTTGATGTCCATTTGAGCTATGAAGATATGCTCAAATTCTCATATGACAAGTCTAAACTCCTTCTTTGAGATTATTTCTTCCACTATGCAACTTATTTTAAGAGATATTTGGAATAATCTCATTAAGAGTTTAAAGAGGAAATCTATTTCAAAAAGGGAAGTTCTTTTAAGGTTTTTTAAGTTGATTTCTTTCAAGCTATTATCAAAGACTTGAATATGAAAGTCAAGTGAATTTTAGGCACTGTTATGGAGTTTTTTTGAATATGAAGATGAAGACTAGCCAATTTGAGAAGGTTGAAAAGATTCTAGCCAATTTAAATAAGTTGAGAAGATTCTAGTTGATTTGATTAGGTTGACATTTTCGGATTGAGCTTAAACAAAAAAGTAAAAATGGAAAATGGGGATTTATGGTACAACGGTTATGAAGAAAACTTCTTGCGGAAATATTCTTTAGTTAATAGAAGAAAGATGGAAAAAAAGAAATAGCAACCCAAAGACATTATCACTGATCTCTAAAGTTCTCGAGTTGTTGCATTGTGTTCATCAAAGTTGTTACTCTATTGAGCATTTCTTAACCTTATTACTTTGATTGATATTACTATAGAATATTATTTTAACTTGCTCAACTTTCATATTCATAGCAAGTTCATTCTATTACCGTATTTATTCACCATTGAGATCTTTGGTAGGATTGATTTGAATCTCTTGAAGAAAAGGTTGATTGTAAGAGTTTTGAATTTTTATAAAGGTTGCAAAGAACAATAGAAGAGGCCTTTTAACCACATTGGTTAAAAGGTAACAGGGATGTAGGCAGTTATTTGTTATGGCCAAACCTCCTAAAAATCCTTGTGTCTCTATCTTGCTTGTTTACTTGATTGTTTGTTTTGTCACATTATATCTTGTAAAACTTGCATTGTTTTAAATAGCAAATTAATTCAACCCCCCCTCCCCACCCCCCCCCCCCCCCCCTTTTTTTTTTATTTCTAGGTAGACTAAAATCCTACAGTAATGAACCCATAATTACTTTGTCAAAAAGCTTAGACCTAATGGCAAGCCATAGCTTATTACTCTTGTATAAGCCCATTAAATCCTACCATACTTTGCATGTGTCTTGTGTTGGCCTACACTACTTAGTGGCTACTTCATAGGTAACTTATAAGATGACTCGCCTAGTTTCTTCTCCATAAGTCACCTTTTTGGTTCAAACTTGGAATGTAGTGTTTGGTTTTGATACCAATTGTAATAAACTCACGATTACTTTGCTAAAAAGCCCAAACCTAATGACAAGTCACAAATCATTACTACAATATAAGCTCATTACATCCTACCATGCCCCATATGTGCCTTATGTTGGTCCACACTACTTGGTGGCTACTCCATAAACAGCTTATACAATGACTCACCTAGGTTCCTCTCCATAGGTCACCCCTTTTATTGTTGAAACTTGGAATGTGGTGTTTGGCTATGATACAATTGTAATGAATTTAAAATTACTTTTCCAAAAGGCCTAGACTTGATGGAAAAGGCTTAGACTTAATAGAAAAGGCCTAGACTTGATGGTTGGTAACAAATCATTACTTTTGAATACCATCCTTAACTTGAGCTACCATAATCCCAAGCTTGTATTAAACCCCTATAAGCTCATTACATCCCACCATGCTTTGCATGTGCTCCACATTGGCCCACACTACCTAGTGACTTGTAAGGTGACTTACCTAAGTTCCTTTCTATAGGTCAGTCATTTCGTACTTAAAACTTGGAATATAATGTTTAGCTATAATACCAATTGTAATGAATGCAACTACTTTGTCAAAACGTTATAACCTAGTGGCAATTTACACCCAATTGGTTTTGAATATCATCCATGACCTGAGCCTTTATAAGCCTAAGTTTATCCTAAATCCCCATGTATGAACTCATGACCACTTTGCTAAGAGTTTTAAATCTAATAGTTAGCCACAAATTATTACTCTTGAATAATATTCCTAACCTAGGCTCCTTTATGCTTGAGCATGTTCAGGCCCCCATAAGTCCATTAAAGTTACTTAAAAGTTTTTTTTCTTTATACATATACACTTAAAAATGGAAAAATCATGTGAGTTTATTACTACATTATTGCTTGTCTTCTCAAATGAAAATTTTGTTAATATTTCAATTTATTTCTAAGACTATTAGTTTGTGTTAGGTAGAGTTTTCAACCAAAAAAGACTTAACTACAAAAAAGACTTATCATCCTTTCAAGTACATTATTTTTTTGCCACTACATTATCTACAAATAGAATCAAACAACTATGCATGTATATTGTTACTTCTTCACTGTAAGAAGTGACCATTCCCATCCACTTAATGTAAGAAATTGGAAAAGCATCCAATTTAAAATTTTAAGATTATATCTAAACTCAATTATGTTAGGTTCATTATTTACGCATGAGCTCAGCATATTGTATGTAATTTAAAATTTTTGTATTCACATAGAGATACTATTTTCTTTGGACAGGGATCCTAAAAGTCCTTTTTTTTTTTTTTGAACCTTTCTAAATTTTGTTTTAATTGGACGGTATGGCATGAGTGAGTTTGTTGTGAAACAATAACAAAAGCATCAATCATGGTCTGACGGGCATTATTCTCTTTCTGGTAAGCTCGATCCTTTTCTTGAGGTCATAATTTGTACTTGGATTCAAGTAGACATTCTGTCCCTTCAACTAGGTCCCCTAGTCCAAGAAAAAGTAGTGTACCTGAAAATTTTCAACTTGCAGAGGCTCAAAAGATAACGAAAAAGAAAAAGAAATCGTGGAATCTACAATTCTTGTCTCTGAGATGGTCATTGATTTTAATTTTTCTTTATGACGTTGGGGCATACTTGCATTCATACACGAATATACACATAACATCCGCTATAAAATATCAAAATGTCTCCTTCCTAATAGATGTAAATTAATATCCAAATATATTGTTTAACGTATATGACCTATATAGAGCGTTGTGTCGCCGTAAAGCCCGAATTGATGAGGGTTTCACAACTGGGTCTTTAGTGGGAGAGGTGAAACGACTGTGCGAGCCCAGATTTTTGTGGACTTGTTGAATGGCGCTGTTCGTAGACTGATGGGGTTGGCCCAATTTGTAAGCTCTCGGGTTTTTAAGTTGTTTCTGCTCAGGCAGTGAAGACTTCTGCACTGATAAATCGTCTGACATGGTTTTTGCTTTTGGAAAGAGGAGGCAGCGTATGATTATTAGAGTCAAGACCTTGAAAACCTGAAATCTTCTGGTCTTACTTTTTCATCCTGATATCTGAGCTAGATCTGCAGGTTTCCTCTCGATTGGCCCCATATCCAAGTCCAGCATGTGAAGGTCATGTGAATGTCATTGTTGTTTATTCTTGTCTTTAATGTTTGTACCTCAGATTGAAGGGACTTCTGCACGTTATCATGGAAGACAGACAATCCACAGCCCATAGGGGGTGGGGAGATTTTGATAGTGTATTTCTTCTTTGCCAGATCACTTTTCTGCAGGGCACCGCTGAAATCTAGTGGATTTATCTTCTGATTTTCGTTGAGAACAAAAAGGGGTGCACCCTGTAAGATGGTGGTTCTTTTCTGTTAGGCTGGCTACTGAGCAAATATTAAAACCTGTTAAGCAAGAAAAAGAGGCACCAGGTCTTTAGAAACTGAGAAACTGTCTTTTGGGTTCTGTGCTGCCTCCTTGCTTTCCTGAACGGAGCGAGACTGGATACTTCCATTTTGAATTCTTAGCATCTTGGAGAGTGTGGGAATTAACTTATTAACCAGAACCCTTAAAAATTGGGATTAGAAACTCTTGATGCTGATCCTTTTCTCTCTGTTAGTTTACTTAAAATAAACTAATACAGTGGTCTATCCAAACCCTGACGGCCAGAGAGAGAGGGAGAGAAGGGCATATGTTGGGGTCTCATCATGTACTTGGTAGGCCATATCTTTGTTCATCCGCATAATTTAGCTAAGAAAAAACTTTAATAATTGAGGTAGACGTCTACAGACATAGGAAAAGCATGCTTCAATCCAATAATGTGCTTGCTCTGCCCTGTTTCCTTCTTAATCCTATCTAATAAAGAAAAACAAAACAAAGAGGGGACATTTCGGTTCACTAGTTGCCCTGCAGCTACATGAATCTGATAACACCGTGACTGCTCCTCCACGCAGCCCGGCAGGAAGAAGATGCAGTGGCAAATAACTATTTAGAATCTTAGTTTACTAATTAGTTGGTGGTTGACAGCAGAGTAGGTAGTATGACACCGGCTCACAAATCACAACCTTTTCGAGATGCTAAAGATGTATAAATAATAGTATAATCATGTTAATGCTAATCAAAGCATGCATTATTTTAATGCATAGTTGTTTTGGTTGCAATGAAAGCTAACTGAGATTCTGGATGGCTTGCCCAAGTCAAAACACACAAACTAAGACATACGGCTTGGCAGTCAACCCTACCAACTGACAAAGATGTGGACCTTCTTATTTTATAGTGGAACCCTAATCCATCAAAGATCGAATCAACAAGATTTTTGTTTTCTTAACACACGCAACTCACTTGCGCTCGCGTATTTAGTGTCAAACTTAAGATTAAGAAGTTTAAGTAACACTTGCTATATCATGTATTGGGTCTCAAGACAGAATTTGCTTTCAACTAATCCTGTTACAAATTGACCGGAAGGGATGGCTCCCCCACCGAGGATCAAATTGGAAATCAACTTGCCCGGTTTCGTAATGCGAAAACAATAAGTTTGTCGTAAGTCCCAATTTTTTGTTTCCGCACTAAGAAACTTAGCTTTCTTTGTTCTCAATCTCACCATCCGATTCCGAAACCTGAAAACGATATATGAACCTAAAAAAGAATAACAGAACATTTCAGGCTTCATTTCCATTTTCCTCTATCGCTGTTCAACTTTCAAAATCCCTCAAATCTCCTCCGCCTATCCACATAATTACACAAAGCCCAATCCGGTCATTTCTCCGTTGCCGAAAGCACGACCCAAGTCAAGTCACTGACTAAGGGTTATTTAGTAATTTGGTAAGTCGATCTCACTGTAGCATCAATTATATCCGTTCTGGAATGGCTTGCAGAGTTGGCAATGCCCTGCGCCTCGCCAAAAACGAAAAAAAGAAAGGAACAAAAAAAAAAAAAACTAAGTTTCTCGGCAGTTAAGCTGCTCCAATCCCCACCCCACCTAATTCACTATCCTGTCTCTGTCACACACTCTCTCTCTTTCTGTCTTCTGGAATTGAAATCAAACGGGAGGAGAAATTTTGTTTTTCTTTAGCTCACGCATATTAAACTCCTGCATTTATTTCTCGCTTGTTCATTCATTTATGTTCCTCGCTTAGCTCTCGTCAGAGGTGCACGCAGAGGGAGGGGGGAGGAGGAGCAGAGAGAGAGAGAGAGAGAGAGAGAGATGCCGCTAGTGAGGTTGGAGGTGAGGAACGAGTACGGCTTGGGGCAGCCGGAGCTCTACAAAAAGGCGGACAGAGAGGATCCCAAGGCTGTGCTCGATGGTGTCGCCGTTGCCGGCCTCGTCGGGATCTTGCGCCAGCTCGGCGATCTTGCGGAGTATGATAATCTCGCTCTCTCTTTGTTTTAGACTTTTCAACTAGTTGTTTGTGTTTAGAGTTCATTAGTTCTGCACCTTGCTTGCTTGGACAGTGAAAACCTTAATGTCGCATGTAATTTTTATGTTAGAAACTTTTACCTGTAATAAGTTTACCAAGGCTTTTCCACGCTTAGAAGTTTCCGGATAGTTCTTGCTGCAACTGAGAGAAACGATATGGCAATCAATTGCTGCCAGATCAAGTTCCTTTCTGGTTTTCAAGTGATTTTCGAGAGCTGAGGTTAAAAATGTAACGGCCGAACCAAAAATTAGTTTTCTTGGAAAATTTAGTTGACGGATAAGTATGAAGTAGTTAGAAATAATTTGCTTCTCGTGGCTTTGGATCCTGCAAAACAGGATGTTAACGAGTGGTAACGCAATTGATAAAACATTTTACTTCGATTCTGAAATTTTGAATTGTTGGTGGATTATGTGACTCTGGTTGCATGCTATGGATCTAGGTTAGTGGTGCGGGGCATGTGAATTGGTGCTTGTTTGTGTTAGCAGAACAGGGAATGCTTATAAGCACTTAATGGTAATAGCTACAATCTTTGCTTGCTGATCGTAACTTGGCCAAGGAGCACTCTGTATGTTTCAAATTTTTGGGTTTTTATTGTGTGGAGCAAAAGGTTTTTTCTGGTCATGGAGTCTCCACTACCTGTTGTAGATATGATTAGGTTTCGGTCATTTTGGAGACAGTTGTTGTGAAGTTTGAAATCACCAGTTTACTGCATAAGAATTTTAGTTGAAGGCAATTGTGGTAAATGAATGAAGATTGGTATCCAGTTCTTGGTGAAGTGGTTTGGTGGAGTGCGCACACCTAGGCATGCTAGGAACGCCTAGTGGAATGATAGATGTCTTGCGTCTGGCTGAAAATGGCTATTTTCTAGTGGGAATTAGAAATGCTTTAGTTTTAGATGCTTAGATGTGCAAAGCAGCAAGTATTTGAAGCATAGTAGATCTGCTGATTGAATTAAAAGATTTTCCATCTTTGGCTGGAGATTGTTGTTTCCGGTGGTAAAAGGAAGCTCTACAACTAGATTGAAAAGCCAAAAACTGTGGGGACTGGGGATTTTCACCTTTTGTATCTATAACACGCTTCTCAAACTGTGAACTATTAGGTGTTAATTTGAAAATCTTAGTCACGTCTAGTACTAAAAAAATTTTCACCTCTTCCTGCTACAACTTGAGTTCTGCAGTTTTTTATGGTTGTTTAGAAGTTGGTCTTCCTATCAAAAGAAGCCCTAAAAAATACAACGCCCCCCCCCCCCCCCCCCCCCCCCCCCCAGGCGCTCTTCCCTCCTTTTACTCTCTTTCTATTTCTTTTCTTCTTTTATATCAAATGAACAGTTTACATTGTGTACTCAGGCTACCCTTCTAACATGTGGATTCTTTCTTTCCAGTATAAAAATATCCCACAACAATTGTAACCGAGACTAAACCTGTGAAATGATGTAGATTTGCAGCAGAGGTATTTCATGGCTTGCAGGAGCAAGTGATGACTACAGCTTCAAGAAGCCATAAACTGAAGGGTCGTGTCAAGCATTTAGAAGCTGCACTTACTCCTCTTGAGAAGGCTGTACTGGCTCAAACAAGCCACATACATTTTGCTTATACTGCCGGTAGGCTGTTTACCTGTGCCTTTATCTGATGGATTAAATTTTCTATATGTTGTTATTCCTGGGGTGTATGGCATTATGTGTCAGGCACCACTCGGATAGTCTCATGTGTTAACTACTGTCAGCGAAAGAAATTATATTGAAACTAGAGTTTTTCGGCAGAGTTAAAATCAAATCTTTCATACTTTGTTGGGACTTGAGATGAGGCTGACATCTGTAGATCTGACACCCTAAAGGAATAGACTTGAATCAGAACAAGAGATACATTGAGAAAAAATATTTTCCTGATAACATATTTCATTGAATGGGATATCAAGTCGTATTACAGGACCTATTATTGCATGTTATCAAAGAGTTGCTTGCCATTCATAGATAGCCTAGTGCAATCTTTGATTTCACCATACTTATCGACTTTGCTTATTGGGAGTTATTTTGTAGATAATTTTGCTCTATGGCCAAGATTTTTCTAGTACTAATTCAGTTTCCAGATAAGTTCAAATCCTTTATGTAAAAGCAGTTGCTTTGCAGGTTCTGAATGGCATCCTCGTATTCGCAATGAACGGAATCACTTCATCTACAATGACTTGCCACGGTTTATTATGGATTCCTATGAAGAATGCCGTGATCCTCCACGTTTACACTTGCTTGACAAGTACAATTAACTTTGTTTTCAATAAAAGTCAAAATTTGCTTGATCTTTAGCCTGTTTTCCTGTTTTCCTTAACAGTTGACATCCATATAAATTAGTGTATTTTGAGATTGATCCTGACTATTACATGTTGAAATCTTCTGCTTTGCCATTCAGATTTGATACTGGTGGTCCAGGATCTTGTTTGAAGAAATATTCTGATCCAACCTTCTTTAAGAAAGCATCGGTTTCCTCTGATGAAGTGACTACTGGAAAAGTTCAAATTGACAAGAAGGCTCGTAGAAGCAAGGTATTTAATTGTTAAATGAGGATACCCAGTGTGCAGTATGAATTACCATAATAGCCTTCTCTCTAAATAATGATCTACCGTCTAATCCATTTAAATAAAAAGTTGTCTCCCTAGTTGATTGTCAATGTGAAAAGAAGAAATTTTTCTCTCATCTCTACAAGCTGCTAGAATTGTGGACGAAATTGCTTCTTAACTATCTTAAAAGAATAATAATACCTATGTGTGAATGTGCACAATTATGTTGGTTATCCAATATCAAAAAATGAAATGATTTCTGAAATTTATTTCTCTAGTCTGAGTACTGGGTTTCCTCTGGTTCGGCATATCATTAGAACTCAAGTACCCCAATGCTGCGGTTATTGGAAATATTGTAATTATTTAGTGTTAAAATGGACAGAAAAAAAGGTCTTCGCAGGGGAATGGACAATTATTGCGTGCTACATCAGTGTCCAATCACAGTAGCAGGTACGATATCTATATGGATTCAATTGACTCAGACATATCACCATTTACTTTGATCAATTATGGATTCAATTGATTCAGACACATCACCATTTACTTTGATCAATTAAAAAGATATGCCGTATCTGTGTTTGCAGATTTGAGCTTGCTTCTTCTACCATTAATGGACAGACTTCTCCTTTACAAACTGGTTCAGCTGCAGACATGAAATATAATTCTGACCTTGGAGACCACTCAAATTCTTTCGATTCCAGTGGTCTGCCATTTGCTTCTCATGTCGATAATAGGGAGGCTTCTCCTTCTCAAACTGCCTCCACGGTTGATGCGATGTTGAAATCTGACCCCGGGGACTATTCAAATTCTTTTGGTTCAAGAGCTGGCTCTGGATATATTGAATGTGTCTTCCATCTAAGCTCGTCCATGGAACCTGAACAGAAGGAATCTTGCTCTTCTCAGTCGATGCAGCATAATGAAACGCTTGATTCAGTTTTTCCTGAAGAACAAACTAAGGCTGTATACTATGACATTCCAAACAGTTCATTACAGGAGCAGATTGCCTCCAGTTCTTCTTGTGTTACCTGGGATGAAAAGGCAGAGATAGTGGAGCCTAGGTCCCAGCAAAGTGATGGCAATGAAGCATTGGAGATGCTCTGGACAAAGTCTGATGCAGATAGCCACGGCTGGAGAGCTGTTGATTTTACAAATGTCGATAAAACAGACAGCCTGCCTGATCAGGAAAACAATCCTCAGTCAATCTTGAGCCTGAATCAGGTCGATGATGTTGAAAGCACACCAGAGATGCTCTGGACAAAGTCTGTTGCAGATAGCCATGGCAGGAGAACTGTTGATCTTACAAATGTTGATAAAACAGATAGCCTGCCTGAGGTAGAAAACAATCTTAGGTCAATGTCCAGCCTGAATCAGATCAGTGATATTGAAAGTGCTCCAGAGATGCTCTGGACAGGATCTGATGCAGACAGCCATGCAGTGAGAGCTGTCGATAAAACAGATAGCCCACCTGATCTGGAAAACAATCTCAGGTCAATGTCCAGCCAGAATCAGATCAGTTATGTTGAAAGTGCTCCAGAGATGCTCCGGACAATATCTGATGCCGATAGCCATGCAGCGAGAGCTGTTGATGAAACAGATAGCTTGCATGATCTGGAAAACAATCTCAGGTCAATGTCAAGCCAGAATCAGATCGGTTATATTGGAAGTGCTCCAGAGATGCTCTGGAGAAAATCTGATCTAGATAGCCATGCGGCAAGAGCTGTTGATGAAACAGATAGCCTGCATGATCTGGAAAACAATCTCAGGTCAATGTCCAGCCAGAATCAGATCGATGTCGTTGAAAGCTCTCCAGAGATGCTCTGGACAGAATCTGATGCAGATGGCCATGGAGGGAGAGTTTTTGATTTTTCAAATGTTGATAAAATAGATTGCCCGCCTGATCTGGAAAGCAATCTTAAGTCAATGTCCAGCCAAAATCAGATCGATGATGTTGAAAGTGCTCCAGAGGTTCTCTGGTCAAAGTCTGATGCAGATAGCCATTTGGTGAGAGCTGTTGATTTTACAAATATTGATAAAACAGATAGCCAGCCTGTTCTACAAAACAATCACAGGTCAATTTCCAGCCAGAGTCAGATTGATGATGTTGAAAGTGAACCAGAAAACTACATGGATGCCCTCAACACGATTGAATCAGAATCTGAAAATGAGCTCGACTGTCAAACAAAAACAGAGGTCGAACACACCTCTGGCATCAATGATAAAGGAATAGATGAAACCCATGAGCATAGTGTGAAGCTTGTGGACCATAATTCTCTGGAGTTGGAATCTGATACTGCATCTTGCAGTTCTTCTGATGAAGGAATAACATCAAATATATCCAATTCAGTTTCCCCAGATAGTTTTGGACATGAACAGTCAGTAGTCAATGACTTTGACCATTCAGCAGGAGGATTGCCTCAAATTTCTAAGTTTTCTGATTTAGACCAGACAGTAGTGGAAGATTTTGGTGGAAAGGCTGATGTTCTCAATGATTCCAATTTGGGATCTGTTATTAGTGGTCAAATAGATTTGGCCTGCGAGATTTCTGATATCCAGGATCCATCAAGGGATAAGATCATAAGCAACATCTGTGAATCTGAAGAAACGCCTGCTGACTTTTCTGGTGTTCATTCAGTTAAATTCTGGACTAACGGTGGCCTGTTAGGACTTGAGCCATCGAAACCTCCTGATTACATGACGCCTAATGGTGTGGGTCACAATTCTATGAACAGGAGTAAAGACGAGGCAGTTTGCCATTCAGCACATCGTAAGCTTAAAGGTGATGAGGATGAAGAACAGAAGAGTAAATTGGCCAAGACAGCTGGAGAGGTTGAAAAGGATTCCGGGTATGAATGCTCCACATCATGCCAGAATGATGAAGAGGAAGTCTCCACCAAAAAAACAGATTGGGGATCTTCCCAAGCTGGTTCAGATGCCAAATGTGAGAAGAATAGGGTTATGGCACCTAGAATTGATGTGCCAATTACCCCAGATATCAAAGCCATACCTCCTGAAGCTAAAAGCAGGAATGATGAAAACGATGAAAACGATGAAAACTCGTCTATAATGTTTGGGCTCAGCCGAAGATTACTAGCAAATGGTTTTTCTAAAAAAGTTTCATTTTCTCGTGATGACAATTCCGAAATTGGTAGCTTTGCCAATGCGGTGAACCAAACAATAGCTGAAACAACTTTTGAAGAGCAGTTTGGACATGAATCTCTCATAGATTCACTTACTTCTTCACCACCGCTTGAACATATGAAAATATCTTTCCATCCCCTAAATAGCTTTGAGACTCCGAAACTGAAACTGAAATTTCCAGATGGGAATCAATGCCTTGAAGGCATAAGAGATGTGTTTCCATCGTTTCAGTTGGTCCCTGAGCATGATATTCCTTTGAATGACCTTGGCTCTGAATCTGACGATGACACCTTTTGTAGATCATCACCGTGCAAATCACCAGATTCTAATAGCCATTACTCTGAGTCTAATTCTGAGCAGTGGGAATCTGGTGAAACTCCTGAAAGAAAGGCCCTTGAACTTTATGATGCCTTATGTGGAATTTCATCAGAAGAATCTATGTTGAGCTCTCTGGACCTTGGGGGAATTGCTACTAATGGCATCTGCATTGATGGTGGAACTAAAAGTGCGGATAGCAAGAAAGGTATGGAACCATCTTCGTGTGGTCCTTTCCTTGATCTCCCTAATTTTGATACTTTGAACCCCATACCTCAGCAAGACATGAAAGAAGATTCTTATTCCCTGAAGTCAGAACATTCTCAACAGCCTACCCCACAACCACCGCCTCTCCCTCCAGCACAATGGTGGGGTTCAAAATCTCACTTGGATGTGACAGAAGACAAACAAAATGATGTATCTAAAGCTCTTAGACATGCTGTTGATTTGAAACTTGTGGGATCTCCTGTGTTACAGCAACCTAAGCTAGCCCCCGCCAATCAGCATCATACTAGTAGGGAGGCCACTACTGTAGAACGGAAGAGCAAGGTATTATAGATGCATAGTTCATTTACTTCTCAATTGTCAGTTTATGCATTCAATAAAACATGTTGGAACTGTGAACCGTCTTAGAAGTTAGTCATGTTTGTGTAGCAGCAGGACCATCAGAAGTTGAAAGAGCAGAAAGATGCTGATCAAGCTTCGAATGGCAAGGGGATGGATGATCGGGAAGATTTCCTCCAGCAAATCAGATCAAAAGTAAGCAGCTGTTTTCTTTTGTAACTGTGAGACTGAGCTGCCTCTTAATCTGCTGATCCCCTTATGTTAAGATGATGAGTTCTACCACATAAATTCTGCTGCAATTTGAAAGTTATCAATAAACCTTTATAATATCTCTTGATAAACTACAAAAAGAAGATTCCGAATATGGACTATTTGCTTCTTCTAGATATAGCAGTTAAGCAATAGAAGTCAAGCTTGATTTAATCAAAGGGTTTATCTCCGATCTGAAAGTGCTATCATACTGATAAGGGTTCACTTTTGGCTCACCACTATCACACCACCCGCCTATGGCGAAGGATATTCTTTTCACTTTGTTTGGTTAGTGTCAGTAAAGAACATTTACAGCTTTCTTTCTCTCTTTGTATTAACTGCCTGTTCATTGGAGGAATTACATTTAGGTTACCTTAGATTATGCTCTTGTCCTGCCTTTCGACTCTAGATAACCATGATATTTATGCTGGTCACTCTCTCTCTCTCTTGTTTGTCTTTGTTTTCTCTAGGACACATTATTGTAGGCAGTGGAAGTGGTGAAAGTTTAATAAATATTCGAAATTTGACTCTCATTAACAAAATCATATTTCTGTACAATTGGTATATTATGCTAATTTTAGAAGAAAAATACACTTCTTCTAGTTGAAAAATTCGAGTTTACATACTAAACTCTGGCAGGAACTACTGTGTTCCTGGAGGCTGAGTATCTGTTAAGTGGAGCATATTTCTGCTTGTCGGTGATTACAGTTTTCTTGTTACACTATTTATCACGTTTGATATGCTTGTCTCTTTGATTGATACTCCCTGTTCGGCATCATTTCTGTCGTATCAAATGGCCATGATTTTATGACCTTACAAAATGGGTGCTCTAAGATAAAATGACGGAAATTGCTGTTGTTGACTCGGTTCTCTTTCTTTCATAGTCATTTAGCCTGCGAAGCACGATGTCAACAAAGCCAACTAATACGCCAGGACCCGCTGCCAATGTTAAAGTCACTGCTATTTTGGAGAAAGCAAGTGCCATTCGCCAGGTTGTCTATTTTACCTGCTCTTATTCTTTATGTTCACTGTTCTGATACGTATAACGCAATGGAACTCACAGTTGTAAAACTTGTCAGGCTGTTGCGAGTGATGATGGGGATGATGATGACACCTGGAGTGATGCTTAAGTTATTCCTTTCAGGACTTGGCTGGCGTCCATGATAAAGAATTCTACTATGAAGTCCCGTCATATATATAAATATATGTGAATAATCATAGCTTTTTTTTTTTTTTTTCCCAATCAATCCTAGGTGTGATTATTTAATTGATTCCTTGCTAAATCTGCTGTAAACAATTAGATAAACTCTTGAGGTTGAACGAAATGTAATCCACGTACTTGAAGCAATAATGTATGCATAACGCCTGAAAATTGCGGGTTCCACGGGTTTTCGTTCTCTGGTTGCTTTCTCTTGTGCTGTCGAGCGTTTTTGTTTTCATATTTTGTGTATAGAAAGTCGTATGTAGCAGTTTGCTCTAGGAAGGTTTTATTTTTCTTCTTGCAATGAAATTTGTAAGCACCTTCTTGGTCAAATTTACATTCGGAACGTGTTTTTGCCTGAGCCACAAACCCCTGGTGATTGTTGTGCACTGTGGACCACAATTGCTCTACTTTCTCGAATTCTTTTATCCTTTTTTTTTTTTCTTTATTCCCTTTGGCGTGTTTCTGCCTCTTTATAACTTTCATCAGAATGTGTTTTGATAATCATGAATGTAAGAATCTTTTCAATCTAAGGCCAATAATTAGTGTAGTGTTTGCAACCGGTTGCAATATCTTCCAAGGCATATGCTCTCTCCCTGTAATCTGCCATCGCCAAGGAAAAGGGGAAGAAAACAAAAGGTAAAACAACATTTTTACAGAAATGCTATTATTTTGCAAGTTGTTTCTTCAGGCCAACTGGCCACATAAGAATATAAAAACTAAAAACAAAGAAATGTTTCCATATACAAAAACCAACGCGTTGAAATACGCATATCCGATATTGAAGGCTTCAACTGAGGTTCCTTTCCTGGAAATAAGGCTGGGTCTTGCAAGAATGATTCAACTTGTTCAACGCCGGGTCTCTGGAATAAACTAAACAACAGGCCAGAAAAATACCAATTAAAACCGGGTGCCAAAACTTGACGTCCTAAAAGATAAGATTTGCGTAAACTCGGTCTTATCCTGCAGAGCCTGCCAAAATTAAATTGCCGGACCGAATCCCAATCCAGGCTTTTGGAATCTTTAAAGGATGGAATCTGTAAGGAAGTTATGTGCACGCTAAGAGAAAAAAAAAAAAAAAAAAAAATTGTCCCTTTTCAAGTCGTTTGTGAGAGACATATGAAAAGGATTTAACCTGGGCTTTAAATCCTGTGGAAGCTGCGGTTACATAACCAGATGCCTTTTAGACTTTTAGTTCCTGCTGAAAAACTGTAGGAACACCTTGGTTTTGAAGTAAACAATGTCGTTTTCTCTCCTAATTTTTCTTGAATATATTCCACGAATCAAACAAAACATCTCTTTCCACGTTTTGGATCTTTGATTTATTCATTGTACGCAGGCCACTGTCTTGTCTTCACTGTCATGCATATCTACTCTTACTATACTAATTCATAAAGCAATAGAGAATCATCAGTAGACAAGTGGACATGCCAGCATATTCTGCATTATATGTCGAATTTTACTCATAAGAGAAGGTGGTATATGTGAGTAACGCCACTACTCTTACGGACTTTCCATTTCTAAAGATTCCAGGTCTGTTTTCATGGTTTTCATTATTTGAAGAATGCTTTAAAAACGTGCTTATCGCCTTACAGAGTCCGTCTCTGAACTTGATTTCTTCATACTATGGATGAAATATTTGTGAACCAAAAGTGCATGAGAATTTTTTATGAGAGGTGGTGGAATTTTCGACAAAATCGGGTAGAGGATTGATGTGACAAATCTGCGTGGTCCATTTTCGGGAAGCTTGCAAGGCAAGTTGGGTAGTAAACTTTGAATAATTGGACCACCACCATTTTGTTATTTCACCGGACTTTCGTGTGTCAAAAGGTACTAAAATACATCTTTTCCAGTCAGTAAAATTCAACCAAGAAAATATAAGAGTATAAGTGTTCCTCTTTTCAGCCTGCAACTTGTTTACTATTTATTAGTCTCTGGTGGAACCAGGAATTCTCTCTCTCTCTCTCTCTCTCTCTCTCTCTCTCTCTCTCTCTCTCTCTCTCTTTTTCCTCCCCTCTTCCTCTTTTCTTTAGTAATGGAGCAAACCTTTTCAACGCCTTTTAACATGGAAAGTGACTTGTATAGCCTGGGTTCTGTCCCTCTTTTTAGCCATCGACAAGCCTTTCTGTTAGAAAAGCTTTCACATACCAAAATAAAGGGACAGAGTTAACGCTTTGTTGATATTTTTCCATAAAGTGCTCAATATGCGCAAAAGAAAAAGAAAAAGAAAAAAGAAAAAGAAAAAGAAAAAGAAAATAATCTGCTCTTTAGGATAATCAATTTAAACACACAATTCAATTTAGGCACAATTGACGGAAAATTTTGTTTATAAATATTTATTATCAACATAAGCCCTGCTATTATTTTTTATTTAGTTTTAAGTCGTTATCTACTCGTTCTTTGGAAATTCAATTTTTATAACACAGTTCATGGGTTTCGTCCATTTTTCAACAAGACCATTTTTGTTCATTTTTCTGACACAACCCATATAAAATTTCCGTCGAAAAAATAAAGAGCTGTTGGTGGGAGGGTGACCATCCTCCTTCCTTAGGCTGGTAATCACGTACTGTGGAGAACCGACACTTCGAGTACCAACTTTAGAAAGCAAATGAGAAAGTTTACTTGAATTACGAAAAAAAAGACCTAAAAAGTGATTTTGACATTGATCGAAAACCCAGAGCAACAACTTGGTATTTTCTCTGTTGTTGTTTTGTGGGAGGGAGAGAAGGAAGATGGGGATATAACGCGTACATCAAGAACATGACAACCTTTTCAACACTATCACTGCAGCTTTTATATGGTTTTAGGCTGGCATACAAAGCTTTCAACTTACACGCCGGTTTTGAGAAAATTAATCAAAGAAAGGAAAGGAGACTTCGTACCTAATTTAAAAAAAAACCAAGTTGGCATGAAGAACCATACAGCAATTAAAGCTTCTTAATGTGTCCAACTCCACCCGAAATGTTCTTTTCACATTTAAAACCACTTGTAGGGAAATTGATAAGGGCACTTCTCTTTATAAAAAGAATTGGATAGCTACCGCGGAACATGAAGACTTTGTTTATTTTCTCTCCTTGCGACAGGTTTAATGATTCTGCTTGGTCCCAACTTTGAAAACAATGGTGTCTGTATATGATATAGATCAAACAAAGTCTCACTGTTAAAAAAGCTCGGAATTGGATCCCTTATGTGTGGAATAGATGCCTCCCTCCATGATTTATATTCGTGTCTGTATGTGCAAACAATTGCAGGTTACAGTACCAAGAAAAACGAAGATGGAGGTTTCAGATTGGTCATATTGGGCAGCATGCAGTGGTTTCCGGTTAGGTGCTCCGTCTGTGAAAGTGAGGTTCCCCACACAATTATGCATCAGTAGTGTTGATGAATTTTTAAATAGGAACTAGACTTCCAGAGAATCCTAAAGAAAAAAGTGCGCCTCTTTCCAAGCAAAAGCAACGAAAATGCTTCTTTGTCTGCATTATAAAACTTTGGAAAAGGTTGTGGAAATGAGGGAGATTTACATTAATTAAACAAAGATTCTTTCCTTAAAGAAATCCCACATCACCCCCTACTTTCCACTTTCTACAACACTTGCGATCTGAAAGTAATCGGGACCACGAAGTCCACAAACCCTGCAATATTAAGCCGTGAAAAGGGTGCAACAAAGTCTATCACCAAATCCATTGAAACTTGAAAAGATGGCTCTGAAACCAAAAGGAATAGCAACACTACTAAAGCATCCGACTTTAAGAATCACTATGCCTGCAAAATTGAACATTTTCTGATTTGATTAGTGGCCCACTAAGTCTCTTTTCTAATATATCTGAGATAAAGTTACCAGGAGTGCAAGAGATGCGTGCCGGCGAGGAGGCAAACCAACTCCAACTCGATTGTGGAATCTGATCGAACGAAAATAAACGAAGGTATATTTCAATAGTTAATTCAATGAATCCTGTCCCTCCTTGTCTTTTATTAAGTTGTCAGTCATTGATTGAAGTGCAAGAGAGATTAACCAAAGTCCATGTTACTACCACATGGATTATTCATATTTTTGGAGCTTTTTGAAGTTATCTCCATCTCCATCTCTATCTGTTTTAAAACTTGAGGAAGAAGATGGGAAACAGATGAAAAAAGTCTCTTGCAAAACCTTATGGATAACGTGCTGTTCCTGCCGGGACATACTCCAAGAGAGACATTATTTATTATGCAGCAGCAACAAAGGAACCCAGCTAGCAATTTCTTGTGATGTGGCAAAGCCATCCATTACAAGTAATTGACAAATCAAAACACAGGGATTCCTCCAAAGCGAAAAATCAAAGCTTTTCCGGTTTATGCTTTTTATCTCTTTTTAACTTTTGCATAGAATATGAAACTTCATTAGAAGATGAAGCTTTATCTCTTTATTCTCGCGTCCACCCTCGATCAACTTTGACACGTTGTACGCAACCGAAGTGGATTGGGACCCCAGGAAGAGACTTTTCAACATTTGCACAATGATGACGTGAAGTAATGATGTGTACAAAAAGCTCATCCTCAGCTTTTCTACTCCACGAAACTCCCCCTTTTTGGCGGCTGTCACATTGATTTTATGCAAAAGCTCTTCTCCTCTTTTAGGCCCTTCCCTATTTATTGACGCACCCCTACGGCCTCTCTTTCTATACAACGAAACATCTTCCCATTCATACCAAATTAGTCTTTACCTTCTCTTTCTCCACTCTTCCTTCTCGTTTCACACTTACCCAACCTTTCTTTCCCCTGTTTTTCCGATCCCCACCTCCATGGCTAACGGGCAATCCGGCCAAAATGCGCCCGGAATCAAGCTTTTCGGGACCACGATCACGTTGCAGAACAGGCAAGTAAAGGAAGAACAAAAAGGGATAGATCTAACGGCGGAGAAAAGGCCGGATAAGATCATTCCATGCCCCAGATGCAAGAGCATGGAGACTAAGTTTTGTTACTTCAACAACTACAACGTTAACCAGCCCAGGCATTTCTGTAAGGGTTGTCAGAGGTACTGGACGGCCGGTGGGGCTCTCCGGAACGTACCGATCGGGGCTGGCCGGCGGAAAACCAAGCCACCGTCTCGCGGGCTAGGCGGCTTCTCTGAGGATTGCTTCTATGATACTGCAGGGCTGCACCAGTTTGAGTTGGATGGAGTGGTCGAGGAGTGGCATGTCATGACGGCCCAGGGTGGTTACCGGCATGTTTTCCCGGCGAAGCGGCGGAGGAGTAGCTCAGGTGTTGAAGCATACCCTTGATCTGGCTTCGTTCCTTCTTCTTTCCATGTTCCCGTAATTAATATCATCAAGATCCAGAAACTATAATTTTTGATGGGCTCGTGGTGTATTCCCAGATAGGTTTAGCTTAATTAAAGTAAATCTGTAATTAGCTTAAATATCTAACAGAATCGGAACAACTTGTAAATCTTAATTAGTGGGTGGTGTTTTGTATCGGAGTGCAGCGTGAAGATCAATGATCCATCTTTGGTTGTTCGGAAATCTTTTCTTGTTCTTTGCTTCCTCCTTCCTTCTCCCACTGCCTAACCATCGATCTCCGACCCTTTTATGAATAGGCCAAAATCAGTCTCATCATCCCCCGGCTGCGATCCAAATTTACCAAACATAAGGCCACGGTAAATCCAATGGACGCAATTCATCTTTGATACAGGCAAAGCGCAGGCATATTATCACATATTATAGCAATCTAAGCCGCTATGGGGCCATGATCGTCGATTTACATAAGAGTTTCTGATTTTTGTTGACTGTAAATTCTGGTGTTCATATTAGTGGAATTTTATCCCCCCAAACTGGCGTGGAATTCTTTGTTACGTGTTAAAACAGAGAGGATAGATTCCGAGAAAAGAACAACCAAACCAAAAGAAAAAGAGAAAGAAAAAGAAAAAGAAAAAGGGAAAAAGACTGGCAATAAGTGTGTACTCAGGCAACGTTTGAGTCCACGTGCGAGTCTTGCCGGCTTTTGTCACAATCAAGTGACAATAGATTATTTTCAACTACTAACAATATGCTTCTTTTCAAAATATATGTGAATGTATACTGAGATTTTGGTGTGGTTACCAGGAATCTCCAAAAGTGATTATATATAAACTTTTGGAATAAAAATGTGCCCACTCGTACCCACGTTCGTTATTTTCCTAATTCGAGAATCACAATAATCTATTTTCTTTTTCTTTTTTTTTTTTAAGAAAAAAGAGGGAATGAGCAAGCTAGTTAAGAAATAAAAAGAAGGTATTTTTGAAATCAATGAGTTTTACAATTAATGTACTGTAAAAGGACAATCAGTGGGGCATATTTTAAAGTAATAAAAGCTGTAATCATAATGTTGAAAAAGCAACGTTTAAGCGTTTTAAAAGTTGAACATGTCGGGTGGGGCTGAACGTTTGGAAAAGGAAATCCGACACTTTTGGCTTTTGCGCTTCTTTTAAAAGTAACTACTAGAAACGCACGCAACTTAATCTAATAATGCCACCTAATAAAAAGGTAAACTAATTTGGCATTACCACCTTTATACTTTATTGTATTTTGGGTTGGTGCAAGTAAATACTATGATAAACAAATTACCAAATAAATAATGATCTACTTTATGAAGATCCCATTGTATTTTAGTAGCTTGCACAACAATTTCAATAAGTTCCAATAAAACCATTACCTAAGAAGTTCCCTATAGAGGAATATTTTTGTACCAAACTCTCCTTTAGTTTTTTCCAATTATACTTTATTCCCTTGTTGAAAAGGAAAAACCTTACAGAGAAAGCATGACTTCCAAATAGAAGGTGCAAGGGAATAAATAGTTTACTCTTTTCATTGTTATTGATATGACAAGTTCTTGAAACAACTTTAAGATTTTCAAATGTTTAAGGTCAAGGTCAGGTACATAAATATTAAAATTAAGGCCAATCTCATAAATATTAAAATTAAGGCCACTGTGAAAAACTATCATTCAAGAGAGAGGTCTAGAAGTCCATGACCCATAACAAAAAGGAGACTTTGTTTGGATATCTTGATCAATTATATCCAAGTAACGCATAGAGCCAAACATAAGTGTATTGATGTCATAAGGAGAGATAGAGATTAACTATACTATTAATGTATATTTGGTTTTTGTAATCACAATTTTTACAAAGATCATTTTGCTAGAAATGTTATATTGAAGCCAAGAAAGAAAAATATGGTAGATCCCATCATGGAGGCAATCAAGACCAAAAAAAAAAGGGGGGAGGGGGGGGGGGGGGGGGGGGGGGACCAGAAATATCTTTCATGAAACTCATATTATCGTGCATATATTTCATTTGACAAAAATAAGAAGCTACTTAAACTAACAAGTCATAGAAGAATGAGTTTACTGATTAGAGGCCATTTTAGTGATCGTTACGCATACATACTTGGTCAAAAATATGATGATATTGTACATACTTTAATAATGACAGAAACTTCACAAATAGGGACTAATTCAACGTTTTACAATTGCTAGGAATAAAAGAAGATCACATTGTTAAGTTATTATAATGATAACAGTAATATGAAATTCATCTAAGGTGTAAGACTTTGACAGAGAAAAATTGCTTCACTTAGAAAAAAATATGTTAAAAGAGACTTAACTAGAATAGAAATCTTTTTAATTTAGATCACCAAATAAAGAACATTATATAGCAAGTGGTACACTTAAAGATGATATGTTAGAATCAAAATTGAAAATAATATAGTGTTCTCTTAAAGAATCTTGAACAATATTATGATACATAGTCAAAGTAAAGTTAGATTGTTACAAAAATAATTATTTGTCACTACGTGATGAAAGCTAAAATGGTAATGTTGCTTTTTCAGGATAGGGAAACCAATTATAGATAAGAAAAAAGAAAAAAGAAAAAAAAAACGAGGTCATGTTTTAGTTCATCTTTGATAGTTTACATAACTGAATGTGATTAAAGGTTAACATTATGAAAAAGCATAGCCATTAATGATATTAGCGAGACTTGAAATTCATATAATCTTGCAGATGTATTGGTCAGTGTATTAAGAAGAAACAGGTTCCTTTTTCTTGTCCAAAGTATATGTGGGATGATGAGATCAAAAATCATGGAATAGGAAACCGTGTATTAGGACATCCAATTTAAGAAGAGAGACAATGAGAATCAAATTTATTGAAATATTATGGTCAAAAGAACTCCATTTTAGAATTTTGTTTTACTTGCTGTTTGTGTGATGTAAGTACATTAACTCTACAAAATCTAGGATGTTGGTTTTTTCTAAGTTCTACGTAATATTTGTTGTTGAATTAAATGTCTGTGTTATAGAAGTTCTCTTATGATAATTTTTTCTAAGAATTCGTTTATTCCCCAATGTAGTGACCAGAGTTTCTTTTAAGATTCCAATATAGGTTAAGTAAAAAAATTTAGTACTAATGTCAAATTATCATGCATGATTTAACTCCTTATTTCCTTTAGAGTCACATATCAAGTTTAAGACTACCACTGATTTTAAAGTAAAGAATTTTGCTTCATTAATTGAGAATTTAGATGGAGCATACTTTTATGATACATAATGGATTATTATTTTAATATCAAGATAAATGGAGAATGTTGTTTTGTTTTTATCTTAAAAGGGAAAAATGAGTTAATGTAACTTTATATTTTTATCTCGTTCGATTGCTTGAATAAGAGGAATAGATGATGGATCAATGAAGGTTTGTATTTACTTAAAAAAAAATGCAATTAATAATCAAAAAAAGGAGAAAGAGAAAAGTTTGTGTTAACTTCATGATAGATTCAGTTATTAGTTTCTTGGTATTTTAATTTTTATTGAGTAAGTTACATTTTTAATGCTCAACACGCCCTTGAAAAGGAAAAATTAAAAATAAAATTTTGAATTAGCTTCCAAGTCATGAATCATTTGTTTCTTTCATTGTCAAGTTTGATTGTAGATCTAGTACTTGTGATTAAATTATTTTTCCATCACTAACTTGTCTTTGTCTTGAATTGAAAAATATTGTTTCAATAATGGTGATAAAGAAACTTACATAAAGAAATAATCATACAGAACAAAATGGTTACCCTTTTCATGTTATTTATTGTCAATTGCTTCCGCTTAAAACAACCCGTTTTCACGTGGAGTAGGAACAAGTTAATCGCATAAAACAAAACTCATATTTCGCCGTTAGCCAAATATGATATTCAGGTTAGGACAAATTTGCATTGGTAGTAGTTATTAGAAATAGTCTCAAAGTCCAAAAGATATAGTTTCTTCAACTTCTGCTTACCTGGCTCTTAAATATAACAGCTGCCTATAAAAGTTAGATTTGACGAGCCTTAACGTCTTTCTAAACTTTTCTTGCTTTCCCATTTTAGATACTTGTTGACAATTATCAGGGATTTCAGATGAAAGGCTTATTATTTTCGGTTGAATAGTTATGATTTTGGTAAAGAATGATACTTTTTTCTTTTTTTAAGGAATACTAGCACACTTGGGCCGTTTTTCATCGCAGAAAAAACTGGATTCTTGTTCTCTTGCTTTCGAACCAAAGCACCTACTTGATTAGGCCAGAATATTTTTCTTCTAAATTCTCTTTTTTCCTCCAAAGCACAAAGGCGAACGACCCCAGCTCCACATAATTCACGGGCTACGTCTCGTCATACTGCCAGCTATACTAAGTTCGAGGTTACCCAAAACCAGGTTGCTTTCCTTGACAATAAGAATGCCATGCCATAGGGAAAAGTGGAAAATGTTGCTGCATATCACCAAATGACACGAAAAGGTAGGAACATAATCAACATATGCTTTTGCAGATGCCCTTATCTTGGATTGCTGTTCTTTATCAATTAGAATGAGGAACTTGTTTAACTTATTTATTAATCAATTGTTGCAATTCCTAGAAAGCTAGAAAATACGTATTTTGAGAGTATCATATCCAAGCACAAGCATGAGATTCTGTGGCAAAGAATCATGCATTAATGGAGGGCACACAGAAACCCAGCTACTTTATTCTAGACATGCCGTTGATCGAACAAATGCGTTTCTTAATCAATTAGAGAACCTGTAATTCACGAGTGATTGGAAGGAAAATATGCCCAAATAAGTGCACGCCCAAGTGCATGAATAATGAGATTCTCTAACTTATCATGCTGTCTTTAAACACAGTTGCTGAATATTAGAACAGTAGGAATCAAAGAATAGGATGATGCCGCTCTCAGAATCGATAAACAGGAATTTTGGAATTATTACTTAAAAGTGCTGCAAGATCTAAGTGCTAAGATCACAAGAATCCAGGAAGCAGGTGCCACCTGATATTGATTCCCTGCCCAACCCTGCTTTCCCACCTTTCATATAAGAAGACAATCTTCACCATATGCTATGGCCTACTTATTTCAGCAGAGTGATCAAGTATTTCACTTTACTTTTAGGATCAAGCAGATATATGCAAAGAAAAATTTATTCAATTGGTGGAAGGAGGCGTTGTTTATTCTGTTATTACAGTAAATCAAATGTTCTGTTTTATTCATTGATTCTGCGTTTTATGTCTAGCCGGATACTCAGTTTAACAAAGAAAAGCAGCAGAAAGGCAGCGTACCAGCCAAAAGCAAAAAAGAAAGTAAGGGAAAGAATATATAATCCCTTAAGATGTTGATTGTGACAAGTTTGCGCTGTGGTCCTAAATAAGCAATTCCTGACTCGAACTTCTTAGCACCTTCACGGCCGAACAGATCACTAGTACATCATACTGCGAGACGTCTAGAACAGAAATGTTTACAGGTTGGCTATCTCAGTACCTGATTCGTTTACATGATTAGCAAACTAAAACTACTGTCTCAAAGTTGCAAACGGCATATGCAGTGATTAGTCTTGGTTTATGAGGCCAAAAGCCATTACACATCACTCGTTTCCTGCAACGAGATGTGGGTTTATTTAGGGAGGTGTTCTAGATTTATTTGGATAAAAAATTTAGAGAAATCAAACCTGGCGAGTGGAGATCAATTAGATTTTTTAGGTCGCATAGGAGATGCAGTGCACGCTCTGACTTAACCCGGAACTTAAATGATCTAACCCAAAAGGAATTCAGATGAAATACAACTGAGGGGCATCAAACTCTGAAATCTTTATTCTCCAGAAAAAGTTAGATAATCCAACGTAGGAGCAACCGAAGGAAGAAAATATTTTACTTCTGGCAGAAAAAAGAGTGGCTGAAAAATGTGCTAACGATATTCTCATTTAGGATCTCTACAGTCAAATTTACGAAAATGTCAATTGCTTTACATTGTTTTTCAACTTCATTAAATCAAACAAAAGGTTCTTTCGCATCTGAAGTTAAATGGCTTATATGTTGAAAACAAGAATATACCTTCAAGATACAAACTGATACAAACTGATACAAACTGATACAAAGAAACTGGAGACTATCTAAATAGGAAACCTGTAAAAAGAAAGAAAAAAAAAAAAAAGAATCCAAAGTACTAATCAAACTTACCTTAGTAACGTAGAAGCAAGTCCGACCAAAACAAGGGATTTAAAGCAAAACCAAGGAAAGGTGAGTAACGAAAATGGATCAATTACCAAACACGAAACCCCAGACCTATCCTGGGGAAACACATTTTTCATCATCCCTATCAAGTTTAAATCTCACTTCATGAGAAGGTACATGAACCTCATTTCACTCAACGAACATAGTAACTAGGAATAGGATAAGCTTCTTGCACAATCTTCCCGACCCACCAAGCTATTCACATACCCATCAACCCTGTCTAACTCGGAGAACTTAACAGCCTCGACCAACAACAGCCCAAAAATTTTATTTCTGTTTTTTCAAATTTCTTGTTTTCTATTCAGAACAATAATTTTAGCAAACAATTAACTGCTTATAATTTGTTTTTTAGTACTGGTTAACTTCTTTGACATGAGCAGCTTGGTCATTTATCTTTAAAATCATATTTTTCCCACAAAAGCATATAATATGCCTAAACTCTTTTTCTTATTTGATTTGCTCACTTGCAAAGCAAACCCCAACATCTTTTTCTACCAACCACATGGTGACAAAATCTATTTTTGTTCTTCTTCATATGGATGTATAGGGATCCCATAAACATCCACATATGAAAAAATTCTTTATTTTCTAACCATTGTGAATGGTTTTTCTCGTATTACTTAAACTTTTCTTGTTTATTTTAAAAGTTAAGTTTTTTCAAAAAAGTCAAGCATTTCTCTTTATGGTACACTTTAAGTTTGGAACCATTGTCAAGTGAATCTCTCCTTTGATAATGGTATTGAATTTTTCTTATTTGAGTGTTCTTTTTGTCTCTCCTTTAGAAGCATCTTCTATGAGAGCTTTTGTATTCACACCCCACAACAAAATGGGTTTGATTAGACGCAATTACATCCACTTATTGGAGGTGGCACAAGCTTTACTCTTTTAGGCTTATATTCCTTCACAATTCTACGGTGAATGCATTTTAACCACCACCTACCTCATCACTTGTTTATCTTTATCTCCTCTAAGAAGGATCTCTCTTTACAAGTGCTTTTTGGCAAGCCACCTCTTCTCAAGTATCTATGTTTTTGGATGTTAATGTTACACTATTACCTTGGTCATGGATGAAAAATTTAGTCCTTGGATGCTTCTTTATGGTTTTTATGATCTATCATTCGTAACAAAAATGGTATAAACTCTGATCATATCATAGGAAATTTTTTTATAATTGGGATGTCATTTTTCACAAAAATGTTTTTCCTTTTGCACCTCAACCTTCACCCTGCTCCCCTAATAGTTTGGCCGCCTCGTCAATTCCCATCACACCACCTAAGAAATCATACTCTCCATCCTTGCTTCTAGTTGATGATCCTTATCATCTTAACCCAATGCCCCATGCCTCGCTTGACACTAGCTCGCCATTTCCATCTACTAACCTCAATCCTCCACAGCCCGTACCTAAGCCTCATCCTTCCATTGATACACCCGTCACTACTACTAACTCAAACACACACCTTCCACCATCCCATGACGTGCACCATTCTAGCTGAGCCACCAAACCCCCCATTTGGAGTGTCGATTACTTGTGTCTCATTGTGCCCTTTGCATCCTACACTTTCCTATACCCTATATCTAGTTAGAAGAAAGAAACTTGTAAAAGGAAAGAAGATAGAAAGAAAAAAAAAGCCGAATTACTAATCAAACTTGCCTTAGTAACGCAGAAGCAAGTCCGACCAAAGCAAGGGAGTTAAAGCAAGACCAAAGAAAGTTGAGTAACAAAAACGGATTAATTCCCAAACACGAAACCCCAGACCTATCCTGGGGAAACACATTTTTCATCATCCCTTTCAAGTTTAAATCTCACTTCATGAGAAGATACATGAACCTTATTTCATACAACGAACATAGGATCTAGGAATAGGATGAGCTTTTTGCATAATCTTCCCGACCCACCAAGCTATTCACATACCCATCACCTGTCTCACTTGGAGAACTTAACAGCCTCGACCATCACCAGCCCAAAGGGTGTCGTTTCGCAACGGTTTCTTCCAACAGGCGTTCACCAACCCACCGAGAATTCTTCTATTTCGTGAGGTTATTGAGTGAGAGAGAGAGAGAGCGTTTGATATTAAGGAGAAGCGTGTGGGATGTGTAATGGTTTCTTATTTATGTAGGAACGATGAAAAATAAGGTGTGCCATGACTAATAGGTTCACACATAGGTGTGCTATGACTAAGAGGTTCATAGTAAATAATAATAATAATAATAGATTCAATGTGCACTTGCAAATGGAGGGTTAAGATGCTCCACTCCTTTACTTACTTGACTAGTTTAGGCTATGAAGTGAAAACTCTTTTGGGCAAAGATATTTGTCCCAAAACAAAGTCAAGTTCCTCTTCCGCAAAGCACGTTATCAAAATGAAGGTCTGCCAATTTGAAACCCCTAATCAAGCAAGAATCAGCATTGAGGCAAGTCTGCCAATTTGAAAACCCCATACTTTTGTAAATGATTATCAGTTACTTGTTTATAATATCTGTATTTTCTAATTTGTAAGAGTAACTTGCCGTTAAGATCCAACTCCCAACCAATCAATAAATCACAAGTATGCGAGTTCTTGAAAGAATTTGGGTAGTCTCCCCTGTATTATTAAACGTAATCCTAATCCAAACACAACTAATGACAATTAAAGAGACATTGAACAATTACTTACTGCTATGTTATTACTGCCATGCTTAAAGACAATTATTTATAGACTAACAACAATCATTAAGACTAGTAAAGCTACTAGACAAGGAATTCTGTTTTTTGGATTTCTGCATGAGTCCTTCTGGTGACTATGTCCTCCTTTCACTGCCTCCCAGCCCTAGGTCATTTATTTTAGTTTCTTTCTCTTTTTCTTTTCTTTTTTCCCTCCTTTCTTTTTGAAAAGCCATGTGTGTCCCCTTTTCAGAGGTCGTAGAGTCGAGTAATAACAATTCTCACCCCATCAAATACCCTTCTGGCCTGAAGGGTTATGTGTTTTTTTTTCTTTTTCTTTTTCCTTTTTTCTAGACGTCATTTGACACTTTAACATGGTGGCTGTAGAGACTTTCGTAGTAGCCCCTCGTGGGCGAAGAACTCTCTGGTGGAAAAAGTACTAGCAAAATCAATGAACTAATCATCTTCTGCGGGTGGCCGAACCCTGGAATCCGCCCGATTCCTTTTGGCCACGACCCACCGTGCAACTACGTCATCACGCACCACCCAGCCGCCGTGGTGTTATGCCAATGCTATCCTGGTACAGCATTCCTAGTGGGTCTACAAATTCTGCCAATGGCTATCCAATGACTATGCTTAAAACATGTTCAAATGAGTGGTTTTTGAAGCTGAAAGCCCGGAAGAACAACATGACCATAATTATGTACCTAAAATTAGAAACGTTTCTACACATTCTTTGTTCTATTCGGATCAAAGAGTGGAACAAAAATAAAGACAGTCAGCAAGTGCTTTTGCACAAATATTGCCTTTCTTTGGTTAATTGAAAACATTACGAAAGTGTAGAAGTTATGTATCTATTTTTTAGTGGATCACCTATTATTTCATGCGGAACGAATTGTTTTTGGTTTGATAAATACATCATCTTAATGGAGTTAGTAGATTGTTGTTATTCTAATTTAAGTACCAAAATCATCGATCGACAAGAATCAAGTACCTAAAGTTGACTCTTTATATATAATCAGGACTTCTTTTTAACAAGAAGGGCAAGAGAGTCGAACATTTAAGATGAAAACAACACCTAGGAAGAAACTGGACGCAAAAAAAGAAAGAGAAAAGATTTCCTTAAAGGGATTGCACGAGAGAAAAGGCTAAGAAATGCTGACAAAAAGGAGTTTTTCTCAACAAGGAATTCACTAGTTGTAACAAAAATGAAGAAATGAGACGAACACCGACGACCGGAGCGGAACCCCTTATGCTCACTTGTAGATACACAGCACGATACATATATGGCAGCCAACAAACGATTAAAAATTAATCACCCAAACCCCACAAAATATAACAAAAGGAGTACTAGCCCACATGATAAATAAAGGTTCGCCCCAGGTATGTAAACAACTTTTTCATAATACGTAAAAGCAAAAACAAAAAAACTCAGTTTATTTGGCAACAAATTGAAGGGGTTCCTATGAGAAATTTTCTTCTTTATTGAATGTGATCGTCGGCGGTCATCCCGAGCTCCTCAAGGACTCCTTTGCACTCCGGGAGAGGTTTCTTCCTCATAAAGCCCAGCGGATTGGCAAGGCGTACTGGGGTCGCAATGCCATTATTTTTTGTGAGGCTGATCCTTGTGGTTTTCTTGAGAAAAGGATCCTGGCTTTCCTCGCTGCAGTCAGGCTCGCTGCTCTTCAACAGCGCCACTTCGCAGATCTCCGCCTCGTGGTCTCCGTCCACTGGAATGCGGTAGATTCCTGACGCGTCGGTCTCAGCGTTACTGCTGTATATTACGCTACCGCCTTCGCGTTCCCTGCATTGCAACGATACCTTTGCGCCTGCAGCAACACGTAGCTTTAGCATTATCAAGACACATTTATTTAACAAGTCTGAGCAAGCTCTGTTATGTCATTCGGCTTCCAAGATTGAGAAATTGAGAACAAAACTTAGCCATGCGTTGGGCATTTTACAGACTGCCAAACAAATGTTTTTATCGAGATACGAAGCCTTTTACGGAAAGCAAGTTTTAACACGATAGTTTTACCTTTCATGTTGGTGCTGAGCTTTGTTACAAATTGAGTGCGGCAGGTGTCGCAGTAAACCTGGCCCTCTACAAAGAAGCGGTTATCGCAGTAAGCGAAACCAAGGAGGGACAAGAAGCAAAGGGCAGAAACCTGGATGACAATATACTTCGCCATTGTTCCTGTTTAACTTTTCTTATTTTGGGGAAGATTTGATTCAGAGGACTAGGTACAAACAAACGGGCTCGCTTTTATAGAGGAAAAGCATGCAATCATCGGAGGAGAATTCGTTAAGGCGTCTTTCGTGGCCTGTTATTTGTTTGAGGTTGTCATTGTTCCCCTGTTTGTGTGGTTAGAAAAAATTATTTGACCCGCTCTTTTGTTCCTTGAATCTCTCTTTGTCTTGAATATTACATTTCTGCATTTTCTTAAATAAAATAACAAAGTAAAAAAGAGACTAGAACAAGTCGACTAGAAGTATGCAGTCCTGCCATCTAGTGTTTCTACTTGCGTAGCGAATCACTAATAAAAAAAAATAAAAAAAATAAAAAAACAAAAGCCAAAACCCCACTACAAAGCCTTTCATAACAGTCAGTGATAAGAAAGGTAAAAGCTTTTCAATTGTAGGCTCTTAATCTCATCCAAAAGCCTCGTATTAGCAAATGCCATCCCAGTTCTAGAAACCCAAGACGGTTTGTATTGTTTCAACTACTCTTGCAATATGTTTCTTGTTCTCGTACTTAACACCGAAGGCATTCATAACTCTCAATCGTACAATTCCTTACTAAAGGAGGATCATTAAAGGTAAGCCACCCATAATTTGATTTCTAAGCTTTCTGTTTTTCATTAATCTTTGTAATAAGCTTGACATCATCCCTCAAATCTAGTTGTCATGGTCCTTTCCTTTTACTTCTTGCCCTTGTCTTTAGGTTTTTGTGAGGGCTAGGTTTTCCGATTGCCCCAACTTTATATCCACCCTGATAACATCCATAGTATGTTGAAGCAAGAAAAAAGACAAAAAAGGTACGACGCGAGCCACTGACAGAAAAGCAGGGTATTAAACAGTGTCATAATTTCAATAGAAGAATATGAAGAGAAGGTGACCCAAAAGATACATGAAGAAAAAACTTCAGATTAAGTCTACACCACGTAGAGAGTAACTAGTTAGTGGTTGCATATGGGCTGACAATCCAAAGACAAATCAGTCATAAAGATACAAGCCACAGAACAACATATGACAGAAACAGAATTCCCAGTTCTTCAGGACAGCGAAAAGGCACTCCAGATTTTAGTAGGCATCTAATTTTCTCCCATGGTACATATTTTGAAGCCCAAACCACCGACTGCTTCACTTCACTGCCAAAAATAAATCAATAAGAATTAAGGCGAGAAAGAGAAACATTCGAAAACGGTTGCTAAAAAGGCAAAAACGCTACCTCCGCATCTTCACCTCCACCCGCTTTAGCAGAACTGTCCAGCTTCTGAGGTTCCTCAGCTGCAACACATAAAAAACAACCGAAATGCCAACTCACCCATAAACAATAACCAATATTTGATATATATTTTTTAAAAAAAAGGAAAGAAAAATCATGGATTTTCGGATAGGTCTGGATCAATGGTAAAAAGGGAAAAAGCAAGTTTAAATCGCAGTTCCAGAAAATCTTGTCAAAATTACAACAAAATGTCAGAACATCAGCAAAGTAGCCAAAATCCTCTATTTTATGGAACGTGAACACTAACTCATCCATTATGGGTGAACGGTTCTGAATTGGTCCTGGAATCCAGGAGTATCAGAGAAAACTAAACTAATTTGATACTTATAAAATAAAAAGAAACAACCTGACATCTAGCCAATATAACTTACTAGCTATCCCAACTGAAATAAACCCATTAAGCATGATCCAGACCTCCAAAGTACTTGTTAGAAAAATAGTATGAAACACCAGCAGATACAAAAACAAGAACACCACGGACAAATATTTGACAAAATAAGTTCAGAAAGTGAAGGAGAAAAGCAGAAAGAAAACCAGAAAAATAATTGCTAGGTTTACATTTTTATGATTCACATTCATATTTCCAGGTTAAATAAAGTGACCATTGTGCCTTGTCAAGATGCAAAAAATATGTAAACTAGTGGGACCAACAATGAAGTGACACGTAAAATCCACACAGATGAACAGGATTTCATGTGCCTCATAAAAGCAATTAATATCTTAGTACAATCTACACAACTAGAAATTCAAACTACCATGAACGCAATTAAGCATGAACAGTATGATAGAGACGATAACTAGAACTGAAAAGAGGGTAGAACCCCGACACTCATTACCGAGGAGAATGAATCACTTATTTTGGTATATAACATGAAGAGCTAAAGAAGAAAACCTATGATAAGAAAAGTTCCTCTCCTTAGTTACCAAGTGCGCAATTGCCACTACGACAGTAAACATGAGTGTTTCTAACTTCAGAGGAGCAAAAGTATCCTCCTCAATTTTCTTTCTCTGGACCACACTCAAATTATTACTTTCTTTCAAATCCGTTCTTTGTAATTACCTTAAAGACAAGCCCTGAATATAATGTCCCATCTAACTTAAAGTCGCCTCGAGCAATGCCCTCTCCTTCCACTGTGATGGAACACCCTCAACCATCCCCCATCACTACCCCAACCCCAGAAAAATTAAAAATAAAAATAAAAATAAAACAGAGGAAAAGAAAATCATAGATAATGGACGGTGTATACCTTCCTACCATAATCAGACAAGTGATGAATTAGCAACAGATAGACAACTGTCCAACCACCTTCTCAATACAACTGATATAGGACGAGCTTTTAACCCAAATAAAATGTTAAATGATCGAGTTTGATAGTAGTGACTCAAGCATCATACAAGTAAAATTCTGGGTAACATGAATTTGTCTACAAGACCTATAGGAAGTACCTTCATTCTCTGGGATGTCAGAAGTCCACAATGTGAGGTTGTCCCTCAAGAGCTGCATAATTAGTGTGCTGTCTTTGTAAGACTCCTCATTTAAGGTATCCAACTCCGATATAGCCTCATCAAAAGCTTGCTTTGCCAGGTAACAGGCTCTGAAGTATAAATTGGTAATTATGAGGTTCAAACAAGCAAACTTCCTAATTTTTTTACTTATTTAAAAAACAACAACAACAACAACAACAACAATAACAACAGCAGCAAAAGAATTGCAAAGAACTAAAGAATAACATATTACCTTTCAGGAGAGTTCATAATCTCATAATGAAACACAGAGAAGTTCAAGGCCAATCCCAGTCTGATGGGATGAGTTGGAGGTAAATCAGACTCTGCTGTAGAAGAAGCTGTCTGTAAAAGAATTAGGCAGGAGGTGAATACCTTGGACAAAATCAGATGTCAAATGCATTGTAAACCATTTTAGCATTCGACAGTAAGTTTGTGCCTGAAACCAGTATATCCGTTTGAATATCTCTCTACTCTTTTCATCAGCCAGAATAGATATATAAATAACGAGGATCAAAAGCAATTCATATTTCGAAAAATATAGAGGTCATTAGGGGAAAAGAAATTCAAGAAAATACATCAACTCTCCAGTCAAAAGAAATTCCTTCAAATACGCACAATCCACAAGTAACTACATAGTGTGCCACAAATGCAAACGCATATATGCATCCTTGGAATCAGTCATCAGCTAAAACCCTTCATAGCTAAATTAAAATAACAACCATAATACTGTTATTAGCCATCGCTATCCAACAAGATCTAGAATCAAACAACACCATAAATTTGATGATGGGCAAGACAATCATACACTTGCATTCTGCATCTCCAGTATCAACATCAAAACCTCAAGGTATTTGGTTGCTCATATATGACAAAAACAAAAATTCGAGTCTAGGATCTATATTGGTATATCCTTCCTTTCATGATCCTTTATTTTCTTGGCAAACAAATACAGCTCAAACCTAAACCGAGAGCATCCAAAGCCCACTCTACCTGATACGCTTTCATTGACTGATCAGCAGCCTCTTTCCTGTCATCACCAGCTTTGAACTCTGCCAAATACCGATAATAATCCCCTTTCCTGCAACCCACAAAGAAAAACCTAACTCGCACCAAATCAAATATCCAAGATACCCCAAACGACAACCATCATCAAAGAGAAATCACGCACATTTTGTAGAAGAACACGGTGGACTCTCCCGTCGTGCACGCGGGGATGAGATGCTCATCGATGACGGTCATGATATCGGCGCAAATGGTAGAGAGCTCGGACTCGACCTTGTGCCTGTAGTCCTTGATCCGCTTCACGTTTAGATCGTTCCCTTTGGCTTCCTCTTTCTGCTCGATCGAAGATAGGATCCTCCAGGACGCTCTGCGAGCTCCAACCACGTTCTTGTACCCAACAGATAGCAGGTTCCGCTCCTCCACTGTCAGCTCCACGCTCAGCTTCGCCACTTTCTTCATCGCATCCACCATTTCTGCCAAAATCCAAAGTCTCAAAGCTAAATCACCAGCCACAACACCAATTCCGATGCCGAGAAATACAGAAAAAAAAAATAAAAGAATCTAAGAGTGGTTTCCTCAGCAACCAAACAGTCGATTTGGTCCAAGGAAAAGGAAAAAAGAGAGAAAGAAACCTTCATAGCGCTCCGCTTGCTCGGCAAGCTTGGCGATGTAGACATGGTTCTCCCTCTCTTCGCCGACAGCCATGGCCGATCACTGTTGCGTTAGTGTGAGTGTGAGCAGAGAAAGGTGGATGGTTTGGTTAGGTGCACGGGCTCGAAGGACCGAGGGTTAAGATTTTGGGAAAGCACGGGGGCAGGGAAAAGTCGATGTTGCAGAATCCCACGCGCGGCGACTAAAATGAGCTGCTGCAACGTTTCTAATTGGGCAGTGCAGTTACGAGTCCCGTCGCGCGAGTGACTTTGATGTTAACCGAAATGATGGGTGTGGGTCAGGAGGGATAGTGGAATCGGAGCTGAAAGTATAACAGAAGGCTGTCAATTTTACGGGCCTTTTTCTCTTTAGGGGCTCTAAAATTATGGCTTTTGTTTTCTTTGGTCGGAAAGGTCGTGGCTTTTCAAACGAAGACCAACGAGGCTCAACTGCTCGGTGGTCGGTCTAGTCTTTCTATTTGTTTTCTATGAAATGATGAGATAACATTATTATACTCAAAATAAGCATTTCAAGCGATGGGTCCAGTCAATGTTTCATAAGATCATTTGAATCCCGTATGTATATTTCCGAAGATAATTTATGACTCCATTCAAACATCTTGAGGTGATTATTCCATCCAAAATGATAAGAATGATTACTTTTGTATCAATTCCTTCCAAAATGATAGTATCTTGATTATTTATCAAAGATGTATTATTATACTCTTAAGATATTATAGAATTTCCATGACCCTACATATGAGGAGGACTTTGGATCTATACGTTGGGTTATAGAGTAAAACTTAGTTGTATAAGTAGTATAATGCCAATTAGAGAATGGTAGCAATTTTCTTTTTTTTTTTTTGTACTAGTGCAATGGTTAATAGGATTCAGAGTTGTTTGTTGAAAAAATTGTATAGCGTGAATTGAAATCCAATCCTTTTCAGTATACTGTTGTGTTGGAAAATTAAAATCTTTTTTATTTGTATGATATATATGGCACTAAAAACCCCAAATTCAAACGAACTTATTGCCCCCATTACCTTGTTCACCTTGAATTTATACACAAATGGTACTTTAAGAGATTCTTATGCAACTAATTTATTGCTTCTTATTTTTGAAAATAAGGGATGCAAAAATAGATTTTGGCATGTTATGTAAGTTTAACTATAATTGAAACTTATATATTCATAGTGTCCTTAAATTCGCCAGTAAATAGATCACTCCCTTCAAAGATGGGTTGACAGCTAACCACATTAAATGAGGATTATTATTGATATAGATGAAACATCCTTCTTTTTTTTTTTTTGAAATGCTTGATATTTCATAACCAATAAGAAGATTTTTTTTTTAAAAAAAAAATTGTAATGTTAGACTATATTTTATCATTTTGTTGGAATGAACTCTTAAAATTATAAAATATTACAGGGAATCCAAATTCTCTTGATTACAAATCAATTAGGTATTCTGTGTTTGAATGGAAGGTATAGAATAGTATTATAGGCAAGGAAATAAAAGGTAAGAAGTTTTTGTGAAAATTTGCTATTAGGACCCAAAATGCTTGTTAAACAAAAATTATAGAATCCAACCCATTCCTATATTACAAGATCCGAAATCGAGACAAGCTTTCGATATTATTATAGTTAACTTCAAATTCATACACAAGCAATACTAGTACAGATCATCACAACAGTTGATTTTCCAGTCCTTTTGGAGAGAAAAGAAGAGAAAAGGGTAGGGAGGAGCAATAAAGTGGGGTGCTCTGGGAATAGGGTGCTGTCCATCAGTGCACAAGACAAGAAAATGCCTAGAACAACCAATAACACGTGGAATCTGCAGCCACAGTTTTGAATCGAGTAATAAATTGAATTGAGCTACCCCAAGAACTTGGTGGTGGAATTCTGGTGGACTGAGAGTAAATGTAGGTTTAATTCCCTTAACGTCACTCATGGAAACTCAGACCCATGACCCTCCCGTCTGCCAAACCTCATTCGGTAATACAATCACGAGAGTATTATACAGATCAAACTAACCAAACAAATAAGATCATCGATATCGACCAACATTTATCCTACAACATGATCTGGGGAAGAAAAAAGAAAATGTGAAGCTTGAAAAAGCTAATTAACTTGCACCATGATAATTTGGGTAAAGGGATGCAAGCCTCAATTCTCGGTTGTCGGTTTCGAAGTCCATGCAGTATTAAGCGAATTCCGAACATCAGCTGTTATGCAGCTTCACTTTATAGATTCAAAAGTTAGACAAGAAAGGAGGGAGTAACCAAGTGATAGTTTGTGTTCACCATGTAACTCTGTACTATTGGCACGCCATATGGAAGCCTATATTGAATAACATGACTCCATCAGATCTTGTTCAGTGACCAGGGAAAGTACTTTCATTTTTCATAAGAATCGTGTGATTGTTTCGGAAGTTTAAGGTGTGGTGTAAAAGGCTGAGCAGAAAATAAGTAATAGTTAACAAACAAAAAGAGAACAAGATAGAGAGGCGAGAGAAGGGGAAAGGGGGTGGTGTTGTGGTTACTATAGGCTCGCAGCAATAAGTGAGGACGATTCTTGTTGTCTTAAGCTGTCTGCAACATGAGCAACAACTCCAGCACCAGCATTGTGTAGCCACTCATTTTTCACCTAGATTCAGACACGAATTATATTAAAGTTTGAAACCAAGAATCAAACCTCGCCAAATGAAAATTTACTAGAGTCCGTACATGAATGTTGTTGTGGGCAAAGAAGGGCCAGAAAGCAGAATGAAAGCTGACATCAACTTTTCTCCATCCTAATTGCTGCAATCCACGTACTATTTCCTCTGTTAACAAACCAAGAACATATTATCTGGTGCCATTTCACTCATCGCATCATCAGTTTCTATGGCAAAAATTGATATTACCTTCCATAATTTCATGATATTCCACCGTGTTCTCTGTACTGGGTGTTTTTTGTGCAGCTTCCTTTGCTTTGGCAGCTTCTGGAGGAAAATGAGGGCCATCAGAGGGAACCGGAGGACAGTACTCGACATCAACAACGTGCTTGTAACCATCCAAAGATCGGCGGGGGGGCTTCCAACCAATAGGACACGTCAGCATAAACATAAGGGCGGACTCTTAATTTGACAAGTTTTTATCAACAATTTCCATAACAAAAATATTAGGCTTTTTTTTTTTTCTTGCCACTTCGCTAAGAACGCATCTTAGTTGCTGGTTTCCCACAGTTAATAGACGATCGCAGATTTTAAGACACTGTAAAAGACAGATTCATAACATCGCCAACATAGCACAACATTTGGAAACCAAAAATCTTTGTAGACAACTCAAAACATTCAAAAATGCTCAGGACTCAAAAGACAACTTTTTATACAAGAACCATGAGTCAGAAAGAATGTAGCAACCCCACCACTTGCCCCCAATCAAAACATCAAATATCTGTGAAAACAGTCCACAAGCATTGCATTCTGCTGTTCATAAAATCTGAATAAAGTATCTGAGACAAATTTTACAAGTCCTAACAAGAGCAGAAGAAAATGCGACTGCTTCATTGATGCTAAGAAATTTCTATCCCATTGTATGCATAGTTCTTGTATGCATGTATGAGAGATTGAATGTTCTTTAGTTCAAAAGCATGGTCTGCTCTCATTTAAGTTAATCCATTTTCTCGGTCCCCAGAATAGGCAACCACTGACCGCTATTACCCAAATATGGTGTAATTTTTGCAGTGAGATTTGTTTCAAGTTCTTAAGCTAAACCAAGGTGCAACAAGCTAGCTTATTTATCTCCAAATCATGAAATTCCTACCATATGCGGCTACAACAAATATTGCCAGACTGGGTTGCTGAAATTGAAACTTTCCAATGTAATAGTGTTTCTCTGACTTGTATTATACTCCTACCATCAACTTTCACAATAAAACAGTTGTGCTCACTCATATTCATGGCCATTGTTCAGCTAGTTCTTAATTTTTTGGGCTTTGGCCTCTAAAACTCCTATTAGATTCAGCCAAAGTGAGATAGAATTCAAGGTGTCCTTATAGCAAACTGGCGGAAAATTCCCTAATGAACAAAATAGTGAGGTAAGAACAAGAAAAGAGAAGATGAAGTTACAAGTAATCTTCATGCAAGCTTTACATAAAACACAAGAAGAAAAAAGGCAAAAACATACGCTCAATTGAGAGCAAAAGGGCAAAAACTCACGTTATATGCCTAACATTGCACCAACCAACTTTTCTCCTAACACTATCTTTTAATCATACTTCTATCCCAGTCCTTAATATAATGCGGACATTCTCAATAATAGAAAACTCAACAATTAAAAGCCTCGACACAAGACCTAGTCCAAGAGAAATTAGAATCTGACCTTGGAGAGTTCTGACTCCCTCCTTATGGAGGATGTGCGCCAGCCAACCATATCTTTATAATGTTAAAAGATACTGATGTAGTGAAAAGAGAACAAATAACAAGAAAGTTAACACAGACAACTAATTAAGATAAGAAATGGAGTGCTATGAGTTGGATACGATCATAAGATACATTTGCATAAATAATGCGGCATTGAAAAGCACCTAAAGCCGATCTGCAAAGCAAGACAGATTAGAGCCATTAGACTACTGTGGCTGAGAAGAAAATGTCGAAAGTAACAATAACATCCTTTCTTAACTTACATAAATTTTCCATCTTCACAATCAGATGCCATTCTCAAAAGGAGAGGTGGTTTGTCAGGTTTACCATCAGTAAGGAATAGTTGACTACCAGTTCGACCAACAATTATAGGGGCTAATGGTAGAGCTAACTTCTCTAACAAGGGAACCCCAAAGAGAAATGGTAGCTGAAGAACAACCATATATAATTAGAATTGGAAGAAAAAAGGGAAACCGAACCATGTGGCACTGGCAGCTACAGTTCATTTACACTTGCAAACTAATAACATACCTATAATTTAAAGCAAATCAGGAGCATCATCATTAAACAAGGAATAACTGATTACACAAAATACTTAAGAACATGTTATTTCGAAATAAAGAACTTCTGATTCTCAGCAATCAGTCCAGCAGAATATATCCGTCAGACAAATCACATATTTATGTTACTGTTATCACTATTTTCGACTTTGTGAGGAAACTTACAACAAAATGTACCCTTGTCCTTGATAAAGTATTTCTGGATCATTCTTAATCAGTACATTACCGTATTTCAAATCTCCAATAATATGTAATAACTAGATTTTTTTATTAAGTTGGTTTTTTCACATCTTCAGTGTCATAAGTGCTCTTTGATATGCAAGTTGCCAAAGTCTTGTGGGTGAAATGAAACTTCCTTCCCTTGTAAAGGTGGACAAGAGAATGACTTGGTGTGTTCAAGACCTAGGTGCATCCATGAATTACATAAGGAAAAACATACTAACTAGAAATCAAAAATTAAAAAGAAAAAGGGTGAAGTAAACAACTACAACATCTGGCCTTTTTCTATTTTTCATAGGTAAACTTTCAACTTCCATAAATCGTAACATTTAATGTGGCCAACAGACTCTTTTATGTAAGAGACCTACCTTTTAGATTCATAATTGGAACAATTTATCCTACTTCAAATTTATACCCCCATACTTTTCAAGAATTATCTAAACAGCTATAGATTAGAACTCCCATCCACATAGACCCAGAAAACCATGTACTGCAGTAAGATGAGCACATACAAATAGAAGAGATTCAAAGTTTCAATACAACCACAAAAGAAAAGGTGAAGTAGGCTGGATAGGCATCATCATAGGCAGATTACAACTGCATAATTATTATAAAACAGACGCAATGAGGCATACCCTAGAGGACAAACCTGCTTTTTCCCTCTCACCCCAAGATGTGGAGTTGCCAACGTAATAAAACTGATTGGCTCCAATCCAGCAATCAAACCTCGTCTTGAAGAGCCTGCTTCTTTTGAATTTTCCACTGTGGAACTGGCAGGATCCTCAGGCTCCCTACTGCCGTAGCCATGTGTATAAAGAACAGCAATTGCATATCTTGCAAACAAGCCACCAAGAGAATGAGCCAAAAATGAGATCCTTTTCAGGCTCTCCCTCTTTTGCACAACTTGCATTACCTGTTTGTAAAACAATTAATTCATCTCATTAAATGCAACTGTAGTTACAAATTTTAAACATGCTTTTGCACAGATTGAAGACACACTTCATCTGCTAATCGCTTTCCAGCTCCATCAATTCCAGAAAATGTTTTGGTAAAGCTGTTGGATGAACTGGCTGCACACATGAGAACAAAAACGATTACAACACTAGGCTTTAAAAGGAAACTAGTATCTTTTAGAAACTATACTACCACCTGTCTAATCATATTAGTGTAACTTTCACATCACAAATTAACTCATGTCTGCCGTTGATCACAAAGTAGAAAGTTCAAGTATTAGAACTTTTACTTCTTCTTTTTTCCTCCCATATCTGCTTGTTGCCTGTCATTCTTCTCCAGTTATAATCCTCAAAAATCACCTACTACTTCCTTTGAGTTGCAAGATTATCATTTCTCTGATTTAGTGTCAAATGCATCTGAATCAGTTGCCTCACTATTTTACCAGACATTAAGATAGTTGAAGTTTCATTCAATTGTATCACTTTGGATTACAATGTCATGATTTGGATCCGGGGAAAAAGAAATGATTGCATACTAAATTAGGCTGACTTGAGTTGGATTAGGATATCCATTCACTATTCTCAATTCCTTGACTTCCGAGTTGATTAAGGTAGTTCCCTGAGGGCGAGAGAGGCAAGTCACTGAGATTTCATTTTCTGGAAATGGTGGGAACTGCCCAAAAGAAAATAAAAGAAGAATGAACATACCATAAATCAGGAAGTTTCTCCCAAGACGCTTTTTTAACTCTGCCTCTACATATATCCAGTCACTTGGGCTGCACTACCCAAAAAATGGGTCAACTAAACATACAGTTAGAGATAAAACCCCCCAGATTATGAACCTTAAGTGTGAGATCACATATTAATAAAAACTGTTTTAGTAGGACAAAGACTGAAAGAGTGGGCCATAAGGCCATCCAACAGGGTAAAAAGAAGAAGAACCAATAGAAAAGGTTGAATACTATGTCAAACTGCATGGATACATTCTATCCTATTTCAAGGACCTTCCTATAGCTGATGATATAGTATCTACATTCAGATGAATATGAGGAAGCAAGAAAAAGCAATTGGGGCACGGGGAAGTACAAAAGATTCCAAAGTGGTGAACACATTTAAAGCATAAAAAGAGAATCATCATGACATCTGACATCTAACTACACCTCCAGACTTTTTGGTAGGTATTAATCAGACATGATTACCATTTGGCAAATATATGCTACTCAGGCAAATACTTGATAAACCTGGCATCTATGAACCCCAGTCCCTTTCTTCCTTTGTCTTTTTCTGCTCTTACTTCGCACATCAAATGCTTAACCAATGATGCAAAATCTGATTTATTTCATAAGATTTTTTATTTTTTATTTTGGACTACTTTTTTTTTTTGGTGGGGGAGGGGGTGTTGTTGGCGCTGTTTGGTTTTGTTGTTTTGGGGCCGTTGCAGGAGTGGTGTTGTGTTGTTGACAACCAATAATGCAAACTACTGAACCCCTAAACCTTCACAATTGTAAACCAGCCCGGTACATACGTAATTGAGGAAAAGTAACTTTACCTTCTTAAAAAGACAAACTTAAAATTCAAAGTCAAAAAATCAACAAAAAAGTTTAGGGCAATTCAGAGCAGAAGATCATAACTAGAATGAGAAATGTAAGTAATCTTTCCTAAACTGAACAATGACCATATTGCATAAGAATAGCTTGTGTCACCCATCCATCACTTTTTTCTATCTTTAGCTCTCACATCCTCAATTTATGTGTACTATTCTGAGGATAGTCTTTGATCAAAATATACCTTGCCAAGATGCCATGAACTAGGACAAGAAGATGATCGGGTTCATTTTTTGAACCAGAAGTGCTCCTGGATGTTGCAGCATTTCCGTGGGTGGTAATACCCATAACTTGTGTTTTGCGCTCCTGATGTCTCCAACTATTATTTGTGCCTGCACAAGTTCATCTATGATCCTTATTGAAAATTGAAGCGTTTCATAGTATGACAATACATGGCACAAACGTATATATGGCAAAATCGGAGTTAATTAGCATTAAACTTTTGAGCATAAAAGATAATTAATTAATCTACAAAAGGAATAAGACCCAAAATTTGATCAAATCCTCCCCTAGCACTGAAGAGTGGTTCGTGCTCTTCCTTTCTTCTCCTTCCTAATGTCTTCGTCTTTGTTTTTGTTTTCGGTCTTTAGGCCCTTTTTTGTTCGTAATAGTAAGGAATATACAAGAATTGATTATGGAAGACGGGTCCAATTAAGTCTAAGGCACTTGTCATCTGTAAAGATTATAGTCAGAGACTGAAAATGTTCGAAGGAAATAACTTTTTACGGCAAAAGGATCCAAGTAAGTCCAAAGCACTTTGTCTCACATAAGGTCGTGTGTAACTCAGAAATCTGGAAGATCAGATGCTCACAGTCGAAGACTGTATATGGATGAAAAATGCTACTAATAAAACCTTTTTCTCGGATTTCACTAACCAATAATCAAACATTACAGCCGACCAGGGAGAAGATTAACCAACTTAAAGACGTACTTTAGCAACTTGATCGCGGACAAAAGATAATCCAAACGAAATGATACGTCAAAAACACAGATATCATGTGCGCAAATTCACAAATATGTTTTCGCCTTGCTTGTCAGAAATCGATACCTTTTCCAAATTAATACACTGTCCTACGCTCTCGATCTCTATGTAAAAAGCTAACAGAGACGCTTCTCTAATAGAAGCATTTCAAAATCCTATAAAAGTTCAATTTCTGGTTAAAAACTGCGTCCCGAAAAGGAACTAATCACAAATACAAACACAAGAAAAGAAGCTAAGCAGAGAAACAGAAATTACCAGAAGAGAAGCTCAATCCCTGACCCTGATTCAACGACGAAGACGAACAGCACGAAGAAGACGACGAACAAGAAGCCCCGCTCCTACGGTTTCCAGATAACCACGGGTAATAACTGCACCGCGCGTAGATCGAAGTCGCCGAAGCCATATGGCTCCTATATATATGACATGTATATACAGTTCCAAGGCCGAGTCGGAAAGGCCAGAAAGAGTTAAATCCTCCTTTCTCGGTTGAATCAAAATGAAGTCAGCAATCGACGCCCACAATGCTTGTTATCGTTCTGTCAGCGAATACGCCACGCCCATGCTACGGCGCCATGGCTTTTGCGTAGAGCGAGCCTCTTTGCGGGACGCAAGGGGGATTTTAGCAAATGTTGGTCCCTATTTTCATTCACGCCACCGATTCAGACGCATTCCATGGAAGACACCTGTGCGACAGCGAACAGTAGAGAGAAATATCTAGAGCTGGCCCTTGGGACCGGAGTCCAACGCCGTTGATAGAGATTACCAGAATCGTACGTATCCAATAAAAATATTATAAGAATAGAAGCAATTTACTATAAACATTATAATTATGAAAAGTTTAATATCAGAATGATAAAATATTTAATTTGTAAATAAAAAATAACCGCCAGTTGAAAATCTTGGTTATTGGGAGTGTGACCGGAGTTATATAAATTCGGGACAATTAATTATTGCAATAAAAAAATGTGGATCTTGTAAAGTTGTGTGCCTTGGAAATGTCTGCAGCTGAAGGTGAGAAGGCCACTCAGATTGTGCAAGGTGGCGTCTGCATTATCAGCTGGGCTGCTTTCATGGGTCCTAGCTACCATTTTCTTTGTAAGCTTCTATTTTAAAAGTTATCGATTTACCACGTTTTAACCCACTTATGTTATATGAAATAATAAATGGATCAAAACTATCCAAAAAAAATATTTTTAAATATTGTCTCAATCTTGAGAACATGACTGTCTTTTTAAGTACGTGATCTTCTATCGAATCTCAAATAAAAAAATATCATTTCAAGTTTTTTTTATAACACGAGAAGAAGAAGGAAGATTTAAACCTTAAGTAATCTTATCGGTTAAGAGTTTCACTCAATGGTAGTAAACTTATTGGTCAAGAGTCTCACTCAATTATCACTGGATTAGGAAAGTCTCTCATTTAATAAAATTTACATTAATTATTTACTAGTGACTGTTTAATTGACTAAATATATGCACACTTTTGTGAATTTTACTACTTGTTTATATATAACCAAATACACAAACAGAGTATTGGAAAACCGGAATAATTCACATTCTATAAAATTCTTACATCCGACTGCTGCAAGTACTTACCCCAAAAAAGAAAGAAAAAAAAAAAAAAGGCGAGTACTCTACATAACCACTAGTTCCATGACACGTTCACACACCGGAACATTACCCTTGAAACTAGGAAAAACCTTGAGGAAGCTAGGACGAAAACGCAGTGGAATATTAGATCAAGCGATCACATAATAGAACAAGCTTGAGGATTTTCCTCGCTGAACATGCTAAGGCCCAGCGGTTCAGGGTTAGTTGAGTAAGGCATCTGTGGATATTGACTGTATGCTTGGCGGTTGTAGCTGTACATATGGTCGTTGTAGGAGGAGGCGGACTGAGGGGCATAATAGCTCACTGGTTCGGTCTGCTGATGGTGTTGATAGGAATACTGCCTGGAGAAGTCCTGGTATGGAGGGTTAGGAGTGTATGGCCAAAGCTCCGCCCTCCGTCCCGTCTTCTTCCTCACTGTCTTCAGGACTTTCTCCTGGTCCACCCACCCCATGACCGTCACCTTCTGCATGGCCATGTCTACGTCAACTTCACTCACTCCTGAAAAAAAAAAGAAGAGAAGGCATACAATTTTTACTCTGTCGATTTGTGTATTATAAGACCCTAATCCTAAACAACCAAATTACGTCCTCAAGACTTTGTCAACAACGCGTACTCCCATGGATATCAGAAGTTTTTTTTTCTTCATTCCCTGATTAAGGATCTAAGGAGTTTTACAGATTAGAATTTTTAATCTTCAATTTTTGACTTTTCTGAAGCCCTCAACCTGGCGTGATAAAATCTATGTATGTCTCTGTTCCATTAAGTTTTAAAGGTACTTGGTACCTCCATCCTTAGAGAAACAGTTTTGCAACCTTCGATTTTCAATTGTGGATTGTACTTTGTTGCTATTAAATACAGGAAGAACAAAGTAGAGACGGACAATATACCATCCAGCTTCTGCAGAGCTTTCTTGATCTTGCTTTCGCAACCAGCGCAGTCCATCGGAACTATCATCTCCAGTATCTGGAACAAAGAAACCATTATCAGAAAGCCATGGACATCGCAAATGAAATCAACCGCCACTGTCTTTCCTAATACAGGAAGAAAGCTTAGGTATGAAGTATTCCTTAGGCTAAGCTGGCCAAAGGAACTCTTACATCCTCGTGTAACTTTATGGTGTCTTAGATATAACACCAAACATGGGGGTGTCAAATTAGCATCCTTGTATCCTCTTTATCCTATACGAATATAACCTTTTAGATAAACAAAGGCCCAAACTAGTGGTCCCTAAATCTAATGAAAGGCAATGAGATTCTACGTGGAATGAATTTCATATCAAGAGCGATGAACCTCATAAAAAGAAGGAAATACAGAAAGAGGCGAGAACATGAAAGAGAGAGTTCTCACCGACATGTTGAGATCACAGAAATCTCAAGGCTTTCTTCCCTTAACTCTTTGCGACTCCGAGAATGGAGAGAACCAGTGAGATCAGAGCAATATATAGGCGATACAAGAGGCTCTCCTTCATATGGTGCTCAGAGCAGGATAAGAAAGAATATTCTATTAGCAAATCCCCACAGGAATATTTTTTTCTTCCTCCTCCTACTTGCTTCAAAGCGACAACTTGCGTGGAACGCTCTCCGGAAATTGCACAGCAGGTGCTAAGATAGATAGAATAAAGCCGGCCCCTAAAGCTACTTTGACAAGTTAAAAAAATCAAAAGAAAGACCTTCCATCCAAGACATGATTTTGGTCCAACTTATAGTGTTAATCAGTCGATAAAAAATTGCATTAATTTTACCATAGGCCTTGGTCATCATCTTATTATCATCGACGTATTATTGCCATCGTCAGCACTGAGAGGCTCCCTTTGGGTCAATCATAAGATAATGTTTAGGTCTTTGTTTTTTGATTCTAGGCATTAGTTGTAGTTTAGAAAATGGCATCATGTAGATGAGAGATCCTCCGAATGTACCTCAAACATCGAATGTACCTCAAAGATATGCTGATTCTGATAGAGAAGCAAGCACTCAGATAAAGTTAAACGCATTTACCCTTATAGTAATATATCTTCACATAAAGCACCACTTACATGCAGAAAGCTTTTACTAGAAGAAATCCCTCACAACATATATGTCAAAGACACTGTTCAACACGTATTAAGATTCCTTGATTGTCTGGCAAGGAAGCTCAGCTTGGGGTACGAGGTAGACTTGTGGAAACTTCAAAATTTAGTTCGTACGAAGGAAATACGAAAGCTTCTGTCGCGGCTGCCGGTGGGTGCTTGGAGGAGGAGGTGTTCCTCCGCGTGAAAATCTGATAAGTACTGATTACTTGCACGATATGGACGAGTACAAGTTTACAATCAACTGCTGGCGTATTGACAAAGCCATTGGTCAAACGCGTTGTGTCGGTATCCACAACGTGATTGGAAGTTGCCTTGAAGCTTATATTTGTATGTAAACCACACTTGCTTGCAATGAAAGTTTAATGCACAATCGGTTGAAGGTAGCTTGGGAATTAGATAATAAGGAGATGGGGTAGGGAAAGAGAGTGTGAACAACTATGATGATTAAAAATAATAGTTGTTCCTAGAGAAGAGTGAGCACTACAGCCCCAAGAACCCGGGGTTAATATAATGCGAAAAGTTGAGTTGCCCGAACAATATATTATGTAACCGAGAACAAGGGGAACAAAGCAATGAGAATCCACGTTTGTCATGTGGTATTGTGGGGTTGTAACCTAAGATAAAAATTACTTTAGGAATATTTATTTTATACGGAATTTTTAAAATAAAACAAATAAAGGATGTTTTCGAAAAGCAAAAGTACTAGAAGTTTTCAAAACATAACATTTAAAAAAAGCATCAATTAGAGGTGAATCTCTTCCTCTTCGTGAGAGTTCCATAAGAGGTGCGTCTCTTTCCCACTACATTTTGTTGATCTTCAATCCACAGAAGGGGACGGTGGAGTTGGAAACTTAAACGTGGAAGGAATGGAGATAATGGGTTAATTAGTATTCTTTCTTTGTTGGGACAGAAAGCTCATTTCGAAGTGTTCAACAAAAGCATAAAGGGAGTAAGTTCATCGATCCAATTGGGTGGGCACCGAAGTTGGGAGGGAAGACCTATTTCCAATTAAGGGATTGTTAAATCAATCCTTATATGCTAGAAAATAGTTTTGTTTCCCCCAAATTTTTCTATATTATATGAACAATTATTACTAATAAACAATAAATTATTTGTTTAAAAAATTATTTCTTTTACAAAATTATTTTATTGGGTTAAAGATCATAAAAAATATTCAAGTAAAATTAAAAAAAAAAGATTTACAAATAAAATGGGCTATAAAAGATGGTGAGAAACATTCAAATTATCTATTACAAAAACTCTCATCACCACTCCAACTTTAGATCCTCTTTTTACTTTTAATTCTCTAGCCGTACAACAAACAGTGAAGAGTGCACGTATGAAGCAAGCTTAAAATTGTCTTCAAGCAGCCTGAAATCCATTGAAAGACAGAATTGGTCAAATAGGTTTACTTAAGGCACCATGCATTTAATGCCACAAAGAAATGGGTAGGCAGTGAGTGCCGAGCAGCGTCAGCCTCGTTCTTCAATAGTGCCATCATGAAAACACATTAGGCCAATTAATGTCAAAATTCCACAGGGTTTGTGCAGACAACATGACTACATTTTGGAGGAAGTGTAGAAAGAAAGATGATTTGCCAATCTTTTTATTGCAAATCACAGTATGGGACCCATTCTTTTAAGTAGATTCATTGACCAAGTTTCTTTTAGAGGATCCCAAGCTGTAGACTCTGTTCATTTATTAAGGCACAACTTATCAGCGGATTAGGTAGTAGGTTTGGACTTCCTAGCACGCAGGTAACATCAGAAATTTGCATGCATACTAGTTTATATTGATTAGATAGAAATTAAATTGATTATCAAGTGCAGTAGTTAGCAGGTTTTCAACTGCCAGCGAAAGTCAATGGAACACCAACGAACTAAGCATGCATATGCATGGCAGATCTGAGTCTAATATCCGTTCACATCTGCCAACCATTTCAGGGATTTAAAATAAAGCGAATCTTTTGGTACCTAAAGGAAGAAATTTCACACCTTAGCTGTTACCTTTTCCCTTTTTCCTTTTTTCCCCCTTATTTTTCTTAAACATATACCTCCGCACTTATATTCAATGTCAAACTTGGACCTCTTAATCTAGACAACGGATGTTCTCAACTAAGCCAAATACTTATCAACTTTTTTCTTTTTCTTTTAGGTAGGTGCAAGGAGAATTCAATCCGGTTATTTATGTAAATATGAGCTAGTTTCAATAGTCTATCTAAAGGAAAGCCATGGATGTTTGGATATATTAAGAGCAACACGAAAACAAACTAAAATAACCAAGGGAGATTCTTGAACAATTATAAAGGATTTGTCTACCTTGCTTTAATATCACACTCACAATTGTTAGATTTTAAACATGTGTAGAGAAGTTAAAGATAAGGGGCTAGAAGGAACCAAAAAATAAGAAATTTATCTCCAGATTTACAAGTTATAAACCTATTTTATAGTTAATTTTCTATTTATTTCTACTCATTTTTACCTCACTCGTACATTTCACACATGTTACTCAATATCCAAAATGCACACTTTCCATATTTCTCCTCAAATTAAAATTTTAGAGAAATAAAATTTGAATTTTGTAATATATATAAGCAAGTAATCAAATTGTCTGATTTTTATAAACTAAAAAATCCAATTGATTTGGAAGTGTTGAAGAGCCATTGTTTTATGGGCTTAAAAAACCAATGAACGACCTATATCAACTTGAGGGTTTGGTGGCCCATCTTAGTTTTAGGCCTTGATGGTCTAGTTCACTTGGCTTTTGAAAGAACATTCACTTGATTGGGGACAACAAACAAAACTTAGGTGAGATTTCAATCTCATCATTTCTTTCTTTTACAAAAATATAGTACCAAACAAGACAACTTGGCATTTTCTCCTTTTTTTTATCTAGAAAAAACTGTTAGAGATACATCATATTTAAAAGTATCATGTGATTATTTCATTTCCATAGGCACATGTAAGGTACATGTAATATTGTAAGGCACATGTAAGGCCATTTATTGTGTCGATTTCATTATTTTGGAAATTATAATATTGTATAGAATATGAAATTATTTCTATTTCTTTTATGTAATATTCTTTGCTAGGTTGTACAAAGCCAATGTATTATAAATAAAACTCTATGTACAATAGGTCCTCGTTATAATGAATATACAACAATCTATTCCTAAGTTCTTTGTCATCATTCTTCTCTTTCTTTCTTTTTACTTCCATTCTTGGTATTAGAGACTCGTGTTTTGATCTTAGCCTAAGTTTCCACAAACCCCGAGTTATCTCGCCTCTTTATAGACTTTGTTCTTGTAAGACTCTTTAAACCTACAAAATAAGGTTATCCTCCTCCGATATGGAAAGCAATTCTCTATTTTCTCATATATTCAACCCAACCATTTTTTTTGGTTACCTTTCATTACCATGCCAAAGTAGCAAACCTCTAACTTTGGCACTCTCTAAACTCATTATATCCTTATACTCGATGGCGATTAACATTAGACCACCATGGTTCCCATGGCCTAATAGCTTCCTAACCAGATTTGGCCCACTCAAGGGCAATATGGTTCTATCTAGTCATCCCTATGATCTCCTTTTCCTAACTAAGCTCAATTTAACTAATGTTAACTAATGTTAGGCTAGCCAAGGACTGACTTTTCTTGGCCTAGGTTTCTAGGCCCAACCACAATCTGGTTTGGGTTCAACCTCCATAAGTCAGCCTATAATGGGCTCCAAGGATGCAGGCTCGCCTTTTTTCGACACGGGTTCCCTTCCTTTTAATGGGTTCATTCAATCTCTGGATCTAATGGACCATCCTTAGGTTTAGCTCCATATTGACCCCCCTCAGGTTAGGCTTTCTTAGGTAAAACTTAAATCCCTACCTAACACATGGCTTATATTTTTGTTTCCTTTTTTTTTTTTTGCTGCTAATAGTTGCTTAAACCTAGAGATTTGCTTTACATAGTGATTTCCAATGGTCTTGAGTTGCACCTCATTGCCCAACCCCTTTTCGACCTCAATGGCTACTCAACTTGGTCACCCAAATTTTGTCTAGCCTTTGTCACCAAGGACAAGGATGGCTTCATTTACAAAGCCATCCCCATCCCATCTAATAAATGGCTTGCCTGGAAATGGCAAAAATGCAATCAATTGGTTTGTACTTGGCTTTGTAACTGTCTTTTACCGAAAGTCTCCATTAATTTCCAACCAATAAAGGATGCACGCAATATATGGTTAAACATCATGAAATGTAAATCAAGATGGACTGGGAAAAACTCTTCAATCTTCACTAATCTCCTACTGATTTGAAATAAGGAAACCTTGTTGTTGCCATCATCTTTAAATGAATTACTACCTTGCAGAATGACATTGACCTTGTTAAGGAACCTTTCGAAGGCTCCTAGGCCACATTATGACCCTATCATAGAATCAAAGAGAATGTAAGCGTTATCCATTGATTCTAAATGAATGCTTCTTTCCTTTCTAGTCATAGGTCTTGGCCATGGATCCACCTTTGTCTCTATACCACCTATACAACCTCACCATTTAAGATGAGAGCTAACAATTAGCCTCATCGAAATACACTTGTGTTGGTAAGACCATGCTCTTCTCTATGCGTGCTACATCAACCCAAAAGACATATCCTACTGTTGCAAATACCTTTGGTCATAAGTTGTGCAACCTTAGATCTAACGATGCATATTATAGCCTAGACATGCCCTGGTTTTAGCAACTCTTATAAGGCCATGCCAACATCAATTTTTAAACTAACGAGCCATTTTTCTTATGTTGCATCATCAAGCCATTCTAATGGGAAAAATTCTAGAGACACCTTTAAAAGATTCTATAACCATTGTAAGCATACCAACCACACAAAGGATACTTGCTAAAAACTACATGGCAGACCAACAAACTTAGATAAAAAAAGAAAAGGACAATTTGCCTTTCGTGTGACTACCTTAGTTGAAGCTATTTCCCAACCTATTAATGGTGATCAATTTCAACATATTATGAACACATTGGGTCAGCTTGGGCACTTAGACAAGTCTGCTAACTTTGCTGATACTCCATTTTGTTTGAGTTTTATTTCTACTAATACATAAATAATTGATTTAAGGGCCAATAATTACATTGTCTATGATGACAATTTTTTTCTTCTATTCATCCTTTACCTCTTTCATTCATGTCCATACATATTCCTCCTAGAGATGTGACTCACGTCACCAAAATAAGAGACATCACACTTATTCTATTTATTACCTTAAAAAATGTTATTTTTGTCCCTACTTTTCATTTTAATCACATCTTTGCTTCCAAAGTTCGCATAAGTAATCATTGTCATGTCATTTTTTTATTCTTATGTCTATTTTTCTAAGCTCTTTTGCTTGGTAGAGTAATAAGCTTGGTTAATGTTCACCAAGTCATTATTTTTGGGCTTTTTTTCTAAAGAATTTTGATTTTTAATCTTGCATTTCATTCAATAAAAGTACTATTTATAATATCAAAATCAATAATAATACTTTTATTTATCATCAATAATTGAGTCATAATGCATCTTTTTCTCATCCTTTATGCATGTTTACCCCTTCATTAAGTAATCATGCACCCCCTTCTCTCCTAGCCAACCTCATGCTCTATCCATTTTCTTTATACTCCATCTTGATGTTTAGGGTTTCAGCTATAGTCCACATCGTGATGTCTTTTTTTTTTTCTCATCATTATTGATGATTTTTCCTTTAGTACTTAGGTTTTTCTCATGTAATTCAAAACTCAAATTTTATCTATCTTCTCAAGCTTCCACTAGATGGTTCATACCTAATTCAAATTACCATTAAGTGTGTTCGGTTGGACAATGTTCATGACTTTTTCAATTACGAGTGTTTCTCTTACCTTTCCTATCATGACATTCTTCATGAGAATTCTTGCATTTATATTCTTTAACAAAATGAAATTGTTGAGTACAAACATCAACACTTATTGGAGGTTGTGCATGCCTTCAAATATCATACTTCCATTCATGGCTGTTATTGGGGTGATTGTATAGTCACTACTACATATCTGATCAATTAGATGCTAATGCGAGTCCTTGATGGTAAGACTCCTTTTGAGTTACTCTTTTGCAAAAGCTATGATATTCTCCATTTCCAAGTTTTCAACTGCCTTTGCCTTTGTCCATTAGTCATTGGTTATCCTCCTCATGATGATTTCCTAGCAATTGTTTTGTAAAAGGTCCATATCCCTCCTCTCGATTGCTCTGGCCATTCTAAAAAGCCTTCTACTTGGATGAAGGATTAGATTTATTCTAGTTTAGGATTTTTAAGTACTCATTATCTTATTTTTTTCATATGTTAATTTTGTTCAACTTTTGCTAAATCATTTTTGTTGTATTAGTCACATTTTCAAGGAACATGAACTATTTTTTTACTTTAAAGTTACTAAGGATCCTTTCTGGTAGCAAGCCATGGAAGATGAGATTCATGCCTTTGTTTAGAATTAGACTTGGGACTTTGTCCCTCCACCCTCTCATTAAAGGTTCATTGAAGACAAATAGGTTTACAAGATCAAGTACTGTGTAGATGGATCAATTGATCATTATAAGGCTTGTCTGATTACTAAGGGGTTCACCCAAATAAAAGGTTTTAACTACCAAAAAACCTTTTCTCATGTTGTCAAAGAAGTCACCATCCATTTCTTCACTGCTCTAGCTATTTTTTAGGGCTGGCATCTTCATTAGATGGACATCCACAATACCTTTTTACGTGGTGATTTAGATAAGGAGATCTACATGGACTTTCTACAAAGATTACGTAGGCAAGGGAAATCACGGGTATGTTGTCTTTGCAAATTTTTATATGATCTTAAACATACAACTCAACAATGGTATGTAAAATTCATTATTGCTCTCACTACTGCACATTTTCGGTAATCTCAATATTATTATACTCTCCTTACTTAAAGTTTCATCCTTCATCTATTTGCTCATATACATAGATGATATTTTGATCATGGGAAATAATGATATTGATTTCAAGGATATCAAGAAGTACTTGTATTTCACTTTCTACATCAAGGATTTAGGACCTCCCAAATATTTTCTTAGCATTGAAATAGCATGTTCAAAAAAAGGAATCTAGCTTAGTCAACAAGAGTATGTTTTAAAGATCATTTCTAAAGTGAAACTATTAGGACGCAAGCTTGTAGTTATTCCTATCAAACAAAGTACTAAGTTAATAATAGTAGAAAATGATGTAGGGATGCTACCTCTGGAGGAAGATCCAGTGCTCAAGGACCCATTAAGCTATTAAAGATTTGTTGGAAAACTTATTTATCTTACTATGATTGGACCGAATATTTGCTATACTATCTAAATCCTTAGCTAGAAAATTCAGTACTACTTTTAATATTGTGGATTTTTGATAATCTTAATATGATTATGCTTTGTTTATTTAGACATAAGATTCATCCTTTATTTATTTTTGTATATACATAGATGATATTTTAATCATGGAAAACAATGATATTCACTTTAAGGATTTCAAGAAATACTTGCATTTCACTTTCTACATTAAGGATTTGGGACCTTCCAAATATTTTTCTTAGCATTAAGATAGTATGTTCACAAAAAAGACTCTACCTTAGTCAACAAAAGTATGTTTTGAAGATTATATCATAAGCAGGACCATTAGGATGCAAGCTTGTAGTTATCCCCTTCAAACAAAATAATAAGTTAATGACAATAAAATATGATGAAGGGATGTTACTTCTGAAGGAAGATCTAGTGCTCAAGGACCCATCAAGTTATTAGAGACTTGTTAAAAAACTTATTTATCTTACAATGACTAGACCAAATGTTTGCTATGTTGTCTAGATCCTCAACTAGTTTATGCATAAGTTTAAACAGTTTCATTGAATGCAACATTAAAGGTAGTGAAGTATTTAAAAGGATGTTTAAGACTTGGAATTCTTTTGTCATGAGATTGCAATCTAAAGATGATAGCATACTGTGATACAAAGTATGTTATATGTCCTATGACCAAAAGATCAATCAATGGTTTTTGTGTAAAGTTGGAAGACTTTTTATTATCCTTAAAAACAAAGAAACAATAGCCAAGCTTAAATATCAAGCCATGGCTAAGATAACATGCAAGATAATTTGGATGTGAGGTTTACTTCGAGAGATTGGACTATAGATTTAGGGACCAACAATCTTGTTTTGCAATAATGATGTCATACTTAAACTTGCAACAAATCCATTAGTGCGTGAGAGGATGAAACACATTAAAATTGACTACCATTTCATCATAAACAAAATTCAAAAGGGAATGATCAAGACTAGTGGAATAAAAACCATGAAACAGCCAATAGATATATTCACTAAACCCCTTTGTCAGAGACAACATATGTATCTCTTGAACAAGCTTGGGATCTTTGATATCTATAAGCCACCAACTTGAAGAAGAGTATTGGAGATATGCCATATTTATGAGTATTGCATGATTATTTCTTCCTATAGGCATGGTTATTTATTGTATCAATCTCGTTATTTTGAGTATTATAATATTGTGTAGAATAGGAAATTATTTGTGTTTATTCTATGTATTATTCTGTCCAAGGTTGTACAAAGCTGACGTATTATAAATAGGACTTTATGTACAATAGGTCTTCATTGTAGTGAATACACAACAAAATACTCCCAACTTCTTTGTCTTCACTCTTCTCCTCCTTCCTTTTCACTTCCTTTCAAAAATAGAGTAGCAAACAAAATAAGCGGGTTTTATATACAAAAGTAAGATGGAAATAAGGCAATTATTTTTACTATATAAAGGTTGAAGCAAACCAATTTTATTGGATGAAAATCATATGGATCTCTTCCTACTTATTGCTTATCTACTCCATACTATTATAGATTCTTCACATGGGCACAAAACTAAAGACAAGAAGCCAAAATGAATAAAAAATGAAGAAATTCTCTTTATATTTTCTCGTTTCAAAAACCTTCTATAGGTATTTTCCCACTCAGTTCTACCTCACTACACACGTCACACAATACCTAAAATACACAGTTTCCAATGATGGTAAACATATGACAGGTAAAACGATAATTATGAGAATCTAGTCTCCTTCCGATTATGTGATAGAAGATCGGGGTTGTCAAGCTGGAATAAGACATCCTCGAGGCCAGGACTCGACCAATGCTTCTTGAAATCACTTCCTTGTTGCTTTCATATGGGCAGTATAGCAACAATAGCGCCAACCAGAATATGCGGCCCTGTAGCTTATGGTCCAGTCGTAAACACATTGGATGTGTCAAGCCGAAGGCATAACATGGCGATTGTCAATTTCAATTTGACTTGATATTGACTTCTTTGTTTACTGCATCACAATGTAATATGGGGAATATCCTTGTACCAGAAATTAAACATGGGAAGATAGTTGCGATTAAGACAAATAAAAGGCTGGGTTTCATTCAAGAACTATAAATTTGGTGGTTAACACAATGTTGATCACTTTGGTTTGTCCATTCTGTTATCTCATGCACGTTGTCGGCCAATATAAACTGACGCCTAACGCTATAGTAGCCATGTCAAAAGTGCTTCTTAAGGCATCGGCCATGGCAGAAAAGGTAGGAGCAATCGTCAAAACGGACCATGAAGAGGGGATGGAAATGGCAGTGTCTCTCCTGGAAGAATTTGAACTTCCTCTTGGCCTTCTCCCTCTTGCTGAGGTGATAGAAGTTGGTTTCGTGAGGAGCACTGGCTACATGTGGATCCTACAACAGAAGAAAGTTGTAAACAATTTCCAAATGATCAGCAAGCTCGTGAGTTACGATCCTAAAGTTAGTGGTTATATCGAGCAGAGGAGGATCAAGAAGCTGAAGGGAGTGAAGGCTAAGGAGCTCATGCTATGGCCTCCAGTCAGCGAGATTACCATTGAGGATCCACTCTCTGGTAAAATTTGTTTCAAGAGTCTTGGTGGCGTGACAAGAACTTACCCGGTCGAGGCATTTGCTGGCGAAAGTAATAAATAGCAATCATCAAACAGTTCATTAAGAACTTGTTGGACAGAAGTTTCCTATCGTAATATTAGATGAAATAAAAACTCGAGTGCCGATATTTATTTCATGAAACAACGAGCTCATATGCATGCACAAAAACCCAATTCTAGCCAGAATAACCATTCTTTTGCGAATAAGGACAGCTTTCATTCCTCCGTGTTCAAGGAAGTCGAGAAAATTCTACCCTTTGCTCGTTTGTTGTATATATAGAAAGTAGGATGCGATATTCATCGTATAGAAATTTATTTAAAAATTAACAACGACATGCGAGATTTGTCTCCAATTTCATTTTTCTGCCCAAAGTTATTTGAAATCCTTCTCATGGAGCTAGTTTGTTATATACATAGAAAGTAGGACATGATATCCACTGTACAGAATTTAAGAAATTAAAACAGAATAGTGAGTTCTATCTTTAATTTCGTTTAGCCCATTTGTCCTTGTTACCGTATTGCTTTGATTATCAAAACTAACGGTCTTATCCCTCGGTGAAAGCTAGTTTTCTCCGGCTAGAAAAAATCTTGTGTGGAAGGAACTCGTTAGTATTTGCCAGGCTCCTCAAAACTCTTCTCACCCCATTTCTTGGTGGACCAGCAAGCTCATCTGCTCGCAAAATGGGCTTCTCCTTGTCTGTGTATGGTTCAGGATCCTTTCTGTGACTTGCTGAAGGATCCCGCCTATCCAGTATTATTTCTCCTTTGCGGTTGAATAAAAGGAAGAACGAAAGGTAGTTCCACTTCATTCACATCTTCCTGCTCAGTGATCAGCTCTTTAGTTTATGCTATCAGCACTAGGGGGCAACACATTGGTGGACTACAAGGGGTCAGAACCAAATGGTACTCGTAAATCTTTTTGTTTAGTTTACAGTTGCATCTATACAATGGGATTGCGGGAACATGGGAATTCCCTACGGGAAAAGAGGCAAACCCAATTGCTGTTTCAGAGTACAGATATCTGACGGTAAAACAGAAACTCACATAACAGCCTATTTAGAGGTGACAAAATGAACCTTCATGTCAAAGAATGGGAACATATACATTAAAGAACGAGTACATATCATCATGTATATGCCGTACTGCCAAACAAAACTATTCACGGAGGTATTCAGATTTATGGTATAAGATCAAAAAAAAATTGAACTTATTCTCCCCGTAGAAGGTTGAGCATAGATCTGAACAAAAATCTCTCTTTGATCATACAGTTGAAGAGGCATGCAAGTACATTCCAACTATTATGCCCTCCGTGCCGGAACCTCTGCCAGAACCCCACTGTTAAACACATGCAGGTGGAGCAACGTATTGTAGTGCCCCTTCTCTATTTCCTCCTCTTTCACTTTATGGAGGAGGAGAGTTTCAATAATAAAATCTTCCCAATCAATATCATCAACTCGCCTTCGTTTCCTCTCCTTCTTACCATGTACATAATCCAAAGCCAAGATGTCACCGGTCTCATGCAAATCGGTTCTTGACGGATGCATAATTCTATTAATCCGTTCTTTAGCAGCATTTATCTTTTCTCTCCTCCTCTCATAAACCCTACATCCAGAAACAAAAGATGGGGGCAGAGCATCCAATCCAACATCCCTCTCCAATATTTGTTTGAGTAAAAGCTTCTTCGTTAGCTCTGATTTCCCATTCCACCAATCCCGACATACACGAAACTCAAATCCTGTCTTCCTTCCATGAACAAAAACACTCCCTTCCATGGACTTTTTGTGACCTAACTCGTTCAAAAATTCCTTGTACATCAAAGATAAGCATTCATGCGAGAGCTTCATCCTATCCACATCATCATCCTCCCTTGCCATCACAATCCTACCATTCTCTTTGACCTCAAAATATTTATAATCACTCTCTGCTCTATTATCATTAGTCCCATACTCAACATCTTTCCTCAAACACTCATTAACGACATCTTCCAAATCAAACCGAGCAACCCCCTCAAAATCCGTCTTCTTCCTCTTCTCACTGGGCATATCCATTGACTTCCTCTCCATATATTGAATTAAAAGTGGTGCATTCTTAACCACATTCTTGACTGTGACATCTTTTCCCCAAGGCAAGACTTGAGCCACCTTCACCAGTGATTCCAAAAATTCCCTATACCTCACCTTACTCGTTGAGACATTGGCATGAACTTCCTGTGCCACGTCCTTGATCTTCAAATCCACCCCATTCAACTCTGCCACCAGAACCAGCACTGCTGCAACCAGAGGCAGTGGCCTCCGCCCTGTTGTCAAGAACCACTTCACAGCACACTGTATTAGAAAAATCCCTTGTTCCCTCATTCTCTTCACCATATCCCTCCCCACTCTCGAGAGGCTTGGGCTGTTCCTCACTGCCCGCTCAAACAACCCCACAATGTCAAATTCCGGAAACTCCGACCCTCTTAGCTCCAAGAAATCAACCACACGCCCCACCATTTTACCTAACTCAAAGATATCAGAACCGATAACAGAGGCCACCTCAGCAATTGGTAGTGACTTTTTATCCTTTCGCATCACGATATAGGCACAAGCGCCAATTAGGATTGTGAACCAATCGCCCATGCCGAATTCACCCTCAGTTATTGTGGCCACCATCCTTTTGACATCATTAGACTTAGCCCCCGACAAGCCTAGCCTAAAGACGAGGCCATCGATGATGCCCTGAGCCGCAAAGACTTTCCTTTGTTTGGAAGAGTAAGTAGTGCCTGAGCCTGCAGTGCCAACACGGACGAAGGTGCCCTGCGGACCACTGAGACCACCAAGCTGGGCGTCAAAGTTGTCGAACTCCTGGATGATCCCACATGCCAGGCACACCAAGTCCCCTGTTACATCATCGCGCTCAAGGGACTTGCTGCCACAACTCGTGCAGCCCCGTGAGGCAGTCGACATCGTGCTAAAATTAGGGTTCTGCAGGAAAATTTCACTGTTATAAATGCTAGCTTTCAAACACTAACAAGAAGATAATCCACAACGGCAACAAAAACAACCCAAAGGATCCAAAATCAGAAACGATCCAATTAAAAAGACTGGTAGCAGATACAATTAAAAAGAAAAGAAAAAGGAAAACACCAATCAAGAAGATCATCCACAGCAGCAATGGACTAATATTACTAACTATCCAATTGAAAATAGCAGTAGCAGATCCAATTAAAAAAGGAAAAAAAAAAAAAAAGGGCAAACGCCCATCAAGAAGATCATCCACAGCAGCAATGGACTAACATTACTACTACAGCATGAAAACTCCAACAGCCGGCCCAACCCGGATCCGGAAATAATGGGTGAACCCGCCCCTAGAACGGACGCGGATGAATGAGTAACGCACGCGTGAACGGAACCCTAGCTCCAGTAAATCATTGCCGGATTTCCCTCATAAATTTCAAAAATCAAATAGCCAACCTTGACTATAAAAACCGAAATTGTGTAAAGCAATAGCAAGAAAGATAAGAAACCCCCAAAAAGATTTAGAACAGTTTTTCTTCGAAGTTGTGCTTGGGTTCCTTGTCTCTTCCTTAAACTTGTATAATTATTATTATTATTATTTTCCATAACTAATCTGAGAAACCAGATTTCTTCAACAAATGCAAACAATTTTACCAAAAAAGAAAGGAAAAGAACAAATATCTACCCCGAGGAGCAGCAAAAGCGAAAGCGTGAGAGAGAACAACAGATATAGAAGAGAGCGGGTTGAGGGCTCACCAATTTGGAAGGAAACTGAGATTCAAGGACTTTGGCGGCATCCAGATGCAGCTCTGTCGAAACGATTCTTCATACTAAAAAGGTTGCGTAAACACCAAGGGGTTCGGCAAACCACATCACCACCGCCTTTCCTCCCGTGGGGAATGCCGAGGTGTTGATTTCCATTATGGGGTCGGTTTGATTTTGAAAGCGCCGCGCGCCTGCGGTTACACCGGTGAATCAATCGGCCCGTCCTTGTGCTTGCGTCAAGCCCATTTGTGGGCTGGCGTACGTAAGCAACCAGCCCGTACCTGATATCTTCTTTTTTTTTTTTCATTATGTGATTTCAGTATTTATGTTCAACTACAAAATTAATAATATATTAGTATTTAATTTCTATAGTTAATAAAGTATGTATTTCAAATTCAGAAATTTTTTACAAGTGATTTACTTAGATCAATATTTATTTAAAAAAAAAGAGTCAAATTATTATAGCATACTTCATATAACAAATTATTATTTTGTACTAATTATTTTTATTTTTCAAATAATATACTATAATAATTAGCAACGCGAATCTATTTCAAAATTTAGTGTTTTTTTTTGCAGAGAATTAACTAGTTTTTCAAAGCTTAAATCTTTATTTAGTGCTTGTATGAAGGGTTTTTTTTTTTCCCATAAAAAAATACATTTATATTCATAAACCAACTTTGTCTTTGTGATTAGACAAACAAATTAATAGAACATAAGTTGTAGGAGGAGAAAATATGAAGATTTATGTGATGAAGACATTAGCCATCCTTGAAAGAATCGAAGTAGTATAATGTCACATACTTTTTTTCATGTCAAGAAAACAAGTGAGAGAATCTAGCCATTTGTACAAGTGGATGATATGACCATATAAATGACATGATTATTCATATCAATTGAGGTTGGTATTTTGGGATGGAACCTAGCTTTGTATAAGTGTGACATTAGAGTCAAACTCTGACTTAGCCTAATAGCTTGTGATTACTATTCCTAAAATAGGGTAGTTCGTGGGCTCCATCTTTGTTAAGGACAACATTTCAAATATCAATCTTCATCAAACAATAGTTCTTCGGCCAAACTGAATTAAAACTCAAAAGCACAAGAATTTTTTTTTTTTTTTAAAGGATGGGTGGGGAATTTATGGAATTTATTGGAAGAAGGGAAGGCTTGAATCATGGACTCTCATGTGATACAACTCTCAAATGTCATTAAGCTAATAGGGCTTAGGCAAAAAAATTTAAAAAAAAATAAAAAATAAAAAATAAAAAGACAAATTAGAGCACACCTAATGCATAAAAAATAAAAAATAGGCATGTACTACCGACGATAATTAGGAAGGACCTTAAAGAAACCTGACAAAGTAAGTCAAGTGGATAACTAAGCAAAACCTATTCATCCTAAAGCACTTGAGAGCATACCAAATCTACATGTTGAGATTAGTAGCTTAAGGTGAAGATAATCACGGTGGAAGTTATTAATAAAGGCTCTAATTATCTTCCTAAATTTTCTTGAGTAAAATGTATTTAGTTTATCTACCTTCATGAATTACTTTTCTTTCTAAGTTTTCATGATTGTATTATTTATTTATTTATTTACGCATACACTCAAACTTATATACTTGAGTATCCAACCTAAGATTAAGAGGTTTTAGGCTATGCTAGCTTATCATTAAGCTTACAAGTAATTAACTTTGTTTATTGGATTGCATCTGGTTTATTTACCTTTCTTCGTCATTTATTTTCTTAATTTTTCCTTATTGTATTTGTATTCTTAATTGTATTGGTTTTACATTCCTATCCTTGTGTACATGGGAATAACTTATAGAATAGAAGTTGATTATTTAGTTTACTTTTGTAACAATGACTAATCTAAAACTAATGTTAATTCTTATGATATTTACAAAATTATTGTGTTCATCTAAAAACCCAGCTTTCTAGAAATAACCTAAAAATTTTGATACTAGTTTCAGTGTGCCACACCAAGGCACTCAACACTTGAGATTCAATTACCAAACATTGCACGAAAACGCACAAATACTTTTAATTATAATGACGACAGCAATAATGTTAATCATTTCACATCTGCAAGTATAGAAAGCTGCGATTTACAGCAAACGAAGTAAGATGTTAAACCAGATTATTGGATTTAAGATTGAGTTTAGAACTTAAACCAGATTCTTGACTTGAAACATATCCATAATCCAAACCATAAGAACTTAAAACCAATTTGTAACATTCGTAAAGTTGTACAAATACTCACAGTTAGATATTGGATCACTCTCCACGGCTCTACAGGAAACACGTTCTAGAAATTTCAATAGATGCATAATTATTTCTCCTTTCACTTCATGTGAATATGGTATTAAAAATGAGATATACCACGCACGGATTGGATACACTGAATACCTAGATTTATAAACTACAGCCTAGCATTCAATCAAAAAAATCAAACCAATTTGTTTAAAACAAATCCAATGAGCTGTAGGAATAAGATGTTGAATCATTTAAGAACTGCCAAGGAATATTTCGAAGATCTCCATCAATCATCGGGACATACTAACTTCTATGAACTATTTTCGAATAGAAAGAAGACCTCCCTAGCTCACCCGGACACAGTAGACTTCGATGAACCATTTTGGACAACAAAAATCTGATGACGTATATACAACTGACAACAAAGCAGAAGCTCGATCCTTTCTGCCCAGCATTAAAGCAATATGAGAGGCTTGACTTACATATAGCACTCATCCAATCTGCTTTTGTGCAGCTGAAATGCAGGGTTAACCCAAGCTCCACAACTGCATTGCATACCAGCCCAGTTGAAGTAACCCAAGCGGCTTTTGCAGCCCAAGCAATGAAGTCTCTCCTCCACATAACCTTCTTGCACTGGTCAATTCAAAGTGCAAGCTAAATCAGTCTCTCGTTATATATATATGTGTGTGTGTGTAAATGTGGCAACGAAAGTCAAGATGAAAGGATTTTAAAGTTACATGATTCCATCCACTTCAAAGGCTCTACAAAAATGGAAGTGCACTCAACATCTTCCTTTCCACTTTTCCCGGCATCACCACTCCTCTTTTGCCACTTGAAGGATGACTCTCCCTTCCCAGGCTTATGGGGAACTAAGTTCTCCTGCGCAGCAACAATTCTACGACACTTTTTACAACGGTATACTACTTGAGGGTCTTTGTTCAAATTGGAGTTGTCAGCAGCTGCAGCTGGCATAGGTTCATCAGACGTCACTTGCGGTTTTTGGATGGTTCCCAAATCAGAGTTACTAGCAGCAGCCATTTGCGTACTTATCAGATGCTTCTCCTGCCTATGCCCTGCCAATACCCAAAAGGAGAACTAAATTTTCTGAAACAAAATTTGATGCAGGCAATAAGAACACAATTACATATTAATTTACTTTAATTTCATTTTAGAGGTCCGGGGTATATATGTGATTCTATCCTATTATGCATGAGATATAAGCTTGTTTTTTACTATTAGGCCTTATTTGGGCTTATTATGTTATTGGGTTTTATTTGTGAATTTAACTATTTATTTTGCCTTTTTTAGCAGTTAATGCTCGAGGAATCCAAGGACTATGCAATGCAACCTTTTGTCAAGGAACGAAAACAGAAAAATCCTAAGACTATAGAACAAGGATGTAAGAAGAATTTAAAGCAGTGGTACCGAGGTAGCCTAAGTGCAATGCTTTGGAAACCCCTTCCTCTATTTGGGCAAGGTATGTAACACCTATTTGGTTAAGGTATTTAAAGTCTATACAACCAGGATGAAAGAAGAATTTAAAGCATTGGTTGCTCCTGAGGATTTTAAAGTACATACCTTTGCTCTGAGATATGGTGCTAAGGAACCGTAAGTGCAATGTTTAGGAATCCCAAGTTCAATACACAGATTGTCTCTCTCTAGATCTCTCTTTTGTACTTTCCTTTTAATTTACAGTAATTTTATTTCCCTTCAAAAGCATAGAATCTTAGAATTATTCATTCCCTGAAATCCTAAACCACACGGCTTATAATGTGGAAATAAAAATACTGTTCACAGCTTTTATCTGTAAGGTTCTGTTCACACAGTGTTGTTCTGCATTAAATTTTGATCTTAGATCATTATGCCTTACAGCAGCATATATTACAAATTCATTCCTGGTGATTATCAGTGCACAAAAATTGGATCCTAGGACTGAAAGGGGGATTGTACACAATAGACAGTACAGAATAAGACCAGTTTCTAAATTTTGCTAGGTTTCTTAACTGGACACTTATATTTTAAATTTAAAATTGTGGATAACTCAATGTTTTGACCATAAAGATGGGCCAATGACAAAAAAAGAAAAAGAAAAAAAAAAAAAGAGTCCAGATGATGAAATGGATATGGTAACTAGCATCTTAAATAACAGAAAAAACACCAACGTAAGAAAAACGGTCACGACTAACCAATGACCGTAGAGCTATCTCTACAGACTTTTGGACACCTTCAACATGCACCAAAACTTTCCCTCTCAGGTTTGATGGCGCATATCTATTCATTTCAAAAGAATGCAGCTTTCCTTCTGTGCAAGTATCTCTGTGTATGCATGCAGCATATTGACAATTATCTTAGTTATTTCCCAGTCTTATCCTCAAATGATGCCACTACAGCAGGCTAGTAACCCGCAGAAATGATTTAACTCTCTTATGAAATGAAATGCAGTATTGCAGAAAATTTTAGTACCTTTGCAAGTCCTGTGCAAATGTGTTCCAATCAACATTCAATTGCATTGAACAAAATGTTGAGCCAATAGGCACTCAAATCATTAACTCACACAGCACTCTTATCCTTCTAAGAGTTCATCCCATGAAAAGGTTGCTTCATAAGAGTATTAATATGTCTTATCTTTCCACGAGGAATCATTTCTGACCAGAAGTTGATATCCTAGGTGCTTGAAATTATTCAAGAATCTCATTATATGAACCATTTTGTTGGGCCAGCCATGTTCCAAAATAAAGCATATTCCTAGTGTGATATTTCTGTCTAGCAAGGTCCAGGGAGCTGGAATACAACAAGACAACAAGGACTTGGATGAAATTGGATTAAAGATTCATACTTTGTATCTTACAAGGATGTTCAACGAGTGTATGGTGAATTTGAATATGTTAAACATCCTTTTCTTAGTGTCAATGCATCTGTTTACACAGTTTGTGGCAATATTTCCTATAATCAGTTGAATAACAGTCTTTATCTCCCTGCAAAGGCTTAATCAATGTTACACTTACTTTAGCCTTTAGCCTTTTCCTTCTGTTACTTCTCATTTCCTTTCCTTCCTCGCAGCCAAGGCAGAATTCCATACTCTATATACATAGGAAATTTCATCAATTCACATATCATAGTTTTAGGCTTACCTCATGTTTACCTCATGTCAAAGTTGATTATTGCCACTTGTTGAAACTTTGAAAGTTTCCACACAACCTACTTTAGCAACGACCACTTCAAGCTCTTCCAACAAGGAGTGGTGTAAGAAAGAATCCAGTCACAACTTGCACCAGGACTAGGTGTCAGATTAAGGACTATCACAAAAGCTACTTTTTAAAACCAAAGGCCCATGTGATTTATTCTTGCAGCCAAGTTTATGACAATCTATTTCAAAGAACTGAAATATGTGGGGAAAAACGAGGAAGAAGAGAAACAAATCTGATAATTTCTTTACAATTCGAAATCCTGCTCACAAACTGATTATTCCAACCATACAACAAAGTTCCAGCAAATGGGAATATCCATTATGAAAATAGAATCAAAATGGTTACGACTGGCGGGACCAATAGTCGGAATTCTCGAAACCAGCCTATCAATTGATAGCTTAAACCTTAGTTTAGAAGGTCAATCTATGCTTTCTATAAGAGATTGTCTAGAAAACTCAACTAAAGAGCTCAACAACACAGAACTTATTGAAGAAGACAATCGACAGCACTTCCAACACGGTATATTAAGGTTTATTCAGCTCCTGATTAGTTTCTAATTCTTAAGCAAGATCATCCTCAACTCGGACTAAACTCGAGCCTTTCTCCATCTTTCTTTCTGCAGATAGGTTTCAAGTTTTAATCGCCGATCAAACGAAGCCACAGAAAAGACCAAAGCGATTACAAGTTCCATTAAGCAAGGAGAACAAACAATTGGTCGAACACGGCTTCAGAGATAAATACGAATCATACAGCCACAAATACCAGCAAGTATCGCAAAATCAAACAGGAAAAGAAAAAAGAAAAAAGGTCACCGTAAAAAGATTTAGAATTCACAGAAACAGCAACGAGAAAAGAGTCGGAATTACTTTTCACAGGCTTGTTGAGCGACCCAGCTACAGTGGTATCTTGAATCTTTTCAGTCTGCTTCTTGTTGAGTCCCACTTACAGGAAAGCGAAGTAACAGGCCGTTCTGGCTACACAAACTCCTTTCCTGCCACTTTGGGCCGACCCTTTTTTTTTTTTTTTTTAAATTGTTAATTTTATTTTTAGAAAAAAATAAGACTAAGAAATTTCAAGCCCTGTTTACTTACTACTATGCCAATAAGAATCAACAATCAGTTTCAGCTTGGAGATTGGTGAACAAGGCTCGGGTTTTTATATTCTTTTCATAAAAATCCTCAATGGATTTTAAATTTGTTAAAAGTTTAGGAAAAAAGACTTGTAAAACAATTGCTAAATTTTCCGTTGTGATAAAGGAGACGAAAGTGGGAAATAAATAATCTAAAAAAAAAACAGAAGAGGATATTGCTAGCAACCGTACAAACTTGGCCTGGCGGAAGCTTAAGAGTTGGTCATGCCATGGAATTAGCTCAAAAGCCACATCCTTTAGATATATAAATGTTACTGAATTACCACCTTCTATAGACTGCAGACAAAAAGGCATTGTTGTCCTTGTCAAGGACCAAGGAAGGTCTTGTAGGTGATAGTTAATGGTGGCACAATTGCATAGGGCACTAATGTTGATGGGACTAATAACTGGTTGGTTAAAAATTTTAATGGCGATGCTTGGGGCGAAGGTGGCCATATAAGCATGATAAGGGACAATGGAGCTAAGGAACCATTTGTATTGCCATGAACTAGGGGACAATCAACTACAATATGTTGATGATTAAATTACATGATTTGGTTATACCTACAGATTATGTCCTATTACTTGTTCAAGAAAGTTCAATATTTGTTAAGCATCAGAATGATGCATTTTTCTTTGCTTGATTACCTATAGTCATGGTGTGAGTTTTGTGTTTGTGTGTGTCTTCAAGACAAGAAAGGTCTTTTTCCTTTTTTGGGCAAAAGCAAAGAAGATGTAGAATTTTGGACAAATGTTTTGCTTCTTTGTATTGACTGTAATGAAAAAAAAAAAAACTCTTTTACAAATACATATCAAAGCCATTGCTATTTTGCTTTCAAGCTTTACAGTTCAATGGTCTAGTTTATATTCCTCTATGGTGATAGCTCCATCGTCATGCGCAAGATGAGTGATATTTTGTGACCTCTTCAAAGCATCAAGGAAGTAAACAAAATCTTGCTGTTACTATCTCTATCTTTCAGCCATAAATGATGTCACATCTTGACATACTCCACTTTGTTTTGTTGCTCTTACGACCCAGAGATACATTTGAGACGTGAAAGATCATGGTTTGGCAGCGCCTTGGTTAGTTCCTAGAGTTCCCAAGCCCCAAGCTTCACTTTCTCTTGATTCCTTTAGTAACCCGGGGCCACAGGATTCCCTTGATAGATATCGCTATACCATTAGCACAACAAGGTTTGATAGTAAATTTATCACATAATGCAATCCGTTTCGGAGCAAGCATTGCTTGTTGGTGAGATCCGGGATCCACAGAGTCGAAGTAAAGGCTTGGCCGGAAAACATCAGCCGGAACAGTGTGAAGTAAATGATAAAGGCAAGAGGTTGGTGATGAACATTAAATCTATTATTTTCTCACTCCACGTATCAATGTTATGTGTACAAGTATATAAGAGAAAAAGGCTATACTAAGACTATACAGGTGAGGTACCCCTATGACTACATAGGGTACTCAAGTGTCTGACGTGACTACAGTCACGTAGACTGTCATGTAGGTGTCAACACACAGCCTTATTGCAGTTCATGGCAGATTGGCAGAGGACGGGAAGAGCCTGGCTAGTTAGCGACAATTGTGAACCAAGAATTATCTTAAGGACACCTGTTTGTCGAATGGGACATGCATTGGTCGACCTTGGGGAGAGAAACGTGAAAGAAGTCACGTTCCACGTACATGGACAGACAACCACTGTGGATTCTAGGTCTATCGGTGGACCTAATCATTTTCAAAAACACCAAAATTCTTTTGTAGGCTCTGACATCCCTAGCATGGCCTCTAGAACCATACTCAACGGGGAGAAGCCAAAACTAAATTCGTGAAAGTTCTGTCTATCCAGGCCATTACGTCTCGCATGTCTTCCCTGGATCTTACTTTCTTTAATGGCTTTCCATGTTTGTATGATCCCACGTTCCATTAACATGGACTTAAAACTAATATGAAAGAGTTTTTTATGCATCACGCTAATGAATTTATGCTGTCTTTTGTAGGCTATTAGAAACACCAAATCCTTGGTTGAATTTTATACACTTGACAACTTCTGTATCTACAACATGTTGGGAGCAAAAACACATAATATCACAAGGATTTTAGGCGATTACACCTGATTGTCTCCTTTTTCAAAAAAAATTTAACGTTTTCTCTCTTTTTATTTTTATATGATGACAAGGCTCAAATTAGAACGAAGTTGTACATACAAGACTATGTCATTTTATGCAGAAGGTAATATTATAGAATATCTGTAGACTCGCAGATCAGTTTCAAACGAGTCCAACGACAAAACTTTCACATATATCCTTATATGTGTATATATAGATATACATGTTTTCTTTCTGAACAAATATTTTATGTGATGGAGTCATCTTTTTGGTTACTCGTCTTTTTCAATCAAGTATCTTAGAATTATCCACAAACGTGAAAATGCTCGTGGAGGGATAAGTAACTTCTTTATCGAAGGATGTGGAAAAATCTGGGAATTATCTACACGTCTCCCCCTGCCTTTGAGCGACATTGTTGCCGAATAAACCATTATTCTTATGTAAGCTCTTACATCATCGGCAAAGCCAGTGGAGAAGTCTAGTGAAAACTTACTACATAAAAGAGAGAGGAGACTACCCGCTAGAATTTCAGTCCCTTTGTCTACCGTCCGATGCCATGGCTTCTCAAGTTCGCCAGCTTCACTTTATCCTGTTTCCGTTGATGGCTCAAGGCCACATGATTCCCATGATAGACATTGCCAAATTGCTGGCGCAACGAGGTGTGACTGTCACCATAGTCACCACAATAAATAATGCTGCTCGTTTCGAAACCAGTATTGCTCGTGCAGTTCAATCTGGCCTGCAAATCCAAGTTATCCGACTCCAGTTTCCATATGAAGAAGCTGGAATACCAGAAGGTTGTGATAATTTTGACAAGCTTCCTTCACTAGAACTGGGCCCGAATTTCTTCACTTCAACTAGCATGCTGCAACAGCCAGCGGAGAAGTTGCTCGAGGAGCTGGCACCGCCACCAAGCTGCATAATCTCCGACACGTTCTTGCCCTGGACAGCTGATATTGCTCTCAAGTTTCGCATCCCAAGATTGTCATTCCTTGGAGTAAGTTGTTTCTGTCTCTTGTGTCTGCACAATTTACGCATTCACAAGGTTAACGAGACCATATACTCAGATTCTGAATACTTTGTCTTGCCTGGCTTGCCGGATCGTCTTGAATTCAAAAAGTCACAACTACCTTTACCGGAAAAGCCAGAAATGAAAAAATTTAGCGAGAGATTGGTAGCGGCCGACCAATCCTCATATGAGGTCGTGGTTAATACTTTCCAAGAGTTGGAGCCAGAATATGTCAAAGTATATAGGAAAGCAAAAGAAGGTAGAGTCTGGTGTATTGGGCCTGTCTCGCTTTGCAATAAAGACAATTTAGACAAGGCTGAGAGAGGTAATAAAGCTGCAATTGAAGAGAATGAATGCTTGAGGTGGCTTGATGCTCAGGAACCCTGCTCTGTTATCTATGCTTGCCTCGGAAGCCTATGTAATCTAATTAGTTCACAGTTGATAGAGCTTGGACTGGGCTTAGAAGCCTCGAAGAAACCATTCATTTGGGTCATAAGGGGAGCAAAACACTCAGAAGAATTGGAGAAGTGGATTTCAGAAAGTAAATTTGAAGAAAGGGTCAGAGGGAGAGGGCTTCTGATTCGCGGCTGGGCTCCGCAATTGCTGATTTTATCGCATCCTTCAGTTGGAGGGTTCTTAACGCACTGTGGTTGGAATTCAACCATAGAAGCAATTTGTACTGGGGTGCCAATGCTTACATGGCCGCTGTTTGGGGACCAATTTATGAATGAAAAACTGGTAGTTCACGTACTGAAAATTGGTGTCAAGGTTGGGGTGGAGGATCCTGTCAAATGGGGTGAGGAGGAGAAGACGGGGGTGTTGGTCGACAAGGAAAATGTTAAGGTGGCCATAAACATGCTAATGGATGAAGGAGAGGAAAGAGAAGAGAGGAGGAAAAGAGCAAGAGAGCTGGAGGAGTTGGCAAAGAAAGCAGTGGCAGATGGAGGATCTTCTCATGTCTCCTTCATGCATCTACTTCAAGATATTATGCAAGAATTTGGTTGTAAAGAATCAACCTAATAGACGAACATTAGAGATAAGAGAGATGTTTTCTCTTCATCCCATATCAAAGTGCGTATTGTTGACTGCTAATAATTATTGTTCGTTATTACACCAGTGTTGTTGTTATCCTAGATGTAAAAAAAGCTTCGGAAAGCAAACTCTTAAACATACATTTAGAGGTGTCTTACTTCACATTGATATCGTCAATAGCTTAAATTATCAAAACAAACAAATAGTAAAAAAGTCCTTAGTTTTTTTTTTTTTTTTTGATTGTCGTATCCAATACACCAAAGAAGTGACGAAAAAGACACCCATGTTTTGGTATGAAGTCGAATCTAATCTGAGATTCACTTTCCAATTTCAGCAACAATCCCATACAGAAATGGTCGTCGCAACCTGCGAACTTCATTTCCTGACGATGCCCTTGATGCCCTTAGCACACCTCATCAAGGCAACTGACATCGCCTAGCCATTTGCGAATGTGGTGCTACCATATCAATACTCATCTCGTCCCTTAAAGAACATTATTAGAAAGTGTGTTTTCTTTTTAAAATAAAGTTTTATGAGATACTTTTTTGATATAAAAAGAGTTCAATAATATGCTACAAGTAATTTGAGACATTTTAACACTCTTTTGCAGTAGTTATTAAATACTTTTGTATCATGAAAAAAAATCTTTCAATTAGATCCGGGTTATATAACAAAGGCTTTACTTTACGTAAAAAAATTCGCTATTTATCTTTTCATCACCAGTCCCACTATAATAGCAAATGGCAGCAATAACACCAGAAACTAATAGGCTTTACTTTGTCCTAGTACCCTTCAAGGGACTGTTCCAGCTGACTTAGACCACTGTAGATATAAGTAAGTGTTAAACACAATGCGTATATTACATTATTTTTTTTATTAATACTCAAAACAGATGAGAAAACAATTTTTCTCCTAATGACGATTTTTTTTTTTTTTTTTTTTTTCTTTTTGTGTGTGTGTTTTGGCAAAGTCGCCTTTGAGAGATAGTTTCGCTTTGCACATAAGATGTCCCTTCACTGTTCTCTTAAGACGTGCGAAATAATCAAGCTGCATCATGTGTACCTTTGTAGCCGCTTGTCTGTCAAGTGCACAGTAATCCTACTAGATTAACAGGAACGAAGAAAGCCATCGGATGGTGGTAAGCGGTGAAGACGTAAAAGAATACCACAAGCCTGCTGATGGAAGAAAGTGATCGGGAAGGAGGAAAAAAAGGAGTAAGGAGAGGAGAAAGAGCCGGTGAAACTTGTAAACATCGCAAAGAAGGCCGCAGGAGGAGGATCTTCGTACCAAACCATTACCTGCTGGTCGCAGATGCCCCTTTCTACATACTAAGGGGGAATATGTTTAGTTTCAAAAAGAGCATCTGGTTCTCTAATTGATCAATGTTTTTATGGCTTCACTTAAGGGGGAATAATCTAAATATTATGACACCATATACTTGCTAAAAGCTATTTTCAATGATGAGCACATTAACTCCATAGAGACAGATTTATATTGTATTCGATATACTTCCATATTTCTATGTTTTCTGTTTAGTATCCGTTTTCTATAGCACTATTACCATCTCAAGATTCCTACTGCTGCTGTGCATAAGTTCTTTCCACAGTTCAGGTACAATTATAGGCCATACGACATTACAGTTAGCTGTACAGTTTGCATACTTGTTGATTTCTTTCTTGAACATTTTTGTAGAATACCAAAGTGTTTCAGTCAACCGCACAGATTTAATTCTTGTTGATCTATCTATACTATATCAAAATAGTTTGTGTGGTTGAAGTGTGGCCTAATTGTGCATAATTTGTTTCTGGTGTGATTGCTATTAGCATACAAGTTACAATAAAATCTCACAACAACTATTCATTAGAACTAGATTAGAAGAGAAAGCTTAAGGAAACCTAATTCACCACATCTTCTAGATTGCTTAGCAACCTTAATAGGAACACATCAAAGCAACTTTGAGCTCAACCTAGCTGAGGAAAAGAGTTTCCAAGGAGTTCAAAAGAAAGCGCAAGTGGGCTATTTGTAAGAGGAAGAACAATTTATAAGAGTCAAGATGGAGGCAAAGGAAGGTCCAAGTGGAAATCTCAAAAAAAGAAAACCAACTGTTATCATTGCCACAAGGAAGAGCACCTAAAAAAAGGCTATCCAAATTGTCAAGGGAAGAAAGAAAAAGATTTTAAAAGGAGTTGCGGTAAAAGAAAGAATTGTGGTTGTTGTTGTTGAAGTAGATTCAATTGGAGGAAGTGTTCTAAATGTGAGTAATGTTCATTTTGGGGATTAATGGATATTGGATTTTGCTTGCTCATATCATAAGACTCCAAAAAGGGAGTGGCTTACTCACTTCTAAGCCAATAAATGGTGGCAAATTTTTTATTTTTTTTATGGGAAATGATACATCTTGAAAAATTATTGTTATTAGCACAATTCAAATAAGGATTTTTGCCGAGATGGTGAGAACCATTACCAAGGTTAAACACATTACAAAATTTAAGACAAACTTGATCTCTTTGGGTGCTTTGGATTCTCTTGGATATGAATATAAAGCTAAGAATGGTATTCTAACAGCCTCAAAGGGTGAATTAGTGGTAATGGATGGAGAAAAGAAGAATGGTCTCTACATGATGCACAACTGTATGGTCACTAGAAATGTTGTCACATCATGGATGAAACGAAGATCACTAAACTTTGGCATAGAAAAGTCTTTCACTAAACTTTTCTATTGCTTAAACTTGACAAACACTTCATGCTTATGTTTTAGAAAACAAACCATCAATTTTCTTGAATATGGTAAGGTAGAATCAGCAAAATAATTTTATTGGATATCTCATATGTAGGCACAAACTTCCTACACCAAAAGTGATATTTCAATATTTTTCTCAATGGACTTATATTGTAATTTTTGTAGTTTTCAATTTGAAAGTATGTCATACTTGTTTTTTCTTACGCAACAAAGCATTTGTAAAAACCTTAATAATTAGAACTTTGAACTGTAGTAGATGATTAAGGCAACTAAGAAAATGATTTGGTTTCAAAACTCCTTAAACTTTCTTTCTTAGCTTGTTTGTGTTATATAGAGTTTGAACAGAATTAGATATTTTCAAAATAAAGCTATTGAAATATCAATTTTATTGGTAAGAATAAAAAAAGTAGTACATGGAAGAACATTTCTATTTAAGAATATTAAATTTTCTTAGGTGAATAGTTTGTTATATCATAGCTAGAGGATTCCAAACTCAATTTTTTCTTAAATGAATTATAATACTTAGGTGTACCTCTAAGTTTTTGTACTTTCTTATTTTTTTATAAATAAACTCACATATTTATAAATAAATAAAAAATTTAGTGAAAAAGCATACAAGAGAGGAGATTAAAAGGTTGAGAATAAATGATGAAATGAAGCTTTGTAATAATGCATTTTATAGTATTTTATTATATCATAGCTAGAGGATAAATATAACATTGCTAGAAAATGCATGGTGCATGCTTTCTAATGTTGGTTTATCAAATAAGTTTTGGGCAGAAGCCATTAATATGGTTTGTTATTTAGTAAATAGATCACCATCAATTGTGATTGAGTGTAAAACACTTTAAGGGATATGATTTGGATCTCCCTCAAAGTATGTAGAATTAAGGATCTTTTGTTGTCCTATATATGTTCATGGCAATGAGGGGAAGCTTGAACCAAGAGCCAAGAAGTGCACTTTCCTGGGATATGTTGAAAGTGATGAAGGATATGTTGGCACATTGATCAAAACGAATCAAAGTTTCTAGTAGGTAGAGATGTTGTGTTTAATGAAACAAGCATGCTAAAAGATAAGGTAGAGCAAAATCAAGCTAAAAACCAAATAAGGTGACGTTGGAGTTTGATGCTTCAAATGAAATTGGGCTAGTAGTTTATGAACAACATGATAATAAGGTGTCCAGAGATCTATGAAGAGAGTATACCATCATAAACACTACAATAGTCAGCTAAATAGCAAAGTTTGCAAAGTTACAAGTTGGCTAAAGATAGAGAAAAAAGAGACATTAAATCATCACAAAGATATGGTTTTATTGAACTAGTAGCCCATTGTCATGTTGTAGGATGTAACATTCCAAGAGAGAGGATGCACGAAGGATATTGTCCCACATTGGAAACAAGCAAGAGGTCTTGGGTTGATAAGGGGCTTAGTAACTCCACCTAATAGATTAGTCTTTTGGGTTAGAATTTTAAGCCTGTGATAAAGTGATACCAAAATCAACCCACGACCCATTTCCAATGCCAATGCCAAGCATGTAGAGGTGGGTAAGTATGTGGCACCTAAATGTCAAGGATGACAATCACATTAGAAGTATGTGACTACATCAAGTGTGACATAAATTTGGGTGGGAGAGAATGTTATGTTTTAGGATGGAACACTCCATGAGAGAGGATATATAGAAGACATTATCCCACATTGAAAAGGCAAGTGAGAGGTCTTGAGCTTATTAGGGGCTTGGTAACTCCACCTAAAAGGCTAGTTTTTTTGGTTAGAATTTTAGGCCTATGACACTATGCTTTAAACACTACTAAAGAGGTAGAAGTAGAAGAAAAGCCCAAATCATTCAAAAAGTTGTGGAAAGTACTAAATCTATGAAATTTTTGAATGCCATGAATGAAGAAATGTATTTTTTGCATAAAGCCAAACTTGGGAGCTAGTAAAACCACCTAAGCATTAGAAGATTATGGTCCGTAAAAGAATATTTAAAAAGAAAGAAGTGAGACCAAAAACTAAAGAAATTCAATTCTAAGACAAGTTAGTTGTAAAAGGATTTACTCAAAAGAAGGAAATTGATTTCAATACAATATTCTCCTATGGCTAAGCATAGTTCAATTTGAGTCTTGCTAGCTTTAGTAACAAATCAAACTTAAAGAGTTGCAACAATTGGACGTAAAAACAACCTTTTTACATGGAGAAATTGAAGAACAAATTTTCATGCAACAACCTAAGGGGTTTGCTGTTAAAGGAAGAAAAGATTATGTTTGTAAGTTGAAGAATTCTCTATATCACCTAAAACAATCTCCCCAATAGTGACATAAGAAATTAAACACTTTAATGTTGACTCAAAAGTTTCAAAAGAGTAATTGTGATTGTTGGTGTTTACCATAAGGTGTTATTAGATGGATCAAAGATTTACTTTTTATTGTATGTGGATGATATGTTAATTACAACCAAACATATGACGGAAATAAAAAAACTTAAGGTGCAATTGAATCAAGCTTTGAGATGAAAGACTTAGGAGCAGCAAAAAGAATTCTAGGAATGAAAATTTACCCTGGCAAAGAAAAAGGAAGGTTGTGCTTTTTCCAAAGAAGTTATGTTGCAAAAGTCTTTGGAAAGATTTAAAATTCCAACTCAAAACCTGTAAGTATACCATTTGCTTTTCATTTTAAGTTATTTGCACAACTTTCACCTTAAATGGAAGATGAGAGAGAGAAAATGAAACAAGTTTCTTATACAAGCATTGTGGGAAGCATAATGTATGCCATGATATGTCCATAACTAGACCTTTGAAAGGCATGATCAACCTAGGAAAGGCACGCTAGTTAGCAGTGAGATGGTGGCTGGAAGCAAAAGGCTCAGTAGAATGTGAAAAAAGCTATCAAGAACTGAAGCAGTGAGCTTGTTTGTGAAATCCTAAGTGAACCAACTACTCTTGTGAGCTAAAAGGGTGTAGTTGGGGATTGGGTTGAGTGCAATATTGTTTAACATCTTCACGTTGCAGTGGTAAAACTTCCTCTCCGCTGTGGACCTAGGAAAGGCACGCTAGTTAGCAGTGAGATGGTGGCTGGAAGCAAAAGGCTCAGTAGAATGTGAAAAAAGCTATCAAGAACTGAAGCAGTGAGCTTGTTTGTGAAATCCTAAGTGAACCAACTACTCTTGTGAGCTAAAAGGGTGTAGTTGGGGATTGGGTTGAGTGCAATATTGTTTAACATCTTCACGTTGCAGTGGTAAAACTTCCTCTCCGCTGTGGGCGTAGGCAAATTACTGAACCACGTTAAAACTCTCTTATTTACAATTTTTGCAGATTCTGCTTTTGGTTGTGTGCTATCTGTTACTGTTTGATTGATTTTCTGAATTTACATTCCACAAAAGCCATCAAAGCTTATATCACTAGACATCATTTGTCTTACAATTTGAACCTTAAAAACAAGAGTGTAAAGTTTGTGGTCAAATAAGTTGCTCGAACAGTCATATTTCTTCTCTATGTCAAGAACTCAGGCATCACACTAAAAGCCCTAGAATTTAAGGTTACTTGAGTCTTATTTGGTAAACAAACAGGCTCCATTTTTTGGTTTGCAGCAAGTCTCGTGTAATTCTCGGCTGGAGTCTGCTCTAGCGTCATCGATGTTGCGAACACACAAGCTATTGAAGAGATGCCATCCGAGACGCTAGAGCAATGAAAGAGTCCCGTCACTCTTGCGATTCAAAGTGCTATGGGCCTCATCCCCTACCGGGTTATGGCTTGGGCTTAGCAAAATTTATGCCCTGAAACCATATAGAAGTTGCTATATCTATTAGCAAAATCAAACCTATGTTCCGTTTCTCGCTTCTATTCAAAAGCTTCTTTTGTTTTCTATTTTTTATTTTTAACTTCAAACCTGGAAACCCACGTTTTCATTAAAAAATGGTTGAGAGAGAAAGAACGAAGAAAGTCTACACTTCATTGAAGATTCTTTTTGTCCTTGCATTTTTCTTAAATATTATCTTCCGGTTTCTGTTGCTTTCAGTTACCATTGCATTTTTCTTTTATTTCTAATGTCCAAACAATTTTTGTCCCCTTGTGCTGATACATCAAGCTATTTTGTCATCCATACGGTTGAATTTGTCATTTCCTTTCCAATTTTATCTGATTTTGTAATTTTCCCCTTCCGCTAAATTTTTTAAACAATTGCAGACCAAAGATAGACACTGATCGTGAACTCCAATTTACTTTTTTTTTTTTTTTCAACTTTGTTTAGTAACTATTTCAGAAGAAATATGAAACTTTCATCACTTAATTTTTTTTAAATTTAAAGAAATTTTGTCGTCTTTAAAGACTGAGAGCCATTCTCTATATTGTCTCGATCTTTGGCTTGACATTGAGCAGAATTTTAAATAGTGCAGAATTCACTGGAATTCGTGGGTCCTTGTTATGGTTGGAAAGTAAGGAAGAACAGCCTGATGAGATCCAGATGCATGATACAGGAGGGGACCAATCACTTTGTGCCAGAAGTGAGACAGAAGAGATTAGTATAATGTTTTAACGTTTAATCCCTTTTTCTGCTAATCATGCCTTCATTGCGGGATCTTAAACCAATGGAAAATTTGTCCAGCTTCTTGAAGAGTTAGAATCCAACAAAAGCGTTGCTTTCTTGATTGACGTCGAGGCCCGCCAACCCCGCCCATCCGTGAATGTGGGATGGTGAGCTGAACCTAAATATAATCACCACGACCATGAAAGTTCAACTTTCCCTAATCAAACAACTTGCAAAATTAAACTGAACCCTTTTGATTACTTTATTATGTTTCTTTTCTTGGAAAGCCACTAATAATGTGAGCTAAAAAGCAATTATAAGAGCTCAAGGACTTTCCTTGTTCGTACACAACTAAACTAAACTAATTAACTTCGTAATAAACATTAGAGGAGCCCCAGATTCTTTTTTTTTTTTTTTAATGATTTTGTGCTAAAATACAAAGTCCAATAAGAAAGCTCAAAATTAGGAGAATAATTTCAAATTTAAACACTCCCAATTATCTCATTTTTCTAATATAGGATATATTGATCAACAACACTCATCACCTTGCATGCTAAGAGAATTTAGGTTAAATGATATTTGAAGCAAATCTTATCTTTAAGTTTAGATAACATATTAGAAAGCTTAATATTTAACCTAAACGCTAGCTTGTAAGTTATGAGGAACAACTTATGTGCACATGATATATCGACTTTATTAAGATCTTCGATATTTTATGGACAAGGAACATAACAAATCTCAGATGGATCGCCATCCGTGGTACCTTTTCTTGATTTTCATTATGAAGGAAGAGTACACGGTCTAGGCCATGAACAAAATCTTAAAACGGAGGATCTTCTAATGTTTTGTGGTCTTGAAGTTGAGCGATAAAATGACTTAATATTAAATAAAAGTTTTCTGTTGTTTTCTTTCTTTGTCATCTTCCTTTGATTGGTTTCAGATAAAAAGTCGAATCATGACTTTAAAATTGGCTTTTAGTTTCTACAAGCTACTTTGATACCACAAATCTCGGTAGGCCTCGAAATCAACGCGAGGTTCTACGTGGATTGCAGTGCCAGAACTCAACGAAAAGAGAGAAATATAGGAAGCGTTCACAGCAATCTTCGGTCTATTTTCTCTTTTTCTTTAGTGCTTGCTTTACCCTATCAATTCTGCAAATTAAACACAACCAAACAACAAGTCATGACTTTGTGTTGTGATCCCTGAAAAACATATTGTCTACCTTTTTATTTGAACCGCAGATTAAAAGATTGGTGTCAAAAGAGGAGACATTTCGGTAGAAGTCTTAATTCATAATCAATTCAGTCTCCTGCTCCATAGGCTGAATAAATGAATGGAAATTTTTAATAGAAGATCCAAAAAGTGGTTGGTTTTTTATATGATAGAATTGCTCAGAAAACAAGGAACGGTAGACAGTGACAATGGAAGACCACCATAGCTAGCGACTTAAAAACCAAGTCTTCCAATACATAATTGGTCCATCTCCAGAAGCAAATTTTGTTATGCTCTTGTTTGATTAATGCTTGAAATCTTAATGTCAATGGGGAGTTGCTGAGGGAGGAAACGATTGGTCCTCTTAAGGTAATGAGCCAGCTCCTCTCGTCCAACCATCTGTCTTTTGGTCTCGAAATCATCTTCTTCAAAGTTCAAACATATAATTATCGCCAACAACACGACAAAAGTGATAGTTTAAAGTTAATCAACCCTCACTGGGGGTTAGGATTTTTATGGATTATCCCCAAACAGACAAATGAATCCTGCTCAAAACGAAGAATACTAATCAAATAAGTTTTTGTTTATTCATAGAGTGTTGGTTCAAATCCATCTCACGTCCATTTCACTCGATGAGACGCCACTTAGTCACCAAATACGCATCCAGCATGAAACTGCCCAATTACCGGAAAGTATCTTTAGCAAATAAATCCTTATTGCCAACCATATATGAAGGAAGCTGTCTCGTCTATGTTGTCCTGATGTGCTTAGTTACAAATCGCGGACAAAAATTAAGGAAATCTTTTAAAAAGTACTTTCGGTTTAAAGCTTTGAAACTTTTCTTTCATGAAAAATGAAAAACTGGAGGATAAGCAAGTATCTTTATTTTCTACAAGAAGACTATCCTTCATGTCTCTACAAGAAGAATGAAGAGATAAGTTTTTAATCTTCCTTCCTTATTATAGGAGTGCAGACCCAAATTTCTATCACCACTGAAAGAGACAAAGGTGTAAAATTGCCCTTCATGAACTTATATACTCTAAGAGTAGGGAAAGGAGACAGCCTAGACGAAGGGGCAACTTCATTTCATGGGAACTAAAATCTTAAAAAGTATATATTAATTGCACTATGTCCTTCTAGATTAATTAATATCCATGTTTGCACTTGAAATAGTTTTAGTTACCTTTTATATCCGATTTAGCTGTAAGATTAATCATAGGATGTCGCATGTGTTAGTCAAGCACGCATGAAACACTTGTTTTTACCACCAAAAAAATAATAATAATTCTTATTCTAATAAATAAAACCACAAAATTAGTCTTATATTCTAAGGTAAACTTTAAGGAAAAGAAAGAAGTGACTCTTCCAAGTAGGAGTAGGAGTAGCAGTAGGAGTGACGCCCTTCATAGAGAAGACATGAAGCCATATGAGATATAGTGATTCAATAGAGCAAATAACATAAAAAAAAAATATAAAGGTAGCTACATTGCACCCGCTTATTATCTTACGTTATTATTTCCCAAACCTTTTGTTTTCTAGAAACTATCAAGGCATAATCACTTTAATTTTTAAGGTGATTATACCATCCACTTTCTTTTTTTTAAAACTCAATTTAAATTAGAAGGGTAATTTCATAACTCTATCTGTAAACTACATGTATATGCAGCACAGAAAATAACTTATGTGACAGTAATTAGCACATGTGGTACTTTTCATTTAAACTAACAAAAAAATCTAATATAAATAAATTAAATTAAATTTTTTGATGATATACTGGCAAAAATATATATGAAAGTATTAGTTGGGAGGGTGAAATATTCTTTTAGAATGTGAAATTTTTTTATAAATCAATATTCATAACAAAGACTACATTTAGAATATCCTTTATGTATATAAATATTGGTTTAAAATCATAAATTTTTACGACTTAACAAATAAAAAGTCTTCAGCCAAAGTAAAATGGCCAAATTGTTAAAAAAAGATTATGATTAAGATGAGATTATGTTGCTAATGGTGATGTTTATTGTGTTCCAAATCTTATCTAATTGTTTCATTAAAGTGGTTGACATGCTACCTAATTTCATTAAGTGTTACCACACACGAAATCCTGTATCTATCAATATTTCTCGTCAATGGTCTATCATGTTGCAAAATATGCATAAAAGGAACAAAATATAAAATATAAAAGAATAAATTCAGAAGTCTAGAACAAACTGTCGAAATAAAACAAATCAAGCACCAGAAAATTATTGTCATTTTTTATTTTTCTTTTCCCTATCTCTTCTGATAGAAGAATTGAAAACACAGATGAAACTAAGAAGTTCAATATTTTATTTGAAAATAAAATGAAAAAAATGGAAAGGAAAAGAGTATGGAAGTAAGAAACAAGAAAGATGTAATACTGGTACATGCTGTAGAAAATATCACGAGGTCTCTTGTATGTCCATATCCATAAATTCTTCCCTTAATTTAATTATGTAGACAATTTAATAATATACTTTTGATTTATTCATGGTGTTAGTGGTCTCTATGTGAGAGAATGAGTGAAGTTTATAGCCCATTTATGTGAATGAAAGGCTTATTCCAAGGATAAACCATGGGATCAAGACACTGAATAATGATCTAAAATGTTTTTTATTCAAAATATACAAGAGCCATGTGGCTGTGATCTATAATGCATATATATAGAGAAATCCAAAGTTGCTTTTGTTAACGTCTTTTCATATGGAAAGAGAAAAGGTGATCAGGGCTTTTACTGAACTAAGGATAAATCGGTTTTTCTAAAACGTAATAATCGATGAAAAAAAGAAATTTTAATTGGACTACTTCTTCAATACTGCAACAATAATATTGATAAATTTCAAGGAAAAAAAGACTAAAAAGGACTAAAAAGACTAAGTACCTAAATCTTGTATCAATAAATATTTAGAAGTATCACTACCTATTGATTTACATAATGTTTTGATAAGAACGAAAAGGGTTGTTAATATGTATTGAAAGTTTATTCTATTCATAACAAGGCTTGGATAAAGTAAAAGGAGCTGTGATAAGAGTAAAATAGAGCTGTCGAGAAAGTTGAAGTTTTAGTCGGAGTAAATTGTTTTTTTATTCAAAGTTCCAAACTTGTTAATTAAGAAAATAAAAAAGAATAGAAAAATTATTGTGGGGTTAGAGTTTTTAAATTGGCGAAATCTGAAAGAGACAGAAAATCAGAGTCAGCGACTTCATAAAATGACGGTGTAATGATATATCTATTAAGCCACTTGAAGGTTGAGTTTTATATTTAATCAAACACGATGTTGATCGATTATGAGTTGAAAATGAATGTTATTAATATGGAACTTTGTGATACCTCTTCACGAATCGCTGTTGCTCCTTCCTACTGCTCCTCGTTTTCGCCAAACTCTGCATCTCTATACCTCCTTCGTTTCCCCTCTTCTTGAACATTCTTCTAAATCTCAGCTAAATCTAAGCCACCAAATTCTCTCCTCCAGCTCTTAGTTCACGAAAACCTTGCTTTCTTCTTTCCTTGAAATGCTATCAGTTGTCCTTTAGCCTAATGGAAGGTATGAGCATATTCACAACAAGAAAGACGACGACAAGAACGACAGCCATCGCTACCACTACCCCCACGACCACACTGAGGGACAAAGCTTGCCCACAAAGCTTCAAGTGCTCTTTCTGGTTCTCCCCCACTGCTCGCCCTCCTGGTTTGCTGTCTTTAAGGTTTGGTTCAAGATATTTGAAATAGAAGACTTTGACACAAATGGCTTCCTACTCCTTCAACTCCGATTCTTCATATGCTTATGACTCGTATCCTTCCATCCGGTCTGATTTTGAGAGGCTGTTCAAACCGTCCTCGTATAGCGCAGGAGGATCTAAAGGGGTTATGCTAGGCGGATCAGTTCTGTCTCACTCGTTGGTTTTAGATAGTGAGAAGGGAGAGCTTGTGAAAGCTCCCGCAAGTGTTGGAAAGAAAGGGGCGTCAGAGGAGAAGACCTTGGCGGCTTTGAAAAGTCACAGTGAGGCAGAGAGGCGGAGAAGAGAGAGGATCAATTCTCATCTCTCAACTCTTCGTAGTCTTGTGCCCTGCACTGAAAAGGTAAGTTTCTATGTCCTATGCTGGTCATACCCAGTAGCAGTACAGTGAATTAATATTTTTGGTAGCGCTAATAATACCATATGCTAATCAGTTTATTTTGTTTGTCTGGTTTGTGAGATCGTTTTGTTGATAATTTGATTGCTTAATCATCTATATCTGTCAAACTTCGAAAACCTAAGAATTCGAGTGAAAAAAGAGAAATCATTCGGATGATCTTTGTAAAATTAACAAGCTTTTAAGATTCCCAGAAACTTAGGCGTTTTCCTAAATTAATCATTTAGATCATGCATGCCCATGTCGCCGTTATGATCAGTGGGAAATGAGAAAGTGACATACGGAGTATTCCGTAACTCGTTCTCTTTAGCCTTTTATTGTACTTTCTCATTCATTTCTGCAGCAAATAGATAGACACTTATTGGATACACGATTGTTCCTATGAGAGGTAATTGATAACTAAATATGATGACAGGAGTTCAGGCTTCAGACTTAGTTTACAGGCAAATGGACGCTTCTAGTACGTTTTAATTGTTAACAGAAGAAAAAATATTATCGAAGAGAAAAAAATCAAGCATCAAGACCTTAGAGTTGACATGGTTTGAATTAAGAACAAAAGGATGCTTCTTGATCAGTATTAACGAAGAGTTCAACAATCTCTGACCTTTTTCTCTTCATCAAATTCAACTTAAATGGATTGCCAAAACTTAGCAAAATCATGGACTTCATCTGTAACGCAAAGTATTTTTATAGAAAAATTTCACTTGTAAAGAAAGAAAAGAGGCCCTTATACTCCTAATATTATGAGAATCTCGTCAAGGTTGTCTTCTGAGGCTAGAGATTGTCCTTATGATAACTGGCCATTTGATGTCGTACTTGTGCTTCTGGAAAGGAAATAAAAGTTACAAAGTAGTGTTATGCAACTATTCCAATATTTCATATTTCATTATTGAAGATAGTTGATCATCATTGCATCATTTCTACTCTTAGAAGGTCAACTCTAGATCTAGGAGTTGCTGAAGTCAACTATTAGATACGTCATCTTCACATAATATAAGGGTAATAAAACCAAGAAAGTTGCTGACTCGTAAAACAACTCTTGAAGATACCTATGAGAAACTACAAATTTACGGACTAGATTCACTGCAAGTTCTTCATTTTTGTTTGGGCGTAAATCTGCAGAATGTTTAGAGTTCTGGGTAAGCGAGTTTATTAGGTTTCCAATAAGCGTATCGTGCAGGCTTGTCTTCCAAACAGCGATGTTTGGATAGAAACACCTCATAGAATTTTCCCGGAAAGCAAGAAGTGGTCTGAAAGTGGTGTTTGGTTTAGTCTAGTCTTATAACACTGATCCTGTGGTCCTTCAACGATGATTTATATTAATCACCCAGCGCTTACTTTTCCCTGTCAGACCGTATGATTGGTTGGTTGAATGACATATGTACGTCGGAAAATGGACAGAGAATGGTCATCGTTGGATTGTGGGGACCGGGTTCCAGCTGTTGGTTTTCGGATGGCTTCTGAAACGTCAATTTCTTGAGCATTAGTCTATGGGGCTTAGGTCTGTGCAGGTTAACTTACTATGCGATTCTTTATCACCGTTCGCAACGTAAGCAAGACGCGTTGCGTGGGGGACCTAAACCATCATATTTTTCTAACTTTTTCTAATAATTTTTCTCTCTCTTTCTCTTAAACGTTGCCTTTACTTGGTGTTGTCTGCAGCTTGCTTGCTAAAGTTGACAAGGGTTTCGTCTAGTGCTTTAACTTTCTGTCATCTTGAATAGGGATTGGTTTGAAATCAAAACGATGACTAGATTAGGCACCCATTTGTTCGTAAGACTTGATTAATATCATATGTAGCAGTCTCTTGGTCGATTGCGTGAACCATTGTTAGAGAAGACGTGTGTTACTAGTTTTTGCTTGTAGCTTGAGCAACGAACATAAGTTCCTATATGATGTACGTCTTTGTATACTATAATAGATAGGGTAAAGAAATATAAACTCAGCAATGTCCATCTCTATTTATTTCTCCAAGTTACGTGTATTGACTTTATCATGATCGTCTATATTGGTTCTCCTAGATGGACAAGGCCACATTGCTTGCTGAAGTAATCAGTCACGTAAGAGAATTGAAGAAGAATGCAGTTGAAGCAAGCGAAGGTTTTCTCATTCCAATGGATTGTGATGAAGTCAGAGTTGAAATCTGCAACGATGGATCGGGAGATGGGACAGTTTCTTACAGGGCATCTCTGTGTTGCGATTATCGACCCCAACTCTTCTCTGATATCAAACAGGCTATCGACGCCCTGCAGCTCGAGATGGTAAAGGTGGAAACGTCGACTTTGGGAAGCCGGGTGAAGAATACGTTTGTTTTCAATTGTAGTAAAGATGGGAATATCAACAAGGAGCAATGCAAGAGCCTAGAAAGTCGTGTTCAGCAGGCCTTGAGTTCTGTACTGGACAAAGCTTCTGCCTTACCTGAATACGCACCAAGTGCAACACTCCCAAGTAAAAGGCGAAGGGTCTCTTTCTTTGACACCTCCAGTTCATCTTTATGAAAGCCTAGATCCTCTTCTGAGTTGTTTTGCATTGTTTTCCCACACAACATGTACCGAACGGATTATTAGGACCACTGCTACTACCTACAAGCATACCTTATATTAAGAAAAGTGTTTTAAATAGCCAATAACGTAGCACCTGAACCTCTTTTGTAAGGATGTACAGGCTAAATTTCCTTAATATGTAAGTATAGTATAACACTTTATATGGAGATGTCAGAATCTGTTGAGCCTTCAAGATTGTTTTCGGATTTTCATGGATACTTCATTGTTGCGTTTAGGTTATAGCAAAGAAGCCTAGCAAAGAAAGACATCTAAAGATTAAATCTTTGTTAATTCTTCAGATGCTAATCTCTACAACCCACGAGTACAAAATTAGCTTATTTATTTTACAAAATAAAGGTTTTAAAAAATTATTAATAATTTATCATAGCATACTCCTTGTGTAAATTACGCATTATATAGTACTTTTTGTCTCCAAAAACTAGAATATAACTCTAGAGTATATATAAGAAATCGTTACTGAATCTTTTAACTTCTTAAGAATGAACAAAAATAGAGAGAAAGTAACAATAGTACTAACTAAGCTGACATCCTTTAAGAAATAAAAGTCATCAATTATCATACCTTTATGCTAAAAGTTTGAAGAATTTCCTTCTCAATTAAATAAATAAATTATCTTTTAAATATCGATAACACAAATTGGAAATTTTGTTTAAATATTTGATTCGGAGGGTCCCAACCTTATGGTCTCCCTCATTGTAGGCTAGAATCACATATTAAGAGAGAAAATAGAAAGAAAAAAAAGAAAGAAAGTCAAATGGACTTTGAATAGATTTTCCATCACATGATTAAGTGACTAATCATGATAAATAAATAAAAAAAGACATTATAACCACCGAATCTAATACACTATGATTAAAAATTAGGATCCGAAATGATTAAAATTAATCATGCCAGAAACCAACTAGATCTAATGATTGTCCCTATTCATTTTTTTTTATAGAATCTCTCATATAATTTGTGCCAAGTCACCGTGACTGATGCACGTTGTTCCGATTTAAGGCAGTCCCTTTAGGCAGCTGCTACAAGAACTCTCCCACATGGAATAGAAAGCTTTACGTGCAACCTCTGCTGTGAGCTGTTCCGTATTCCAAGTTCTTATAATTTGCTTACCATGGCTGCAAGATTAGCTGGAATTTGTATGATAAGTTTATTAAAACAGGAGTTGATAGAATTTATTTGATAAATATCTCTATTTCAATTTTATTTATGTATTTAATCTATATTTTAATTATATGATCTATGAATCGATATTTTTAAAATAATTATGTTGGGGAGTTGTAAAGTGGTAATTATAATCCCTTTGTTAATTTAAGACTTTTGATTGCTCGCTGGACTGCAAGCAACCAAGCCGAAGTCAAGCAAGGGGAACCAAAGAGGCCCAACCCAGCTCCGAAACACCAAAGGCATCTTTCCTGAGGAGACGAAGAATAAGAAGTGCGCCAGACGAAGCCAAAACTAAAACCAGAAATTCATGGCTGCCCGCGATAGCGAAGGATCCATACTGGTGTTCGCGCAATTCCAGAGCGCAGTGGACGAGGGTTTCTGGCACCGGTTGTCTTCTCTCAAGCTCAACAAGCTCGGTATCGATGAGTCCCCCATTCCCATTACTGGTACGCATACGTGTTCTTTTTTGCCCTTTTTCTGCTTCTAATTTGCTTGTTGTCTCCCTAATCAGGAATTGTGCTTTGAATTATTGCGTTTTAGGCTGGTGTAGTGGGCGTGGGGTCGTGATTACTTTTTTGTTTGGTCGTAATTTTACTCTTTCGTTGATGGAAAAACAAAGGGAACCGAGAGAGAATGGTAGCATATGTGTCTCGTGGTTCATGTGGGATTGGAAAGTCTTTAGCGGGTAAATCCACATGGTTGTTGGATTCATTTGCGTGAATATTGAAACCCCTAACTAATGAATGGTTGTCAGTAAGATTGAAGATTTTTAAGGCGAACTGAAACTTTAAGAAACCCTCACGTTTATGTGATTATAAATCTGTTGTCTTTGAAATTTACAGTTAAAGCAAGATTTTGTTCGCAAATGACTTCTAATTAATCTCGCTTTTTTTTTTTTTTTTTTTTGGTTATATATTATTGTATAAATTTCTGGTGCTTAATACTGTTATCTGAAGTTATTTCTTTTAAGTTTATGAGCTCATTGTAATCCGAAGCGTAAGCTGACCTTTTTTGGCAGGCTTTTATGCGCCTTGCTCACATCCTCAAGTATCAAATCATTTATCTCTACTAGCCCAGTCCTTGCCTGCGGAAGACCAATCTTCAACAGCAGCCGCAAATCATGGCAACAGGAATAGGTGCCCCGTCCAGGGCATTCTTTACAACATGAATACAATAGAAAGCTTCCATGCGCTTGACAAAAAGAGCTTATTAAAGGAGGAAGCAAAGAAGGTGATGGGTTCAGTTCTTCAAGTTTTGGTGTGCTTAGTCTGTAGCTTTATTGCCCATATGAGTTTATCGCAACAATTGGCAACGGTAGATCTTAAATGTTGAAAGACTGGATTTAGAGTAGAAAAATTCTGGTTTTCGATATGCATATATGAATGTTACATAACAAGTTTACCTCTTATTGGTATTCTAGATTTGGGATGACATTCATTCTGGAAAAGCTATAGAAGACAGTGCAGTACTTTCGAGGTTCCTTCTTATCTCATTTGCAGACCTGAAAAAATGGACCTTTCATTACTGGTTTGCTTTCCCTGCTCTGGTTCTTGATCCTCCCGCAACCTTGGTTGATTTAAGGCGAGCTTCAGATTATTTCAGTTTAGAAGAGGTACTGAGAATACACTTAACTATTGGAAATATAGAACTCAGCAATTCCTTTGTAGTTAATATTTTTAATCTGGACTGTTGTTGTAACATGTAGGCAGAATCTGTTTCTGCAGCTTGTAATGAGTGGCGTAACTCGAGCTTGACTGCTGGTAGATATGGTTCACAGTATATGTGACTCTACTTTCTTTTCTTATTTGAATTTATGTGTGATATTTGTTCCTTTGAATCTATGTTTAATTGTCTGCTGCAGAGGTTCCATTCTTTTTGGTCAAAGTTGACCCTAATTCACGTGCAACTGTTAACCATTTAAAGGACTGGGAGACCTGCCAAAGCGATGGTCACAAGGTTTTTATACATGACTCTTTTACTTATATGAAAGCCTTAGTATGTTTTTGCTAATAGAGAGAACTGTTACAATGAAATATTTAGTTGATGCGCCTCTGAAATGAAACAATCATACGTAATTTTTTTGGTTGATCTTTAAAGCTATTGTACTTGCTATTGGCAGTTGCTATTTGGTTTTTATGACCCGTGTCATCTTCCAAATAATCCTGGTTGGCCCCTTCGCAACTTCCTTGCTCTTATTTGTGTGAGATGGAATCTCAAGTCGGTTCGCTTTTTATGTTATAGAGAAAACCGTGGGTTCGCAGATCTGGGGTTGTCCCTTGTCGGTGAAGCCTTGATTACAGTACCACAAGGTAGAGCGGCAAAAATTTGGGTAACAGCTCTGTTCTAATTAATTGTCTGTGTCTCTCCCATCCCTCTTTCTCTTCCTTCTTCTCCCATTTGAATTAGTTTCTGTTTATACAGCTTTTTGTAACTCTTTGTTAAAAATGTTTTAGTATGGCAGGATCATCAATGCTTACCTAATGCAGTTGGTTGGGAACATAACAAAGGGAGGCAAGTATCCAGGTGTATTAGCCTTGCTAAATCTATGGATCCAACTAGGTATGCCATCTAACTGTTGCTCCGTTGCCCATAAAAGGTTTTAATCCAATTGTTACCTTAGACTTTCAACACATTCTTTTCAGGTTGGCCATATCTGCTGCGGATTTGAATTTGAAACTAATGAGATGGCGTGCCCTGCCATCTCTGAATTTAAATGCCTTGTCATCTCTCAAGTGTCTCCTGCTAGGAGCGGGTACACTTGGATGCCAGGTGGCTCGCATGCTACTGGTGAGAGCTCAAAAATATTGCAATTACAATATCTAAGTCCATGTATCCCGTGACCAAAATTATGTATATTGCAGGCTTGGGGAGTTCGGAAAATCACTCTGCTTGATAACGGCAGAGTTGCTATGTCAAATCCATTGAGGCAGTCCCTTTATACATTGGATGACTGCCTCAATGGTGGTGAATTTAAAGCCACAGCAGCAGTCAAAAGTCTTACTCGGATATTTCCAGCTGTGGTTAGTGATTTTACCCATTATGCCTCAAGAGGGTTATATTAGAAGGATGTTAATTTTTCGTGCTTCATATTTGTTAAATCATTATTTTTACAGGATGCGGAAGGCGTTGTGATGGCTATACCAATGCCTGGGCATCCTGTGCCCAGCCAAGAAGAGGAGAGTGTGCTTGAAGATTGTAGACGCCTTCATGATTTGATTGATGCCCATGATGCAGTTTTCTTGTTGACTGATACAAGGGAAAGTCGATGGCTGCCTACGCTTCTCTGTGCCAATGCTAACAAGGTCTTTAACTTTATTCTGTAATCTTACTGCTCTTCAGATGATAGTTATTATTGTTGGTATGCATTTTTTTTCTGAAGCTGGGGTACCTCTCTGAGTATGTTATCACTTCGCAGATTACCATGACTGCAGCTCTAGGGTTTGATAGCTTCTTGGTTATGCGCCATGGAGCTGGTCCTTTCGGCTCTAACCATGACCCCAAAGCTGAAGCTGGTAATGCCTTATCTGCTAGTGGAAACCTTGACCGAACTGATAGAGATGAAAAGCAGAGATTGGGCTGTTACTTCTGCAATGATGTTATTGCGCCAATTGATGTAATTTTCTGGAAAGCCAGATGTCAGATTTTTTAGCTATTTCATATAAAATTTAATCCACAATTACCGTTCCTTTTTTTTTTTTTCCTTTTTTTGTAGTCAACTGCCAACCGCACTTTGGACCAGCAATGCACTGTTACACGTCCGGGACTTTCTCCTATTGCGTCAGCACTTGCTGTTGAACTTATGGTGGGGATCCTGCATCATCCTCAAGGGTAAAGCTATTGTGAAGAAAGTCTGATTATTTGTTAACTTTCAACTTTCAAAAAGATGTTGACCTGGCATTCTTGTGATGAACTGCACATCTACAGAATATCTGCAGATGGTGAGGCTGCAAACTCCAGCAGTAGCGGAAGCAGCGACCAGCCTCTTGGTATTTTACCACACCAGATTCGAGGTTCCCTCTCTCAATTTTCTCAGATGACGCTTGTGGGTCACTCCTCAAACAGTTGCACTGCTTGTTCCAGCACGGTAAGTTTTATTTGCTCATTTGATTTATGTTTCCCAGTGCTGGGTTTTAAATCAAGTTACTAGAATTTCAATAATAACTTCTATCACTGTTGTGGTGTTAGATCATTTTGGTACTCTATCCGATTATCATAGTTTTAATCACCTTAAAGTTCCACTTATCATCATTTTATAGCAGTTATTATCAGTTTGTTTATAGTCATATGCTTGTCGGTTTGCGTATGTAGACTCAAACTATCAAGAACATATGTTTAAAACTGATTTTTTTCTCCTCACCTTCTAGTTTAAGGAAAATAAAGCCAATGAAATAAACTTTACTTACAAGTGGAATTAGTGAGAGGAGGATGGAAACTTGAGTTTCAGTATTCTTACCACTTGTTTAATTACTTTTTTCGCTGTTGTTATTCTCTTTTTCTTTTCACGGGCTTCTTTGGATTGGTCCATTTTTTAATTCCATCATATGATTTGGTCAGGTGGTATCAGAATATCGGGAAAGAGGAATGGAATTTATTATCCAAGCAATCAATCATCCAACCTATCTAGAGGATGTCACTGGACTAACGGAGTTGATGAAATCAGCTAGCTCCTTTATCGTAGACTGGGATAATGAGACAGATCCGGACGATGATGATTGTGTCGAAATTTAAGTAATTCCTTTAGGTGTATTGCATTTATGATTCAACTAGAATTAGGGTTCGCATGTGAAATCTAAGTTAGTTCTCTAATCTAGACACCATATTAGAGTTCACTAATGATTTAGATCTCATTGCTTAGGCAAACCCTTGTATCCAATTCCAATTCCACAGGCAGGCTCTCAGCTTATTGTCCAATGGCTAAGCCAGACTTGCTAGTTCTTTTCATCTTTGTCATCTTGCATTCACACTTCGGTGATGTACTCAATATTTGCCAATCAAATGCAAGTGTTTAAGAAATATTTTCCTTGTTAAATTCGTCGATATTTTGTTTGATATAGATCATTGGTTTTGACTCTAGTTATGACATTAGAACCTTTCAATTTTAAACTAATGGATTCTTGATCATAGTTTTAAAGGATCTTCAATAGATTTTTTTGATTCGTGGATAGTTGTGAAGTATCCATTAAAAGAGTATAGCTGCACTAACAATCATACAATTACGTTTGATAAATGATAGAAGTAGTCGACACAAATATAAAAGATACCAATTTGCTATTTCATGTGTATATAATTCAAACCTTACAAGCTAAGGTTTTAATCCAACTCACAAATATATATGGATAAATTGTAATCTGTATGTTGATCGCAAGATACCAATAAAATCATGAGCTATATAACATGATGATTATATTCAACAAGTGTTTTTTAGCTCACAATCTTTTCACTATCATATAAAAGGAATTCAAGCACATAAATGATTGTTTATTAGCAAGGTGCAAAGTATATATAATCACACAAGGCACCAAACAATCCAGCAACAATATCTTTAAGAGTTTGAAATATGTTTAGCCTTGTTTTGACCAGAAAAATCAATAAATTTGCATAAAAATAAGCCCAAATAATCATATTCATAAAGTTGTGTGAGTAGTACACATCAGCAACACCCGTAAGCTTCAATCTTAAAATACAATCTATATGTGCAATAAAAATTAGGAAAAGGGGATAGATCAAACTATGATTCTCCCACGAGTACAAGATTGTAGCAAAATGTATTCATGTGAAGAAAGAGGGATTTTCATGGTTTTTCTGCATTGTTTTTTCAAGTTTCGAGACTATTTTTCTGGCTAAGAATCTGTTTACCACAGAACACGTTAGGGAGAAGAATGTAACTTTTTGTTATGCTCGTTACCTCTTGTTTACCCATTGAAAATGTCACCTTTACATTCAAAAATTGAGCCATTGAGAGAGGGGTTGCGTTTTTTTCTTTTCCATTTGCTATTCGTGTGTGAGTGCATGTGTTAGCAGGTCATGTGACTCACTTAATTATCTTGGGCTTGGGCTTCAAATCTGTTTAGTTCAAATACATATTTATTTTTTACCCAAATAAGAGTATAGTCCATTGAGTACATATGAAGCCCAAATATGTATTATGGACCAACACATTTGCAAGCCAACAAATGATAAAATAAAAATATTTTTCCAAAATATTAATGCTTGGCCATTTATAATATTATAACTAATAAGGCCTTGTATTAGTTTTCTTTTTGACACAAATTTTTTATATGTAAAATCATTTTGAACACTCTACTTTTTATTAATCATCAAAATAATGTGAAGAAATATACCTAAATAATCTCTGCTATAAATAAGGACCCATCATAAAAATTATATTATTATTTTATGAACTTAGCATCCAAGCACCAGTGGTCTAGTGGTAGAATAGTACCCTGCCACGGTACAGACCCGGGTTCGATTCCCGGCTGGTGCATTAGTTTTTTTTCCTTTTTCACGTCAAAAGAATCTCAGACCAGTTGTGATGGAATAAATATGGTTTCTAGTTCTAGTTCTGGGTTTTTGCTTATTTCCGAACTATTGTGCGTTGATGAACAAATGACATTACCATCATGGATCCAATGGAACCAGTCATGGACAAAATGGGACAACAGGCATAATGCATGTTCAGTTTATCTGAGCCTTCCAGAAGAGCGACACACGACATAGAAAAGCAAGACATTTGAATTGGACTGGCTCATGAGTCTGGGGTCTAGAGTTTGAAACTCTAGCAGGACTTTTCATTTTGCTTCTCCTTCTCAAGTCTCCATCTTTGACGCTACAAATAATATAAAACAAAAGCTGTCAACGATGATCGTGTACTAGGTTTTTCTGTTTGGCAAAACAGCACTTAAAAAGTTTCGGAGGAGCCACGAGTTTGGCAGCTTTTAACAAACACACACTGTTTGATCGAATCCGTGCTAAAATATGAAGTGGTCATCGGCGCCCTCAATTGGCAGCTTAAAAACAAACGAGCTGTACTTGATCTAGGCCTAATGAAGCACATGGTTGATGGATTCTGGAAGTGACTCCCAATTGGCTGCAGGCGAAGACTGGTCCTTGCATCAGTGGTTTCCTACCTGAAGAGGGTATCATAGCAATAAAAACGTAGCCTAAAAACTTTGAACAATGAACCAGTTTATGATGTGACGTCTGCAAGGGAGTATGGACTATAAAAATCACGAATCCACTGAAGTCTTTAGGGTATTTGACCGTAGCATTGTCTTCCTACTAACAATAATTAGGCTGTAGTTGGCAGCCTGTAGGGCTAATTGGCTGCCATATCGAGCTCTCTTTGTTCGATGACTTCAAAATTTGAAAAAGGTTTAGTCAACAATGAACCTGAATGTGCTCCGAACTGTCAAAGGAGCACCCTGACTTGTATTTCAGGACTTCGAAGAAGTCTCCGAGTTAGTGCTAACAACACAGAAAAAGCAGCAGTCTTTAAAATAAGTTTCAAAAGTCCTCCAGAAGACTGAGCCAATAGCTTTTGCACTTTTCGCCCTTATAGTCGCCAAACCCATCAATGGCTAAAATGTCGTCGTGGATGATATCATCCTTCCGGATGCTCTATCCCATGGCATTGTCGTTGTTAGTTGAGGAAATTGACCCTTATCTGACTACTACTTCCACCATGCCTCGTTATTAGTGGAGTGCTCATTTTTCATTATTCCCCCCGTGTGAGTCACATTCACAATACTTGGGGCTCTACTGGGATTAGGACACTTGTCTCTCGACTAATTCCTTTCGTTTGCTATGGGTGGGCAGTTTTGTGGGTTCCCCACTGCCGATGGGAAGATTTTGGAAGTTCAGCAGCATGGGTGGAGTTGTTAATTTGTTTTAGTAAAACAAGGAAGGGGTTTACCAACCCGTGATTCATGAAGCAATAATAAAGCTTTGAATTCGGATCAAATAAATTAAAAGCTAGCTGCAAATAAGTTAAAGAATGTTCCATCAAGTAACTTCATATGATAAGACATGGGAGAAGCCTATAGTCTATAGAATTAACTACAACTTCTCATACTATATGCAATAGGCTTTTGGGTGGAGAAGAAGGCAGGGGAAAATATGCATGTACCTCTAGTTTTCACCACTCCAAACACTTCAATCTGCAGGTAATTCCCCGTTCCTCTCAGAAGCACAAAACGATTACGTTTTCTCTCAAAATCAACCATTTTAGAAAACCATGGCCTTGATGGTTATCGTCGTCCTGTAGAACTCTTAACACTTGGCACTTCGAAATGTTAGAAAAAGATAAGATCAATCCAAAAGGGAATCGGTGGTGGTACACATCATGCATGCACCATCCCTTTGCCTTTTTGGCTTCAACACTTCTCTTATTTGCCACAGACCATGGCAAACTATTGCACTCGTGAGCAGATTTGGTGCCCAAGACAAATAATAGACGGAAATCAGTCATGCTATCCCCTGCAAATCTACGAATATCCAACACCTAATATGTGATGCAGGTGGCCCAATCAAACTCACCGAGCAAATGCTCCCTTTTGGTGTATGACGTGGGAATCGGAAGTCCTCGTAGTGCAACTCGACCCATACATATCCTATATTTCTTTTGTGCCGAGGTGGGTCAATAATGGTGATCTATGTGTCAAAGTGGTGCACTAATTTACACTTGTCGTGCCGAGTAGATGGTTGACTAACGTGGTAGGCAAGGCACGTCTAGGATTTCTGGTTCTTTGTCCAAATTTGTGGATCAAGATTTGCGATCAGTACTCGTTCTCATCCAGTGGACTTATGTAAAATGGTAAGCTATGGGCACCTATGGAATCAAATTCACGTAGGAAGTTCTTAGGCAACTCATAAACCAACCACTTGGATCACTTGTATACATTAATTCCAGCCCAAATTTGAATTGAATCCAAAAGGAAAATTGATACCTATAATTGTTTTTTTGCATCAAAAAGCGTAGCCATTATATTCTTCACATAACCAAACATTTACCTGCCACATTAGCATTGATGTGGCAGGTCAGATTTGGCAGACAAAGACCTACTGCCTCCACCTCCTAAAGCAAATAAAAATGTTCAACTAAACTCGGTTAGCTTTCCTCATTAAATTATGCTCTTTTATTTAAACATTGTCTCCCTTTGCCGATTAGCCTTCATTTCCTGATGCAGATGAGATCGGATCACATATTTTTAACGGTTTTTTGTTCTGTGCGACCTTATACAGCAAAGCATTAGGACAGTCGTTCGACAACAAAGATTGAATGACATCTTTTAAGTAATATTGGAGTCATATAATTACATATTAGGTGGATCATAATAGAACGGTGATGTCCCCCTTCCTGCAATCTTGAAAAAGCCATGCATGTGAGATATCTCACCCTCATGGTGGGTTTTCCAGCAACTAGAAAACGAAATATACACAGACAAAAATTTGTGATCCTTTCCAGGAAAATCGATGCCTGTGCAGCCCTGACTCTCACATGCAATACGCATCTAAGCCAAGATTAATTAATCTTTGTTTCATTCTTAATAAATTGATTGTCAAACACAGTGTCCTGCCCAAAATTTAAGACCTATTGGGAACAGAGATCTATGTTAAGGGTCTAAGAGGCCCTGATTATGATGCATCCAAGAAACTTACTGTGGATAAATTGAGGTACATGCTTACTGTGTCCCATCAGGCAACCCCACACTATCCAAGAACCTGGCTTTGACGATAGAAATGTGGGGGAAAAGATTTAGATTGTATGAAATAGTTCTGGTCGGTTTTTAGAGAAATATAATAATCACAAAAAGTCAGGAAGCATTGAAGATGATAGATATTGGTTGAATTTAAATTAATCTAATGAAAACTAAAAAATTTATGAGAAACTTGGAATATGATCAAATTTAGTGGCTCTATGCAATGATATCAATCTAATGAATATTAAAAACTTTATTTTGAGAAACTTAGAACATGATCAACTTTAGTGGCGCCATGCAATGATCTCAAACCTAAATTTCGAGCTTTAATAGTCAGATTAGCCACGAATATTATGGGCATCCAGTGCTCAAGCTTCCTTGTCTTAAATATCTGTCATGTTGTGCGAGTTTGACGTTGGCTAGGCCTGCTGTTCTGCATGTGCCTTGTGCTTTGTGTTTTTGCCCCAACAAAAGTCTTCCTCTTCTTTGTCCCACTGAACCATTAACTCTTCATAAAGAACAGAGATACAGAGAACTTCTCCTACTAACCGAAAAAAACCCAAGAACTCTTTTCTCAAACCCTGTCTCTCTTAATCTCTTTGGCTTTCCCAATGTGTCCCTCGCAAACTCCAAAGATGTATGCTTCTTCTTCTCCTTCCCCTAGTTGTTTGTTGCGCTACATAAACCTCAGTTCTTTGCTCGAATTCGGCGATACCTACGATCGAAAGCGGATCGCAAGCGACGCGGGACTTCAGATGGGTTTGATGTAGCGAGCATAAGTAGTGTTGATGAGGGAGTAGTACAGGTTATGAAGAGGGAGAGTGAGGATGAGTCGGCGGTGCTACAAAAGTCGGTGAAGAAGCTTCACTTTGGGAGCTGGGAAGAGAAGGAGACGGCAGCTCAGGAGATTGAGAAGTTCGCTAGAGAAGACGACAAGATAAAGAAGTTGATGGCCGAGCTTGGGGTGATACCCGTGTTGGTAGCCATGGCGGCTTCCGAGGTGGCAGGTAGGCGGCGCGTGGCGGTGACGGCTTTGATAGAGCTTGCTAATGGAACTTACACGTGAGTTCTAATCTTTCCTCTCTCTCTCTCTCTCTCTCTCTCTCTGGTCTTTTTGCATTAAACTCTCTGTCTAATTGCCTGAAAATCAATTCCTAGAATTTACATGTTCAGCTTTCGATTAATATGATGCTTCTTAAAAAAGTTAAAAGAGTGCATCAGCACTTTCCTCTGGCCTTCAAATCATTCACCAGCATGCCTTCCAATTACCAGTAGAAATAACTTTCTGTATGCAAGGTGTACTTCATCTTCCTAACAACGAAAATAAAAGGTACGAAGGAATGAATTGAATAGGTCTAGCTTTCCTTTTCAGCTTTCAAAGAGTTAAGAGTCCAAGGATCAGTAGAGCCTAGTTTGGGGGCATGGGATTGCGCCAAAAGTAGGCTCCAATAAGATTTGTTTTTCTTGTTCTCCATTTTTTTTTTCCTGATTTTCTTAATGAAGACAGACTCATTTCCACATGGTTGGTGATTAACTTTACATTTCGTATTAGATTAGTGAGTATAGACACAGCAGTGCACCTTCCTTTTTGGCATTTTCTGTCAATTTCCCATTTTTTTAATTTTTGAGATTGGAGCCGAAGAGAAGACTCTTAGGGCACCGTCACCTGCGCCGTTCACAGGAAAAGTGATGAGAGAATTCATTACCATCATGCTACTTGTCCCGGTGGATACGATTTGGGAACTTTAAACCCAGATCTCCCATCTACTTTTAGTTAATGTTTCAGAGAATTAATGGACATGGATGCTTAAGAAGTTCGAAGTGATGAGTGGGTCCTCATGCAGTGATAGTGGAAGCCTGGATCTACGATGCTTCTTTCCTCATTGTTCTCTTTTCATTTTTCCTCTCTAATTTTCTGGCATGTGATTGGTTATTTTCATAGTAAAGTTTCCCACGCATGTCCGACGTAAGGGATATGCTTACAGCAATACGTGCTTCCTAACGCATTTCATGGTTTCTAAGTATAAGCCTATTGTTCTCTACATTACCATCCGATGGGGATTATTTGTTTGAAAAATCGAAATTAAATGAGCAAAATGTGATCTTCAATCAGAAGGCCGTAAAGTGCGCCGACTGTAGCCACCAAGTTCCACGGTGGTTGGAGGTTGGATGGGGAACAGTGTTGATTGAAGCGACATCTTGCTCTTTGGAAATACAAAAACTACAGGCTATCAAGACACAGCCTAGTGGTTCAGATTCCATATGATCTTTGTGCACTTAAAATACTTCCTTTGTTGACTTCCACTTCCCAGTGGAGGTCTAGTCCCCGAATCTTACTGAAATTCTTTATCTAATTTGATTAGTCTCACGAGCTGTAGTTTCTACATGACAGGGAGCACCTCAATACTTCACTAGTTTTCTATATAAGTCTTAGATAAAATAATAGGCCATTATAGCTTGTTGTTGCTTCGGTTTAGGTACAAGTTCCAAGAGGGGGTAAGTCAGCTTCTGATTCTTATTTTTCAACGTGGGTTCGGGAAGAGTTTGAAACGTTTGTGTGGTTTGTGTACCGAATTATTCTTGGTGAATAAGTCTCTGTCCTCTTCTCTCAGGAACAAGGCAATCATGGTGGAGGCAGGAATCTTATCCACACTTCCAAAGAACATTGATGTTGTCGACGAACTAACGAGACGTGGACTGGCAGAATTGCTGCTGTCGTTGTCTTCTCTTGCAAGTACCCAAATCCCTCTTGTCTCGTCAGAGATGCTTCCATTTCTCACAAGCATTCTCGAATCAGGTTCAAGTGTTGAAATCAAAGAGTCATGTATAGGAACTTTGTACAACCTCTCCACAGTGTTAGACCATGCGGGATGTCTGGTCTCTAGTGGGGTGGTTAGCACCCTCTTGATGCTCTCCTCAGTGAAAGAACTTTCAATGAAGGCCCTTGCAACGCTGGGGCACTTGGTGGGGACGTTAATGGGAAAGAAGGCAATGGAAAATAGTCCACTGGTGCCAGGGAGCTTGATAGAGATATTGGCATGGGAAGATAAACCCAAATGTCAAGAATTATCAGCTTACCTTTTAATGATTTTAGCTCACCAAAGCTCAAGCCAACGAGAAAAAATGTCCCGATCAGGGATAGTCCCTGTGCTTCTTGAAGTGGCATTATTGGGTAGCCCTCTAGCTCAGAAGAGAGCACTGAAGCTCTTACAATGGTTCAAAGATGAGCGGCAAGCAAATATGGGGCCTCATTCCGGGCCACAAACCGGAAGGATCGCAATGGGTTCACCTATAAATCGAAGGGAAAGCCAAGAAGGGAAGAAAATGATGAACAATTTGGTGAAGCAAAGTTTACATAGGAATATGGAAATGATAACGCAGCGAGCAAATGCTTCTGCAGGATCTCCGTGTAATATGAAAACTCTCGTGGTCAGCACAAGCTCCAAGAGCTTGCCTTACTGAAGATCTACGAGTTAGCAGACTTCAATTTTCAGGCTTCCATCAGAGACGCTACTCGACGTCATGATGTGAGAGTTCTGCGTCGGAAGATGGACGTCATGAACTTGCCAAGGAGATGCCTTTACTTGTGCAGCTACAATAAGACAATTGTACATCATGGCAAACAAAAGAGAATATCTTCTAGTTCTGGGACATTAGTTTCCTAGCAACCAACTAAAACCCACATCCAGTTCAATCCAGTTGCTTGGCGAACCGCATCTTGGTTTTGTTTCCCGTCAACATCTTGTTTAAAAGGCTATTAAGATCGAGATTCGAATCCCAAAGTTCAAAAGAAACTGGGACTCCTTCAGACTTGAAATGAATTGGAAAGTAGAGATATTGAAAAGAACATGTTTGTCGACTTGCAAACTTTGGTTTCAAAAAATCGTTGATCTTCAGCTTTGGTCTACTGGACCTACATATAAAAACCGTTAGATTGCGATTCAATGAAGGTATAGCAAAGGCTTACACAACTCAAAATCGAGGTTACTTAGCTAATTACTTTAGCGAAGAGCTAATAATGACTCCATCAGTTGTATTTTAAAAAAAAAAAGTCAAAATTGAGATTGTATAAAACGTGAGTTTCTATAATCAGGCACTCGGAATTGGAAGTTGAGCCCACGAGGCCAGTTTGGTTTAAATAAACAACAATGCGTTGTCAGACTAACTTAAACCTAGCATTTGTTGGCTCTAAACAAATACGATAAAACTACATTTTCCAAATGCACCAGCGGCAGGGCAGGATAAGGACACCATATTTTCCTTGTCTTCGTTAGCTGTATAAGAGATTCAGAAGAATAAATAATAGTCTCTACATTTGTTACATCCAAAAGACGTCCACGGAATAGTGAACAATCAATATCCCAATTCTCAACCAAATAACAAAAGCATAACAATTTAAGTTCCTATTAACGATACTCAACAGATCAAAGAGCAAAAACTGCAATTCTAAAATAATTTTAAGAATTAAATCTAGATAAATTATCAGTGACGACACCCTTACTTATCACAAAATTGTCTAAAAAATGAAAGTCTAAAAGCCCAGTAAAGTCGAGCAGGTTCCCGCAGATTTGACTGACATGCACGCCAGTTAACTCTTTAACACCACTGCTGCAGCTCTCTTCAATGATTCAGATGCCCTCTGCAAATCGGATTCCGAATGACCAGCAGAAACAAACAATCTAATTCCAATGGGCAAACGACATTTATCAAGTGTTGATCTTTTGGATGCCACTACGAATACCGAGTCTTCCTCCAAAACCTGCTCATTCAACAGTAGGCATCAGACATAACAGAAAAAGATTTGGCTAAACTGTCAATAGGAACTGGATAACAATCTTCTTACACGATCAGCAATCTCTTGAAGAAGATTAAGGTCAGCTTTCACGGAACCGGCTGACTTCTCTAATTTGAGAAAAACAATGGGTGATTCTGCATTACTTGCAAACACAAGGCCCCGAATATCTGACAATCCTGCAGTCCCAAGCATTTCAGACCGAAAAGGCATTAAATGCAGCTTTGGCAAGCATGTAATTTTGTTTTTGGTTAATTTTGCTATGGCATATATATAAATAACAAAAAAAAAATCGCTTTTAATGGATTAAAACACATAAAGTGTTTTATGCAGAGAAATGTATCCAATACATAAGCAAATATTCCAAAGGGTATAACAGAACCGTACATCCATAAAAATAGTACATACGGCCACACCAAGAGATAGCCTTCACAGCCCTAATGCCACCCATTATAAGGAGTGTATCTAGTCTTACAGTTTTTTTCATTCCAGCGGTAATGTCCTACCTATGGGTGTTACATGTGCTATGTTTCAACAGAAGGATACGAGGTGTTGGCTAATTCATTACTGAACTAAGAATCCTTCAGCATTGATATGAGATATTTTTATTGTTCCCAAATATATTGAACCTCATTTAGCGGTAAAACTGAACCAACCTTTCCATAATAGAGCAACGTTTTCCTTTAGTTTCTTTAACAGAGCAGGATTTTCCTCCAGGACATCAATAGCAGTTACTGCAGCACTGGCAAGATATGGAGGCAACGAAGCAGAGAAAACATATCCAGAACTGCTCAATCGCTGCCAAAAGTAAGCACAAATTGAGACACTAGTAACTAAAGGCTGGAAAAATAAATGAGAATTACCATCTATCACCTAAATTGCGCATTACTGTCTATTAGCATACGCATCTTTTCTTGTGAAAACTTCCATCCGGCAACACACTAGTTCATTTACAAAAACCTCATTTTAATGATGTACAATTTGCATACTTGGTGATCAATGACCCTAGCACTTCCAGTGCAGAATCCTCCTTCTGTGGCTAATGCATGTCCCATTGCAGCAGTTATGATATCTATCTTCTCAACCTGCAATATCAGACCACCATCAACCTCAGTAACAATCAGGACAATTTATTTTTTATTTTTTTTGGGGAAAGTAGGCGTTGGTTAACCTTTCAAAACATACCGGAACCCCATAATACTCAGTGAGACCTCTTCCAGAACTGCCAAGCACACCAAATGAGTTGCTCTCATCCAACAAAACACGAAATCGGTATTTCTCCTTTAATGTAATGATTTCATCTAAGGGAGCTATTTGTCCAGAATTCTGTAAATTTTGCAATCAGGATTCGAGTCATGCAAAGAGAAAAGGCAGTGGCATATGTAGCAAAGTGGATTAGAAAGCAAAGGATAAACAATTATACATTAGTAAAAACACTTTTGAGTGAGAGCCACTAATACATGAGCTTATGACACAAACAATCATATCACAGCAACATAAATAAGAATGATGAACATATAACATTTATGCTTTGAGGATAATTTCAAAGATAAATTTTGTTTTATTTAATTCTCGCTGGAACAGAAGAAGAATGGCAAACAAGCCAATTAGAAAGATTGTATAATTTAAAAATAAACTCTATCAATTTACTATTGCCCATTTTCCCTCTAATGCCAGAATTGATACCATTCATGGAGAAACTAACATCTTCTGTAACATGTAACTGTAAAGCCAATGCATCAAGGCGTCTCCTATGTTAGTTCAAAAGTCTAAGGATGAGAACAATTATTGTATGAAATATACAAAAAAGACAGGAAAAATTTTATCAGGCATAATGCACAAGAAGTTTACCTGGTATACAGCCTCAACAACAATGTAGCGCCTCAATTTCTTGGCCCGTTCATTTTCTGCTGTGACTTTCTCCAGTGTATTTCTTAGAGATTCCATATCATTGTGCTTAAAATACACAATTGTGCTTCTAGAAAGATGAAGGCCATTTTGTATTCCCCAGTGTACTCCCTCGTCCCTGAAATAAACAATTAGAACCATCTCAAGAAAAAGTAAAGCATTTACAGCAAAAGTAAGACGCAAGCAGGATTGATGTTACAAGCAGCTATTGGGGACTACAAAGACTGGAAAGAAGTTCCAATCATATCCTTACACCAGCAAAATAAGATCAAACAATGGTCACATTTGAGATTTCCTATTTTGAAAATTGTATTTGCCTACTAATCATTCTAAGTAGCAACCATAGCTACGAGCTTAAAAGAGACAACATCCTTTGTTGGAACGTTTCCTTAAGGGAGGGAGTGAAAAATTCGGGGGGATTATGAAGAGTATCATATACCCTGAAGGTCTCCAATCAATTCCCTCAAATTGCGGGAGTTTGAAAAGAGGTGAGATCAGTGTAATGAAAAGCGAAACTTAGAGACTCACTGTCTCAAATTTCTTTATTATTATTATTATTATTATTTTTAAAACCTGAATTAGCACCAAAACTTTTGCCACCCCATTCCACCACAACTCATTGCTACACTCTTCTACGACATCCATTCCATCAAAAGCATCTTCACCAACTATGTTGCATCTTCGTCCAACCAGCACAAAGAAAAGCATCTTCTTATCACTCATGCAAGCACCACAATTTCTTTAACTTTTTTTTTTGGAGGGGGAAACACAAGGAAAATGAATTCAAAAGGAACCTAACTTCCACAAAAAAACTAGCAATAATTAGATAGTCAAGGATTGTGTATACTCACACCACAATAATATCTCCTTTCTTGGCAAAAGCTGGAATTGAACTGAACATGGTGGAAAGTCCATATGAATAGAGAATTGAATCAGGGGTTCCCAAAAACTTTGCTATTCTGGCCTCACAATCAAGGTGTACATCTAGTAAGAAGGGAAAATATAAAATAATTGTCAAAAGAAAAAATGTCTTCCCCGTGAAAAACTGGGGCACAAGTTTCAGGGGCGCCAGGGAAGTCGTGTCAAAACTAACTCTTACCAATTGTTCCATAGAAACCACGGGGACCACATGATCCAACACCATATTTCTCCAATGCAGAAGTACATGATTCCTGAGGTAATATTTTTTATAAATGCCATATCAAGAAATTATCACGTAAGAAAAAACAATTATATAATAGGAACTGAATTTCCTCACAAGCAACTTCTTGTGCCCTATCAATCCAAGATAATTTGCTGAAGCAAAATTGACGACTTCTTTGCCATTGACTACTGTATGTGGGCTTGCAGCGCTGCCAGAAGAAAAAGATGAAGTTATAAGCCATGAATACCTTAAGACTTTTCTTCAACTCTAATGCTTTTTATTCAGATTTTTGATTATGAAAATTAATATAAGTTCATAGACACAATAATGTCTCTATACAACTCAAAAATTCTAAGCATACAATGACTTGGGAAAATTGACCAATAAAAAATCTCCCCACAAATGCAGAGCGCAAAGGCTGCTAGAGAAAAGGGGGGTTTGTGAGAATTTATTTGGAGGAACCATAAGCGCTAAACTAACAATTGGGAAAAAAAAAAAAAAAGTCTCTTACAGTAGAATGCAAAAATAAGAAAAGAGATGTATGGGTAAAAGCATTACTCTCACAAGGATTACAACTATTTTCACCTTTCCAACACTGGAGGTTCACTCTGCATCTCTTCTGTGAGAGGAGGAATAAGTGGTTCTGGAACCCATTCACCACATAGCTCATCTATTTCCTATAAACATGAGGCACAGTTTTCCTCAGTGCTTGTTTAAGAAAGCATGACATACATAAGCCTAGGTGATGACAAAAATTATAGAATACAAAAGCATATATCACCATCGAGAACTACTATATACCAAAGGCAAATAATCAGACGGAACTTTGTGACTAATGACTAAATGTTATACGCTAGAACTTCAGCAGAGCAAAATCTGAATTTTTTACCAGCAATTTTTGAGTTTGAAACCTACACAATTCAAAATTACACTCGGGCAATTGTTCCCTGGGTGAAATAGACTTACAGAAATGAACCAGAGATGAATATATTTAGTTGACATTGGGAATGTGATAACTAATTTGAGACTTGTTTTGCGTTCAGCTTTCACCATGATTTTAGATTCCAACATAATTCAAAATTCAGCCTTATGTCTATTTTCTTATATGTCAGGTTTGCATATGCATTTAACTCTTTTTGGGAAATTCTCACACAAACTTAAACTAATTTGAGATTATTACCTTTTTCAATTGGTATATCTCGAATTCAGTAACTGGAGAAAGAGTCCAGGGGCAGAAAATGTTAAAAAGAACATTCCTGGTTCAAAAATTTACTAGCACTAAGCAGCAAGAGAACCGTTGTTTCTAATAGCTGTGAAAAATGGGAATAACCCACAGCATTAAGAGCAAAAATGGAATAAACCCACTATGCACCATTAAAAAGAAGTTTTTTTCCTTTTCTTTTTCTTTTTCCTTTTTGAGGCTCCAAGAAGGGTTCCAGACACCAGGGGCGACTAAAGTGTGTTTTGTCAACATTATTAGGAAGAAGAGTTCCACGTATTGTGGGCAAAAATGTTCTAATTACCAAGACTTCTTTTTGAAGAGTATGATCAACTTTTTTTAGCTAATACAAAAGGGTTTTGATCTCAACTTCAAAGTATATGCCATTAGTGTCATTTCTCATCAACTCTCCAAATCTCTTAACTTTAATATGATAAAGAAATACTAAGCAGTTCAAGTCAAAACCGACCAATAAGAGCATCCTATCAGCCAAGATAAGAAGTATACATTCGAACTATCAAACAAACCTTGTTTGTTAAAGGCCTTTTAGGGGGCTTGTAACTTTTCTGGGAGAGTAGGAAAAGGATGACCACCAAAAGAAGAACTTCCACAAATAGATGGCCTTCAAAGAGGAGATCAGCGTAAACAGTTAAACAAACTATTATTGGGCAGAAGAGGACAAAGAAACTGTTAGCTTTTAAGGTTTAAGGGGTTACCGCCTATTTGCACTCCAAAGACAACAGCTCTAGCCGAAGGAGCATCTAAGGCCATAGTCACCCAATCTATAGTAGTATTTACTATACTCATAACAGCTGATGCCATTGCCCAGGATATCCTGATTTCTGGCCCCAAAGCAGCTTCAAACAGCAATCAAGGATTATGGTACTCACTTCTTGTAACACCAATGTCTTGACACACTCCACCGAATAGAAGTCCTAGAGACCAGGATCACGCATGTGGTTATGGTTGCATCTCAGTTAATACAATAGAAAAAATATACTATAATAAAAAAAATTATAAGCAGAAAAATAAGGAAAGTAGTTTGATGGAATATACATCAAATACTACATAGGAGGCCTGCGGCATATACATCACTTTGCATTTGAATAGAAGCAAAGTCACCTATGGTAGAGAACCACATCTCTTATCATCAAAGTGATCACCAAGAACTAGCAAATGTAGGCAACATGCTGTGCGGTTAAAATCAAATTTCAAACTGTTCCACTCCTTCTCCACATTCCATATTTCATCCCTTTATCATGAGCCAACATTAGTCAAATATAGAGAAGACATACATAGTTAAATGATTAATTATTCGTACTATACTCCACCTGTTCTTGTAGTTTCCTTAAAGCATTCCATCATGTTGTATGAGCCCTCCATAATTTCAAACTCTCTAGCTTTTTAATTCAATTCTTCCACTCTGTTTTTCTATTTGTGAGCCTTTTTCTTTTGCATGGCCAGCATTTTAATTTCACATCACTTGTAAGTGGGTCCACATCTTTTGTTTTTGTTTGGCTCACATTAGCTGCTTGTCAAGCTTTACATTGGTTTAGCGCCATCATGTTACATTTTTTTAGGGCCTTGAGATTGCCACATCTTGTTTTCTTCCTCAGACTCTTTTCCCTTTTTGGAAACAACTTTCAACATGTCTTCTCCTGAAAAGAGTAAATTTCAATACCACTATGTTTTCTTCTCTCCTTTCTTTTTACAATCATCATCATCAATACAAACTCCCCTTTTTCTTCTTCTTTTTTTTTTCCAACTTCTGTAGATCCATTTCAATGGACCATAGTCGTACTTGCATAAAGGGTACTTATCAATTATGGACTATGGAAAAGACCATACTGCAGGAAATCCTTCTCTCTTGGCCAAATTGACATTGCTTCCATTCCACTGTGGGGGCCATCTTGCAGCTTGCCAGATCGAGTGGCTAGCTGAGCTGCCACACAAATCTGATGCCCACCAAAGTGGCTGGCACCCAGATTAAAGCCTGGTGCTACAGATGCCACACATATATAATGCGCTAGACACTAGATGCAATTTTCGTTTAGAAGAAGATATTCTTTATATGGTTCCTTTTTTCTTTTTTCTTTTTCTTTCTTTAGCTAGTTTTCAGACTTGTTACCAAGCATATTTTTAAAAAAAAAATCAAAAATGCTTTTCTAATGGAAGTTTTTCATTTAGGAAACAAAAACTAGAAACATACTTCCACAAAGGACAACATCTAAATTTGTTCAAATAATTACTATGTTTAACTGTTTTTCAGATTTGAAAACCCAAAAAAAGTTTTGGGAAATTTTATGAACAATGTCACAAAGAGATCAAATCATATAACCTTGTTCTTGTTCTTGTTTTGACTTTAGTTCATAAAATTTCCGAAGACTTTGCCCCTTCAAAACTTCACTTTGACAGGAGCTCTTTAATTAGCCCACAGTAGTTGGGATTGGTGGTTTCCGAAAACCTCAACTATTGTACTCATGCAAATTCCATTATTTCTGATAGAAGACAATGTAACGGAAATCATTAAACATATACCAATGCAGTCAGGGAAATCCAAGTAGTTTGGAGTTGTTCAATATTTCTCACGCGTAAGAATTTTTACCGCCATGTCCATTAACCCTTACTCCCAAATCACATCAATAAGCACGCAATTCTCAATCCAAAATCCCCTTCACATGTCTATTTTGTGACTCAACCACAAACACATATGGCATATTGAAACATTCAAACCATTTGAACTGATCCAAAAACGTTACAGTTATGTATCATCCGCCTTACTCATCGAGGTAAAGAAGCAGTATTCGACTAACCATACTCAATAGATCCAGAGAGATGAGGTACCTGAATCGAACGAAAATGGAGTAGATGAGAAAATACAATATTGAGTCTGCGAATAGACGAAAGTCCGTTCCTCGAAATTGGAATATGAGAGATAATGAAAGCTCAGATGTAGTGCCTGATTGAACTCAGAGTTGACTGTGAGGTAATTACAGAAGACCTGAACACACAAAGTCGATAAATCGAAATTAATCGAATTTGGCCCAAGACTCAAGCAAAACTCGCAAATATTTCCAAAAAATCAGCTTGGAAACCATATAATTCAGAATAGAAATAGAAACTAAAATCTCTGAAACTGGGCGCTTCTCAACGCGAATATTGAAAAACAAAGATTGACCGCAATCCAAATTTAAAAATAAATAAATAAATAAAATGAAAATCTCAATGAAAAAAAAGAGAGAGAGAGAGAGAGAGAGAAGAAGAAGAAAAGGAAGGAATCCACAAGGATGGAGCTAGAGAGAGAGTTCGTGAGATGTCAATTCTTACATGATCCGCGTGTGGAGAGAGATCTAGATTCGCAGGCAGACGAAGGGACACTTATGCATAAATGAATAGAGAGATTTGGAGAGAAAGGAAGCAAGGAAGACTTTGCGTGGAATTGAAGGGCCAGAGGGATGGACACGAGGAGTGGGAAATCAGGGGAGACGATGGACTGTTGTGGACGACCGAGGAACCGTTCCCACCTCCTTTCATCTCTTTTCTTATGATTTATAATAAGCTCCTTCTAAACATATTTTTTAAGTGATTTTATAAAATCGTTGGAATACCATGAATGAACTTGGCAAAGCGTGAAAAGGTATTATTTCTTATTTATAAAAATATATATAACGAATAGATATCAGCAAATTTTGCTGTTTTTAAACATTAATTAGTTTACTCTTATAACACACGCTTGTGTATTATTGGAAGATAACTTGTATAAGAGTTTGCAATTTCACCCGCAAGAGTTCCTTCTATTTCTATAGATCAACTTAATAAAATAAGTAATTGAATTTCTTTGGCCAAATCATTTTTAAAAATTAAATTAAGTCATAGTAGTCCTATAAATATGACTAAGGTAGCCTATAAATGAGCTTTTAAATTATACATTTTAAGATGTGTAGAACCTAATAATTAAATATTGGATTATTTAAAGAACATTACAAAGCCAAAATTGAATTGGTTTTGAAATTTTTATTTTTTTTCATTCAAAGGGCTAAATCTAAACGACTATTCTCTTGCCCGTAGTTTCGCACGCCTGTTCTGCTACTGCGCGACTTGTCCACACGGTCCTGCGTTGTCTCAGCAAATGTACAAAGTGGAGCTGCCCGATGATTTGCTGACCCGCTTCTTCCCTTTCGGGTGAGATTGACCCAGGTGTTTCGGTTCGAGGGTTATAAAATGTGACCAGTTCAGGTTCAAGGTAAGGGTGATCGTCGGGTCCCGGACTTCTGCAGTACCCTTTCCCGTCCTGTCATACGGCAAAACATGAAATTTAGCTAATAAATGTGTTGGTCGATGTTAGGAATTATGTTGTCCCATGCTGAAATAGATAGCTTATTTTATGGCCTTATTAATGGTTAAGGATATATCACCTTTGAACACGTATTTTAAAAATAAATTTTATTTTTTACATGATATCAAAGTCAAGTTAAAAAAGTCAAAAGGAACTGATAGATAATCGGCTTAATTAAGTGTTTTGACCTAAGAAAACGGGCCTAGACTATAAAATAGTGGGCCTCACACAACCCATGGCCCGGCAACATTAATAAGGACGCTCAAACAAAACAACTAGCTCACTTCATAATACAAATAAAAGTATTAAAATAAGGATCGTTGTGGGGTATGTAACATAAATGTCATTGTGGTGCCTAACTGGCGCTTAAACGTCACATCGTGGTGGATTTGGACTTATTGGGGGCTCAAGATAGTAACAACATTTAAATAAAATGATTTTTCATTAACCTTAAGCTCTAAAGCTTTTAGCATAATGATCTTGAATCACGACAAAAGAATCTTAAAAGCTTTGGTTTGTATCGATTTTCAGCTGAGTATTCTGAACTTGTTCAGTGTTAGATAAGAGACAGTGTGTAAATAATGTTGTTGCTATCTATTGATCTAATAGGAGAGAAGTCTTCCTAAAAGCCACGCCCAACGTCCTTTGGCCGCGTTTTTCAAATAAGGATTCATCTTTTCGGCTTTGAGGGACCATTACGGGTTTGAAAGCGAGGATTGGTAAGTTAGCTTTTGCAGAAGAGGAAGGAAGCTTGGGTTCTCGAAGGCTCGACAAATTTGGTTACCCATTTTGTGGGTTCCTTTCAACAAATCAACATTGTTAATATCTTAGGATCCTCACTTGGAAGCAACATAGAAGAGACGGGCTTTACTTTCACCTAGAAATATGGCAGAACCATGCATGATAGAATTTCTTGATACGCACTCAAACTTGGGTCAAATAGAAGAGGATCTTGAGTAAAATCCATTGAAAAGTTTGGCACTTAAACAACATCATGCCTTAGTTGAAAAGATTCTCCAAACTTAAATATTCTTGGATATCTCATGGGTTCAAGATGTGCTTCCTGAAAAATAAATTGCTCAACTTCTTCTTGTTTTGCATAAAAAGTATGGACAAAATTTAAGTGTCTTTCTAGAGTTGAAGGAAGCTAAGGTCCCAACATTGTAATATCAAATTAAGAGCACGACCATTGAAACATAGCATGATAGTCATTTGGCGGAAGATATTATGGAACCATTTCATCTAAAGTGACATCATCATTTATTGTAGCACCTAATCCACTTTTTCCTTGAAAAGTAATTAAAATACTAGAAAAAGAACATGAATATGTATCTTTAGAACTACCATTATTTTCAACATACTTCTTCAATCTCAACATGTTTTGGGATATCTTCATCTAAGTTTAACCATGAAAATGTTGTAGCTTCCTCATAGTTAAAGCCATTTGAGAACTGGTCATTAGCTAAATCAATAGCTTATGCTGAACATAATGAAAAATCAATATCCATCTTTGGTGCAAAATATGTTATTCTTATATTAGGATCCCCACTCGGAAACAACATAGGAGAAACATGTTGTACTTTCGACTGGAAAGATGGTAGAATTGTGCATAGTAGAATTACTTGATAGGCACCTAAACTTGGATCAAATAGAAAAGGATCTTATGTAAAGTCCATTGGAAATTTTGGCTCTTGAACAACATCATGCCTTAATTGAGAAGATTCTCCAACTTTAAATATTCCTGGATATCCCATGGGTTCAAGATGTTGTTCTTGAAGAATAGATTGCCTAGTTTCCTCTTATTTTATATAAAAGGTTTGGACAACATTTAGATTACTATTTGGAGGTGAAGGAAGCCAAGGTCCTCACGTTGTAACATCAAATGGTGAGCATGACCATTGAAACATAGCATGATAGCCATTTGGCAAGAAATAGTTGTTAAACCATCTCATTTAAAGTAAAGTCATCATTTGTTGTAACACATAATCTATTTTCTCATTTTAAAATAGCTTAAATACTAGAGGAAGAAGATGAAAACATATCTTTAGAAATACCATTATTTTCAACATCTATCCCATCCTAAAAATCTGTAATGTCCTACAATGCCTCTACACTTCCTTTTGCCCTAAACCCCAAGTCATTCTCCTATTAGAATTATTTAAATTATGCACTAGAATCTAATTCCACTACATCATATTCTTTTTTTTGGTAATTTTTGCTATTGAAGGATCAAGGCTTCAAAAGATTTCATCACAATTGTTTAAGAAAATTAAATTGAATGATCTTTGATTGAGTGGATAAAGACAAAAAGATATCAGAAAATGATAAATGATCGCAATGATGTTCTTGATACTTTGTGTGGTAGTTTGAATGACTTGGTGTGATGTGTTACATAAGGACATGGCACAAACTTTGAAAAGGATGATTGGTTTTTGGTTAACTAGTTGATTTTCATTGCACTTGTGGTTTCTAATGTATAGATTCTTGGTTTGTGTTCATAGTTCAACTATGTTTTGCAATTTTGAAGAATTGTTGATGATCCTAAATGTTAAATCATAAGTTCAACTTTTTTCTTTTTAATTTTGTTATGGTGGTGATTTAAAGGAGAATATTCATGTTAGGTTTTTGAACACTTTAATTGAAATTTGTCTTTGTTTATATTTTTCATTAATGACTTCAACTAAATAACCAACAAACAAGATGATGAGGAATGAAGAGATGAAACATTTGTTTCTCTTTTTGATTTAATAACATATCTAACTTAACTTTGGAACCTATTTGAGAAGAGGTAACACATAAATGTTAATACCATAATCGAACACCTTGATAGATATGGATCTTAGTATAAAGAACATATGGCACAATTTACTTATTAATTCTAATATACTTTCTAATGTCTATAACGATTCTACTCTTACTAGCTAAATAATTTCGACTAAAATTGTCATCCAATAAGTGCATAACTAGAAGCATCATAATAATATGGCTTTTGGCTCGTTTGGCCTAGACATTTCATTTAAGGAATAACTTTTTGAATCCACTAATATAATAGGGTTAACAAGATAATATATTTTAAATGATGCCGGCAACCAATGTTGTAGTTGGGATAATGTAAAATATTTTATGTAATAACACTAACCCTATGAAATAATTTCCAATAAAGTAGCCATTAATTTTAATGGTTGGTGCATCTTAGCACATAAGGGAGTCATTTCTTGCTAATATTGAGACTAGGCAATTCAATGAAGGATTTGTTTCCCTATTTTTAAGAAGTCTACACTAATAATAAAGCTTCTACAAGAATTTCTACCTAGCAACCATGAAAACTCCCTTTCCGATTTATCAAGAATAAGCCCACTTTGCTACGCCCTTCATCGCCAATGATTGTTTGAATTGTTCTTGAATTTCAGATAGACCGTTAATTGCATAGAATTTTAGTTGAAAAATTTGGTCTCACGTCGCCTGAGTAAGTTGAAGAGTTCAAAGGGACAGTGATTAGATGCTTTCATGATGTCCCAGGAAGTAGCAATTGCACTCACTCATAAATACAACATCAATCCGTAGAACATACTTTTTGTACGCCATGATGAACCAGTCTATCCAAGGAAAATCTGAGCCGCGGAGGTTTGATATCGTTGCTATAGTGCATCCATCAGCTAGATATTAGTCGTAGGTTGTGATCAGTTTGATTATCTGCGATAGTCGATTCCGAACCTCTAAATCATGGCACGAGATAGAATAGTAACCAAAATTAGATGAATAATATTGGTCACTTATCGAAAATCTGATCAATGATTGGAAAGTTCCTTTTGAGAAAGATAAGGAAATAGAAGCAAGAGAGGCGGCGCATGGCCATCAAACGTTGTCAGTTGTCCAACTTTGTTCTGCTGTCGCCATAGCCTTCCTTTGTTGAATTTTCTCCTTTCTTTTTTTTGCTTTTACCCTGAGCGCCTCATTTGTTAAATTCTCAAATGACCACATCAACCCAACCAACACAGCATAACATTCACATCGGCAAGAGTTGTAGTGGTTGAGCCTTTGGGTGAGGGAGGGAGAGACAGAACAACCAACAAGAAAATAAAGTTATAGAGATTGAGGGAGACATTATCCTTTTTCCCCACCACCATGATTCATATAACACGTGTTTTGAAAGAAAGAAAGAAAGAAAGAAAGAAAGAAAAGGTGGTGTTACTAGCTATGGGCCAGGCTATCTACGTTGCTAGTTGCACACCTACTTTTATAAAGCTTTTCTTCTTTTTGCTCCATGATCATCTCTCTGCATTTTGTAGTTGTCTATTGTACCTTTTGGAGCTTGTTCTCTGGTACCTCATGCTTACCCCCAAGAACTCTTTCGTTTGCCGTTGTTTTTCTTGCTCTCGTTTCCGGGATGGCAAATGGGGATACCGGGTTGAGGGTCGGGAGGGATAGCTGGGATCTGGAAGCTAATTTTAGCAGCATTATTAGTAATGCAGATTGTTTCGTGAAACCAGAATCTATCCTCCACGATTAGGTGAATGCAATATTGTTTCCTGAATGAAAATGTTGACCTTTTTTCTAGGGTGCTTTCTGGCATTTTCTGTGAGTACAAAACTAATGAAGTTAGGTTTCCTTTAGTTGTTTTCATATGATTTTGTGTTTATTCACTGGGTGACACTTGCAGATTCTGTAACCAGACATGTCTGCCTCATATATTTTGGTCGTGACTGTCTGGTGGGTTACGGGGAAAGTAGAGGAAAAGAAAAAGTGGCATTATAAATGCAAAAGCTTGATCTGTCTGTTGTCTTCTTAATGCTAGTCTTGATCCAACCTGCAGGTTTGGGTTCTGGAGATTGGTGTCGGAAGATGGTGGGCTTGAAGAAAGCAAAAGGCGGCAGTTCAAAACGACCGAAGGTATGCATGCAGCATTTTTATTACAATTATAATAATACCCAGTTTGGTTGAAACCAAGCCAGATATTAGCTTCATTCAAATGTATCTGTTTTGTCATACCCCGTCTTTGAAAACAACAGATACCTTCAGAAATCAGGTCAATAGTGCGTTATAAAATGAAACTTTTTGAAACAAGATGGGCCACGGGATGTACAATATTTTCAGCATCAAGAAATCAGACTACCCCCAGATTGAACAAAATACTGATCCCTTATTGCTCGGCTGCCCTACTTGTATGGCATGATACTGACCCTTGGCCTGCTTTCTCAACAACCCTCCCTACCATTGTGACGCAGGCCAATGAACCCCAGCATGAAAACAGATCGATAGTCAGCTCTGTTAATTCTCTTCCGCCATTGTTTGACAATAATTTTTTAAGCTATTCTTCGTAGAAGGTAACCTTATTCTCTGTTCACTCCAAAGACCGTATAAAGTCACAGTCGGCTCTCGTTTTTTTTTTTTTTTTTTTTTTTTCTTTTCCCTCTGCGTAAGTTAACCAAGTCACGTAATGGTGGGTTTGGCCCTTTCTTGTAAATTGCTGCTGTGGGGTGCCACAGGTTGGCTTCTGTATTCATACCCCTTTCCGTCAGTTATGGCGATAATGGTGGTAGGTTCAAACCTGACTAATCAACGTAACATTTTTCTTGAAGAATCGCCTCCGTTTTACACGTTCCATAAGATAGATGGGGAGAATGTTGACGCCCATAACATTTCGTATTTTAAACGTATAATCATATTGCATTTGTATCTACTGATTATATATATATATCAAAATATGAGCAACAAAAAAAGAATGTAATTTTCAAATCTTTTTCTAGTTGATTCCATTGTTTAATTAAACTTGAATTAAAACTGAGTGGGTCCCAATAAAGAATTGAATATATAATCATTAAATATTAAAAAAACTGAAGCTCATGAACGCTGATCAGAAGTTATACGTGAAAGGAAGACTCAAAAGCTGAAAGTTTGAGTTCTACCTTTTCAAATTATTTTTATCAAATATGGTTTGTGACCTAATGTTTCAACGCATTTGGTAAGGTGTTGCATGCTGATTGCAAAGTCTACCCTGGAAAATATCCAAATCTAAGAAGAAAAGTATCAAATTATTATCTCGAGTTCTAGATTACTGAAAGAAGAGATATCAAACCTTTATTTTAGGGAACCCACTAATCTATCAGAATTCAACGTTTGTTTATAATTGTTTTTTAAAAATTTATGATTAAAGTCGCATTTTTTTATGAGTTTAAAAGGTTTTACTGAAAATAAATAGAATAATCAATAAAAACGGCAGGTAACATATAAGGAAGGTAATTGCAAACTTGGAACCGCAACTGAATATTTCCGTCTGAAAATCTTCGATTATGGATTACTTTTATCGTTTTGTTAGATGAATTAAAAATCCCTTGAGAAGTTAATCAACGGGTTAAGTTTTAAACCCAGTTTGTTATTTGTTCGGCCAACCTTGAACACTGTGGTTTCTCTAACAGAATCGTCCATCAATTTTGGACCTGGTTTGATAATTCAAACTACAAAACCAGATGTCAAATTTGTCTAGTGTTGGTATAACGGCATAACCCCGCGTTAGGAAAGATTTTTCAACTCAAATTAGTCTAAACCAAACAATTTTTTCATAACGAACTCCTGAATTTGTCAAAAGTTCGGCAGATGAAGAAGTTTCGGTTAACTACGTCTCCCTATGACCAAATGGTAACGTCCCTGGAACATCAAATAGTCCTGCTTGGATGTTTCAAAGACTGGACCTGACGTTGAGAATTCCAGCCAAGAGAGCAGGTTAGCGTTTCTTTCCGTTGAATGCATAAAAAATGTAGTTAAAAAGTCAATAAGGATCAGCTATCAAGGATGTGAACAGTCCCTTTCTCTGGAGTTATTTAAACGACAGCCATTTCCATCTGTTTCTGTGACTCTTTCCCAAAAAGCATTGTTCGAGTTCTTTATAGAACAGTCTTTTTGTTTTCCATTTTCGTGAAATTGATTTCAGGTCTCCATGGAGAAGGAAAACTGCAGTAGGCACTGGGTTTTGCTTGTTGGGTGCTTGGGGTTGAATTTGCTGGTGTACTTCTTCCTTGTTGATTGTTCTGAGAAGACCCCACTTAGGTTCTTCCTCATCTTTTGCTCCCTCTAGTTCCTAAACCTTGCTTCGCCAATAAGAACATCATTCAGAGCATATAGAGAGAGATTGAGAGAGAGGAGGTCTGAAGGAGTCCTCATTACTTTCTGAGTCTGCGTTACTTTCGCAGTATGCAGATTTCTAAAAGCTTTAGAGACCGAGTAGAGGGGGATAGAGCGGATCCTTCTTTATCATATAGCTTGTTTTCTGTTCTCGGTTCTTTGCTTTAAAAATATTTCCTTTCTTGTGTGTGATCATTCATAGCCCTTTTCGGGGGCGTTCATTGTTCTCATTAGTTCCTTACAGTGCAATAAGATGTAGACATACCTTTTCTTATCAAAATGATAAAGTCAGAAACATTTTATTTGAAAACGCTTTAGGACTTTATAATATAGCATCGCTTGCTCCACACAACAGCATTGTTTTTCGTAGGTGCATCACGAATTAGGTGGAAGAAAGTTGGTATTCGGCCTTTTCTGCATGTACCTTTGAATTTTGCTTTTAGGGTGCCTAAAACGTGATATCGCATGATGCTTTAACCAAGTTCCAATGTAACCAGGGTGCTGATTTGGAGAAGGGGTTATCAATAAACAACTAAGTCAACAATTTTTTGAGTTCTATAAGTCTATGTTGACTGGATTTCCACGGTTACCCCAAGGCACAAGCCAGAAGGGGTCTTTTTTCTCTCTTCTAGAGCTTTCGTTCCCTGTCCACACCGCCATTCATGGCACATGACTGGCAGGAAAAAAAAGAAAGAGAAATTGCCCCTCGATAGAATTTTCTCTATTGGTCCCCTCTCTTCATCTTTTTCAAACATCCTTCTCACGTTCACTCTCTCTCTCTCTCTCTCTCGCATGCTTGCGTGATCTACAATGCATACCAGTACTCAAACATGTTCATCGTATTTACACTGCGGTAGATCTTTTTGACAGTTTGTTTATTGTCATGATCCCTAACCGTTGTTTATCTATGATGCAGGAGAGTTCTATTGAACGTCAACGACCAGCAATCTAGTGACGTGAAGCTGCAGACCAGCCATCAGCAGGTATATGGGTTGGCTCTCCTTTTTTTTTTACAAAAGAAAATTAAAAGACTTTTTTCTGGTCTAATTATTCTTCATGTCTATTTCTTACTAAATTTTTTCCTTAATAGTGATCCTTTCTAAAGATTACATAACATTGCTTTCAGGTGGTGGTTGATAATGGCATCGTGCAAGTCACACTATCACGACCGCGTGGTGATGTCTTGGGTATAAAGTACAAGGGTATCAATAATTTACTTGAAGATCATAATGAAGGAGATGACAGAGGGTATGTGCTTTCAGTTGCCTCTAAAGTGATCATTTTCGACGCCATTTGCCTGGTTACTTAGTACTCTTTTGTTCTCTTTTGGCAAATGGAACACTATAGATATTGGGACGTGGTTTGGAATGACGCAGATGGTCGTGAAGGTATCGTTGAGAGGTACGTAAATACTCTCCCTTTCCAAAACCTGCATGATTTTTTTTTTCTCTCCTCCCAAACTAAACTTCGTACGTGAAATGTTTTCAGGGTAGGTGGAACAAAATTTGCGATTATAACAGAGAACAAGGACCAAGTAGAGCTTTCATTTAGCAATACATGGAATGTTTCGTCCCAGGGAAAAGGAAGTGTTCCCTTAAACATAGACAGAAGGTACACGTTCAAGTCCGTTGCTTTGTCGATTTCGGAGGAGATAATTCTGATTTAGAAGTAAATCTTTATGTATGTTTTGATTTTGTAGGTACATATTGCAGCGTGGAAGTTCGGGGTATTATACATACGCAATATTTGAGCGTCTTGCAGGATGGCCGAAGGTGGATTTGGGTCAAATCAGGACTGTTTACAAGCTGGAAAAGGACAAGTAAATGACGAATGTTCATTGCTTCTTTTTTTTCTCTTTAATTTCAATCGGGAAAGCTTCTGTTGTTGACCTGGATCTTGAAACCAATGCTCAGATTTCAATACATGGCACTGTCGGATGATAAGCAGAGGATCATGCCAACGCAGAAGGACCGCGAAAACAGCAAGGCCCTTGCCTACCCGGAGGCTGTTCTCTTGACCAATGCAACCAATCCTGAACTAAGAGGAGAGGTACCCTCTAAATCCATTTCAACGTTAGATGTTCTTCTCTTTCTGTTTATGGAGCAGTTAGGTGATGATATTTTCTAACACGCAAACACGATTTTCCCAGTAAAATTCTACCGCTGATTGATTTTGTGGAACGCAGGTGGACGACAAGTACCAGTACTCGCTGGAGGTCAAAGACAACAAAGTTCATGGGTGGGTTTCCCTTGACCCTCCTGTTGGATTCTGGATCATAACACCAAGTGATGAGTTTCGATCAGCCGGGCCCATCAAGCAGGAACTCACCTCTCATGTTGGCCCCACTGCCCTCTGCGTAAGGACTTGTCCCACCTCCTAGAAAATTAAGCCAAAGTTTCGTAAGATCATGATTAGAGATGACAAAACTGCAGTCATTACCAAAACGTAGAAAATTCATGGTGTTTATTTTCAGACAATGGAATCATAATCATTCTAATTTGATCATCCATGTTCAGATGTTCATGAGCACTCACTATTCTGGAAAGGACCTGGAGATGAAATTTGAAGAAGAAGAGTCGTGGAAAAAAGTTTTCGGTCCCATATTTGTGTACCTTAACTCGGTCTCTAGCAAAGACGATTCCCAAAAGCTTTGGACAGATGCCAAGGAGAGGGTATGGTTGAGTTGAAGGATTTTTTTTCTTCCCCTTTAATCTAAATTAGGAAGTAAACTTACAGTTGATTTTTACCAGATGTCGATTGAGGTTGGTAGCTGGCCATATAACTTCACCCAATCAAATGATCTACCTTCTGCGGATCAACGAGGAACAGTTGTTGGTCGATTGCTAATCCGAGACCAGTATGTGTTTTCGCCCTCTGGATGATTCTTTTTTTTTTTTTTTTCATATGTTAAAACAACACATCTTAAGCAGATGATGATTTCGCTTGTCTTGCTTTATAAGGTACATCAGTAACAGATTAGTTTATGCAAATTCTGCTTATGTTGGTCTGGCAAATCCTGGAAAGGCGGGTTCATGGCAAAGAGAAAGCAAGGTACTTTTTCATACACAAGAACATGTTCAATTGAATGTAAGTTGGTCGGCACTGATTAAATACTAATTCTGTCTCTTTAATCTTCTTTCAGGGTTATCAATTCTGGACCCAAGCCGACAGGGAGGGGTATTTCGTGATAAAAAACGTCCGACCTGGTGACTATAACTTGTATGCATGGATCCCTGGCGTAATTGGAGATTACAAAAATGAGACCACAATTACTGTCAAAGCAGGTAAGCATGTAAACATGCTTATGTCAGTTCGAACAATGTGATTAATTAGTAGTTTTTCATGGAACAATGCGACTGAAAGATGTATTCACCTCCCATGCAGGTGGGGAAATCAAAATGGGTTCCCTTGTTTATGAACCTCCGAGATATGGTCCTACCCTATGGGAAATCGGCGTCCCTGACCGCTCCGCCGCGGAGTTTTATGTACCAGACCCTTATCCGACGCTTATCAATCGACTGTACCACAACCACTCAGAAAAGTTAGTCGCAGAAACAATCACAAATTGATGTTCTTGACAATCTTAATTAGGCTCCGCTGCACAGTTTTTGACAATTTTTATCAACAGGTTCAGGCAATACGGCCTGTGGGATCGATATACAGATTTATATCCTGACCAGGACCTCATCTACACCGTCAACGTTAGCGATTATCGGAAAGATTGGTTCTTCGCTCATGTTACCAGGAATATAAATGATACAACCTACGAAGCAACAACATGGCAGATCAAATTTCAACTTGACAGTGTGAAGGACAATGTAAATTACACCCTCCGGTTGGCCCTGGCATCAGCCAATGGAGCCGAAGTACAGGTAGATAACGACTATTTTGTTTCCTCTAAGGTTCGCTTTCTCTTTTGTTAATGCGTTGCTTATCAAGTTACATGTTTGGATTGTAAGGTCCGATTCAACGACGCAAGTGCCGCACCTGCTCACTTTTCAACAGGGCTCATCGGAAGGGACAACGCCATTGCAAGGCATGGAATCCACGGATTGTATTGGTTGTACAACGTTGATGTACGAAGCAATCTTCTCCGGCAAGGTGAAAACACAGTCTATCTGAGACAGTCGAGGGGCGACAGCACATTCCAAGGAGTCATGTATGACTACCTTCGTCTAGAAGGGCCTCCCGAAGCCTGATCATATACAAGATTCTAGATCTTAGTTCCCCTCTCGGAAACACAGTATATTTATCCTGTACAATTGTTTGTAGCTGTAGAATAATATTGTTTCCTTCATTCAAAGGCAGCCTTAGATTTTTTAGTTCAAATACGAAATAAAATTTAGCTTTCAAGTACTTATTTCTTTACCTCTTGTAACCCTATCATAATCAAGTTGTAGCACAACATTGCTAAATTTAAAATTTATTTATTTATTTATTTATTTTACGCACACACCCGAAAATGGGAGGGGAGGGGACTCGAACCCAGTCGAGATTTGGCTAAAAAACACCACTAAGCCAGAGTCTCCCAAATTTAAAATTGATGAAAGTCCTCGTGATAAAATAAAAATTAATTGTATCTTGAAGTATAATGAAAATAATAATAAGAGAGATTATATAAAGTAAATATTTTGAGTTTAAATTTCCTTGATAGCAAGCCGCTCCTCTCCAATTTAAGCCATTACTAAAACTTTAAAGAATTATAGGTTATCAAAAATAAAAAATAAAAAATAAAAATCAGTCTTGAAACATGTGAACTTAAATTTCATAAAATTAAAGATTAATATTTTAACAATATTTAATTTTGTGTTTGTCCTACAAAATCGTGAAAGTTATCACATAGATAATAAATAAAGAAAAAAAGTTTGAAAGAATTGTATAAAAAATTTAAAAGATAACATATTAAGATCTTCTTGAATCCACTCCAATTTGATATCACTTTTCATGCTATTAATGTTTGCTAATGACCAATTAAAATATCTTTTTTTTTTGGAATTGAAATATCTGAAATATCTAATTATGAACGATTTCGGGTTTTTCGTTTTTTGAACAAACATCATAAGTTTCACATGTTTTTTTATTTTAATTCTTAATCTTCTAAGAGGCACCTGTAGGCAGCGGCGGTTAGGATATTAAAGAAGTTAGAGTTTTTATATAAATCTATCACGAATGTGATTTAACTTTTCTTCAGTAAATACATCATTTAAGATACAACGAATCTTTGTTGGACTTCCCACAAGAAGACATTGGGAAGTTAAGCGGCATCCGCTGCTGGAGTCTCACTAGGAAACAAATACTTCTGGCTTGTAAAGAAGTAGGTGTTGTTTGGCCGTGTGCTTCTCGTGCGAATACAAATTCACTTTCTCTGTACTCCCACTTTTGTTAGAAAACAAACCCGTGAATCTAAACTCACGAAATCTCTCATGATATCACCGCATACACAAAGAGAATATTAGTCAAGTAAAGAACACACAGAAATTACGAGGTTCGGGATAATCCCTACGTCCCCGGCCTAAGGAGCAATTCTTCACTATGATGAGGAAGGCTTACAATACTTACAGAAAACCTCTGTTTTCTCTCAATCTTTCACAACCTCATACCTAAGTTTCCCTGTAAGATTTCCTTTTATACAAGTACCAAGGAAACCCAAATAAAATAGGACTAGGAGACCTAAATAGAATAAGACTAGGAAACCCTTATAAACTACCCACAATACAAATATAATAGTTACATAATTACCATTACTAATTTACTCCAAACTTAACCACTTTTTGATAGGTTTTTTCGTTGCTGCCTCGGGACCTATGCGCTTTCTTGGTTTGTCAAAAAGCCAGCTTTGGTTTATTTTCTTTGTTTTATCTTCCTCTTTTTATGGTCGGTTCGGTCTTTGGTAAATTGGGTTTCCTCGAACTCGTCGAGCCGTGAAGGTTTGGGATCACGGCTACCGATTTCTTGAACTTGTAAGTGATCAAATTCGTGGGTTTAATGTTTTAGTAGGGAATCTGGGTCTTTTAGTTTTGTTAACTTTTACTAGCTTGCAGTGGCTTCAAAGCGTTTTGCCACGTTGATCACCTCAACTTGAAGGTCTACTTACTGTAATATTTTGGTAGTTTATAATGTCTTCATTCAATTGAGGTATTGTGGTGGTTTATGTCGTCTCTGTGGTACTTGTGATTGTTGATCATTAGAGTTTGGGTAGCTTTGCATCATGTTTTCTTCTCTCCTATCCCGTGTTTGGTCCGTGTAAAAGGCGAGAGGCGGTGGAGAAAAATGATTTAAGAGTCATGTTCCATGTTCTTTTGGTTTCTCTGTATTTAATGATGTTAGGTTTTTTCTTCTTCTTCTTATTATATGGTAGCCCAGATTGCTGTTAAATTCTGATAATTGACCAGATTTCCAGTTCAAAGAACTTCAGTCTAACAACCAAACATAAGTTCATTGTGGGTTAAGAAAGGTTTGGAGCTCCTTTTTAATGTACTTGACACCTTTCTAATTTGGTGATAAAGAAAACTCAGGTTTCGTGAAAGCAATCTCTGTCCGAATCATTCTGGCAGTATCATGGATACTCAGGGTGTTAAGAATTGGACTGTGGTGATTGTTTAATGTCTGTTTGTTCGCGTAATATAGTATAGCACTGGGCTGTTTGAAAGCTCCTGCAAGTGAAGAACTTTCACACTGAGATATTGCGAGAACTAGATCGATTTGTAGCCCAATCTGAGTGTTTAGTCACACTTTGGTCTTAGTACTTGATATGAATTCTTTATTGTTATGGAGAGATTTGATCCACAACCATTTAATTACGAAAATAATGCAGCCAAAGTTTGATTATGTGCACATTTTGTAGTCTTAGGTTTAGTCCCAACATGATTAATACTTCCTCACGTGCTTCACATATGGACCTTACTGAACGAGGAATTGTGATTTTTCCTTTTGTTGTAAGGATTGTATCAACATAATCATGCTTTCTTAAGGATGCCTAAGCGTTTTGGTCAAATGATTGTCATAATCGATGTCTTTGCATAGCAGTTGGCCTGCTAATGTCTATGTCGGATGTGATTTTTAGACTTATTTTCAGTTGCCAATCCATGTGCAACTTCGTTTTCCTTATTGAAAAGATAAGTAGATGTTACATTCAATTGGTTAGATGATATCTGGCTTATGTTTTTTATTTTCCCTTTTTCTTAGCTTATGGTCCACTGCTCTAAAATCTGGCTTATGTGTTTCTTGTTCTGATTGGGTACTTATTGATCTGAACAGCCGCAGTACAGCCCTCTTAGTGGAAGGTGGAGCAGTTACAACTTTGGTCTGCATAAAAGGCAGATTCTAGTTCAGGCTTGTGTTCAATATGGATAACGAATCTGAAAGCAACACTTGGATCGGGAACATTTTCCAGAAGTTTGAAGCCATATCCTTGGAGGTGGATGAGACCATCTTCTGGGAAATTTTTTATATTTGCTCCTTAAACTTTATTAATTCCCCTGCATTTGGTGTGTTGGTTGATCTTTTGCATTCTACTGAATGAAAACAGTCTCTTCGTCATATTTCTTGAGCACCTAAACCTTCACAACCTCCGTGTATTATTCTATAGAAATATGTAATAATCAGCTGTGACTCTTGGGTTATGAAATTCGGGGTCCTAGTTTGCTTGTGTCTCAGTGGTTAACATGTTGTCTATGAGTACTGGGCTATTGAATTTTTCGAAATGTAATCATGATAAACAATTCTAGAGAGCTCATTTGTAACACCCAAAAATTTTAGTGATCTTTCTGGTGGTTAGTGATATTATAATTTGAATGTGTGTCTGCTTGCATAGTTTCTGTCTTTTACATTCTTGCAGCGTCTTTAACTTAGCATTTCTTACATGAGTGTGCTCCCGCTGTTGTTCTCACTCTGTTACTCGATTACATTTCTGACAGGACACATTTAAAAATGTTGAAGGTCAGTTACAGACGGTGGGTGACAGTGTTATCCAATTCTTCTCAGAACTTGGGCAAGACGTGCTTCTTCCATCTTCAGTGGATATAGAGAGTGAACAGGATTGTCACTTAGGTGCGGGAGGAAACACCAAGGCCACAGACTATCAAAACTCAACTGTTGATATTGATTCAGAGCACATTAAAGAGAAACCTTGCAGAGTAGGTCAATTGCTAGACTCATCTTCTGTTGAATCTAGTAAAAGCATGGGTATTGGTTTGTCCTTGGAAAAAAATGGGGACATTGGTATGACTGTAAAGCCAGAAGGTGGTTTCGAAGAAGTTCCTCATAAGGAGGAGCAAGTGCAGAGTGAGATTTCAGATATAGTCCCCCCTGGAGACAGAGACCCAATGGAGGTGCTGTTATCCCCTCACCTCCAGGCTGATAAGGATATGTCGATAGATTGCAGAGCCAAGATTCTACTACCATCCCCAGATGATGTTGAAGGGTCTAACACTTTTCTGAAAGTTGCGGAAGCGATAGATGCTTGTGCTTGTGAATCTGGTGACATATCTTCCTCTGACACTGTTAGTTTGGTTGGATCCTGTGAGAATCAAGTTACGGATGCTGAACTTAGTTGTGATGATACCTCAGCATGGTCAATTGGTAAGTTTTTTAATCATCATAATTGCTCTCTTTCTTTGTGTGCGGGTTGGAGGTCACTTTGTCTTCCTATTAGTAATGCCCTCTACTAATGTTTCTGTGGTTCTCTTTTGTCATTTTGCACTGAGATTGATATTTCAATAGTTTGTTGTTCAGAATTGGGAATTCATTTCGTAGATTCTAGTATTATATTCATATTGATTAAGGATATAGAGTAATTTAACTCTTTCTTTGTAGTTCAAAAAAGTAAAGCTTGAGTGAACGCAAGATGTTTACTTGAAGAATTTGGATATGTCAAAAAAAAATTAAAAATATCTTTGTTAATAATTGGTTAGTAAGGAATATCTAAAGTACCTACAAACTCAGTTAATAAAGTACAGAGAAAAAAAGAAAAAAAGAAAAAATCAATGTTGTGGAAACAAACATTGTGCAAGTTTCAAGGAAATACATTCAAGGATAAATTAAATTATTCATGTTTGTCCAAAATATCATGCTCGTTAGAAGGCCCAAAGCTCAATCCAAAAGCTAGCTCTAGGATTAAAGGATCCTCTTTTAATCTTTGCCTTAGGGATCTTATTTTCTAATATAGAACGTTTGTCTTTCATGTACACTTTCACATACTAAGTGTTATTAGGTTCAAGGTTATAATAGATTTAACTTAGGATCTAATGGCAAGTTAGAAGGCCCAAAGCCCAACCAAAAGCTAGTTTCAAGGTTGGAGGGTCCTCTTGTAATTAGTCCCACATTATGCTCATATTCCCCAAAATAGAAAGTCCAATATTTTAGGATTGTCTATTCATACAAAGCATTGTAATCAATTCACAATAAACTCAATCTTCAAAAGTTGTATTGTCAAAGGTTTTTTTCCTGAGTTGGATGATGCTTTGACACTTTAAATATCGAATTGGTTTTGGAAGTCCAAATTTTATTTAAAATTTCAGAGGGTCTGTATTCAAAGTTTTGACAAGCTTTTTAGTGCATATCCACCACACATATATTAATATTATGACATTCAAAATCCATCATGGTCTAGGTGAATCCTTCCTTTTTTTTTTTTTCCTTGTCTCTTTCTTTTTTTTTTGGCCTTCTTGGCCTTCCCTTCATACAGAACGTCTTAACAGTTGACTTTGTAATACAGGACCTTGAATAAAATTTTGTGCCTTTCAAGGAGAGCAAGTTTTCACTTACCGAAGTTACACTTTTTCCATTGTTGCAATTAACTGCTCACTGTTAACCAATTAAGTATTGATATAACCAGCATCAGTATCTGTATTGTTGCATTATATCAGAGAGATTTAAGCGCTTCATTAAGGAAGAGTCTGGGAGCGATGACATCACCCAGCAAGGCATTCAAACTCTTCAATCATGTGATATGGTGAAGCTTGATGAGAGTTGGGTTATGGTGGAAAGGAATGAACTTCAGTCCCATTCTTGTGAAGCATCGAAAGATAAGTCTTACAAGGTGTGTCTTTCTTCCTTTCTCTTTCCTTCTCTCCCACCTTAAGCATTTATATAAAAAGTTCTGCTGTTATTCGAAGTTAAGAGTATTGCGCTAGTGAGAAAGCAATGCAATATGGTCAATGACATTTCTTTTACTTTCTTGGTTCTTTCAGAAAAATCCATGGGGAGCTCTCGCTTCAAAAGTTAGGTTAGTGAAAGATCAGAGTCATAAGCAGCATGCTACCTGTTATGAGGATGTGAATGCAGGATTAGATCAACAAAGAGGAAAAAGTTCCAAATTATCCATTGATGCTAAATGACCCCGATAAAATGACTAGGTGATCAACTGGTTCTGCGGCCTTGATTATGCAGATGAAGATGAGGAGCAATGAATGTATTAAATTATTCTCTTTTATCAAATCTGTAGAGATCCAAACAATTAATGCTTGAAAAGGTAGAGCTCTTTTTAAGATTTAATGTTTTGCAGATCGTGTAAGCTTGGCAATTCCTCACATGATGCTCAATCCCATTGATTTTCATCCCATATTTTACGAAACTGTTCTTCCGAGTATATAGCAGGATTCAAAATAGAAAATAATGTGTGAAAAGAACACTGAAGGAGTAGGGAAATGGCTTTCCATTACGCAGAGGGGTCATTGACCTTGTGTAGATGGAATAGAATAAATAGTTATTTTGTTGTTTACTTGTGTTTATTTCTCATGGGATAACTGAGCCATTTTCTTAGGCCTCCAACTTATGACACGGGCCAACCAAAATTAGGCCTATCTAACCCAGCGTAGTAGTCCTCTTTTCTTGTGTATGTGCCAATTCAGTCAGTTAGTGAGACCCCGTCTACACAGTACAGAGGAAATTATGGAATATATTTTGATATTGATCTAATATTTACTTAAAACTTATTTGAAAAACTATATTATATTGAACTATATATGTTAATGATTATTTAAAGAATATATATGTGTGTGTGTGTGTGTGTTTCTATATTCTTTTGCCAACAAAGATGTTGAATACTATGTATAACAAGTAATCAAATTTAATGATTATTTTGAGTTACATAAATATTTAAACATTCCATTAAAGCTTTCTCAAATTAAATCTATTTTCTATCATGATTAGTATGATTTGAAAGCCATAACTTTGTTTCTACATAAGTTTAACTTTAGACCCATACGATATAAAATTATAGTGTTTTTGGATTCAAAAACTTTTGATGAAGGCCTTTGGCAGAAAAAAATACTTTCTCTTCTTATAAGTATTTGATTTGTACAAATTTTTTAAATAGATTATTGGACTTAATAGTTATATTTATTTGTATTAGCCCCCAGTTTCTTTCATTTAATGTATAATTATTATTTTTGGAGTGTCCTGTAAATAATTAAGAATGCCGTTAAAATTTTTTATTCTTTAGTTTAAAAATCGAATCGACATTCGGTGAAAGCCATCATCATCGTACAGTGACTACGTTTTCAACCTTCAACCAAGGAAGTGAGTTCCGTTTTTTTGTACTTGAGGCAGTTGAGGGACTTCTGAAAGCGGAGTGACTGGCGTGGCTCATCGTGGAAGCTTCGTCCAGAATTTCTGGGGCTGGGGAGGCGCGGGAATATGGCGCAGACTGGGTTGGGTCCCTCTTTCTCTTCCTATAAAACGCTCCTCCCTCTTCCGCATTTCCCCTGCCGACCTTCTCTTCCTCCTTCTCCTCCAATGGCCGCGCTTCCCTCTTCACTCAACTACCATCATTGTTGCCGTTGCTCCTCGACGTCGAATCCTAACCAGCTCTCCCTGCTCGTCTTCTCTGGTTCGCCAGCAATGGAAATTCTGTGGACTGATTGTAATGATGAGATTGTATGGCTAAATTGAATTGGGATAACATCTTTGCAGGTGGGACTGCGTTTAACGGTGTGGTGGAAGAGCTAAAGAATTTCACAACCCGGGTGGCGCATGTTCTCCCTGTTTCTGATGACGGAGGGAGTACTGCGGAGATTGTTCGTGTTCTTGGTAAATTTCAACGACATACAAACCCATTATTTGTTGTACCCTCTTTACTCTTCTTAACATTTTGGATTCTGATCAATAATGAGAGAAAGTGAAAAGTAGCACAAATTGGACTTACATAGTGATCGAATTCTTTACTACTCGGAGTCAGATTATGTGAAGGATGTTTTTTACTTAGGCTGGTTCGGAGGTTGATTGATTTGGTAATGCTTTAGGGGGACCGGCGGTTGGAGACATACGGTCCAGGTGTTTGAGATTGTCCGACGAAAGTACTACTGAGGCGCTAGCCGTCCGAAGATTGCTGGGTCATCGTTTACCACTTGATGTGCAACAGGCCAAATCAGAATGGTAGGAGATTAGATCTTGCTTCTTCTAATAACGAACAATGGCATCATTCTTGATGATTAGCTCAATATGTCATGTTAAATTTTGCATGTAGCGTCACGCTTTCGCTTTCTAGAGTGTCATGTTGGAACTGCGTGTGGTGAAGAAATTTTCTGTCCTTCATGTCAGTGGACTTGGTAATGAAAAAATGGACTTTGAGATGTCATATTGTAACTATGATGCTCTTTAGTTACAAATGTCTGCTAAACTATACATTTTTACTCTTCCTCTTTATCATTTATCCTTCATATCACTTTATGGATGTTTCTTTGTATATGATGCCCGGTGTTTCTCAGAACATAAATATTATTATACTAGGATTCAGGTGACATTCTTTAAGTAAAGAAAATAATTCAAAGAATTATGATATATTTAGGAAGGAATCATTTGTTTGAGGTTTTCATCTGAAAGTTCTTGTTTTCATATGTTTAGTCTAAAGTAAAAGCATGACACTGGTTAAAGCTACTTACTGACAGACAGTATCATTATGGTTCGGTTTATATACTTTGCTTATTACTAACACTTGATTCTTGGATATGAGGTTACAACTCTGCAAATATGTTCTTCATTACTTGTAACAAAAGAACATTTAGATGGTGTTCAGGTTTTATCAGTATTCTTTTTCACTTTTACACTAAAGTTTTTTTGTTCCCTGCTTTTTACTTGTACCCTTTAGTTAGTAATATGTGTTCTGAGTTTATCTCATTTACTTACTAGGTGTTCCTATGGTGGGGAATTTTGAGTAATGGTATGCTGGCTTGGGAATTTGACAGGTATAATATTGTGGAAGGGGAACATTTTCTGTGGAATGGTGTGTCAAAACCTTACAGGGAGACAATTCGAGCTTTCTTGGTTTACTTTCAGAATCAGGTGAATAATCTGACATGGTCTTGATTTTCTTTTAGTAAAGTTTGTTTCCAATGCTCCTTTAAACAACTTTATTAAAGAAACACGCTCAGCTCAGGTGTTCCCTTTCTAGCCCTATTTTTTACACTCTCCTTTGCTTCCAGTTAGTGTTATATGTTTGATGTATTCTTAATTGGTGTAAATTTTTATTTTATTTTATTTTCTATTGTTGATTATGTGTTATTATGTAGCATGGTTGCACTTAAATGCTTCTAAGAAGCTGTTGGTGAAGTGGTGGTTATTTACAGAACATGAGTTTTAGTGAAAGTGGTTTGCTAAACTAAATATGATAGTCTACGTTTTATGTTAAAGATTAAGTTAAAATCACTCACAACTCTTGCAAAAAACTCTTATCATGTGTTTTAGGATGTTGTTTGTGGTTCTTTCTTTACCCCTTCATGACTCCTTTTATTACTTTGATGCGTCAATTGATAGTTGTTCCTGTTTTGACTGCTCTTTAACTTTTAATTGTGATGCTTGGCATGATCTGATGTCGTTGTGCCTGAATTATTCAAACACAGATTCTTCGGCGGTCTGATGAATCATTTTGTTTCAGTAATGGCAGGTACTTTACTTTTATCATGGTTCGATCTAACTACACCAATTTGATATGTCTTGTAAATGATGCCTTTTTTTATAAGTTTGTTTATTTATTTGTGACAAAAACTCTTGGACTGAGGCAAGAAGAGGAGTGTAGGGAGAAGTCATCATAGGAGGACATACTATATTTATTTGTGAAATTCTGATGACATCTTCTTGAGTTGTCATAATGGAAAGTAGTTAATAAATGTAAGCAGAATGCCGTATTTCCTGGATTTGGATATCGTACCTGAATGAACTCTATTATGTCAGTCTTCTTATTGCCTATGACAAGTGATTTACATTTATCTATTATAATATTTTGGCTCATATGATGGTTCTCAGTCCTTCTATTGTCACAGAAGTTTATGAGTTATTGATTCGGAGATTGTAAAATAGAAATGCTTATTTTATATCAGGTTATTAATTCTGCTCATTGGTGATGAACACCTAATCTCAGTAGGAAAAAATATGCAGAATCTTTAAACATTTTCCTTGAGGATGGGGCTGCCAAAAACCCAGTGCAAGATCCCCAGTCCTAGCTGCCTCTGTCAGAGCTCTCGCTTCAAACAGAAACTCAGACATGGCCTTTTACAATGGTCAAATTTGAAGTGGCAAAAATAGCCAGTTTAAATATAGTTGCGCTACTCTTAGAAAAGTTAGTAAATGGCCTTAATTAATACTCTTAGAAAAGTTAGTAAATGGCCTTAATTAATCTCTAAACGCTGGCATTATGTGACTTTAGCCAGAATGGAATATTTAAAAGTGAATTGGCTGCACCCATGTTTTACCATATCCTTACTATTTGTTTGTTAAATTTTCAAGTAATGACTATAAAGGAAGGGGGTCCAGAAGTTAACAATATTGGTCTTCTGAAACCAGATACCACACACACCCTATACCCCCAACAATGACAACCAAAAACAAAATTTTCTTTTTCTTTTTCTTTTTTGTTTATTGGTGTACAGACTATTAGTGTGATTGTGAATGATGATCTTGCATCCATCAAAACACTTAACCTGAATGATTTTTTATTTTTGCTGCTGAATTGCTAGCAGCTCATCCTATTTTAAGAACAAAAATGCTGCTAGCTTCTAAGCAAGTGCCTGGACTTGCCTCTAAAAAGGGTGCGCACTGTTTAAAATTATTGCGTCATGGTGAGTTCTGAGGTTCTGATCAATGTTATGTATGATATTACCATTAATTAACTGGTCTCTTAATTTTTGCAGCATTGGGAATTTCTTCTTTGCAGGAGCACGTATATTTTTGCAGTCTTTAGATGCTGCAATATTTTTGTTTTCACGTGTTTCAGATATTCCTTCAGAGAGTAAGGTCCTTCCAGTGATCTCAACAAATGACAGGCTTACATTAGGATGTGAATTATGGGTATGATGATCACTGATTGACATTTTTTTTCTTTTAAATTTCTATACATATGACATTTGTTCATATGTTCGTTAACTGCCTATTGGTTCACCATGTCCATCGGCAGGTAATTTTAGTTTATTATGAAAAAACTATTTGAGTTTTAATTAAATGTATGAATAGCAGTAGTTGTCTTGTTACATCTATTCTGGAATATTGAATTTAAGATTTCTACGTCTCCTCTTGGTGCCTTGGCATTGGAGAAGTTTTGGCTTTTGCTCGATCCTGCCTGATTGCGTTGAATTCATACTGTTCATTACTTGCAATTGATTGTTTATATGTGCTTAACTTCCTTCCAAAAATACTCTGCCTTAACCAAGATGCATTTCTTCAATTCAGCTAACCAAAACCAATTATTCCCATTATTTTCCTATCTGAAATGAAATGAAATATGAGAAGAAAGAAAGGAAGAGAAGGGGGGGTGAGGGGGGGGGGGGGGGGGGGGTTGTTGAATTTCTTTGCATTCAACTTTTCTTTTCCGATTTGGCAATTAAGGCCAGTGACTCTAAATTCATCCTTAGAGGATAGTTTTCAAGGCATCCACTTGCACCATAACTTACAAGTGCACAAGCATGGTAGCGGGGTCATGAAAACTAAGATCTTTTCTCCTTGCTCAAAATTCTATTCCTTGTTTAGTATGAGGAATGGTTGTATATTTCATTTTTCATGTTTACACTAAAAAGGCTTTAGTGTTTCTATGTGTACACTAATATGGCAATATGTGCCGTGTAGCTTATGTTGCATATGTAATTGATATATGGTACATTTTCAGTCACTGGATTTTGTTTATGATCTGTTGTTAGATCATAAGAATTGGAAATTCCTGTCATAGATCTTTTACTTTCTTTCAAATACCTAAAAGTAAAGCTACTAAAGCTACTTTTTCTATATTCTGACTTTTCCCTTGTTCCTTGGTAATGCTTATATATTTAGAGGATATGAACGGTCATGATCTCATTAATGTATTTGAATCTTAGGATAATTTAGAAGATATTAACTTATGTTGCTCTTAGGATATTAATTAAGTGATTCAAATTCTCCATTTTGAATTGGTTTAATCTTTTAAGATAAGTGATACTTTTTTCATTGTATTAAGGTAAGTCATTTTTGAGATTGGACCTTAATCTTATTAGACCTCTGTGAAAGTTCAAAAAATTTGGCACTTTGCCCCCAAATGTCGACTAGAATTTAGGTTGAGTTGTTAAAGAATGGATTTAGCAGTTTCTGTATTGTAACTTTGAGATTCAATTTTTTAATTTTTTCCGAAATTTTCGTGTGTAACTTGTGGAAGGGGTTTACTTAGCAATTGCTATTATATAAATGCTTGATTTTCCACTGCAATGGTATCTCAATTAAATGAACTAATGGGGCAACTACAGTTTGCTGAAATGATTCTGGTTTTAGATGTGTAATATGGGGAGTTATTGCATGAGAAATTCTTCTACTAATTTTCTTCCATTAAATTTACTTTCAGGATGGTACTATAATACGTGGTCAGAATGAAATTTCTCATCCAACCAACGGATCCATGGAACCTATAAATAAAGTATGCTGCTATCTTTTACCATGGGAAGCCAAATTTTAAATCTTTGTTGAATTATGTTAATATTATCATTCATCTACGGAGGACTTCCCGTACAAGGGTTGTCAAAAGAATTTGGTTAGTTGTTAAAAGCTTATTTTGGTGGGAAACGTTGCAATGGCTGTGGGGAGAGCGGCCTAGGTGTTGTTTCCTTTTTCTTTCGAAATATCTAAATGCTTCCATGGGGGATGGGGGAAGGAAAGAGAAAAGGGGTGTTGGGACTAAGAAAGAGTTCAAAAAACTTATAAAATCTATTGAATTTTGGTTGTGTAGATAATTTTCTGTTTCACTGATAGTATACAAGAATTTTTGGTTTCTACTAATTATTCAACTGAAATTTTTTATTACAGGGGAGATCTTCCATTCCAGAACTTCCTTCAAGAATAAAGAGGGTTTTCTACATGTCAAGTGAGGGCAGTAATTTGCTGCATGAGGTGATCCTATGTTTCTTTTTCGTGTGTCCTACCGTAATAGATGCTTGGTATTCAACCCTGGATAGGTCTGATGATGGTTGGACCAAATGTAATATGCTTCCTCCTTTAACCATGGGATGGAATGTGAGGTCATGGCATCAGTGCTTTACTAAGTTTTGTAGTTGTATATGCTTCCTCAGTAATCATACCATATAGATCTGTAACTTTTTCAATTTGTAAAGCTCAATGCTATTTAGTATGTTGAGAAGCACTTGATCCGTTTGGCTTGTTGTTGGTGTGTTATAGAAGAGTCTACAAAGAGCTTGGACCTGTCGACATTAGCCATTGACTTTTTAAAATTGATAACCAGAAAAATAATTACGTCAATTGATGAGCAGGAAAAATTAAAATTAACCATTCAAGTTGTAGTTTTAACATAAAAGTTCTACTTAACGATGTAATTTGGATTCTTTTTCTTTTAGCATTAAGCATTTTGATTTTTGATGTTTTGATCTAGACCAAAACAAAGTCCTTGCTTGAACTCATTTGTTCATCTGTATACATGGTAATGTGTTCATCATTCTTAGAGTAACATCTAAGAACATAGTTTGTTCTGTGCTAAATGTAGATACTGCTTGTGATATGTGCAGTAATTGCTGACATCTTGACCGTTTGATAATGTACTTCTGTCACTGACCAGGTCTTCCCCACTGTAAATCAAGCTGTCCTGGACCAGTTGCGTAGTGTTGACTGCATTGTTTATGCTATGGGATCCCTCTTTACTTCCATTTGTCCATCATTGGTAAGTTTCTTGACCAATTTGGTATCAGTTTGTGTCTTGATCATGTTACCACCACTTATGAGATAAATTACGAAAATGATCATTAATACATTGGACGACCTTATACCAATTGCTAACATAGGCCAAGATGAAGTGAGTCAGACAGGCATATGGGCTATTTTGCTTATGCAATGAGATAATTATTTATTTTGTGGAAGGCTAGTTGTTGACAGTCATCTCATCTTATTCAAAATTAACATTGGTAAGGGTATCCACTACCCAGATTGATTGGACTTCATCAGATTAGAACAGCTGTCAGTTACTGGAAACTGCAATCATCAGTGATTGGGAAGTGAATCTTGCCTCACAGAGTGAGTTCTGTTGGAGTAGTGTAATCTAAGAAATGGTTGGGCCAGGTTTTGAGTTTTGTTTCATTTATTTGAGCCTGTCATGTTTGTGGGTTAAATTGTGCATGTGGCAGACATCATTCCTTGGAATTTGTTTCTGCTCACTTATGGCCCATCTTGCCATACATCATCTCATCCAAAACCCAATCCCGCAGCCTACCCAAGCATCATCATTCATGACCACTGAATTCATAGTCACCTGACCCCCCATTAACTTGTATTGTGTTGATCTAATAGAGCCATTCAATCACTGGCAATTGTCCACTAATCCAAGTAAATTCCCAATATGCGTCATGTCTACATAAATCACTACATACTTTTGGAAACATGATCCAATAAAACATAATTAATACTTATATCACACAAAGCACGAACCCAGCAGCAGACAAAGCCTACGAGCCCCCAAAATATCAGAGTAACCATGAATTTTAGAAGAAAATTGAGATCTGAACAAAGCTGATGAACCAAGCCAAGTGAAAAGCCAAGCAAATTTAGAGGAAAAAGGAACATATGAAAGCATTCCAGTGGTGGCAATATATTCAACTGTGCCAGTTTCCTTGAAACAGGAATCCACTATGCCAAATCATTGGCACCAAGCAAGACTAGCAACATGAAGACCATAAAACCTACCATGGTGTTCATTTGCCCTTGCTCTCCAATATCCGAGTCCTACCTTTAAAACTAACTTACAGCTAAAACCGAAAAGAAAGATCAAGGTCATGCTGGATGGTGTGAACAAAAAGTAGAAAACTTGGGAAGAAAAAATGGTCAAATGAACTATTGAAAATCAGACTTTATGAGATTTTTTGGCTGTATCAGTTTCATCATACTACATACCATATGACATTGACGAGTGACCTGATGGTTATCAGCTTCTCAATGTGATATGAGACTGGCCCACCGGAATTTTGAAAACTGTTGTTTTATGTGTCGGGTCAGTGAGTTGTTTGACTTGATAGTTCTCATATACTTCACAGTACTATGTTGGTATATGTGTTTGAATTAGAAAGTTGTTTTTGCCACAAACAACTATCTGATATATTTATGAATATGAAACAGGAGGGAGTTGCCTTTTATTACTAAATTGGTGGCAATTTGGGAAAATATGACTTAAGAGCTTGACCGGTGGTTTAAGGTTTCTGGTTGAATTTAATTTTAAAAAAGGTTAATATATTTGGCTGAGAGGCTGCTGGAGATTGATGGTTTTGTAGGCTGCTAAAATTTGTTGGCAGAAGCTATATTATGAACATGATTTAAAGAAAGTTGTGAAATATTGGAGTTCTCGTTGAAGAAAATTTCCTTTTTGAGGCATTTTCTTTTGCAGGCCTAAGCCAAACGATGCAGTGAAATTCTGTCTCTTGAATCTTATTTACTTAACTGTCCAAAACGTGCACTTCGCATTCACTAAAGTTCGGTAATCTGAATTATGTAGCTTTCCAATTTCTTAAGTAACATCAGAAACTTATCTTTTTTTCTTTACTTGAATCTGATTTAGTTACTTTCTGAAACTTGAAGTTCATTTGCTAAGTTTTGCTATATCACATCCGGCTTCTCAGCAGCAGCTTCAATTTGTGATATTTGTAAAGCAACATCAGAAAGTTTTTGTTATATTTTCTCATTGGTCATGCCCCTTTTCTAGGTTTTACTAGGCATCGGGGAGATTATTTCTTCAAGGTCTTGCCGCAAGGTATTTTTTCCCTCACACTCTGAAATGATTTATACACGTGATGGTCTAGTGAAATTTATATAGTCTTGCTTATGCATACGAACAGAACATGCTAATGCCTTCCAGATTTTGGCAGTTCGATGATTTTAGCATCTCTTGCTTTGGCCATTTGAAAATATGTATTGTGTGCTTATTTTTCTTATTGTATTGTAATATGGACATCTGAATTCGATGTTTTCACAAGGTTTTGCAAGTTTGCGCACGTTTAATACCTTTTGATTTCAGGTACTTCTGTTGAATGGAACATATGATCGAGAAACAACTGGTTTCCCAGCATCTTGCTTTGTAACAGCAATCACAGATGCTTTGAATCGAACATATGGAGATCCTCAAAATTGTCTAACAAATCTTGTAAGAGTAGATACATTATTCTTTGAAGTAAATTTTGCTGAGTTACTTGGTGTGGTGTAGTAGCATGATTTAGTGTTTAATTGAATATGATGATCTAGCAGCAAATTGCAGTCATTGACTTGTGATTTTTTTAATAAGAAAGCAAGTTTAATTTATTTGGAAATGGTATCTAATTGTTTCACTTCAATCAGGACATTGTTAATGAATATGGAAATGCTTGTAGTAGAAATGCTTGGTGTGTTGTAGTATGATGATATAGTGTTTAATTCAATATTATGATCTAGCAGCAAATTGCATTTATGAACTTGTGGGTTTTTTCTCTTTTTTTTTAAATAAGCAAGTAAGTTTGGAAATGGTATATAGTGGTTTTAACCCTCAATCAGGACATTGTTAATGAATTTGGAAATGCTTGTTGTAGTTGGTAAAAGGTTTCCCATTAAATTCAACACCATGTACATTAGCTTTAGATGTAACTTACAAGATCATCCAATTATTAGGTTGAACGGATGTAGAATAAATGGAAATTTGGTCCCTACTTTTGAACTGAAGCTGAATTATAAATCACCTGAGTCATTGGAAATGCCATTCTTATAGCAAAGCTAATAGGATTCTAGTCTCCTTGAATAATTTATATGAGCAGCCAAACTACCAGTGGTGATCTTCACTTATGTTTCTTTCTTCACTTATGACTATAAGTCAATTGATCACTCTACGCAGTCTCTTTTCTCTCTAAGCCTAATGCCTCAGGAACAGGTACAGATGCTGTTAACCCAAGCCGAAGGGGCTGCTGACCATAATTATCTAAACTTTCCTCTTTAGACCCATTGGATTTCCTTCTCTGCAGCTATCTAACCTTCCTTTTGTCGGTTGTAAATTTAACATTGATCACACATATTAAAGCTTCACGACAAGACTGCATGTTGGTCAAGGTAATCCTTCAATTGTGAATTGGGGATAACTAGTACCCCTGATTGGTGATACGTAGGTCTGCTGAATGGTTTCTTGCCCACTTCCCATCCCCACCTTCTCCGAATTGCTTAGTAATTTTTTTTTGTTAAAAATATCAACTCACTCTTAACAGCAGCATTGAGCTTTTTGAAATTTATCTTTATGATAAGGCCTGCATTAGATAGTTAAGCCAAAAGATCTTCCTTGGTTATCTGGCTAGACAGAATCGTTGACAATCAGAGACAACAATGTCATTTGCTGAAGTTTAAATTTCTGTGCAGCCAAATCAGTACGTCAATACACTTTTGGTCCCCAAAGATGGTGAAATTCCTGTTGATGTTGAATCCCTGGCTGCCCAAGGAATTTTTGATGTGGTATGTAAGGCCTTTTACCATTATTATTTTGAGTCCTATCTTTGAAAAAATTGCCTAGGATATCATACTTTTATATGAAATATCGTTATGAAGTTCCATTTTCCATTTTGAACCAAGATTAGCAGTTTGAAAATTCTAGCACCTCTGTCAAAATGCTAGTTTTGAGTATTTCTGCAGTTATAAATTTAAGTGCCTTTGCACTTAGAACTTTAGCATTGCCTCAATAAGTATGAGCTGCCTAACCAGAAAGCTGCTTCCTCATTTTTTGTACTGTTACATGATACTGACAATCTGCTTTATTTTTACACCTAGATTCTAAAGCAAATTGGCTGTTGCAGATAATAGTTGATTCTATACACGATCCAAAAGTGGGTGTAATATTTGACCCAAAGTCCCTAATACAAGCTCTAGCCGATGTGGTAGGCAAAGACACAAGTACAAGTGGTTCTGAGCTCAGACAACAATTCGAATAATGTTCATGGGAAAGAGAAACACGTTTTGATGTGGAATATTGAAGCCTTTCTGCTTGTTGATACATATGTCCTGAGGTAAAAGTTACAGATTATTATCCTTTTTTCACTCTATTTATTGTGTCATTCTATTTTCTTCCCGTTAATTTGTAGGTATTCTCTGATTACAGGTTGGTTTGCCTCATTTCATGCATTGGCTGACGCATGATCTTCAATCTGAGGATATACAAGGAATGTGATGCAACATTACGTGAAGCTCAATTTAATTTGCATTTTGGCAACTTTATGCTAGTCGTAGGATTAGAAAAGGGTTGAAAATATTTTGTTGATTTTGAAAGTAGGTAGTTAAATTCTCTCAATGTGGCCGTTTTTGGTCTAACAAGGGCAACTGATCCAAATAGATTATAGATGATTGTGCAGCCATTTTTAGTTATGTGATTCTTTCTTATTTATTATGAAGATACAACCTTTTTCGTTGGCTTATTGATTGATACTGAGAAGCAAAACTGAGAAAAATCTGAGGACAGCCGCTCCCTAGAATTAACCACAATAGGGGCTCAATAATTTGCATTTTGGTAAACGAAACAGAACAGAAATTACAAGAATTATTTAAATTTTGAAAACATTTTGTTGATTTTGAAAGTGGATAGTTAAATTTAATTTAGTTGTGAGATACAATCACTAGAATCAACTACCAAATCTCCATGTCACCGTTCAGAGCTTTAAGTATGTGAACTTGAATCTCTCGGTTCCAAGCCTATTAGCTTACAAGTGATTGACATACAAGCTTTTTTCTTAAAGTTATATCCACATTTTTTTTGGCTTATTAAAATGCCTAATGATCGATGATCACTACTATTAAAAAGCCCATTATTCAATGACTCTAAAGGTTATTATTTTATAAGATTTTTAATAAATTTCTTAGTAATATAAAACTTATTATCTATATTTTTATACATCCCCTTTTTAAACTAATGTGAGACGTGATAGCCCACGTCTTAACACCTCGTACAGAGGTCTCCATTAATAATCAAGCGGATAATTCATAGAGCAGCTTGGTAGCTCACAAGGCTCATAACCTTGAGGTCATGGGTTGAAATTCTATCCCCATAAATAAATAAATATTAAAAAAATTGTATAGGTAATAAAGATTAAAAAAATAATAATCAAGCAGATAATAATGGAAAAACAAATCTGTTAGAAAAATCCGCGAGAAGGATCTTAAGTTCTTTATATTCTCCCTGAAGGATTCTGGCCAAAGACTAGCCTCAGAAACAAATACATAAAGGGAAAGTGTACTTCCTTCCTCACACATTAACGCTATTCCCAACCAATGGCTGTAACACCCAAGATGAAGCTTCTGATAGTGGTGTTGACGATTTTAGGTACCCACTTGTCACAAGCCATGTCCGGCAAATTGCATGTTCCTTCTATGGCTGAGAGACACGAGCAATGGATTGCTAAACATGGCCGCATTTATCGAGATGATTTAGAGAAGAAAAAGCGTTTGGAGATATTTAAAGAAAATGCTGAATTCGTAGAGAAAGTCAACAACAAAGGCAATCGCACTTACAAGTTGATGCCTATCTTATTTTCTTTTTTCCACTTCTGAAAATTGAAGGAGAAGTTGGAAGTCAGGAAAATATAAAAAGAGAAGGATAACGCATTCGGCTGCTTCTTCTAGGACGAGGGCTATTGTAACTGGTATCTAAAATGTTCTTTTTGCATTGCAGAGTCCCCAGGAACATCATTTGGGGAGACCGACTGCCATCGTCCCTCAAAGTCGCCTCAAAGTCGCCTCCAACTCCGCCGTATGGACCACCAAGACCGTATCAACCACTCCTAGGGGATTTGTTACCTGATAAGACTCTTCCAAATCCAAACACAGCTTTAGCATGAATGTGTACTATGTCCCTGATACATTAGAAATAATAGGTTTTCTTTATGATGTTGTATTTTTCTTTCATTATGTAATGGGTTATCGAGCAAAAATCGTTTGTATTCGATTAGAATAATCAGTGGGTACCACTGTTATCACTGAAGTTTAAGAATTGAATTTTGAAACGAAGGCCTTTACTGTTTATGATTAGTGTTCCGAGTCCCAAAGAGTCTCACTCTATTATGTCAGTCTTCTTATTGCCTACGACAAGTGATTTACATTTATCTGTTAGAATATTTTGTTTCACATGATGGTTCTCAGTCCTTCTATTGTCACAGAAGTTTATGAGGTATTGATTCCGAGATTGTAAAATAGAAGTTTATGAGGTATTAATTTTGTTTCTGCTCATTGGTGTAATCTCAGTAGGAAAATTTTTTCAGAATCTTTAAACATTTTCCTTGAGGATGGGGCAGCCAAAAACCCAGTGCAAGATCCCCAGTCCCAGCTGCCTCTGTCAGAGCACTCGCTCCGAAACAGAAACCCAGACATGGCCTTTTACAATGGTCAAATTTAAATATAGTCGCTGGTCTACTAAGTTTAGTAAATGGCCTTAATTAATCTCTAAACACTGGCATTATGTGACTTTGGCCAGAATGGAGTATTTTAAAGGTGACTTAGCTGGACCCATGTTTACCATATCCTTACTATTTGTTTGTTAGATTTTCAAGTAATGACTATGAAGGAAGGGGGTCCCGAAGTTAACAATATTGGTCTTCTGACCCCAGATGCCACACACTCCCTATTACCCTAACAATGACAACCAAAAACAAAATTTTCTTTTTCTTTTTCGTTTATGTTTTTTGGTGTACAGACTATTAGTGTGATAGTGAATCAAGATCTTGCATCCATCAAAACACTTAACTGAATGATTTTTTATTTTTGCTGCTGAATTGCTACCAGCTCATCCTATTGCAAGAACAAAATTGCTGCTAGCTTCTATGCAAGTGCCTGGACTTGCCTCTAGAAAGGGGTGCACACTGTTTAAAATTATTGCACCATAGTGAATTCCGAGGTTCTGTGCTCTGTATGATATTACCATTAATTAACTAGCCTCTTAATTTTTGCGGCACTGGGAATTTCTTCTTTGCAGGAGCACGTATATTTTTGCAGTCTTTAGATGCTGCAATATTTTTATTTTCACGTGTTTCAGATATTGCTTCAGAGAGTAAGGTCGTGATCCCAACAAATGACAGGCTTATATTAGGATGTGAATTATGGGTATGATGATCATTGATTGACATTTATTTTTTCTTTTAAATTGCTATACATATGAAATTTCTACATATGTTCGTTAACTGCCTATTGGTTCACCATGTCCATCGGCAGGTAATTTTAGTTTATTATGAAAAAGCTATTTGAGTTTTAATTAAATTTATTAATGGCAGTACTTGTCTTGTTAGATCTATTCTGGAATATTGAATTTAAGATTTCTACGTCTCCTCATGGTGCTTTGGCATTGGTGAAGTTTTGTCTTTTGCTCGATCCTGCCTGATTTGCCTTATCATTTGTTAGTCTTTTGCGGCACTGGCACCCTGGGGTGCTTAGGTGGTTCGATGGATAGTGCTTTTGAATATATAAAAAACCGAGGGCTCACTTCGGAAGCAGATTATCCATATGCGGATAGGATGAGGGGTTGTGAATTGGAGGTGGGATCTAATATTGTAGCTGGGATACGTGGTTATGAAGATGTACCTCCCAACAATGAGGAGGCATTACTGAGGGCCGTGGCCAACCAACCAGTCTCAGTTGCCATTTCCGGTTATTAAGCTTAGCTTAAAAATAAATCAGCCTTCTAACTACTTTTTTCGCATTAACGTAATGTGTTCTGATGGTGATATTCTTGATTAGGGTCATACTTCCCATTTTATTGCTTAGTTACCAAAAAAAATTAAAGAAGAAGTAAGAGTTGTCAAATATTTTAGGTTTATACTCTAGAAATATATTTGAAGTATTAACAAGATGATTCAATCAGATATGGAGAAGATAGAAGTGAAATTTTGAATAATTTTATAAACGAAAACAATCATTTTTCTTACCCAAAAACAAAAAGAAAAGATTTTCACCTTCTTTTGGTTTAAAAAATACTATAACTGTCACAGCAGCACATTTCAAGCATTATAACTAGGTTGATTATGCGTCATAAGTTTTACTCCGTTAATTTTACTCATATATTTAAAAATACGAGGCTTAGGAAACAAAACACAAACGCATTAAGACATGATTTAGGCGAGTTACTTTTTTTTCAACCTTGCCAACTGATCTGTTTCGAGTTTTAGTGGAAAGCTCTTGTTTGAGATCATGTTATGAACCAGAAGCTTCTGAAGCAAGAAGCTTTCAATGGTAAATGGCTGCATGTGCACCGTCATATAGTTGCCAAAGCCAAAAAATGGAATCGGCTTATTGATTTGTTCTTTTATCCTTGATTTGCTCCGGTCTATTTGTCAGTTTTCTGTGAGTTCTGGACCCTTAACTTGGGAACAAATGACGTTCGGTTTGTTTGAATCTCTTTTATTTGGCTTGAAAATTGCTTCATGCTATCTAGTTTCGTGCAAAAAGCTTAGCCAGCTAACGTCCATATAGATTGATAGCGGCATGCCTGTCGAGTTGCCCATTGATTTCTAAAATAGTTCTCGTCAATAAGGGCCGATAACTTCAGTCAAGCAGGGATGATGAAGATTGAAAATAAAACTGGGAAAACGACAACCCGCGAGGACCTCAATTCACTGGCATTCGCACCGCAATCTCCTACAAATAAGTCCGACTGAAAATTGAAAGCACAGCACGTGTGAGGATTTTCTAGAGTGTTAGATTTTATAGAAAAATGTATTGTCTAACTTAAAACATTAACATTTTAAGCAGAGTAATTATTTTATATTTTTTTATGTGAGACTTAACACGTCTTCTACCTTTGAGCATGGGACAATATTTCTCACTGAGAATTTTTCTCCATGAGTAGAGGAGTAGAAGATTGAACATTTATAATGTCACTTTTTCCGTAGATCTAGCTTATTCAAATATGTAGAGATGCTAAGGTAAATGATGGGTTTTGATACCTCAAAAGGTATAGATCTAATCATAATTAAAAGAGATTGAATTTCACAACACAATTCAAATAATATTTTAATAGAAGAAAATTTAATATGTTAATTCAACACAATTTAATATGTTAATATCAAAATAGAAGAAAATACTTTTACTCAATTTTGATCATAACATAAAAATAAACATATCAAATCCAAATACAATTCCATCTAAGATAAGAATGTAGATTAAGATAATTAAAATAAAAATATAAATAAAATTAAAATTTATAGGCTATTGTTGATTTTATTCATATGTTATCTATTATCATTTTATCCATTCTCTTGAATCGAAAAAACCAGTTAGATTTTATAAAGGATGTTCTATATCTAGCTTAAAATCTTAATACATTAAATTGAAAAACTCATCCTTTGATAGATTTTTTTTTTTCACTTTTTGTATTTATTGCGTGGGACTTAACTTGGAGTCACTTGGTTAACAGAACCTGGACTTCGTTAGTATTCTCAGCAAAGGACACCAGTTAGCGAGCTCCATTTGTCAACATTTCCTAGTTCTGCAACTTTCCACATATGGAGCCAACATTAAGGTCTCGTCTAACTCGCCCAGCACGCTGGAAAGAAAAATCGCTTTCTGCTCCAAATTGTACGTTAATCTCTGAATGTTAGTTGCTATAAATTGAAGGAAATGTGAGCTTCCTTCCTCACAGATTACCAATCACTAAGGCCATTTCTAAAGAACCCCACTCGGTTTGAAGACAATGGCCTTAACTCTATGGAAGAAACTTATAATAGTCATGTTGATGATTTTGGGAACTTGGATATCACAAGCCATGTCCCGCAAAGTTCAAGAAGTTTCTCTGGCTGAGAAACACGAGCAATGGATGGCTCAATATGGCCGAACTTATCCAGACGCTGCAGAGAAGGAAAGGCGTTTCCAGATATTCAAAGCAAATGCAGAATTTGTTGAGAAAGCTAACAACGAACACAATCGGACCTACAAGTTAAGTCTCAATAAATTTGCAGACTTAACACATGAAGAGTTCGTTGCTTCTCGCACTGGATACAAGATCGCCAATCAATCGAGGTCAGCAAACATCTCATCCTCTAGGTATCAGAACTTGGCAGAAGTTCCAACGAAAGTAGATTGGAGAGAGAAAGGAGCTGTGACCCCCATTAAGGACCAACGCAAATGTGGTAAGGGCATCTCATATCTTAACCTTTGAGTATAGCTTCATCATATTTGATACCCAATATTGTTCTAACGAGATTTATACCCTGATTTTATTATGTGCAGGAAGTTGCTGGGCGTTTTCAACGGTGGCATCAGTAGAGGGAATCACACAGATCAAGACTGGAAAGTTAATCTCACTATCTGAGCAACAACTACTGGATTGTGACATCAAAGAAAACTCCGGGTGCCAGGGTGGTACGATGGATAAAGCTTTTGATTATATCAAAAAAAACCAAGGGCTCACTACGGAAACAAATTATCCATACGTGGCTATGGAAGAGACTTGTGACACCCAAAAGGCATCTAATTTTGCAGCTCAAATAAGTGGTTATGAAGATGTACCTTCCAACAATGAGGAGGCATTACTAAATGCCGTGGCCAACCAACCAGTCTCAGTTGCCCTTGAAGGTTATGGAAGAGACTTTCAGTTCTATAAAAGTGGGGTTTTCTCTGGAGAATGTGGGACCAAACTGACCCATGCTGTTGCTGCAATTGGGTATGGAGCGACTGAGGATGGTACCAAATATTGGTTACTCAAGAATTCATGGGGAGAGGATTGGGGTGAGAATGGCTACATGAAACTTCAGAGACAAATTGGTATCCCAGAAGGCCTCTGTGGCATTGCCAAAAAAGCTTCATATCCAGTTGTTTAGTTGTTGACCTATGAAGTCATCTATAGGGATTGGTCTATCCTTTCCCGTAAGTAGGGTAAATGCTTTGGGCAGTGAAAATGCTTGTATTGCTACTTCAAGTATCAACATCTCAACGCAATAAGAAAAGTGCCTTTTAGCTATTTCTTCCTATTACTACAATAGTTCTAAAAACTTATTACTCAAAAGATGTCAATCCTATGACGATATTCTTGATTCGGGCTAGACTTTTCAATTTACTACTTACTTACCAAAAACTTAAAAGAAAAGTAGAGTTGTTAAAGACTTTTGGATTTGTACTTTATAAATTACTCTATAAATCATGTTTATAGTATTAACAATATTATTCAATCAAATTTGGGAAAGACATGTGAAATCTGAAATAATTTTATGAAAAATAAAATCATTTTTCCTTTAAACAAAATATTTTTTCCTTTTGTATTAACAATTAATTTTCAAGCTTACAACTATGATTAGATCAAGTGCTCCTAGTTAAAGATGTGACTACCTAGAAGACTCGTGCAACTATTGCAAAATGGACGTCACATTGACAATGACATCTCACAGACAGATGCTAAGTGATGAAAGTGGCATTTACAAGTTGTCTCAACTCAGTTTCAGAGTTGGCAGTGACAATGACTACGGATTGGAGAAAGAAAGGAGTTCTTGCCCCCATCAAAGAGTAAAGCCAATGTAGTAAGAGTGTGATCACATATATGAATTCAGATATTAACCTAATACCTATTATTGTTTTAATTGGATTCTTGTCATGGTTGTTTTATTTGGGGTGTTGTTGGCATTTCCAATAGTGGCTAAGGTAGCCAAAATCAACCACATCAAAGCTATCATATTCAACTCCTTATCTAAGCAGAAGTAGTGTTTTTATTTTTTATTTTTTCCATGAATGGTAACAATGAGTGCCAAGATGGTTGGGTGGATAATGCTTTGAAACATATAATACAAATCAAAAGGCATCTAATTTCATAGCTCAAATACTTGATTTTGAAGATCTACATCTTAAAAATGAGATGGCATTATTGATGGCCATGAACCCCCCACTAGTCTCTGCTGGCCGTGATGGTTGCAGAAGAACCTTTCAACTTTAGTCAAGCAGAGTCTTTTTTGCAGAATGTGACACGAATTTAGCTCTTGTTGTTATTACAACTGGTTATGGATTGACCAAGGATGGTACCAAATATTGCTTACTCCAATATTCATGGGGGAGAAAATTAAGGTGAAAATGATTACATGAAGATTCAAAGTGACGTCAATGTTCTAGAAGTTCTCCATGGTATTGCCCAAACGCTTCTTGTTAGTTGCTTTGGTTGTCCAATGATTGCCTATCAAGTCATCTAGTACCTTGCTTTATCTTTTCCTCAATGTGTGGTAAATATTTTGAGCTATAAAAATGCATGCATTTTTCTTCATAGTGAAATAGCCTAGTCTACCTCATAGGCAAATCTTCAAATGCTCTAATGATGTTTGGTATGTAATTTTATTCTTGTAATTTGGTTATGCTAAGAAATGTTTGATTTTACATTTTATTCTTATTTTATGGTAGTCCAATTTCTTGTCTTCAAAAGGCCTATATAAGTATGTATTAAAACAAAAAGAAATACGTTATCATGCCACTTCACCTTGACATGTCACCACATCATGTCAAGTTCACCCAAACTTGTTAGCAATCCATGTGGCACAAGCTGCCATGTCTGTTAAATATATTTTGATGGTGACAATGATTGAAAAACTATTTTCATATCTTTATTTAGATATATATAAATAGGTCATTTTTTACTATATCTTGTGCCAATAAAAATATGGAACATATGTCACACAAATAATCAAGATAGTGATTATTTGTAGACAAAAACTCCCACATACCAAAATGTTTATACATTTTGATCATCATGCACCTGTGGTTCCTGTGTTTAAATGACTTGCTTTGAAGTAAAATTTTAAACTAAGCTTACAAATTTTGAAAGACACTATTGTTTGGAAATTATTGACCAAATGCATCTACTTGCATAGAATCCTTTGTGTATTAGAGCAAAATCAAAAACAAAAATGGAAATAGAGTTAAGTGGCTGCCGCAATCTTATGTGACCTCATGTTGCAATTAAGTGAAACGGTGCACTTTGGGGGATAAATTAAACAGTTGATCAAGATGGGGTAGGGCAAATAGATATGCTGGCATCCCTAAACCTTCCTTTCTCGGTTCTCTTTCCTTCTCTACTCTCAGACATGCAAATGGTATTTGAAGGCAAGAATTTGACCAAAATGTAAGCTTTTTGAAAGAAAATCAAGGAGTATTGATTACAGAACGGTATGATTCTTGTTTTTCCTAAAATGGTTTGATTAGAAAGCATATATAATAACAGCTAGGGTTTTGGTCTTTTTATACACATGATTCTTGAGAAAAATAGTCAATATACTCTTTTGAGAAACATTCTGTGAAGCAGTGTTCTTTGTCCAATCATACGAGCATTATGGTAATCTCTTCCAATTTTAAAGGCTTATTGATCAGTTCTATAATCCCATAAAAAATTCAGTTTATAGCTTCACTAAGCTTGTTTGAGAGATTCTGTCAACTGTATTACGAGTGTAATTGTGTGTCTTTAATTGATTATGTTGCTACTGAAAATCATATGTCTCTTTTCTCTTGTTGTTTGCCTAAAAAGTGAAATTTTAATTACTATTAGATTGCTTTTTGAAGTTTATCTATGGCCAAGTTTGACAAGAGTTGTTCCTAATTAATATGCTTTTAACATGCTAAACTGAGTTATGTTTTTAAAGATATTGTTATCTTTGTGATATTGCTGCTGTAGGAAAAGGTGATTGCTTAAGTGCTTATCTGAAGATACAAACCGAGACAGATTACAAGAGGCATTTACTCCTAGAGTCACGGCTACTTCCTGATCATGATAGAAATATTTTGTTGCTTAAACTCTGATAATCTATAACTTGTGTTTGTTCGATTTGTAAAAGTCGTTGTAAGTTATGAGTTTGCTTGTAACAGAAAATTGTGAGTTGTGTTTGAGACTGTGTAGTCCCGGGTTGTTGTGTTGCATTAAAAGGCCGGGTGTAGCTGGTTGTTTAAAAAATATTTGTTTTCAATAAAAAAAATATTAAGGTGTACTAAATTGTGGGAGTACAACTCTCACAAAGTAGTAAAAAGGCTTTCTTACCATTAGTAAGAGGGGGTGGAAGTAGGTCCAAAAGGAGGTTTGAACCACCTAAATAATTTTTGTGTGCACAACTTTTTATTCTTTCTCTTTTAAGTGAAAAAGAAAATATAATCCAATCCAACCTCCCTTTATTGGGTTAATTTGTACCAACAATGTCAACTCCATCGGTCACTATCACGTGCTTATTTGTTAAGTGGACCAAGTCATGCCATGAGCCCAAGCTCATAGTCCTATTATAAAAGGAAAGGGAGGAGGAGAATTAAAAATATTTGTTTGTTGAATGTTTGAATTGTTTGTGCTAGAGTCTCATATGGCACTAAAGGGTTCAATTTCTCCTTTGTTATGCTAATATTTGTGGCAGTCATGAAACACAATCATTGTCTCTAGATAAATAGGTACTTTGTTTTAATTATTACAAGGTACCTCTTGAAGACTAGAAGCAATGTAGTTAAAATTTTTCTTTTGTACATGTGGCAAGTGAAGATGAGAAACTTGTATTCCAAAAAGAAAACTTTTTGTTTGTACTTGTGGCACAAAAGCACGTGTGCACTTGTATTTATGATGTTCGAACAAAGTTGTACTAACATTCTCATATTTTTAGTAGTACTATATGCTTGTAATGGATTTGTAAAGGAAGATAACTATTAAGAAAATTATATCATAATAAAAAATCTCCATGCATGTTTGGGAAACAAAGTACTTTAGGAATGAAAAATTTGTTAGTGCCATCAATTTCTTTCACTATAATGATGCTTTTCACTAGTCTTCATTTTTCAGAAGTTAAAGCATTTCACCAATAATTACTAATTGTAACTCTAGTCTCTATTAAAAAACTAAAGGATATAGTTTCTATCTTAGAAAGTTAAAGTTTCCTAGATTTACATATTTATTTTCTTACCTTAGCTAAGAGAAAAGAATTTTTTTTCATCTCCAGATTGGAAATGACATATTTGAGAACTTTTTATTTCTTTTTATTTTTCTCTCAAGAAGCTTGTACTTGACGTTATTAGAGTTTAAACTTTTTTTTTTTTTGGCTACAATGGCTTCCTATTTAAAGCTATTGCTTTCATCTTTTTCCATTTTCAATAATTTATTTTGGTGAGCTACAACTCATCCAAGCAAATTTTTCCCAACTATCTTTTTGATAAGGAAAATTTCTTTTTCATTTTTGGATTTAATGTTTGAGAAATATAAGTTTTGAACCAAAGCATGAAAAACAACTTGACTAAGCTCTAGACACTATGGTTCAATGATTTCATTTAAAAGCTATTGTTTTGGTCTTGGACTGATCTCAAAGTCAAATGGCTTAAACATTTCCACAAGATTTCTTGTCTACATATTTTGTAGAAGTTTGAAGTAGCTTTGTTAGGTCATGAATGGTTTTCTAATAAATTGAAAGGTGATGAGAATTCTATTTCATATCTATGCCTTTTTTTATCCTAATTTTAACTTTATCTTCTAACGTAAGATCATTGATTGAAATAAAGTTGTTTTTGTTTGATGTTAAGCCAAACTACAATTGACAAGATAACATAGAATTCCAACATAACAACTTTAATTGGGTTCAATGAATCTTTCATTAATTACAACTGCTTTGAGCTTATTTATATGGTAAGATTTTCCTATTCTAATTTCCACATTTTTTTTTCCATCTTGCAAAATTTATTTAACAAATAAAGTAAGGTCTATTTTACCTTTACTTGATAGTTTTATAGTGGTATTTCCACTAAACTATTCATACACCTACAAAAAATATTTTAAGTTTCCCATATATTTCTTGTTTCTTAATCCTTTGTCTTTTTTCCTTATTTCTTTTAATTGTTATCTAGTTAAGCTTATTTCTTTTTCTATAATGTCCTCCTTTTTAAGACTATTTATTTCTTCTTCAAGAATTTATTTTTGATTAACCTAAGTTTGTTTTATCATTATGAAGACAAATTCTTCCTTATCAAGAGAACCTTTTTCATTACTTGAAAACTCATACAAGATTTCCTTTTGATCGAAACTTCTTCTCTATAAAGCAATTGAAACTCTTGTTCTGCAATAAGTCTGATTCCTTTCTTACCACTTTTTCCCTTTCTAGTACTTATTTATTTTATCCTGTGGACGGGACAATGGGATTGTATTTTTCGAATGTCGTTCACAACCTGTTGAATATTGTTATTTTGTCATGGGGGCAGATGAGATTGTGACTGATGGAAGACAAGGGCACTTGATAAGGAGTGAGTGATAACTCTATTTTTATAGAGTTATTTTGACTATTTTAGGATATAAATAATACAAGTTTTATAAGATAATATTTAAGTTTTGATATATTTATGTAAATTGGTGTTATTTATGCAGCAAACTCCAAAAGAGCAAAAGAAATAAAGGAAGAGAAAGTTACAAAAAGGCACGTGAAGAAGACAAGGAAATAAAAAGAAGTCAAAAGAATAAAAGAGGAGGCAACGTGTAAAGTAGCAAAAGAGGAGGAAAAGGACAAAAAAGGACAAGAAAGGAAATAAAGGAAAAGGGGCAAAAAAGTGAATTACTAAGGGAGAATCTTAGGGCACGCGTCCCAAGACAGCATAAAAAGGCAAAGGAACGTGAATTAAAAGGGGAGAGAGGGCGCCGCACAAGAGAAGAAGAGAGAGAAGAGAGAGAAGAAGAGAGAGAAGAGAGAGAAGAGAGAGAAAAGAAGAAGAAGCCGTGTGTTGCCGCCGAAACCAACCAAGGAAGAGAGAAAAAGTGAGAGAAGAAAGAGAAAACCAAGGAAGAAAAAGAGAAATAGAGGCGCGAAAGCTTCCTCTACTTCTTATCATTCTTGAATTGTAGGAATTCTGTAAAGAATTCTTAAAGAGAAGACAGTGTGGTGACAACTTTCCTGTTTTTTGATTTAAGATGTTTTGTTTAATTTTTACTATTGCTTTGGTTTGTTATTTTATTATGTTCTAAATTTCTTTTGTTAGAGCGAAGATGTAACCTAACTATGATGATGTGAATTTTATAAGTTTTTATGTTTTGCAAGATATTTTATTTATGTGAGTTATATATTATTATGCTTAATGCTTTTAAGTGATTGGCCACCACTTGAATGATTTGATGTGCATATTTGAGACTGAGAGGTAATAGTATGCAATTGCTTCTTATAATATATAACCATGAATTAAATGTGGATAGACATATACCATGTTATTTGTGTGGCTTTTGGTGATAAGATGATCGAAAGATTTATTGTAAACTAGGAATATTCACAGACCCTAATGCATTTGGTTTGTTTCAATTCACATATAGAGATATAGTGAATTAATGAACTAAATAGGTTTACTATACCTAGACATAGGATAGTAAATAAATTAGGAAGTTCCGCCATCACATGGGTAATATCATTCTTGCAGGCATAAACTATGAAAATTCATATCTAGTAGTTATGGTGAAATCGGAAGCTCTAACATGTTTCTCATCTTGATTTTTCTTACTTGGATTCAATTTTAATTAGTCTTGAGTTTTCGTTTTGAAAGTTTTAAATTTTAATTCATCATCAACAATATTTTGATTTGCTAGATAAATTTTAGGATTAATTCATCATTAGTACTTAATTAGTTTAGTATTCACCAATCTTCGTGGGACGATACTTTTCTTATCATTATATTACTTGTTCGACATGTTCACTTGCATTTAAAATTCACCGAACAAGTTTTTGGCGCCGTTGCCGGGGATTGGTTGTTTTACTACTCATTAATATTAATACCGAATAATTCTAAGTTTAATCTAGTTTTTATTTTCTTTAAAAAAAAAAAACGTTTTTTTTTGTTTTGTTAGATTTTATTTTTGCTTTGCTTTATTATTGTTATTTTTACATTAAAAAAAAAATCAATCATTTTTTTTTAGTTGCTACTTTTCAGGATTGTTACAGACGTGCATGACCCGTAGCCAAAGAGAACAACTTGTTAATCTTGACCCAGAAATTGAACGCACAGTCAGAAAGCAACGAAAGGAGCTAAGAGAACAAAGAAGTGAAGCTACAAAAATGGCAGAGAATGATGATCCACGCAAGCTTCTAAAAGAATATGTTGCACCAACAGTTCAAGGTGCCACATCAAGCATCAAAAGGCCTGCAATTCAAGCAAACAACTTTGAAATCAAGCCAGCACTCATTCAGATGCTTCAAAATTCTGTGCAATTTTATGGGCTACCAAATGATGATCCAAATGCTCACATTGATGCTTTTCTTGAAATCTGTGACATGATTAAATACAATGGAGTCACAGATGATGCTGTTAGATTAAGGCTATTCCCATTTTCTTTAAGAGACAAAGCTAAAAGTTGGTTTTTTTCTCTTCCTGCAGGATCAATTACAACATGGGATGATTTGGCTCAGAAATTTCTCAGTAAGTTTTTTCCTCCAGCAAAATCTGCAAAAATGCGTAACGATATTACCGTTTTTATGCAGATGGACAATGAATCATTGTATGAAGCTTGGGAAAGATTCAAGGAGCTTTTAAGAAAATGTCCACAACATGGACTACCCATATGGTTACAAGTACAAACTTTCTATAATGGGTCTAGTACAAATCTTCGTTTTATGCTTGATCAGCTGCAGGAGGGGCTTTGAACAATAAGACACCAGAAGAAGCATATGATCTTTTGGAGGAAATGGCAAATAATAGTTATCAATGGCCTACTGAGAAGTCACCAGTGAGGAAAGCTAGTGGAATTCATGAAGTAGATGCTTACACTGCAATGTATGCACAAATTGAAAAACTCAACAAGAAAATAGATAACCTGAGTGCTCCAATCATGAGGATTCAGAACATATTATGTGATCATTGTGGTGGAGGACATGCAAGCATAGAGTGCCAAGTAGGTAACACCTTTGCATAGGGTAGCGAAGATGCTAATTATGTTGGAAATTCAAGTAGGCCACAAAATAATCCATACTCCAACACATACAATCCGGGATGGCGTAACCACCCAAATTTTTCATGGAGTAATTCTAATGCAATGAGGCCACCACCAGGGTTCAGGCAACCAAAAGAAAAGAAGCCTAACTTAGAGGAAATGGTTACCAAGATGTTACAGAACAACGAAACAAGAATGCAAAACCAAGAAGCTTCAATTCGAAATTTAGAGGTGCAAATAGGTCAGTTGGCTAATATGATTTCTAGAAGACAACAAGGTTCATTGCCAAGTAGCACAGAGAAGAATCCTATAGAAGATGCAAAGGTAATAACCTTGAGAAATGGCAAACAAGTGGGAAAAGATGACGTTGAGAAGGAAAATGTTAGGGATAAGGAAGATGATGTTAGCACGCAGCCTGAGGAGGCAACCAAGAGGACATTATTCCCTGATAATCCCAAGCCTTATGTGCCTCCAGTTCCATTTCCTCAGAGACTCCAGCAACATAAAATAGATAAGCAGTTTTCTAAATTTCTTGATGTATTTAAAAAATTGCATATTAACATTCCTTTTGCAGATGCATTAGCTCAAATGCCCAGTTATGCAAAATTTCTTAAGGAGATATTGAAAAACAAAAGGAAGCTGGAAGAGTATGAAACCGTGAAGCTAACTGAAGAATGCTCAGCCATCTTACAAAACAAACTGCCTCCAAAATTAAAAGATCCAGGGAGTTTTACAATTCCTTGTACTATTGGAGATTCTCACTTTGATAAGGCATTATGTGATTTAGGTGCTAGTATTAATCTAATGCCTTTTTCTGTTTTCAGGAAATTAGGATTGGGTGAAGTGAAGCCAACCACAGTGTCCCTACAATTGGCTGATCGATCAATTAAATATCCAAGAGGTACTATAGAAGATGTATTAGTAAAAGTTGACAAATTCATTTTTCCTGCAGATTTTATAGTACTTGACATGGAGGAAGACTTGGAGGTACCACTTATCTTAGGTCGACCTTTTCTAGCAACAGGAAGAGCTTTGATTGATGTACAACAAGGGAAGTTAATATTAAGAGTTCAAAATGATTCTATCACTTTTAATGTTTTTACTGCTATGAAACATCCATCTGATGATAGTTCTTGCTTTAGGGTTGAGACAATTAATAAGTTTGTGAATAAGATCTTTCAGGAAAAAGCTTTCAAGGATCCACTTGAAGCATGCTTGGTTCACCCAAAGAATGAGGAAATTGAAAGCGAAGAGATACAGGAGTATGCCAATCTCATGGAAGCAAATCCACCATATTCACAGCAAAAGGCAACAAAGTTTGAGGAGTTGGGACAACACATGACAAAACCTAAGCCATCAATTGAAGAGCCCCCAACTCTTGAACTCAAGCCTTTACCTTCCCATTTGAAATATGTTTATTTAGATGACGTTTCTACTTTGCCAGTAATCATATCTTCTTCTTTGACAGAATCAATGGAAGAGAAATTACTTCAGGTGTTGAGAGAGCACAAAGGAGCAATTGGATGGAAAATAGCTGACATCAAGGGAATTAGTCCTTCACTATGCATGCATAAGATTTTGATGGAAGAGCATTACAAAGCTACTGTTCAACCTCAGAGGCGATTGAATCCAAAGATGCAAGAAGTGGTGAAGGCTGAGGTAATCAAGTTGCTTGATGCAGGGATCATTTATCCTATCTCAGACAGTCCCTGGGTAAGTCCTGTGCAAGTTGTGCCAAAGAAGGGAGGTATGACTGTTCAAAGAAATGACAATAATGAATTGATTCCAACTAGGACAGTTACTGGATGGCGTGTGTGTATAGATTATAGAAAACTAAATGATGCCACTAGAAAAGATCATTTCCCTTTCCCATTTATTGATCAAATGTTAGAAAGACTTGCAGGACACGAATTTTATTGCTTTCTTGATGGGTATTCAGGATATAATCAAATTCACATTGCACCAGAAGATCAAGAGAAAACCACTTTCACTTGTCCTTATGGTACCTTTGCTTTTAGAAGAATGCCCTTTGGTCTTTGTAATGCACCAGCCACTTTTCAGAGATGCATGATGGCCATTTTTTCTGATATGGTTGAAAAATTCATTGAGATTTTCATGGATGATTTTTCTGTATTTGGTTCATCATTTGACATTTGTTTAGATAATTTAGCAAGGGTCTTACAAAGGTGTGAGGAGACTAACCTTGTTTTGAATTGGGAGAAGTGTCATTTTATGGTGCAGGAAGGAATAGTGCTTGGGCATAAGATATCTAAAAAAGGATTAGAGGTTGATCGAGCTAAAGTGGAGGTCATTACAAAACTGCCCCCACCAACATCAGTGAAACTTGTTAGAGGCTTTTTGGGGCATGCAAGATTCTATAGGCGGTTCATAAAAGATTTTTCTAAAATTGCTAGACCCCTTTCAAGTTTATTGGTTAAAGATGTGAAATATAACTTTTCCGATGAATGCTTGCAGGCTTTTAACACTTTAAAGGAAAAGTTAATATCAGCACCAATCATGGCAGCACCAGAATGGGACTTACCTTTTGAGCTAATGTGTGATGCTAGTGATTTTGCAGTAGGAGCTGTTTTGGGACAACGAAAGAATGGAGTTTTTCAAACCATTTACTATGCCAGTTGAACCTTGTCAGGTGCACAATTGAATTATTCAACAACAGAAAAAGAACTTTTGGCAGTAGTATTTGCTTTTGATAAATTTCGTTCTTATCTAATTGGTTCCAAAGTTATTGTTTATTCTGACCATTCTGCTCTCAAGCATCTACTTGAAAAGAAAGAATCAAAACCTAGGTTAATCAGGTGGATTCTCTTGCTACAAGAGTTCGATTTGGAGATCAAGGATAAGAAAGGGACCGAAAATCTAGTTGCAGATCATTTGTCCAGAATTCCCAATCTAAAGGAAGAAGATCAACCGATTATGGAAGAATTTCCCGACGAAAACATTTTTGCGCTCCAATCCATCCAAATTCCTTGGTATGCTGATTTTGTCAATTATTTGGTAAGTAATGTTCTTCCTCCTGAAATGTCATATCAACAAAGAAAAAAATTCTTTTCTGACCTCAAACATTATTTTTGGGAAGAGCCTTTCTTGTTTAAAGTATGTGTAGACCAGGTTATAAGGAGATGTGTTCCTGAGGAAGAGATGGCTAGTATCCTACACCATTGTCATGCTAGAGAAGCTGGTGGTCATTTTGGTGCCACCAGAACTGCAGCTAAGGTTTTACAGTCTGGATTTTATTGGCCTACACTTTTTAGAGATGCATATTCATATGTAGTTGCATGTGATCAATGTCAAAGAACTGGGAATATTTCTAGGAAACATGAGATGCCTCTAAACAATGTTATTGTGTGTGAGTTATTTGATGTTTGGGGTATTGACTTCATGGGACCCTTTCCACCTTCTTATGGAAATATGTATATTTTGGTGGCTGTTGAGTATGTGTCTAAGTGGGTAGAAGCAATAGCATTGCCTATAAATGATGCTAAGGTTGTGGTTAAATTCTTAAAGAAAAATATTTTTACCCGTTTTGGCACTCCTAGGGCAATCATAAGTGATCGAGGGACCCATTTTTGCAACAAACAATTTGAAGCACTTTTGGGTAAGTATGGGGTTACCCATAAGATTGCTACCCCTTATCACCCTCAGACTAGTGGTCAAGTTGAGATATCAAATAGGGAAATTAAGAGAATTTTGGAAAAAACTGTGAATGCCTCAAGGAAAGATTGGTCAATGAAACTTGATGATGCACTTTGGGCCTATAGAACAACATTCAAAACACCAATTGGAATGTCTCCTTTTAGGCTAGTGTTTGGGAAGGCTTGTCATCTACCAGTAGAATTAGAGCATAAAGCATATTGGGCTTTGAAATTTTTGAACTTTGATATGCAGTCTGCAGGTGAAACTCGATTGTTGCAGCTGAATGAATTGCAGGAATTACGAGATGAGGCCTACGAAAATGCCAAAATATACAAGGAGCGGACAAAAAGATGGCATGACAAACACATATTAAGAAGAGAGTTTGTGGTTGGCCAAAAAGTATTACTTTATCACTCTCGTCTTAAATTGTTTCCAGGTAAATTGCGGTCTCGATGGTCTGGCCCTTTCATAGTCACTAAGGTATTCCCATATGGAGCTATAGAAGTTGCAAATGACACCCAAGGCACGTTTAAGGTGAATGGTCAGCGTTTGAAGCCCTACTTTGAGGGAGTCAATATGCAGAAGACTACCATTGATCTTCTTCCTCCTTGAGTAGCAACATTGAAGATAGTTTGGCTGAAAACTATAAAGCAAACGCTTCTTGGGAGGCAACCCAAGCATTTTATTGGTTCTTTTGTTGAAAATTTTGTCACCACCATCTCCTCAAAGCTCTCTATGGCTATCACCTACAATCAGGGGAGTTTTCTCATTCCTATTTTACCTTTATTTTCCTTTATTTTTGCTTTATTTCTTTTTACATTGAGGACAATGCTCCATTCAAGTTTGGGGGTGGGAAAATAAATCTTTTCTTGCTAAATCTAATTGAATTTTTTTTCTCATGTCATGATTAAACCCTTTGTTTTGAATTCTTAGCGATTCTTAGGAAAATGTAGATTCTGTTCAAACCTACAATTGTGATGTGAGTTAAGTGTGATTCTGATTATGTTGATCCATTTATTAAACACTAAAAGTCCTTCATTTTTGAAATTGTGTGTATTTCTAGAGAACATTCATGTGAAGTATGTGATTTTCTTAGATCTCACCCGGATCTTAGAATTTGCTTAATTTCCTCTTGAGGCGAAATCCTAGGCTGCATCTAATTGAGAAAATGATTTAGGCCATTCTTTGGATCGTTTGAGCCTTTCAAGCCAACCCTATTTATTTATCCCCAGTCACCCCTCTGAGCCTTGATTTATATCCATTTTTTTTATTTTGACACCCACATATATATACCTTTGAGCCTTTGATAAATTATCTTTTCGTCCCGCACCCTTGAACATGTTGATTTTTAGGATATAAGTCTATTTGAGTGAAAGAGAAGTCGAGGGGAAGGATGTTATATGGGAAGGATATTAATTGCAATGATTATGTAGCATAATATGTTGCTTTTGTGAATGCAAAAAAAAAAAAAAAAAAAGAAAAAAAAAAGAAAGAAAGAAAGAAAGAAAGAAAGAAAGAAAGGAAATGCAACATTTGTCTAAGAATGGAATTCTCTTATTGCTTATTGTCAAATTCAAGCCACTCAAGGTTTAGAAATTGGCTTTTGCATAGTAGTTGGATGTCATCAGCAAGATAAGATTATAATAGTTACATTTCTAGTCCTACTACTTGCTTTATTATTGCAAGCATGATTGTGACTTTTGTGAGTGTCGAAATCCAAGTGAAATCAAGTATTTTTGGGAAGAAATAAATGAGAGAAGTGGTGATAGAAAGATCATCTGAAAAAAAAAAAAAAAAAGAGAAAGGAAAGAAAGGAAGTGACAAAAGCTCAAATTAGATCCTAGAAAGCAATGTGTTCATGGGTGAATTTAGCCTAAATGACTTTCATCTTACCCCTAGCCCAGCCTTACATTACAAGCTTATAAAAGTCCTATTGATTCTTGGTTAGATGATTGGCCTACATTAGTGGAGAGAGGAATGAAAAGCAAACCTATGAGGTTTGGTTAAAGATTTTGAGAGATTGCATATTAATGTGGATCTATTTAGAGTGCATATAGTTGAAAAGATAAGGACTCACACTCACACATACGAACATGGTCAACATAGTTAAGAGTCTATCTTATCTTATGAACAATTGTTGTGTTTGGATGAAAGCTATATTTTTTCTTTGAATTGTTAAGTTGAGCAATTTTAAGTGAATTTCAAGAAAGGGTTTTGTCTGAAACATTTATTATCTTTTACTTTTGCTCGAGGACTAGCAAAATGTCAAGTTTGGGGGTCTTGATAACTCTATTTTTATAGAGTTATTTTGACTATTTTAGGATATAAATAATACAAGTTTTATAAGATAATATTTAAGTTTTGATATATTTATGTAAATTGGTGTTATTTATGCAGCAAACTCCAAAAGAGCAAAAGAAATAAAGGAAGAGAAAGTTACAAAAAGGCACGTGAAGAAGACAAGGAAAGAAAAAGAAGTCAAAAGAATAAAAGAGGAGGCAACGTGTAAAGTAGCAAAAGAGGAGGAAAAGGACAAAAAAGGACAAGAAAGGAAATAAAGGAAAAGGGGCAAAAAAGTGAATTACTAAGGGAGAATCTTAGGGCACGCGTCCCAAGATAGCATAAAAAGGCAAAGGAACGTGAATTAAAAGGGGAGAGAGGGCGCCGCACAAGAGAAGAAGAGAGAGAAGAGAGAGAAGAGAGAGAAAAGAAGAAGAAGCCGTGTGTTGCCGCCGAAACCAACCAAGGAAGAGAGAAAAAGTGAGAGAAGAAAGAGAAAACCAAGGAAGAAAAAGAGAAATAGAGGCGCGAAAGCTTCCTCTACTTCTTATCATTCTTGAATTGTAGGAATTCTGTAAAGAATTCTTAAAGAGAAGACAGTGTGGTGACAACTTTCCTGTTTTTTGATTTAAGATGTTTTGTTTAATTTTTACTATTGCTTTGGTTTGTTATTTTATTATGTTCTAAATTTCTTTTGTTAGAGCGAAGATGTAACCTAACTATGATGATGTGAATTTTATAAGTTTTTATGTTTTGCAAGATATTTTATTTATGTGAGTTATATATTATTATGCTTAATGCTTTTAAGTGATTGGCCACCACTTGAATGATTTGATGTGCATATTTGAGACTGAGAGGTAATAGTATGCAATTGCTTCTTATAATATATAACCATGAATTAAATGTGGATAGACATATACCATGTTATTTGTGTGGCTTTTGGTGATAAGATGATCGAAAGATTTATTGTAAACTAGGAATATTCACAGACCCTAATGCATTTGGTTTGTTTCAATTCACATATAGAGATATAGTGAATTAATGAACTAAATAGGTTTACTATACCTAGACATAGGATAGTAAATAAATTAGGAAGTTCCGCCATCACATGGGTAATATCATTCTTGCAGGCATAAACTATGAAAATTCATATCTAGTAGTTATGGTGAAATCGGAAGCTCTAACATGTTTCTCATCTTGATTTTTCTTACTTGGATTCAATTTTAATTAGTCTTGAGTTTTCGTTTTGAAAGTTTTAAATTTTAATTCATCATCAACAATATTTTGATTTGCTAGATAAATTTTAGGATTAATTCATCATTAGTACTTAATTAGTTTAGTATTCACCAATCTTCGTGGGACGATACTTTTCTTATCATTATATTACTTGTTCGACATGTTCACTTGCATTTAAAATTCACCGAACAGTGAGCCTTGGCACCTAACTGTTCTAAGCTTCACACCATTATGTTTGGTAGAACATTTTTAAGAGCATTTTTTAATTAAGAAAAACACCTTTTTGAACCCTCAAACTTGCTCTAGCACTGAACACCGGAACATAAGAATCAAAGATGACTTCTCAAGAAGAATTTTATTGAAATCCTATATCTTCCGATAGATTTTGGAATTTTGATTTGACTTTATGGAATCCTTTATAATTCTAACTAGAGCAAAATCTAGTCTTAGTATATTTTTAGTTCTTCTGAGATACAGCCCCAAAGACAAAAGTGGTTAGGCTGTAGAGCGTTGACTAGAAAAGATTAACATTCAATTTTAAAGCCCATTGTAATTAGATAGGGATTGGGTGTTAAAAAGCATGGGGTAGGTGAGAATAGCGTAGCTAAAACAAGTGAACTTACCAGTATCCTCATGCCCAATACAAAAAATTGGATGCCAACATGCTAATAAAATCGTTAACATGCCCAATAATCGATTATTGGCTACCTAAGACTTAGACTTTAGGTTCAACACCACATACCTTCAAACTTTACTCCAGTCATTAGCCCAGCTCAATAATAGGTTATTGGCCTCTTAGTTTGATACCTAAATCTTAAGTTTGATACCATATACCTCCAACCTTCACTCCAGTCACTAGCCTTTTGAACAAAAAGACAAAATGTTGCTAATTGTCAATGCTTTTGGCTCTTGATGGTCTGAGAGTGAGAGAGAGAGAGAGAGAGAGAGAGAGAGAGAGAGAGAGAGACAGCCGTGATGTAGCCAACTGAACCTCTGCATGTATAACAAAAAGGCAAAATATTGCTAATTTTCAACACCTTTGGCTCTCGATGGTCTTGATAATCTCAGCTTTTATGGCCTATTTGTTTATGAGGAGAGAGAGAGAGAGAGAGAGAGAGAGAAATGCAGATGGCCATGATGTAGCCAACCGAACCTCTGCATGGATATCTCAATGCATATGCCTATAAAAGCCTGCAAAAGGTAGTTCCTTGTCCATAAATGCACGTTGTGAGAATGAGAACTCCTATAAAGAGTACCATCTTTCTCATTTCTCTCATCATTTATCTGGGCATTCACACTAGTTCATTTTTGGTGGAGGCCAAGCTTGGGAAAGGTAATATATATCCCGATTCCTACACTTTTCATCTAGCAACTTCCATAACACTCTTTGAGTGGAAATTGAGGGCAGAAGTGTTATGATTAGTTTTTCTTTTTAATTATACTTTTGAATCTTAACTTACACAGTACTCTTATTTCCTTAAAACCTGCGGCGAGAGTTGTTGAAGTTTGTCATCAGAAACTGGTTAAGATGAGAGGATGAGAGAAAGAACCAGTAACAAAATATATTTTTGTATATTACTTCTGTTTTCGCATGTTATGAGCGTTCACTGATGACTAAAGCGTTGGTCCTTCCAATTCTAATTGTAATTTTGCTTCTTTGGTGACCAAGAAGGAGGAGCACCTTTAGCTCAACCAACCACTAATCATCATTTTGGTAGTTCCACCAAATATGTTCGCTTTTGTACCGGAAATGATGTGATCTTATTTATTCTGGCCGTAGCTCCTCTTCTAAGTTAGTGTCTATCTTATTTTCTTTTTCCCACTTCTGAAAATTTGGAGAACTTGGAGGTCAGGAAAATATAGAGGAGAAGGACAACGCATTCAACTACTTCTTCTAACATGTTCGTTTTGCACTGCAGAGTCCCTACGAACCTTATCTGTGGAGACCGATTGCTTTCGTCCCTCAAAGTCGCCGCCACCTCCGCCACCTGTACCACCAGGACCGTACCAACCACTCTTCGAGGATTTGTTACCTGATAAGACTCTTCCAAATCCAAACGCAGCTTTAGCCCGAATGCGTACTACGCCCCTGATGGATTAGAAATAATATGTTTTCTTCATGATGTTATATTTTTCTTTCATTATGTAATGGGTTATCGGCCAAGAATGGTTTGTATTCGATTAGAGTAATCAGTGGGTACCACCGTTACCACCGAAGTTTAAGAATTGAATTTGTGAAACGAAGGCCTTTATTGTTTCTGGTTAGTGTTCGAGTCCCAGAGAGTCTGTAAAATATGTTACCATAAAATTGCATGCTCTTGATTGGCTAAGATTTTGGCGACATGTTTAAACTTTACTGGTTGTTCTCAAATTAATTTGTTCAGATTTTCTTATCTTAAAATTTGTTATATGTGATTTGCAATAAATCAAAAGTTAAACCTAATGGGTTGGTAAAATTTGAATCTTTAATTTTTTTTTAAAAATTAGTTGTTTAAATCTTTAACTTTGTTTCATTCAATGCACTATTTTCAGAATTCAAGTATCTCTTACGTTTTGACCACAAGGACAAGTTACATTCCATGTGAACGTCTTTATAAAGCAAAATATGAAGATTGATTTTGTTTTTTCCATCATTTGTTAGAATCTTCCTGCTCTTTACATAATTTGATTGTATTAGGTCCAGCTTTTATTTATTAATCATTAATTTTGTTATTATCACAAACAATGAACTTTAAAAATATCACATAATTTCAACTAGTTAATATTCTAATGTTATTCTTCAAGTATGGGCTAAAATTTTTGTTTTAAGAAGTTAAAGGCTAATTCATAAAACATTGAATAAGTATGACTATGTATTTCAAACTTTAAAACCATTGCTTTGACAATGAGTAAAAAGTTATGATGTATAATGACTTGCTGTGGTAGGAATAAAGACTTTATCTCTGTAATTTATTCCATATTTCAAGTAAAATATTTTATGTGTAAGATCTTGTTGGGTGGTAGTTTAGTCAAATGTGAAAATGTATTATTATTCGACTATATGTTTGTATTTGATATTTAAGTCTTGAAAGGACAAATTTCGCGATTTAATTAATGTTATAACATTTCTACTCACATGTACATTGAAATTCATTTTAAGTACTTTTAAATCAAGTTAGAGTCTACAAAAGGTATTACGTTTGTTGAAATGTGAACACTTTTTGTTTGGAAAATATTTTATCGCGAGCCGTGAAATACATGCTATAAAGTGAAAGAACGGTTCAACATTATTAGTAGTTCTTAATCATTTTCAATTTTTGGGTCTAGTCCTGTTGCACTATGTATACCAGCTGCAAGAGGATTAGGTCTTTCCACAGCAATTGCTAAGCCTACTTATGGAGGAACCAGCAGTTTTAGCAATAGTACAGGGAAATATCAAATTAGAATTTGTGCATTTAAATATTGGAGAACTCGTATCAAAACTCAAATGTCATTGATCATGAGACGTAATTATGGGTTCAGGGGCCTGCTTCTATGTCAAATAAATAAATAAAATATGAAAAATAAAATCTCTAGCACTTTTAAACGTTATAATGCTACATACCGTCGTATTTAGACTGAGAAATGGTGGCACCTAGTTTTTGTAAATGTGTATGGGAAGGACACATTGAAAGTCAACCTCTTACACCTTCTTGACTATTAGATTTCCTAGTGTCTCTTTTTAAGGTGAAGGGAAGATGCCGATTACGTAATGAGTGCTTTAAAATAGTAAACCAATTTTTTTTGTTTCTATATGGTGTCTTTGTCTCAAAGAGGTCCTCTTAGACGGTTTTGCACGAAATTATATGTAGTGGCAACTATATATTTATATAATCCGAAATAGTCTGAAATTAGGTGGAGAATTAAGAACGTGTTTGGGAAGGGGTATATCTATCTTTGACTTTGCTTTATGTTTGTCCTTTTTCAATCAACCCTAAGAAATTGAGTTCCCGTCACATGAAGGAGACCCAATTAATAGAAATAAGATGAGGTAACCGACAGCAGCTTTTTTATGTCCTATTTTTTATTTTTCTAATTATTTCTCTAATCAATACGCACAGTATCTGTTGGTATTAAGTATTAGGATAATTAGCTTGAGTATTCACTTTCTAATGCAATGGTCTCTGCCATTGGTGGTGTATATCATGACGTAAGCTGAAGGGGGTTATATGCTCTACTTTGATTCCGGAATACAGCTGCCAGAAAAGTGCCAAATGAAAGGAGACAACGAAAAGAGACATATGCTAAGTATCACATTAGTTATTCACTCAACAAATATATATATATGAGCTTATCATTTAAAAATGAGAGAATACAAAGGAATAATGGCATATGCCCCAACATTACAAGTTTATTTAATAAAAAATTAATTTTGAAAGTATCTAATTATGATACAACAAAACATTTGCCTAAAAAAGTTTAATGTTCTTAAATAGAAATACTCTCTTATGTATTAGCTAACAAGACTGATATTTAATAACCTTATTTTAGAAACATCTAAAATTTTGTTCAGACTATATATATCTATTTTTGCTAAGAAAAAAAGATTCATCCAACAATTTTCTGAAGAAAAAGGTAATTTTCTGGTAATTGGAGCCTTCTTGAAGTTAAGGAATACTAGACAATAACCGGGTAGCTACTGGGAACAGAGATGAGTTGTGTGAAGCTTCTCACACCTTGGATGGAAACCAAAACTGTGAGAAAACAATTCCATCACAATCAAAACAAGATAAGAGAGATACAATCAACGACTCAAGTACATATGACCCTGTTATAGTGTGCTATAAGTTTAGGGAGCTCCTGGGAAGATTGAAATTGAAAAAAAAAAAAGTGTGTCAAAAACATGCATAGAATTACGTAAAGATGGCTCATGAGAACCCAAATGGCTATAAACACATAGGAAAGGTCACCCTCAGGGCTTAAATAATAGGAAACTATTTCTTATACGGCATCAGTTTTGTTGGCTCAACTGTACATGTCAACTATAAAGGATTCACTACTTTTTGCATTAAGTCAAATAATCACCCATCTTTCTTTGGTAGTTTGTCAAAAAGAGTATTAAGTGATATCCTATCAGTTTATCCCTTGCCAATTTATATTATTTGAGAGATACATTTATTTTCCAGTTCAACTTTACATTTTATTCTTATTTTATAGTAGTTCACTTTCTTGTCTTTAGATTGCCTATACAAGCATATTAAAACAAAAAGAACTATGTCATCATGCCACTTTACCTTAACATGTCATCACACCATGTCATGCTCACCCACACTTGTTAGCAATCCACGTGGCACAAGATGCCACGTTAACCCCACAGGTTATTGTTACAAGCTTATTTGTTAAGTGGGTTAGGTCATGCTTTGAGTCCAAGCTTGTACTCTTGTTATGAAATGAAAGGAAGGGGGATAATTAAAAACCCTTAATTGTTGAATGTTGGGAGTATTCTTCTTGAACTAGCATCTCATATGATGTTAAAGGGCTCAATGTTCCTTTTACGATGCTGATATGATGGAATCACAAGTCACAATGGTGATTTCTAGATGAATGGATTCTTTGTTTTAATTATTTCAAGGTACTCTATTTGGTGAAATCCTACATGAAAGTGTATATGTTGAACAAACTATATAATAATGTATAATGAGTATCATCCCACAAAGATTGGTGATTACTAAGCCAACTAATTACTAAGGATGAATAACTCTTATAATTTATTTAGCAAACTGAAATGGTATAACATAGATTAACTAACTGGATTTAAAAGAACTAGATAGACGACATATGTTAGAACATCTAATTTCACCTAACTACTAGATACTAATATTGATCATTTATGCTTGCAAGATCGATTCTACTTATGTGATAACAGAATTTTCTAAGTTATTCACTATCTTATGTCTAGGTACAACAAACCTACTTAGCTCATTAATTCACTATACCTCTATATGTGAATTGAAATGAACTAAGTATATGAAGATTTATGAATCTTTCAATTTACACCTAAAGTCATACAAACCATATAATATATTTCCATTTATATTAGTCTATGGTTGCATATTACAAGAAGCAACTGTATGTCGTTTCTTGTCAGTTTCTAACATGCAAATCAAATTATCTAAGTTATTGCTAATCACTCAAGTGCATTAAACTCAATAATATGCAACTTTACATACATAAAATATCTCACAAAACATCATAATCATAACATTTATACTATCATAATTAAGTTACATCGTAGCTCTAACAAACTAGACTAAAACATGATGTATATATATACATAAACAATGTAGAAAATTACACAAAACATCTCAGATTGAAAAAAAAAAATGCCATCACCAAATTGCCTTCCCTTTCAAGCAAGTTTTACACAATTTCCACACATCAGAGGAGGAAAAATGAGCTGTCTAGAAAAAGCGACGGAAAACAAGCCACATGTGCCCCCACGCATCATCGTCACACATTGTCACACGTTGCCGCTATGCGTCACCATACACCACCATGTGCCACCACCACTCTTCACAAAAATTACCAAAAACTGTTGATGAAGGTGCCCGGAGTGTCGATTTGCAAATAAATTGCTCTAATTTGCCACAAAAATGCTAAAATATGATGGAATAAAGCCTAGATGGTGTTTGCCGTTCTTCACTGCATGCAAATGCCACAAAATGATTGGAAATTGCACTTAGATGTAGGATTTGCTTTCTTCTCACTAGAAAACACCTAAAAACAAGCCGGAATCACAAGTGGATTATCATTGCTAGAGATAATGAAGGGCGGATGGTTGGCGTTCGCATGATTGTCACTCTTCTCTAAGACCCATGCTATTGTGTATGGTCTCTAAATCTTTAGCAACTCCTCTCTTACTTACTGTCTAACTCGTAAATCCCTCTCACCTCTCTCTCTTCTCTGTTTTGCTCTCTTTCTCTTTGGTCGCCTGCTCTGTTCAATAATCCCTATCACTCAACAATTGCTTTTTCTTTTACTTTTTTCCTCACGTGGTCTCCTCCATGTGCGATAATCTCCTCTATTATCTTTCTATTTTTTTGCTTCATTTCCTTCTTTTTGGAGTTTGCTACATAAACAAGCAAAACTTGCATAAACGCAAATACATACAAATATATGTTAACAAATACCATATTATATATTACCTAAGTTAGTCATAATAATTCTATAAAAATTAGAGTTATCATACTCCTTGAAGGCTAGAAGCAATGTAACCTTTGAATTTTCTTTTGTACATGTGGCAAGAAAAGACGAGACCTTGTATTCTAAAAGGAAAACTTTCTGTTTGTAGTTGTGGCACAAAAATCATGTGTGCACTTGTATTTATGATGTTCTAACAAAGTTGTACTAACATTCTCATATTTTATAGTTAGTATGATGTGCTTGTAATGGATTTGCATGGGAAGATAATTGTTAAGAAAATTATATCCTACTTAAAAATTCTTATGCATGTTTGGAAAACAAAGTATTTTAGGAATGAGAAATTTGTTAGTACCATTAATTTCTTTCACTGTAATGAGGTTTTTCATTAGTCTTCATTTTTCAGAAGGTAAAGCATTCCACCAATAAATGTTGATTGTAACTTTAGTGTCTATTAAAAAACTAAACTATATGGTCTCTATCTTAGAAAATTAAAGTTTCCTAGATTTACATATTTCTTTTCTTACCTTAGCTAAGAGAAAATAAAATTTCTTTATCTCCAGATTGGAAATGATATTTGACAACTTTTTGTTTCTTTTTCTATTTCTATTTCTTTCAAATAGCCCATACTTGGCATTATTGGAATTTAAACATTTTTTGCTCCAATGACTTCCTAGGTAAAGCTATTACTTTCATCTTTTTTATTTTTAATAATTTATTTTGGTAAGCCACAACTCATCCTAGCAAATTTTCCCCAAATAGTTTTCTTTTATAAGGAAGATTTCAAATTCAATTTTTTATTAGATGAATTATAATGCTAAGATATACCTCCAAGCTTTTATATTCTTTTATTCTTTGATAAATAAACTCTTTGATAAATAAACTCTCATATTTATTAAAAAGAAAAATAAAAAGTTTGAGAAATCTAAGTTTCAACTCAAAATTTGTAAAACAACTTGACTAGTCTCTAGATACTATGATTCAATGATGTCTTTTAAAAGCCATTGTTTTGGTCTTGGACTAATCTTATAGTCAAATGACTTAAAAATTTTCACAAGATTTATTGTCTACATATTTTCTAGAAGTTTGAAGTAATTTTGTTAAGTCATGAATGGTTTTTTACTAAATTGAAAGGTCATGAGAATTCTATTTCATATCTATGCTTTTTTTTTTTAAAAACAAATCCCAATTTAGACAATATCTTCTAAATTAAGATCATTGATTGAAATAAAGTAATTTTGTTTAATGTTAAGCCAAACTACAGTTGACAAGATAACATAGAATTCCAACTATAACAACTTTAATTGGTTCAAAGAATCAATCTATCATAAATTACAACTGCTTTGAGCTTATTTATATGGTAAGATTTCCCTACTCTAATTTTCACATATTTCTTTTTCCATCTTGCAGCTTTCTTTTTCACAAATAAAGTAAGGTCTATTTCACCTTTACTTGGTAGTTTTATAGTGGCATTTCCATTAAAAATTCAAACACTTGCAAAAAATATTTCAAGTTTCCCATATATTTCTTCTTTCTTAATCTTCTATTTTTTTTTCATATTTCTTTTAATTGTTATCTAGTTAAGCTTATTCTTTTTCTATAATGTCTTTTATTTTAAGACTTTTTATTTCTTCTTCAGGAATTTTTTTTTGATTTACCTAAGTTTGTTTTATCATTATGAAGACAAATTCATCCTCATCAAGAGAACTTTTTTCATAACTTGAAAACTCATACAAGATTTCCTTTGGATCAAAAACTTCTTCTCTATAAAGAATTTGAAACTCTTGTTCTTCAATAAGTTTGATTACTTTCTTACCACTTTTTCCTTTTTTAGAACTTATTTATTTTATCATGCGGACGGGACAATGGGATTGTATTTTTTGAATGCCGTTCACAGCCTGTTGAATATTGTTATTTTGTCATGGAGGTAGATAAGATTGTGACTGATGGAAGGCCCGCACTTGATAAGGAGTGAGCCTGGACACCTAACTGTTCTAAGCTTTGATACGATTATGTTTGCTAGAACATTTTTAAGAGCGTTTTTTAATTAAGAAAAATAGTTTTTTGAACCCATAAACTTGCTTCAACATTGAACGCTGAAACATAAGAATCCAATGCGACTTCTCAAAAAGAATTTTATTGAAATCCTCTATCTTCTAATAGATATTGGAATTTTGATTTGAATTAACTGAATCCTTTATAATTCTAACTAAAGCAGAACCTAGTCTTAGAACTGCTTGAGATGGAGGAGGGGGAAACAATTTCTGGGTATTATAATAGATTAAATGTGGTAGTGAGTCAAATTTGGTCTTTAAGGGCCCCCTTACCTGAGTCCCAAGTTGTTGAGAAGCTTTTCATCAGCTTGACAAAGAAATTTGATCCCATTGTGACTAATATTGAGGAAACTAAAAACTTTGCCAACATGTCAATGTTTGGATTAATGGGGTCTTTGGAAGTGTTTGAGTGAAGAATTGGTCGTAGGAAGGAGAAAGCCACTTTAGAAACAGCCTTTAAAAGTGCTGTGAACTTGGGTTCTCATCCAGAACCCACCCCTGGAGAGGGAAGTGAGGCAACAAATGACCGAGCTCAGTATCCCTCATGCAAGGTCTGTAACAAAACCAACCACTTAGAAACATATTGCTGGAATAAGGGTAAACCATAGTGCTGACATTGTAAAAAATTCGGTCATGTGGGGAAGAATTGTAGACTTAAGGAGAACCGAGCTAATTTGGCTAAAAAAGAAACAGGAGAGGATGAGGAGATTCTGTTTTTGGCTAGTTTGTCAGTAACTTGTGTAGATCGAAGCCTATGGTTTGTGGATAGTGGTTGTACTAACCATATGACTCTTTATGCAGAAGTGTTTAGTTCTCTTGGTAAAACCTATACATCTCGTGTAAGGCTAGGTGATGATAGGTTCATTGAAGTGTCAGGGAAAGGTAGTGTGTTTGTACAAACTCTTAATGGGAGAAAGCTTATCCATGATGTGCTGTTTGTTCCTGTGTTGGGGTCTAATTTACTCAGTGTAGGGCAAATGATGGAAAGCAAGTGCCACCTTTTATTCAAAGATCGGCAGTGTCAAATTTATGATGAGCAGGGTGTGAAGCTCATTAGTGTTCCCATGACTAGTGCTTGAAGCTTCTATCTCAGGTTCAAATATGCCAACCAAAATGCTTTGAGTGCTGTTGAAGATGCATCTTGGTTATGGCACCACCGTTTCGGACACTTGAACTTCAAGTCCTTGGAGGAATTCCACACTCAGCATTTAGTAGATGGCTTACCAGCTATCAAGGCTCTTGGAACTGTTTGCACATCATGTTAACTTGGGAAGAGCTCTAGAAGAGCATTTCCAGTCAAAGGAAAAGAAAAGGTGACAACAAAGCTAGAGTTAGTGCACATTGCTGTGTGTGGACCTATGAGAGTCCATACCAAGGAGGGGAATAAGTTCTTCATATTGTTCATTGATGATACAAGTCGATTTTGTTGGGTTTATTCATTAAAGAAAAATATGAGGCCTTGAAGTGCTTTCTGAAATTCAAAAAGGAAGTAGAATCAGAGAATGGGATGAAAATTAAGACTTTGCGGTCAAACAGAGGAGGAGAATACCAAAGCACAGAATTTGTCAAGTACTGTGAAAATGAAGGTATTGTCCATCAACTAACCACAAGTTATTCCCGAGAACAAAATGGGGTTGCTAAAAGAAAAAACTGAACTATCATGGATATGGCAAGAAGCATGATAGAAGAGAAGAAAGTCCTAAAAGAATTTTGGACAGAAGTAGTAAATACATCTGTGTATCTACTCAATTGAAGCCCTACCTCAACATTGCAGAACAAGACCCCTCATGAGGCTTGGAAAGGGAGAAAACTAGTAACTGACCATCTGAAAATCATTGGCTCGATGTGCTTCATCCATGTACCACAACAACTTCGACATAAACTGGATAGCAGAGTTGAACAAGGTATTTTTCTTGGCTATAGTTTAATCTCTAAAGCTTACCGTGTGTTCAATTTGTCCAGCAAAAGATTGGTGGTCAGTAGAGATGTGAAGGTCGATGAAAATGCAGCTTATGATTGGAAATCATTGTTGGAGGGACAACTTGCTCCAACATATCTGGGGGTGGTCAAAGAAGTTAGGGTTTTTGTTGGTTGCTTCAATGAGGAACATGTGGAAACAACGACTGTGGTTCAAAAGTGTGCAGAAGGGGAGTCCTCCTCTGGAATAAGGGCAGAAAACACTTATGAGGATGGAAGGGAGTTGTCTGACATGTCTCCAGTCAAAATAAGAAGGTTGGATGAGCTGTATGAGAGCTGTAACATGGCCACTTTGGAGCCATTGACCTATAAGGAGTGAGCCTGGACACCTAATTGTTCTAAGCTTTGACACAATTATGTTTGCTAGAACATTTTTAAGAGTGTTTTTTAATTAAGAAAAATACTTTTTTGTAAACTTGCTTCAACATTGAACGCCGGAACATAAGAATCCAATGCGACTTCTCAAAAAGAATTTTATTGAAATCCCCTATCTTCTAATAGATATTGGAATTTTGATTTGAATTAACTGAATCCTTTATAATTCTAACTAAAGCAGAACCTAGTCTTAGTATATTTTTAGTTCTCCATCAAAGGACGTAGCCCTAAAGACAAAAGTGGTTAGGTTTTAGAACGTTGACTAGAAAAGATTAACATTCAATTTTAAAGCCTAAAATATGTGGTGAGAATAGCGTACCTATAATAAGTGAACTTACTAATATCCTCATGGCTAATACAGAAAATTGGATGCCACAATGCCGATAAAATTGTTAACATGCTCAATAATTGATATTGTCTACCTAAGACTTGGATTTTAGGTTCAACACTATATACTTCCAACCTTCACTCCAGTCATTAGCCCAGCTCAATAATAGGTCACCGACCTCTTAAGACTTAAATCTTAGGTTTGATGCCACATACCTCCAACCTTCACTCTAGTTACTAGCTTGTATAACAAAAAGACAAAATTTTGCTAAATTTTCAACGCCTTTGGCTCTTGATGGTCTTGATAATCTCAGCTTTTATGGCTTATTTGTTTATGAGACATATTATATCCCTTGCAAGTGAGTAATGTAGAGTAATGTAAAGTAATGTAGATGGCCGTGATGTAGCCAACCGAACCTCTGCATGTATATCTCAATGCATATACAATCACTAGCCTGTATAACTAAAAGACAAAATATTACTATTTCTCAGCGCCTTTGGCTCTTGATGGTCTTGATAATCTAAGCTTTTATGGCTTATTTGTTTATGAGAGACATTATATCCCTCGCTAGTGTGTGTGTGTGTGTGTGAGAGAGAGAGAGAGAGAGAGAGAGAGAGTAATACTAATGGCCGTGATGTAGTCAATCGAACCTCTACATGTATATCCAAATGCATATCTTGTTAGGACCCAATTTGTCTTTGATACCACTTGTTGAGTAAATTCAACCAAGTGCATCATCCATATATAGATCAAATATATAAATTATGAGAATACACACACACACACCCAAACACAATAGATTTAAGAGGTTTGGAACATCATAAATGTCCTGTGTCCTTTATAATATCTTTTTATTAGATTTTTTCATACTTTCCCTCTTTTTAAACAAGTATCTCATGGATTTTCTCATCAACTAGAATCCACAAGAGATGTCCTTTCCAACAATTAGTCCTTCATGGAGACTCTCTCAACTCACCCACTAGGTTTTTCTATACTTCATCTATTTATTGAGAAACCCTAAAGGAATTCTAGTCGAATACTACTAGAAAAACCTACTTTCACAAGAGGATAAGAATCCTAACCAGATACTACCAGTAAACCAACTATATCTAGAAGATATTTCTTGGTTTCACAATTCCATAGAGATCTTTGATTGTAATTACAATCATACTCTTTAACCTAATTGTTCCACCAATCCTAACACATATGCCTTTAAAAGCCAACAAAAGGTAGTGCCTTGTCCACCAATACACGTTGTGAGGATGAGAAATCCAATAAAGAGTACTGTCTTTCTCACTTCTCTCATCATTTATCTGGGCATTCATTCTAGTTCCCCTTTGGTGGAGGCAAAGTTTAGAAAAGGTAATGTATCTCCCGATCCTTACTCTCTTCCTGTTGTGACTTTCATAATACTCTGTATGTGGAAATTGAAGGAAGAGATGAGAAAAGAAATATTATGATTAGTTTTTCTTTATAACTATACTTTTGAATCTTGATTTACATCAGTGCTCTTATTTCCTCAAAACCTACAGCGAGAGTTATCGAAGTTTGTCGTCACAGAGTGGTTAAGATGAGAGGATGCGAGAAAGAACCAGTAAAAAAATAATTTATGTAAATTACTTTCTATTTTAGCATGTTATGAGCACTTACTGATGACTAAAGTGTCGGTCCTTCCAATTCTAACTGTAGTTTTACTTCTTTGGTGATGAGGAAGGAGGACCTTTAGCTCAACCAGCCACTAATCGTTATTTTGGTGGTTCCACCAAATATGTTCACTTTTGTAACGGAAATGATGCGAACTTATTTATCCTGGCTGTAGCTGCTCTCTTCGTTACATTCATGAACATAGTCTAAGAAAAGATAAAAGTTGATGCCTATCTTATTTTCTTTTTTCCACTACTTAAAATTGAAGGAGAAGTTGGTAGTCAGGAAAATATAAAAAGAGAAGGATAACGCATTCGGCTGCTTCTTCTAGGACGAGGGCTATTGTAACTGGTATCTAAAATGTTCCTTTTGCATTGCAGAGTCCCCAGGAACATCATTTGGGGAGACCGACTGCTATCGTCCCTCAAAGTCGCCTCCAACTCCGCCGTATGGACCACCAAGACCGTATCAACCACTCTTAGGGGATTTGTTACCTGATAAGACTTCCAAATCCAAACACAGCTTTAGCATGAAAGTGTACTATGTCCCTGATACATTAGAAATAATAGGTTTTATTTATGATGTTGTATTTTTCTTCCATTATGTAATGGGTTATCGAGCAAAAATCGTTTGTATTCGATTAGAATAATCAGTGGGTACCACTGTTATCACTGAAGTTTAAGAATTGAATTTTGAAACGAAGGCCTTTACTGTTTATGATTAGTGTTCCGAGTCCCAAAGAGTCTCACTCCATTATGTCAGTCTTCTTATTGCCTACGACAAGTGATTTACATTTATCTGTTAGAATATTTTGTTTCACATGATGGTTCTCAGTCCTTCTATTGTCACAGAAGTTTATGAGGTATTGATTCCGAGATTGTAAAATAGAAATGCTTATTTTATATCAGGTTATTAATTCTGCTCATTGGTGTAATCTCAGTAGGAAATTTTTTTCAGAATCTTTAAACATTTTCCTTGAGGATGGGGCTGCCAAAAACCCAGTGCAAGATCCCCAGTCCCAGCTGCCTCTGTCAGAGCACTCGCTCCGAAACAGAAACCCAGACATGGCCTTTTACAATGGTCAAATTTAAATATAGTCGCTGGTCTACTAAGTTTAGTAAATGGCCTTAATTAATCTCTAAACACTGGCATTATGTGACTTTGGCCAGAATGGAGTATTTTAAAGGTGACTTAGCTGGACCCATGTTTACCATATCCTTACTATTTGTTTGTTAGATTTTCAAGTAATGACTATGAAGAAAGGGGGTCCCGAAGTTAACAATATTGGTCTTCTGACCCCAGATACCACACACTCCTTATAACCCCAACAATGACAACCAAAAAGGAAATTTTCTTTTTCTTTTTCTTTTATGTTTTTTGGTGTACAGACTATTAGTGTGATAGTGAATCAAGATCTTGCATCCATCAAAACACTTAACTGAATGATTTTTTATTTTTGCTGCTTAATTGCTACCAGCTCATCCTATTTTATGAACAAAATTGCTGCTAGCTTCTATGCAAGTGCCTGGACTTGCCTCTAGAAAGGGGTGCACACTGTTTAAAATTATTGCACCATAGTGAATTCCGAGGTTCTGTGCTCTGTATGATATTACCATTAATTAACTAGCCTCTTAAATTTTGCGGCATTGTGAATTTCTTCTTTGCAGGAGCACGTATATTTTTGCAGTCTTTAGATGCTGCAATATTTTTGTTTTCACGTGTTTAAGATATTGCTTCAGAGAGTAAGGTCGTGATCCCAACAAATGACAGGCTTATATTAGGATGTGAATTATGGGTATGATGATCATTGATTGACATTTATTTTTTCTTTTAAATTGCTATACATATGAAATTTCTACATATGTTCGTTAACTGCCTATTGGTTCATCATGTCCATCGGCAGGTAATTTTAGTTTATTATGAAAAAGCTATTTGAGTTTTAATTAAATTTATTAATGGGAGTACTTTGTCTTGTTAGATCTATTCTGGAATATTGAATTTAAGATTTCTACGTCTCCTCATGGTGCTTTGGCATTGTTGAAGTTTTGTCTTTTGCTCGATCTTGCCTGATATGCCTTATCATTCGTCTAACTTCCAATTCTTCCTATCAAGACCAAACTTTGAAGCCATTTTGCTCTTGGGCCAATGAACTTGTCAGTTTGCCCTTTTTCATTGGGTTATGTTTGGTGAAATTCTAAATACAAGTGAATATGTCGAACAAGTAATATAATAATAAGAAAGATATCGTCCCACAGAGATTGATGATTACTAGACCAACTAATTACTAATGGTGAATAACTTCTAGAATTTATCTAACAAATCTAAATGATAGAAGATAGATTAACTAGCTAAATTTAAGAAAACTAAATACACGAAATATGTTAGAGTATTTGATTTCACCATAACTATAAGGTACTTATGTAGATAATGTATGCTTGCAAGAGGGATAATATCTATTTGATGGCGGAATCTTCTAATTTATTTACTATCCTATGTCTAGGTATAGTAAACCAATTTAGTTCATTAATTCACTATATTTCTATATGTGAATTGAAACAAACCAAATGCATTAGGATTTATGAATATTCCCAATTTACACCGAAAGTCACACAAATAATATGATATATGTCTATCCATATTTAATTTATGGTCACACATTACAAGAAGCAATTGCATATCATCTTTTGTCGGTCTCAAATATGCAAATCAGATCATTTAAGTGGTAGTTAATCACTTAAAAACATTAAACACAGTAATATGCAACTTCACATAAACAAAATATCTTGCAAAACATATCAAACATAAGATTCATACCATCATAATTAGGTTACATCATAGTTCTAATAAAAGTAAACTAAAGCATAAAGAAATAATGAGGAAGAACAATAATAGAAATAAAGAAGGCATCTTGAATCCAAGAACAAGAAGTTTGTTACATTTTTTGTCTTCTTTTCTAGAAAACCTTGAATTCCTAGCCTCTCTCTTGAGTTGTGCTGAATTTCTTACTCCCATTTTCTTTTGCCTATTCTCTTCTATTAAATAGGGTTTAGGTTGAAACCTCTCTTCTATCCTAATAGAAATGAGTTTTGGATATCTAAAACAATTGGGTTTTGAACTCCTAATTTAATTAGGCTTTGAACTTCTAATATGATCGGGTTTTCTAATTATTTAGAAAACCTAATAACAATAAAAAATTTAATAACAATCATCCAAAGCCCAAGTCCATTTTGATTTTCTTGATCTTGATATTTTGACCATATTTTGTCATATAATAAGCATCAGGTTCTCCATGTTTATTTATTATACAAAAATAAGGCAAATTTAAGTACATAAAGAGGAATTCAAATATTTTCTTATAAGCATTGCATTATTTATTGCCTAAAAATAGGTAAAATAACTTTATAAAAATAGAGTTATCAGGTTAGCTTGCACTTCGTCTATCGTTATAACAATTTTTGTTGGTTTAGTATGACAAAATATAAAATGTTCTTCATGGAATGCGTTGAATTATACTGTTGATTACTTGCAATTGATTTTTTATATGTGCTTAATTTCCTTCCAAAAATACTTGGCCATAGCCAAGAGGCGTTTCTTCAATTCAACTAACCAAAACCAATTATTCCCATTATTTTCATATCTGAAATGAAATATAAGAAGAAAGATAGGAAGAGAAAAGGGGGGGGGGGGGGGGGGGGGGGTTGTTGGTTGGTGTGGTGTTGGTGGGTTTTGTTTGTTTGTTTGTTTGTTGAATTTCTTTGCGCCCAACTTTTCTTTTTCCGATTTCGCAATTAAGGCCGCTGACTATAATTTCATCCTTAAAAGATACTTATCAAGGCATCCACTTCCACCATAACTTACGGGTGTACAAGCATGGTAACGGGGTCATGAAAACTATGATATTTTCTCCTGGCTCAAAATTATATTCCTTGTTTAGTACAAGGAATGGTTGTATATTTCATTTTTCATGTTTACTCTAAAAAGGCCTTAGTGTTTCTATGTATGCACTAGTATGGCAATATGTGCTGCGTAGGTTATGTGGCATATGTAATTGATATATGGTACATTTTTCAGTCACTGAATTTTGTTTATGATATGTTGTTAGATCACAAGAATTGGAAATTTCTATCATAGATCTTATACTTTATTTGAAATACCTAAAAGTAAAGCTACTTTTTTTTTATATTCTGATTTTCCCTTGTACATTGGTAATGCTTATATATTTAGAGGATATGAACGGTCATGATCTCATTAATGTATTTGAACTGTGCATCATTTAGAAGATATTAACTTATGCTGCTGTTAGGATATTAATTAAGTGATTCAAATTCTTCATTTTGAATTGGTTTAATCTTTTAAGGTAAGTGAGACCTTTTCATAGTGGTTAAGGTAAGTCATTTTGGAGATTGGACCTTAATCTTATTATACCTCTCTATGAAAGTTCAAATAATTTGGCACTTTGCCCCTAAATGTCGACTAGAATTTTAGGTTGAGTTGTTAAAGAATGTATTTATCCGTTTCTGTATTGTAAGTTTGAGATTCAATTTTTTAATTTTTTTTCAAATTTTTCATGTGCAGCTTGTGGAAGGTTTTTACTTAGCAATTGCTATTATATAAATGCTTGATTTTCCACTGTAATGGCATAAGGTTTAAATTCTGCAACATGAGAGAATTTTATGATTTAATCAGATTGTGATTGCCAAAGCAGCATTTTCTTGATTAGATTATGAAATATCAGTCTTAATGTGGTTTGAGAATGTCTCTAATTTTGATATATAATTATTAGCCTAAAGGAAATAATTGTGTATTGAACTTTGGAGGGATACATAATAAACATGTGGGGAAACAAACTAATCAAAGTGATCTAATCAGCCTAAAGGTGGTAGATTATGAGGATTTGGGATGTTTTCTTGACTGTTATTATGTAGTAAGTTTACAATTATATATAATGCTTTCAGCCTAAAGGTGTTTGCATAATAATAGTTGTGAGCCTACTGTTTGTTAATTCATTGATGCTTATTTTATTCAAATTTCAGTTACTTTCTCCATCAATGGTAATACCGTTACTATTGAAGTTCTTACTAGTCGAAATTTCATAAAATGGAAAGAAGATGTGTTCTTTGCCATGGAAGTTACGGAAATTGACAAAGCCATAATTGAAGAGAAGCCAGATGCCATAACTGAAACCAATACTGAAGAGCAGAAGCAAGCCTTAGCTCATTGGGAAAAATGCGATCGCTTATGCTTATTGCTCATGAAGAGAGCGATCTCCGATCCTTGAAGGAGTGGTTTACCCATTGGTAGTATAGCTAAGGAGTTCTTAGAGGCCATTTGACGCGGCCCATCCTCCATAGCCTAAGCCCAAGCCCAAGCCCAAATACTCATTTGTGATATTGTGGCCCAACCTATACAAGCCCATGTCTAATCCAAAGAAGCTTGAGAAGGTTGACTAAGTGGTTGGTAGTTGGTAGATGAGAGTAAGTGGTTGGTAATTAAGAGGTTGTAGTTGGAAGATAGTAGTTGGGGAGATAGTAGTTGGGGAGATAGTAGTTAGGAAGATAGTAGTTGGCTATATTTATGATTATGGGTGTCTTAGTTTCCTATAAATAGCTAGTACCATTGTGTAGTAGAGGCATTGAGTTGTGAGATTTAAGTATAAGCTTTAAGCTTTCTTTTTAAGTTTTGTATCTCTTTGTTTGTGGCAAGAGTGGTGAGCTTCATTTGCTCTGTATCTCTTTGGAATTACTTCCAATAGAGTGGTGAATGTTTGTCCTTGATTTCTAAGGTGGTGAGTTATCTGTATCCTTAGTTTTAAAAGATAATTGTTATTTTGTATTATTGTATTCTAAGGTGGTGAGTTATCTGTATCCTTAGCTTACAAAGATAATTGTTACTTGTGTCCTCGAATTCTAAGGTGGTAAATTATCTGTATCCTTAGTTTTCAAAGATAATTTTATCTTTTTATTTTCCTCCTCTCCGTCTAGTATCACCATCACTTTGCAATATAAAGTCTCATCAAAGGCTGAGATATCCATCCTTATGAAGGAATTATTTTGGATGAGATATGACTTAGCATGGGGAGATGTATGTAGTTATATCATAAGGATGATAGAATTACAATCAAGGTTGACAGTAGTGAATGTTACCTTACTAGAGGATTGTATTGTCCATCATGCACTCAACTCATTACCATATGAGTTTGATATGCTTAAGACTATGTACACATCTCAAGATGAGGCATGGTCTTTTAATGACTTACTTTCCTGAGCTGTAGCTGAAGAAGATCAAATCCATAGCAAAGGAATTGCAACAACTACGCATGTTCAAGGTTCAAAAGCAAGAAGAGATAAAGGAAAAGGTAAGTTGTTGCCTTCAACTCTTAAAAATCCTAAATTCTCATCTAAAGATGTAGGGTCCTCTAGTAGAGCATTAAGGGGCACGAATACATTCTGCAAAAGAGACATTATTAAATGCTTCTTTTGCAAAAAGAAAGGTCATGCCAAGAAGGACTATGCTAAATATAAGGACTGGTTAGCGAAATGTAAGAGAAAAGGTAGTAGTTCTTATGCACTAGTTTGTGAATCTAATCTTTCAAAAGCACCATCTAGTACTTGGTGGCTTGATAGTGCCGCAACTAACCATGTTGCTTTTACAATTCAAGGATTCATAAGCAAGAGGTGCCCAAATAAGGAAGAACTACATCTCACAGTTGGGAATAATGTTAAAGCTAATGTTGAATATGTAGGAGATATTATCCTAGTTTTATAAACTGGTCACATAATGACTTTCTATAACACATTTTATGTACTGTCCTTTAGACGGAATCTAGTATCCGTATTTATATTAGCTAGACATGGCTACACTTTTGAGTTTCGGAACCTTGATGTAAATATGTTCCATAATACAGCTTTAGTTGGTAGTTGTGTGTTATATGATGGATTATATAGATTGTGTTTATCTCCTCATAATATTTATATGGCATATAATATTAAAAATATTATTCCCAAAAGGCCTTTATCTAAAGATAAATCTTATGCCTTATGGCATAAAAGACTTGGCCATATCTCTAGAGAAAGAGGAGAAAGGTTGATAAGGTTTAACATTCTTCCTACTCTTGAAAGTAATCTGGAGGTGTGCGTGGATTGTTGTAAAGGAAAAATGATTAAAATTAAGAAGAAAAGTGCAGTCCATAGTTCTAACCTTTTAGAAGTTATTCATACTGATATAAGTAGTCCGTATAAAGCAACTTTGTGTGGAAATTCATATTTCATCACCTTCATAGATGACTTTTCCCGATATGGCTATGTTTACTTGATTAAGGAAAAGTCTGATTCTCTTAACAAGTTTAAGGAGTATAGGACTGAAGTCGAGAAACAATTAGGGAAAAGTATAACGGTTGTAAGATCTGATTGGGGTGGTGAGTATTATGGCACACATGGAGATACTGGTAAACTAAAAGGCCCGTTTACCCAATACTTACAAGATTCTGGGATAGTAGCTCAATATTCTATACCTGGAAGCCTTGATAGAATGGAGTTGCTGAAAGACGAAATAAGACTTTGCTTGATATGGTTAGAATCATGATGCGTAGGAAAAACTTGCCCACTTTTCTATAGGGTGAAGCCCTAAAGGCAGTACTATACATATTAAATCGTGTTCCTTTTAAAGCTATCCCATTGACCCCTTATAAGTTATGGACAGGTAAGAAACCGAGTTTGAACCATTTGCGAGTTTAGGGGTGCCCAACAAAGGTGAAGTTATATAATCCAAATTTGGGTAAATTGGATTTAAGAACTACTCGGTGCTACCTTATGGGATATCCACTTTATTTAAAAGGATATTGATTTTATAATTCTTATGGAAGTACTAGAATTGTTGAATCACAAACAACAAAGTTTCTTGAATTAGATGTAGCAGAAAGAAATGATTGTTTTCAAACCTTAATTGATAATGATATTGTTGGAACTTCACATCCTCTCTCTATTCAGTTGAATACAGAACCTAGCATAACAAACCATAGTCATGTTGTGCCATCAACCCTATTTTAACTAAACCTCTACAAGATCAAGATCTAACAATAGAGGTTCTTCCTTTTAGAAGATCCACTAGAGAAAGAAGACCAACTATTCATCCAGACTATCTTGTCTATTTAGGGGAACAAGAATTTGAAGCTGGTACTACGAAAGATCCAGTGACTTATGCAGAAGTTGTTTCTAGTCCTTAACCACAATTGTAGAAAGATGCAATGTATGATGAAATCTTGTTAATGAAACATAATGATGTTTGGGATTTAATTGAATTGCCTAAAGGATACAAGCCTATTGGTTGTAAATGGGTTTTTAAGACTAAAAGGGACTCTACTGGAAAAGTTGACAGATTCAAAGCTAGACTGGTAGCCAAGGGATTCACTTAGATATGGAGTTACACCAGATGGATGTGAAGATTGCTTTTCTTAATGGAGTCTTTGATGAAGAAATTTATATGTTGCAACCAGAAGGATTTATAAAAGGTGACTCATGTGGCTTTGTGGAAAATAAATAGACCGTTGCATATACACCAAGATCAGTGGGAGTATACCCATCTTTCTAGTACTTTATGTTGATGATATATTGCTTGTGAGCAATGATAATGGGTTACTCAATGATACTAAAAGATTGTTATTTACACAATTTGACATGAAAGACCTTGGTGAAGCAAATTTTGTACTTGGCATAGAACTTCAAAGAGATTGCTCACACCGCTTATTAAGTCTTTCTCAAAGGGCTTACATCGATCGTGTATTAAGTAGGTTTCATATGGAAGATTGTAAACCTGGGAAGGTTCCAGTTCTCAAGAATGAGAAACTAAGCCGCCAATAATGCCCAAAAACTAAAAATGAGAAAGAATACATGAAAACAGTACCTTATGCTTGTGCAATAGGCAGCATAATGTATGCTCAAGTATGTACTAGGCCTAATATTGCTTTTATTACTGGTCTTCTTGGAAGATACCAGTCTAACCTAGGTCCTGATCATTGGGTTGCTATTAAGAAAGTTTTAAGGTACTTAAAAAGAACAAGGGATTACATGTTGACTTATAGGTATGCTGGAAACTTGCAATTAATAGGTTATTCAGATTTAGACTATGTAAGTTGTAAAGATGACTTAAAGTCGACATCTAGTTATGTATTCCTATTAGTTGGTGGACAATTTCTTGGAAAAGTGCAAAGCAGACATTGATGACTTTTTCTACTATGCAGGCTGAATTTGTAGGTTGTTATAATGCTGTTATTCAGGCCATCTAGTTAAGAAATTTGATAAAAGAATTGGCAAACTATGAGTTTGTCAATAGACCAATCCAGTTATACTGTGATAATAAGGCTGCTGTGTTATATATTAATAATAACAAAAGTATCATAGGGTCTAAACACATGGAGATAAAATACCTGACTATAAAAGAAAAGGTCAAGAATGGTGACATCTCAGTTGACTTTATTGGAACAGATGATATGATAGCTGATCCGCTCACTAAAAGCCTAAGTCCTTCTATATTTGATAGACATGTCGTTAGCATGGGCTTAGGAGTATTATGGGATGTTTTTGTGTAGTGGGAGTTCTTGTATTATTATTTTAACTATTATGTATAATAGTTGTTGTATACTTTTATTATAAAGTAACTCTTTTTCGTATACATGTATCTATTGTCTGTATTATGCTTGAATTCATACAGTTATGTAGAACATTGGTAGTTCTATATAATAACAAAAAAATATGTACATTGAATCATACAAGTATACATAAATGACATTTTAAGATAAGTGCAATCTTATGTTATTGGCCAGGGGCATTAAAATTTTGGCCATAAGGGAATGTCTTATAGCACTACAGAACAATACTAGTTAATCTGTATAAGACATATTGGTTCATTAGAACTATGCAGTTTGCTACCTAATGACTAGTTATCAGTAAAGATAAAGATAAAGAAAATTGATTGACAATGTGGATAACACATAAAGCATCACTCTAAAGTGTTTTTTAATTGTTGCACTACCATGTTTGGATTCATGTCAATAGTTTTGAAAAGCTCTTGTGATTATGGTTGGTTCTGCTTTCGCTATTTGATTGTAGTTACTGCCATAGTTCAAGGTTTTGAAATTCTATGGGATATGATCAATTTATAAGAATTGTCACTAGATTCATATATAAGGTTTAAACTATTTTTCTTAATACTTATTTTTCTATCCCATTAATATAGCCCAAGTGGGAGATTGTTAGACTATTTACATAGCCTACCTAAATGTGGGCTTACATTAATGGTCATTATAAATATCTTTTACTTAGATATATTAATGTAATTTTCATATGGTCTATTAAGGTGATATAAATGTTCTTATTCATAACAAATATGGAGGTATTGGTGTAGGCCAGTGTTTACCTAATAGGACTGTGATGAGTCAGGCCTATTTGAGTAACACATTAATTATATGGCTAAGTCCTTTCCCTAGCTCTAAATTATGCACATATAAGTCACATTAAAGGTATGGACAATTAAGTTATGGGCCTGAATGTTTTGGGCTTATAATGGGCTTTATGGATGAGTGTTTACGGTTAAGTTTACATATATGTGTTTACGGTTAACTTTACGGTTAAGCAAAAAGCTTATTTACAAGACACCGTGAACATAGTTATTGATACACAATACAGAACAGAAAACACATCCGTCCTTTTCACTCTTTCATACCTACAGTGACTTAGAAATAAGTCTCATCACTTTTGTGCTCTAGAAGGGAATAAGGAAGGTAGATAGCTATTTTACCAAACCTATGAAGCCAAAATCAGGTTTGTGCTAACATCCTTTTATTCCATTTCATGGTTTATGATAACTAAAAATGATCTTGTATTCCCAGACTCTTTAGAGGCCGGATTTTTACTATCATAGGAAACAAAACACAAACGCATTAAGACATGATTTAGGCGAGTTACTTTTTTTCCAACCTCGCCAACTGATCTGTTTTGAGTTTTCGTGGAAAGCTCTTGCTTGAGATCATGTTATGAACCAGAAGCTTCTGAAGCAAGAAGCTTTCAATGGTAAATGGCTGCATGTGCACAGTCATATAGATGCCAAAGCCAAAAAATGGAATCGGCTTATTGATTTGTTTTTTTATCCTTGATTTGCTCCGGTCTATTTGTCAGTTTACTGTGAGTTCTGGACCCTTAACTTGGGAACAAATGACGTTCGGTTTGTTTGAATCTCTTTTATTTGGCTTGAAAATTGCTTCATGCTATCTAGTTTCGTGCAAAAAGCTTAGCCAGCTAACGTCCATATAGATTGATAGCGGCATGCCTGTCGAGTTGCCCATTGATTTCTAAAATAGTTCTCGTCAATAAGGGCCGATAACTTCAGTCAAGCAGGGATGATGAAGATTGAAAATAAAACTGGGAAAACGACAACCCGCGAGGACCTCAATTCACTGGCATTCGCACCGCAATCTCCTACAAATAAGTCCGACTGAAAATTGAAAGCACACCACGTGTGAGGATTTTCTAGAGTGTTAGATTTTATAGAAAAATGTATTGTCTAACTTAAAACATTAACATATTAAGCAGAGTAATTATTTTATATTTTTTTATGTGAGACTTAACACGTCTTCTACCTTTGAGCATGGGACAATATTTCTCACTGAGAATTTTTCTCCATGAGTAGAGGAGTAGATAATGTCACTTTTTCCGTAGATCTAGCTTATTCAAATATGTAGAGATGCTAAGGTAAATGATGGGTTTTGATACCTCAAAAGGTATAGATCTAATCATAATTAAAAGAGATTGAATTTCACAACACAATTCAAATAATATTTTAATAGAAGAAAATTTAATATGTTAATTCAACACAATTTAATATGTTAATATCAAAATAGAAGAAAATACTTTTACTCAATTTTGAACATAACATAAAAATGAACATATCAAATCCAAATACAATTCCATCTAAGATAAGAATGTAGATTAAGATAATTAAAATAAAAATATAGATAAAATTAAAATTTATAGGCTATTGTTGATTTTATTCATATGTTATCTATTATCATTTTATCCATTCTCTTGAATCGAAAAAACCAGTTAGATTTTATAAAGGATGTTCTATATCTAGCTTAAAATCTTAATACATTAAATTGAAAAACTCATCCTTTGATAGATTTTTTTTTTCACTTTTTGTATTTATTGCGTGGGACTTAACTTGGAGTCACTTGGTTAACAGAACCTGGACTTCGTTAGTATTCTCAGCAAAGGACACCAGTTAGCGAGCTCCATTTGTCAACATTTCCTAGTTCTGCAACTTTCCACATATGGAGCCAACATTAAGGTCTCGTCTAACTCGCCCAGCACGCTGGAAAGAAAAATCGCTTTCTGCTCCAAATTGTACGTTAATCTCTGAATGTTAGTTGCTATAAATTGAAGGAAATGTGAGCTTCCTTCCTCACAGATTACCAATCACTAAGGCCATTTCTAAAGAACCCCACTCGGTTTGAAGACAATGGCCTTAACTCTATGGAAGAAACTTATAATAGTCATGTTGATGATTTTGGGAACTTGGATATCACAAGCCATGTCCCGCAAAGTTCAAGAAGTTTCTCTGGCTGAGAAACACGAGCAATGGATGGCTCAATATGGCCGAACTTATCCAGACGCTGCAGAGAAGGAAAGGCGTTTCCAGATATTCAAAGCAAATGCAGAATTTGTTGAGAAAGCTAACAACGAACACAATCGGACCTACAAGTTAAGTCTCAATAAATTTGCAGACTTAACACATGAAGAGTTCGTTGCTTCTCGCACTGGATACAAGATCGCCAATCAATCGAGGTCAGCAAACATCTCATCCTCTAGGTATCAGAACTTGGCAGAAGTTCCAACGAAAGTAGATTGGAGAGAGAAAGGAGCTGTGACCCCCATTAAGGACCAACGCAAATGTGGTAAGGGCATCTCATATCTTAACCTTTGAGTATAGCTTCATCATATTTGATACCCAATATTGTTCTAACGAGATTTATACCCTGATTTTATTATGTGCAGGAAGTTGCTGGGCGTTTTCAACGGTGGCATCAGTAGAGGGAATCACACAGATCAAGACTGGAAAGTTAATCTCACTATCTGAGCAACAACTACTGGATTGTGACATCAAAGAAAACTCCGGGTGCCAGGGTGGTACGATGGATAAAGCTTTTGATTATATCAAAAAAAACCAAGGGCTCACTACGGAAACAAATTATCCATACGTGGCTATGGAAGAGACTTGTGACACCCAAAAGGCATCTAATTTTGCAGCTCAAATAAGTGGTTATGAAGATGTACCTTCCAACAATGAGGAGGCATTACTAAATGCCGTGGCCAACCAACCAGTCTCAGTTGCCCTTGAAGGTTATGGAAGAGACTTTCAGTTCTATAAAAGTGGGGTTTTCTCTGGAGAATGTGGGACCAAACTGACCCATGCTGTTGCTGCAATTGGGTATGGAGTGACTGAGGATGGTACCAAATATTGGTTACTCAAGAATTCATGGGGAGAGGATTGGGGTGAGAATGGCTACATGAAACTTCAGAGACAAATTGGTATCCCAGAAGGCCTCTGTGGCATTGCCAAAAAAGCTTCATATCCAGTTGTTTAGTTGTTGACCTATGAAGTCATCTATAGGGATTGGTCTATCCTTTCCCGTAAGTAGGGTAAATGCTTTGGGCAGTGAAAATGCTTGTATTGCTACTTCAAGTATCAACATCTCAACGCAATAAGAAAAGTGCCTTTTAGCTATTTCTTCCTATTACTACAATAGTTCTAAAAACTTATTACTCAAAAGATGTCAATCCTATGACGATATTCTTGATTCGGGCTAGACTTTTCAATTTACTACTTACTCACCAAAAACTTAAAAGAAAAGTAGAGTTGTTAAAGACTTTTGGATTTGTACTTTATAAATTACTCTATAAATCATGTTTATAGTATTAACAATATTATTCAATCAAATTTGGGAAAGACATGTGAAATCTGAAATAATTTTATTAAAAATAAAATCATTTTTCCTTTAAACAAAATATTTTTTCCTTTTGTATTAACAATTAATTTTCAAGCTTACAACTATGATTAGATCAAGTGCTCCTAGTTAAAGATGTGACTACCTAGAAGACTCGTGGAAGTACAACTTTCATCTCAATTGTGTGGTCTTATGTACTCTTTCGAGGCTAATGGTATTTGGAAGTGGCCAAGAGAACTTTTAGATAGGAATGAAGGCGGAACCTGTCATATGAAGGGAAAAATCCATGGAAAGGACGATAATAATAGTCATGTGGTGTGTATAGTGGTTTTGGAAGCAATAGCTATGCATTTGAAAACTTCCAATTCTTAAAAAAAAAAGAAAAAAAAAAAGAGGGACTAATTGGTACATGCTGGTTTAATCAACATGACAGATTACCCCGAGCAACTTGAGGGATTGACAACAACTTGGTTGGGAGAACTTACAGTTCTTTTGCATTCTTTTGGAAGAATCCCTAGTGACCTTTAACTAGGTTCCATAACCCCGTATGTGTGCATCCCATTTTAAGTGTTCTATCTTGCCAATCATAGCGGAATAAAAAGGTCCCTTCTCATTGCAAAATGGACGTCACATTGACAATGACATCTCACAGACAGAAGCTAAGTGATGACAGTGGCATTTGCAAGTTGTCTCAACTCAGTTTCAGAGTTGGCAGTGAGAATGACTACGGATTGGAGAAAGAAAGGAGTTCTTGCCCCCATCAAAGAGTAAAGCCAATGTAGTAAGAGTGTGATCACATATATGAATTCAGATATTAACCTAATAACTATTATTATTTTAATTGGATTCTTGTCATGGTTGTTTTATTTGGGGTGTTGTTGGCATTTCCAATGGTGGCTAAGGTAGCCAAAATCAACCACATCAAAGCTATCATATTCAACTCCTTATCTAAGCAGAAGTAGTGTTTTTATTTTTTATTTTTTCCATGAATGGTAACAATGAGTGCCAAGATGGTTGGGTGGATAATGCTTTGAAACATATAATACAAATCAAAAGGCATCTAATTTCATAGCTCAAATACTTGATTTTGAAGATCTACATCTTAAAAATGAGATGGCATTATTGATGGCCATGAACCCCCCACTAGTCTCTGCTGGCCGTGATGGTTACAGAAGAACCTTTCAACTTTAGTCAAGCAGAGTCTTTTTTGCAGAATGTGACACGAATTTAACTCTTGTTGTTATTACAACTGGTTATGGATTGACCAAGGATGGTACCAAATATTGCTTACTCCAATATTCATGGGGGAGAAAATTAAGGTGAAAATGATTACATGAAGATTCAAAGTGACATCAATGTTCTAGAAGTTCTCCATGGTATTGCCCAAAACGCTTCTTGTTAGTTGCTTGGGTTGTCAAATGATTGCTTATCAAGTCATCTAGTACCTTGCTTTATCTTTTCCTCAATGTGTGGTAAATATTTTGAGCTATAAAAATGCATGCATTTTTCTTCATAGTGAAATAGCCTAGTCTACCTCATAGGCAAATCATCAAATGCTCTAATGATGTTTGGTATGTATTTTTATTCTTGCAATTTGGTTATGATAAGAAATGTTTGATTTTACATTTTATTCTTATTTTATGGTAGTCCAATTTCTTGTCTTCAAAAGGCCTATATAAGTATGTATTAAAACAAAAAGAAATATGTTATCATGCCACTTCACCTTGACATGTCACCACACCATGTCAAGTTCACCCAAACTTGTTAGCAATCCATGTGGCACAAGCTGCCATGTCTATTAAATATATTTTGATGTTGACAATGATTGAAAAACTATTTTCATATCTTTATTTAGATATATATAAATAGGTCATTTTTTACTATATCTTGTGCCAATAAAAATATGGAACATATGTCACACAAATAATCAAGATAGTGATTATTTGTAGACAAAAACTCCCACTTACCAAAATGTTTATACGTTTTGGTTTGATCATCATGTACCTATGGTTCCTGTGTTTAAATGACTTACTTTGAAGTAAAATTTTAAACTAAGCTCATAAATTTTGAAAGACAGGCTTGTTTGGAAATTATTGACCAAATGCATCTACTTGTATAGAATCCTTTGTGTATTAGAGCAAAATCAAAAACAAAAATGGAAATAGAGTTAAGTGGCTGCCGCAATCTTATGTGACCTCATGTTGCAATTAAGTGAAACGGTGCACTTTAGGGGATAAATTAAACAGCTAATCAAGATGGGGTAGGGCAAATAGATATGCTGGCATCCCTAAACCTTCCTTTCTCGGTTCTTTTTCTTTCTATACTCTGAGACATGCAGATGGTATTTGAAGGCAAGAATTTGACCAAAATGTAAGCTTTTTGGAAGAAAATCAAGGAGTCTTGATTACAGAATGGTATGATTCTTGTTTTGCCCAAAAATGGTTTGATTAGAAAGCATATATAATAACAGGTAGGGTTTTGGTCTTTTTATACACATGATTCTTGAGAAAAATAGTCAATATACTCTTGTGAGAAGCATTCTGTAAAGTAGTGTTCTTTGTCCAATCATACGAGCATTATGGTAATCTCTTCCAATGTTATAGGCTTATTGATCAGTTCTATAATCCCATAAAAAATTCAGTTTATAGCTTCACTAAGCTTGTTTGAGAGATTCTGTCAACTGTATTACGAGTTTAATTGTGTGTCTTGAACTGATTATGTTGCTACTAAAAATCATATGTCTTTTTTCTCTTGTTGTTTGCCTAAAAAGTGAAATTTTAATTACTGTTAGATTGCTTTTTGAAGTTTATCTGTGGCCAAGTTTGACAAAATTTGTTCCTGATTAATATGCTTTTAACATGCTAAACTGAGTTATGTTTTTAAAGATATTGTTATCTTTCTGAAATTGCTGCTATAAGAAAAGGTGATTGCTTAAGTGCTTATCTGAAGATACAAACTGAGACAGATTACAAGAGGCATTTACTCTTAGAGTCATGGCTACTTCCTGATCATGATAGAAATATTTTGTTGCTTGAACTCTGATAATCTGTAACTTGTGTTTGTTTGATTTGTAAAAGTCGTTGTAAGTTATGAGTTTGTTTGTAACAGAAAATTGTGAGTTGTGTTTGAGACTGTGTAGTCTCGGTTTGTTTTGTTACATTAAAAGGCCGAGTGTAGCTGGTTGTTTAAGAAGTGTATTGTAAATCTTTGTTTTCAGTAAACAAAATATTAAGGTGTACTAAATTGTAGGAGTATAACTCTCACAAAGTAGTAAAAAGGCTTTCTTACTATTAGTAAGAAGGGGTGGAAGTAGGTCCAAAGGGAGGTTTGAAGCACCTGAATAATTTTTGTGTGCACAACTTTTTATTGCTTTTCTTTTAAGTGAAAAAGAAAATATAACCCAATCCAACCTCCCTTTATTGGGTTAATTTGTACCAACAATGTCAACTCCATGGGTCACTATTACGGGCTTATTTGTTAAGTGGACCAAGTCATGGCTTGAGCCCAAGCTTATAGTCCTATTATAAAAGGAAAGGGAGGAGGAGAATTAAAAATATTTGTTTGTTGAATGTTTGAAGTGTTTGTGCTAGAGTCTCATATGGCACTAAAGGGTTCAATGTCTCCTTTGTTATGCTAATATTTGTGGTAGTCATGAAACACAATCATTGTCTTTAGATAAATAGGTACTTTGTTTTAATTATTACAAGGTACCTCTTGAAGACTAAAAGCAATGTAGTCTAAAATTTTTCTTTTGTACATGTGGCAAGTGAAGATGAGAAACTTGTATTCCAAAAAGAAAACTTTTTGTTTGTACTTATGGCACAAAAACACGTGTGCACTTGTATTTATGATGTTCGAACAAAGTTGTACTAACATTCTTATATTTTTAGTAGTACTATATGCTTGTAATGGATTTGTAAAGGAAGATAACTATTAAGAAAATTATATCATAATAAAAAATCTCCATGCATGTTTGGAAACAAAGTACTTTAGGAATGAGAAATTTGTTATTGCCATCAATTTCTTTCACTATAATGATGCTTTTCAGTAGTCTTCATTTTTCAGAAGTTAAAGCATTTCACCAATAATTACTAATTGTAACTCTAGTCTCTATTAAAAAACTAAAGGATATAGTTTCTATCTTAGAAAGTTAAAGTTTCCTAGATTTACATATTTATTTTCTTACCTTAGCTAAGAGAAAAAATTGGAAATGACATATTTGAGAACTTTTTATTTCTTTTTCTTTTTCTCTCAAGAAGCCTGTACTTGACGTTGTTAGAGTTTAAACTTTTTTTTTTTTTTGCTACAATGGCTTCCTATTTAAAGCTATTGCTTTCATCTTTTTCCATTTTTAATAATTTATTTTGGTGAGCTACAACTCATCCAAGCAAATTTTTCCCAACTATCTTTTTGATAAGGAAAATTTCTTTTTCATTTTTGGATTTAATGTTTGAGAAATATAAGTTTCGAACCAAAGCATGGAAAACAACTTGACTAAGCTCTAGACACTATGGTTCAATGATTTCATTTAAAAGCTATTGTTTTGGTCTTGGACTGATCTCATAGTCAAATGGCTTAAACATTTCCACAAGATTTCTTGTCTACATATTTTGTAGAAGTTTGAAGTAGCTTTGTTAGGTCATGAATGGTTTTCTAATAAATTGAAAGGTGATGAGAATTCTATTTCATATCTATGCCTTTTTTATCCTAATTTTAACTGTATCTTCTAAAGTAAGATCATTGATTGAAATAAAGTAGTTTTTGTTTGATGTTAAGCCAAACTACAATTGACAAGATAACATAGAATTCCAACATAACAACTTTAATTGGGTTCAATGAATCTTTCATTAATTACAACTGCTTTGAGCTTATTTATATGGTAAGATTTTCCTATTCTAATTTCCACATTTTTTTTTCCATCTTGCAAAATTTATTTAACAAATAAAGTAAGGTCTATTTTACCTTTACTTGATAGTTTTATAGTGGTATTTCCACTAAACTATTCATACACCTACAAAAAATATTTTAAGTTTCCCATATATTTCTTGTTTCTTAATCCTTTGTTTTTTTTTTCCTTATTTCTTTTAATTGTTATCTAGTTAAGCTTATTTCTTTTTCTATAATGTCCTCCATTTTAAGACTCTTTATTTCTTCTTCAAGAATTTATTTTTGATTAACCTAAGTTTGTTTTATCATTATGAAGACAAATTCTTCCTTATCAAGAGAACCTTTTTCATAACTTGAAAACTCATACAAGATTTCCTTTTGATCGAAACTTCTTCTCTATAAAGCAATTGAAACTCTTGTTCTGCAATAAGTCTGATTCCTTTCTTATCACTTTTTCCCTTTTTAGAACTTATTTATTTTATCCTGTGGACGGGACAATGGGATTGTATTTTTCGAATGTCGTTCACAACCTGTTGAATATTGTTATTTTGTCATGGAGGCAGATGAGATTGTGATTGATGGAAGACAAGGGCACTTGATAAGGAGTGAGCCTGGGCACCTAACTGTTCTAAGCTTCACACGATTATGTTTGCTAGAACACTTTTAAGAGCATTTTTTAATTAAGAAAAATACCTTTTTGAACCCTTAAACTTGCTCTAGCACTGAACACCGGAACATAAGAATCAAAGATGACTTCTCAAGAAGAATTTTATTGAAATCCTATGTCTTCCGATAGATTTTGGAATTTTGATTTGACTTTATGGAATCCTTTATAATTCTAACTAGAGCAAAGTCTAGTCTTAGTATATTTTTAGTTCTGCTGAGATGCAGCCCCAAAGACAAAAGTGGTTAGGCTGTAGAACGTTGACTAGAAAAGATTAACATTCAATTTTAAAGCCCATTGTAATTAGATAGGGATTGGGTGTTAAAAAGCATGGGGTAAGTGAGAATAGCATAGCTGAAACAAGTGAACTTACCAGTATCCTGATGCCCAATACAAAGAATTGGATGCCAACATGCTGATAAAATCGTTAACATGCCCAATAATTGATTATTGGCTACCTAAGACTAGACTTTAGGTTCAACACCACATACCTTCAAACTTTACTCCAGTCATTAGCCCAGCTCAATAAGAGGTTATTGGCCTCTAAGTTTGATACCTAAATCTTAAGTTTGATACCACATACCTCCAACCTTCACTCCAGTCACTAGCCTTTTGAACAAAAAGACAAAATGTTGCTAATTGTCAATGCTTTTGGCTCTTGATGGTCTGAGAGTGAGAGAGAGAGAGAGAGAGAGAGAGAGACAGAGACAGCCGTGATGTAGCCAACTGAACCTCTGCATGTATAACAAAAAGACAAAATATTGCTAATCGTCAACACCTTTGGCTCTCGATGGTCTTGATAATCTCAGCTTTTATAGCCTATTTGTTTATAAGGAGAGAGAGAGAGAGAAATGCAGATGGCCATGATGTAGCCAACCGAACCTCTGCATGGATATCTCAATGCATATGCCTATAAAAGCCTGCAAAAGGTAGTTCCTTGTCCATAAATGCACGTTGTGAGAATGGGAACTCCTATAAAGAGTACCATCTTTCTCATTTCTCTCATCATTTATCTGGGCATTCACACTAGTTCATTTTGGTGGAGGCCAAGCTTGGAAAAGGTAATATATATCCCGATTCCTACACTTTTCATATAGTAACTTCCATAACACTCTTTGAGTGGAAATTGAAGGCAGAGATGAGAAAAGAAGTGTTATGATTAGTTTTTCTTTTTAATTATTGATAAGTCTATTTTTATAGAGTTATTTTACCTATTTTAGGCAATAAATAACTTTAATAATTATGAGAAAACATTTGAACTCCTCTTTATTTACCTAAATTTGTCTTGTTTATGTAGGACAAGGAGGCATGGAGAAAAATGATGAACATGGAGAACCTAATGCTTATTGTGTGGCAAAATCATAATATCAAGATCAAGAGAGTCAAGATGGGCTTGGGCTTTGGATGATTGTTATTAGATTTTTTGTTCTTGTTGGGTTTTCTAATTATTTAGAAAACCCAATCATATTAAGAATTCAAATCCCAATTAATTTAGGAGTTCAAAATCTAATTGTTTTAGGTATCCAAAAACGACTTCTACCGAGATAAGGTCTAAACCCAAAACTCTATTTAACATAATAGAAGAAGCAAAAGAGGGAGAGGAGGAAATAGAGCACAACTCAAGAGAGAGGCCAAGAATTCAAGGTTTTCTTGAAGAGAAGATAAAAAGGGTGATAGACTTCTTGTTCTTGGATTCAAGATGCATTCTTTATTTTTTATTTTTGGTTTTTAATGTAAGTTGCATTAATAAAAATAATATACAAAAGCACAGGGGCATACCCCAGTATTACAACAATGTTCAAAATAAACTAAGAGTAAGAAAAAATAGAGGTTGGAAGCCTCCAGATCTCACTCAAGAAGACATTATCTTGTGAGGGTTTGATATTGTAAAGTAGAGAAGCTCTCCCTCATACAATTTTCCTTACTTTAGCCAACAAGATTAGAATGTCAACTAATGTATTTTGAAATCTTCTTCTATTCCTTTTTGCCCAAATGCAATAAATACAAGTTAGAAATAATATTTTAAGAAGTTTTGCAGCAAGATCTTTACCTTTAGATGCTTTAATCATCCATTGTAATTCTTCATTCCATCCTCCGATGTGATGTCGAATTCCATTTTAAGCAAGGATACTCTTCCAAATCAACATTGTGCAAGGGTATTCAAAAAAGAGATGACTCCTGTTTTCTACTTGAGCATGACAAAAATCACAATATTGGTTAATTGTAGGAAGCCATTGTACTATTCTCTTTGCTGTAGAAAGTCGATCATGACAAACTAGCCATCTAATAAAGTTATGCTTGCAAATCCCGCCAGTCCAAATTAGATCAAACTAATCTACTTTCTCATTTACTGGTAGAAGGTCCTGATAAACAGTTTTGCAACAATAGGCAGACCTGGAAAGAACTGAGGTAACCATGGGCCTTAATTTGAGGAGACCTCTCCAAATCTATACCATTGAACCTTTGATTTGAAGCTACATTACTGAAATTCTTTTACATTTAGTGCTATGTATCCCACTTACTCCATAATGATTCATCTGGAAGATTTATGAGATTCCAAAGCATACGTCCTAAAAGGACTTTATTCCAAAGTTTAAGGTTCGGCAATCCCAATCCTCCTTCCTTCTTTGGTGAGCAAACTGTTTGTCAAGCAATTTTGTGTGAATGTTGTATATCTGTACTTCCTGCCCATAAAAAGTTTCTAATCTTTTTCTCTATTTCATAAATTGTTTGCTTTGGCAATAAGAAGACTTGCATCCAAAATGTACATGTGGAAATTAGGACTGATTTTGACAACTACAATCTTCCAGCAAAGCTTAGATGCTTAATTCTCTAACCTTCTATTCTGCTAAATATTTTATCTGTCAAACCTTTGCAATCAGCATGAGTAAGCCTTTTTGTAATCAAGGGAACTCTAAGATATCGAATGGGTAGTGTACCCATGGGGAAAGGTGTGTGATCTAAGATGAAAAGCTGCTCTTGATATGATAATCTTGAGAAGAATATTTGACATTTACTTGGATTGTAATGAAGACCTGTAAGTTCACCAAACTCCTCCAATGCTTCTACAAGACAAAGCACTGAATTTATATCTCCATGGGAAAAAAGAAATAAATCATCAACAAAACACAAATGGGTGATTTTCTCAATTTTGCATCGCTAGTGGAACTTAAAAGCTGATGTGGAGGTTTTTGCAATAATGATTCTGTTTAGTATTTCCATAACTAGAACAAATAGATAAGGGGATAATGGGTCTCCTTGTCTCAATCCATTGGTACCTTCAAAGTAACCTGCATGCTCTCCATTGAAATTAACTGAGAACCTTGTTGTAGAAATGCATTCTCCTATCAAATCAACTACATGTTGAGGAGTATTAATAGCTTTCAGAACTCCTAAGATGCCTTCTTTATTTCTTATTACTATTCTTCCTCATTATTTCTTTATATTTTAGTTTATTTTTGTTAGAACTAAGATGTAACCTAATTATGATGGTATAAATCTTATGATTATTATGTTTTACAAGATATTTTGTTTATTTGAAGTTACATGTTACTGTGTTTAATGCTTTTAAGTGATTAACTACCACTTGAATGATCTAATTTGCATGTTTGAGACCGACAGGAGATGATATGCAGTTGCTTCTTGTAATTTGTAACCATAAATTAAATATGGATAGACATATACCATATTGTTTGTGTGGCTTTCGGTGTAAACTGGGAATGTTCATATATCCTAATGCATTTGGTTTGTTTCAATTCACATATAGAGATATAATGAATTAATGAACTAAGTAAGTTTGTTATACCTAAACATAGGATAGTAAATAAATTAGGAAATTCTGCCATCACATAGATATTATCCCTCTTGCAAGAATAAATAATCAATATTAATACCTAGTAGTTATGGTAAAATCATATGCTTTAACATATTTCGTGTATTTAGTTTTATTAAATTTAGTTGGTTAGTTTATTCTCTATCAATTTGAATTTGTTAGATAAATTCTAGGAGTTATTTACCGTTAGTAAGTAGTTGGTCTAATAATTACCAATCTCTGTAGGACGATATCTTTCTCATCATTATATTACTTGTTCAACATGTTCACTTGCATTTAAAATTCACCGAACAATTATACTTTTGAATCTTAACTTACATCAGTACTCTTATTTCCTTAAAACCTACGGCGAGAGTTGTTAAAGTTTGTCATCAGAAACTGGTTATGATGAGAGGATGAGAGAAAGAACCAGTAACAAAATATTTTTTTGTATATTACTTCTGTTTTCGCATGTTATGAGCGTTCACTAATGACTAAAGCGTTGGTCCTTCCAATTCTAATTGTAATTTTGCTTCTTTGGTGACCAAGAAGGAGGAGCACCTTTAGCCCAACCAACCACTAATCATCATTTTGGTAGTTCAACCAAATATGTTCGCTTTTGTACCGGAAATGATGTGATCTTATTTATTCTGGCCGTAGCTCCTCTTCTAAGTTAGTGTCTATCTTATTTTCTTTTTCCTACTTCTGAAAATTTGGAGACCTTGGGGGTCAGGAAAATATAGAGGAGAAGGACAACGCATTCAACTACTTCTTCTAACATGTTCGTTTTGCACTGCAGAGTCCCTAAGAACCTTATCTGTGGAGACCGATTGCTTTCGTCCCTGAAAGTAGCCGCCACCTCCGCCACCTGTACCACCAGGACCGTACCAACCACTCTTCGAGGATTTGTTACCTGATAAGACTCTTCCAAATCCAAACGCAGCTTTAGCCTGAATGCGTACTACGCCCCTGATGGATTAGAAATAATATGTTTTCTTCATGATGTTATATTTTTCTTTCATTATGTAATGGGTTATCGGCCAAGAATGGTTTGTATTCGATTAGAGTAATCAGTGGGTACCACCGTTACCACCGAAGTTTAAGAATTGAATTTGTGAAACGAAGGCCTTTATTGTTTCTGGTTAGAGTTCGAGTCCCAGAGAGTCTGTAAAATATGTTACCATAAAATTGCATGCTCTTGATTGGCTAAGATTTTGGCGACATGTTTAAACTTTACTGGTTGTTCTCAAATTAATTTGTTCAGATTTTCTTATCTTAAAATTTGTTATATGTGATTTGCAATAAATCAAAAGTTAAACCTAATGGGTTGGTAAAATTTGAATCTTTAATTTTTTTTTTTAAAATTAGTTGTTTAAATCTTTAACTTTGTTTCATTCAATGCACTATTTTCAGAATTCAAGTATCTCTTACGTTTTGACCACAAGGACAAGTTACATTCCATGTGAACGTCTTTATAAAGCAAAATATGAAGATTGATTTTGTTTTTTCCATCATTTGTTAGAATCTTCCTGCTCTTTACATAATTTGATTGTATTAGGTCCAGCTTTTATTTATTAATCATTAATTTTGTTATTATCACAAACAATGAACTTTAAAAATATCACATAATTTCAACTAGTTAATATTCTAATGTTATTCTTCAAGTATGGGCTAAAATTTTTGTTTTAAGAAGTGAAAGGCTAATTCATAAAACATTGAATAAGTATGACTATGTATTTCAAACTTTAAAACCATTGCTTTGACAATGAGTAAAAAGTTATGATGTATAATGACTTGCTGTGGTAGGAATCAAGACTTTATCTCTGTAATTTATTCCATATTTCAAGTAAAATATTTTGTGTAAGATCTTGTTGGGTGGTAGTTTAGTCACATGTGAAAATGTATTATTATTCGACTATATGTTTGTATTTGATATTTAAGTCTTGAAAGGACAAATTTCACGATTTAATTAATGTTATAACATTTCTACTCACATGTACATTGAAATTCATTTTAGGTACTTTTAAATCAAGTTAGAGTCTACAAAAGGTATTACGTTTGTTGAAATGTGAACACTTTTTGTTTGGAAAATATTTTATCGTGAGCCATAAAATACATGCTATAAAGTGAAAGAACGGTTCAACATTATTAGTAGTTCTTAATCATTTTCAATTTTTGGGTCTAGTCCTGTTGCAAAATTTATACCAGCTGCAAGAGGATTAGGTCTTTCCATAGCAATTGCTAAGCCTCCTTATGGAGGAACCAGCAGTTTTAGCAATAGTACAGGGAAATATCAAATTAGAATTTGTGCATTTCAATATTGGAGAACTGGTATCAAAACTCAAATGTCATTGGTCATGAGACGTAATTATGGGTTTAGGGGCCTGCTTCTATGTCAAATAAATAAATAAAATATGAAAAATAAAATCTCTAGCACTTTTAAACGTTATAATGCTACATACCGTCGTATTTAGACTGAGAAATGGTGGCACCTAGTTTTTGTAAATGTGTATGGGAAGGACACATTGAAAGTTAACCTCTTACACCTTCTTGACTATTAGATTTCCTAGTGTCTCTTTTTAAGGTGAAGGGAAGATGCCGATTACGTAATGAGTGCTATAAAATAGTAAACCAATTTTTTTTGTTTCTATATGGTGTCTTTGTCTCAAAGAGGTCCTCTTAGAGGGTTTTGCACAAAATTATATGTAGTGGCAACTATATATTTATATAATCCGAAATAGTCTGAAATTAGGTGGAGAATTAAGAACGTGTTTGGGAAGGGGTATATCTATCTTTGACTTTGCTTTATGTTTGTCCTATTTCAATCAACCATAAGAAATTGAGTTCCCGTCACATGAAGGAGACCCAATTACTAGAAATAAGATGAGGTAACCGACAGCAGCTTTTTTATGTCCTATTTTTTATTTTTCTAATTATTTCTCTAATCAATACGCACAGTAGCTGTTGGTATTAAGTATTAGGATAATTAGCTTGAGTATTCACTTTCTAATGCAATGGTCTCTGCCATTGGTGGTGTATATCATGACGTAAGCTGAAGGGGGTTATATGCTCTACTTTGATTCCGGAATACAGCTGCCAGAAAAGTGCCAAATGAAAGGAGACAACGAAAAGAGACAGATGCTAAGTATCACATTAGTTATGCACTCAACAAATATATATATATATATATATATTTATGAGCTTATCATTTAAAAATGAGAGAATACAAAGGAATAATGGCATATGCCCCAACATTACAAGTTTATTTAATAAAAAATTAATTTTGAAAGTATCTAATTATGATACAACAAAACATTTGCCTAAAAAAGTTTAATGTCCCTAAATAAAAATACTCTCTTATGTATTAGCTAACAAGACTAATATTTAATAACCTTATTTTAGAAACGTCTAAAATTTTGTTTAGACTATATATATCTATATATGCTGAGAAAAAAAGATTCATCCAACAATTTTCTGAAGAAAAAGGTAATTATCCGGTAATTGGAGCCTTCTTGAAGTTAAGGAATACTAGACAATAACCGGGTAGCTACTGGGAACAAAGATGAGTTGTGTGAAGCTTCTCATACCTTGGATGGAAACCAAAACTGTGAGAAAACAATTCCATCACAATCAAAACAAGATAAGAGAGATACAATCAACGACTCAAGTACATATGAACCCGTTATAGTGTGCTATAAGTTTAAGGAGCTCCTGGGAAGACTGAAATTGAGGAAAAAAAAAAGTGTGTCAAAAACATGCATAGAATTACGTAAAGATGGCTCATGAGAACCCAAATGGCTATAAACACATAGGAATGGTCACCCTCAGGGCTTAAATAATAGGAAACTATTTCTTACACGGCATCAGTTTTGTTAGCTCAACTGTACATGTCAACTATAAAGGATTCACTACTTTTTGCATTAAGTCAAATAATCACCCATCTTTCTTCGGTAGTTTGCCAAAAAGAGTATTAAGTGATATCCTATCGCTATATCCCTTGCCGATTTATATTATTTGAGAGATACATTTATTTTCCATTAGTTTCATTGCATATACCTTAAGATTTAGTAGCATGTTTATTAAAATTAGTAAAATCACATTCATCCGCATCACATTCTAGAACCAATCAACTCTTTCCAAATCAGCTAACATCCCAAGAATCTCACAGGCTATGAACCCTTTGGAATCGGAGGATTAAAATGAGAAGCCGTTCTACTTGATGGATTCATAGAAACTTGGTTGGACAAACTTATAGTTCTTTCGTATTCCCCTGGAAGACCACTAGCGACCTTTAAGCCAAGTTCTATAACCCATTATGCGTGCATCCCATTTTAAGCGTTCGATCATGCCAATCACAACGTGTTAGAATTAATGGAACAATTAGGTTAAAAGGTATGGTTATAATTATAATTAGGGGTCTTTATGTGATTATGGAACCGGGAAATATCTTTTAGATGCAATGCGTTTCCTGATAGTATTTGGTTAGGATTCTTATCCTTTTGTGGAAGTAGGTTTTCCTAGTAGTATTGGATTAGGATTCCCTTAGGGTTTCTCTATAAATAGAGGAAGTATAGAGAAATCTAATAGGCAAGCAAAGAGAGTCCCCTTTGGAGGCTAATTGTTAGAGAAAACCCTTCTTATAGATTCTAGTTGATGAGAAAATCCATGAGATACTTATTTGAAGAAAGGGAAAGTATGACAAAATATAATAAGAAGAGATTATAGGGGATGTAGAACATTATGATGTTTTGAACTTCTTAAATCTGTTGTGTTTAGGTATGTGCATTCTTATATTTGTGTGTTCAATCTTTATGTAGATGATGCAACTTAGTTGTATTCCCTTAACAAGTGGTATTAGAGCCACACTTGGACCCCCAACAAGTGGTATTTTAAGCATGGACCGTGGAAGATTGGGACCATGGAAGATGGATTGAACGTAGTGAACATAATTGAAAAAGCATATAGATATTTTGAGGTGAGATTTTCTCTTTCCCTAAATCTAGTTTGATTTTTGATGATATTGATGTAGATTAGCTAGTATATATTGTTGGAATGGTGGATTAGGGTTTGCAATGTGTAGATCTATGTCTTTTTTTCCAAATTTGATCATTTATAAGCCACAATGGAGATTTTTTGTTGAAATGTATGATGTTTTGGGGATGATTAGTATTTTTGAAGTTGTTGGTTTGAAGATTGGGCTAATCAAATTGTTTGTGGTGGTCATGTGATTCTTTGGCTTAAGTTGTGACCTTAAATGGTAGAGAATGACAAAGATATTAATGTTTGAAGATGGATTGATGTTTGAGGGGGAGCACTTTGTTGATGTTGTTGATGAATTATTGATTAAGGGGAAGCTTATTATGCTCTTATGTTGATGTGATGCTCCTATGGTGATGTGATTGATGAAGTAAATTTTGGGATTTTCAAGTTTGTCAATATCCAGATGAGGTGTGAGAAGCTTTGATGGTTGATTTTGGAGAAGCATTAACAATTTTGGATAGGAGATGGATTTTTCAGTGATTGATTCTAAAGAGAGATCTCAATTGTTGTGGAAGATCTAAAATTTTTACTTTTATTGAGGGCCTCATGGTGGAGAACACATTTGGATGGAAGAAGCCCATGATGATGTGTAAATGCCTAGAGAGTAACAGGACCTAAGAAAGGTGTAACCTAGAAGAGGTTGTGGTGGAAGTGCTTAAAAACGTAGGTTCTAAGAAAGGTGTAGTTTAAGAAGAGGCAAAAGTGGCATAGTTGATGAGGGCTTATTTTGAAAGAGTTTATCTAATCTTTTTCTATCAAAAAGATTGTGGTTGGAGAAAGTTTCTTTAGTCTTTTTTTATCCAAAGATTATTGTTGCGAAGTTGAAAAAAGTTTCTCCAATCTTTCTTTTTCCAAATATTGTAGTTGTGTAGTTGATATATTTGAAGAGATTTTCTATACTTTCCTATGATGCAAAGATGTTGCACCAAATTGTTCCAAAGAAGAGATTGTTAGGATTAGTGGAACAATTAGGTTAAAGGGTATAGTTGTAATTACAATCAAGGGTCTCTATGTAATTATGAAACCAAGAAATATTTTCTAAATGTAGTGGGTTTCTTGATAGTATTTGGTTAGAATTTTTATCCTTTTGTGGAAGTAGGTTTTCTTAATAGTATTCGACTAGGATTCTTTTAGGGTTTCTCCATAAATATAGGAAGTATAGAGAAACCTAGTGGGTGAGCAAGGAGGGTCCCATTGCGGGGCTAATTGTTAGAGAAAATTTCTCATATGAATTCTAGTTGATGAGAAAATATAATGAGAAGAGACTATAGGGGATGTAGGATTTTTTTTTTTTAATAAAAAAAGGATGAGACCTTTGTTATTAATATTAATCACACAAGATGAGCAAAAGCTCAAAACTTGTGTAAAAGATTACATTGGGGAGGGCAACAAACCTTGCTTCTCAATACATCATCCTAAATTGTATATGGAAAAATTGCTAAACAAAACATTAAAAATGCCTAAGGGAAACCATACAATGGATAATAAGATTCAAAAAATTAACCTCAACGAGGCTTGTAATGTTCCAGACCTAATTGAGTGTTATGTGATAGGCTTGCTCCAATTGCTCCGGGGAAAAATTGTCTTCTAGAAGTTCTGGATCCTCTAGTGCGTCACGAATACTTTTTTGGTTGCCATCACATGATGGATGCCATAGAATCTCATCTAGCTATTTGTTTATCCAAAAAGATCGATCTCCCATTTAAACCTTTTAAATTTGTTATGTTTGGGTGTATGCATTTTTATATTTGTTTATTTGATCTATGTGTGGATGATGTGACTTAGTTGTATTCCCCTAACAAGTGGTATCAAGGCGTTGGGTTGGATCCCAACATAGCGGAATAAAGGATCCCTTCTAATTGCAAAAAGTATGTCACATTGACAATATCAATTCATATACATAGGGGAAGTGTGCTTTGTTTTTCTTTGATTATTAATTACCAAAGACCATTGCCAAAATACATTACTCATATTGCAAAGAATAGGTTTTATGCTTTGGAAGAAACTTATCGTAGTAATGTTCATGGTTTTAGACAATTGATAATCACAAGCCATGTCCAATTGCAAGAAGCTTCTTTGGTTGAGAAATAGAAAAGATGAATGATTCAATTGAATGAACTTATTTAAACAATGCAAAGAAGGAAAGATGTTTCAATATGTTTAAAAAAAATGTAGAATTGTAGAGAAATTCAACAATAATGACAATGGTGCTTACAAGTTATGTCCTAACTCATTTGGAGAGTTGACAATGACATAATTTCTTCACTATGTAAGACCTTTAATTATTTAAGGTCATCCTAGATCATACGATTTTAGTTTGAAAACCTTACTAGAATTCCAACTAAGGATTGAAGAAAGAAAGGAGTTCTCACCCCTATGTAAGACTAAAGCAAATGTGGTAAGAGGATAGTCAAATATATGAAATTCAGAGTTTAACTTAATAGCTTTTATTGTTTTAATTGGATTCTTTGTGGGTAAAAAGATAGTCATGGTTTTTTTTTTTTTTTTTGTGGGTGGCTGTTGGCATTTCCAATGGTGGTTACGGTAGCTAAAATCACCCATATCAAAGCCAGCATACTCATCCCCCTATCTAAGCAATACTAGTGTTTTTTTTTTTTAAAAAAAAAAATTATACTTTTTTCCATGAATGTCAACAATGAGCAGCAAGATGGTTGGATGGACAATGCTTTGAAACATATAATACAAATCAAACAACTCATAATTTAAACAAACTACACATATGAGGCTATTGATAAGACTCATGACATGGTGAAGGCATCTAATTTCACAGCTCAAATACTTGATTTTGAAGATGTACCTTTTAAAAATGAGATGGCATTATTAAGGGCCATAAACCCCCAACTAGTCTTAATTGGCCATGATGGTTGCTGAAAAGCCTTTCTACTTTAGTCAAGTAAAGTCTTCTTTGCAGAATGTGACACAAACCTTTTTTTTTTTTTTGTTTTTTCTTTTTGTGAAACATCAAATATTCTGTATCACCAAAGGAAATAAAAAAATGATTAGTTACAATATTATCATTTAGATTTAAAAACTACATTTTACAAATTCTAAAACTCTTACAAAAACTTATTACAACTTATTGGCTTGCCTCCCCTGATTGATGCAAGTTTGCTGCTTACATTTTTTTTAAAATTTTTATAATAATGGTCAAGCTATTTAGATTTTTAGACTTTTACTATTAAAACTTCTTATATTTCTTTACTCCAAATGTGAAATAATACAATTTTGAAGGATACACTAAGTAAGGTTTTCTCAAAACTTTTATATTTAACAACCTTATCTAATGTACTTATACTTTTTATTGTTTAATTTTTTGAGATGGTCTATTCATACCTAGTAGAACCCTTTAAATTTAATTTATGAATATGTAGTTAAAGAATAAATATTATTGTGATTCTTCTTATTGTTGGCAAAAGTTGCATTGTAGGTTTATTGAGTTGTTCCATATAGCTATTTGATATGTTGTGATTAGCTTGTCTTTCAAATGATCTGACAGATAAAATTATGCTTTGGTACTTTGATTTCCATACTAGTCTTGTTCATTCATTTTCTTTTTTACTTTCTCTTACCTTTAAATAGGTTTTGGTAATGCTATACTATAATTTAGTCACTAGTTGCAAGAGTTTTCTTCTTGCTTGTAACATGTTTCTCTAACTCCAAGCTAGTGATCATTTTATCTCTATTTCTAAAATATTTCTCCCTTTATAATTTTTAATTGTGGATGACACACATGAATGTGACATGAAATTAACTTTTACCATTACTACAATTGGTTATGGATTGACTAGGGATGGCACCAAATATTGCTTAATCCAAAATTTGTGGGGAGAAAATTTAGGTGAAAATGATTACACGAAGATTCAAAGTGACATTGATGTTCTAGATGTTTTTTGTGTCATTGTACAAAAAGTTTCTTGTTAGTTGCTTGGTAGTCCAATGATTGCCTATTAAGTCATCTAGTATCTTGCTTTATCTTTTCCTTGGTGTGTGGTAAATATTTTAAGCTATGAAAATGCATGCATTTTTCTTCCTAGTGAAAGAGCCTAGATCTACATCATAGCCAAATCTTCAAATGCTTTAATGATGTTTGGTATGTAATTTTATCTTGTCATTTGGTTGTGCTATGAAATGTTCAACTTTACATTTTATTCTTATTTTATAGTAGTTCAATTTCTTGTCTTTAGATTGCCTACATAAGCATATTAAAACAAAAAAAACTATGTTATCATGCCACTTTACCTTAACATGTCATCACACCATGTGATGCTCACCCACATTTGTTAGCAATCCATATGGCACAAGATGCCACGTTAACCCCACAAGTTATTGTTACAAGCTTATTTGTTAAGTGGGTTAGGTCATGCTTTAAGTCCAAGCTTGTACTCTTATTATGAAAGGAAAGGAAGGAGGATAATTAAAAACCCTTAATTATGGAATGTTGGGAGGATTCTTCTTGAACTAGCATATTATATGATGTTAAAGGGCTCAATGTTCCTTTTGTGATGCTGATATGATGGCAGTCATAAGTCACAATGGTGGTTTCTAGATAAATGGATTCTTTGTTTTAATTATTTCAAGGTACTCTATTTGGTGAAATCCTACATGCAAATGTACATGTTGAACAAACCGTATAATAATGTATAATGAGTATCATCCCACAAAGATTAGTGATTACTAAGCCAACTAATTACTAACGATGAATAACTCTTAGAATTTATCTAGCACACCGAAATAGTATAACATAGATTAACTAACTGAATTTAAAAGAACTAGATAGACGACATATGTTAGAACATCCAATTTCACCTAACTACTAGATACTAATATTAATTAGTTATGCTTGTAAGATTGATTCTACTCATGTGATTGCAGAATTTTCTAAGTTATTCACTATCTTATGTCTAGGTATAACAAACTTACTTAGCTCATTAATTCACTATACCTCTATTTGTGAATTGAAATGAACCAAGTACATTAAGATTTAAGAATATTTTAATTTACACCTAAAGTCATACAAACCATATAATATATGTCCATTTATATTAATCTATGGTTGCATATTACAAAAAGCAACTGTATGTCATTTATTATCGGTTTCTAACATGCAAATCAAATCATCTAAGTTGTAGCTAATCACTCAAGTGCATTAAACTCAGTAATATGCAACTCACATACATAAAATATCTCACAAAACATTATAATCATAACATTTATACTATTATAAGTAAGCTACATCGTATCTTTAACAATCTAGACTAAAACATGATGTATGTATATACATAAACAATGTAGAAAATTACACAAAACATCTCAAATTGAAAAAAAAAAATAAGCTATCACCAAATTGCCTTCCCTTTCAAGCAAGTTTTACACAATTTCCACACATCAGAGGAGGAAAAATGAGTTGTCTAGAAAAAGCAGCGGAAAACAAGCCACATGTGCCACCACGCATCATTGTCACACATTGTCACACATTGCCGCCATGCGTTGCCATACACCACCATGTGTTACCACCGTTCTTCACAGAAATTACCGAAAACTGTTGATAAAGGTGCCTGGAGTGTCGATTTGCAAATAAACTACTCTAATTTGCCACAAAAATGCTAAAATATGATGGAATAAAGCCTAGATGGTGTTTGCCATTCTTCACTGCATGCAAATGCCACAAAATGATTGGAAATTGCACTTAGATGTAGGATTTGCTTTTTTTCTCACTAGAAAGCACCCCAAAACAAGCCAGAATCACAAGTGGATTATCATTGCTAGAGATAATGAAGGGCGGATGGTTGGCATTGACATGATTTTCGCTCTTCTCTAAGACCCATGCTATTGTGTGCGGTCTCTAAATCTCTAGCAACTCCTCTCTTACTTGCTATCTAACCCGTAAATCCCTCTCACCTCTCTCTCTTCTCTGTTTTGCTCTTTTTCTCTTTGGTTGCCCGCTCTGTTCAATAATCCCTATCACTCAACAATTGCTTTTTCTTTTACTTTTTTCCTCATGTGGTCTCCTCCATGTGCGAAAATCTCCTCTATTATCTTTCTATTTTTTGCTTCATTTCCTTCCTTTTGGAGTTTGCTGCATAAACAAGCAAAACTTGCATAAACACAGATACATACAAATATATTTTAACAAATACTATATTATATATTACCTAAGTTAGTCATAATAATTCTATAAAAATTAGAGTTATCATATTCCTTGAAGGGTAGAAGCAATGTAACCTTTGAATTTTCTTTTGTACATGTGGCAATAGAAGACGAGAACTTGTATTCTAAAAGGAACACTTTTCGTTTGTAGTTGTGGCACAAAAATCATGTGTGCACTTGTATTTATGATGTTCTAACAAAGTTGTACCATTAATTTCTTTCACTGTAATGAGGTTTTTCATTAGTCTTCATTTTTCAGAAGGTAAAGCATTCCACCAATAAATGTTGATTGTAACTTTAGTCTCTATTAAAAAACTAAACTATATGGTCTTTATCTTAGAAAATTAAAGTTTCCTAGATTTACATATTTCTTTTCTTACCTTAGCTAAGAGAAAATAAAATTTCTTTATCTCTAGATTGGAAATGATATTTGACAACTTTTTGTTTCTTTTTCTATTTCTTTCAAATAGCCCATACTTGACATTATTGGAATTTAAACATTTTTCACTCCAATGACTTCCTAGGTAAAGCTATTACTTTCATCTTTTTCATTTTTAATAATTTATTTTGGTAAGCTACAACTCATCCTAGCAAATTTTCCCCAAATAGTTTTCTTTTATAAGGAAGATTTCAAATTCAATTTTTTATTAGATGAATTATAGTGCTAAGATATACCTCCAAGCTTTTATATCCTTTTATTCTTTGATAAATAAACTCTTATATTTATTAAAAAGAAAAAATAAAAAGTTTGAGAAATCTAAGTTTCAACCCAAAATTTGTAAAACAACTTGACTAGTCTCTAGATACTATGATTCAATGATGTCTTTTAAAAGCCATTGTTTTGGTCTTGGACTAATCTCATAGTCAAATGACTTAAAAATTTTCACAAGGTTTATTGTCTACATATTTTCTAGAAGTTTGAAGTAATTTTGTTAAGTCATGAATGGGTTTTTACTAAATTGAAAGGTCATGAGAATTCTATTTCATATCTACGCCTTTTTAAAAAAAATCCTAATTTAGACAATATCTTCTAAATTAAGATCATTGATTGAAATAAAGTAATTTTGTTTGATGTTAAGCTAAACTACAATTGACAAGATAACATAGAATTCCAACTATAACAACTTTAATTGGTTCAAAGAATCAATCTTTCATAAATTACAACTGCTTTGAGCTTATTTATATGGTAAGATTTCCCTACTCTAATTTTCACATATTTCTTTTTCCATCTTGTAGCTTTCTTTTTCACAAATAAAGTAAGGTCTACTTTACCTTTACTTGGTAGTTTTATAGTGACATTTCCACTAAAAATTCAAACACTTGCAAAAAATATTTCAAGTTTCCCATATATTTCTTCTTTCTTAATCTTCTATTTTTTTTTCTTATTTCTTTTAATTGTTATCCAGTTAAGCTTATTCTTTTTCTATAATGTCCTTTATTTTAAGACTCTTTATTTCTTCTTCACGAATTAATTTTTGATTAACCTAAGTTTGTTTTGTCATTATGAAGACAAAGTCATCCTCATCAAGAGAACTTTTTTCATAACTTGAAAACTCATACAAGATTTCCTTTCGATCAAAAACTTCTTCTCCATAAAGAATTTGAAACTCTTGTTCTTCAATAAGTTTGATTACTTTCTTACCACTTTTTCCTTTTTTAGAACTTATTTATTTTATCATGTGGACGGGACAATGGGATTGTATTTTTTGAATGCCGTTCACAACCTGTTGAATATTGTTATTTTGTCATGGAGGCAGATAAGATTGTGACCGATGGAAGACCCGCACTTGATAAGGAGTGAGCCTGGACACCTAACTGTTCTAAGCTTTGACACGATTATGTTTGCTAGAACATTTTTTAGAGCGTTTTTTAATTAAGAAAAATACTTTTTTGAACCCGTAAACTTGCTTCAACATTGAACGCCGGAACATAAGAATCCAATGCGACTTCTCAAAAAGAATTTTATTGAAATCCTCTATCTTCTAATAGATATTGGAATTTCGATTTGAATTAACTGAATCCTTTATAATTCTAACTGAAGCAGAACCTAGTCTTAGTATATTTTTAGTTCTGCATCAAAGGACGCAGCCCTAAAGACAAAAGTGGTTAGGTTTTAGAACGTTGACTAGAAAAGATTAACATTCAATTTTAAAGCCTAAAATATGTGGTGAGAATAGCGTACCTATAATAAGTGAACTTACCAATATCCTCATGCCCAATACAAAAAATTGGATGCCACAATGCCGATAAAATTGTTAACATGCTCAATAACTGATATTGTCTGCCTAAGACTTGGATTTTGGGTTCAACACTATATACCTCCAACCTTCACTCCAGTCATTAGCCCAGCTCAATAATAGGTCACCGACCTCTTAAGACTTAAATCTTAGGTTTGATGCCACATGCCTCCAACCTTCACTCCAATTACTAGCTTGTATAACAAAAAGACGAAATTTTGCTAAATTGTCAACGCCTTTGGCTCTTGATGGTCTTGATAATCTTAGCTTTTATGGCTTATTTGTTTATGAGACATATTATATCCCTTGCTAGTGAGTAATGTAAAGTAATGTAGATGGCCGTGATGTAGCCAACCGAACCTCTGCATGTATATCTCAATGCATATACAATCACTAGCCTGTATAACTAAAAGACAAAATATTACTATTTCTCAGCGCCTTTGGCTCTTGATGGTCTTGATAATCTCAACTTTTATGGCTTATTTGTTTATGAGAGACGTTATATCCCTTGCTAGTGTGTGTGTGTGTGTGAGAGAGAGAGAGAGAGAGAGTAATACTAATGGCCGTGATGTAGTCAATTGAACCTCTACATGTATATCCAAATGCATATCTTGTTAGGACCCAATTTGTCTCTAGTACCACTTGTTGAGTAAATTCAACCAAGTGCATCATCCACATATAGATCAAAGACATAAATCATAAGAATACACACACCTAAACACAATAGATTTAAGAGGTTTGGAACATCATAATGTCCTACGTCCTCTATAATATCTTCTTATTAGATTTTTTCATACTTTCCCTTTTTTTAAACAAGTATCTCATGGATTTTCTCATCAACTAGAATCCACAAGAGAGGTTCTCTCCAACAATTAGTCCTTCATGGAGACTCTCTCAACTCACCCACTAGGTTTTTCTATATTTCCCCTATTTATTGAGAAACCCTAAACGAATTATAGTCGAATACTACTAGAAAAACCTACTTTCACAAGAGGATAAGAATTCCAACTAGATACTACCAGTAAACCAACTATATCTAGAAGATATTTCTTGGTTTCACAATTACATAGAGATCTCTGATTGTAATTATAATCATACTCTTTAACCTAATTGTTCCACCAAATCCTAACACATATGCCTTTAAAAGCCAACAAAAGGTAGTGCCTTGTCCACCAGTGCACGTTGTGAGGATGAGAACTTCAATAAAGAGTACTGTCTTTCTCACTTCTCTCACCATTTATCTGGGCATTCATTCTAGTTCCGCTTTGGTGGAGGCAAAGTTTAGAAAAGGTAATGTATCTCCCGATCCCTCCACTCTTCCTGTTGTGACTTTCATAACACTCTGTATGTGGAAATTGAACGAAGAGATGAGAAAAGAAATATTATGATTAGTTTTTCTTTATAACTACACTTTTGAATCTTGATTTACATCAGTGCTCTTATTTCCTCAAAACCTACAGCGAGAGTTATCGAAGTTTGTCATCACAGACTGGTTAAGATGAGTGGATGCGAGAAAGAACCAGTAAAAAAATAATTTATGTACATTACTTTCTATTTTAGCATGTTATGAGCACTTACTGATGACTAAGGTGTCGGTCCTTCCAATTCTAACTGTAGTTTTGCTTCTTTGGTGATGAGGAAGGAGGACCTTTAGCTCAACCAGCCACAAATCGTTATTTTGGTGGTCCCACCAAATATGTTCACTTTTGTAACGGAAATGATGCGAACTTATTTATTCTGGCTGTAGTGCTCTCCTCGTTACATTCATGAACATAGTCTAAGAAAAGATAAAAGTTGATGCCTATCTTATTTTCTTTTTTCCACTTCTGAAAATTGAAGGAGAAGTTGGAAGTCAGGAAAATATAAAAAGAGAAGGATAACGCATTCGGCTGCTTCTTCTAGGACGAGGGCTATTGTAACTGGTATCTAACATGTTCTTTTTGCATTGCAGAGTCCCCAGGAACATCATTTGGGGGGAGACCGACTGCTATCGTCCCTCAAAGTCGCCTCCACCTCCGCCGTATGGACCACCAAGACCGTATCAACCACTCTTAGGGGATTTGTTACCTGATAAGACTCTTCCAAATCCAAACACAGCTTTAGCATGAATGTGTATTATGTCCCTGATACATTAGAAATAATAGGTTTTCTTTATGATGTTGTATTTTTCTTTCATTATGTAATGGGTTATCGAGCAAAAATCGTGAGCAAAAATCGTTTGTATTCGATTAGAATAATCAGTGGGTACCACTGTTATCACTGAAGTTTAAGAATTGAATTTGTGAAACAAAGGCCTTTACTGTTTATTATTAGTGTTCCGAGTTCCAAAGAGTCTCACTCTATTATGTCAGTCTTCTTATTGCCTACGACAAGTGATTTACATTTATCTGTTAGAATATTTTGTTTCACATGATGGTTCTCAGTCCTTCTATTGTCACAGAAGTTTATGAGGTATTGATTCCGAGATTGTAAAATAGAAATGCTTATTTTATATCAGGTTATTAATTCGGCTTATTGATTAGTAATCTCAGTAGGAAAAAGTTTTCAGAATCTTAAACATTTTCCTTGAGGATGGGGCTGCCAAAAACCCAGTGCAAGATCCCCAGTCCCAGCTGCCTCTGTCAGAGCAGTCGCTCCGAAACAGAAACCCAGACATAGCCTTTTACAATGGTCAAATTTAAATAGCCAGTTTAAATATAGTTGCGGTGGTCTACTAAGTTTAGTAAATGGCCTTAATTAATCTCTAAACACTGGCATTATGTGACTTTGGCCAGAATGGAGTATTGAGTATTTTAAAGGTGACTTGGTTGCACCCATGTTTACCATATCCTTACTAGTTGTTTGTTAAATTTTCAAGTAATGACTATGAGGGAAGGGGGTCCCGAAGTTGACAATATTGGTCTTCTGACCCCAGATACCACACACTCCCTATAACCCCAACAATGGCAACCAAAAAGGAAATTTTCTTTTTCTTTTTCTTTTATTTATTTTTTGGTGTACAGACTATTAGTGTGATAGTGAATCACGTTCTTGCATCCATCAAAACACTTAACTGAATGATTTTTTATTTTTGCTGCTTAATTGCTACCAGCTCATCCTATTTTAAGAACAAAATTGCTGCTAGCTTCTATGCAAGTGCCTGGACTTGCCTCCAGAAAGGGGTGCACAATGTTAAAATTGTTGCACCATAGTGAATTTCGAGGTTCTGTGCTCTGTATGATACTACCATTAATTAACTGGCCTCTTAATTTTTGCGGCATTGGGAATTTCTTCTTTGCAGGAGCACGTATATTTTTGCAGTCTTTAGATGCTGCAATATTTTTGTTTTCACGTGTTTCAGATATTGCTTCAGAGAGTAAGGTCGTGATCTCAACAAATGACAGGCTTATATTAGGATGTGAATTATGGGTATGGTGATCATTGATTGACATTTATTTTTTCTTTTAAATTGCTATACATATGAAATTTCTACATATGTTCGTTAACTGCCTATTGGTTCACCATGTCCATCGGCAGGTAATTTTAGTTTATTATGAAAAAGTTATTTGAGTTTTAATTAAATTTATTAATGGCAGTACTTGTCTTGTTAGATCTATTTTGGAATATTGAATTTAAGATTTCTACGTCTCCTCATGGTGCTTTGGCATTGGTGAAGTTTTGTCTTTTGCTCGATCCTGCCTGATTTGCCTTATGATTCGTCTAACTTCCAATTCTTCCTATGAAGACCAAACTTTGAACCCATTTTGCTCTTGGGCCAATGAACTTGTCAATTTCCCCTTTTTCATTGGGTTATGTTTGGTGAAATTCTAAATACAAGTGAACATGTCGAACAAGTAATATAATGATAAGAAAGATATCGTCTTATAGAGATTAATAATTACTAGACCAACTAATTACTAATGGTGAATAACTCATAGAATTTATCTAACAAATCTAAATGGTAGATGATAGATTAACTAATTAAATTTAAGAAAATTAAATATACGAAATATGTTAGAGCATTTGATTTCATCATAACTATGAGGTACTTATGTAGATTATGTATGCTTACAAGAGGGATAATATCTATTTGATGGCGGAATCTTCTAATTTATTCACTATCCTATGTCTAGGTATAGTAAACCTATTTAGTTCATTAATTCACTATATTTCTATATGTGAATTGAAACAAACCAAATGCATTAAAATCTATGAATATTCCCAGTTTACACCGAAAGCCACACAAATAATATGATATATGTCTATCCATATTTAATTTATGATCACACATTACAAGAAGCAATTGCATATCATCTCTTGTCGATCTCAAATATGCAAATAAGATCATTTAAGTGGTAGCTAATTCCATAAAAGCATTAAACACAGTAATATGCAACTTCACATAAACAAAATATCTTGCAAAACATATCAATCATAAGATTCATACCATCATAATTAGGTTACATCATAGCTATAATAAAAGTAAACTAAAGCATAAAGAAATAATGAGGAAGAACAATAATAGGAAATAAAGAAGACATCTTGAATCCAAGAACAAGAAGTTTGTCACCCTTTTTTTCTTCTTTTCAAGAAAACCTTGAATTCATAGCCTCTCTCTTGAGTTGTGTTGAATTTCCTACTCCCCTTTCTTTTGCCTATTCTCTTCTATTAAATAGGGTTTAAGTTTAAACCTATCTTCTATCCTAATAGAAGTGGGTTTTGGATATCTAAAACAATTGGGTTTTGAACTCATAATTTAATTAGGCTTTGAACTCCTAATATGATAGGTTTTCTAATTATTTAGAAACCCCAATAACAATAAAAAATTTAATAACAATCATTCAAAGCTCAAGCCCATCTTGATTTTCTTGATCTTGATATTTTGAACATATTTTGTCATATAATAAGCATCAAGTTCTTCATGCTTGTTCTTTTCTCCATGCTTCCTTATTCTACAAAATCAAGGTAAATTTAAGTACATAAAGTGGAATTCAAATATTTTCTCATAAGCATTGCATTATTTATTGCCTAAAAATAGGTAAAATAATTTTATAAAAATAGAGTTATCAGGTTAGCTTGCACTTCGTCTATCCTTATAACAATTTTTGTTGGTTTAGTATGACAAAATATAAAATCTTCTTCATGGAATGCGTTGAATTATACTGTTGATTACTTGTAAGTGATTTTTTATATGTGCTTAATTTCCTTCCAAAAATACTTAGCCATAACCAAGAGGCGTTTCTTTAATTCAGCTAACCAAAACCAATTATTCCCATTATTTTCATATCTGAAATGAAATATGAGAAGAAAGATAGGAAGAGAAGAGGGGGGGGGGGGGGGGGGGTGGGGGTTTTTGGTTGGTGTGGTGTTGGTGGGTTTTGTTTGTTTGTTTGTTGAATTTCTTTGCGCCCAACTTTTCTTTTTCCGATTTGGCAATTAAGGCCGCTGACTATAATTTCATCCTTAGAAGATACTTATCAAGGCATCCACTTCCACCATAACTTACGGGTGTACAAGCATGGTAACGGGGTCATGAAAACTATGATCTTTTCTCCTGGCTCAAAATTATATTCCTTGTTTAGTACAAGGAATGGTTGTATATTTCAATTTTCATGTGCACTAGTATGGCAATATGTAATTGATATATGGTACATTTTTCAGTCACTGGATTTTGTTTATGATCTGTTGTTAGATCATAAGAATTGGAAATTCCTGTCATAGATCTTATACTTTCTTTCAAATACCTAAAAGTAAAGCTACTTTTTTCTATATTCTGATTTTCCCTTGTACGTTGGTAATGCTTATATATTTAGAGGATATGAACGGTCATGATCTCATTAATGTATTTGAATCTTTGCATCATTTAGAAGATATTAACTTATGCTGCTGTTAGGATATTAATTAAGTGATTCAAATTCTTCATTTTGAATTGGTTTAATCTTTTAAGATAAGTGAGACTTTTTCATAGTGGTTAAGGTAGGTCACTTTGGAGATTGGACCTTAATCTTATTATACCTCTCTATGAAAGTTCAAAAAATTTGGCACTTTGCCCCTAAATGTCGACTAGAATTTTAGGTTGAGTTGTTAAAGAATGTATTTATCCGTTTCTGTATTGTAAGTTTGAGATTCAATTTTTTAATTTTTTTCGAAATTTTCATGTGCAGCTTGTGGAAGGTTTTTACTTAGCAATTGCTATTATATAAATGCTTGATTTTCCACTGCAATGGTATCTCAATTAAATGATCTAATGGGGCAACTACAATTTGCAGAAATGATGCTGGTTTTAGATGTGTAATATGGGGAGTTATTGCATAATAAATTCTTCTACCAATTTTCTCCCATTAAATTTACTTTCAGGATGGGATTATAATGCGTGGTCAGAATGAAATTTCTCATCCAACTAACGGATCCGTGAAACCTATAAATAAAGTATGCTGCTATCTTTTACCATGGGAAGCCAAATTTTAAACCTTATTTTGGTGGGAAACGTGGCAATCGCTGTGAAGAGAGCGGCCTAGGTGTTGTTTCCTTTTTCTTTCGAAATATCTAAATGCTACCATGGGGGATGGGGGGAGGAAAGAGAAAAGGGGTGTTAGGACTAAGATAGAGTTCAAAAAACTTATAAAATCTATTGAATTTTGGTCGTGCAGATTATTTTCTATTTCACTAATAGTAAACAAGAATTTTTGGTTTCTAGTAATTATTCAATTGAAATTTTTTATTACAATGGAGAATTCTCATTCCAAAACTTCCTTCAAGAATAAAGAGGGTTTTCTACAAGTGAGGGCAGTAATTTGCTCCATGAGGTGACCTTATGTTTCTTTTTTGTGTCTCTTACCATAATAAATGCTAGGTATTCAACCCTAGATAGGTATGATGTTAATGGGACCAAATGTAATATGCTTCCTCCTTTAAACCTGGGATGGATGGTGAGGTCATGGCATTAGTGCTTTTTTAAGTTTTGTAGTTGTATATGCTTCCTCAGTTATCATACCATATAGATCTATATTTTTTGAATTTGTAAAGCTAATTGCTATTTAGTATGTTAAGGACCACTTAATATGTTTAGCTTGTTGTTGGTGTGTTATAGAAGAGCCTAGAAAAAGCTTGGACCAATTGACATTAGCCATTGACTTTTTAAAATTAATAACTAGAAAAATAATTATGTCAGTTGTGTTAAGAACTAGGCTCCTAATTTTCTAATTCTCACACAAACAACAGCCATTACAGGAACTAAAGCTTCATTGATGAATGAAATAGTACATTCACTGCATCACACTACATTAGAGTTCTATAAGATCTACCACTACACTAGCTAAGGAGTACACTAAAAAACTAATAGCACTACTCCCAGTCATGCCACTAATGGCAATTTGTAGAAACTAGGGTTCTTTACTTCTCTGATACCCTTCTTTCCTAAGCTTTTCCTTTTTTTCTACTTTTTACCTTATTGTGGGCCTCTCTATAAACGGGCTTCTCTCTAAGGAAGTGGGTCTTGAGCTTAGGTCATGACAATCCCCACTCCTTCACTAAACCCTTGTCCTCAAGGGTAATTCAAAAGTCATAAATTACTAGCAAAAATACCCCTAGTGCTTTCACAAACTCCTTTTCTAGTGCTTTGTTTGTCTCAACTCCCTCATTTTCACCTTGTAACATAAAAATTTGTTACTTTCAACATTTGTGCCCTATAACCCACCTCTCATCTCAGTTGTAGCATAGTCTTTATCTCATCTTTCTTGCATTTGATTTGTACTAATATGTCATATAGGGATGTCCAATTCCAAGGAGTGTTGGGTCCTAAGAAGATCAATCGAGCCTTTAGTCCCTCTTTTGGTTTAAATTATGTTGCTTAGTCTTTGCCCATAAAAGCAAGTCTAATGGTCTCATTCAGCATAGAGGGTTTGCTAATCTCTTCCTTAAGGGTATGTAGAAAGAAGGATATAAAAGTAGCCTTAGTCATCCCTAGATTTTGCATGGTCACCCACGGCTTCAGTTTTTCAAATGTTTCCATAAGCTCTAACATTGTTGATGTTTGCTTCAATGAAAAAAACTGCTCCAATTCATTTGTGATTCTTTTTTTTAAAATTGAGCCATCACATCATGTTTACAATCCTCCCAATTTACATAGCCCTTCTCCACGATATAAGGTGTGTATCATTCTCCTGTAATACCCTTCATAGCTATCGTAACATATTGAACCCTTATGTGGCCAACCACATTAAGTAATTTAAACCAATTTTCACAACATACTAACCATTCTTTCGGACCAACTCCAGTAAAATTAGGAAAATCCATATGAGGAAGATGAGAAGAACTTACTCACTACCCTAAAGACATCTCAAAAGGTTGACCATAGTATGGCTCAAAAGGCTGCCCCCCGTGAGGCCCAAAATTCCATTTGGAATGAACCTAGGGGGAAAAGTTTGGTGAAAACCATGTTCACTAGTGTTGGGGTAGTTTTTGGTTTGATTTGCCTAGTGGTTGGAAAACGCCATTAGTGGCAGTCAAAATCCTGTTGAAGGCCGAGATGTGCCTAGGGGTCAATTACTGTAGGGTACACCATAACTAGGAAGTGACCAATCAACAAAATAAGGCCAATCGTGGCTAGATCTAATGAAGCCAGGGGGTTGGTTGTGGAGTGAATCACTGAAAAATTGTTGAAAATGTCGGGAAATGACTAGTGATAGTTGTCTTTTCCTTTTGGAAGGTCGACCTTGTAGTGGGTTGTCCACCTCATCCTTAAACTTGGATGGCTATTCCACAAGGTAAAAGGTTTTCGGCATAGGTTATTAATGCCGAAATGGACTTTGCGTGTTGCCTTCGCACTTAGTTAGATGGTGCTCTAACTTCTATTGGTGAGGGGGAGGGTTAACAAAGGTCAAGTCGGCCTAGTAGTGGCTGTTACCTGGCCACTCCCTCACTTGAATCCCCCATAGGCAATGGTGGGCTAGTCGTTGGTGGAGAATGGGGTTGTTTCCCCTTGTTCAAGACCAAATGCTCAACAATCTAGCACTAATTTTCCATGGTTTGTGCCAAGGAGCTCATGAAACTTATAAAGCTTCTTTGCATCTCCCTCAACTTGGCTTTGATTGCCATTATCTAAGATTCCATGGCTTGTTGCGACTGGGTTTTGGTTACAAGTGCCAAGACCTTGCTTTAGATACCACTTGTTAAGAACTAGGCTCATGCTTCTCCAATTCACACCCAAACAACAACCATTACAAGAACTAAAGCTTCATTGATGAATGAAAGAGTACATTAACTGCATTATGCTACATTAAAGTTCTGCAAGATCTACCACTAAACTAGCTAAGGATTGCACTAACAAACTAATAGCACTACTCCTAGTCATGCCACCAATGACAATCTGCAGAATCTAGGGTTCTTTACTTCTCTGATACCCTTCCTTCCAGTGCTCTTCCTTTTTTTCTGCTCTTCACCTCACCATAGTCCTCTTTATAGACAGAGTTTTCTCTAAAGAATTGGGCCTTGGGCCTAGGTCATGACAAATCAATGAGCAAGAAAATTAAAATTAACCATTCAAGTTATAGTTAATGATGTAATTTGGATTCTTTTTCTTTTAGCATTTAACATTTTGATTTTGATTTTTGATCTAGACCAAAAAAAAGTCCTTGCTTGAACTCATTTGTTCATTTTTTTTTTTTTTTTTGGTTTTTAATGTAAGTTGCATTAATAGAAATTAATATACAAAGGCACAGGGGCATACCCCAGTATTACAACAATTTTCAAAAGTAAACATGGTAATGTATTCAGCATTCTTAGAATAACATTTAAGAACATATTTTGTTCTGTACTAAATGTAGATACTGCTTATGATATATGCAATAATTCTTGACATCTTGACCATTTGATAATGTACTTCCATGACTAACCAAGTCTTCCCCATTGTAAATCAAGCTATCCTAAACCAATTATGTAGTGTTGATTGCATTATTTATGCTATGGGATCCCTCTTCACTTCCATTTGTCCATCATTGGTAACTTTCTTAACCATTTTGCCGTCATTTTGTGTCTTGATCATGTTAACACCACTTGTGAGATAAATTATGAGAATGATCATTAATACATTACACTACCTTATACCAATTGCTAACATAGGCCAAGATGAAATGAGTCAGACAAGTATATGAGCTATTTTACTTATGCAATGTGATACTTATTTATCTTGTAAAAGGCTAATTATTAATAGTCATCTCATCTTATTTAAAATTAACATTGGCAAAGGTATCCACTACTTAGATTTATTAAACTTAATCAAATTACAATAGTTGTCAATTTACTAGAAACTGCACTCATTAGTGATTGGGAAGTGAATCTTACCTTAGAGAGTGAGTGCTATTGGAGTTATGTAATCTAAGAACTAGTTGGGTTGGGTTTTGAGTTTTGTTTTATTTATTTGAGCCTATCATGTCTGTGGGTTAAATTGGGCATGTGGCAAACATCATTCCTTGGAATTTGTTTTCACTAAATTATGGCCTATCTTGCCATACATCATCTCATCCAAAACCCAATCCCACAACCTACCCAAGCATCATTATTCATGACCATTTAGTTCATAGTCACTTGACACCCCATTAACTCGTATTATGTTAATCTAATAAAGCAATCCAATCATTGGCAATTATCCACTAATCCAAGTAAATTCCTAATATGTGTCATGTCTATATAAATCACTACATGCTTTTGGAAACATGATCCAATAAAACATAATTAATACTTATATTAACTAAACCACGAACTCAACAATAAACAAAGCTTATGAGCCCCTAAAATATCAGAGTAACCATCAATTTTAGATGAAAATTGGAGATTTGAATAAAGTTGATGAACCCAACTAGGAGAAAAACCAAGCAAATTTAAAGGGAAAAGGAACATATGAAAGCATTGTAGTGGTGGCAATATATTCAACCGTGCCAATTTCCTTGAAACAAGAATCCACTATACCAAATCATCGGCACCAAGCAAGACTAGCAACATGAGGACTATAAAACCTACCATGGTCTTCATTTGCCCTTGCTCTCTAATATCCCAATCCCGTATCTAACCTCTAAAACTAACTTATAGTTAAAACCGAAAAGAAAGATCAAGGTCATGTTGGATGGTGTGAACGAAAACTAGAAAACTTAGGAAGATAAAATGGTCAAATGAACTATTGAAGATTAGGCTTAATGAGATTTTTTGGCTAGATGGCCCATTAGAATTTCAAAAACTGTTGTTGTATGTGTCAGGTCAGTGAGTTGTTTGACTTGATAGTTCTCATATACTTTACAGTACTATGTTGGCATATGTGTTTGAATTAGAAAGTTATTTTTGCCACAAACAACTACTTCATATATTTATATTAAAGTGTGAGGGTCCATCTCAAATCCTCAAGGCATTAAATTAGGAAATCTCATCACTTATAAGCTTAATAATCCATCATCACACTTATAATATGGGATAATATCCACCTCTAGCACTCTCCTTCACTTGTATGCTAACATAAGCATTGCAAGTAGACTAAAGCTGAACTTCAAGGTGTAGAGATTTATAAATGGAGGCTTATCCCTAACTTTAATATCATATTAAAGTGTGAGGGTCCATCCCAAAATCTTAAGGCATTAAATGGGAAGATCTCATCACTTATAAGCTCAATGACCCATCTTTACACTTTAAATGTGAGATAACACCCACTTTTAACCATTTATGACTATGAAACAAGAGGGACTTGCCTTTTATTACTAAATTGATGGCAATTTGGGAAAATATGACTTAAGAGCTTGACTGGGTCTAGTTGAACTATAATTTTAAAAAAGGCTAATATATTTGGCTGAGAAGCTGTTGGAGATTTAATGGTTTTGTAGGCTGCTAAACTTTCTTGGCAGAAGCTATATTATGAAGATGATTTAGAGAAAGTTGTGAAATGTTGGAAACAAGTTTTCATTGAAGAAAATTGCCTTTTCGAAGCATTTTATTTTTTTCAAGCCTAAGCCAAACGATGCAGTGAAATTATTTCTCTTAAATCTTATTTACTTAATTGTCCAAAGTGTGCACTTCACATTCACTAAACTTTGGTAATCTGATTTACGTAACTTTACAATTTCTTAAGCAACATCAGAAAGTTATCTTTTTTTTCTTTTCTTTTCTTGAATCTAATTTACTTACTTTATGAAACTTGGAAGTTCATTTGCTAAAGTTTGGCTATATCATATCTGGCTTGTTAGCAGCAATGATAACTCTATTTTTATAGAGTTATTTTAACTATTTTTAGGCAATAAATAATACAATGCTTATGAGAAAATATTTCAATTCCTCTTTATTTACTTGAATTTGTCTTGTTTTTGTAGCATAAGGAGGCATGGAGAAAAAGGATGAACATGGAGAATCTGATGCTTATTGTGTGGCAAAATCATAATATCAAGATCAAGAGAGTCAAGATGGGCTTGGGCTTTGGATAATTGTTATTAGATTTTCTATTGTTGTTCGGTTTTCTAAATAATTAGAAATCCTAGTTATATTAGGAGTTCAAAGCCTAATTATTCTAAGAGTTCAAGACCCAATTGTCTTTGGTCTCCAAAAACCCACTTCTACTAGAATAAGAGATAGGTCTAAACCTAAACCCTATTTAAGAGAAGAGAAAAGGCCAAAGAAGGGGGAGAGGAAATTGAGCATAACTTAAGGTTTTCTTGAAGAGAAGACAAAAAGGGTGACAGACTTCTTGTTCTTGGATTCAAGATGTCTTCTTTAATTCCTATTATTGTTCTTCCCTATTATTTCTTTATGTTTTAGTTTACTTTTGTTAGAGCTATGATGTAAACCTAATTATGATGGTATGAATGTTATGATTAGTATGTTTTACAAGATATTTTATTTATGTGAAGTTACATATTACTGTGTTTAATGCTTTTAAGTGATTAACTACCACTTAAATGATATGATTTGTATGTTTGAGACCGACAGGAGATAATATGCAATTGCTTCTTATAATGTGTAACCATAAATTAAATATGAATAGACATATACCATATTGTTTGTATGGCTTTCGGTGTAAACTGAGAATGTTCATAAATCCTAATGCATTTGGTTTGTTTCAATTCACATATAGAGATATAGTGAATTAATGAACTAAGTAGGTTTGCTATACTTAGACATAGGATAGTAAATAAATTTGGAAGTTCCACCATTACATAGATATTATCTCTCTTGCAAGCATAAATAATCAATATTAATACCTAGTAATTATGGTGAAATCATATACTCTAACATATTTCGTGTATTTAGTTTTCTTAGATTTAGTCAATTAATCTATCATCCATCAATTTGATTTGCTAGATAAATTCTTGGAGTTGATCACTGTTAGTAATTAATTGGTCTAGTAATCACCAATCTCTGTGGGACGATATCTTTCTCATCATTATATTACTTGTTCGACATATTCACTTGCATTTAAATTTCACCAAACAAGTTTTTAGCGCCGTTGTCGGGGATTGGTTGTTTTACTGCTGATTAATATTAATACTGAATGATTTCTAGGATTAATCTAGCTTTTATTTTCTTAAAAAAATCTTTTTTTTAATTGTTGAAAAAAATTGTTTCTTTTAATTCTTGAAAAAAAAATCGTTTCTTTTAATTCTTGGAAAAAATCATTTTTTTTAGTTGTTGAAACAAAAAAAAAAATCATTTTTTTGTTTTATTTTTATTTTGCTTTATTTTTTTTCTTGAAAAAAATAAAGTCTTTGTTAAGTTGCTATTGTAGAAAGATTAAGCAACAAGGATGGAGAGATATGATGGTACATGTAGACTTGTAAAAGACTATGTTGCACCAACATTTTGGAGTGCCACATCCAGCATTAGGCTTGCAAATCAGGCAAATCACTTTGAGATCAAGCCAGTTCTCATCCAGATGCTTCAAAACTCTATGCAATTTAGTGGGCTACCAAATGAGAATCCAAATACTCACATTGAAGCTTTCCTTGAATTTTGTGATATGATTAGATATGATGGAGTTACAGAAGATGTTATCAGGTTAAGGCTATATGCATTTTCTCTTAGAGATACAGCTAAAAATTGGTTCTCTTCTCTTCCTGTAGGATCAATTACTAAATGGGATAATTTGGCTTAGAAATTTCTTGGTAAATTCTTTCCTTTTGTGAAATTTCTTCGTAAATTTTTACTTTTGTGCAGATGGATAATGAATCATTATATGAAGCTTGGGAAAGATTCAAGGAACTTTTAAGGAGATGTCCACATCATGGACTACCCATATGGTTGCAGGTACAAACTTTTTATGATGGGTATAATACAAATCTCCGTTTTATAATGAATGCAGTTGCAGGAGGGGCGTTGCATAGTAAAACAGTAGAAAAAGCATATAACATTTTGGAGGAAATGTTAGCTAATAGCTATCAATGGTCTATTGAAAGGCTACCAATGCATCAAGCAAGTGGAGTCCATGAAGTAGATATCTTTACCACACTGTGCACACAATTGGAAGTGCTTAATAAGAAGATAGACAAACTAAGTACTCCAATTGTGAGAATTCAAAGTAAAGAATGTGAATTTTATGGTGGAGGACATGCGAGCATGGAATGTACAGTAAGTAACTCTTATGCTCAATATAATGAATATGTTAATTTTGTTGGGATTTCAAGCAGGCCATACAATGATCCTTATTCTAACACGTACAATCCGGGATGGCATAACCATCAAACTTTTTCATGGAGTAACCCAAATGATATGAGACTGCTACCAACATTTGAGCAAAGTGAAGAGGTAAAGCCTAACTTGGAGGACATGATTAACAAGATGATGCAAAACAATGAAGAGAGATTCCAAAGACAAGAAACTTCAATTAGAAATTTGGAGGTGCAAATGAGTCAATTGATCAATATGATCTTAAAGATAGAGGAGGGTCCCTTGCCTAGCAATATGGAGAAAAGTACTACAAATATTGTAAAGGCAATAACCCTAACAAGTGGCAAGCAAGTGAGAGACAATGATGCTGACAATGAGGTTGTCAAAGATATGGATAAGGATGTCAACATGCAACCTAAGGAGGCACCTAGGAGCAAACTAATTTCAGAAAATCCTAAGCCTTTTATGCCTCAAACTCCATCTACCCCAAGATTCCAACAACGTGAAAAAGATAAGCAGTTTTTGGAATTCCTTGATATATCTTTAAAATTGCACATTAACATTCCTTTTGCAGATGCTCCAGTTCAATTGATCAATTATGCAGAACTTTTAAAAGAGATACTGGAGAACAAAAGGAAGTTGGAAGTATATGAGACAGTAAGGTTAGCTGAAGAGTGTTCAACTGTTCTACAACATAAGCTGTCTTCTAAACTATTGCAGTTTCATCCTCCTTGAGCAACAACATCTTAGATAGTTTGGCTGAAAACTATAAAGCAAGTGCTTCTTGGGAGGCAACCCAAGCATTTTCATTTTAGTCTTTTGTTGGAAGTTCGTTACCACATTTTCCTCATAGGTCTACATTGACACAACCTACAATCAGGGGAGTTTCCTTGTTCTTTCTTTATTATTGCTTTATTTTGTTTTTGCATTGAGGACAATGCTTCGTTCAAGTTTAGGGGTAAGGAAAGAACCTTTGTGCTAAATCTTATTGAAATTTTTTTTACATCCCTTGTTGTGAATTCTTGGTAATTCTTTGGAAGATATAGATTTTGTTCAAACCTGTAATTGTGGTGTGAGTTTAGTGTGATTTTGATTATGTTGATCCACCTATTGAGCACTAAAAGCCCTTCATTTTTGAAATTTTGTGTATCTCTAGAGAACATTCATGTGAAGTATGTAATTTTCTTAGATCTTACCTGGATCTTAGAATTTGTTTGATTTTCTCTTGAGGCGAAATCCTAGGCTACATCTAATTGAGAAAATGATTTAAGCCATTCTTTGGATCGTTTGAGCCTTTCAAGCCAACCTTATTTATTTATCACCAGTCACCCCGCTGAGCCTTGATTCATATCCTTTTTTTATTTATTTTGACACCCATATATATATACCTTTGAGCCTTTGACAAATTATCTTTTCATCCCACACCCTTGAACATGTTGATTTTTAGAATATAAGTCTATTTGAGTGAAGAGAAGTCGAGGGGAATGATGTAATATAGGAAGAAGTTGATTGCAATGATTATGTAGCATAATATGTTGCTTTTGCAAATGCAAAAAAAAAAAAAAGGAAAAAAAGAAAGAAAGAAATAAAGAAGTACATCATTTGCTTTAGAATGGAATGATCTTATCATTCTTTATCTGATTCAAGCCACTCAATTTTCTAAAATAGGCTTCAAAGCATAGCAATTGAATATTATTGGCAAGATAAGATTATGGTGGCTACATTTCTAGTACTTTCACTTGTTTTATTGATGCAAGCATGATTATGGCTTTTGTGAGTGTAAACATCCAAGTGAAATCAAACATTTTTGGATGAAAAAGAATGAAAAAAGTGGTGATAAAAAGATTGTTTGTGAGGAGCAAGAAGGTAGAAAGTGACAAAAGCTCAAATTAGATCTTAGAAAGCAATGTGTTCATGGGTGAATTAAGCCTAAATGACTCTCATCTTACCCTTAGCCTAGCCTTACATTACAAGCTTATAAAAGTCCTATTGATTCTTTATTAGATGATTGGCCTACATTAGTGGAGAGAGGAATGAAAAGCAAACTTATGAGGTTTGGTTATAGATTTTGAGAGATTGCATATTAATGTGAATTTATTTGGAGTGCATATAGTTGAAAAGATAATGACTCACACACACACACACGTGGTCAACATAGTTAAGAGTCTATCTTATCTTATGAAACAATTGTGGTGTTTGGATGAAAGCTATGTTTTTCTTTGAATTGTTAAGTTAGAGCAATTATAAAAGAATTTCATGAAGGGGTTTTGTCTAAAATATATGTTGTTTATTGCTTTTGCTAGAGGACTAGAAAAATGTTAAGTTTGGGGTTTTCAGCTTCAATTAGTGATATTTGTAAAGCAACATCAGAAACTTTTTGTTATATTTTCTCATTGGTCACGCACCTTTTATAGGTTTTACTAGGCATCAGGGAGATTAGTTCTTCAAGGTCTTGCCACAAGGTATCTTTTCCCTCACACTCTCCAATGATTTACACACGCGATGGTCTAGTGTAATTTATATAGTCTTGCTTATTCATACGAACAGAACATGCTAATGCCTTCCAGATTTTGGTAGTTCAATGATTTTAGAATCTCTTGCTTGGCCATTTGAAAATATGTATTGTGTGCTTATTTTTCCTATTGATTTGGTAATATGGACATCTGAATTCGATGTTTTCACAAGGTTTTGCAAGTTTGCACATGTTTAATACCTTTTGATTTCAGGTACTTCTGTTGAATGGAACATATGATCGAGAAACAACTGGTTTCGCAGCATCTTGCTTTGCAATAGTAATCACAGATGCTTTGAATCGAACATATGGAGATCCTCAAAATTGTCTAACAAATCTTATAAGAGTAGATACATTATTCTTTGAAGTAAATTTTGCTGAGTTACTTGCTGTGGTGTAGTAGGATGATTTAGTGTTTAATTGAATATGATGATCTAGCAGCAAATTGTAGTCATTGACTTGTGATTTTTTTCAATAAGAAATCAAGTTTAATTTATTTGGAAATGGTATCTAATTGTTTCACTTCAATCAAGACATTGATAATGAATATGGAAATGCTTGTAGTAGAAATGCTTGGTGTGGTGTTGTATGATGATCTAGTGTTTAATTTAATATGATGATCTAGCAGCAAATTGCATTTATGAACTTGTGGGGTTTTTTTTTTTTAAATAAGCAAGTAAGTTTGGAAATGGTATATAGTGGTTTTAACCCTCAATCAGGACATTGTTAATGAATTTGGAAATGCTTGTTGTAGTTGGTAAAAGGTTACCCATGAAATTCAACACCACGTACATTAGCTTTAGATGTAACTTACAAGATCATCCAATTATTACGTCGAACGGATGTAGAATAATTGGAAATTTGGTCCTTACTTTTGAACTGAAGCTGAATTATAAATCACCTAAGTCATTGGAAATGCCATTCTTATAGCAAAGCTAATAGGATTCTAGTCTTCTTGAATAATTAATATGAGCAGCCAAACTACCAGTGGTGATCTTCACTTATGTTTCTTTCTTCGCTCTTACCTATAACTCAAGTGATCACTCTACTCAGTCTCTTTTCTCTCTAAGCCTAATGCCTCAGGAACAGGTACAGATGCAGTTAACCCAAGCTGAAGGGGCTACTGACCATAATTATCTATTCCCTCTTTAGACCCGTTGGATTTCCTTCTTTGCGGCTATCTAACCTTCCTGTTGTCAGTTGCAAATTTAACATTGTTCACACACATTAAAGCTTCACGATAAGACTGCATGTTACTCAAGGTAATCCTTCAATTGTGAATTGGGGATAACTAGTACCCCTGATTGGTGATATGTAGGTCTGCTTAATGGTTTCTTGCCCAATTCCAATCTTCTCCTTTCTCCCAATTGCTTAGTGATTTTTTTTGGTTAAAAATATCAACTCACGCTTAACAGCAGCATTGAGCCTTTTGAATTTTTTTTTTTTTTTATGAATATGTGGGTTTATTCATCGAAGAATAAAGGAATTCATAGGCTTAGGGGCATACCCTAACATTACAATTCATCTAAGAGAAGATAGAATTTGGAATTCTCGCTTACAAAGCTTGAGAAGTGTTGTCCTTGGCCAAATATGCGGGATCAGGTTGAGTTGTTTGTGAAGACCTGTCTTGTTTGTCAATAGGATAAGCCAGAAAGGAAAGCTCCCGCGGGATTGCTGGAACCTTTGCCAATACCTACTCGACCATGGAAGAGCATTTCAATGGATTTCATCACTTGTTTACACAACTCACGCTTACAAAGCTTGAGAAGCTTTGCGACTAAATCCTTTCCCTTAGTTGCTTTAATCATCCATTGCAATTCAGATTCCCAATCCTAGATGACCTTACGAATGCCTTGTTGAGCTAGAATAGTTCTCCAAACCTGGTTAGTCCTTATGATAAGGCCTGCATTAGATAGTTAAGCCAAAAGATCTTCCTTGGTTATCTGACTAGACGGAAATGTTAAGAATTAGAGACAACAGTGTCATTTGCTGAAGTTTATATTTCTGTGCAGCCAAATCAGTACGTCAATACACTTTTGGTCCCCAAAGATGGTGAAATTCCTATTGATGTTCAATGCCTGGCTGCCCAAGGAATTTTTGATGTGGTATGTAAGGCCTTTTACCATCATTATTTTGAGTCCTATCTTAGAAAAAATTGCCTAGGATATCGTTATGAAGTTCCATTTTCCATTTTTAATCAAGATTAGCAATTTGAAAATTCTAGCACCTCTGCCAAAATGCTAGTTTTGAGTATTTCTGCTGTTATAAATTTAAGTGCCTTTGTAGTTAGAAGAATTTTAGTATTGCCTTAATAAGTATGAGCTGCCTAACCAGAAAGCTGCTTCATCATTTTGTGTACTGTTACATGATATTGACAATTTGCATTATTTTTACACCTAGAGTCTAAAGCAAATTGGCTTTTGCAGATAATAGTTGATTCTATACACGATCCAAAAGTGGGTGTAATATTTGACCCAAAGTCCCTAATACAAGCTCTAGCCGATGTGGTAGGCAAAGACACAAGTACGAGTGGTTCTGAGCTCAGACAACAATTCGAATAATGTTCATGGGAAAGAGAAACACGTTTTGATGTGGAATATTGAAGCCTTTCTGCTTGTTGATACATATGTCCTGAGGTAAAACTTACAGATTATTATCCTTTTTTCACTCTATTTATTGTGTCATTCTATTTTCTTCCCGTTAATTTGGAGGTATTCTCTTATTACAAGTTGGTTTGCCTCAGTTCATGCATTGGCTGACGCATGATCTTCAATCTGAGGATATACAAGGAATGTGATGCAACATTACGTGAAGCTCAATTTAATTTGCATTTTGGCAACTTTATGCTAGTCGTAGGATTAGAAAAGGGTTGAAAATATTTTGTTGATTTTGAAAGTGGATAGTTACATTTAATTTTTAGTTGTGAGATACAATCACCAAAATCAACTACCAAATCTCCATGTCACCGTTCAGAACTTTAAGTATTTGAACTTGGAATCTCTCGGTTCCAAGCCTATTAGCTTACAAGTGATTGACATACAAGCTTTTATTTTTTATTTTTTTTATAAATATGTGAGTTTATTTATCGAAGAATAAGAAAATACAAAAGCTTATGGATACAATAAAATATTTGCTTGAGAGAGTTGAATGTTACTAAATAGAAATGCTCTTCTACAAACTATTCTTTTGATTCTAGCCAACAAAATTGGTATATCAACAGTCTTATTTTGAAAACATCTACAATTATGTTTAAACCATATATAATAAAGACATGCTAAGAAAGAAAGTTTAAGAAGCTTTGCAGCCAAATCTATTCCTTTAGTTGCTTTAATCATCCATTGCAGTTCTTAAAGTGCTATTAAAAAGTCTATTATTCAATTACTCTAAAGGTTATTATTTTATAAGTAAGACCTATAGCCCACGTCTTAACGCCTCGTACAAAAGTCTCCACTAATAATCAAGCCAGATAATTCATTGAGCAACTTAGTAGCTTCCATATGTAATAAAGACTTGAAAAAAAAAATCAAACCGATAATAATCGAAAAACAAATCTGTTAGAAAAATCCGCGAGAAGGATCTTAACTTCTTTATATTCTCCCTGAAGGATTCTCGCTAACGACTAGCCTCACAAGCAATATATAAAAGGAAAGTATTGCTTCCTTCCTCACACATTAACGCTACTCCCAAACAATGGCTGTAACACCCAAGATGAAGCTTCTGATAGTGGTGTTGACGATTTTAGGTACCCACTTGTCACAAGCCATGTCCGGCAAATTGCATGTTCCTTCTATGGCTGAGAGACACGAGCAATGGATCGCTAAACATGGCCGCATTTATCGAGACGATTTAGAGAAGAAAAAGCGTTTGGAGATATTTAAAGAAAATGCTGAATTCGTAAAGAAAGTCAACAACGAAGGCAATCGCACTTACAAGTTAAGTCTCAATGCATTTGCTGACTTAACAACTGAAGAATTTGTTGCCTTTCGTACCGGATACAAGGTCTCCAATCGGTCGAGGTCAGTCAAAAGCACAACATTAAGCTATGAAGACGAGATTGAGATTCCAACGAATCTGGATTGGAGAGAGAAAGGAGCTGTTACCTCAGTTAAGAGAGAGGGTCGATGTGGTAAGGGCATCACCTATCCGACTCAACAGTTTAGCTTCAAATTACAAAATACCTAGAATGGTTCCAACATGATTTTTACTATGGTTGTTTCTTTTGCAGGATGTTGCTGGGCATTTTCAGCAGTGGCAGCAGTAGAAGGGATCACTCAGATCAAGACTGGTAAATTAATCTCCTTGTCTACGCAACAACTAGTGGATTGCGGCACTGGCACCCTGGGGTGCTTAGGTGGTTCGATGGATAGTGCTTTTGAATATATAAAAAACCGAGGGCTCACTTCGGAAGCAGATTATCCATATGCGGACAGGATGAGGGGTTGTGAATTGGAGGTGGGATCTAATATTGTAGCTGGGATACGTGGTTATGAAGATGTACCTCCCAACAATGAGGAGGCATTACTGAAGGCTGTGGTGAACCAACCAGTCTCAGTTGCCATTTCCGGTTATGGAAGAGACTTTCAGTTCTATTCAAGTGGGGTTTTCTCTGGAGAATGTGGGAATGTTCTAACCCATGCTGTTACTATAGTTGGGTATGGGTCAACTGAGGATGTACCAAGTATTGGATAATCAAGAATTCATGGGGAGAGAGATGGGGCGAGAAGGGCTACATGAGGCTTCAGAGAGACATTGGTGACCCAGAAGGCCTATGTGGCATTGCCCAAAGAGCTTCTTATCCAGTTATTTAGGTAGTCCAATTGTTAACCTATCAAGTGATCCATTAGGGCTGGTCCATGTTTTCTTTTATCTATGGTAAATGCTTGTATAGCTGCTTCTAGCATCAAAAGCTTAACTTAATAATAAATCAGCCTTCTAGCTACTTTTTTTTGCATTAACGTAATGTGTTTCTGATGGTGATATTCTTGATTAGGTTCATACTTCTCATTTTATTGCTTAGTTACCAAAAACAATTAAAGAATAAGTAAGAGTTGTCAAATTTTTAGATTTATACTTTAGAAATTATATTTGAAGTATTAACAAGATGATTCACTCAGATATGGAGAAGATAGAAGTGAAATTTTGGATAATTTTATAAACGAAAACAATCATTTTTCTTAACCAAAAACAAAAAGAAAAGATTTTCACCTACTTTTGGTTTCAAAAATACTATAACTCTCACAGCAGCACATTTCAGGCATTATAACTAGGTTGATTTTGCGTCATAAGTTTACTCCGTTAATTTTACTCATATTTAAAAATACGAGGCTCAGGAAACAAAACGCAAACGCATTAAGACATGATTTAGGCGAGTTACTTTTTTCCAACCTCGCCAACTGATCTGTTTTGAGTTTTCGTGGAAAGCTCTTGTTTGAGATCATGTTATGAACCAGAAGCTTCTGAAGCAAGAAGCTTTCAATGGTAAATGGCTGCAGGTGCACCGTCATATAGATGCCAAAGCCAAAAGATGGAATCGGCTTATTGATTTGTTCTTTTATCCTCGATTTGTCAGTTTACTGTGAGTTCTGGACCCTTAACTTGGGAACAAATCACGTTCGGTTTGTTTGAATCTCTGTTATTAGGCTTGAAGATTGCTTCATGCTATCTGGTCTCGTGCTAAAGGCTTAGCCAGCTGACTTCCTTATAGATTGATAGCGGCATGCCTGCCGAGTTGCACATTGATTTCTGAAATAGCTCTCGTCAATAACTGCCGATCACTTCAGTCAAGAAGAAAAGAAAGTTTGTTGGGAAAACGACAGCCGTGACGACCGCCGAGAAGAAAACGAAGTGTGTTGGGTTCTTTGGTTCAATTTGACCGCATGAGCAAAATAATAAAAACATAGTGAGCGGATCATGCACCCAAATACTTTATGATGGACTTCGCATCAAGTTCCAAATACTTTCTTTTTGGAGTGTTGAAGAGTACAACCCAACTTCCACGGGTCATACACTTCGTATTAGCCTTCACGACAATTCCGCAAAGACTAATAATTTTAACACACCAGTCAGCAGCATTCGCGCCACAATCTCCTACAAGTCAGTCCGAGTCGAAATTGAAAGCCACCACGTGTGAGGATTTCGAGTGTTAGATTTTAAGGGGCAGAAAATTAAATATTTATACTGTAACACACCCCTTCACCACAATATGGATTTGAATACTCATATTGAAATGTCACTTTCTGTGAAAATCTAACTTATTCAAGTTCATAGTGGCAAAAGATGGATTCCAATACCTCAAAATATATAGATCAAATGCTAATAAAAAAAGAAGTTGAATTTCACAACACAATTCAAATAATATTTTCATATGTTAAGATGAATTAATATGTTAATATGAAAATAGAAAAATATTTTTACTCAATTCTAAACATAACATAAAAATGAACATATCATATTCAAATACGATGATGTCTAAGATAAGAATATAGCTTAAGATAATTAAGATAAAAATATGGATAAATTTCAACTATATAAACTACCATAGATTTTGTTCTAATGTTATCCATTATCATCTTATATATATTTTTGAATAAAAAAATCGGTTAGATTTCATAGAAAATGTTCTATATTTAACTTAAAATCTTAATACATTAAATTAAAAAATACATATTTTTTTATGAATTATTTCTTTTTCTTTTTGTATTTATCACGTAGGGCTTAACTGCTACTCACTTGGTTACCAGAACCTGGAGTTCCTTAGTATTCTCAGCAAAGGACACCAGCTAACGAGCTCCATTTCTCAACATTTCCTAGTTCTACAACTTTGCACATGCGGACCCAACATTAAGGTCTCGTCTAACTTGCCAAGCACGCTGGAAAGAATTTTCGCTCCAATGTGTACGTTAATCTTTAAATGTTATGTGCTATATATTGAAGGAAATGTGAGCTTCCTTCCTCACAGATTATCAATCACCAAGGCCATTTCTAAATAACCCCACTCGGTTTGAAGACAATGGCCTTAACACTAGGGAAGAAGCTTATAATAGTCATGTTGATGATTTTGGGGACTTGGATATCACAAGCCATGTCCCGGAAAGTTCAGGAAGTTTCTCTGGCTGAGAAATACGAGCAATGGATAGATGAGTATCGCCAAACTTATCCAGACGCTGCAGAGAAGGAAAGGCGTTTCCAGATATTCAAAGCAAACGCAGAATTTGTTGAGAAAGCAAACAACGAACACAATCGGACCTACAAGTTAAGTCTCAATAAATTTGCAGACTTAACACATGAAGAGTTCGTTGCTTCTCACACTGGATACAAGATCACCAATCAATCGAGGTCAGTAAACATCTCATCGTCTAGGTATCAGAACTTGGCAGAAGTTCCAACGAATGTAGATTGGAGAGAGAAAGGAGCTGTGACCCCCATTAAGAACCAACGCAAATGTGGTAAGGGAAACTCATATCTTAACATTTGAGTATAGCTTCATCATATTCGATACCTAATATTGTTCTAATGAGATTTATACCCTGATTTTATTATGTGCAGGATGTTGCTGGGCGTTTTCAGCTGTGGCATCAGTAGAGGGAATCACACAGATTAAGACTGGAAAGTTAATCTCACTATCTGAGCAACAGCTACTAGATTGTGACATTAAAGGAAACTTCGGGTGCAATGGTGGTTGGATGGACAATGCTTTTGATTATATAAAACAAAACCAAGGGCTCACTGCGGAAACAAACTATCCATATGTGGCCATGGAACAGACTTGTGATACCCAGAAGGCATCTAGTTTTGCAGCTCAAATAAGTGGTTTTGAAGATGTACCTCCGAACGAGGAGGCGTTACTAAATGCCGTGGCCGAACAACCGGTCTCAGTTGCCCTTGACGGTTCTGGAAGAGACTTTCAGTTCTATTCAAGTGGGGTTTTCTCTGGACAATGTGAAACCAAACTAACCCATGCTGTTGCCGCAATTGGGTATGGAGTGACTGAGGATGGTACCAAATATTGGTTACTCAAGAATTCATGGGGAGAGTATTGGGGTGAGAATGGCTACATGAAACTTCAGAGAAACATTGGAGTCCCAGAAGGCCTCTGTGGCATTGCCAAAAAAGCTTCATATCCAGTTGTGTAGTTGTTGACCTATGAAGTCATCTATAGGGATTGGTCTGTCCTTTCCCGTAAGTATGGTAAATGCTTTGGGCAGTGAGAATGATTGTATTGCTACTTCAAGTATCAACATCTCAGCATAATAATAAAAGTTCCTTTTAGCTAATTTTTCCTATTACTACAATAGTTCTAAAAACTTATTACTCAAAAGATGTCAATCCTATGACGATATTCTTGATTTGGGTTAGACTTTTCAATTTATTACTTACTTACCAAAACCTTAAAAGAAAAAGTAGAGTTGTTAAATACTTTTGGATTTGTACTTTATAAATTACTCTATAAATCATGTTTATAGTATTAACAATACTATTCAATCAAATTTGGGAAAGACACATGTGAAATCTGAAATAATTTTATGAAAAAAAAGATCATTTTTCTTTTAAGCAAAATATTTTTCCCTTTTGTATTAACAATTAATTTTCAAGCTTACAACTATGATTAGATCAAGTGCTCCTAGTTAAAGATGTGATTACCTAGAAGACTCATGGAAGTACGACTTTCATCTCAATTGTGTTGTCTTATGTACTCTTTTGAGGCTAATGGTATTTGGAAGTGGCCAAGAGAACTTTTAGATAGGAATGAAGGCGGAACCTGTCATATGAAGGGAAAAAATCCATTTGAAGGATGATAATAATAGTCATGTGGTGTGTATAGTGGCTTTGGAAGCAATAGCCATGCATTTGAAAATTTCCAACTCTTTCAAAAAAAAAAAGGAAAAAAAAAAAGAGGGACTAATTGGTACATGTCGGTTTAATCAACATGACAGATTACCCGGAGCAACTTGAGAACTTATAGCTCTTTTGCATTCTTTTGGAAGAACCACTAGTGACCTTTAACCAGGTTCCATAACCCCGTACGTGTGCATCACATTTTAAGTGTTCTATCTTTCCAATCATAGCGGATTAAAAAGGTCCATCATCATTGCAAAATGGACGTCACATTGACAATGACATCTCATAGACAGAGGGTAAGTGATGACAGTGGCATTTACAAGTTGACTCAACTCAGTTTCAGAGTTGACAGTGACAATGACTACGGATTGGAGAAAGAAAGGAGTTCTTGCCAATGTAGTAAGAGGGTTATCACATATATGAAATATATTAACCTAATAGCTATTATTGTTTTAGTTGGATTCTTGTCATGGTTGTTTTAGGTGGCTAAGGTAGCCAATGTTGTTGGCATTTCCAATGGTGGCTAAGGTAGCCAAAATCAACCAAATCAAAGCTATCATATTCACCTCCCTATCTAAGCAGAAATAATGTTTTTATTTTTTATTTTTTCCATGAATGGTAACAATGAGTGCCAAGATGGTTGGGTGGATAATGCTTTGAAACATATAATACAAATCAAAAGACTCATAATTGAAACAAATTACCCATACGAGGGAATGACGAGACTTGTGACTTGGAGAAGGCATCTAATTTCATAGCTCAAATACTTGATTTTGAAGATCTACATCTTAAAAATGAGATGGCATTATTGATGGCAATGAACCCCCCACTAGTCTCAGCTGGCCGTGATGGTTGTAGAAGAACCTTTCAACTTTAGTCAAGCAGAGTCTTTTTTTCAGAATGTGACACGAATTTAACTCTTGTTGTTATTACAATTGGTTATGGATTGACCAAGGATGCTACCAAGTATTGCTTACTCCAAAATTCATGGGGGAGAAAATTAAGGTGAAAATGATTACATGAAGATTCAAAGTGACATCAATGTTCTAGAAGTTCTCTATGGTATTGCCCAAAACGCTTCTTGTTAGTTGCTTTGGTTGTCCAATGATTTCCTATCAAGTCATCTAGTACCTTGCTTTATCTTTTCCTCAATGTGTGGTAAATATTTTGAGCTATAAGAATGCTTGCATTTTTCTTCATAGTGAAATAGCCTAGTCTACCTCATAGGCAAATCTTCAAATGCTCTAATGATGTTTGGTAAGTAATTTTATTCTTGTAATTTTGGTTATGCTAAGAAATGTTTGATTTTACATTTTATTCTTATTTTATGGTAGTCCAATTTCTTGTCTTCAAAAGGCCTATATAAGTATGTATTAAAACAAAAAGAAATACGTTATCATGCCACTTCACCTTGACATGTCACTACACCATGTCAAGTTTGCCTAAACTTGTTAGCAATCCATGTGGCACAAGCTGCCATGTCTATTAAATATATTTTGATGTTGACAATGATTGAAAAACTATTTTCATATCTTTATTTAGATATATATATAAATAGGTCATTTTTTACTATATCTTGTGCCAATAAAAACATGGAACATATGTCACACAAATAATCAAGATAATGATTATTTGTAGACAAAAACTCCCACATACCAAAATGTTTATACATTTTGGTTTGATCATCATATACTTATGGTTCTTGTGTTCAAATGACTTGCTTTGAAGTAAAATTTTAAACTAAGCTTACAAATTTTGAAAGACATTCTTGTTTAGAAATTATTGACCAAATGCATCTACTTGCATAGAATCCTGTGTATTACAGCAAAATAAAAAAAAAATGGAAATAGAGTTAAGTGGCTGCCGCAATCTTATGTGACCTTATGTCGTAATTAAGTGGAACGGTGCACTTTGGGGGATAAATTAAATGGCTGGTTGAGATGTGGTAGGGCAAATTGATATGCTGGCATCCCTAAGCCTTTCTTTTTCAGTTCTCTTTCATTCTCTGCTCTGAGACATGCATATGGTATTTGAAGGCAAGAATTTGACCAAAATGTAAGCTTTTTGAAAGAAAATCAAGAAATCTTGATTATAGAACGGTATGATTCTTGTTTTGCCCAAAAATCATTTAATTAGAAAGCATATATAATAACAGCTAGGGTTTTGGTCTTTTTATACACATGATTCTTGAGAAAAATAGTCAATATACTTTTGTGAGAAGCACTCTGTGAAGCAATGTTCTTCATCCAATCATACGAGCATTGTGACAATCTCTTCCTATTTTAAGGCCTTATTGATCGGTTCTATAATCTTGTAAAAAATTTGGTTTATAGCTTCACAAAGCTTGTTTGAGATATTTTTTCAATTGTATTATGGTTTAATTGTGTGTCCTAAATTAATTATGTTGCTATTGAAAATCATGTCTCTTTTCTCTTGTTGTTTGCCTAAAAAGTAAAATTTTGATTACTGTTAGATTGCTTTTTGAAGTTTATCTGTTGCCAAGTTTGACAAAAGTTGTTCCTAATTAATATGCTTTTAACATGTTAAACTGAGTTATGTTTTTAAAGATATTGTTATCTTTCTAATATTGCTGCTATAAGAAAAGGTGATTGCTTAAGTGGTTATCTAAAGATACAAAATGAGATAGATTACAAGAGGCATTTACTCCTAGAGTCATGGCTACTTCCAGATTAAGATAGAAATATTTTGTTGCTTAAACTATGATAATTTGTAACTTATGTTTGTTTGATTTGTAAAATTCGTTGTAAGTTATGAGTTTGCTTGTAACAGAAAATTATGAGTTGTGTTTAAAACAGTGTAGTCTTGGGTTGTTGTGTTGAATTAAAAGGCCGAGTGTAGCTGGTTGTTTAAGAAGTGTATTGTAGATCTTTGTTTTCAGTAAACAAAATATTAAGGTGTACTAATTGTGGGAGTATAACTCTCACAAAGTAGTAAAAGGGCTCTTTTACTATTAGTAAGAAAGGGTGGAAGTACGTTCAAAGGGAGGTTTAAACCACTTGAACAATTTTTGTGTGCACAACTTTTTATTGCTTCTCTTTTAAGTGAAAAAGAAAATATAACCCAATCCAACCCTCTTTATTGGGTTTAATCTGTACCAACAATGTTAACTCCATGGGTCATTATCACGGGCTTATTTGTTAAGTGGACCAAGTCATGCCTTGAGCCCAAGCTCGTAGTCCTATTATAAAAGGAAAGGGTGGAGGAGAATTAAAAATATTTGTTTGTTAAATGTTTGAAGTGTTTCTGTTAGAGTCTTATATGGTATTAAAGGGTTCAATGTCTCCTTTGTTATGCTAATATTTGTGGTAGTCATGAAACACAATCATTGTCTCTAGATAAATAGGTACTTTGTTTTAATTATTACAAGGTACCTCTTGAAGACTAAAAGCAATGTAGTCTAAAATTATTCTTTTGTACATGTGGCAAGTGAAGATGAGAAACTTGTATTCCAGAAAGAAAACTTTTTGTGTGTACTTGTGACACAAAAACACGTGTGCACTTGTATTTATGATGTTCGAACAAAGTTGTACTAACATTTTCGTATTTTTAGTAGTACGATATGCTTGTAATGGATTTGCAAAGGAAGATAACTATTAAGAAAATTATATCATAATAAAAAATCTCCATGCATGTTTAGGAAACAAAGTACTTTGGGAATGAAAATTTGTTATTGCCATCAATTTCTTTCACTATAATGAGGCTTTTCACTAGTCTTCATTTTTCAGAAGTTAGAGCATTTCACCAATAATTATTGATTGTAACTCTAGTCTCTATTAAAAAACTAAAGGATATAGTTTCCATCGTAGAAAGTTAAAGTTTCCTAGATTTACATATTTGTTTTCTTACCTTAGCTAAGAGAAAAGAAATTTTTTTCATCTCTAGATTGGAAATGACATATTTGAGAGCTTTTTATTTCTTTTTCTTTTTCTCTCAAGAAGTCCGTACTTGACGTTATTGGAATTTTAACTTTTTTTTTTTTGCTACAATGGCTTCCTATTTAAAGCTATTGCTTTCATCTTTTTCCATTTTTAATAATTTATTTTGGTGAGCTACAACTCATCCAACCAAAATTTTCCTAACTATGTTTCCGTATAAGGAAAATTTCTTTTTCATTTTTGGATTTAATGTTTGAGAAATATAAGTTTCGAACCAAAGCATGTAAAACAACTTGACTAAGCTCCAGACACTATGGTTCAATGATGTCATTTAAAAGCTATTGTTTTGGTCTTGGACTGATCTCGTAGTCAAATGGCTTAAACATTTCCACAAGATTTCTTGTCTACATATTTTGTAGAAGTTTGAAGTAGTTTTGTTGGGTCTTGAATGGTTTTCTAATAAATTGAAAGGTGATGAGAATTCTATTTCATATCTATGCCTTTTTTATCCTAATTTTAACTGTATCTTCTAAAGTAAGGTCATTGATTGAAATAAAGTAGTTTTTGTTTGATGTTAAGCCAAACTACAATTGACAAGATAACATAGAATTCCAACATAACAACTTTAATTGGGTTCAATAAATCTTTCATTAATTACAACTGCTTTGAGCTTATTTATATGGTAAGATTTTCTTATTCTAATTTCCGCATATTTCTTTTTCCATCTTGCAAATGTTTTTTATCAAATAAAGTAAGATCTATTTTACCTTTACTTGAGAGTTTTATAGTGGTATTTCCATTAAACTATTCATACACCTACAAAAAATATTTTAAGTTTCCCAAATATTTCTTCTTTCTTAATCTTTTGCCTTTTTTTTTTTCCTTATTTCTCTTAATTGTTATCTAGTTAAGCTTATTTCTTTTTCTATAATGTCCTCCATTTTAAGACTCTTTATTTCTTCTTCAAGAATTTATTTTTGATTAACCTAAGTTTGTTTATCATTATGAATTCAAATTCTTCCTTATCAAGAGAACCTTTTTCATAACTTGAAAACTCATACAAGATTTCCTTTTGATCGAAACTTCTTCTCTATAAAGCATTTGAAACTCTTGTTCTGCAATAAGTTTGATTCCTTTCCTACCACTTTTTCCCTTTTTAGTACTTATTTATTTTATCCTGTGGACGGGACAATGGGATTGTATTTTTGGAATGTCGTTCACAACCTGTTGAATATTTGTTATTTTATCATGGAGGCAGATGAGATTGTGACTGATGGAAGACAAGGGCACTTGATAAGGAGTGAGCCTGGGCACCTAACTGTTCTAAGCTTCACACGATTATGTTTGCTAGAACATTTTTAAGAGCATTTTTTAATTAAGAAAAATGCCTTTTTGAACCCTTAAACTTGCTCTAGCACTGAACACCGGAACATAAGAATCAAATATGACTTCTCAAGAAGAATTTTATTGAAATCCTATATCTTCCGATAGATTTTGGAATTTTGATTTGACTTTATGGAATCCTTTATAATTCTAACTAGAGCGAAATCTAGTCTTGGTATATTTTTAGTTCTGCTGGGATGCAGTCCTAAAGACAAAAGTGGTAAGGCTGTAGAACGTTGACTAGAAAAGATTAACATTCAATTTTAAAGCCCTTTGTAATTAGACAGGGATGGGGTGTTAAAAAACATGGGGTAGGTGAGAATAGCGTAGCTAAAACAAGTGAACTTACCAATATCCTCATGCCCAATACAAGAAATTGGATGCCAACTTGCTGATAAAATGTTAACATGACCAATAATTGATTATTAGCTACCTAAGACTTAGACTTTAGGTTCAACACCACATAGCTTCAACCTTTACTCCAGCCATTAGCCCAGCTCAATAATAGGTTATTGGCCTCTAAGTTTGATACCTAAATCTTAAGTTTGATACCACATACCTCCAACTTTCACGCCAGTCACTAGCCTTTTGAACAAAAAGACAACATGTTGCTAATCGTCAATGCTTTTGGCTCTTGATGGTCTGAGAGAGAGAGAGAGAGAGACGGCCGTGATGTCGCCAACTGAACCTCTGCATGTATAACAAAAAGACAAAATATTGCTAATTGTCAACACCTTTGGCTCTCGATGGTCTTGATAATCTCAGCTTTCATGGCCTATTTGTTTATGAGGGGAGAGAGAGAGAGAGAGAGAGAGAGATGCAGATGGCCATGATGTAGCCAACCGAGCCTCTGCATGGATATCTCAATGCATATGCCTATAAAAAAGCCTGCAAAAGGTAGTTCCTTGTCCATAAATGCACGTTGTGCGAATGAGAACTCCAATAAAGAGTACCATCTTTCTCATTTCTCTCATCATTTATCTGGGCATTCACACTACTTCATTTTTGGTGGAGGCCAAGCTTGGAAAAGGTAATATATCTCCCGATTCCTACACTTTTCATATTGCAACTTTCATAACACTCTGAGTAGAAATTGAAGGCAGAGATGAGAAAAGAAGTGTTATGATTAGTTTTTCTTTATAATTATTAACTTACATCGGTACTCTTATTTCCTTAAAACCTGCGGCGACAGTTGTTGAAGTTTGTCATCAGAAACTGGTTAAGATGAGAGGATGAGAGAAAGAACCAGTAACAAAATATTTTTTGTATATTACTTCTGTTTGCGCATGTTATGAGCGTTCACTGATGACTGATAACTCTATTTTTATAGAGTTATTTGACCTATTTTTAGGCAATAAGCAATGCAATTCTTATGAGAAAATATTTGAATTCCTCCTTATTTACCTAAATTTATCTTATTTATGTAGCACAAGGAGGCAAGGAGAAAAGGAATGAACATGGAGAACCTGATGCTTATTGTGTGGCAAAATCGTAATATCAAGATCAAAAGAGTCAAGATGGGCTTGGGCTTTGGATGATTGTTATTAGATTTTCTATTGTTATTGGGTTTTCTATTTATTTAGAAAACCCAGTCATGTTAGGAATTCAAATCCTAATTAATTTAGAAGTTCAAAACCCAATTGTTTTTGGTCTCTAAAACCCAATTCTACTAGGATAGGAGATAGGTCTAAATCCAAACCCTATTTAAGAGAAGAGAAGAGGCAAAAGAAGGGGGAGGAGGAAATTGAGCACAACTCAAGAAAGAGGCCAAGAATTCAAGGTTTTCTTGAAGAGAAGACAAAAAGGGTGACAGACTTCTTGTTCTTGGATTCAAGATGCCTTCTCTATTTCTTATTACCATTCTTCCTCATTATTTCTTTATGTTTTAGTTATTTTTGTTAGAGCTACGATGTAACCTAATTATGATGGTATGAATCTTATGATTATTATGTTTTGCAAGATATTGTGTTTATGTGAAGTTACATATTACAGAGTTTAATGCTTTTAGGTGATTAGCTACCACTTAGATGACTTGATTTGCATGTTAGAGACCGACAGGAAATAGCATGCAGTTGCTTCTTGTAATATGCAACCATAAATTAAATATGGATAGACATATACCATATTATTTGTGTGGCTTTCGGTGTAAACTGGGAATGTTCATAGATCCTAATGCATTTGGTTTGTTTCAATTCACATATAGAGATATAGTGAATTAATGAACTAAGTAGGTTTGCTATACCTAGACATAGGATAGTAAATAAATTAGGAAATTCCGCCATCACATAGATATTATTTCTCTTGCAAGCATAAATAATCAATATTAATACCTAGTAATTATGGTGAAGTCATATGCTCTAACATATTTCTTTTATTAAGTTTTCTTAAATTTAGTTAATTAATCTATCATCTATCATTGGATTTGCTAGATAAATTCTAGGATTTATTCACCGTTAGTAATTAGTTGGTCTAGTAATCACCAATCTCTGTGGGACGATATCTTTCTTATCATTATATTACTTGATCGACATGTTCACTTGCATTTAGAATTTCACCGAACAATGACTAAAGCGTTGGTCCTTCCAATTCTAATTGTAATTTTGCTTCTTTGGTGACCAAGAAGGAGGAGGACCTTTAGCTTAACCAACCACTAATCATCATTTTGGTAGTCCCACCAAATATGTTCGCTTTTGTACCGGAAATGATGTGATCTTATTTATTCTGGCCGTAGCTCCTCTTCTAAGTTAGTGTCTACCTTATTTTCTTTTTCCCACTTCTGAAAATTTGGAGAACTTGGAGGTCAGGAAAATATAGAGAAGGATAACGCATTCAACTACTTCTTCTAACATGTTCATTTTGCACTGCAGAGTCCCTAAGAACCTTATCTGTGGTGACCGATTCCTTTCGTCCCTCAAAGTCGCCGCCACCTCCGCCACCTGTACCACCAGGACCGTACCAACCACTCTTCGAGGATTTGTTACCTGATAAGACTCTTCCAAATCCAAACGCAGCTTTAGCCTGAATGCATACTACGCCCCTGATGCATTAGAAATAACATGTTTTCTTCATGATGTTGTATCTTTCTTTCATTATGTAATGGGTTATCGGCCAAGAATGGTTTGTATTCGATTAGAGTAATCAATGGGTACCACTGTTACCACCGAAGTTTAAGAATTGAACTTGTGAAACGAAGGCCTTTATTGTTTCTGGTTAGTGTTCGAGTCCCAAAGAGTCTGTAAAGTATGTTACCATAAAATTGCATGCTCTTGATTGGCTAAGCTTTTGGCGACATGTTTAAACTTTCCTGGTTGTTCTCAAATTAATTTTTCAGATTTTCTTATCTTAAAATTTGTTATGTGATTTGCAATAAATAAAAAGTTAAACCTAATGGGTTGGTAAAATTTGAATCTTTAATTTAAAAAAAAAATATTTTTTTAAATCTTAAACTTTGTCTCATTCAATGCACTATTTTCGGAATTCAAGTATCTCCTACGTTTTGACCACAAGGACAAGTTACATTCCATGTAAACGTCTTTATAAAGCAAAATATGAAGATTAATTTTTTTTTTCCATCATTTGTTAGAATCTTCCTGCTCTTTACATAATTTCATTGTATTAGGTCCAGCTTTTATTTATTAATCATTAATTTTGTTATTATCACAAACAATGAACTTTAAAAATATCACATAATTTCAATTAGTTAATATTCTAATGTTATTCTTCAAGTATGGGCTAAAAGTAATGTTTTAAGAAGTGAAAGGCTAATTCATAAAACATTGAATAAGTATGACTATGTATTTCAAACTTTAAAACCATTGCTTTGACAATGTGTAAAAAGTTATGATGTATAATGACTTACTGTGGTAGGAATCAAGACTTTATCTCTGTAATTTATTCCATATTTCAAGTAAAATATTTTATGTGTAAGGTCTTGTTGGGTGGTAGTTTAGTCAAATGTGAAAATGTATTATTATTCGACTATATGTTTGTATTTGATATTTAAGTCTTGAAAGGATAAATTTCACGATTTAATTAATATTATAACATTTGTACTCACACGTACATTGAAATTCATTTTAGGAACTTTTAAATCAAGTTAGAGTCTACAAAAGGTATTACGCTTGTTGAAATGTGAACACTTTTTGTTTGGAAAATATCTCAACTCGAGCCGTGAAATACATGCTATAAAGTGAAAGAACGGTTCAACATTATTAGTGGTTAATTATTTTCAATTTTTGGGTTCAGTCCTGTTGCAATATGTATACCAGCTGCAAGAGGATTAGGTCTTTCCATAGCAATTGCTAAGCCTACTCATGGAGGAACCAGCAGTTTTAGCAATAGTACAGGGAAATATCAAATTAGAATTTGTGCATTTAAATATTGGAGAACTCGTATCAAAAGTCAATTGTCATTGATCATGAGACGTAATTATGGGTTTAGGGGCCTGCTTCTATTTCAAAAAAATAAATAAAATATGAAAAATAAAATCTCTAGCACTTTTAAACGTTATACTGCTTCATACCGTCGTATTTAGACTGAGAAATGGTGGCACCTAGTTTTTGTAAATGTGTATGGGAAGGACACATTCAAAGTCAACCTCTTACACCTTGATTATTAGATTTCCTAGTGTCTCTTTTTAAGGTGAAGGGAAGATGCCGATTACGTAATGAGTGCTTTAAAATAGTAAACCAATTTTTTTTTTTTTTTTTTGTTTTTTTGTTTCTATATGGTGTCTTTGTCTCAAAGAGGTCCTCTTAGACGGTTTTGCACAGAACTATATGTATTGGCAACTATATATTTATATAATCCGAAATAGTCTAAAATTAGGTGGAGAATTACGAACGTGTTTGGGAAGGGGTATATCTATCTTTGACTCTGCTTTATGTTTGTCCTTTTTCAATCAAGCATAAGAAATTGAGTTCCCGTCACATGAAGGAGACTCAATTAATAGAAATAAAATGAGGTAACCGACAGCAGTTTTTTTATGTCCTATTTTTACTTTTCTAATTATTTCTCTAATCAATACGCACAGTAGCTGTTGGTATTAAGTATTAGGATAATTAGCTTGAGTATTCACTTTCTAATGCAATGGTCTCTGCCATTGGTGGTGTATATCATGACGTAAGCTGAAGGGGGTTATATGCTCTACTTTGATTCCGGAATACAGCTGCCAGAAAAGTGCCAAATGAAAGGAGACAACGAAAAGAGACAGATGCTAAGTATCACATTAGTTATTCACTCAACAAATATATATATATTGAAATATATGAGCTTATCATTTAAAAATGAGAGAATACAAAGGAATAATGGCATATGCCCCAACATTACATGTTTATTTAATAAAAAAATAATTTTGAAATTATCTAATTATGATACAACAAAACATTTTCTTAGAAAAGTTTAATGTTCCTAAATAGAAATACTCTCTTATATATTAGCTAACAAGACTGATATTTAATAACCTTATTTTAGAAACATCTAAAATTTTGTTCAGACTATATATATCTATATATGCTAAGAAAAAAAGATTCACCCAACAATTTTCTGAAGAAAAAGGTATTTTTCCGGTAATTGGAGCCTTCTTGAAGTTAAGGAATACTAGACAATAACCGGGTAGGTACTGGGAACAAAGATGAGTTGTATGAAGCTTCTCATACCTTGGATGGAAACCAAAACTGTGAGAAAACAATTCCATGACAATCAAAACAAGATAAGAGAGATACAATCAACGACTCAAGTGCATATGACCCTGTTATAGTGTGCTATAAGTTTAGGGAGCTCCTGGGAAGACTGAAATTGAAAGAAAAAAAAAAGTGTGTCAAAAACATGCATAGAATTACGTAAAGATGGCTCGTGGGAACCCAAATGGCTATAAACACATAGGAAAGGTCACCCTCAGGGCTTATATAATAGGAAACTATTTTTTACACGGCATCAATTTTGTTGGCTCAACTGTACATGTCAACTATAAAGGATTCACTACTTTTTGCATTAAGTCAAATAATCACCCATCTTTCTTTGGCAATTTGTGAAAAAGAGTATTAAGTGATATTCTATCGCTTTATCCCTTGCCGATTTATATTATTTGAGAGATACATTTATTTTCCATTAGTTTCATTGCATATACCTTAAGATTTAGTAGCATGTTTATTAAAATTAGTAGTTAACTCTCTAATCCCATTCATCCGCATCACATTCCAGAACCAATCAACTCTCTCCAAATCAGCTAGCGTTCCAAGAATCTCATAGGCCGTGAACCCTTTGGGATCGGAGGATTAAAATGAGAAGCCTTTCTACTTGACGGACTGACAACAACTTGGTTGGACAAACTTATACTTCTTTCCTATTCTCCTGAAGAACCACTAGTGACCTTTAAGCTAGGTTCTATAACCCATTATGCATGCATCCCATTTTAAGTGTTCAATCTTGCCAATCGCAATGTATTAGGATTAATGGAACAATTAGATTAAAGGGTATAGTTGTAATTACAGTTAGGGGTCTTTATGTAATTGTGGAACTAGGAAATATCTTTTAGATGTAATGCGTTTCCTGCTAGTATTTAGTTTGGATTTTTATCCTCTTGTGGAAGTAGATTTTCCTAGTAGTATTTGACTAGGATTCCTTTAGGGTTTCTCTATAAATAGAGAAAGTATATAAAAGATCTAATAGGCGAGCAAAAAGAGTCCCCTTAGGGGGCTAATTGTTGGAGAAAACCTCTGCTATAGATGCTAGTTGATGAGAAAATCCATGAGATACTTATTTGAAGAAAGGGAAAGTATGAGAAAATATTATAGGGGATGTAGGACATTACGATGTTTTGAACCTCTTAAATTTGTTGTGTTTGGGTGTGTGCGTTCTTATATTTGTGTATTCGATCTTTATGTAAATGGTGCAACTTAGTTGTATTCCCCCAACAAGTGGTATTAGAGCCATACTTGGATCTCTAACAAGTGGTATTAGAGCCATACTTGGATCTCTAACAAGTGGTATGGTGAGCATGGACCGTGGAAGACTGGAACCATGGAGGATAGATTGAACATAGTGAATGCAATTGAAGAAGCATATAGATGTTTTAAGGTGAGATTTTCTCTTTCCTTAAATCTAGTTTGATTTTAGATGATATTAATGTAGATAAGCAAGTATATATTGTTGGAATGGTGGATTAGGGTTTGCAATGTGCAGATCTATGTCTTTTTGTCCAAATTAGATCATTTATAAGCCAAAATGGAGATTTTTTTTTTTAGTGTATGATGTTTTGGAGATGATTAGTATTTTTGAAGTTGTTGGTTTGAAGATTGGGCTGATCAAATTGTTTGTGGTGGTCATGTGAATATTTGGCTTAAGTTATGACCTTAAATGGTAGATAATGACAAAGATATTAATGTTTGAAGATGGATTGATGTTTGAGGGGGAGCACTTTATTGATGTTGTTGATGAATTATTGATTAAAGGGAAGCTTGTTATGCTCTTATGTTGATGTGATGTTTCTATGCTGATGTGATTGATGAAGTAAATTTTGGGATTTTCAAGTTTGCCAATATCCATATGAGGTGTGAGAGGTTTCGATGGTTGATTTTGGAAAAGCACTAACAATTTTGGATAGGAGATGGACTTTTCGACGATGGATTATGAAGAGAGATCTCAATTGTTGTGGAAGACCTAAAATTTTTACTTTTATTGAGGGCCTTATGGTGGAGAACACATTTGGATGGAAGAAGCCCATGATGATGTGTAGATGCTTGGAGAGAAACAAAACCTAAGAAAGGTGTAACCTAGAAAAGGTTGTGGTGGAAGTGCCTAAAAAGGTAGGATCTAAGAAAGGTGTGGTTTAAGAAAAGGCAAAGGTGGCATAGTTGATGAGGGTTTATTTTGAAGAGAGTTTATCTAATTTTTCTTTATAAAAAAGATTGTGGTTGAAGAAAGTTTCTTTAGTCTTTCTCTACCCAAAGACTATTGTTGTGAAAGTTGAAAAGAGTTTCTCCAATCTTTCTCTTTCCAAAGATTATGGTTGTGTAGTTGATATATTTAAAGATATTTTCTATACTTTCCTATAATGCAAGGATATTGCACCAAATAGTTCCAAGGGAGAGATTGTTAGGATTAGTAGAACAATTAGGTTAAAGGGTATAGTTGTAATTACAATCAAGGGTCTCTATGTAATTGTGGAACTAAGAAATATTTTCTAGATGTAGTGGGTTTCTTGGTAGTATTTGGTTAGGATTTTTATCCTTTTATGGAAGTAAGTTTTCTTAGTAGTATTTGACTCGGATTCCTTTAGGGTTTTTCTATAAATAGGGAAAGTATAGAGAAACCTAGTGGTTGAGCAAAGATAGTCCCCTTGGAGGGCTAATTGTTAATGAAAACTCCTTTTATGGATTCTAGTTGATGAGAAAATCCATAAGATATCTGTTTGAAGAAAGAGAAAGTATGAGAAAATATAATGAGAAGAGACTATAGAGGATGTAAGACTTTTTTTAAAAAAAATACAAAAGGGATGAGAACCTTTTCATTAATATTAATCGCATAAGATGAGCAAAAGCTCAAAACTTGGGTAAAAGATTACATAGGGGATGGCAACAAACCTTACTTCTCAATACATCATCCTAAATTGTATATGGAAAAATTGCTAAACAAAACATTAAAAATGCCTGAAGGAAACCTAAAATGGATAATAAGATCCAAAAAATTAACCTCAAAGAGGCCTGTAATGTTCTAGACCTAATTAATCCTCCCAAGCTATTTTCTACAATTTCTTGGTAATGATCCTAATGTGGACCAGACATGTAGCCCTATAATCGAATGTCCCAGGTTAACCAAACTATTTGCAAGAAAGTTGGCTTCATAAAATATATGTAAATAGTTCGCTTGTACGGGCGAGTGGCGGCGAGTGGTGGTGGCAGAACTGCGAAACCGCATGCTTGGAGCCAGATCGGCCATTCTGTGGACAGCGGCAGCGGCTGAAGGCAACATTTGCTGTAGTCGGCAGATGACGGGATCTAGATGCTTGGTGGAGTCGTGAACGACGGAGAGGGCAACGCGGCGAGTGGCGGTAGGGCCAGGGGCAGGGGCAGACGGGTTGGATCTTTCTCACCCACTGTTGAATGCCCTCTAAGTCGGGATTCCCATCTCGTGCCTGTTTTTGATTTTTTTATTTGGATTTATTTAGATTTTTGGGTGTGACGAATAAAAACGGAGAGGAGAGGTGACCGGCAGCAAGTTTGGGATTTTCGATTCTTGCTTGGTTTGCAAAATTGCTTTTTCTTGGGATTTGGTGTGACGAAGAAAAAATAACATGGGAGATGAAGGCGTGAAGGAGTATTTCGAAATTGCCAATAGCACCATTGGAGGTCTTGTATCGGGAAAAGGTGGATGCAGAGTTTTTGCTCTCAAACATCAATTAGTCTCCCTAAAACCTGCCTATGGTAAAGTTGGTACAACGAATTAATCCTGAAGCTCTTTCTGGCAATCGAAGGCGAAACTTACGAACGATAGAGTCAATAACATCTGAATTGATGGCACGTACTCGAAGTGGAACACTAACAACTGTTGCTAAAGCCTCAAGCACTTCAAACTCTGAAATTGCAGCTGGAATTGCAGCATCACTTTTCAAGTCAAGCTTGGAAGCTTCAGGTAAAACTATGAACACTCAAACTATGGATATTGATAATGAATTTGCAATTGGTAAAGACATATTCCAACCAGAAACTGTTAGTGTGGAAGGAAAAGTTCAAGAAAATAGTTCCTTGACTGAAGTAGTTGGCCAAAAGCTCAATTCATCTATTGGAAACTCTGGGTTGTCTTGGAAACATATTGCAATGGATAATCTTATGAAGACAGCTAAGTTAGACTATCATCCCCCTTCCAAGGAAGGAAATAAGCTTGTTGTTAAACCGCCGTTAGAGGCTATTGAGGAAGGAAAAAGTCATTTTGCAAATTGTCTTGTGGGATATTTTTTAACTAAAAATATTTCATATTATTTAGTGAAGGGTGTTGTGGAAAAATTGTGGGGAAAAGAGAATTTATCTGAGGTGTTAGCTACTGATGAAGGGTTTTTTTTCTTTCGCTTTTCGAATATGAAGAAAATGGAGGAGGTTATGGAAGTTGGAATCTGGGATATTACTGGCAAGCCACTTTTCATTCAGAAATGGCATCCTCTCATTCGATTGGAAGCAAAAATCTTTGCAGTTCCCATTTGGGTGCGTTTATATAATGTCCCACATGTGCTTTGGACTAATAAAGGTATGAGCTATATGAGTAGTGTGTTGGGCAAACCTCTATATATGGATAAGGCTACTGAACAAAAATTTAGGTTATCATATGCTAAAGTATGTATTCTAATGGATATTAATAGTGAATTCCCTGAGAAGTTTGATATCGATATGGGAGGAGAAGAACTATATGAAGTACATGTTGAATATTGTTGGATTCCTAAGAAATGTAAGGTGTGTAATAGCTTTGGACACAAAGAATGTACTGCAACAAAGAAAGAAGTTTGGGTACCTAAAAAGAATATAGCTCCTTTAACCCAGAACCCTCAGCTTGATGAAGATAGTCAGATTTTGATTCCTGCAAAGGATCCTCCTGTCCAAATCATTCAAAGTCATACTAAAACAATAGGGCCAATTCCAAATCCAAGTGAGATAGAAGGTATAGTTACAAATACTAAATCTTCTTCGGGCACCAAAAAGAATCGATCAACTAGGGGAAAAAAGGATAATGTGCAAAATGTCATATCTCATAATAAATTTGCATTATTAGAGAATGACACATTGATTGAGCCTATTGTAGAGATTGGGATAATGGAGGAAGAGGACAAACCTCCCAATATATGAAAGTACTATCATGGAATGTAAGGGGCTTAAATAAAAGCCCTAGATTACGGAAGGTAGAGGATTTTGTTATGACCCATGCCCCTCAAGTTATTATTTTGATTGAACATAAAGTCAAAGAAGAAAATGAAGATGTAATTGTGAAGAATGGATTCATAGGTTGGAACTATACCCATAACTACAGGTTTAGCAGTCTTGGTAGAATATCGATCCTTTGGAAAACTTCTGATCTTCAACTTACAGTCAAAGAGTCTTCATCTCAAGTCATCCATTGCTTAATTGAAAAGCCAAGTATGCACCCATATTTTTTGTCTGTTGTCTATGCTAGTAACTTGGAGATTGAACGTAGAGAATTATGGGCTGACCTTAATAGTTTCTCTATTAACAATGTACATGATGTTCCTTGGTTAATTATGGGTGATTTCAATGAAATAAGGAATACAAGTGAGCGCATTGGCCCTAATGTTCGATGGACACAAGGAATGGAGGATTTAAATGAATTGATTGAAACTATGGCCTTGATTGAACCTTCTTATTCAGGTCCACTGTTCACATGGACAAATAAAGGTTCAGGTAGTGGTCTTAGAGCTAGTAAAATTGATAGAGCTCTTACTAATGGGGAATGGATTCTTAAATTTGAAAGCTTTCATATTGAATTTTTGCTCCCTGGTGTATCAAATCATTCTCCATGCCTAGTTAAGTTTGATAATACTACATGCAAAAAGAATCCTTCTTTCAAATTCTTTAACTTTTGGATTGATTGCTCAGATTTCATGGATACAGTTAATTTAGTATGGCAACAGGAAGTAGTAGGCTCAAAAATGTTTCAGGTAGTGCAGAAATTAAAAGCTTTGAAGTCTCCTCTTAAGAAACTTAATGCAACTCAATTTGGTGATCTACATCAGAAGGTAAAGACTGCTAGAGACAATTTACAGCAAGTGCAACGCAGATTAGAACTTAATCCTCATTGTCCTGATACACGTTCTGAGGAAAAAGCACAACTTGAGTTACTACTTGCAATGAACAAACATGAAGAAATTCTACTCAAACAGAAATCTAGAAACCTATGGTTGAAAGAAGGGGATAGTAACAGTAGACTTTTCTTTGCATCATTAATGCGAAGGAGGGCACAAAATAGGATCAACAAACTAGTATTGGAAGATGGATCAGTTATCACAGAAGAAGAAGACTTGAGAACTGCTATTATTTCATATTATAAGTCTATTCTTGGTAATGCTAGAAGTACCTTCACTGACTTTGAGAGGTACACATCCTTGTTCCATGATGATGTAAGTGCACTTCTTACTCCAATAAGTTTTGAGCGTTCAGATGTCATTAAAGCTCTTTGGGGAATTCATAATTTTAAAGCGCCTGGACCAGATGGATATAATAGCTTATTCTATAAGAAAGCTTGGCTTATCATTGGAAGAGATGTAGAGGATGCTATACTAGAGTTTTTCTCCTCTAGAAAGTTGTTGAAGGCTATCAATTCTACATTGTTATCTTTAGTCCCTAAGGTGCCCAATCCTAATTGTAATAAAGATTACCGACCCATCGCATGTTGCAATGTTATCTACAAAATTATATCCAAGATGTTAGTTGAAAAGTTGAGTGTCATCCTCCCTATAGTGATAAGCCAAAACCAAACTGCCTTCATCAAAGGACGCTAGCTTTCTGAGAATATTATGCTTTGTCAGGAACTACTTCACAATTATCACAAGAGTGACAAAGGTAAGCGTGTGGCCATGAAAATTGATCTTATGAAAGCATATGATATGGTTAAGTGGGAAGCGATATTAGTAGTGTTGAAAGCTATTAATACTCCCCAGTACTTCGTTGATCTTATCGGTGAGTGTATTACTACAACAAGATTTTCAGTAAATTTCAATGGAGAACATGTAGGTTACTTTGAAGGTACCAATGGATTAAGACAAGGGGACCCATTATCCCCATATTTATTTGTACTGGTTATGGAGATACTTAACAGGATTATTATTGCAAAGACCTCTACATCAGCTTTTAAGTTTCATTGGCGCTGCAAGCATGAAAGAATCACTCATTTGTGCTTTGCTGATGATTTATTCCTTTTCTGCCATGGAGATATAGAGTCAGTGCTTTGTCTTGTAGAAGCTTTGGAGGAATTTCCTGAACTCACTGGTTTACATTACAATCCAAGTAAATGCCAAATGTACTTCTCAAGGTTATTAGAACAAGAGCAACTTCTTATCCTAGATCACACACCTTTCCCTATGGGTACACTCCCTATTCGATATCTTGGAGTTCCTTTGATTATGAAAAGACTCACTCATGCTGATTGCAAAGGTCTAACAGATAAAATATTTGGAAGAATAGAAGGTTGGGGACTGAAACATCTTAGCTTTGTAGGAAGGTTACAATTGGCAAAATCAGTCTTAATTTCCACATGTACATTTTGGATGCAAGTTTTCTTACTGCCGAAGCAAACAATTTATGAGATTGAGAAAAGGATTAGGAACTTTCTATGGGCAGGTACTACAGATACACAACACTCCCACAAAGTTGTTTGGCAAATAGTTTGCTCACCAAAGAAGGAAGGGCGATTAGGATTACCAAATTTGAAACTTTGGAATAAAGTCTTTTTGGGACGTATGCTTTGGAAACTCATCCATCTTCCAAACGCTTCATTATAGAGTAAATGGATCCATAGTACAAAATGTAAAAGAACTTCAATAATGCAGCTAAATATCAAAGGCACCATGGCATGGAGTTGGAGAGGCCTTCTCAAACTAAGGCCTACACTTACTCAAATTATTTATACGTCTACCTATTGTTGTAAACAAATTTATCAAGACCTTCAACCAGTCACTGAAAAAGTGGATTGGTATGATTTAATTTGGACAGGGGGCATTTGCAAACATAATTTTATTGGATGGCTAGTTTGTCAAGATCGACTCTCTACAGCAGAAAGAATGGTACGATGGCTTCCTTTAGTTAACTTATACTGTGACTTTTGTCAGTCCCATGTTGAAAATAGGAGTCATCTCTTTTTTGAATGTCCATGGACAATGATGGTTTGGAAGACTATCCTTGCTCATAATGGAATTCGATGTCATATTGGAGGATGGAATGAAGAACTGCAATGGATGATTAGAGCAACTAAAGGAAAGGATTTGGTTGCAAAGCTTCTTAAAATATCATTTTTAGCTTGTATTTATTGCATATGGACAGAACGAAATAGAAGATGATTTCAACATAGAATAGTCGACATTCCTATCCTTTTGGCTAAAGTAAGGAAAACTATACGAGGGAGAACTTCTTTCTTTCAAAATGAAAATCCTCACAGGGAAATGTCATTTTGAGTGAGATTTGGAGGCTTCCAGCTTCCATCTTTTCATAGTTGTTGAAAATTGTAATGCTGGGGTATGCCCCTTTGCTTTTGTACACTACTTTATATTAATGCAAACTTACATTTCAACAAAAAAAATATATATATAAACTAAGCATTGGCGTATGTCATATTCTAGTTTCCATGGGATTGAGCAAACTCCTATTATACATTGAACCATGAATTGTAAATCAACTTCAATTTTTGATATATTTAGACCTTGTTGTCATAATTTAAGACCTTTTAGGAGAGCGAAGACTTCCACTATTGTATTATGTCATTGTCCTAAGTTTACGAGATAAGCCATAATAACATTTACCTTATAATCTCTTAACACTCCTCCCACATAAGCTCCATCCTTACATGATACATCCGTATTCAATTTAAGAAAACTTGGAAAAAGGCATGACCAATGTACCATACTACCTTTACGAAATGGCATAATAGTTACAAGAATATTTAATTGTTGTAGTTGTTTGCAATCTTTTAATGAGGGAAATGTATTACTTGAAAAAGAAGTTATGAAATGACGAATCTTTGACAACCCTTCCCCTATCATTATTGGTAGGAAATATTTTTTATTAGAGAAAATGACATTATTCCTTGCTTGCCAAATTCGCCATAAAATTAAGTAACCAATTAGGGCCACTAACATTCCTCCTTGTGTAGAGGTATTGGCCTTATGAAACCAAATCCTCAACCAAATTCAAAATCGTATCTTGTCTTATCGACAACTTTAAAATATAACATAAGTAATTCTATAATCATGTTGCCAACTTTCCTTAACAGAATAGATGATCTAGGGTCTCATAAGTTGATGTAGAATAGCAAACACATTGTGAAGCAAATGAGAAGCCTCTTCTTTGTACCCTATTGTTAGTTGGAAATCCTTTATGCATCATCTACCACATGAAAAAACCAATCTTTGGTGGTAGATACTTATTCCATATAAACTTACTCCATGTCTTTTTCTTAACATGCAATCTTCTGCTTTCATATACTGCTGCTGTAGAAAATACTCCATTAGAAGTTAATTCAAATGCCAATCAATTTGGATCATTAGTGAGTGTTATGCGATAGGCTTGTGCCAATTGCTTTGAGGACAAATTTTCTTCTAGAAATTTTGGATCCTCCAATGTGTCACAAATACTTCTTTGGTTGTTGTCACATGATGGATACCATAGAATCTCATCTAGTCATTTGTCTGTCTAGAAAGATCGATCTCCCGTTTAAACCTTTTAAATTTGTTGTGTTTGGGTGTATGCGTTATTATATTTGTTTATTTGATCTTTGTATGGATGATGTGACTTGGTTGTATTCCCCAACACACATTAAAGCTTCACGATAAGACTGCATGTTGGTCAAGGTAATCCTTCAATTGTGAATTGGGGATAACTAGTAACCCCTGATTGGTGATACGTAGGTCTGCTGAATGGTTTCTTGCCCACTTCTTATCTCCCCCTTTCTCTGAATTGCTTAGTAATTTTTTTAATTTTTTTAATTTTTGTTAAAAATATCAACTCACTCTTACAGCAGCATTGAGCTTTTTGAAATTTAACGTTATGATAAGGCCTGCATTAGATAGTTAAGCCAAAAGATCTTCCTTGGTTATCTAGCTAGACGGAAACGTTGACAATCAGAGACAACAATGTCATTTGCTGAAGTTTATATTTCTGTGCAGCCAAATCAGTACGACAATACACTTTTGGTCCCCAAAGATGGTGAAATTCCTGTTGATGTTGAATCCCTGGCTGCCCAAGGAATTTTTGATCTGGTATGAGAGGCCTTTTACCATTATTATTTTGAGTCCTATCTTAGAAAAAAGTGCCTAGGATATCATACTTTAATATGAAATATCGTTATGAAGTTCCATTTTCCATTTTAAATCAAGATTAAAGGTTGGTTTGCCTCATTTCATGCATTGGCTGACGCATGATTTTCTCTGAGGATATACAAGGAATGTGATGCAACATTACGTGAAGCTCAATTTAATTTGCATTTTGGCAACTTTATGCTAGTCGTAGGATTAGAAAAGGGTTAAAAATATTTTGTTGATTTTGAAAGTAGGTACTTAAATTCTCTCAATGCGGCCGTTTTTGGTCTAACAAGAGCAACTGATCCAAATAGATGATTGTGCAGCCATTTTTAGTTATGTGATTCTTTCTTATTTATTATGAAGATACAATCTTTTCCTTCTTTTTGTTTTTTTAAATTCTTTTCTAAGGAACCTTTTTCGTTGGCTTATTGATTGATACTGAGAAGCAAAACTGAGAAAAATCTGAGGACACCCACTCCTTAGAATTAACCGCGACAGGGGCTCAACAGGTGATTGACATACAACAGTACGTGAAACTCAATTTCATTTGCATTTTGGTAAACGAGACAGAACATAAATTACAAGAATTATTTAAATTTTGAAAACATTTTGTTGATTTTGAAAGTGGATAGTTAAATTTAATTTTTAGTTGTGAGATACAATCACCAGAATGAACTACCAAATCTCCATGTCACCGTTCAGAACTTTAAGTATTTGAACTTGGAATCTCTCGGTTCCAAGCCTATTAGCTTACAAGTGCTTGACATACAAGCTTTTTATTTCTATTTTTATTTTTATTTTTATTTTATAATGAATATTGAGTTTATTCATCGAAAAATTAAAAAAAAAATACAAAACTTAAAGGCCTATTCCAGCATTATAATTCATTTAAGAGAAAAAAAAAATTTAAATTCTTTAGCTATGATACAATAAAATATTATCTTAAGATAGTTTAATGTTCCTAAATAGAGATGCTCTTCCACAAACTATTCTCCTAATTTTAATCAACAAAATTGGTATATCAATAAAGACATGCTAAAAAGGAAAGTTTAAGAAATTTTGTAACTAAATCCTTTCTCTAGTTGCTTTAATCATCCATTGCAATTCTTAAAATGTTATTAAAAAACCCATTATTCAATGAATCTTAAGGTTATTATTTTATAAGTAAGATTTTTAATAATTTTCTCAGTAATACATCCCTTTTTTGGCCAATATGGGACTTATAGCCCACGTCTTAACGCCTCGTACAGAAGTCTCCACTAATAATCAAGCCGGATAATTCATAGAGCAACTTGGTAGCTTCCATATGTAATAAAGACTTGAAAAAAAAAAATTAAACCGATAATAGTCGAAAAACAAATCTGTTAGAAAAATCCGCGAGAAGGATCTTAACTTCTTTATATTCTCCCTGAAGGATTCTGGCTAACGACTAGCCTCACAAGCAATATATAAAGGGTAAGTGTGCTTCCTTTCTCACACATTAACGCTTTTCCCAAACAATGGCTGTAACACCCAACATGAAGCATCTGATAGTGGTGTTGACGATTTTAGGTACCCACCTGTCACAAGCCATGTCCGGCAAATTGCATGTTCCTTCTATGGCTGAGAGACACGAGCAATGGATCGCGAAACATGGCCGCATTTATCGAGATGATTTAGAGAAGAAAAAGCGTTTGGAGATATTTAAAGAAAATGCTGAATTCGTAGAGAAAGTCAACAACGAAGGCAATCGCACTTACAAGTTAAGTCTCAATGCATTTGCTGACTTAACAAGTGAAGAATTTGTTGCCTTTCGTACCGGATACAAGCTCTTCAATCGGTCAAGGTCAGTCAAAAGCACAACATTAAGCTATGAAGACCAGATTGAGATTCCAACGAATCTGGATTGGAGAGAGAAAGGAGCTGTTACCTCAGTTAAGAGAGAGGGTCGATGTGGTAAGGGCATCACCTATCCGACTCAACAGCTTAGCTTCAAATTACCAAATACCTAGAATGGTTCCAACATGATTTTTACTATGGTTGTTTCTTTTGCAGGATGTTGCTGGGCATTTTCAGCAGTGGCAGCAGTAGAGGGGATCACGCAGATCAAGACTGGCAAATTAATCTCCTTGTCTACGCAACAACTAGTGGATTGCGGCACTGGCACCCTGGGGTGCTTAGGTGGTTCGATGGATAGTGCTTTTGAATATATAAAAAACCGAGGGCTCACTTCGGAAGCAGATTATCCATATGCGGATAGGATGAGGGGTTGTGAATTGGGGGTGGGATCTAATATTGTAGCTGGGATACGTGGTTATGAAGATGTACCTCCCAACAATGAGGAGGCATTACTGAGGGCAGTGGCCTACCAACCAGTCTCAGTTGCCATTTCCGGTTATGGAAGAGACTTTCAGTTCTATTCAAGTGGGGTTTTCTCTGGAGAATGTGGGAATGTTCTAACCCATGCTGTTACTATAGTTGGGTATGGGTCAACTGAGGATGGTACCAAGTATTGGATAATCAAGAATTCATGGGGAGAGAGATGGGGCGAGAAGGGCTACATGAGGCTTCAGAGAGACATTGGTGATCCAGAAGGCCTATGTGGCATTGCCCAAAGAGCTTCCTATCCAGTTATTTAGGTAGTCCAATTGTTAACCTATCAAGTGATCCATTAGGGCTGGTCCATGTTTCTTTTATCTATGCTAAATGCTTGTATAGCTGCTTCTAGCATCAAAAGCCTAACTTAATAATAAATCAGCCTTCTAGCTACTTTTTTCGCATTAACGTAATGTGTTCTGATGGTGATATTCTTGATTAGGGTCATACTTCCCATTTTATTGTTTAGTTACCAAAAACAATTAAAGAAGTAAGAGTTGTCAAATTTTTAGATTTATACTTTAGAAATTATATTTGAAGTATTAACAAGATGATTCAATCAGATATGGAGAAGGTAGAAGTGAAATTTTGAATAATTTTATAAACGAAAACAATCATTTTTCTTACCCAAAAACAAAAAGAAAAGATTTTCACCTTCTTTTGGTTTCAAAAATACTATAACTGTCACAGCAGCACATTGCAGGCATTATAACTAGGTTGATTATGCGTCACAAGTTTTACTCCGTTAATTTTACTCATATATTTAAAAATACGAGGCTTAGGAAACAAAACACTAACGCATTAAGACATGATTTAGGCGAGTTTTCGTGGAAAGCTATTGTTTGAGGTCATGTTATGAACCAGAAGCTTCTGAAGCAAGAAGCTTTCAATGGTAAATGGCTGCATGTGCACCGTCATATAGTTGCCAAAGCCAAAAAATGGAATCGGCTTATTGATTTGTTCTTTTATCCTCGATTTGCTCTGGTCTATTTGTCAGTGTACTGTGAGTTCTGGACCCTTAACTTGGGAACAAATCACGTTCGGTTTGTTTGAATCTTTTTTTTTGGCTTGAAAATTGCTTCATGCTACCTAGTTTCGTGCAGAAGGCTTAGCCAGCTAACTTCCATGTAGATTGATAGCGGCATGCCTGTCGAGTTGCACATTGATTTCTGAAATAGTTCTCGTCAATAAGGGCTGATCACTTCAGTCAAGCAGGGGTGATGAAAATTGAAAACAAAACTGGGAAAACGACAACCCGCGAGAACCTGAAGTCACTGGCATTCGGACCACAATCTCCTACAAATAAGTCCGACTGAAAATTGAGAGCACACCACGTGTGAGGATTTTACAGAAAAAGATATTATCTAACTTAAAATATTAACATATTAAGTGGAGGAATTATTTTATATTTTTTTATGTGATTTCTCACAAGAATTTTTATCCACGTGCAAAGGAATAGAAGATTCAACATTCATAATGTCACTTTCTCCATAGGTCTAGCTTATTCAAATGTATAGAGATGCTAAGGTAGAAGATGGATTTTGATACCTCAAAATGTATAGATCTACTCATAATCAAAAGATAGATTGAATTTCACAATACAATTCAAATAATATTTTAATATGTTAATATCAAAATAGAAGATAATACTTTTACTCAATTTTGAACATAACATAAAAATAAATATATCATATCTAGATACAATGACATTTAAGATAAGAATGAAGATTAAGATAATTAAAATTAAAATATAGATAAAATTAAAATTTGTAGGCTATTGTTGATTTTGTTCATATATTATATGCTATTATTTTATCCGTTCTTTTGAATTGAAAAAACTAGTTAGGTTTTATAAAGGATGTTCTATATCTAGCTTAAAATCTTAATACATTAAATTGAAAAACACATCCTTTTATAGATTTTTTTTTCACCTTTTGTATTTATTGCGTGGGACTTAACTTGGAGTCACTTGGTTACCAGAACCTGGAGTTCCTTAGTATTCTCAGCAAAGGACACCAGCTAACGAGCTCCATTTCTCAACATTTCCTAGTTCTACAACTTTCCACATGCGGACCCAACATTAAGGTCTCGTCTAACTTGCCAAGCACGCTGGAAAGAAATACCCCTTTTTGCTCTAAAGTGTACGTTAATCTTTAAATGTTATATGCTATATGTTGAAGGAAATGTGAGCTTCCTTCCTCACAGATAATGAATCACCAAGGCCATTTCTAAAGAACCCAACTCGGTTTGAAGACAATGGCCTTAACACTAGGGAAGAAGCTTATAATAGTCATGTTGATGATTTTGGGGACTTGGATATCACAACCATGTCCCGCAAAGTTCAAGTTGTTTCTCTGGCTGAGAAATACGAGCAATGGATGGTTCACTATGACCGAACTTATCCAGACGCTGCAGAGAAGGAAAGGCGTTTCCAGATATTCAAAGCAAATGCAGAATTCGTTGAGAAAGGTAACAACGAACACAATCGAACTTACAAGTTAAGTCTCAATAAATTTGCAGACTTAACGCATGAAGAGTTCGTTGCTTCTCGCACGGGATACAAGATCACCAATCAATCGAGGTCAGCAAACATCTCATCATCTAGGTATCAGAACTTGGCAGAAGTTCCGACGAAAGTAGATTGGCGAGAGAAAGGAGCTGTGACCCCCATTAAGAACCAACGCAAATGTGGTAAGGGAATCTCATATCTTAACCTTTGAGTATAGCTTCATCATATTTGATACCTAATATTTTTCTAACGAGGTTTATACCCTGATTTTATTATGTGCAGGAAGTTGCTGGGCGTTTTCAACGGTGGCATCAGAAGAGGGAATCAGACAGATCAAGACTGGAAAGTTAATCTCACTATCTGAGCAACAACTAGTGGATTGTGACATCAAAGGAAACTTCGGATGCCAGGGTGGTACGATGGATAAAGCTTTTGATTATATAAAACAAAACCAAGGGCTCACTACCGAAGCAAATTATCCATATGTGGCTATGGAACAGACTTGTGACACCCAGAAGGCATCTAGTTTTGCAGCTCAAATAAGTGGTTTTGTAGATGTACCTCCGCACAACGAGGTGGCGTTACTAAATGCCGTGGCCGAACAACCGGTCTCAGTTGTCCTAGATGCTTCTGGAAGAGACTTTCAGTTCTATTCAAGTGGGGTTTTCTCTGGAAAATGTGAAACCAAACTAACCCATGCTGTTGCCGCAATTGGGTATGGAATGACCGAGGATGGTACCAAATATTGGTTACTCAAGAATTCATGGGGAGAGAATTGGGGTGAGAATGGCTACATGAAACTTCTGAGAAACATTGGTATCCCGGAAGGCCTCTGTGGCATTGCCAAAAAAGTTTCATATCCAGTTGTTTAGTTGTTGACCTATGAAGTCATCTATAGGGATTGGTCTATCCTTTTCCGTAAGTATGGTAAATGCTTTGGGCAGTGAAAATGCTTGTATTGCTACATCAAGTATCAACATCTCAGCATAATAATAAAGGTTCTTTTTATCTATTTTTTTCTATCACTACAATAGTTCTAAAAACTTATTATTCAAAAGATGTCAGTCTTTTAAATTTATTGCCTGTATTGCTATTTTTTAGCTATTTTTTCTATTATTCTTGATTCGGGTTAGACTTTTCAATTTATTGCTTACTTACCAAAAACCTAAAAGAAAAAGTAGAGTTGTTAAATACTTTTGGATTTATACTTTATAAATTACTCTATAAATCATTTTTATAGTATTAACAATATTATTCAATCAAATTTGGGAAAGACACATGTGAAATCTGAAATAATTTTATGGAAAAAAAATCATTTTTCTTTTAAACAAAATATTTTTCCCTTTTGTATTAACAATTAATTTTCAAGCTTACAACTGCCATTAGATCAAGTGCTCCTAGTTAAAGATGTGATTATCTAGAAGACTCGTGGAAGTACTACTTTCATCTCAATTGTGTGGTCTTATGTACTCTTTCGAGGCTAATGGTATTTGGAAGTGGCCAAGAGAACTTTTGGATAGGAATGAAGGCGAAACCTGTCATATGAAGGGAAAAATCCATGGAAAGGACAATAATAATAGTCATGTGGTGTGTATAGTGGTTTTGAAAGAAATAGCTATGCATTTGAAAACTTCCAACTCTTTCAAAAAAAAAAAAAAAAAAAAAGAGAGAGGGACTAATTGGTACATGCTGGTTTAATCAACGTGACAGATTACCTTGAGCAACTTGAGGGATTGACAGCAACTTGGTTGGGAGAACTTATAGTTCTTTTGCATTCTTTTGGAAGAACCACTAGTGACCTTTAACCAGGTTCCATAACCCCGTACGTGTGCATCCCATTTTAACTGTTCTATCTTGCCAATCATAGCGGAATAAAAAGGTCCATTCTCATTGCAAAATGCACGTCACATTGACAATGACATCTTATAGACAGATGGTAAGTGATGACAATGGTGCTTACAAGTTGTCTCCACTCAGTTTCAGAGTTGACAGTGACAATGGCTTCAAAAATTCAAGTTAATAATAAATCAGCCTTCTAGCTACCTTGTGGCATTAACATAATGTGTTTTAAGTGTGAGTCCAATGATGATATTCTAGATTAAGGTCAGACTTCCCATTTTATTGCTTAGCTACCCAAAAAATTAAAGGAGAAGTAGAGTTGCTAAAGCTTTTAGACTTGTACTTCATAAATTATATTTGAAGTATCAATAAGAATATTCAATCAGATTTGGAAAAGATAGAAAGTGAAATTTTGAATAATTTCATAAACGAAAACAATACTTTTTCTTAACCCCCCCACACCCACAAAAAAAAAAAAGGATTTTTACCTTCTTTTGGTTTAAAAAAAAAATACTACTACTCTCACAGCTGCACATGTCATGCATTATAACATAGGTTGATTATGCGTTATAATTTTTACTCCTTTAATTTCACTCTTATATATTTAATAAAACAAGTCTCGGGAAACAAAACGCAAACGCATTTAAACAAGATTTCGCCGAGTTACATTTTTTGCAACCTTGCCAACTGATCTGTTTCGAGTTTTCGTGGAAAGCTCTTGCTTGAGATCATGTTATGAACCAGAAGCTTCTGAAGCAAGAAGCTTTCAATGGTAAATGGCTGCATGTGCACCGTCAAAAGCCAAAAAGATGGAATCGGCTTATTGATTTGTTCTTTTATCCTTGATTTGCTCTGGTCTATTTGTCAGTTTACTGTGAGTTCTGGACCCTTAACTTGGGAACAAATCACGTTCGGTTTGTTTGAATCTCTTTTATTAGGCTTGAAGATTGCTTCATGCTATCTGGTATCGTGCCAAAGGCTTAGCCAGCTGACTTCCTTATAGATTGATAGCGGTATGCCTGTCGAGTTGCACATTGATTTCTGAAATAGTTCTCGTCAATGACTGCCGATCACTTCAGTCAAGAAGAAAAGAAAGTTTGTTGGGAAAACGACAACCGTGATGACCGCCGAGAAGAAAACAAAGTTTGTTGGGTTCTTTGGTTCAATTTGACCGTGTGAGCAAAATAATAAAAGCATAGTGATGGAGAGCAATAAAGCGGGTCGTGCACCTTCTTTATGATGGACTTATATTTTCTTTTGGAGTGTTGAAGGGCAAAACCCAACTTCCATGGGTCATGCACTTTACATTAGCCCTCACGACAATTCCGCAAAGACTAATAATTTTAACACACCAGTCAGCAGCATTCGCGCCACAATCTCCTACAAGTCAGTCCGAGTGGAAATTGAAAGCCACCACGTGTGAGGATTTCCTAGAGTGTTAGATTTTAAGGGGCAGAAGATTAAATATTTATACTGTAACACACCACTTCACCACAATATGGATTTGAATATTCATATTGCAATGTCACTTTCTGTGAAAATCTAACTTATTTAAATTCATAGTGGCAAAAGATGGATTCCAATACCTCAAAATATATAGATCAAAATGCTAATAAAAAAAGAAGTTGAATTTCACAACATAATTCAAATAATATTTTCATATGTTAAGATGAATTAATATGTTAATATGAAAATAGAAAAAATATTTTTACTCAATTCTAAACATAACTTAAAAATGAATATATCATATTCTAATGAGATGATGTCTAAGATAAGAATTTGGCTTAAGATAATTAAGATAAAAATATGGATAAATTTCAACCATATAAACTTCCGTAGATTTTGTTCATATGTTATCCATTATCATCATCTTATCTATATTTTTGAATCAAAAAAATTGGTTAGATTTTATAGAAAATGTTCTATATTTAACTTAATATCTTAATACATTAAATTAAAAAATACATCTTTTTAATGAATTATTTCTTTTTCTTTTCGTAATTATCACGTAGGGCTTAACTGCTACTCACTTGGTTACCAGAACCTGGAGTTCCTTAGTAGTCTCAGCAAAGGACACCAGCTAACGAGCTCCATTTCTCAACATTTCCTAGTTCTACAACTTCCCACATGCGGACCCAACATTAAGGTCTCCTCTAACTTGCCAAGCACGCTGGAAAGAAATGCCCCTTTTGCTCCAAAGTGTACGTTAATCTTTAAATGTTATATGCTATATATTGAAGGAAATGTGAGCTTCCTTCCTCATAGATTATCAATCACCAAGGCCATTTCTAAAGAACCACACTCGGTTTGAAGACAATGGCCTTAACACTAGGGAAGAAACTTATAATAGTCATGTTGACGATTTTGGGAACTTGGATATCACAAGCCATGTCCCGCAAAGTTCAGGAAGTTTCTCTGGCTGAGAAATACGAGCAATGGATAGATGAGTATCGTCAAACTTATCCAGACGCTGCAGAGAAGGAAAGGCGCTTCCAGATATTCAAAGCAAATGCAGAATTTGTTGAGAAAGCTAACAACGAACACAATCGGACCTACAAGTTAAGCCTCAATAAATTTGCAGACTTAACACATGAAGAGTTCGTTGCTTCTCACACTGGATACAAGATCACCAATCAATCGAGGTCAGTAAACATCTCATCGTCTATGTATCAGAACTTGGCAGAAGTTCCAACGAAAGTAGATTGGAGAGAGAAAGGAGCTGTGACCCCCATTAAGAACCAACGCAGATGTGGTAAGGGAATCTCATATCTTAACATTTGAGTACAGTTTCATCATATTTGATACCTAATATTTTTCTAATGTGATTTACACCCTGATTTTATTATGTGCAGGATGTTGCTGGGCGTTTTCAACAGTGGCATCAGTAGAGGGAATCACACAGATTAAGACTGGAAAGTTAATCTCACTATCTGAGCAACAGCTGGTAGATTGTGCCATTAACGGAAACTTCGGGTGCAATGGTGGTTGGATGGACAATGCTTTTGATTATATAAGACAAAACCAAGGGCTCACTACGGAAACAAATTATCCATATGTGGCTATGGAACAGACTTGTGACACCCAGAAGGCATCTAGTTTTGCAGCTCATATAAGTGGTTTTGTAGATGTACCTCCGAACAACGAGGAGGCGTTACTAAATGCCGTGGCCGAACAACCGGTCTCAGTTGTCCTTGACGCTTCTGGAAGAGACTTTCAGTTCTATTCAAGTGGGGTTTTCTCTGGAGAATGTGAAACCAAACTAACCCATGCTGTTGCCGCAATTGGGTATGGAGTGACTGAGGATGGTACCAAATATTGGTTACTCAAGAATTCATGGGGAGAGTATTGGGGTGAGAATGGCTACATGAAACTTCAGAGAAACATTGGAATCCCAGAAGGCCTCTGTGGCATTGCCAAAAAAGCTTCATATCCAGTTGTTTAGTTGTTGACCTATGAAGTCATCTACAGGGACTGGTCTATCCTTTCCCGTAAGTATGGTAAATGCTTTGGGCAGTGAAAATGCTTGTATTGCTACTTCCAAGTATCGACATCTCAGCATAATAATAAAAGTTCCTTTTAGCTATTTTTTCCTATTACTACAATAGTTCTAAAAACTTATTATTCAAAAGGTGTCAGTCCTATGATGATATTCTTGATTCAGGTTAGACTTTTCAATTTATTGCTTACTTACCAAAAACTTAAAAGAAAAAGTAGAGTTGTTAAATACTTTTGGATTTTTACTTTATAATTACTCTATAAATCATGTTTATAGTATTAACAATATTATTCAATCAAATTTGGGAAAGCCACATGTGAAATCTGAAATAATTTTATGAAAAAAAATCATTTTTCTTTTAAACAAAATATTTTTCCCTTTTGTATTAACAATTAATTTTCAAGCTTACAACTGCCATTGGATCAAGTGCTCCTCGTTAAAGATGTGATTACCTACAAGACTCGTGGAAGTACGACTTTCTTTTTTGATGAATATGTGAGTTTATTCATCGAAGAATAAAAGGTAATACAAGAGCTTAGGGGCATACCCCAGCATTACAATTCATCTAGGAAAAAATAGAGTTTGGAATTCTCCAACTAAGACTCAACAAAACATTTGCTTGAGAGAGTTTAATATTTCTAAATAAGGAAGCTCTTCCACGGACTACTCTCCTGATTTTAGCTAACAACATTGAAATATCAATAGACTTATTCTGAAAATGTCTACGATTACGTTCTAACCATATACAATAAAGACACGCTAAGAAAGAAAGCTTGAGAAGTTTTGCGGCTAAATCCTTTCCCTTAGTTGCTTTAATCATCCATTGCAATTCAGATTTCCAATCAAGGATGACCTTACGAATACCTTGTTGAGCTAGAATACTTCTCCAAACCTGGTTAGTCCAAGTGCACTGAAAGAACAAATGAGATCTATTTTCATAGTTAGATCCACAAAAATCACAATGCAAATCAATTGAGGGAAGCCATCGGGAAACCACTGCAGCCGTAGGTAGTTTGTCTCTACATATGAGCCAACCAATGAAGTTATGTTTGCTGATTCCTCCTGACCAGATCAAATTATACCATTCAACCTCAGAGCTCACTTGACGTAACTCCTTGTACGTTTCCTTACAGCAATAGGAAGGCTTGGATAGAGTAGAGGTTAAAGTTTGGCGTAACTTTAGAAGACCTCTCCAACTCCATGCCATAGTTCCCTTGATGTCAAGATCCATAATTGAATTTCCCCTGCATTTAGTACTATGAATCCACTTACTCCATAAGGATGAATTAGGGCAATTTATGAGATTCCAGAGAGATCGTCCCAACAAAACTTTATTCCATACTTTAAGGTTTAGTAATCCAAGACCCCCTTCCTTTTTTGATGAACAAACAACTTGCCAAGCAACCTTATGAGTTTTATGATCTGATGAGTGGCCTGCCCAAAGAAAGTGTCTTATCTTCTTCTCAATCTCATAGATGGTTTGTTTTGGGAGAAGGAACATTTGCATCCAAAAAGTACAGATAGAAGTAAGAACTGTTTTAGCCAATTGTAGTCTTCCTGCATAGCTAAGGTATTTCATTCCCCATCCATCAATTCTTGCCATGATTTTCTCTGACAAAACTTTGCAATCCGTGTAGGTAAGTCTTCTTGTGATAAGAGGAACACCAAGGTATCTAATAGGAAGTCTACCTTCGGAGAAGGGGATATGGTCTAGTATCAAAAGCTTTTCTTGTTCAGTAATCCCTGAAAAAAATATCTGACTTTTGCTTGGATTATACTGCAATCCTGTGAGTGTTGCAAATTCCTCCAAAGCTTCAGTGAGACATAGTACTGAATTAACATCCCCATGAGCAAATAAAAACAAATCATCTGCAAAACAAAGGTGAGTGATTCTCTCTTCCTTACATCTCCAATGATATTTGAAAGTAGAGGTGGAAACTTTCTCAATAATTATCCTATTAAGGATCTCCATGACAAGCACAAACAGATAAGGAGATAAAGTATCTCCCTGCCTTAATCCATTAGTACCCTCAAAATAACCTACATGCTCACCATTGAAATTCACAGAGAATCTAGTGGTAGTGATGCATTGGCTAACCAGTTCAAGTAAGGTTTGAGGAGTGTGAATAGCTTGGAGAACCCCCAATATAGCATCCCATTTAACCATATCATAAGCTTTCATAAGATCGATCTTAATGGCAACACGCTTTCCTTTATCTCCTTTGTGGTAATTATGAAGCAATTCTTGACAAAGCATAATATTTTCAGAGATTTGACGACCCCTGATAAAAGCAGTTTGGTTTTGGCTAATCACTTCAGGGAGAATAAGACTTATCCTCTCAGCAAGTAGTTTTGAGATCACTTTATATAACACATTACAGCAGGCAATTGGTCTAAAGTCCTTCATGCAACTTGGGTTAGGGATTTTGGGAACTAGGCAGAGCAAAGTAGCATTGATAGCTTTCAGTAGTTTCTTGGATGAGAAAAAATCTAGCACCGCATCTTCTATATCATGCCCGATGATTGACCAAGCTTTCTTGTAAAATAGACTATTGTATCCATCAGGACCAGGAGCTTTGAAATCATGAAAACCCCAAAGAACTCTCTTTACATCAGCGCGTTCAATAGCAGGTAGATTCAACATTTCATTCACATTCTCATGGAATAAGGAAGAATACCTTCCAGTGAAAGGGTTATTTGAATGCGAATTTCCAAGTACATTCTGGTAATAAGTGGTGATAGCTATCCTCAAGGCATCATCATCATAAATAGTAGATCCATCTTCTAGAACCAGATGAGAGATTCTATTTTGAGCTCTTCTACGCATTAAAGATAAGAAGAACATTCTACTATTATTATCTCCCTCTTTCAGCCAGATATTCCTCGATTTTTGTTTTAAAAGAATTTCTTCATATTTACTCAGTGCAGTCAATTTTTCCATTTTCATTCTTTCCTCAATACGCATATTCGTGGAAGTACGACTTTCATCTCAATTGTGTGGTCTTATGTACTCTTTCGAGGCTAATGGTATTTGGAAGTGGCCAAGAGAACGTTTAGATAGGAATGAAGGCGGAACCTGTCACATGAAGGGAAAAATCCAGGGAAAGGACGATAATAATAATCATGTGGTGTGTATAGTGGTTTTGGAAGCAATAGCTATGCATTTGAAAACTTCCAACTCTTTTTTTGTTTTTTGTTTTTTTTTAAAAAAAGAGGGACTAATTGGTACATGCTGGTTTAATCAACATGAGAGATTACCCCGAGCAACTTGAGGGATTGACAGCAACTTGGTTGGGAGAACTTATAGTTCTTTTGCATTCTTTTGGAAGAACCACTAGTGACCTTTAATCAAGTTCCATAACCCCGTTCGTGTGCATCCCATTTTAAGTGTTCTATCTTGCCAATCATTGCGGAATAAAAAGGGCCCTTCTCATTGCAAAATGCACGTCACATTGACAATGACATCTCATAGACAGAGGGTAAGTGATGATAGTGGCACTTAGAAGTTGTCTCAGTTTCAGAGTTGACATTGACAATGGCTTCAAAAGTTCAAGTTAATAATAAATCAGCCTTCTAGCTACCTTGTCGCATTAATGTTCAGTGAAATTCTAAATACAAGTGAACAAGTTGAACAACTAATATAATGATAAGAAAGATATCGTCTCACAGAGATTGATAATTACTAAACTAACTAAATACTAATGGTGAATAACTCCTAGAATTTATCTAACAAATCTAAATGATAGATGATAGATTAACTAACTAAATCTAAGAAAACTAAATATATAAAATATGTTAGAGCATATGATTTCACCATAACTACTAGGTATTAATATTGATTATTTATGCTTGCAAAAAGGATAATATTTATGTGATGGTGGAAATTCCTAATTTATTTACTATCATATGTCTAGGTATAGCAAACCTACTTAGTTTAGTAATTCACTATATCTTTATATGTGAATTGAAACAAACCAAATGCATTAAAACTTATGAATATTCCGAGTTTATACCGAAAGCCACATAAACAATATGGTATATATCTATCCATATTTAATTTATGGTTACAAATTACAAGAAGCAACTACATATCATCTCCATCAGTCTCAAACATGCAAATCATATCATTTAAGAGGTAGCTAATCACTTAAAAGCATTAAACACAATAATATGCAACTTTACATAAACAAAATATCTTGCAAAACATAACAATCATAAGATTCATATCATCATAATTAGATTATATCGTAACTCCAACAAAAGTAAACTAAAACATAAAAGAAATAATAAGGAAGAACAATAATAGGAAATAAAGAAGACATCTTAAATCCAAAAACAAGAAGTTTGTCACCCTTTTTGTCTTATCTTCAAGAAAACCTTAAAATCTCGGCATTTCTCTTGAGTTGTGCTCAATTTCCTCCTCTCTATTTTTTCCTCTCCTCTTCTCTTAAATAGGATTTAGGTTTAAACATTTCTCCTATCATAGTAGAAGTGGGTTTTGGATACCCAAGACAATTGGATCTTGAACTCTTATATCAATTAGGCTTTGAACTCTTAACATGACTAGGTTTTCTAAGTATTTAGAAAACTCAACAATAATAGAAAATCTAATAACATTTATCCAAAGCTCAAGCCCATCTTAATTTTCTTGATCTTATTATTTTGACCATATTTTGCCATCTAATAAGCATAAGGTTCTCCCTACTTATTCTTTTTCTCCATACCTCCTTATACTACAAAAACAAGGCAAATTCAAATAAATAAAAAAGAATTCAAATATTTTCTTATAAGCATTGCATTATTTATTGCCTAAAAATAGGTAAAATAACTCTATAAAAAATAGAGTTATCAATTATCATAATGTGTTTTAAGTGTGAGTCCAATGATGATATTCTAGATTAAGGTTAGACTTCCCACTTTATTGCTTAGTTACCCAAAAAAATAAAGGAGAAGTAGAGTTGCTAAAGCTTTTAGACTTGTACTTCATAAATTATATTTGAAGTATCAATAAGAGGATTCAATCAGATTTGGAAAAGATAGAAAATGAAATTTTGAATAATTTCATAAACGAAAACAATACTTTTTCTTACCCCCACCCCTCCCTCCCCCCCAACCCAAAAAAAAAAAAAAAAAGGATTTTTACCTTCGTTTGTTTTTAAAAAATACTACTACTCTCACAGCTGCACATTTCATGCATGATAACATAGGTTGATTATGCCTTATAAGTTTTACTCCTTTAATTTTACTCTCATATACTTAAAACAAAGCTCGGGAAACAAAACGCAAACGCATCAAGACAAGATTTCGCCGAGTTACATTTTTTGCAACCTTGCCAACTGATCTGTTCCGAGTTTTCGTGGAAAGCTCTTGTTTGAGACTATGTTATGAAAGATAAGCGAACCAAAAGCTTCTGAAACAAGAAGCTTTCAATGGTAGATGGCGGCATGTGCCCCGTCATATAGATGCCGAAGCCAAAAGATGGAATCGGCTTATTGATTTGTTGTTTTATCCTTGATTTGCTCTGGTCTGTTTGTCAGTTTACTGTGAGTTCTGGACCCTTAACTTAGGAACAAATCACGTTCGGTTTGTTTGAATCTCTTTTATTAGGCTTGAAGATTGCTTCATGCTATCTGGTCTCGTGCTAAAGGCTTAGCCAGCTGACTTCCTTATAGATTGATAGCGGCATGCCTGTCGATTTGCACATTGATTTCTGAAATAGTTCTCGTCAATAACTGCCGATCACTTCAGTCAAGAAGAAAAGAAAGTTTGTTGGGAAAACGGAAACAGCGAGGACCGCCGAGAAGAAAACAAAGTTTGTTGGGTTCTTTGATTCAATTTCACCGTGTGAGCAGAATAATAAAAGCATAGTGATGGAGAGCAATAAAGCGGGTCGTGCACCTTCTTTATGATGGACTTATATTTTCTTTTGGAGTGTTGAAGGGCACAACCCAACTTCCACGGGTCATACACTTTACATTAGCCCTCACGACAATTCCGCAAAGACTAATAATTTTAACACACCAGTCAGCAGCATTCGCGCCACAATCTCCTACAAGTCAGTCCGAGTGGAAATTGAAAGCCACCACGTGTGAGGATTTCCTAGAGTGTTAGATTTTAAGGGGCAGAAGATTAAATACTTATACTATAACACACCCCTTCACCACAATATGGATTTGAATATTCATATTGTAATGTCACTTTCTGTGAAAATCTAACTTATTCAAATTCATAGTGGCAAAAGATGCATTCTAATACCTCAAAATATATAGATCAAATGCTAATAAAAAAAGAAGTTGAATTTCACAACACAATTCAAATAATATTTTCATATGTAAGATGAATTAATATGTTAATATGAAAATAGAAAAAATATTTTTACTCAATTCTAAACATAACATAAAAATGAACATATCATATAAACTACCGTAGATTTTGTTCTAATGTTATCCATTATCATCTTATCTATATTTTTGAATCAAAAAAATCGGTTAGATTTTATAGAAAATGTTCTATATTTAACTTAATATCTTAATACATTAAATTAAAAAATACATCCTTTTTTATGAATTATTTCTTTTTCTTTTTGTATTTATCACGTAGGGCTTAACTGCTACTCACTTGGTTACCAGAACCTGGAGTTCCTTAGTATTCTCAGCAAGGGACACCAGCTAACGAGCTCCATTTCTCAACATTTCCTAGTTCTACAACTTTCCACACGCGGACCCAACATTAAGGTCTCGTCTAACTTGCCAAGCACTCTGGAAAGAAATACCCCTTTTCGCTTCAAAGTGTACGTTAATCTTTAAATGTTATATGCTATAAATTGAAGGAAATGTGAGCTTCCTTCCTCACAGATTATCAATCACCAAGGCCGTTTCTAAAGAACCCCACTCGGTTTGAAGACAATGGCCTTAACAGTACGGAAGAAGCTTATAATAGTCATGTTGATGATTTTGGGGACTTGGACATCACAAGCCATGTCCCGCAAAGTTCAAGGAGTTTCTCTGGCTGAGAAATACGAGCAATGGATGTTTCACTATGACCGAACTTATCCAGACGCTGCAGAGAAGGAAAGGCGTTTCCAGATATTCAAAGCAAATGCAGAATTCGTTAAGAAAGCTAACAACGAACACAATCGAACTTACAAGTTAAGTCTCAATAAATTTGCAGACTTAACACATGAAGAGTTCGTTGCTTCTCACACTGGATACAAGATCACCAATCAATCGAGGTTAGTTAACATCTCATCGTCTAGGTATCAGAACTTGGCAGAAGTTCCATCGGAAGTAGATTGGAGAGAGAAAGGAGCTGTGACCCCCATTAAGAACCAAGGCAAATGTGGTAAGGGAATCTCATATCTTAACATTTGATTATAGCTTCATCATATTTGATACCTAGTATTGTTCTAATGAGATTTACACCCTGATTTTATTATGTGCAGGATGTTGCTGGGCGTTTTCAGCTGTGGCATCAGTAGAGGGAATCACACAGATTAAGACTGGAAAGTTAATCTCACTATCTGAGCAACAGCTAGTAGATTGTGACATTAAAGGAAACTTCGGGTGCCAGGGTGGTACGATGGATAATGCTTTTGATTATATTTAAAAAAACCAAGGGCTCTCACTACGGAAGCAAATTATCCATTTGTGGCTATGCAAGAGACTTGTGACACCCAAAAGGCATCTGATTTTGCAGCTCAAATAAGTGGTTATGAAGATGTACCTCCCAACAATGAGGAGGCGTTACTAAATGCCGTGGCCAACCAACCAGTCTCACTTTCCATTTCCACTTATGGAGGAGACTTTCAGTTCTATTCAAGTGGGGTTTTCGCTGGAAAATGTGAGACCACACTAAACCATGCTGTTGTTGCAATTGGGTATGGAGTGACTGAGGATGGTACCAAATATTGGTTACTCAAGAATTCATGGGGAGAGGATTGGGGTGAGAATGGCTACATGAAACTTCAAAGAGACATTGGTATCCCAGAAGGCCGCTGTGGCGTTGCCAAAAAAGCTTCATATCCAGTTGTTTAGGCAGTCTAATTGTTGACCTACAAAGTCATCTATAGGGATTGGTCTATCCTTTCCCGTAAGTATGGTAAATGATTTGGGCAGTGAAAATGCTTGTATTGCTACTTCAAGTATCAACATCTCAACATAATAATAAAAGTACCTTTTAGCTATTTCTTCCTATTACTACAATAGTTCTAGAAACTTATGATTCAGAAGATGTCAGTTCTATGACAATATTCTTTATTTGGTTTAGACTTTTCAATTTATTTCTTACTTACCAAAAACTTAAAAGAAAAGGTAGAGTTGTCAAATACTTTTGGATTTGTATTTTATAAAAGAAAAAGTATATGACAATATTCTTGATTTGGGTTAGACTTTTCAATTTATTTCTTACTTACCAAAAACTTAAAAGAAAAGGTAGAGTTGTCAAATACTTTTGGATTTGTATTTTATAAATTACTTTATAAATCATGTTTATAGTATCAACAATATTATTCAAACAGATTTGGGAAAGAAAAATGTGAAATCTAAAATCATTTTATGAAAAAATAAAATCATTTTTCTTTCAAAAAAATATTTTTCCCTTTTGGATTAACAATTAATTTTCAGGCGTGCGAGTGCAATTAGATCAAGTACCCTTAGTTGAAGATATGATTACCAGAGGACTTGCAGAAGTATGACTTTCATCTCACTTGTGTGGTCTTATGTACTCTTTCAAGGCAATAGTATTTGGAAGTGGCCAAGAGAACTTTTACATAAAAATTAAAGCAAAACCTAAAATATGAAAGGAAAAATCCACGGAAAGGGTGGTAATGATAATCGAGTGGTGTGTGTAGTGGTTGTGGAATCATTAGCTATGCATTTGAAAAATATTCAATCTTCCAACTCTTTCAAAACAAAAAAAAAAACTAAAGCAAAACAAGAAAGGCACTAGTTGGGGCATGCTGGTTTAATGAAAATGATGGATTACTCCGAGCAACTTGACGGATTGACAGAAACTTGGTTGGGAGAACTTATAGTTCTTTCGTATTCTCCAGGAAGAACCACTAGCGACCTTTAACTAGGTTCTATAACCCCGTACATGTGCATCCCAATTAAGTGTTCTATCTTGCCAATCATAGTGGAATAAAAGGTCCCTTCTCATTGCAAAATACACGTCACATTGACAATGACATCTCATAGACAGAGGGGAAGTGTGCTTTGTTTATCCCTAATTATTAAACACCAAAGGCCATTGCCAAAAGTCCTATTAAGGTTGCAAAGAATGGATTTTATGCTTGGTAAGAAACTTATCGAAGTAATGTTCACAATTCTAGACAACTAATCATCACAAGCCATGTCCAATTGTGACAAACTTCTTTGGTTGAGAAACACAAAAGATGGATGACTCAATTGAATGCACTTATTTGAACAATGCAAAGAGGGAAAGACGTCTCAATGATGACAATGGTGCTTACAAGTTATGTGTCAACTCAATTTCAAAGTTGGCAATGACAATGACTATGGATTGGAGAAAGAAAGGAGTTCTCACCCTCACCAAGGAGTAAAGCCAATGTAGTAAGAGGATCATCACATATTAGAAATTCAAAGATTAACTTAACAGCTATTATTGTTTTAATTGGATTCTTGTCATGGTTGTTTTGTGTGGATGTTGTTGGCATTTCCAATGGTGGCTGCAGTAGCCAAAGTCACCCAGACCAAAGCTAGAATATTCATCTCCCTATCTAAGGTGAACTAGGGGTTTTTTTTTTTTTTCGTTTTTCCCGTGAATGGTAACTGTGAGTGCTAGGATGGTTGGTTGGATAATGCTTTGAAACATATAATACAAATCAAAAGACTCACAATTGAAGCAAATTACCCATACGAGGGTATGATGAGACTTGTGGCAGGGAGAAGGCATCTAATTTCACAGCTCAAATACTTGACTTTAAAGATGTACCTCTTAAAAATGAGATCTCATTACTAATGGCCATGAATCCCCCATTAGTCTCAACTGGCCGTGATGATTATGGAAGAGCCTTTCAATTCTAGTCAGGCAATCGTTTTTGTAGAATGTGACATGAACTAAACTCTTGCTGTTACTACAATTGGTTATGGATTGACCAAGGATGGTACCAAATATTGCTTACTCCAAAATTTGTCGGGGAGAAAATTAGGGTGAAAATGATTTCACGAAGATTCAAAGGAACATCGACGTTCTAGAAGTTTTCTGTGGTATTGGCCAAAAAGCTTCCTCTCAATTGCTTTGGTAGTCCAATGATTGCCTACCAAGTCATCTAGTACCTTACCCATCTTTTCCTTGATGTGTAGTAAATATTTTGAGCTGTGAAAATGTATGCATTTTTCTTCCTAGTGAAATAGCCTCATCTACCTCATAGGCAAATCTTCAAATGCTTCAATGATGTTTGGTATGCAATTTTATTCTTGTAATTTGGTTATCCTAGAAATGTTCGATTTAACATTTTATTCTTATTTTATGGTAGTTCAATTTCTTTTCTTCAAAAGGCCTATATAAGCATGTATTAAAACAAAAAGAAATGTGTCATCATGCCACTTCCCCTTCTCACGTCATCGCACCATGTCAAGTTCACCCACACTTTTTAGCAACCCATGTAGCACAAGCTGCCATGTCAACCTCAAGGGGCACTATCACGGGCTTATTTGTTAAGTGGGCCAAGTCATGCCTTGAGCCCAAACTCGTAGTCCTGTTATAAAAGGAGAGGCAGTAGGAGAATGAAAAACTCTTAGTTTTTGGATGTCTGAAGTGTTTTTCTGGTGCTAGAGTCATATATAATGCTAATGGGTTCAATATCTCCTTTGTGATGATAATATTTGCGGCAGTCATCAGGCACAATAGTAGTCTCCAGATAAATAGATGCTTTGTTTTAATTATTGCAAGGTTCCTCTTGAAGACTAGAAGCAACGTAGTCTAAAGTTTTTTCTTTGTACATGTGGCAAGTGAAGATGAGAAACTTGTATTCCAAAAAGAAAAATTCTCATTTGTACTTGTGGCACAAAACCATGTGTGCACTTGTATTTATGATGTTCTAACAAAATTGTACTAACATTCTCATATTTATAGTGGTGCGATATGTTTTTAATGGATTTGCACAGGAAGATAACTATTAAGAAAATTATATCCTAATAAAAAATCTTCATTCACGTTTGGAAAACAAAGTATTTTAGGAATGAGAAATTTGTTATTACCATCAATTTATTTCATTATAATGAGGCTTTTCATTAGTCTTTATTTTTTAGAAGGTAGAGCATTCCACCAATAATTATTGATTCTAACTCTAGTCTCTATTAAAAAACTGAAGGATATAGTTTCTATCTTAGAAAATTAAAGTTGCCTAGATTTACATATTTCTTTTCTTACCTTCGCTAAGAGAAAAGAAAATTTCTTCATCTCCATATTGGAAATGACATATTTGACAACTTTTTGACTTAAGGCTTGTAAAGCAACTTGACTAAGCTATAGACGCTATGGTTTATTGATTTCATTTAAAAGCCATTGTTTTGGTCTTGGACTGATCTCACAGTCAAATGGCTTAAAAATTTCGACAAGATTTCTTGTCTACATATTCTGTAGAAATTTGAAGTAATTTTGTTAAGTCATGAATGGTTTTCCAATAAATTAAAAGGTCATGAGGATTCTATTTAGTTTTTGTTTGATGTTAAGCCAAACAACTACAATTGACAAGATAACATTGAATTCCACCTATAACAACTTTAATTGGGTTCAATAAATCTTTCATTAATTACAATTACTTTGAGCATATTTATATGGTAAGATTTTCCTATTCTAATTTGCACATATTTCTTTTTCTATCTTGCAACTTTCTTTTTAACAAATAAAGTAAGGTATATTTTACTTTTACTTGATAGTTTTATAATGGTATTTCCACTAAACTATTCAAACACTTGCAAAAAATATTTTAAGTTTCCCATATATTTCTTCTTTTTTAATCTTTTTTTTCTTATTTCTTTTAATTTTTATCCAGTTAAGCTTATTTCTTTTTCTATAATATCCTTCATTTTAAGATTCTTTATTTCTTCTTCAGGAATTTATTTTTGATTAACCTAAGTTTGTTTTATTATTATGAAGACATTTTCTTCCTCATCAAAAGAACTTTTTTTCATAACTTGAAAACTCATACAAGATTTCCTTTTGGTCAAAAACTTCTTCTCTATAAAGCGTTTGAAACTCTTGTTCTTCAATAAGTTTGATTATTTCCTTACCATTTTTTCTTTTTTTAGAACTTATTTATTTTATCTGTGAACGGGACAATGGGATTGTATTTATCGAATGCCGTTCACAACCTGTTGAATATTGTTATTTTGTCATGGAGGCAGATCAGATTGTGACCGATGGAAGACAAGGGCACTTCATTCCTATATCAAGGTGGTCCACCATGCTGATCGAGGCAGTGGCATCCTCCTTACCCGCCTACAGTATGTCAACCTTTCTTCTTCCGAAAGGTTTTTGCAACTACACCCCCAAGTCCTGGAGCTCCATCTGCCGGCTAAATGATACCTCGATCCCGAAGCCTTCGGAGTATCTTTTTGACAGGCACCTCTATCTGTATGGGGATTTGCTGCTGATAGATCCCGCCCAGTGTCCTCCTCCCCCCGCCGCCTGGAGACTCGCGGGAGACGCTGATTTGGGATGCTAACTAAGTAGATGCGGAAGCGAGATGCGAAAGCAAGCGGACGACAAGTGGATCGGGCTAACGCTTTATTTGCTCCTTAGGCTTTCCTCTTCGAGCAGGAAATAGGAATAGAATACGACAAAGAGCTGTTAGCAGGATCTGCTCACGAGTAGGCTGCACATGAACTAGATGATCTAGAAGAAGATAAGGGAAAGACGAAGTAAGAGCATGCTATTGAAGACGTTGCAACATATGCCGGGAAGGCCTCCGTTGATTTTGGGTACAGGTAACCTTTTGTTGAAGGTCGTTCGAGCTTTTCAAGTATGGCATGGGTTACTTCAGCGCCTGGTACTCAACATTGGCTTGGGATATTTTCTCTATCCCTTCTTACCCTAAAAAAGCAGGGGCACCTTGCGTCCTTAAACCGATAACAGGAGTGAGCCTGGACACCTAACTGTTCTAAGTTTCGACACGATTAGTTTGCTAGAACATTTTTAAGAGCGGTTTTTATTTAAGAAAAATACTTTTTTGAACCCTTAAACTTGCTTCAACATTTAACACCGAACATAAGAATCAATTACGACTTCTCAAAAAGAATTTTATTGAAATCCTCTATCTTCCAATAGATTTTGGAATTTTGATTTGAATTTAAGGAATCCTTTATAATTCTAACTAAAGCCTTAGTATATTTTTAGTTCTGCATCGAAGGACGCAACCCTAAAGAAAAAAGTGGTTGGGTTGTAGAACGTTGATTAGAAAAGATTAACATTCAATTTTAAAGCCCATTGTAATTAGATAGGGATGGGGTGTTAAAAGACAAGGGGTAGGTGAGAATAGCATACCTTAAATAAGTGAACTTACCAATATCCTCGTGCCCAATACAAAAAATTGGATGCCACAATGCTGATAAAACTATTAATAGGCTCAATAATTGATTATTGGTTGCCTAAGACTTAAATTTTAAGTTCATCACCATATACCTCCAAGCTTCACTCCAGTCATTAACCCAACTCAATAATAGATTATAAGCCTTTTACAACTTAAATCTTAGGTTCGGCACCACATACCTCCAACCTTACTCTACTCATTAGCCTATATAACAAGAAGACAAAATATTGCTAAATGTCAACGCGTTTAGCTCTTAATGGTCTTGATAATCTCAACTTTTATGGCTTATTTGTTTATGAGAGACATATTACATCCCTTGTTAGTGTGTGTGTGTGTGAGAGAGAGAGAGAGAGAGAGAGAGAGAGAGACTAATGCAGATGGCTATGATGTAGCCAACGAAACCTCTGCATGTATATCTAAATGCATATATAGTCACTAGCATGTATAACAAAAAGACAAATATTGCTAATTTTCAATGCCTTTGGCTCTTAATGGTCTTGATAATCTTAGCTTTTATGGCTTATTTGTTTATGAGAGACATATTATATCCCTTGCTAGTGGGAGAGAGAGAGAGAGAGAGAGTATAGTGCATATGGCCATGACATAGTCAACCAAACCTTTGCATGTATATTTAAATGCATGTCCCTAAGGTCTCCAATTCTTGTTGCAATAAAGACTACAAACCTATATCATGTTGTGATGCTCTCTACAAAGTTATTTCCAAGATATTGGTTGAAAAATTAAGTGTTATTCTCCCTATAATGGTAAGCCAAAACCAAAATGCTTTTATCAAGGGACATCAGACTTCTGAGAATATTATACAGTACCAGGAACTACTTCACAACTATCATAAGAGTGATAAAGGTAAACATGTGACCATAAAAATTGATCTCATGAAAGCATATGATATGGTTAAGTAGGAAGCAATATTAAGAGTCTTGAAAACTATTAATCTTTTCCAGTATTTAATTGATCTTATTGGTGAGTGTATTACTACACCAAAATTTTCAATAAATTTCAATGGAAAGCTTGCAAGTTACTTTAAAGGTACCAATGGACTGAGACAAGGGGACCCATTATCCCCATATTTATCTATACTGGTTATGGAGATACTAAACAAAATTATTATTGCAAAGACCTCCACATCAACTTTTAAGTTCCACTCACGATGCAAACCTAAAAAAATCATTCATTTCTACTTTGCTAATGATCTATTCCTTTTCTCTTATAGTGATACAACTTCAGTGCTTTATCTTGTAGAAGCTTTGGAGGATTTTTTGAACTCACATGTTTAGATTACAACCCTAGTAAATGTCAAATATTCTTCTTAGGATTGTCAGAGTAAGAACAACTTCTTATTCTAGATCATTTAACTTTTCTTATGGATACACTCCTTATTCGATATCTTAGAGTTCATTCAATTACAAAAAGACTTATTCATGTTGATTGCCAAGGTTTGACAAATAAGATATTTGGTAGAATAGATGGTTGAGGAATGAAACATCTTAACTATGTAGGAAGGTTACAATTGGCAAAGTTAGTCTTGATTTCCACATGTACATTTTAGATGTAAGTTTTCTTATTGCCGAAACAAACAATTTATAAGATTGAGAAAAAGATCACAAACTTTCTTTTGGCAAGTAGTATAGATACACAATGCTTTCACAAAATAGTTTGGCAAATAGTTTGCTCACCAAAAAAAGAAGGAGGATTGAGGTTAGCAAATCTTAAACTTCGAAATAAAGTCCTTTTGGGATATATGATTTGGAACCTCATAAATCTTTCAAATGCTTCTATATGGAGTAAATGGATCCATAATACAAAATGTAAAAGAACTTCAATAATGCAACTTGATATAAAAGGTTTTATTGCATGGAATTGGAAAGGTCTTCTTAAATTAAGGCCCACATTTACCTTGATTCTTAATAAATTTATCTATTACTGCAAAGAAATTTATCAACACTTTTGACCTGTAAATGAAAAAATGGATAGGTATAATCTCATTTAGATTGATGACATCAGCAAACATAATTTCATTGGATGGTTAGTGTGTCAAGATCAACTTTCTATAACAAAAGAAATGATACAATGACTTCCTTCAATTAACTTATATTGTGATTTTTGTCAATCTCATGTTGAAAACAAGAATCATCTTTTTTTTAAAATGTCCATGGATAATGATAGTTTGGAAAACTATCCTTGTTCAAAATGAAATTCGACATGATATTGGAGGATGGAATGAAAAACTACAATGGATGATCAAAGCAACTAAAGGAAATGATTTGGCTACCAAACTTCTTAAGTTATCTTTTTTAGCTTGCATTTATTGTATATAGACATAATGCAATAGAAGATGATTTCAATAAGAAAAAAAATAGTTGGCATTCCAATCATGTTGGCTAAAGTAAGGAAAATTGTATCAAGAAGAACTTCTTTATTTCAAAATATAAAATTTTTACAGGAAAATGTCATTTTGAGTAAGATTTGGAGGCTTTCAACCTTTATATTTTCATAATTCTTGTAATTATGGGGTATGCCCCTATGCTTTGTGCATTATTTTTTATTAATGCACCCTTACATTTTCATTAAAATAAATAAATAAATAAATGTATGTGCCCATGAAAGCCAGCAAAAGGCAGTGCCTTGTCCACCAATGCATGTTGCGAGGATGAGAACTCCAATCAAGAGTACCATCTTTCTCATTTCTCTCATCATTTATCTGGGCATTCATACTAGTTCACTTTTGGTGGAGACAAAGCTTGGAAAATCTCCCGATCCCTATGCTCTTCGTTGCAACTTTCATAACACTCTTTATGAAACGAAATGTTATGATTAGTTTTTCTTTATAATTTTACTTTTGAATCTTGATTTACAGCATTGCTCTTATTTCCTCAAAACCTGCAGTCGAAGTTTGTCATCACAGACTGGTTAACATGAGAGGATGCGAGAAACCAGTAAAAAAATATTTTATGTACATTACTTTCTATTTTAGCATGTCATGAGCGTTCATTGATGACTAAAGCGTCGGTCCTTCCTATTCTAACTGTAGTGTAGCTTCTCTGGTGACGAAGAAGGAGGACCTTTAGCACAACCAGCCACTAATCATTATTTTGGTGGTTCCACCAAATATGTTCACTTTTGAAACGGAAATGATGGGAACTTATTTATTCTGGCTGTAGCTGCTCTCCTGGTTACATTCAAGAACATAGTCTAAGAAAAGACAAAAGTTGATGCCCATCTTATTTTCTTTTTCCCAATTCTGAAAATTGAAGGAGAAGTTGGAAGCTAGGAAAATATAAAAGAGAAGGATAACGCATTCGGCTGCTTCTTCTAGGACGAGGGCTATTGTAACTGGTATCTAACATGTTCTTGTTGCATTGCAGAGTCCCCAAGAAACTTATTTGCGGGGACCGACTGCTACCGTCCCTCAAAGTCCACCACCAGGACCGTACCAACCACTCTTGGCGGATTTGTTGCCTGATAAGACTCTCCAAATCCAAACGTAGCTTTAGCCTGAATGCGTACTATGCCCCTGATACATTAGAAATAGTATGTTTTCTTTATGATGTTGTATTTTTCTTTCATTATGTAATGGGTTATCGGCAAGAATGGTTTGTATTCGATTAGAATAATCAGTGGTTACCACTGAAGTTTAAGAATCGAATTTGTGAAACGAAGGCCTTTATTTTTTATGATTAGTGTTCGAGTCCCAAAGAGTCTTTAAAATATGTTACCATAAAATTGCATGCTCTTGATTGGCTAAGCTTTTGGCAACATGTTTAGCCTTTACTGATTGTTCTCAAATTAATTTGTTCAAAATTTCTTATCATAAAATTTGTTATATTTGATTTGCAGTAAATCAAAAGTTAAATCTAATGGGTTGATAAAATTTGAATCTTTAATTTCAAAAAAAATATATTTAGTTTTTGGAATTTTTAACTTTGTGTCATTCAATGCACCATTTTCGGAATTCGAGTATCTCTTAAGTTTTGACCGTAAGGACAAGTAACCTTCGATGTAAACGTCTTTATAGAGCAAAATATGAAGATTAATTTTTGTTTCCATCATTTGTTAGAATCTTCCTGCTCTTTACATAATTTCATTGTATTAGATCCAGCTTTAATTTATTAATCATTAATTTATTATGATCACAAACAATGAACTTTAGAGATATTACATAATTTCAATTAGTTAATATTCTAATGTTTCCCTTCAAGTATGGGTTAAAAGTTTTGTTTGAAGAAGTGAAAGGATAATTCATAAAACATTGAATAAGTATGACTAGGTATTTCAAACTTTAAGACCATTGCTTTGACAATGTGTGAAAAGTTATGATATATGATGACTTACTGTGGTAGGAATCAAGACTTTATATCTGTAATTTATTCCACATTTCAAGTAAAATGCTTTATGTGTAAGATCTTGTTGGGTGGTAGTTTAGTCAAATGTGAAAATGTATTAGTATTCAACTGTATGTTTATATTTGATATTAAGTCTTGAAATGATAATTTTCATGATTTAATTAATATTAAGACATTTCTCCTCACATGTACATTGAAATTCCTTTTAGGTACTTTTAAATCAAGTTAAAGTCTACAAAAGGCATTACGTTTATTGAAATATGAACACTTTTTATTTGGAAAATATTTTTTCCATGCTATAAAGTGAAAGAACGGTTCAACATTAACAATAGTTCTTAATCATTTTCAATTTTTAAGTTGAGTCCTAATGGAATATGTATGTCAACTACAAGAGGATTAGGTATTTCCAAAGTAATTGCTAAGCCTACTGAAGAAGGAACCAAGCAGTTTTAGCAATTGTACAAGAAAATATCAAATTAGAATTTGTACATTTAAATATTGGAGAACTCGTTTCAAAACTAAAATGTCATGAGACGTAATTATAGGTTTAAGGGCCTGCTTCTATGTCAAAATAAATAAATAAAATATGAAAAATAAAATTCCTAGCACTCTTAAACGTTATAATGCTACATACTATCATATTTAAACAGAGAAATGGTGGCACTTAGTGTTTATAAAATTATATAGGAAGGACACATTAAAAGTCAAACTCTTGTTAGCCTAATTCTTAGGCTTACCATAAGTTGAGCTTATATTAATGTTTGATCTAATAAAGTGAGACATATGGATTTAGTTTAAAGAATATGGTATTATTGGTGTGGGTTGTGACTTACCAAATAGGATTGTGATGGGTGAGCTTATTTGGTAGCACTCAAGCCAAAAGGTTTTTCTGCATTTGTGGATCTTTGATACAAACATAATGGTTTGCAAGAACAGTAACATTTCTTCATTGTTTACATACTATTGTTTGTTATAATCAATGTTTTAGATCTGACTATATATATCCTAGTTTTGTCTCTTTGAGACATAAAATTTTCTTACATGTAGTATCAAAGCCATTATAGATTGAGTCTAAAACCCAAATTTTGTTTTGTTGGGTCAATTTTTATTTTTTTTTTTAAGTTCTTTTTTCTTTTATTTGGGTTTTGAACAAAAAATTCATTTTTTGGATTAAAAAAATTCCCAAAATCTCAAATTAGACCAAATTTGAACGAAATTTGGATCCAATTAAGTTTCTTTTTGCAATTTTTGGTGTTATTGTTGCAAAACATGTACATTAATAGATCTAGATGCTGATTTGATGCTTTAATCGCATCTACAAAAGGTTTTACCGAATGTTTTGAAAAATTTCAACAATTTCTTCATTTTAATCGATTTTGGGAATTAATCAGACCAAATAGGGTGTTTTTTTCCCGTCTTCTAACAATTCTACACCACTTTTGATGACTAATTCTTGCAAAAATGCATGGATTGATGAATTGCCAACGGATTCATTCATAATCTATTCAAGTCGTTTTTCAACCCAAGCAACGAGTTTTGACCTGGTTCATTGGTCAACTCAAACTAGATTCAAGTCAACTATGTTGGGTTTTATGGCTTAACAAGAAGGGGGGGTTGAATTGTTTTTGTACTGAAACTGTACTTTTGTTTTTCTTAAAATTATTCAATCAAACAATCTTGCAATTTATATGACAATAAGTAATCAAACAAAATTGTTTAAGGAAGCAAGGAGAAAGAGAATCAACACCCAATTTACCACGGTGGTTCGGCACTCTATCTCACAGTCCTACGTCTACCCTCTTCTCCTTCAATCCAACCGATTGAAGTCACCTTTACTCAACCTAATTAGGAGAATACGTTCTCCCTAATCTAAATAATTTTTTCTCAAAGGAATTATCAAGTCGAATACAAATAATGATCAAAAGATCATATACAATAGCAAATCCCCAAATAATGTGTTAGTTTATGGGATATTGCTAATCAGAGGAGCTATTCAAACAAATATATCAAGATACAAAGCTCCTATCACGAAATCCCCAATTTGAAGAAATTAGGATTTCGGACTTTCCTCAAAATTTATGTGCAGAGAATGTTTATAAGTGAAATCAGCACATAAATAATTTTATACAAGCTATGATCGAAGATATAATCGAAGATCAAACCAGATAATTTAATATCACCGAATGCTTATGAACCACCGAATGATGAACAATCTCGAATCAAATGGTAAGTAAGCTTAGTCGATTTTCTTCACAAAGAGAATGCTTCAAATAGATGTGAATCATCAAGTAAAAACCTTCACGCACACATCTCCTTTAAATAGAAGTAGATCTAGGGCTTTTCTTTGAATCAAACCTGAACCATAGCCTTCTTCCCATTAGTAATAGTAGGCTATCCATCAAATCAGCCTCATTTCAACCTTCTGATTCGAAATCCGACCATTCTGACAGCCTGTCTCCTCCAGATTCATCCCGTTGAAGTTTCGGTGCTTCAGAGAAGCGAAGGCAACATCGGGGAGAAGTGAAGCGGCTAGGGCATAACCTATCGAAGAATAAGCGCCTCTTATGTGCCCTTAAGTGAGACGACGTCGTAGCCAGCAAGCGTATCAAGGAAGCCTCTGATATGATCAAGACGACACCATAACAAGGAAGCCTCTGATATGATCAAGATGACACCGTAACAAGGAACGCCTCTGATATGATCAAGACAACACTGTAACAGGGAACGCCTCTGATATGATCAAGACGACACCATAACAAGGAAGCCTCTGATATGATCAAGACGACACCGTAACAAGGAATGGGATCAGGCTGACGTGAACTTGGGCTGCACTTATATTCTCACAGTCCAGCAGCAAAAGTCCAGTACAGTAATAATATATTCAGCATGTATATACGGTCCAATATCAACAAGACCAATATCAATACACGGTCCAATATCAATACATTTATAATGTATTGTATATATTGATTTTGAGCTAATATATTGTTCCTGCAATTTCACCAAACCAAGTATCATATTTCTAAAATAAAATATATTCAGATATATTTTATATTTCTTGAAGAAATATTTAAATAATCAATATATTCAAATAATCAACATATATTTGAATATATGTCACAAAGGCTTTAAGAATATATTTTATGAGGAAATGTAGGAACCCGGTTACTTTATAATATCATTAATTGATATTATAATTTGTACACCTTTTACTTCCTATAATTTTTCTTTTTGCACATTTAGAAAAACATAATTTGAGAATTGATATTTACAAGAAAATATTTTCAGTCATAACAAAACCCTATTTTCCAACAAACTAGATATGACTCATTAGAGTCAACCTAACCCATTTGGGCTAACCAGGTACAGCCCATTTAGGTTAGCTTGTTTGGCCCATTCGAGTTACTTGATTTGGCCTATTCATGTCAACCTATTCGATACTTGGGCCAAACTGATTTGGTTTTGGATCAATCTGGTTTGGCCTATTTGGATCGACTTGGCCCGACCCACTTAGGCCAATAGGTTCAGCCCACACAAGTCAGTTGGCCTAGCACCCAACAGGTCTGCCCTGTATGAGTCAATGGCCTAACCCACTTAGGTTAACAAGTTGGCCCATTCAGTTAATGGGTTAGCCCATTTAGGTTAACTTGTCAAACCAATTTGGTCAATTCGATATGGTCAAACTCAATCTAGTCAAACCCAATCCAATCAACCAAGTCTAGTCAAACCCAATCCAATCAACCAAGTCTAGTCAAACCCATTTGGTCAACTAGTACACAATATATTGTCAACAAGTCAACCCAATTTGGTTAATAACCAACCAAGTTGACTAGAAAAAGCTTTTGGTGGTGTGTGAGGGTGCGTGTAAGGTCCAAATTGAACATGGTTTGGACTAGTATGTGAGTTTTTTGATATAGAACATTCCGATATATTTTTTATATGTTTTGAGCTTGTGATTAATTGATTTGGACTATTTTATAATAATATCCCATTAAGTAATATTTAACTATATATTAGTGTAATTAATATGCATTATTGTTTTAGTATATTTAGCACATTAAGTTATATGTTAAATATAGTAAGTTTACATGTAGCATGCATTTAGTTAATTCTTTAATATTGTTGTTATGGAGAATGGGCATAATTATTTAGCATATTCTAAGTCATAATTTAGCATGCTTAATGTTGTAATACATTTATATAATTATAGCATGCATTTAGCTAACACTCATTGTAGTTGTTTGATATATAATTTGGAAACAAAAGTGCCTCTAGTCGAGTAAGTACAAATTACATACTAAGGATTGTGAATTATATAACCCTATATCCCATAGTATGAGAGTATTTCATATTTTGATTAAGATGTGATTGCCAAAGTGGCACTTCTTAATTAGATCGTGGGATATTAACCTCATGCAATAAATGGATATCTCCAATTCTTATGTATAATCACACTCCTAAAAGAAATGACTATATGTTAAAATTTGGAAGGATACATAGACAAAACATGCATGAGTCTGAACTAATTGGATTTGTCTATACACCCAAAGGTGATAGATTATGAAGATTAAAAGATTCTTATGACCACTATTATATGGAGATTTTACAATTCCATGTCATGTATTCTACCCAAAGGAGTTTATGTGACAATGTATGTAACTTCTCTTATGATATGTTCATATGGTTTTAGCTCATATCATACTCACTTTATTGACCTTGTGTCAATTTTAATTTAGTTACCTTGTTTGTTAATGAAAAACCTTAATTGGGGTTCATATGGAGTCTTTACTTTTGAAGTAAAAGGAAGACATGAAGTTTTCAATAAATATGGCATATGTAGGATTTGCCTATATGGATAAATTAATGGATCACATTGATTAAAGTAATAAGGATAAAAATTAGATACATGTTGCATGTTGAAGAATATTTACTTTATATACTTTCCATGAGGGGGTCAATTTAGAATCACTATAGGGGTGATTTATTAATTGATTGCACTACTAAGGAATTTACGATTTAAGTGGTGCTAAGGTACTTTGCCTCATTAAATACTCCCATTAATATTTTGCTTCATTCTACTAAAGTTTAATTATTATAAAGGTATTGGAGACCATATTAGGGGATTAATTAATTATCAAACCAAGTTCTAAAGGTAAAGGTCAAGATTTAATACTTATAAAGATACTTACAGCATCACCAAAGATTTTGAATTAATTTAGAAAAGTAATAAGGATTAAGAAAAAATCCTTTAAGAAGGATAGTGATCATTTGTTCTTATGTAAGAAAAAGAGTCACATGAGGAAAGACTGCAACAATATAAGACTTAATCATTAAAGTGTAAGGCTAAAAATTATAGTTCTTTGGTATTTGTTTATGAATCTAATTTATCCCAAGCAACAATATAAGACCAAATAGGGTTGTGAAAAGTAATAGGGCTAGATACTGGTGTAACTAATTATGTTGCTTTCACCATTCATGGATTCATAAACAAAAGGAAGCCAAATAAAGATAAACTAATACTATTAGAAGTTATGAGAGAGAATATTTTAATTCTAAATTTGGTCTTTTTAAATGATATTGAAAAAAAAAATTATGAACAATTTTTTGGAGGAATTTGTTTTTCTGTCTTTAATTTTAGACAAGTGTAGTAACTCTTTTTAAAAAAAAATAAAGATTTCTATGGTTGGTTGTCAATTTAAATAAAGTTGGTGACTACAATTTGTTTTATGGATTATATACAATGTTTATCTCCCCATGATATCTCTCTTTGTCAATAGTTGAGAAAGATATTCCTAAAAGGCTTTTATCCAAAGAAAAGTTTTACACATTGTGGCATAAAGGTCTTTGTCACATCTCTAATAAAGAATAAAAATATTGATAAAGTTTAACATTCAACTTACTCTCGAAGGTGATCTAAAGACTTATGTAAAATATAATAAAGACAAATTGACCAATATAAAGAATTAATTTGCAATACATTGTTTTGACCTATTGGAGTTCATACATATTGATATTAATGACTCCTATATAGCAACAGAGTTTGAATCTCTTAAAGAATTTCAAATTCCTTGGGATGATGGTTGATAAACAGTTGAGAAAGAGTATTAAAGTTCTCATATTTGATTAGTAGGTAAGTTCTATATTAGACATGGGATGCTAATTAGTTTAAAAGCCCATTTACCAAAAGGATTCTAAGAAAATTAGTCCATTTGGATTCTTAGGAATCCAAAACATAGTGATGCAGACAAAAATGTGTAATTATATTTTTATAAATATGTTAAGGACTGTGTTGTGGGACTAATTTACATAGTTTCTTGTGAGCACAAGCTTTGAAAATACCACTTTATATCTTTAGATATGAGCCTACTGAAGTTATTTCACTAACTCATTTTAAGTTGTGTACTAGAAGTGTACTTAATCTTAAATATCATAGTGTAAAATGTTTTACAGAAATAAAGTTGTTCAACCTAATCCTTTACAAATAAGAATAGAGGACTAAAGTTATTTTGCGATACAACTATTTAGTATCTTACTTGGATCATTGGAAGAGATATTCATTTTAAAACCTCAACAAAAAGCTTTAAAATTATGAAGTTATAGACAATAAAGTTGTAAAGTTTCCAAAGCTTAATATGGTAAAGTAAGATATATATAGAGCTTAAGGCAATAGCATGGAGACCTATTAAGGTAATTGAACAAGTTTTTAATAAAGTTCTAAATGAGGTCCCACAAGTCCAAAATCCTATTATGACATTTTTATTTTGGAGGTTCACTAGATAAAGAAGACTGATTGTTCATTTATATTATTGAGTCTTTTAAATGACTATGATATTGATACATGGTGGACATCATTACTCATAAGGATGCTATTTTCAGTCCTCAATTTTATGGTTAGAGTGATGAAATGTAGTTAATGAATTATAATGGTATTTGTGATTTTGTTGAATTGTCTAAATGTTATGAGCTTGTTGAATTACTTATTAACAATGAATGTATACAACAAGTCTAAAATAGCTTTTATAGGAGAGGTTAAGAGGTTTTAAACCACATTAGTTGATAAGGAATTACACCAAATAGACATGAAGACAAAGTATGTGAATGATCCAATCTTAAGTATATAATACAAATGAACTTATGTTTATTAACGGACTCAAGCATGTTTTTCAATAATGGTACTTAAAGTTTAAAAGTTTATATCTTTATGTGGTACGACATTGAATAGGATAGATTGTTATACATAAACATATACTTAATTCAATGGGAGTATACCAATACATATAATATCTTACTTGCAAGTAATGATCAAAGATTACTTCATCAAATAATACATTTGTTTGTCAATCCACAGGACTTCCTATGTATAATTATTGAGTTTTTCTCAAAAGACCAATGTTAATAAGGTTTTATAAAGGCTTCATATGGAGGATTGCATACCTATGATTGTCCTTATTCTTAAAGGTAATAAATTCAACCTATTATAGTTCTTTGAAAGCAAAGTAAAGAAAAATCAAAGAAGCAAGTGTCATGTACTAGTGCATTAGGAAACACCATGTATGCTTAAGTTTGCACATTATTTTCAGCAGGGTTTTTGGATAGAAGTCAATCAGACTTTGATCAAGATTATTAGATTGTTACCAAAAGGTTTTAAAGTGCTTAAAAGATAAATTTTTATTTATTGACCTATAGATGTGTAGATAAACTACAGCTAGTATGATATACATATTTAGTCTTATATAAGCTGCAAGAATAATACTTGAAATTTACATTAGGATACCTTTTATGGTAGGTAGGACAATATTATGAAAAGTGCAAAACAGAAACTAGTGACTTCTTCAATTATGTAGGCAAAATTTATAGCATAATATGGGGCAATTACTTAAGTGATTTGTCTAAAGAACCTTATTGAGGAGTTGACAAAGTGTAATTTCTTTATTAGACCTATCAAGTTATATTGTGATAATAAAGTTGTTATATTGTTTAAACAATAACGTTAAGGGTATCACATAGTCTAAACATATAAAAATCAAATATTTAACTATAAAAGACAAACTTAAGAAAGGTGACATCATAGTTTAGAATATCATTACAGATGCTATATTTGTATACCCACATACTAAAGCCTTGTGTGTTTATAGACATTTCATCATTATGAACTTAAGAGCATCATAGGATGCTATTGTTTAGTGGGAGCATTTTTACAATATTTACCATAATATAAAATTTGCATATGAATTAATTTACTATGGGATAAATTGTTGAAATATATATATTACCTGTCATTAAGTCATGTTAACTGTATTTAGGACATGGGTACTTTATATGTTGACAGGTTAAATATCTTTATATATATATATTTTTTAAAATCTTAAGGGAGGTGTAAACTTTAAGTAATGGTTAAGACATTCAATAGTTAGCCATAAAGCATATCTTGTGACATATAAAGTTAAATTCGAATTATAAATACAAGACATTTAGGTTCATGGGACCATAAAGTATATTCTCCAATGATGTTTTATCATTGAAGGAAAGAAAATTGGACTAACAACATAAATAACACTTAAGGAAGTCATTACAATATTATATGATTGCCACACTACCATATTCATTCATATTAGTGAAATTAAGAACTTTTGTGAGGATTAGTGTTGTATCAATTAATAGGTATAATTACTGTCATGATTCAAAGTTTAAAATCTTATATGATGAAATAGTAATTATATAAAGGTATGCATAAATAATTATTATGAAATAGTAATTATTATTATTAATACTATTTTATTTACATTAATATAGCCCAAGTGGAAGAATGTTAACCTAATTCTTAGGCTTACCATAAGGTAGACTTATATTGATGTTTGATATAATAAAGTGAGACATATGGATCTAGTTTAAAAAATATGAACTAGCTAATGTGAGTTGTAACTTACCAAATAGGGTTGTGATTAGTGGGCCAGTTTTGTAGCATATAGGAATTGGGCTAGGTCTTATCCTCTAGCTCAAAGTATTTAAATGTACTAACATATTAAGGTTACAACTTTTTCATTTTGCAAAACCGTAATTCCTTTAGGTTCTCTCATCAAGCCAATGCATTTTGTATAAGAATATGTTGGAATATATTTTAATGATATTAGAATATATAAACATTTTGATGATGAAGAAAAATGGGTATTATAATATGATAATATTATAATCATTTTGTTGAAATATATTGATGATTGAATAGAATTATAATATGAAAATATCATAATTAATATTTGATCATTTATAGGGTTCTTATAAGAAAAATAATGCTGGAATTGTATGCAAGAAATTAGGTTAGAATGAGCCTAGTCCGCAAGTCAGACCCAGTCCAAAGAGGCGCGACCCAGTCCAAAGTGTGCGACCCAGTCTAGAGTATATGACCTAGTCCAGAGTGTGCAACCCAGTCCATAGAGGTGCAACCCAAGCGTAAGCCCACATTAGCCAGCCTAAAGTGTGACCCAAGTCCAATTCGTAACCCGCGATCTAAAAGCATGTGCAACCCGCAAATAAGCCTGAACCTAGTCTGGCCCACAACCCACTCAACGCCTTGACTTTGCCACTCCATTTGGATGCCAATTTCAACTTAGATCAAGCTGCAAAATGGCTTGTTGAAAATCTAACAGAAATGAGAACATTTATGTGAAGAAATATCAAAGACCCACTACTTAGAGAAGATCAAATTGAAGAGATTAAGAGTGTTCTTTGAGTTCTAGCCGTAACTACTCAAAAGTGAAATTGGAAGCATATTTGAGGGTTTTTGAAGACGATTTCAAAGGGTTTTGTAAGGAAGAAGATGTTCTGTCAATCTGTGAAGGACCCATAAAGATTAATTTCAAGATTAAAGAGAATTGATGAAGATTTTAGAAAGACCCAGAAACTCAACCTAGTAACCCGATTCTTTGGTCCACTAAGCTAACTTAAGTTATGGACTAAATGATGACATTTTGAAGCTCGATTTTAAACATCTTTAAACTAGAAAGAAGCAGAAACTATCTTTGAACTCTCTGCCTCTCCAAACAGCTCAAAATCCAGTCACCACCACTTCAGAACGAGAAGAAAATCATAGATGTCAGAATAACTAGTTTTTTGAGTTAAAAATGTGTGTTTTTCACATCTATTCAGTAGAAAAACAAAGGAAAATCATTATTACATTTACTGAGATATGAAGAAATGAAAATCTACTTGAGAAGCTTGAGTTGAAGTGAAATCTCAGAGAAGTTATTTCATTCCATTACTCTTTAAGTTTACTTGACATTTCTACTTGTATATGTGCTTATTAGATTCTGAATATTTTTGTGCACATACACTTGTTTGTAAATCTGAAACCCTAACTTTATTATCATTTGGGGGTTTCGTGATTAGGGTTTGATTAGCTATTTGTTATCTTTAGAAAGCCCTTAGCTTAGTAATCTCCCATATACATTTCACATCTTAAGGAAATTACTTAAGTTTGTAAAAAGTTTGAGAAACTTTGACTTTTTGATGTGTGTTGAGACACATATTGTATTGTAATCCTTAGTGTAAGGATTATTTAACACTTTGAAGAGGAGTTAGAAAGTGTAGGAGAAAGTTTCTCCTAACTTTATAGTAAATTGGACTTCAACTGGTTGTGTTAATAGAGAAGAGGGTAAAAGTAGGTGAAAAATGACCGAACCACCGTGTAAACTAGTGTCTCATCTCTCTTGTGTTTAATTATCTTTGAATACTTTATTTAATTGCAAAAGGTAATTGAACACAAATTAGAAGTGATTTTTCAAAAGGGAAACATAATTCACCCCCCCCCCCCCTCTTAAGTTGCTATAGAATCCAACAGAATAAAGGATAAAGCACTCAAGCCAAAAGGTCTTTCCACATTTGTAAATCTTCAATACATGCATAATGGTTTGCAAGAATAATAACGTTTCTTCATTGTTTACATACTATTGTTTATTACAATTGATGTTTTAGATCTGACTACGCAAATCCTAGTTTTGTCTCTTTGAGACATAAAATTTTCTTACACCTTCTTGACTATTAGATTTCTTAGAGTCTCTTTTTAAGGTGAAGGGAAGATGCCGATTACATAATGAGTGATTTAAAATGGTAAACCAAATTTTTTGTTTCTGTTAAGAGACAAATCAGCAGTCCACGTCAACATTGCCACGTCAGCACCCCATCTTGCCATGTCACCTTTCATTAAACAGTCAGCCGTCCACGTGGCACCTCAAATCCACGTCAGCCCTGCACCTTTCTTCCTCGATGCGCAGCTCTCCTATCCGAAATCTCCAGCCAGATCTGCGCACCGCTAGATAGGCAAATCTCACCGGAAATGTTTCCTTTCTCATCCAAGATCGAGCGCCTCCTCCAAGCTATCGGATCATGACCAGGTTCATCATTCACCAACCTCGAATTCAAAATATTCAAATAGATTGATATAGATTGGTTTAAGGTTTCCAAAAAACCTAGATTCTCAATCATGTAATTAGATTAGATTGATATAGGGCTTTTATTTCCTTTTGTTTACGTTTGTGATATGTCTATAAATTAGACATTGTTCTGTACAAATTTTTCATCGAATTGAAGTATTTCATTTTCCGCATATTATTAGGGTTCTTCGTGTTCTTCATGTTCTTGAGAAATTGATTCAATTTCTCAAGGATAATTCATTTTAATTGTTTCTATATGGTGCCTTTGTCTCAAAGAGGTCCTCTTAGACGGTTTTGCATAAAATTATATGTCGTGGCAACTATAGATTTATATAATCTAAAATATTTTGAAATTAGGTGAAGAATTCAAAACGTGTTTGGGAAGGGTATATATATCTTTGTTTTTGCTTTATGTTTGTCCTTTTTTCTATCAACCATAAGAAATTGAGTTCTTGTCACATGAACGAGACCCAATTAATAGAAATAAGATCAGGTAACGGACAGCAGCTTTTTTATGTCCTCATTTTTCCTTTTCTAATTATTTCCCTATTCAATACGCACAGTAGCTGTTGGTATTAAGTATTAGGAGAGTTAGCTTGAGTATTCACTTTCTAATGCAATAGTCTCTACCATTGTTGGTGCATATCATGACGTAAGTTGAAAGAGTTATATGCTTTATTTTGATTCTGGAATACAGCTGCCAGAAAAGTGCCAAATGAAGGGAGAAAACAAAAAGATATTAGTTATTCACTCAACAAATATATATTTTTTGAATATATGAATTTATTCGTCTAAATGAGAAAATACAAAGATATAAAGATATATCCTAGTATTACAAGTTTATTTAAGAAAAAAAATAATTTTGAAATTATTCAATTATGACACAATAAAACTTTGTCTAGAAGGATTTAATGTTCCTAATAAAGTTGCTCTTTTATGTACTAGTCAACAAGATTGATATCCAATAGCCTTATTTTAAAAATTTTTAGAATTTGATTTAGACCATATAGTGTATATATATAATATGCTAAGAAAAAAAGCTTCACCCAATAATTTTATGAAGAAAAAAAGTAATTGTCCGGTAATTGGAGCCCTCTTGAAGTTAAGGAATACTAGACACTAACCGGGTACCTACTGGTAACAAAGATGTGTTGTATTAAGCTTCTCATACCTTGGATGGAAACCAAAACTGTGAGAAAATAATTCCATCACAATCAAAACAAGATAAGAGAGACATACAATCAATCGACTCAAGTAAATATTACTCTCTTATACTGTGCAATAAGTTTAAGGAGCTCTTGGGAAGACTGAAATTGAAAAAAAAGAAAAAAGGTATGTCAAATATATGCCTAGAAGTACGTAAAGATGGCTCGTGGGGAACCCAAATGTAGGAAAGTCACCCTCAAGGCTTAAATAATAGGAAACTATTTTTCACATGGCATCAGTTTTGTTGGCTCAACTGTGTATGTCAGCTATAAAGGATTCACTACTTTTTGCATTAAGTCAAATAATCACCCATCTTTCTTCAGTAATTTGTGAAAAGAGTATTAAGTGATATCCTATCGCTTCATCCCTTGCCGATTTATATTTTGTGAGAGATGCATTTATTTTCCATTAGTTTCTTTGCATATATCTTAAGATTTAGTAGCATGTTTATTAAGATTAGTAGTTAGCTCTCCAGTCCCATTCATCCACATCACATTCCCGAACCAATCAACTCTCTCCAGATCAGCTAACCTCCCAAGAATATAGCAGGCCTTGAACCCTTTGGAATCAGAGGATTAAAACGAGGAGCCTTTCCACAGGATGAGATGATCACAGGTCAGGCTTATCACCTTAATTTTTCACCATATAAATCCATGTCAAGCTGCTAATCTTAACACAAGTTTGAGGTCACATGGAGTCCGCTCATTGATTGGTTCTTTTATCCTTGATTTGCTTTCATCTATTTGTCAATTTGCAGCGAGTTCTGGTCCCTTAACTTAGAATCAAATCCGGTTTGTTTGAATCTTTTTTATTCTGCTTGAATTGCTTCATGCTCTATGGTTTCGTGCTAGAGGCATAGCAAGCTAATTTCCATATAGATTAGCACAGTGGCATGCGTATTGAGTTGCGTCATTGATCACTAAAATGGTTCTCGTCAACAAATGCAGGTCACTTCAGTCAACCAAAATTAGTCTGTTTGTCACGAGCATTGGAAACGGTCAATTCTATTCCCAGCATAATCTTATACAAACAGTCTTTGCAAAAAAAACTTCCGGGATTGAAAGCCACACTACATACGAGGATCTCGTGCAGTTGCTTGGTTGGCAGAACTTGGAGTTCCTTCGTCTTCTCCGTTTCTCAATGTTTCCTGCTTCTGTAACCTTCCACATACGGAACCCACACTAAGGTCACCCTAACTTGCCATACACGGCTGGAAAGAAAGGTCCCTTTCTCTTTCAAGTTCTGTAACTTTTTGCACAGGAAACCCAAATTAAGGTCAACTCTAAACTTGCCAAGCACGCTGGAAAGAAACGTCCCTTTCTACTCCAAAGTGTACATCACGCTGAATCGGCTATATAATGATGGAAATGTGTCCTTTCTTCCTCAGAGATCATTAATCACCATAAGCCATTTCTAAAGAACCCTCTTCGGTTTGAAAAAAATGGCTATAACCCTGGGGAAGAAGCTTATGATAGTCATGCTGATGATTTCGGGAACTTGGTTTTCACAAGCCATGTCCCGTAAATTTCAAGGAGTTTCTGTGGTTGAGAAACACAGCCAATGGATGGTTCAATATGATCGAACTTATCCAGACGATACAGAGAAGGAAAGGCGTTTCCAAATATTCAAAGCAAATGCAGAATTCGTTGAGAAAGTTAATAACAAAGGCAATCTAACTTACAAGCTAAGTCTCAATGCCTTTGCAGACCTGACGACGGAAGAGTTCCTTGCCAGTCACACTGGATACAAGACCAACAATCAGTCAAGGTCAGTACACACCACACCATTTAGGTATGAAAACCTAACAGAAATTCCAATGCAGATGGATTGGAGAGAGAAAGGAGCTGTCACCCCCATTAAGAACCAAGGCACATGTGGTAAAAGGATTGCATATCTTGATCTTATAGCATAGTTTCATCATATTTAATACCAATTACTTTTCTAACAAGATTTATACCATGGTTGTTTTATGTGCAGCATGCTGCTGGGCATTTTCAGCGGTGGCATCAGTAGAGGGGATCACACAGATCAAAAATGGAAATTTAATTTCTCTATCTGAACAACAATTACTGGATTGTGATACGAATGGAAACCAAGGGTGCACTGGTGGTTTTATAGAAAATGCTTTTGAATATATACGAAACCAAGGGCTCACCATGGAAACGAATTATCCATATAAGATTATGCAAGAGACTTGTAACACCCAGAAGGCATCTAGTTTTGCAGCTCGCATAAGTAATTTTGAAAATGTACCTCCCAACAATGAGGAGGCATTGCTAAATGCCGTGGCCGCCCAACCAGTCTCAGTTTCAATTGCCGCTTCAGGAAGAGCCTTCAAGTCATATTCAAGTGGGGTTTTGTCTGGAGAATGTGATACAAACCTAAACCATGCTGTTACTATAGTTGGGTATGGGTCAACTGAGGATGGTACCAAGTATTGGTTAATCAAGAACTCATGGGGAGAAACATGGGGGGAGAAGGGCTACATGAGGCTTCAGAGAGATATTGATAATCCAGAAGGCCTATGTGGCATTGCCATGCACGCTTCATATCCGGTTGTTTAGGAATCTAATTGTTGGCCTATAAAGTTATCTTTAAGGATTGCTCTATGCTTTGCTATATGTATGCTAAATGCTTTGGGCTGTAAAAATGCTTGTATTGCTACTTCTAATATCAAAATATCAACGTAATAATAAATTTTCTTTGTAGTTTTTTCCTCCTATATATAAAGATTTTAAAAACTAATGATTTGGAAGATGTGATTGTTATGATATTCTTGATTTGGGTTAAATTTCCCAATTTATTACTTGCCAGAAACTTAAAGAAAAAGTGGAGTTGTTAAATCTTTTGGATTTATAATTTATAAGTGACTCTATAAATCATGTTTATAGTATCAACAAGATTATTCAATCAAATTTGGGAAAGACAAATGTGAAATTTGAAATAATTTTTTGAAACAAAAAAGTCATTTTTCTTTCAAACAAAATCTTTTTCCCTGTTGGATTAACAATTAATTTTCACGCTTGCAAATGTCATTAGGTCAAGTACTCCTAGTTGAAGATGTGATTACCCAGAGGACTCTTGGAAGTACGACTTTCATCCTGATTGTGTAGTCTTATGTTGGATGCAACACGAATTCTCAAAGGAGTTCCGCATGATTTAGGAGTCCATGTCTTACATGGATTAAGAAAGGAAAGAGTTCCTGTCCCATAGGAATTAGAAGAGAAGAATTGTGTGTCCCACATTGGTTAGAGAACCAACCTGTGGGAGTTAAAAGGCCAATGTTGTAAGATGATCACATATCTGAAACTTAGAGTTTAACTTAATAGCTATTATTGTTTTAATTGGGTTCTTGTCATGTTTGTTTTGCTGTTGGCATTTCAAATGGCGGGTGCGGTAGCCAACATTATCTGTATCAAAGTTAGCAAAGTCATGTCCCTATCCAAGTAGAACTATGTCACTTAGAGATGAATTAACAGAAACTTTAACTATGAGATTTAGAATTTGATATTTTGTGTATATAAATTGAGTGTGTACATTGCAATATTAAAAAGCAACCTTTTAAGTTTTTTCCTAGGATTGAGTTCTCATTTAACCAAGGGCAAAATTACTAAATAAATAACATGTCTAACAGGGTCCAATTTCATTAAGTATGCAAGGCATGTGTGTAATACAAAAATCTTGTACAGCATGCAATCCGTAGTGATTAAATTTAAATGAAAAGGCAATCTCCTAACTTTAAAATTAACTTTTTAGTTGGGCATTTGGGCCCTTTACCAATTTTCAGCCTAATTATCACTTTAGACTTAATGTCCCATAAAACAATGATTTCACTGCCACATAAAATGAATCGATGAAATTACCAACACAATATTTCAAGCTAACTTTATCAGAACCCGAGTGTTTCCAAACTCCAAAGGCACCACATTCCACCTCCGCAAACCTTGGAAGGCAAGGACTTGGGCGGTCATGACCCCCTTCTAGTGCTCATGGCAAAAGGTGGGAGCGGTAGCAAGGCTGCATGAAGAAATATGATATCTGGCGCTATTTTATTGCATCTGATTGGGCTAGGATAAATAGAGACAAAGACGAGGTTATCAAAAGCACAAAAGGAGCTTCTAGCGGTTCAGTTTCTTGCTTTGAAGAATCAGAAAAACTTGCCGAAATCGTGCGTTCGGGCTGATCCTCATCACATCCGTCACGGCGGCGCGGCATGCAAGGAAACAGAACTACTAAGGAAAAAACTTACGATTGTCATGCCCATGATTCTGGTGGACTGTGTTGCAAATGGCAACTTAGGCTGCAAGAGGATTTCGATGAATGGTGCATTTCAAGGCAAAATAGGAAAACAAGGACTCACACTGCTGAACAAATTACCCACATTTGACAACTAGTCAAACTTGTGACACAGCCAAGACGTCTAATCATGTGGCTCAGCTAAGTGATTTTGGAGGTTCACCAGCAAACTACTAGCTGGGGCTGTCCAACTAGTCTTAGTTTCCACTATCACTAACACATCGGCCTTTCAGCCATATGGAAGTGGCACCTTCAGTTGGGATTTAGCAAAATCATATTGCTACTACAATTGCTATGATTGGGCATGGAATGACCGAGGACAGTGTCAGGAATTCATAAGGCCGAGGTGGGGTGAGAGTGGCTTCACGAGGATTTGGAGAAATCCTGATGCCCCGGAAGGGCCTTTTGGCATTGGCGTAACGGATCTTACAAATCAGTCACTTGGTGTCTTGTTTACAGAAGGGAAACAAGCATAACCCGCCATGTTTCTTCTAAGAAGAACACAAGATAGAACAATTAATGGTCAAGAGCTTGGCTCCAAAGGCTATGCAAAATGGGCACAAAATTACTCAACTACATCGATAAAGGAAAACAAAACTGGGTCAAATTCTCAAGAGATTTGTGTAACTTAACTATTTGCAGACTCACTGGAGACTCTGGAGCGGAAGAATGTCCAACAATTATATCAAGGAATTCCCTTGCATGAAAGACATCAACGAGGATGAAAGATGAACCATACCATACAAAATGAACAAGAGAAGATTGAAAGAGGAAGTGGATTGCTAATTAACAAAAAAAAAAAATTCCGAATGAGAGATTGCAATAGCCATCATTACACATAAGCTGGAATGCGATCCAAGTCCAGATTCCAAGACATCATCTTCTCACTTTTCCTATTGAAAATGAGTCAGGAAAGGGAAACAGTTACGCACGCTTCCCACTGTTGGGGTTAGACTTTGTGCAGAGGACCTTCCGTCCCTTGGCACGTCGGCGCTTCAACACTGCTCTACCGGTGGCGGTCCTCATCCTTCTGCGGAAGCCATGAGTCCTAGCCAGAGACTTCCTCGACCTGCTTCTCTTTGTCTGACAAAGAGCAGCTTTCCCAGCCCTCACAACTAGGCTGCGCCGTTTCCCACTTCCGATCCCAATGCCAGAATTCAAATCCAAACCCAAAGATGAACCTGAAAACGAGAAAACAAATCAAGTTTGAATCTGAAGCAAAAATCCTTAGCGCTTCGCAATTCAAGATTTCTGTGTCAAATGTTGGGTAAAAGTAAGTGACCAAAAGGGACTCAACAAGTATTTACAGCATTATAGCTCAACAAAGGGTTATTCCTTTTGCCCGTGTTTTTCTTTTTTCTTCCAAGCTTCTACCAAAACAACTGAAATACCATTGCAACTGCATTCTTGGTTAGCTTTTGTTCGTGCTGAATTGCAGAACATACGGTCAAAGAGAATGCAGAAACTTATCATTCCAAACAAGTTTGGAAATACACATCCAAATACTTTACCAATAAAGGAAACAGTTAAAATGGGGTTTTCCATTTCCTTTGCATGCTCTACATGTTTAGATCATTTTTTCCCAAAAATTCACTTTACTTGCTTAAAGGAACAAAGAAATTGATTCGGTTTAATTACTTGGAAAACAAAGAAATCTACTTCCAAAGCTCGGCTATGTCTTGATTATATTCCGGTAGTCAAGTTGCATTCATTCTAGCTTTTCCAATCAAGAAAAGATTTCCAGTAAACAAACCAACACGCCACCCATGGAATTCAGAACCAATGTTTCACAGAAATAACCACAAAAGCCCAAAAATAACTTAGGCAGAAATTTCATAGGTATTGCCACGCCCATCCCATATTTGAGTAAACCATTACATTAACCACACAAAATCTCATGCTCCGGGCCCCGGGGGGCGGGGGGGTAGGGTGGGGGCGGGGGGGGTTGGGTGGGGTGGGGAGGAGAGGAGGTGGGGAGAGAACCGACTTGCAAGAATCACCATACAGCAAAATAGAACACGAATTTTGATACTAAAGTATTCAGAGTGGGGCTGAAATTACCTGAAAATGTACAAGTGAACGAGAGCGAGGACGGAATAGAAGAGGGGACGAAGGAGCAGTGAAGCAGCCCAGAACCAGAGGCGGGGCTTTTCCCAGCATTCAAGGACACTGAGCTCCTTCTTCTTGATCCAGCAAGTAAGGGGAGCGAAGCTGAAGGAGTACAAGTCTGTCTCCCTCCTCCACAAGAAACCCAAGTGGACGACGATGATAACACTGCCAACGATGCCATTTTCGATTCTTACTATCGGCCTCTCTCTCGCTCGCTCTCTCGCTCGCTCTGTGTTTGAGATGAGTTTGCCTTATCGTGTTCCCCAACAACCCGGTCGAGTTTTTGCCGTGGACTCCATACAGAAACTGGGCTAGCAATCCATCAACCTTCTCCAGTTTACAGTCCGCACATTTTTTTATCCAGAAGCGACTTTAAAGCCCCGAAGATGGCCCAATATGTCAGATCTCAAAAAAATTTCTAACACCATGATAGGGTTATCGACCCATAATATGTGATTTTTTTTTTTTTTTTGGTTGAAACACTTTGGTACCTCTACTATTAGAAATTTATATTTTCTTTTAACACAGACATCCACGCATACATTTGATGTCGAATATAAAACTAAAAGATCTCAAATAACATCTTATTCCAATCGAGTTGAACATTGTTAAGAGAAAGCTAGTCTCACATTGGAACGGAAACTCAAATATCTGCGTCTTATAAGGCGTGGGTTACCTCTTATTATTATTTATAAGTTTTGGTAGGCTTGGGCCCATTCTTATATAGTATTAGAGCCAGGTTACTTCGCTATTAATGATAGTAGACTAGGCCCTCATCGCAGGAAACCCAAAAATGTGGGACGGACAAGTGTTAAGAGAGAGCTAGTCCCATATTGAAATGGAGATTCAAATATCTGTGGCTTGGGCTACCTTTTATTATTGCTCATGAGTTTTGGTAGGCCTGAGCCCATTCTTACAAACATTTATCAAGTTCAAAATTTATATTTGGGTTCCTAATTTTACAATTAAAAATGTTGGTTTAGCACTACTCTTTTTAGCACTATTCCATCAACTTTTCTACAAAATTGCTCTTTTGTGGAAAGTTGGAAATTTACCAAAAGACCAACAGAAAAGAAACAAGGGAAAGAAGGTTATTAGGAAGAAAGATTTTCAACTTGAAAGCCAGAAAGCGAGCTCCACAAAACCACCCTCGATATCCTTTTCTTCTTCTATGCTAAGTGGAAGGCAGGGACCATCTTTGAGAGACACCTTTTTTTAGCTATCAGGACATTGCAATGAGACTTCAACATCCAAATCATGACTAGTTAAACAAGTAGAATCATTATCTTACTTTGTTCTACTAAGGGGAGTTACCATGTGAACCACGATTTGGTCACCATTGAAACGTTTCTGTTGTCATTGACATTTCAAGAAGGTTCCTGTCGAACGATCCATCTTCATGTTTTTGAAGCAGTTTTGCATTTCGAGAACTTTACAATTCCAGTCAAGAGTAGTTTTAGTATTCTATTCTTGATTAATCAACCAATTGGAATTTTTTATCTATTTGGCTGCACGGAACAAAAATCGTCTCCATGATCCGAATTTTGGCACACTGAAAATTTACATTTCAAGAACTTTCCTGCGAAACAACCAATCTTCATGTTTTAACGACTAATTTTTCATTTGACATGTTCTACAATATAGGATTGTTTATAAGGACCATTATATTTTTGTTCAGGTTGAGCAAATTTATTGCGTCTAATTTACAATTTCACACTCCTATCTCTATCACAAAAGTCCATTCTACAAAAAGGGTGGAAGTAAATGGAACACCATTTCCGGACTCTGCAAGTTAGGCCACAAAGGTCACTTTCAGGTCTTCTATCTTTTATTGAAAGTTCAACTCATAAAGGTTTCATTTGAACCGAACAGTAGTAATTTTATTTTTTTAAAACTGTTCACTTTTTGTTTCACGCTCTTTCTTTTTCTTTCTTTAATGTGTATGCCTTTTTACTAAATTAAATATCATTTCAGGCAACAGAAATCAATGGAAGAGAGCTAAAATAAGTGATTTAAAATCAGAAAAATTCACGTAGGACAAGGCGGTCAGCATCGGAACCTTCATGTTGCATGCAAGGATGGTTTATCCTTATACTGAACCTCCATGTTCCTTCCTTCCGATTGCTAATTCTTTATTTCCTGCAATGATTTGAAATTTCAAACGGGTTTTCAAACAAAAATTGATGGAAGAATGTAAGAATTAGAAGTGACAGTTTAACAAAACTAGAGTTTGTCAAGATTGTGCTTCAGCCCGGGACACATTGATGTTGACATGGTAACTCAGCAATTATTTGGAGCAGGTGTATTCCAATTGTATTAGCATATTGGTGAACCAAAGCCTTGCTGTGGTACGCAATGCAGTAATCCACTAACTACCAAAGCTTTGCTTGTGGTCTGCATTGTAGTAATCCACTAGCTAAGCCATGACAGCTACATATGGGGTCGCTACACATTTTTCCTTGTCGTTTCTTTCCTGTTTTCTGGACTTTTCTTTTTCTCCTGCGCCTGCATGTCGTGAAGTTGAAGTGAAGCGGAAGCAGCCAGCCCAGAATTTAATGCATGTTTAGCCTTCCCTATTTTGCTCAATATATAATCAAAGTTGGTTGTCATTGTCGAGATCGGATGAATACGAGCTAGAATTCCACGTGAAGAAGGGGATCAAGCTTATAGCTTACTTATACGATGACCAATTATTAAATAGGTCCACCATCCAGCTGCAGAAAATTGCCCATCTGTTGCGCACCCAACCTTTTCTAGAATGGACACAATCCTGTTCTTGAATTGTGTGGACAGTTCATGCTGAATTCGTCTCAAAAATTCGATGCGCAATACCGTATTTCTTGAACTAAGTTGGGAGTAAACAAAAGGACCTCCTCCTAAAGCATGTTTTGCAGTTTTCACGCTTTGTGATTCATCGCCATAACATGATACTAGTTCCCCTTATGCAAGCCAACAGAGGAAAAGGTACAGAAAGGACCTTAAGTTTTTTGACAGGAAGTTCTTTTGGGTTCATTTTGAGATTATTGGCTAGCAAGGTGGCGACCAAAGTTCTTAAGCTTCGAGATGAAATTGGAATTATGTTTAACCATTTTGACATTGAATATGTAGAGGTGGGTTGTTTCGTAGTGAGGTCCTGAAGGGACAATAAGCAAGACAGAGAAGGTCAATCATTGCTTTTCCAAATCGGAGTAGACAAAGGAGGAGCCACACATTAAGTCGTGTGATACTTTCTCGAAACAAAATTCTATCTTGTGAGGAGTACAGTCACGTTTGAAGCACAAAGCCGTGATGGGTCCTCTTTATCTTGCTTGGCGATGTTGCTAAGCACTAACAGAAGGTGGGATGGACACACATCATCATGACCATTACGTGCCATCATCCGATTGATCATTTCCTAAAAAACTTTCACGCCACCAAACCTCTCAACTAAAACGGCTTTTGTTTGAAAATTTGTTTTGCATGCAGATTTGGTTCTTGATTCTCATATCAGCTCTCTGTTCTGAGGAATAGCAACACCGGTTTCTACCTTGAGGCTGCTCGCTTTGGGAAAGTTTTCGAAGAACAAAAGTTCAGCTCCTTAAACTATTGAGTAAAGGCGACGGAAAATGGGTCCTGATGCAACTTGCAAGCACCCCACGGCTCCATTATTCAATGATCAGAAAGATTACCTACTCTTAGTCGGTTTAAGTGGGGGTTCCAGGCTACTGAACTTTTGAAAGAAATGGAATTCGGCTGAGGGCTGGGACCTCACCACCAAATTGTTTTGTGGTGGACCTGGGGCTGAGAAGGTTCCCTTTTTCTTATCATCATTGTTCGTTAAGCTTATCAACATCAAAAGCACCTTTTTCTGTGAGTTGGTCAATGTTAGGTTCGATTCAAAACCCATCAACAGAACCACCAGACACCATGCGCAGCCATTGGAACCCACCTTTTGATCACTTCCTGTAGTATTCACTACTCAATGAGCCAATACGATCCAGGTTTTAGACGGTCAAAACAATTGTTTTTGCAGTTCTTTGCCACTTGAAAAGTCGTAGCAAATATTAAAAAGAAGAGCCATGCAAGACACGATTTTTTAACTTGGTTTTGTAAAAGGGTAGCAACAGGAGAACTTGGCATTTCAGAAGCATTTGTACATATTGTAAATTGTAATGGGTTTCAACCGACAAATCAGTTCTTCCAAGGTTCAATCTTTCCAATATCGTCTCCCAGCCGGCCAACTCATTGTTTCCGATTGTCTACTTACATGACCCTGACTGGTAAGAAACAGAATATTCTGCTTAGTCATGAGAATACTACTTCTATTGAATACGTAAAAGGTGATTTATTTCCTTGTAAATTAAATAATTAGTATTTCATAATACTCCATTTATTTTGTAAAAACATGATGATTACTGAGATGAAGTATTAGTTGATCTATATAACAAATGATGATAGGAAAATGTTGGAAATCCTAATTAGCTCACGAGGAGTGCCCCCGGTCTTCTTTCCTTTTGTAATGTACATTAATTTTCAGATGTAACTACCATCTTTATTGTGGAAGCATTATAATCTTGTCGAATGTATTGATGTCCCATTTAATAAGACTAGCTTTTGCAAAAAAAGTCATCTGAGCACCGACAAATCTCAACCAAAATATTGCTTCAAAAAGGTATTAATTAATATAGAAATTTATTGTTTAATTACAAGCGTATGAATCGAAATATGGTAGCAATTAGTGTGCAAAATTCTCATTTAAACAACAGTGTATCAATTAATGTATAATATGTTTAATTTAAGCAACAATCTATCAATCAACAATCAAGCATTAATTAAAATAAATGTCAATGAACTTCTTTCTCTTAAGAAAAAACAATAGTAACTCTTAATTTTATCTTCAACTTCATGTAACTTCATTCAATCTATCACGCATGTAAAATTTGTATTGCAAACTCGTGGTTTATACATGTGCAAACGTACAAAGGCAGAAACTTAATACAAACCCGTGACATGCCGACTAAACGAAGTTCACCAACCTTTTCAGCAGCCCCCATGATCCCGTTGGCTGGCTTTACTGATGAAACAAGCTCCCCAATTCAACACCCACACGCACCACACGACGAATCCATCCAAGAAGTCCAGTTCATGTCATGAGTATAAAAATCAGAGTTTCCCATAAATCATGTGAACCCTTCCAAAGCCCCACCGCGCTCTCTCTCTCTCTCTCTCTCTCCCCTGAGTTGGCAGTCCCACTTCACTGTGTGCGCCGGTATGATCAGATTATGAGCTCTCAATTATTGCTGCTCACTTGTAAAACTATGACGCCCATCAAATTTTAATCTTGTTTAGGGAAAGCTAAGAAGATTATTCTTGGAAACGTTTAGATCTCATCCAACTATATATAGTAGGGGTGTGCAGATGCAATTTACATTGTTTTCATATGAAGTTATTTTCTGGTTAAGTTTTGAGTTTTTTCTACTTAAAGATTCGTTGTGTTACTATTTTACCATATGCTAATGAGTAGCTCACCTTTTTAGACGACCGATTTTGTAGAACCAAAAGAGCCCACAAAGAGGCAGCTGAACACGGCTCCATCCTAGTCATTTTCTCGATGTAAAACAAAGGCTTCTTTCCCTATAAAACCCGGGTCACGGACATCTTCTATTCAGAACTTGTCTTCATCGCCTTCTTCTCTGAGGACGCGAGACCCGAGATGGGATTTCGCTTCCAAGCCTTCTGCTTCTTGCTTCTTCAGGTCCTGCTTTTTCTGTCTGTGGAACAAGCAAGAGCAGCTCAATTCTATAATGTGAGCCGTTTCAGAGGCAGGAAGGAAGTGATCGGGTGCAACTTATTTCAAGGCCAGTGGGTGTTTGATGCCTCTTATCCTCTCTACGATTACTCGAGCTGCCCTTTCTTAGAGCCCGAGTTCAATTGCCAAAAGTATGGCCGACCTGACAAGCAGTACCTCAAGTACGCCTGGAAACCTGCCTCCTGTGACCTGCCCAGGTAATAATATATCACCGGAGTGTCCAAGGATCTGTTTATATGAATTCTCAGAAAGCAGATTTTGTTTACGAAACCCAGTAATGAGATTTGATAGAAGACAGGAAATAGTTACAGAGAAAAAGAAGGCGGCAAAAGTACAACTTGTTTCTGAAAAGTGCTTTTCAACTTTGTTTTTTGGCAGTCATCGATTTTGTTGCCATAACATCTTTCTTTTCTCTCTCTTTATCTGCAGAACATACTCATGGATTGATTTTCAGTTCGTTCCTTTCTTTTTCTGGGATGTAGGTTTGATGGAGTGGACTTACTGAGGAGATGGAGAGGGAAGAAGATAATGTTTGTTGGAGACTCGCTGAGTTTGAACATGTGGGAGTCTCTATCATGTATGCTTCAGGCGTCGGTGCCCAATACAAAGACCTCATCCGCCAGGAAAAACCCACTATCTTATGTGACCTTCCCGGTGAGACAACCGTTCAAAAACAAGTCAAAATCTTTTTGTTTTTTGTCTTTTTTTTTTTTGTCTGTCTGCTTTTTACTGTTTTATTACTTTGTTTTTATTACTTCCTCTTCCTTTTTAGAATGCTACTCCCAAAGCCCCCTTCTGCGGCTACCAACCTTTTATCATTGTGCTCCCAACTGTATGTTCATACCTCTTAGTTCACTTGTGTTAATTCCATGGCCCAAAATTGTACTTCCCTGCTCCTTTAGAAGCAAAAAGTAGGAATTTTGGAGCTGTCCAGAAGGCCTGTAAAACACACCCGAATTTTTCTTCTTTTTTTTTTGTCCTCATTTTTTGAAAGAAGGGTTATTCGATTTGTTGAAGAAAATTAGAAATAAAAAAAATAGTTTACTATTTTTTGTGGGGGAGGCTTATATTGGATCTAGCTCTGATCATGCTTGAAGGGACACTGGGTCATAATTGATCTGATGTGTGCCGACAGGAATCTCCTTTTCTTCCTTTCTTTGTTTCTTTTTGTTGTAAGTTTCAAGCTTATCTACGTCCTCTCATCCTTTTCCACTCTTTCCTTTCGTACATTCAACTCCAAAATGCTAGAAAAGTTTCTTTTTTTTTTGTTTTCGCTTTAGAATTTGCCAAGGAAGCTGCTTATCTTACATTCCTGAGATGAAAATATAATTACAGCAGAACAAGTAGCAGAAAATAATGGCTGACATTTAACCATGTCAATATTCCCTAGTTATTCCTGTCTTGATTTGTGGGTCAGAATTGAGCGTGTCAGAATTTGGACATGTGCAGGCTTACGGTGTTTCTTTGTATCTCTACCGATCGCCATACCTCGTAGACATAGTTGGGGAAAGCGTCGGCCGCGTACTGAATCTAAACAGTATCAACGGTGGAAACTCGTGGAAAGGGATGGACGTGTTGATCTTCAACTCGTGGCACTGGTGGACCCACACTGGAAGATCCCAACCGTAAGTTCCATCACAGCTCTCCCGTAGAACTCAAGGATGGGAAGGTGCCATCCGCCGGCTGATGATGTTTGTGGATTTGCAGGTGGGACTATATCCGGGACGGAGCTACCTTGTCTAAGGACATGAACCGGCTGACAGCGTTTTACAAGGGGCTGAGCACCTGGGCCAACTGGGTCGACCTCAACGTTGATCCTGCCAAAACCAAGGTCTTTTTTCAGGGAATCTCTCCCACCCATTATACGTAAGTAAAAATGCTGGCTTCTTCTTTTCTTCCATTACACCAAAAACTTCACATATTGGTGCAAATTTTGGCTTGGGATGGCCAAACTTTCATAGAATTAAAACCAGTTTATGATTGTCAGATCTAATCTAAGAGGTCTTAGTGCAAAAATATTGATTGCTGCTCTGTTAAACCAGGGGGAACGAGTGGAATCAGCCGAGAAAGAGCTGTGCAGGACAAGAAGATCCTCTACTTGGGTCAAGCTATCCAGCGGGGACACCTCCAGAAGCTGCAGTGGTTAACAACGTGTTAAGCAAGATGAAGAAACCCGTTTACTTGCTTGACATAACAACACTCTCGCAGTTGAGAAAAGATGCACACCCTTCCGCTTATAGTGGTGAGCATAAAGGCACGGACTGCAGCCACTGGTGCCTTCCTGGACTGCCTGATACTTGGAACCAGCTACTCTATGCTAGTCTCATCATGTGAAGGCTAACACCGCCCAACAGTCCTAATTAATTTTCAATCATTGTTCTGCAAATCCACGGAGGTTCGTTAACATCGAATCTTATTTCGTTGGTAGAGAATAATAAGGGGCCACAGGTCAATTGTAAATCAATTAAAGCTTATTTCTGCCACAGTACTTGCTTTGATATGATAGAGAACGAAGGCTGGTCATATAGATGAAGTTGACTGTACGAGGATTAGGACCCACAATTTCAGTAATACAACTTCGTTATCACTACGTTGCCAGAAAGCTGTGTTCTTGTTACTACATTGCCAAAATTATCTCTTTTTCTACTTCAGTATATTCATATTTGCTTCAATTTTCTTCAAAACAGGTTAGAGCTATCCAACGCTAAAGTTTTCTGTATGTTGGCAATACTTGTAGTCACTTCAAAATTACATGTACCGGTTAACAATCGTCTGTGACAATTTTGGGACCTTATTAACACCAAGATGCCAAACAAAAGCCCCATCACATCTTCGTTCTAAAAGTTTTTCAACTCCACAGTACAAGTCGTGCTTGTTACGACAGCAATATTAGGAGGCAGTAAAAACCCAAAGTCGAAGAAACAGCACAGCAGGATGGAGTGTCGGCACGGCTGTTGCTCTCCTGGCAGGTCTGATGAAGCGCCACTTGCCGTGGAGCCTACTATCAATTACAAGATTGAACTAACTTACGCAAGTCTGCTTTCCAATCATGGAAATAGCAAATCACATTAAGTCTGGCAGGGAGCTGACCATAAAAGCCCCATGCATTCCAGCAGATGACTTAATGGATGGGGTTCGCAAGCAAAACCAGCTTACAAATTTGAACTATAAATGACCTCACCCACTCTCAAAATCCTTGTCAACCTGGAATTTCACACACTTCTATCTGCCCTGGTCTGGGAATTTCAGTACTACTACAGAGTTGATTAGTCACAAGATTTAACTCTGTGGAGTCTGACTTGGTCAGCTACTATCAGGAGAAAAATGAAATAAGTTGTCTTTTGGGAATCTCGTTCCATTTGAATTTAATTGAAGCAGGAAATTTCTGATTTTCATTGCAGAATTTCTGATACCTCCAACAGTGATTCCATTTAATTGCTTATAATGCAAATATTCATATGCACCAAAGGCAGAAGAAGCGTTGGATGTTGAGAGATAATACATGAAGGAATATCAGATCAAAATCATAATTTCGCAGCACAAGATTTGAGGGATTTAATTATGACACAGAAGGATAAATATTGGAGCGATGGCACAGACGAAATGCTTATTCATTTCAGTTGATGATTGTTACTGAAAAATTGGACCCATGTCCAATAGGTCACACCTAATAAGAAAAAGTGTGATGTGCTACAAAAAAGACAAGTCTATGCATTGGAATTTACAAAAGCACATAGGATGTTCCAGCGGGCAAAGGAAAGTGAGAGCTAACCTCCGAACACTTAAAACAGGGAACAATGGCAACTAGAAACTAGTAACCAACATATACTGCAGCATTTACTATGTAACAATCATCGTTCTTGTCGCCCATTTCTTCCACATAAACGCCACTTGAGCATACAAGTCCACCATCCACCACCTCGAATTTCACAATTTTCCCGCTGTAATTATATGAAGAAAATGGAGAGGAAGTTAAAAAGAGAATTTTATATAAAAGGCCCAACTTCATAGCGGCATAAACCAGCATCTATGACAGATTAATCGACTGACCGATGTGATAAGTCTATCCATTCTGAAGAATGTGTACAAGCACCAATCAAATATTTATACAACTTATACCATTCGTCTTGCTCTTGGATATGTGTTTCATAGGCAACTCTCCAGTCATATTGTTTCTCTACTTCTTCCTCATTGACATTTTATGGCCAACAATTGTATGCGATATAGGCAAGTGCTACAACCAGTCACTGACTTCAGTCAACAAGTAGAGAAATGCTTTATTAAGAAGTCCATCCCCCTTAAAAAGTTAGCTTATGAAGTGAATGAACACACTCATATTTAACCAAGCTCATGCACTCACATCTTTACAATTTAGGAATGGATATCCACACTACAATAATGCCCCACTACAATGGTTTGACACAAACCATCCCATAGTGTAACTTTCTATGTGAACGTTGGGCCTAACTATATCTATCAAGGTGTTAAGAAAGAATCTAAGCTCTAATGTTATATTACAAAGTTCATTCCTACCTTAAAAGCTACCTTATAAAGTGAAGTGACATATACACCTTTATCTAACTAAGAATACACACTCACATCTTAGTAATGTAGGATTTAGCATCCAAACTACAACACTTCTCCCTATTGGCCATGTACCATCAAAATTTTCATATGCAACTGTTTGAACTCCTATAAGCTGAAACTAACACGTGTCAAAACCTCATATCTAAGGCTGTTCGAACTCCTATAAGCCAAAAACTAATGGATAATTATCATTTTTCTTTTTGTTGAAAATCTCAAAATACAGATACAACCAGAAAACACCAATAAGCTTAAATTGAAATGGTATAAGCAACATCTTCAAAGAGAGATCCTTGTTTCGAGAGAGGAATAGATATATTTACGTTCAGTGCAATACCATCAAGATTCAACTATAAAGACAGAGAGGCAGATACTCACTATGGAAAAACAGACTTCACCCTTTCAATATCCAAGGATTCCTGGAGAGAATTAGGGACTCCTAGCTTGATCTGTAACTTCATCTGATCGAATGTAACACCAGGAATGGATCCTGAGGCAGTTTTAGTCTCAGCAAAATGTGCCAATTTCCAGATGAAATAATCAGATTTAAATCCCTAAAGAGATGTCAGAACAAGTTCCATTTCAACAGGACCAGAAACATATACTTCTGACATATTATCTTCTATGATGGAATATAAACCCCCCATGCGTTCACCCGTTCACACACTGCCTTAGGATTTCTACCAACATATTTTTACATTCTTTCCCGTTCAAGCCACCCAAGTTTTCCAAACCACAAGGCGTTGTCACCACAAAGAACAACATACATAGAGAAGCAATTATTCAAGAAAGGAAAAAGAACTGATGCCAACAGATCGATAAGTTAAAGCAATAGACTTTCAATAAATGTGATTCACCACCCAAGAACCTCTATTATATCCAATCGCACAGCAGAACAAAAGAATCGTTATCAAACTCCAAGAGGAATACCTCTTCGGAAAGCAGGAATCGAATTGGAAGCGATGGCATCCCTGCACGCCCTCATAGCCGCAGCCGTGATGTCTTGCCTGGTGCACACAAATTCATCTTACTACCTCTTTTCCTCATAAAAACACAACAATCCGAGTATAGAATATGAATGTCACTCAATAGCTATTCGCAAAATAAAAAGAGAGAGAGAGAGAGAGATTGAGGAAACGACAGTCAGAGTATTTACCCATGTTGATCGTAACCCACGCCCATCTCCACGAACAAGAGCTTCATTGCGGGGGTTGAGTCACTGTTAGAGGTACTTTGGTCCGCTTCCATGGCTGCCGAAGTTGCTTTGGCTTGAGGTGAGACGCGAAGACGTTGGACCTGAAGTGAAGACGGCCTCGTGAAATGGAGACGTGGATGATTCTGGAAAGTGAAATTGTTCAGAAAGCGATCCCCTCGCGCGGAGCAAAATGGGAAATTTAGGACCAACCCGCTAGTCATCTCTGTCAAATTGAATTACTTCGGCAGAGGAATCAGGAGGCCTAGTTACCAATTTTATCGTCAAGTCCGAGGTTCGACAGAGAGCCGGACACAATCTGATAGTTATATTCATATATTTGTGAACCAAATAAATAATCCACATCTTAAACCCTTACAAACCCCTACCAAACATAAAGACCAGCAAAAATGGTTGAATACTAAAAGATGAGCATAATTAGTCAGAGTTTTAGTAAAATATGTTATGGCATAGATGATAAGTCTTACATGGTTAATGAATATAAGATAATGAGTTCCATCACTTTTTAAATTTTATTTATTTTTACTTAAAATGTGATGGAAATATGTGACAATATAAGTAATAAGTCCTACATTATTAAGGAATACAAAATAATGAATATTTGGGAAAACTAGAAACTTTTTATTCGGCATCTATGAGCAATGTGGAAATGCTATTTTCAAATTTCTAATTGATTTTTCTCGTAGTGTTTATAAGATTGCTCCAAATAGTCAAGACTTTCAAATTTGACTGAACATACTAAGCAATAAAAAGAAAATAGGCGTGAAACAACTGGACCTCTTGCTGTATATAGTCCTTGAGTGGGTTTGTCCATTTGCCATTCTCTCTCATATTTTATATATTCTCTATCAACGGCCACTAAATACTCACCACCAAGTAAGACAGGGTAAAGATCTAGAAGCTTAATTAGAAACAGAGTTTGTACGCACACCAAGTTGCAAAAAACAATCGAGATTAGTGTGGCAAGGCCATCGGAAAGAGCCCAACTGAAATAGCAGCCCACTTAACAAAATAGCTTACTAGAATTAAACTAAGCCATTATACAGTATGGCAATCTTGTTTCTAAGTCAATGATGAATCGGTGAACAAATCTTAATACGAGATGGTTGCTGCCATTATATTCACATACAAAATGTATCTTTTTACAACGGAAACGGGTAGCATTCTGAAGCTGAGTTTGCTACAGATTAGCAAGGTGTAGGCCTGCAAATGAACTTCTGTTGTTGCTGGTTTTGGTATTGTTCATGGCAGGATCTGGCTTTATCTCGCAGCTCTTGGAACGCCCTCATCGTTTCCACATCAAATCCACCAGCAAACTGGGAGAAAAACAAGCATGTTAGCTTACTCGCCAATGAGAACGTGAAATGCCCAGAGTTCTCAATCAGAGAATCGTTTGTGTCGTTTACCTGATGTGCCCGAAAAGCAAATCTAACGCATTGGACAATCAGCTCTTCTTCTTCGGGACTGCCAGCTACTGTTTCCAGCTCTGCAGATACTCTCTGCATGTACTTCATGGCCAATTTTACAGATGCCAGCTTAATCTGCAGGATTGAACAATAATACACATAAACCATACTCTTCTCTTCCTGTGCTTCATTTGACGTAAAAATGCTGCAAAACTAATCCGAAATTAAGGAAACTTCCTCCTCTCCAAGATCAGTCGAATTGATTATTACAAAAATGTGTTGAGACACAAAGTGTCGAGAGGTTGAGTTCGGTATCAGATAATAATAAGAAAATCCCGCAATAAATATCATATTAATGGACCAAGGACTTGTCGACCCTCAAATTTCAAACATCGAGGATCTTCCACGTCTTTTTCTACTAACCTAACATGTCTTGTAACCCATTATAGCTTCAAAAATTTGGGTATGCGTAAAAGGCCAAGACAAGATACATTTAAAAATATGGGGTTTCACCAGTGCGCATGCAGGCGTGGGCAGAGAAAATGAGGTAAAATCTACGCATTCTTTTGTCATCTTGCAACCACTACTCACTAGTCTATAGTAGACTGAGTCAAAACCCTCCCTCCAAGATCTACACAGTACGACTAGTCAAACGGCGCCACCTGAAACCTACTGATTGATTTAACAAAAGGGTCTCGCGGTTCCTACGCCGTAGTTGTTGCGTTTGGCTCTACGCAGCAGATGTAAGCACGAAGGAGAAATAAAATTACCTGGCTCACAAATCCGGAGTCAAGCATCCAATCTGTAGGAATATTGAAAACTTTGTATCTCTTCGTTGCAGATTCTCTCAGGCGCGAGAGGTTGTAGACGCCGTGCTCTAACCTGTTATAATCACACCCAAAGAGCGACGACATCAGTGAAAAGAAAAGAAAAAGAAGTCAAATGTAGAAGAGAGTTCAAATAAATGTGCATACTTTTCGAACAGAGCCTGCATTTTCTTGAGCGCCGAGCCGCTTTGCTGTCGGGGATCATCGCGAAAGGACGAAGCCTCGGATTCCAGCTTCTTGAGATCACAATACCCGAACGCAGCTTCCCGGAGTGCGTCCGCCTTCTGCTCCGGCCAATCGAAGTGCTTCAACACCGCCCTTTCATCCACCTAAACCGAACAAGAACCAAGACCTGAGCACGAGATTTTGTGAACCAGAAAAGAAAATAAAAAATAAAAAATAAAAAGGGTGAAACAAAATGTACCAAGTAGGATAGCTCGTCGTCCAGCCATTTAACGAAAGGCACAACGTCCTCGATGTTTGTAAATGCTGCGTTCTCAACTTCTTTGATCAGAAATCTTATGAAGTCTCCTTGTGTTTCGACGTCTGATTTTATCTGTACCCACCACCCAACAACATTTGTTAAGTACTCAAAATCTGAAAGTTGATCAAAGAGAAAAGAAACCCACTAAACTTCATCAAAATTACACCTTATTTTTCCTTTTTTCTTTACGGCTTTATGCTTTTCAAGACACATATCGAATGTAAGCTGTGTCTTATCTAGCTATGAACGATCAATTCCAAGAGAAAAGTGAGTCAGAGCAACGTCAGTTGTCACTGACATCACAGCTTTAAATAAAAAATTAATGGTAAGAGAGAGACAAGGAAGCGAGGCCGGGACTCACCGCGAGCAAGTAAGCTGACCGGTTCTCGATCTCGCCGATCATGTCACGAGTGCTAGCTGTCGTCGCTGCCACATCGGTGGTGGCACCAGAGTCACGCCGTGAGTCCCTCCGCATTAAGGAGTGGTAGAACTCCACCACCTCTGGCACTCTTCTGACCTTCTGCGGCATCGCCTTCATCCCCTTGGGTGGCAGTGGAGGCGGTGGAGGGGCTAGCTTCTTCGGAGGAGGAGGCGGGGGAGGCGGAATCGCTTGCTCCGTTGGACCTTTGCTCTCGGAGGCCGTGCAATGACCATTGGATGATGGTCTTGGAGGTGGTTTGGGAACCCTAGGAGGCGAGATCTGAGTCCGGAAAGGGCCGATTCGGTGAGTTCCTCGGAGTTACACCTCGAGTGACTCGGCTTCTCATTTTCCGTTTCCTCCTTCTTTAAGTCGGTTCCTTCGAGCTTAAGGTTCTCAGAACTGGGACCAGAACCGTCCGTGCACTTCATTCCTTTTTTCAAGCTCTTGATGAGATTTGACTTGACGGAGATCTCCATTAGGCCCTGGAACCTTTGTGAAGATGAAAGCTCGTCATTTTCCAGGATAAGCTCCGCTCTGCTGCGTTGTGATACCGTTTTCTTCAGCTCCGAAATCTCATCCTCCATGGCCTTCACTTTCTTCTCGCTTTCTCTCTTCTGCTCCTCCATCTTCGCCTTCATCTCCTCGAACTCCATTCTCAACCTCTCGTTCTCGATCTCCAAGCCGTCGATTCGCTTCGTGGCTCGCTCGAGCTCGACGTCCTTGGCGGAGATCTCGCTCTCGAGGACCGGGACAATGGCAACGGACTCCTTCAGGAGCTTGTACTCCAGCAGCTCGGTCTTCAACCGCGACTCTCTCTCACGGAGTTCTTCCACCACACGAACCAACTCCGCGACGTCAGGCGGGCGGGGCTGGACCTGTGAAGAGGAGCGTGGGAAGTACACGCCGAAAGAACGTGAGAAAATCGCCTTAGGAGGGAACTTAGCCGAGCTTGGCGATCGCGAAGGCGACGGCGACGGTGGTGGCAAGGGCGGTTTCGGTGGCGTCTCCTGCTTTGAACGCGCCGGCGACTTCTGCAAGCCCATTGCCATTCTCATCTTCCCAGCTACCATTGCTACCAAATCCTGTGCCTTTCTCACTCTGGAAACGCGCTTTAACTGATAACCCTCCTGCTGTAAGCCAGCTCTGGGATAAGAGCGACACCTACAAAAACGTCGTTGTCCTTTTCCGTCTTCGATAGGGTATCGGAATTCGAAGTTCGTGAGGAAAATAATTAGAGTATGCGGTGTTAGAGTGAGAGAGAAAGGGCGTTGAGAGTGTAAGAGAGGGAAAAGGCAAAATGCACCAATTACGAGGAACGGTCTTCTTTTCTCGGATCCAGTTTGAAATCCCAAAACCGGAAACATAATAAAAACATTAAGAGTTCCGGGCAAGAAGCATTGACATTAACATCCTTTGTCTTCTCCCAGCTGCACTAACGACCTTACTCGCGCTCTTTCACTGCCAGGTCAGGCTGCTTTGGGTGAATTGGCGCGTGCTCTATGCGTGGGCGAAGGAGCTTCCCCTGGGGCCGACAGTGCGATGGAGTGACCAGATTGACTTAAGCTGGTAAGGGGTTCCTACGCAACGGTCGGCTTAGTTAACGTTTAACTGCTATTTTTTCGTCATTTTCTAGCGGTTTCTCGTGTAGTAATTTGACTAACAAGTCGAATTAAAGTGTACGACCAATTCTTATGCTTGTTAGGATTAAACATCATGACGTTCACCCACTTTAGTTTAAAATCCTTCCCTTTTAATCAATGACATTGTTTGGTATGCTTTGTTCTTCAAAGAAAAGAGGAAACTGTATGGGTTTCGTCAGCGAAAAAAGGAAAAAAGGAAGCCTTTGAAGTGGTAAAGAAAAATTAATGAACTTTAAATGCGGATAATCTTCAAAGACTTGCAGAAAATGAGGAAGTAAACAATCAGAAAAAGAAGAAAAAAGCCGAAGCGGGAAAATGAACAAGAAAAAAACTTCCAATTTTGAAGGACTTATCAAGTGGAAAAGGGATTATTCTCGAAGTGGAAAAAGTTCAACAAAACTTATAAATAGAAGTCTTAAGAAAAGCTTGTTTTAATTAGCATTAATATGCATTAATATGACAAATGACAATGCTCTTACCAACTAGCCTTTTGTAAAAAGTCTTAATAATTTTGTTGTAAATTACCTTAACCTTTTAAAATATAAAATTTCAAGCCAAATTAATTAATAAAAACAATATAACATAAGTGTTATACCATATAAATCTTGCTCAAGAATCTTTTTTATAAGAAAACAAAAATTATTATCTTAAGTTGACTTTTAAATAGACTTAATTTTTTAATATAATTTCAGAGCTTATGTTCAAATACAAAAATATAGCTAAAAGAATAAAATAGTGAGGCATAAATAAAATAAATCTTATATTCTTGAATTTGCCTTTGGATACAGTTAAACTTCCTTACACATGTCAACATTTGATTAACTTTCATAACATTTCAGCATGAGCATTGCACGTGAAATGCACAACTTTTGTGGAGGTGAAAACGAAAGAAATTAATGAGAGGAGATATTTGAAGTAAAGCAAGAAAGGAATGTGACAAGAGACGAGAATAAACAAATCAGTTTAAAAGTGGTCCTCCATTGCTTCCCCGCTGTTCACCTACATGCTTGCAAGCCCATCGACGCATGAGATAATCCACACCCTCCTTTTAAGGCTCCATTCAACCAGTAACATCGCCAATACACAGCGTTTTTCAGATGAGGGTAGGTTTTCTCAAGTTTCTACAAAGGAAGACTGGTCGAGGGGACCGTTAGCACATAACAGGACCTGACTACAAGGTGCCGCATGAATATGCTATGATGTTTGTCCATTTTATTGTCCCTTATTGCCCATTGCAGTCAGCATTGCTTACAGATGCTGGTAGTGCCAGCGGTACAATTTATGGAGGCGTCCGTAGAGGCATGGAGATGCTTGTATGGTTGTTGGGATAGGAGGGTAGGTTTCTGACCATCCAATATATTATTTGTGAATGGTGGATGCTCCAATACATTCTTCTTGAGATTTCCCATAAACTCGGTATCTAATTTGCTTGATGGCTTCACTCTAAGAATTGTCTGCAATCCCTTCAAAACACTACAACGACCACGGAAAGGAGTGAACTAAGGAGCCTAGTGTTGGGTTGGTTCAAACCATATTCATGATTTATTATTGGGTCCTATTAGGGTAATGTTACCCTAAGGTTTCAAAAAGAAAAAAAAAGATTTTTTTTTTCTGAGTGTGTGGCCATCAAAAGAAAAGAGAGAAAAAAAAAAGAAAAATTTTCAGAAATTAAAAGTCTTGTGTAGCAGTTGAAGGCTTCATTAAGGTTGATATGTGATTCGATTGAGCTGATTTTTTGTTGGTAGGTTTGAAATTGAGTGTTTTTCATTGTGAACAATTAGATCATCATTTGGAGCTCCTTAAATCAGCATATATTGGTTGAAAATCTGAGTGATTTTTCTCCAACTTTTCTTAGTTAAATTGATGTTTACAAATTATTTTTCATTATCAATTGGTGATTCTATTGTTATTGAATCAGTAAATCTTTGTCTTGTTGCTATTGTTAAGGACTTGATTGATTGTAAATTGAATGATTTATATAGTGAAGATTTAAGTGGACTCCACGATCAATCCTATGGTTTTTATCCTTCACATTTGAGGAATTTTTCACATAAAAGTTCTCTTATATTAATTGTAGTGTTTGCATATTTACTTTTGATTCAAAATATATTATTGGTGTTTTAGTATTTCTTCACATATTCAATCAAAGTAGGAAACTCTATATGTTTTTTCCCATCACCTAGAACTTCATATAGCTTCTACACCACCTAAAAAGCTTTTTAGTTGACAGTTTTCTTCTCTTACAAAGTATAGGTTCTTGTATGCTTGTGACTATGCTTTATTGTTTTTAAACTGAATCAAGATCAAATGAAACCTCCGAGCTTAACTACAACAAATTATAAGGTAGTTGCTAGTGAACCAGGTGTCTATGTGATCAAAAGAAAGAGCTGTACATTTATTCTAAATAACTGAATAACCTCAAGCAAACAAAAGGGAAAGAGATGTGAATGGATAAGTTTGCTTACATAGCAATTCACTACTGAGGTTTTCGTTTTGACATCAAAGGGAGGGACGTTAAAATCCATAATATATCTCACACTGTCAATATGTCCACCCACTATGTTTATATATATATATATATATATATATATATATATATTATCTTACATGTTAGTTTTGAGAAAGAAAAAAAAGTTAATTTTCTTGACATAATCAAAGTTAAAGTTTTAGGTGAAATCACACTCACTAATGGATTATGTGAGTTCCCATGAAAGTTGTTTCTACATTTTAGTTGTGATAAGATGTGTTGAAATATAGTGCTTATTTCTATCTTCTAACTTATTGTATTTTTGATATATATGAAGTGTTCTCTTTTCTTATAAGTCAATTTTAAAGGAAGATGTAACTTTTTATTAGTTGATTTGTTCCTTTATAACATAAAAATTCCAAGATAATCACCTGAATTTTTTCTTCTTCTTCCTTTTTTTTTTTTTTCCAGTTTTATGAGGTTAATTGTCGTCCCAAAACTTTTAACAATAAGGCCCATGGTTCAAATTCTATACAAGAGAAGTTGGTAGGTCGAATAGCAGGACATGAAGAAAAAACTAACGGATAAAACAAAAAGATAGCGTACTTTTCTTTGGAACTCAGCAAGCTTGAACATACATAGATTTGGAGGTCACCCTGAACATCGGTCCTTGGAGAACTCTAGTGCCAATACATGCAATTAAAAAGTAATCCAGGGTATCAAAGCAAAAGAGCTTTGCTTGTTGTCAAGAATTGCTTAACACCTTCTTCTCCTTTTTTTTTTGTTTTTTTAATACACACTTAATTTATACATCTAAGTGTTGAACTTGGAACCATAAGGTCTCAAAGCCCTAACTTACCACTAAACTAACAGGTAATCAGCAGACATTTCCTCTATTTGTGTTACTATAAATCATTAGGATGAAAGTATACTATAGATACGTGCTTTATATCACCTAGCCCCTAGTCCCTTGGTCTACTACCATGAATGCCATAAGCTCAAGTGCGTGTTTAAAGAAAAATTGAACTTGGACGTCTGCTTGGATTTGCCTTAAGGCTCAATTAGTTGCAAAGGGGTTTCTTCAAAAATTAAGAGTGAATTTCCTCAAAAATATTAACCTTGTCATCCGGCCAACCACCATCGCTTTGGCTCCAAGGTAAGAAATTGGCCGCTTAACTAATTTGACATAAATAATGACTTCTTGCATAGACCTCTTTCAGAATCCGTGGATGACATGGATTAGCCACCTAGTTTTGCCGATTCCTCTTGTTCTTTGCTGCACCTAATCAAGAGTTTCTCTTAAAGGACCTTGATGACCTTCATATTTTCTTGGGGCTCCAAGTCATGTGTGGTCCTATAGGCCTTATTCTTTCACAAAATCAGTATATGATTGCATCCTTTATCGTGGCAAGATGGCGACATGTAAACCTCTCTCGGCCGCACTTGTGGTGAAGTCCGCATCTATCAAGGGCAACTCTTTATGCTCATGGCTCTTATCTTTTTTTGCTCGGTTGGGACACTGCAATACCTCACTTTGACCCACCTAGGTCTCACCTTTACGGTCAATAAATTGTGTCAGGCCGTGCAAACTCCTAGTCTTCAAGGTTACCATCATCTAAAAAGGGTTTTGTGCTACCTTCATGGGACTATCAAACTCGGCGTCAAAATTCACTCTCGTGGCTTCAACAATGCTAATTGGGTTGACTCCACCACCTCGTACAGACTACCTCTAGGTATTGTTTCTTTGCTAATGCCAATTGTATATTTTGGAGTTCCAACGTCAACCATAGTGTCTCGTTCTCTCACTAAGAATAAATAACACTCACGCGCTTCTAATATTGCTGAGGTTACCTGATCTGTAACTTTTTTTTTGGTGAGCTTCATGTCCCTCAATCTTTTCGTATTAAATTATTTTGTAATAATCTCTCTGCTCTACATTTAACCATTAAACACGTTTTTCATGGCTGTTCTAAGTATATTGAAATTGAGTATCATTTTATTCAGAAAAAAAAAAATTGGCCCCTAAAAGCCTTATTACAATCTATTTCCAAACTCCTAGCAATCAGCTGCTTTCCTAACCAAATCCCCACTCGCATCTATATTCTTTTCCGTTCCAAACTAGGTCTTCTCCCCCGTTGGTCAAGATAGTTCAGTCCAGGACATCCTGCTCCCACGTGCCTGCAGTCACTCACACCATACTTTATGATCACAGTCTATTTGGCGCTTTTAAGTCACTCCGTGCCGTGACGTGTAGGAACTCCTGCCTCACTTTTGCACATTCCCAAGTAAACCTAAATGCAACGCAATCAGCATGGGTGTTACGAGCTACATTAGAACTGTCTCTCTGTTCTTAAGTTTTTTCTCTTCCCTATCTTGTAACTTAAAAAGGATTGCATAGCACTCGTGTAATCGAAGCTTTTCAACTCAATGGATTGCATAGCCGTGACCGTTGCTGTGTCTTCTCTTCAATATGAGCGGAGAGGAGATAAAAGGATCGAGGACTTCGAGAACGTTGGGGAAGTGGCCAAAGAATAGAGGAAGGGAAAAGATGTGAGCTGAGACTTGTGTGATGAAAATGAGATGCAGTTTTTGGTTTTTGTTTTCGAGTAGCAGAGGACTTGCTGTATCTGGGGTACTGAGAGTAAGAAAAAAGATACAGTAATAGGGATGTGGTAGTGGGCTGAGCTGAAAGGTTGGAAGGAAAGTGACATCATGGTTGGATTGGAAGGTGAGATAAGAATACAGTACAAATGGGGTATGAGCCCATGTATGGATGGAAAGATAGATGAGGAGCGGAGGCAAAGACTGATGCCATGTTGAGAGATAGTTAAGAGTCTGAGGAGGCGTCAGAGGACAGAAAAGATACGGAAGGGACAGGAGAAGGAGCCGTGCATGCACGGGAAAGGCAGAGGGTAGCATTTGTAAGAGCAAAGGTGAGTGGCTTGACAAGGCTCTATTGTTCAGGTTAACCTTCAGCTTAAAGGCATGCCCCACATTTCCCCCGCGGTTTTAGACCGAGGGTCCCAAGAGGCAGAAGACAAAGGTTTGTTGCGGATGAAGATTTGGTGTTCCGAGTGGAAGGGGAGATAAGGATCGAGTTGGGCAGGTGGACTTGTGAGTAAATGAGTGTAGGGTTAATACATCGTCACACTAGGAGGAAGAAACTCGGAAGGTGAAGTTGCTAGTTGTTTTACTTATGGAAGTTGACCAAACTAAAAGAACAATACCCTCCAGCCATGGGAACTCGGCGTTGTGATGACACAATAAAGACGTGAATATGCCGGAGGTATGTCATATTGGCACATAATTTGGTGCTGAAATTATATATGATGGTAACGTTGACCATAAAGCTTAGTCGTCTCGTTTCCGGGGTGTCGAAAGAACTTTATATGAGCTTGGCCTCAAAAAATGTTTGAGAGACAGAGCGATGTGACCATAAAGCCAGTGATATAGTGGGGTCGCTAATTTGGACGTGACAAGACCAATGTATGTAAGTCCTTCTCTTCCCGTGAGCCTGTCGTCTGTGCAAGACGCTGGTCACGGGCTTCGACGCCACTCGTATTGCTGGGAGAAAGTGGCTGTGCTGAAGGATCCTTTCAATTGAGGGTCACGGGCTTTGTTTTTAAAGAGAAGTAGCAGTAGTCGCGTGCTGGCTTTCGGCAGGGAACTTTTAGACATTTTACTACCAAACAATTCGCTGGAGTCTTCATTTTCATGCCCACGAGCGATGCTCGGCGAGGTTGCACACTGAAACATGATAATAAGGACGATTTGTCTTCACGCCATGTACCTTAAGGATTCTTGCATCACTTTCAGTTTTATCTGTAGTTATATGTCTTGTATTCGAAGATGTTTCTTCGCTGTAGAAGACCTGGCAGGCCACCCAAAAAAAAAAGAAAAAAAAAAGGACATGGGCAGCTAACTAGAGAATCTAATCTGCTATAAAGCCCAAATACCATCCTCCTAAGACAAACATCAAACTTGGGCCGCAAAAGTGAGGTCAAGAATATTTTGGATTTCTTAAGGTCTGTCATGAGTGCTCAGTCCAACACACAGGTGACTTCGGATAACCATCCAAAAAAATAAATATGGAACACAGTTGATATTCTTACCATATATATTACAAACATCTTGTAATAATTAATTATATTGACGCCGTAAACATTATTTAACAGAAAATATAAAAAAGAATCGTAATAAATTTTTAGTCTACTTTTTACAAATGTCTGACCCAACAAGCGCGGGCTAAGGCACAGAATCACAGGTCCACTGACCTTCGCAGAGTTCCTCTGGTGCTCCTCGGAACCATGTGGAAGCATGCGCCCCAATCACACAACTCAAATCAGTCACAGGATACTCCAAACCTTCATTCTGGCATTTGGATCCACGAAACAAGGTTCAATCAAAGGATCTGCCAATCATCATCATGTGCATGACCCTCATCATTACAAAGAGGCTCCGCATCAATGGAATCATCTTTCTGAACCCCAACACTATCAACAGGGTGACTACCCGGCTTTGACAAATTATGCTTCTGAGCCACGGTAAACAATGGAGCACCATTGGATTCATCAGCCAGCTTGGAAGCCCGGAGGCAAAAATCATCAAAATCATCTGAAAACCAGGGAAAATAAAAAAGAGTAAATATACAGCAGTCGGTAAGAGAGATTTGTCACTGGCTGTGGCCAGCAGAACCATGTAATTTCAATCAACAGAGATCAGCAAACCTTTGTCTCGACAGTAAAATCCAATTGCCAAGGATGAATCTATCGAGTCTAGTGATATGTGCCGTACGATGCTAGAGAGAGAGAGAGAGAGAATCAGTTATCAACAAAGAAAGAAACTAAAAGCAGGAAATATTAAGCAATAACCTTACTTGCAGTGATAAGATGAAGTATCAGCCTCTAGATCGTCCTTATTGATGTTAACAACCTTGTAAGAAATGGAATTAAAGATCATAGTCAGCTGTGGGGGCAACCATACTTGCATAATCCTCAATATTCAGTTTAAAATGTAAAACCACGAGTGCAATAAGCATATTTAATACGTAGCAATACCAAGAGCCGGACAGAAAAGACAGAATAAAGAGGAAAAAGAGGTGCAGGAACAAGGCAATTTTAACAAAGAAGAAAAATAATGCGCAAATGAGAAAGCAAGATGCTCAGGCTAATGCCTGACCACCCATATTGGGTTTTTGGTCAATGCACAATTATTTCCCTACCATAAACTAAAAAACTAGTTTGTAACCTTAATTCATCGGAAAAATTCAATGAGGCAGTAGAAACTTGATGATCTAGTATATATAAGGGAATTTTCAATTCATGGAAACACTAGATCGCAACTACTTGATGGAACATAATCATGTTTCTCAATTGAGCTCTTTCTACAATATGTCATCAATAAAAATCATAGGCCATCATGTCAGTCAACATCTGCCATTACTTAAACAGACTCTGACAGCTAAAAGAAAATCATAACTTTATTATTTTGAGTTTCTGTTAAGTTTTTTCCACATTCTTTTTTGTCAAGTGAGTATTCCAATATTGTCCAGCCCATCAAACAAATGTAACTAATACATAGAGAAGCATTTGGATAGAAAATAGTGAATTCAAGTCATGCTAGATACCGGCTGAACATCATGTGGATCAAGGAAGAAAGCTTTTTCATCTTGCACCCCAACAATGTAAGTTGAAGCCCCAGGCCTCCCACCCAAGATGCCAAGGCTCTGTGGAAACATAAATGTTGCCCGCAATGATGGAATATACCTGGAAAGAATACAAGAAAGATAGAGAGCAATCAGTAAACATGGTTGAAAGCATGATAAAATGAATTATGAATTATGAATTATAAATTTCCCTTCGTTAAGTCCGTGTACTTCTTACTCCTTTCTACATAAACTTGACCGACAAAAATACACAAATGGTCTGTGGTTCTCACTAATATTGGTAAAACAGTACCATCATCAAATGTCTGCCACATGAAGTTCATGTTTCTTCAATTACAAGTGCTAAGAGGATTAACTAATTGATGTTTTCACCACATGGCAGTCTCCTCCCTGCAACCAGAAGGGGTGGACGCATGGTTTTTATCTAACAAACAGCACTATACCTACTTCTAAAGAGATCAATTCCTATTTATCTCAGCCAAAGCACTCTAATTTATTTCCTATCTAGCCTTTAAGCTTTACTATATGCACTTTACAGTGACATCCACATTCAAAACAGACCGGGTCGCTAATTCAAAAACCTGACAGGACAAGGACATATATCAAGGGATACTGGGTACACAAAAAGCTCCTGTCATGCTGTTCAGCAGAATGGACAAGCTATATAATCAATGCATGATGACGCTGCAGAAGTGTTCCTAAATTTGTTGATATAATATATTTCTGATGATAAAAATCTCATCTTGAGAAAATATTTATTCAACGTTCACGTAAAAATAGCAATCTTGATCTTTGTATGGACAAATGGTGAAACCAAAGCCTCATAGACTACAAAACTGAAGCTCCAAAAATCACAAAAGTAACTGACTGCGGAATAAGTATAGAACAGCAAGCAAGCATAAAACAACAACCAAACTATCAAGATACTGTGTACCTAATTCATCAATTGCAGCTTCAACAAAAGCATCGATTAACAAAAATTGACTTGACATAATTACGCTAAATTAGGTTCTACAGTTCCTATGACAAGAAGAGGGAAGATGACGGGAAACAAATGAAATTTCTCTACCATTCGAACCTTGGATTGACTTTTTCAGGTCCAAGAACCAAAGGAACCAGTAAAAGAATGGGCGTCCAATCAGCTTGACCTCTTGAAAACTCGAAACAATGTCTTGAGGCATCTTCAATGCAAAGAACTGGAGCTCCACCTCGCTCACCATCTTCATCTCCAGAAACAATATAAACTGCCATGGGAAGTGGCTCATTCTCAAAGTCTGTTGTTCCTCTTTTAATGCGGGCTAGAGTTTCCCATGTACGACACATGGCATAAGGGCCCACCCATGACCCAGCAGCCAGGCCATAAGTGTTTCCGGCTTGAAGAAGGTTGTGGATAGAGAAAGGTGAGGCCTCAGAATCACCAAAAGAGTGCAGAATCTCAATATACTCTCGATCAAATGGCTGCACATGACGCAAAGAAACCACCAAGAGACCAATCTTTTTCAGGAACAAAAGATTTATATATATACACACACAGTATCCTACTTCAACAACATCCTCCTCACCTTTTGCAAAGGTTTCCTCCAGGATCTACCTAATCGATGAAAAAGCAATGCCTGCACAAAATAAAGCCGGTCACTCATTGACTTACTGGAAATAAAGAAGCATGATTACCACCAGAAACAATCATGTTACAAAGTAACCTGAATATCTGCATAAAATAAAATTATAACAATAGCATCTATCATCATCATCATCATCATCATTATGACAAGACGAGAATAAAGCAGAACTCTACCTGTGCAGCAAGCATCTGGCTACTGCGAAGCATGCAACCCCAACTTACATCGCTGGTATACTTTGTATCACCAATAGCATCAAAACCTGCAGAAAAGACAAAGGTAATAGTTTCATTCCAGTTATTCCAATTTGCAAGGATTTTTTTTCCTAGATCCATCATAGAAGAGGAATCTTCAGCAGAGTAACCTTTCCGATATGTCATCAAAATTCTTGATGAAAAGTCTTGTTCAAACTCCACCACTCCATTGCTAGAATCAGCATCTCTAGCTGGCTCATCGTGTGAAATTCTATAGCACACACCTAAAAGCCATATGTCACTTGTTGGGCTAGAAATGCCAGTCCTGCTTGACCCTAGAACACGTTCATGAAGTCTCCTCATTGAGCCAGTAGTCAAAGCTTTTCTCACAGCTGCTGTCCACCCATTATGTTTAGTATCAATTGCTTTCTTCTCAGAAACTGATGAATCACTAGGAACGGCCTTGTTTTCACAAGCTGATGGCTCACTATGTGTTTCAAAGATCGAGAAAGCTGATGCAAAGAAACTTGACCATAAGGTGGCTTTGGCGAACTTACTATCACTGGGTATTGGGCCTGAACAAGCAGATGGTGGCTGATTTCTATTTGAGGTATCACTTAAACTTTTGGAAGAACATTTTGAGACAACATCCTTCTCAAAGAAACCCTTCATTACCTAGTCATAGAGCGTCATATAATGATGGAATTGGCTCATAGAAGCAAATCCCAGTTTATTATTTATCTGCAAGTAAATGATAAAAATAGAAATAAGTTCCGAAAGAATACCCAGATTACTGGACAATGATCGGATAAAAGGTAAGCACATCAATGATTGTGAAAGAATTGCCACAGCTGCCAAGACAGTATATTTAGGTTGCCAAAAATTAGAACGAACCATCTTATACAGGAATTTTATTGACAATAGAAAGTTGAACGCAAGAAAAAGTGAAAGTTGTGATCCCTATTTGAAAAATGATCCACAGAAGTGAAAAGGTAAGGCCTGTTTGGTAAAGTGAAAAGGTAAGGCCTCCAAATTGTATTGAGCAAAAAATGACAAAGTTTATCGTTAAGTTGCCGAATAACCACTTTTGTAACTTTCCAGCTGGAATTTTCTTCTCTTTTTTTTTCTCCAAACACTAGCTTCTCATAACTCAAAACTCCAAGCAGGAATATGAACAATTGAGCACACTATTAAGAAAAATTAAAAATAATCTATAGAATGATTACTAGGTAATGGCGCCATCAATGACAAAGCTAACGTGAGTAGCTATAGTTCCCTAATCTTCTGATATATACTCTAAATGCACAAACTTATTCTTATTCGGGCATGGCAAGAACATCATGGTTAGAAGCACTAACGCTAGCAGCTAATGAAACTGCGTTTTGAAATCCTCTCAAGAATCACACCTTAAACAAGGCTTCCTCCTCCAATTTGGCATTCTATAGATGGAAAGAGCTCAATCATATAAGTTCCTTCCAATCAAGCAGTATTTGCTACGACCACTACCTCTGGGATTCATTTAAAAACCTAAAGCCAAGTTTAGCTCCTCGAACTTACTTCCTTAGTTCCCTAATAAGGCTAGACCCTCGACAATCAGAGAGATCTGATGATAGTAATCATAAAAAAAAACTAAACGCAAGAGTCCCGAAAACAACAGGGAATGACTGGGATCTGAAAGCATCACTCCGATTGCTAGAAAGTGATTTAAACATCGAAAAAATCCATTCAATTCAGAGATGTAACGAAAGAAAGCAAAAAAAGGGCTCCTCGCAGCCATAATTTCAAGTTATAACAAAACAGCACAAAAAAGCCCTATAATCCATAACCCATAGGAAAAGAAAGCTCGAATAGAAATAAAAGGAAAATGATAGGTTACCTAAAAATTTGCTGAATTTGAATCTGACAAATTATGGTGGATATTACGCTTTCGGAGTTTAATTGGTGGGGGGGCCTCGTCGCTTTTTCTCCAAGAGCAATTAATCTTGTTAAGGCGACTGCCGGAGGAGAATATCTCACACGCACACTAAATTACCCCAAGACCAAACACCAAACACCGATCCCGGCTGAGGTCCCTGAGCTTGTTCCCGAATCTCTAGAGTTTCAAAGTCGTCAGTATCCAAGCGAGAAAATCGATCCCGTCTGTAAATACTGTTCAGACTCCTGTTTCGCCTGCAGGTCCGGACGTTTCAGCCCAAAATGCAAAGGCTTCCAGGGCCAGGCCCAACGGAAACGTACGATTGCAGCAGACCCAGGGTGGAATTGCTTCGAGAGAGATCAGAGCATGCATTTGATTATGACACGTTTTACGGAAGAGATGCATGCATCGAACGCCTGGCGTTCTGTTCACGAAATGACAACCCAATTAAGGTCCCCATAAAGAGCTCAACCGGCCCACTTCCAAATGGGTGCAGCAGAAAGACGACACGGTCGGACCAGAGAGCAGTGCGCCAGGCCCAGAAGACACCCAGAAGAAGACACAGGAAGCGTTGTTCAGACCGTAACCCAGTTGTGCACTCTTTGTTTTGCGTATTCAACGGGGCAAAGCAAAAGGGAAATGAAACCAAACAATACAATTTTATTGTTTTTTTAAATGGGAAAATTGTTCTGCGTTGATCATGAAATGGGTGAGTCGGCCCTCCTCCCATTTCTTTTTCATTTTTGGCAGAGACATTCACCAAATTTTAAATAATGATCAATTCTAAGGTCCATTCTGAACAGAACACATTTAGAGTGAAAAACGTGGGCACCACGGACAAGAAAAGGTCCAATTGCAAAACTTACCAGTCTTAACAAACTGAATGTTGAAAGGGTTCAACTTAGCCGCAAGTTTCTTCTTTTTATTATGGGCCTTGTAGCCTCCAACAACCCTTCATGTATTAAGAGATCATTCTGATAACAACAATGTCATATAAATAAAGAATTTGGAGTGGAATTTAATTTAGATTATGATACTATGATAAAAAGTTTAAAGTTTAATTCAAAAATTAATTTAGAATTTGGATATAAATTCTCTTATTTAAATTCTCTTATGGCCTCCAACACTGAAACACACTATGATGAAAGGAAAAATTATAGTAATTTTTAACTAAAATTCTTATGAAGAAAACAATTTAAACTAATAGTAGATGTCACAATCGATTACTCACAAGGGATTAGGATTCCTATTTTTTTTTTTTAATTATGTAAATCACGTGTGAATATGAAAACTTTATCTCTTTCCTTAGATTAGGTATGCTTGGAAAAGTCAGATCATTTGTCACATAGAATTTAACGAGTCCTATTACTTCTCTCTCAAGTAAGACAGCCTAATCCTGACTTTTCTAATTACTTATGTATTCGGCTATAATTTTTTAAAATCAATTTGGAACCTCGTATACTCATAAAGAACTAGTTCGGGTACTTATTACAAGAAAAGATCAAGGATAAGAAGTTGGGCAGCCACCCAGCCCATGTTGGAGAAAATAAAGAAATGGGACGTGTGAGCCATGATTAGGGACGAAATGCGTATTTAAATTACGTTGAAACTTCTTACATTTGTAAATAAGTAAAATGGGTACTTATCCAGCAAAAAGAAAGAAAGGTAAGAAGCAAGCCAGCCACCATATAATAGAGAAGACGAAGAAATGGAAAATGCGAGCCATGATTAGGGACGTAATGCATATTTAAATTACGTTGAAACTTCCTATATTTATAAAGTAAGATGGGTTTCGCCCGGCCTGAACAGCACCTGGATGTGGTTCCATGTGCCATGCCATGAGTACTTGAACCTAAGAGAAGGATGTCTGTGCTTTCACCTTCCTTTACGGTTAAGCATCTGCAAAGCATCGAATCCATGTCTGCGTTGCAATTCCTGCCTTCTTCGGCTTACAAGCATCTGTATTCGTCAATGTTTATTCTCTTTCGGTAACTTCAAAGCTAAGACTGCCTCTGCTTTGAGGTGGTTTTGATGAACGACTAAGAAGGCTTGAAGGCAATATTTGTCCACCCCATGGTTGGTTACCCAGTCTACATCAGGTTTTGAGTGAACATCCAAGCATAAGATGTATAGATAATATCAAATATCCAATGAAAACAATGTCTAGTTTCCTTCCGTGACCAATAATACGGAGTTGATTGTTTTAGTGTTGCTATACAGAATTGGAAAAACTAGCTCAAAAATGTTAGAAAAGTTAAGAGTTAGGACATCAGTCGGCGGGCCACATCATCACCCCCAACCTCAAGTCTCGGTCTTCATCTACCATTCCAACTTAAATGAACAACAGTGACTAATTGGACTCCATCTGAAACAATCCATCGAAAACAACCTGCCAAACAAAACAACCAGATTGAGTCTAACATGATATCCAAAATCAAAATCCCTCAGGTCACAGAACCTTTCTCCGACCAATCAAAATAACCCAACCGACTACAAGAAGGTTTCAATGCTCAAAATCACTCGGGGCCCAAATCCTTCTCCAAATCTGAATATATTGCAAGCTTTTCCTTCTTCTGCTCCAAGTGTAAAAGATTCCAAACAACTTTTCTCCAAGTCTACAAGATAGGCACACGAAAAGATCAAGCAAACAAACAAAATTTTTCCTTCAATCTTCGTTTAGTTTTCTTCTTTGTTTTCGCAGTCTCTTAACTTTTACTGACAGTATATTATTCTAACATCCCTAGTTTTTACTAGAAAAAAGTGAGTCAAACTTCTAATTTGAAACTTGCGGCATAATCATTACCATCATCATTATCATTATCGTGGATATGATTGTTATTTGTGGTTAAAAATGGGAAGCGGACATACATTGCCACATTGGGAAGTTGAAGGCCTTTCTAGTCACAAATAAAAAAAAGGCAAACGAAAAGAGAAGGAAGAACAAGAGGGAGGACCTTCTAAGTCAAGAATATGCTTGGTCGTACTCCTTACTCGACTCCACGAAGCTGTGACAAGTCAGGGAATTTTCCCACGCATTCTATTCTTGAAAGGATTGAGATCACGTACCGTCAAGCATTAGAAAATGAAAATAAAAATAAAAAACTTCATATCCCCAGTTTTATAAATCTTCATTTATCAGGTTATACACGGATGAAAGGGATAAGAATTTGACAGGCCTCTTAGGTTGGCATAAAATACTGAATTTTGGCTAAAGCGTCTATAGAATGACTTCTATCTTGAAGGTTATTTGGTTTTTTATCTAATATCCGCAACTCCTTTTGGTTTGTAATTCCCACTTGGCAAAGGTTGAAGAACTCCTAAGAGACCGGCGTTTTCGGGTCCAACATATTGATGTAGTATTCTTAATCCTAATACAAGAGTCAAAACAGGAACAAGCACACATGTAATGCCACAAACCTCTTTAAAGATTCCACTCTGTGTACTATTATTACATAGAATATAAAGTTCTAACGCCAGAGGCTTGAGGGAAAGGACGCTCTGGTAATGCTCTTCGATGAGGAGTTGAGTTATCTTGCCAAGTTGTTGAATAATAAAATAGTAGTTTGACTGGCATTGATCCGTCGAATGTTGCTTGAATCGACGATTTCCACAATGTCAAGTTTGGCTGGCCGATGCAGAGAAGTTGCATTCTTATAGTCTTGCATTAGATAGTAGTTACAAATTCAGGAGGACGAAAAGGTGAAATAAGATTACGTGGTTGAGAAGGTTGACTATCTTTTCTCTCAATGCGGCCTTTGATTCCTCGAACAGTTATAAAGCATGCTACAAGAGTCATCTTTGGAAGGTGTTTTGGGATAGAGAAAAAGATGGACAGTATAGCCAAAAATTGGGAGCGTCTGAGCGGCCTTGATGATTGGAAGGGTTTGTTGGACCCTCTCGACGATGATCTCCGGCGGTACTTAATTCACTACGGAGAAATGACTCAAGCCACATATGATGCCTTTGATACAGAAAAGGTATCCAGGTTTGCAGGAAGTAGCCGGTATGCAAGGAAGGATTTCTTTTCTAAGGTGTTCTTAGAGAACGGGAATCCCTTCAAGTACCAGGTGACCAAGTTCTTCTATGCAACATCAAGCATCCCAGTTCCTGATGCCTTTCTGCTGAAGTCGTTGTCGAGGGAGGCATGGAGCAAGGAATCAAATTGGATGGGGTACGTTGCAGTCGCCACTGACGAAGGGAAGAAAGTTTTAGGGAGGAGGGATATCGTTATTGCTTGGAGAGGAACAGTGCAGGCCCTCGAATGGATTAACGATTTTCAGTTTAATTTGGTTTCAGCCTCGGATATACTTGGAAAGGAGGGCGATCCAAAGGTGCATCAAGGTTGGTATTGCCTCTACACCTCTGATGACCCTCGTTCACCCTTTAACAAGACCAGTGCCAGGAACCAGGTAAATTTCTATAAATTCATCAGTTTAGAGTTTTTCTCAGGAGAGTTGTTGATGAACTGTGATAAATAGATGAGTGAAACTGATCTGTGATGCTTGAATAGAAAGACGATAACCAAAACGTTATCTAATATTATTGTTATCCAGGTTCTGGGTGAGATTAGGAGGCTATTGGAAGAATACAAGCGCGAGGAAATCAGCATCACTGTAGTTGGCCACAGCTTGGGTGCAGCAATTGCAACTCTGAATGCGGTTGACATAGTTGCCAACGGATTTAACAAGCCAAGGCATGGGAAAGCTTGTCCTGTAACAGCGATAGTCTTTGCCAGCCCCCGCGTGGGAGACTCAAACTTCAAGAAGGTGTTTTCTGGATATGAAGATCTTCATGCATTACGTATTCGCAATGCTCCAGACCTTGTTCCCATCTATCCTTTTATAGGGTACTCGGATATGGGAGAAGAGCTGGAAGTCGATACTCGCAAATCGAGCTATTTGAAGAGTCCTGGAAATCTCCAAACTTGGCATAACTTGGAGGGTTACCTGCATGGAGTTGCTGGGACAAACGGAAGTAAGGAAGTGTTTAAGTTGAAGGTTCACCGTGACATTGCACTTGTAAACAAGACGATGGATGCTTTGAAGGAAGAGTATCTTGTTCCAGCATCATGGAGAACTGTGCAGAACAAGGGCATGGTTCAACTGGCGGATGGTTCTTGGAAGTTACTGGATCACGAGGAGGATGATTTCTAAAAGTCATTCCACTTTGCGAGCACCGACTAATAAAAAATCTGGTTAAAGAGGCGTGTAGGATGGGAGAAGTTCTTAGATGTTAAAGACATGTGAAAGTGAGCCTTTTTGCTGTAATAATAAATTAGAATCGACGATTCTACCAATGGGGCTCTTTATTGTAATAATAAATTAGATTCAATATTGTAGCAACGTTAAATAAAGAACTCTTCAATCGAGCTACTTCTGATTAATAACGACATTTCCTTGTTCAGTTTATCAAGCAACTCTCTCTCTCCCTCTCCCTCTCCCTCTCTTTGCCCCTCCTGCATCTTCATCTTCTAGCCATATCTTTCCTTTTTGCTAGGAATAATTGGTCACGATCTTCTTCCAAATATCATTTTTCACGTGAAAACAACATTTATCACTTTTTTATAGCCGCTCTAGTAGAATTAGTCCATTATGACTCTTATTCTTGTCTATTGCGTTGATGGTTACAGGGGCTTTATGCTTGTTGAACTCTAGTGATTGAACGATGTTGGGGAGGTCTTGTATCAGTACACGCCCGATTAGGCAATAGTGCACTATCAAGTACTGTTCATGCCATATAATACGTACAAGTAATGAATGTTTAGTTTTATATCCATTAAGGTAGATATTTGTTTATTCATGTCTATGTATTTACCATTGTAGGCATTGTGTATTCATGTCTATGTATAACTTCATATATAGATTTACCAGGATTATTGGCCTGCAAAGGAACAAAATAGGCTGGGTGATTATACACCAATATGCTGACTTCATTTTGTTTATCACGACAACCTCCTACTTTTTCTTTTTTTGTTGATAAGTATCACGATAAGCTTGTTATTCAACTTATTTTAATGAATAGGGGGCCAGCATTAATCGATAAATAAATAAATAAAAACATATATAACACTAAATGAGCACTATCTTGACCAGTAAGTTCGTCCAATTGAATGTTTTCTTTCACTTATCTTTTTATCTGGATCTTTTCATAGTTTAGACAAAATTACCAACACCACTTTGTTGCGTCTCGATTTTGTTGTCTTTGCTGGAGTTACGTTATAGAATGCTGCACTAAATGAAGAAAAAAAATGACCAAATGAGATGGACGCCTTATAGTACTAAGTCTTGAAAAGAGCTCATGCTAGGACCTCAAACATGTAAATAAGTAACAGAAATCTAACACCTCGTACCAACAAATGAGTACTGGTGTTCACATGTTAGCAAATCCTTCTTCCATGTTTTCTTCGAAGTGGTAGTGGAGTGGACTCGACACCAAATGGGCATTGCTTTAACTGCAAGGGAGAAATTCGTAGAAGAGCCGATGGCAGCATAAACCGCCACGAAATCCAACACATGTTCTTAAGCGACAAGGGACGCCAACAGGCGAAAAGTGCGTGGTACCCAAATAGGACCATACACCGAATGATTGTTGGGTGACGCAAAGCACCAACACAAAGATGTGGTGAGTACGAAGATAAAAGGCTCCCACGCAAAATACTTGGTCGTTGCCCAAGTGCGTCGGGCAGAGACAACTGCATGGTTAGAAATGCATCTCCGGTTTTATAAGATGAAAATGGATGATGTAATGTATCTCCTCAAGGAAGTCTGGAAGTTGAAAGCAACTGGCAATCTTATTCTTCGAAGATTGAAGATTAGCGCAATCCTTCTGAACAAAAGAAAGCGAAAAAGCAAGTACGAAAGGAAGGAAGAAAAAGATCTCTGATAACAGTAGGCTGGAAGGAAGAAAACATGGATGAGAGCTTTAGTTTGTAGGAGCATGGGTGGCATAAAAAAGGGTAGATAGGGGGAGAAGAAAAAATGGTGAAGGGCATCAGCAATGGCAATGGATAAAAAGAAAGAAAAAGGTGGCCGGAGTCACAAGAGGAGGGAAAAAAAACAGGAGACGTCAAGAAAAAGGAACATCAGATTCCTGCAAAAGCAACTAACGGCCGACTAAGAAGAAAGCTGAAATCATGATGACAACACTAAGGAAAAACGTGGAAACTTCAAATAACTAGGATGGCCCTCATCAAACGTTCCATTTCTCTTCACAGGGCGAGAATTCAGTTTGGTAACATATGAGTTATACAACTTACCTCGCCACATGAAAATTGCTTTTATTAACGTGAGTTGAATTATATACTTAACCTTAATGGTGTATTCGCTGATTATAATGAAGATAGGTCGACAAATTATGGTTTTTTCAGATTTTGATAACTAAGCATTAGAGAATTAAGTTGGATAGAAATATAATTTTAAGTCACATGCCGATAAATGAAATCAATCCCATAGCACAAGTTATGTCTGAGTTAAAATTACTTTTCTTAGCCTCAATTATACCTAGTCCTTTAAGTAACACTATTTTTAGAGCCTTGTTCAATCATATTAGTATGAAAGTATGCTTTGTTATTAGAACACTTCATCCATTAGGATTTCTAATGGAAACCCTAATGTGTAGGCAAATGGCCATATCAAACATAAGATATCAATCACATATGCATAGTATCACTTCTATTTCAACTCATGATAAAAAATAAAAATAAAAAATAAAATAAAAAAAGGGAAAAGAAAAGAAGAAAGCGAGGAAGGAAGAAAGAAAGTTGGGTAAAGGACTATACATTAACTCATCAAAAAGAGATGGTAGGATACTCCCCCTAGAGGTGGGGGTGGATGGGTGATGCAGCGGTGATTAACGGATTTAGTAGGTCATCTCACCCACAAATGATTGGTAGCTATCCACTAAGGCACAAAGGTATGGGGAAGATGTTTCACCACCCAGTGGAAGGATAAGGTTGCCCGTCTCTTGGTTTTCCACTAATAGAGGATGTAGGTCGTGACCTATTGATGTTACTTGTAAAGGTCTTGGGTAATTGCCATACTTACCAATGCACAATAGATGGAAAGAACGGTAGTGGCTTTTGGAACCCCTAACTCTACTAACACAGGTGGTGGGTGGTTTCTCCCATGCACAAATATATGGACGGATAAAGTCATCACATTGCTCATACTTTAACTGCCAAAGGATAAGCGTCGTAATTTTACCCAGGCACTTTATGTTAGTAAGGTGTTTAACTGAGCCTTTCGAGCCATACGCTATTTTTGTTAGTGGATTACCTCATCAATGTATGGTTGGAGCAATTCGCACTCCTTTTGTCGAATGCTGGGTAGTTACACTGCAAATATAAAGTTATTTTTAGCTAGATTACGCTCAAGTCTTAACATTACTTCGAACATTTATAGTTTTATCGTGAAGGTCTCTATAGAACCTATGTCCCCCCTACTAAAGAGTAACAAGTCACCAATGAAATTGAGGTACATTATTACTTCCTTCGAACATTTATGATGGTGTTTAAGTTCATTAATAGTAATGGATTTCCATAGGCAACCTAATAATGTCTCCATAGCAATCACCAAAACGTAAAGGGATCGAGGATCCCCTTGTCTAAGCCATGTACCTATGGAAAAATGGGCAACAGGTTATCCTTTGATATTAACCTAGATTCTAGCTACCCTAACACATTTTATCATCCATTTGACAAAAAATAATGGCAAAGCCCTTCCCTTCCATTACCATTTGAAGAAATTCCTAATTAGATGAAGCACAAGCCTTCATAAGATCGAATTTAAAGTCAAATTTGGGACTTCCCTCTCCTTATGATATATATGGAGAAACTTCTATGCTAGATTTGTATTCCTTCTCTTTTAACAAGGAGACTAGAATTTCGATATAACGTTGGGTAGGATGGCTGCCAAGTTATTACATAGAAGCTTGGCCACACATATGTATATCGAGTTACACCAAGAAATTGGATTGTAGTGGGATACCTTAGTTGGATTTTAAATCTTAGGGTCTCAGTTAAGGGTATGTGGCATTCATTTCCTTAAGTGAGAACAAGTTAATCAGTCGAAGATTTGGAGAGTAGGAGAATGGAAAACTCCATTACCAGGGAGCTTGATTGAGCTTTAGCTAGTGTCGAATGAGAAATAAGTTCTTCTAACTTTCTGGCCTAATTATTACTTTCTGAAAACATGAGTCACCAAAATATTATAACTTATTAGTTAATAGCCTATATATATTATGTAAATATTATACAACTGTTTTAGGAAGTTTGGCGGACTAAAGTTTTAGGGACGCTTTCATCAATTCTATATTAAATGAAGAGACTAAAATGAAGTTTAAAAGTTAAAAATGGTTATTTTTTTCTCATTCAGTAGGTGTGGCTCACACATAAACGATGAAAGGCCGATAAGGAGGGGTGTAGCAAGACTTTCTAGATAAAGATTCACATCAAGAGGAATCCAGTGTAGTTGAGTATAGAAGGGCAAGCAAGCTTTTCACATAAAGGCCCTAGATTTGGCAACTTAATTGTTGTACTAAATTAGTTGCGTCGTTCTTAAATTAATAAAAGATCTGCATAGAAAATGCAAGATTATAAACCAAAAGGTATGCAATAACATTGAAGGGAGATCATAAATTTATTTACAAAATACCATTCCTTTCACTCCCATAGAGATCACTCTCACTTGTGAAGACTGACTACAAATTGAGAATATTTCCCTTTTGGTGTCTCTCTCTCTCTTTGGTATAGTGATAGCTCACCAAATAGTATCACACATATAGGATTTCTTAAACCTTATTTTTGTAGGTAACTTGAAAGAAATCCTAATTGTAAAGATTAGCTTTTGTCGTTATTCCTTATTTTTATTCCACAACTAATAATGTTCCACTTGGGGCCAAAAATCAGTGCAATATTCCTACATTATAAGATCAATTGCTTATGAAGATTCACTTTAAGGATTCCATCTCCTTTCATGAAAAGCTCCCACTTGATTATTCTCTTCAATTAAAAGGCGTTCACAAGATTTCTAGAACATGACATCCTCTAATGGGTCTACATCAATGTAGGCTTCACGGCCCTATGGACCTAACATGCCTCTCAGTCTCTAGTCCTCTGGTCTTTGGGCCTCGCCGCTTTGGATCTTACAGGCCTCTATGGGTCTCTTGTTCACTTTAGGCTCCTATGTCATTCTGGACTTCCCCTTTGTTCCACAAGGATATGTCAGTTTGGATTTCACCCTTATAGATCTCTAAAACATTCTGGGCTAGGACAAACTCCAAGCCTCTATTCAGCTTTCGGCTATAATGCTACTTTGGGCTGTTTCCTTCTTTATTTTTTTGGGCCTTATTGTGCAATTAGACTTTCTTTGAGTGCCACTGTACGTTTTCAAGTCTCACAGCACCTCTAATAGTACAGAATTGGTCCTTGCTTCAATTCGTGGACTTGACATCGAGAGAAGACATCTCTAAAGATCACAAGCTAGATGCTAAAAGTGAAGAACTTTTGCCATGGGTGGATGGTCCTGTATGCAAATTTTCTGCTAAAACATAGTATGGAGGGCATCCGTTTGTATGCCTCAAAGGTTGAGAAGTTTCAAATGGTTTCGCATAAAAAGAAAATCTTCGACCATACTCTGATTCTCTCACTTGTGGGATGGAGATAGATTAAAGATTTCGAATTAGTTGTGTTCGTGGCATAGTCCATAACATGAGACACACGGGTCGATCCATTTAACCCATTATGCAATTTGTTTGAGATATGTTATTTCTCTAGTAATGGCCTTGGTTAAGTCTCGATTTCATTAAGAATCCTGGAGAGTTGACCTCGGACAAGCCGAAATCAACTGACTTGAAATGCAGCATGGGTGGAAAGGAAGATTTCTTGTTACAAATAAGGAACATGCGACTTACAATTCTGAAAAAAATTTAGAAAAGTGTCTTCTTTTAGCATTTGCTATGCTCTATTACTATATATGAAAACTCTAGAAAAACGAAGGTAATGCAAAATATTTGATTAAGATTGTATTAATGGGGATTAAATGGATTTACAAGGGAAAACAAGAGACTTGCTAACAATTGCTAACAATTAGCTTGGATAAGATGTGATCAACCATTGGGTAAGATTTGTTATTTCATAGGAAGGCTGATTAAATAAAATACCCAATATAATGAAAAATAAGATATGAAAAAAATGATAAGATATCTCTAGCTGTGTTAGCATACTTAACAGTATATTAGGTTACATTAATACATTATCTTGAGAGTTCTGGTTTCATCTAAACACAAACACCACATTTGAACCTAATGATGTGAGAAAAGATAGGCTTTTATTTGTAGATATAAGGCATTAAATCAATTCTATATGGAAGACTATTATTCCCAAGGATCTAAAGTCAATAAGTATGAAATTACATAATTTAAGCATATGATCCCTAGAAAATTAATGATATCTTGGTTAGCAATCTTGAATCAATTGACTACAAGAAATAGACTCAACTTTCTTAGGGACTCTAGAATAGAGTTGCTATTTATATAATATTTATGATAAATTCATATACCGCTTTTTCTCAAAAAGTCACTTTTCAATGACATTTTGGTCATAACTAGAGACCATACTTAATACGATGATATTCTATTTATCTCAAATGCAAGGATCAATTAATTACTTAGCTTTACAAAAGGAAAAAGCTTTAGAACATGTATAATCAAATTAATGTGTATCTTTTCTATTTATTTGATTTGGAACGAGAAAATAGTTACTATTGAAATTATTAAAAAGCTTAAAAGAAACAAAATTCATCAAATATAAAAGATCCTTAAAACAGCTAAAAATTTATACATTCAACATACCTAAAAATTAGAAGAGATCATATTTGATAGAGTGTAATATTGTATAAAGCCATTATAAAAATATAAGTTCAATCTCAATAATAAACTGCCCACGGTCATCTTGTTAATGTACATTTTTGGAATTGGCCATCTGGACACTCACTCCTAAATCAATAGAAACCAGGTGGAAGTGCATGGACGGAACATAAACTTTTCTCACACCAACTCGCATTGAACAAGGTTTCATCATGTAGCTGTTATCTGGTTTTTTTCCGATTCAGATTTCTGCGACGTCAGAGGGACGGAAAGGGAACTACGTACCGGCACGTGAACGTTTTCCCTAAGCCCTTCTTACAGGATGGGAATTAGAACCTTATTAAAAGTGGATTAGTTCCCGGCTAGTCAAGGTCTACTGGAGATAAGCCTAATTGTATAAAAGTCATAATGTTAAATCTCTAGGAAGAAAAAAAAAAAAATCATAAATTATTACTTATAAGTTCAAATCAGTTGCGAGGGAGGAGGCACGCGTTAAGGTTGAATGCTCAGAAGCTTTCCGGGGAAGAAGGGAGTCATGAATAACAGAGCAACAAAATGGAGGGCTCTCAGCGGCGAGGAAGACTGGAAAGGTCTGTTAGATCCCCTGGACCTTGATCTCCGCCGGCGTATCATTCACTACGGTGAAAGAGTTCAAGCTATTTACGACGCCTTCATCGGGGAGGAGAAGTCTAAGAATTGTGGACTTCCCCGCTATGCGAAGAGGCACCTCTTCTCCAAGGTAGGCTTAGGAAGAGGCAATCCATATAACTACGAAGTGAAAGGATATTTCTATGCAACAGCGGATATCTCAAACAGCCGCGGCTTCTTTAAGAAGTCCATATCCCCTGAGGCAGTGGCTGGGGACTCAAATTGGATCGGGTACGTCGCGGTGACCACAGATGTAGGAACCGCCGTTTTAGGGAGGAGGGATATATTGGTTTGTTGGAGGGGAACCCTGGGAGTGGAGGAGTGGGTGATCAATATGAAGTTCGACATGGCCCCGGCTTCTCCGATATTTGGGAAGAAGCATGATCCAAAGGTGCACCATGGTTGGTACTCGATGTACACTGCGGCGTGCGCTGGTTCCACTTACAACTCTGCGAGTTGCAGAGAGCAGGTTAGATTTCGTACATTCCTTGTGGGTTGCTTGGAATATGCCCAATATATTATATCAACATTTTGAAATCTACAATGTAAATAAGATGATTATGAGGCATTGGTGAGCTGGTGTTTGTCTGGGGCGGGTGAGAAGACAGAAGAAAAGACGTGCAAGGCATTGGTGCCTTGAACAAGAGGAAAACCCACAGAAAGTTGGAGGCCAATGCGCTGTAGCATTTAGCGATTGTGGTGGAGATGAATCCTAATATTTAATAGGTTGGTGGCCTTTGAGGCCAGCCATGAGCTTAGTTGCGTGAAAATAACTAAGGAACTTTGAATATAGAACTTGGTTGGTGTGCATAGGAGCAGTAGGACAGAATGTATCATTACTCTTTTATCTGATTCTTCCAAGGCTCGGCAGATCAGCACCGTTTAAACCAGATAGAGCAGAGCGGGAAAGTGAACGGGATGGGACACGAGAAAAAGAGGTCCTAACGAGTGGTTTTGATATTATACTATAAGTAAAGAATTAAGAGAAGAAAAAGTCAAAGCAATATAAGTAAATGATATAAAAGTTAACATTTAGTGTAAAAGAAAACTTATGGAACTATATTTTACGGAATTATCTTACAAGGCAAGGAAATTTGTGCCATTGATTTCAGGTTCTTAGTGAGGTAAGCAAACTAATAGAGACGTACAAGGAGGAGGAGGTAAGCATCACCGTGACCGGCCACAGCTTGGGCGCTGCACTGGCAACTTTAAATGGCGTGGACATTGCGTTGAACCTCAAGCCCTGTACTGCCGGGATGGGCACAGATGAGCCAATCAAGGCCTGTCTTGTCACAGTCTTTGTGTTTGGCGGGCCACGCGTTGGGGACAAGGGATTTCTCGAGGTACTCACTGATCTCAAAAATCTTCGTGTCTTACGCGTTAACAACAAGCCCGGCGATGTTATACCCTCCCTGCCACCGTCCATGCCACTGTTGTTTCCATACGTCGATGTGGGGAAGGAGTTGATAATCGACACTCGGAAATCGCCCTATTTAAAAAAGCCTCTTCTTTATTCCAACGCGCACAATTTGGAAGTTTACCTGCATGGAGTTGCAGGAACACAGGGGGAATGTGGGGAGTTTAAATTAGAAGTTAGTCGTGAAATCGCACTGGTAAACAAGATGTCGGATGCTCTGAAAGATGAGTTTCTTGTATTTGATTATTGGTGGACCACAGGGAACAAATCCATGGCCCAGAACGACGACGGCTCGTGGGTGTTATAGACCAAGAGAGTGATGATAATCGTACAGTCATCCCTAAGCAGAAAACTGTGTTGTTGTAGCATTTACACGCATACCTAACAAGGTTACAAGTTTGGCTGATCAAGACAGTCTTTCTCCACCCCTTGGCAACGCCACTGATATAGGCCTGAGATTGGGGTTTGTTAGCACACAAGTCCTGGGACATCCTTGGGAACTGAGTCTTCAGTGCTTTGCTCGCTCGTTTTCGCGTCAGTTTCTTTGTTCTAACTCCTCTGTTTGTGATAAACTAATGGCTTCTCTGGTTGAATTTGATGGCATTTGGCTTCTGTTAACTAGCATGTTGTTAAGCAGCATGAATTCCTTTAGGTTTACTCTTTTTTTTTTTTTCCCCTCTTTGTTCTTTGCTGTTAGATCAGTGGCGCAGAAACGAGGGTTTTGCTTAGGTGGGGAACTACTAGAAAGTAATTAACACGAAGAAAAAAAGAAAAAAATAGTTGCTATTGCTTAGTCAGGTGTTGGAAGCAAGACAAGTTGATTCGCCTTTTGTGTCAATAATTTGATTATTTTAATGAGGGTTCATATGGGGTTCAGTTTTAGCCTTACTTGTACGTTTGTCGACGTCTCCACCAACCTACAACAAACCTTAGAAAACAAAAGACGTCTAGATTGTTAGGTTCTCTAACGTTAACTAAGCACCTAATTGAATAATCAACAATAGCTTAATGCAAAGAGTAACAAATTTGATAACATATACTGATAGTTTCAACAGGTATTTAGTAAAGAGTTAACATCGCCAAAGTAAGAACTATGTAAAAGAAAGTAATGAAACACTTCTAAAAGCTTTCTACATATCTTTTGCCTATTAAATAATAGGAATTTCTGATTCAATGTTATATATTCTCCAAAAGGAAGGTATCAATCAAAATCAAATTAAAAAAAAAAATTGAAGAATGAATTAATCGAAAGATGATTAGCAACTAAAAAGGAGATTGACAAATCACAACCCCCAATTTAATTGAGAGTAAGTGCTGCATGGGACCTCTTGGTCTTTAGGTTTGACATCAAAAACATACACAAATGTGTATTTATATCATTTTTTTTTTTTTAAAAAAAAAAAAACACAACCACTAGCCTTGAATAAGTAAATTCAACAAGTTAATAGTAATATGATGTCTAAACAAGAGAGAGGATACTTCTTTATTTTCAAGGAAGGAGAATCTACTAGTCAACATAAGTCTAACAATGAAATGGAGAAACTTGCTATGAAAACTAATAATATGAACAAAGAGTTCCTCCTAGCATGAATAAGACGGGTTAGACTTTGTCAAATACTGTTAAAGAAGCAGAAAATAAAAGAAGACTCTTGTTCGGTGAAATTCTAAATGCAAGTGAACATGTCAAACAAGTAATATAATGATAAGAAAGATATCGTCCCACAGAGATTGGTGATTACTAGACCAACTAATTACCAACGGTGAATAACTCCTAGAATTTATCTAACAAATCAAATTGATAGATGATAGATTAACTAACTAAATCTAAGAAAACTAAATACAAGAAATATGTTAGAACATATGATTTCACCATAATTACTAGGTATTAATATTAATTATTTATGCTTGCAAGAGGGATAATATCTATGTGATGGCGGAATTTCCTAATTTATTTACTATCCTATGTCTAGGTATAACAAACCTACTTAGTTCATTAATTCACTATATCTCTATATGTGAATTAAAACAAACCAAATGCATTATGTTCTATGAACATTCCCGGTTTATACCGAAAGCCACACAAACAATATGGTATATGTCTATCCATATTTAATCTATGGTTGCATATTACAAGAAGCAACTGCATGCTATTTCCTGTCGGTCTTTAACATGCAAATCAAGTCATCTAAGTGGTAGCTAATCACCTAAAAGCATTAAACTCCGTAATATGTAACTTCACATAAATAAAATATCTTGCAAAACATAATAATCATAAGATTCATATCATCATAACTAGGTTACATCGTAGCTCTAACAAAAATAAACTAAAACATAAAGAAATAATGAGGAAGAATAATAATAGAGAATAAAGAAGGCATCTTGAATTCAAGAACAAGAAGTCTGTCACCCTTTTTGTCTTCTCTTCAATAAAACCTTGAATTCTTTGCCTCTCTCTTGAGTTGTGCTCAATTTCCTCCTCTCCCTTCTTTTGCCTCTTCTCTTCTCTTAAATAGGGTTTAGGTTTAGACCTACCTCCTATCCTAGTAGAATTGGGTTTTAGAGATCTATAACAATTGGGTTTTGAACTTCTAAATTAATTAGGATTTGAATTCCTAACATGATTGGGTTTTCTAAATAAATAGAAAATCTAATAACAATGGAAAATCTAAAGTCCAAGCCCATCATGACTCTCTTGATCTTGATATTACGATTTTGCCACACAATAAGCATCAGGTTCTCCTTATTCATCCGTTTTCTCCATGCCTCCTTACGCTACATAAACAAGACAAATTTAGGTAAATAAAGAGGAATTCAAATATTTTTTCATAAGCATTGCATTGTTTATTGCCTAAAAATAGGTCAAATAACTCTATAAAAATAGAGTTATCAACTCTCCAGTTTCTGATATCCAAAAATGATGGAATAACTACGATCTTCATATATCCAAAATGATGCTCCTCTCAAATGATTGAAGATTTTTTATTATCACTAAAAGGCTCATCATTGATGTCTGCATTTATTCTAGCCAATTAGAAAAGCAAAAGCTAACATAAATAACAGTTGTTCCAAAGAAGAACGTTTCTGGAATAATAAGGTGGTAGTTGAGTAGCACATAAGAAGAATCTATTGATCCCCAACCAACCAGACAGCTCACTCTTTTAACTTCCCCAACCAACCAGAAGAAGGAAGTTCGGAAATTACATAAACCGCACCATTTATGTTTCTCCTTCCTGTTGATACTTTTTTTTTTCTTCATTTTCTTTGTTTTGTTTTTCCGTAAGAGGGTTCAAGATCAGTGCCGGACTTTGAGGGGGAAGTAGGCATGAGGGCTGGAGTGGAAAAAGGGCCACTGATGAGACCCTTAGCAATATGCCGGTATGCTGCTTCTGTCAAGTGAATTCCATCCCAGTTTACATAAGAGGACGGATCTTTACAGGCTTTGGATCCGTCGTGACCACACCTTGCCGAATTATTGAAATTGTATGGTCCACCGCCCCCACAACAAGCTGTCAAGGTTCCACCGGAGAAACCTGCATCAATGCAAGCCTAAATTTCAATGCTGTAATTGCTGCTAATTTTGGACTGGCATTAACCATGCAAAATAGGCCATTCACTAGCATTTCATAGAAGACCTAAACAATGAACAGGAAACTTGTGCGCTTAAGGGCTTTCATCACAACTATAAGTATGCAGCCTGTCAGCACAAATTCACAAAAATAGTCACGTTTAACTTGTTTGAATTTGACAGAAGCTGGTTAGGGGCGAAGAACGTGAAGTGGCTTTGCCTAAAGTTGGTACTTTGACCTAACTCCTCATGTGTTTTCAAAGCTCCTCATCTTATTGGCTTCCGGGCCACTTCGCACGACGCAGAAATGCTGTGGTCCTTTGCCTAGAACTCGTAAAGCAGATTCCGATACAGAAAAGACGAGTTTACACCTGTTTCTAAGCAGGTTTCACGACCCCAAGGTGAACGTGTGGTTGGGTTGCCAAAAAGACTTAGTTTAATTGCCTCCAAGAGGGTTTACGGACCCCAAGGTTAACGTGCAGTGAGGTTGGCCAAAGAGCAATATAGCTTCGGAAAAATTGTCCAAACAGCTCTCGAAAAATGAGTTCACCGCGCAGTTGGAATCCTAGTAACTTTTGTCCCACAGAACTCCCTAGAATCATTATATTTATTAGAGATCTTGAAATGTCCATTTATAGATGGAAACCGGTGCGAAACTCTTACTAGATACGGTCTTATATTAAACTCTTTAGACAAGATACATAGTATAGCATTGGCTTATTTTCATTTGTTTGCCTACAAAAAGAGAGAGAGAAGTGTTATATAAAGTTATATCTCTCTTAACGAGAGATAGTATCTTTTCACATTTAAATAGATCTTTCAATGGATTTCTTAAAAGTATAGGACAATGACTTTATACTGCTTAATATGCCACTTCACTATGTAGGTCATAGATTTGGGCACAACAATAAGTGGTTGCAGAAACATGGGCTCTAAGTATGCCTGCAGCTTTCGTGAAGGTGTTAAAAGAAGAACCTAAATTTGATATCATATTATAAACATATATTTATTTTAAGATCTTAAAGTAATAAGAGATATTGTCTTTTGTAATTTTTAATAGACTTCTTAAAAATAACTCTACATTGCTTATCAAGAAGTTTCTATGCTTGGACTGGAAAACTACGTAAGCAAACCTTTTGCCTCTAAGGACCAAAAATGTTCCCCTATTTGAGGTGAAAATGAAATTAATGGAAGAAGAGCGTGTCAAACTCACCGTAGTGTAGTGGCGTATGAAAGAATCGCTTGGCTGCACCGTAATAGTCCGCGTAGATTATTCTTGTATGCAGATACTTCTTCCTAAGCTCCTCAAGAGCACTCTTTAGCTGGTTATTATGATACCTAGCGAAAGCATTGTATGCCTTCAAACACCCATTCCTCGGGTCATAGTCCGTTTTATTGGGGCTTGGAAACAATGTCAGGTAGACGGCCGAGCACCCAATCGGAAAATTGCCTGGCACCACCAGCTCCACGCTCCTTCCTCTATCAATGCCTGACATTAAACGCCGCCAGAAAAGGTCAAAAAGTAACACGATACATACCCCATTTGAAGAAAACCCCCATTTGTGATTAGACTTACGCTGATGGCGTTGGTAATAGCTCCAACGACAGGAGGGACAGAGGCTTGAAGTTGTCCAATGCTTCCATGGAGGGAGAAAGCATAATTATAGTCATTTCCTCCAATTTCTCCCACGAGAAAGAGTGATTTCTTGAAGTAGTTTTGACAGTCTTTTGCAGTATAAAGGTCAATTAATAGGGTTAATGTTCATAAATAAAAAATTATTGAAAAAAAAGGTTAGTGAATGACAGGGTTTAAGTCTTCTTCACCTTGTTTGCTGGTACAAAGGGAGGACTTAAGCTTCTTAAACCAACCAAGCTGGACGCTCAAAGAGTCATTTGTCCATAGGAGCTGTCCAATCCGTCGTTCATAGAAGAATTGTGAATCTAGTGCTGTAGCTCCGGCAACAGCGAAGTTTACTCCATGCCGGAGCGTTTGGCCATTGGCTATTGCTAGATAAGGAGGTAGGTACGGCAGCCGAAATGCCTCAGCTGCATTAAATTTCACGTCAGCACACCTTTCTAAATGCTACCATAGCTTTGATAGTTAACAACTTGTTTGAGACCATTGTTAGAAGTGTTTTTTCTCTAACAAGTAGGTTTTAAAGAGATAATGGACCTTATGAAAAAAAGAAAAGAAAAGAAAAGAGAATATACCAATAAAATCAACTACTAGGCGTCCATCAGAGCACCTCCCCGTTGCATGATGAAAGAAGGTCTTTCCATAAGGGAGCTTCCCTATGACCGGAAATTTCAGGGCGCCAGAACGAAGGAAATTTCCGGTGTCACTAAGAGAGTCACCGAAGTTGAAAATTGATTCATATTGCTGAGGGCCTGATGGGACTGCCCCAAAAGCAAGGTGCAAGAGGGATAAGAGGAAAAAGAGTTTCATGCTGGGAGCTGGAAATGGAAATGTACGCAAGAAATGTTGTAAAAATGCTTCTACAGCTGAAAGGGAGAAGCCAACCTTGGCTCTAAACTACTAAGCATAAATGCAAAACGGTTCCACGTAACCACATTTAGCGTCTCTCTTAAATGCTCTGTCTTATCATGCATGAAGTGCCGCTTAGACAGCTACTCGTGGCGGTCTGGTCCAATGCAATTATTGTGGTATGTGACTTGGATTTACCTTGATGCATGGAAGTTTCTTTTTCTTTCTCTCTTAAATGACTTCACAATCTCCTTAGACCTAATTACCGAGATGATGGAGCATTATTATGCATTTGGTATGTGCCGGCTTGCCAGAACCTCCATCGGTGGTGAGACACAGCACTCTTGATCCGAGCTTCCTTGAAGATGTTGCATAACCATTCCGAAGTTGTGTCACATTCTCGAAAATCCAAATGCTTAGAAGGCACTTTCCTAGGATTATGGATAGCCAGCAGAAATGTTAGATTCTTCAAACCAAACACTAAACGATAGACCTCCTTAACTCCAAGTTATGGGTCTACCAATGGCATTCCAAGAGTTCAGCCGTCCATTGAAGGGAAAAAGAACACGAACAACATATCCGGTACCATAAAAAGGACAACCAGTTGCAGTACATGAATGGTTACAACTAAGGCCTATAACTTGATAGTCATCCTAAACCACGGTTGGTACTTCGTAGCAGAACCATTGCCTTCTCACTTCGAGGTCCTAGGTTTGAATCTCCTCACCCCATCACCTCTATATAATACACTAAATAGCCACCAAAGAAACAATCCAGTAGGTTGTGGAGTTTGTCCCCTGCACACGGGGAAGAAAAATTGAAAGACTGAACTTATCGCCAAGTACATATATTTCCGGTGTCAGCGAGTCTCTCAAACTAAACACGAATTAGTAGCACTGTCCAATGAAGAACCTAGTCGTGGCTAATAAGAGGAAGAGTTTGATAACGCTAGTTTCAGAGACAAAAGAGAGGAACAAAAAGCCCTGGCTTACTAGGAAGCAGGCCTTGTTATACTTGCTTCTTAAGATTGACCTTTTCTTCCTTGCCACCACCTTAAAAAATGAAAAATAAATGGAATATATAAATTGGCATCCGTATAGCGAAAGGAATCACCTGTCTAATTACAATTCTACGTGAGCACAAATTAAAATTCACGTGGGTTTTTGTTCAACTTATTGTTGTTCAAGGTTATGAGGTCTCCAAATGATATACTCAACATTGAATTTAGCGGACGTAATACTAGCAATAATACAGACATATATGTTGTATGCATATGTAGAGGTTAAGTACGGAGGTTGAAAGAAATTTTCCTGATATCAGAAGCCACTCAGAGTCCAAACAAATTGCGAGAGCCAGCTAAGAGATTGAGTCACCAATACTGGAATTCATTTCCTGCCATTACCATCACAAACAAAGATGCTTATTCGTCATCAAAGATTAGGCTTGGCCATATACAGTTCTCCCTGACAGTTCAATACTGATATAGCCGACCAAAATTATTTACAACAGAAAACAGGACAAAGCATCGGGAAGAGCAGACATCTCTTGAAAATGAAACAACCCTGTCTTCTACCACAACACCGGTCTCTTATTGAGGATTTGGGGGGCGGCTGTTGGCAGAGGAAACTCGGGATCCCCACTCCAACAGCTCTTTGCTTGTGTCATCCTTGTGCACAAATACTTCAATAAAACATAGAGAATCTTTTTGTGCTCCTGTTGCTGTCGCAATCGCTTCTATCAGATCATCCTCCGTGCGTACCTATATTTTAGCATCAGAGTAACCTATCAGTACATTTACGAGCAACATCCTATATTGCAATCGCAGAAACATTCTGTAATGCATGCGCCCAATCTCTTTGACAAGGGATTTGTCACCGTTTGTATTTATGACTTCATGACAGACAAGGTTCTTGCCGATACATTTCAGATATGGAAGTTATCTCGAGTAAATGGCAGGAAATGAATTCCAAATAGTTGAACAAATCAAAAGACTTTTTGCATAACACAATCACTTGAAAAGAACATTAACAATAGAAAGAATAAAATGCATTAGAAGAATCGAGCTATAATGCCAAAGAAAAAACAAATATAGTTTGCCTCTATGCAGCGGTGTTTATGGAATACAACGGAATGTATTTGTCCATCATAATCAAATACTTGATAGTTAGTTGGTGGTAAAGAAATGTAAAACTTTGGAGCTTGCTAAAAAGCTAAGAAATTTTTTGCATTGGCTAATAGGTTGACGAAGGGGAGAAGTGTAATAGAATGAGAAATCATGAGGCCCGTTTCCCTAAAAAATTTAATCAAGATGTGACAATTGTTTTCATGGATGCTAACCTTCGCAGTCCAGCATTTGCCTTCACCATTGTGGATGGCATCAACAAACCTAGTGTAGTCCCAGTTCTTGATCACATTGTAGGGACCATCGTGAATCTCTACTTCAATTGTGTAGCCTCCATTGTTGATTAGGAAAATAATGCTCCTCTGTCCACATCGAATCATAGTTGAAATATCCTGAGCTGTAACCTGTAATAAACGAAAAAGCTATTTAATCACCATGGCCTCTATTCAAATACATTAGAAATCCCATGGCAACAGAGCGGTGACAGGCCTATTACAGGAATTGCACAATTCCCCAAAGCAGGGATGGAAGAGTTTTGATTGGTGGTGAGAGGGATAGGAACAAAGAAAAAGGTCCCAGGTTCTGCCCGCTCAGTACCACCCCGATTAGCATCATAAAGGTTCAGTATTTTCATAATGTATCACTAACCTGGAAACTTCCATCACCAATGCAAGCAATCACACGCTTGTCCTTAGCAGCCTGCGCATATCCAAGAGTGGCACCGACGGACCAGCCAATAGATCCATACTGCATCTGGAATTCATACCTAAATGCAATCGAGATAAAAAGTTGGCAATCTGCCGCCCAGTAAAAATCTTGTATTCCATTTCAAAGTCATGTGTTCATGAAGACCAGAACCTACCCACAGTTCTCAGGAAGGTGCAGCTTTTGACAGTTGAACCATGAGTCTCCTGTTTCAGCAATTACTGCACTGTCTCCACCTAGTATCTCCTGTTTGAATAAGTCAATCAGGTATCACTTTTGATTACCAACAATAAAGAATCAACGCTTTGTCTATGGGATAATACAGAAAAATAACAAATGGAAGAAGGTTTCCATTTTAGTGAGGACACAATCTCATCCCCAACAAGCCAGGCATAAACTAGTCATAAACCTTAAAAATCTAGTACAGAAGAAGAGTAGGCTATTGATAGAGATTCTTGTCACACACCTGAATATGCTTGAAGAGAACATTAACTCTAAGAGCCTCCTCTTTCTCACATTTTAAAGGGACCCCTGAGGGAACAAAGATCCGGCGGTAATTCTCAAGAGCTGTGCTATTGTGCTTTAGCTTTTTGGCCAATGCACTTAAAAAGTCAGCCATAAAGACCCACCCAAAAGAGGGACCATTGGTTATAGTCACACGATTAGGCTGCACGATGATTGCCTTCTCCTTCTTGATCAGCAAGGAGTAACCGACAGAGCTGTAATCATTAAAAATGGGTCCGACAAAAACATAGGCATCTGCTGACTCCACAATCTCCCCAACGAAGGTGGTGCTAACAGCACCCCAATAAGTCCCAATGAAGTGAGGATGGTGCTCTGGCACCAGTCCCTTCCCTGAAGGCAAAACAGCTACGGGATACCCGCTGGCATCTGCAAGCTCTACAAAGGCCTTCTGCGCCTTGGCCACCCTTAACTTGGGCCCACCTACAATGACAGGTTTCACAGCTTTATTCAGAAACTCCGCAGTCGCTTCCACTGCTGCTTCTAATCCTAACTGATTACTGATTCTGCATGAAAAGGATGGTAAGTTCAGTTCATTGATATAACCAAAGTCAAATAATTCCCAGTAACTAAAATCCTATTAGAGAAACCCCCTCCCGCCTCCTCCAAAACGTGATAAACAATGGAAGGCACAGAAAACCAGAAAGTTATAGCTGCATCAGACGAAATCAACCCAGATTTAATCAAAATTGGCGAACATGTCCCCAAGATTTCAATTTGATTTTATCGATAGCTATTTGACTGAATGAGAATGCTTTCTGGGTATTTAAAGGGTGAAATGGTTCCCGTATTTCCCTAAATAGCAAATAGACTAAAAACTGATAATGCCAAAAGAAGCGTGTTTATATAGACGTTTAGCAACCGAGTTCCTTCCTCAGCTGTACGGTGTCATCAGGCTATCTACAGCTTCAGTTTAAATGAGTCTATGCTATCAACATTTGGCCAATGCACTTTACAAGTATTTAAGAACGTACTTAATGAGAAAAGTAAAGCAAACTCAGTAATCGGTAATCGTACTTATGTAGATGAACCATACTAATCAAAGGCAAAAACCCAAAATCTAATAGTGAGATTGAATGCTTACTTTGGCGCAAGAGAGAAGGGAACGGGCTCCCTGGCGAAAGTCGGGTGTGGAATGCCCGGCAAATTACAACTGATACTGATATAAACAGGTTTGCTTTCCTTCAAGGCAGTCGAAATCGCCGTGTCGATCAGGTCGTGCGCATCATCCAAGTTATTCACCACTGCCTGCAACATTACCAGTCACATAAAACACACCCTTTACACTTCGATAGCACTCAAAACTCATCAGAGTCAGAAGCAAATTGAATATCCAGATCTTCCTATTAAACAACATCCATTTTTTCTAAATTACCTGATTACAGGTGACCGTTTGAAAGCATCTGAGCTCCTGAGTGAAATCGGGCAGCCCGATCGTGTGGTGGAGGATCCGGTTAGTTCCGTAATCGTTGGAGTTGGGCCCACCAACTATACAAATCACCGGCAAGTTCTCACTGTAAGCGCCAGCGATCGCGTTGATAACGCTGAGCCCACCGACTGTGAAGGTGACCACACAAGCGCCCACTCCCTTGGAGCGCGCATAGCCGTCGCAGCGTACCCAGCGTTGAGCTCGTTGCAGCAGCCGATTAGGTTCAGCCCCGGCTCTTCTACGAGGTGATCTAGAAGGGTCAGGTTGAAGTCACCGGGCACGGAGAACACGTCCTTCACGCCAATCTCCACAAGCCGCCGGGCTAGGTGGCTCCCAAGAGTGCCGGTGCAGGCGGTCGGCCGGACCGGCGCGGGAGCTGTGCTGGGGTGAGCCTTTGCGCCAATGTAATTACCAGCTTCCATGAAACCAAATTTCAAGAACAGATTAAGGCTTGGATATTGATCAAATACTCGCAACTTCCGGTGGGAGTTTGAGATTGTTAATATAGGTGAAGGGAAAGGGGTGTTGGAGTGGGTTCTGCAAACTATGGGCTAAGGTTTTCAGTGTGACACAGCTCACCGTGCAAGGATGGATAAGCAAAAAATATAGAACAGAGAATAGTCCGATTGGCTGCGTGTCAAAGGCGCAAGCGTGCTGTGGTTTTAACAGATGATTTTGGTTCCTATGGGTGGCTGTTTTGCGGTGGCTGTGGTATTTTGCAATGGTTTTGAATACTTTAGATTATTCTAATCTGGTGGCTGTAGTTAATTAAATGGTGGGAAGGACTACTTTGGAGACCACATCGGTGGATTTCTGGTTGCGGTCGTGGGGGAAGGTTTACCTGATGTCCCAATGGAGGACACTACTCGTGGGTCGCAATAATGGACGTAGGATGCGTCGGAGTTACGATCCAGAGCAGTTGTCGACTCCCGTGTTCCGAATTTGGTGCGAGTCATACCATAAGCGAAGACTGCTGAATGTCAGTTGCCTTCTTTGCTTTTCCTGAAGTTTGAAACGGATAAGCATAGACAATTCAGAGGCGCCGTTTGAAATCTTTGTCGAGAATAAGGAAAAAGAACAAAAACACAACAATTCCTTGCAACACCTTTTGTCGCCGTGGATGAAATCCAAATGCTCAACGGCGCAGATGATAATGGACCTTTCCTTCGACGAAGGAACCTAATTCCTCAGTTGTTTATTTCGATAAAGCTGCCACTACAAATTGCAATCTGAAAGAGACTAAAATGCCTTTTGAATTGATATCGACCTGTAAGTGGAAAGGTACTATTACAAATTACATCAAGAATTGAGCAAACACTGCTGTTTATGCGTTATTGTCAAGGTCAGGGAAAGGAAAGTAAAAAGAAAAAACCATTACTTAAGACATTTTGATTGATGAAGCATTAACTCAAAGGATGTCTTCCTCACTAGATGGATAATCATTAGATTTGGACGTAGACCTCATGAAAGGGAAGCCTATGTTGAGGAATGAATTTGAAATAATCCCTAAACCCTTTTTTTCACTTAACAATACTGGAAAAGTAATTGAAGTAACGACGGATGTTATTAACTTTTTAGGTGCATGACTTGTGTCGAAATATTCCATTTACAAACCCATCTATCCATGCACAAATATGATCATTATAACCCATAAATAATTAATGAGGAATTAGTGACTTAAAGATTTAGAATTTAACCTAAGGAAGCTCAAGTAAGCAATAACAACTTAATGTTAAAAATATTAGAAGTTAGTTGCAATCAGTTTAAGTTTCATCTTTTGAAATGATTTTAAGTTTTATATATTGTACTTCTTAAAACGTGAAGCTTTTTTGTGTTTATATGCCACTTGTCACAGTTGAAAATACTTTAACTATATATATCAAGACTTGTCATGTTGCAATAAGTTATTTTCTCAATTAGTTACTAATAACTTGGGGCATTTTCTAAAGGTTGATCCTCTTATTTCCATTGTACTCCTCCATGAAACTTAATGGTGGTTAGTTCCATGGTTTTCATTATGGAATTATTGATTGCCTTCACTCCTAGAGGCACTATCTCTAATACTAACTAGAGGATATGTTTCCATCTACTCATGTGTGTACTACTATCATCTCTAAGAGCTTCAATTCTAAAGAAATATTTGAACTCCTCTAGATCTTTAATAGGGAGAATTGAATGTAGATAAAGCTTTAATTCCTTGATCCCATCAACGTCAATTCTAGTTATTAGGAAATCATTAATAAAAATCATGACCATTATTATATGACTATCTTGCAGTTCTATAAATAAAGGTTAATCATATAACTATTGCTCAAATTTGGCCACAATCAATAATTCTATAAACTATGTTCCACTATCAAGACACTTCTTTTAATCCATAAGGTGACTTTAGAAGCCAATATAACTTAGCATCTCCCTCAATATATTTCCTAGTGGAATACTCACTTATACTCCTCATCCAACTATCTTGGAAAAAATATTTTGTGAACATCTATATGAGAAATGATCCACTGTCATTGTGTTGTTATAAAAAAATGTGCATCTCATGGTGATCATCTTTATTGTGAGCGATAAATTTCATAATAATCAATGCTTTCCTTCTATCTATATTCCTCCACTACCAATCTAGTTTTGTAGTGCTCTATTAATCTATTTATATGATATTTTACATTGTGTATTCACTTCCATCTAACTAGTTTGCATCATAATGGCAAGTTAATAATTTTTTTATGTCTTATTTAACTAATACTTCCTCTTTTTAACCGAGACAACTCTCCAATTAAGGTCGCTAACTACTTCACATAAGTGTTGGGTTGAATATTAGGTGTTATGGACGCAATAATGTGCTAACCATGCTCATAACGATGACTGTAAGAGATGTACCAGACAGGAGGTACTAAATAGGCCGATCTTCCATGATGGTTAGCCGTAGTCGTGTTATTATTTTAGTCTAGGAAGACCGCGCTTCAGAGCATTTCTTTCAAGACGCGTGTTACGCAGTCTTCAGAGCATTTCTTTGAACACGTGTTACCCAGGGCTTAGGCGGCATAAGAAATGATTAGGATGCACTTATGCCGACATTGCACCCAACCAAAGCCTATGCCGGCTTTGCAGTCAATCACCTTGAAAAAGTGAATAATCTATGCAGCTGCATGCAATTAATTAAAGTGCAATAACATAAGAATATAAACTTGGTATTATTTTCCCTTATATTACCCAAAATATATATATATATATATTGTAACCTGATAGAAGACGTGAATCTGATCATCTACAATAATCCTGACATTCAGAATACTAATTATTGAATTTCGTAAAGGGAAGTTCCTGTCAAAGGCCTCTCGGGAGATTTTTTCTAACTGATTTTAACTAGGTTGGTTATATATGTATGAAACCCATTACCCAGTTTTGCCTGATGATCTGAAGATTTGTACATAGTTAGACACTAGAAATGCAAAAAAGACAGCAAGCTAGCCACTGATACTACGAAGAAGAAAATAAATAGCATAAGAAGGAAAAGAGAAGAAAAGAGCCAAACCTTTTCTCATGAAATTAATCAAATGTACACATAATTTATTTTCGTTTCGCCAAGCAGCAAAAATATGGTAGCAGGACAAACAAGCAAGAGGGAGAAAGGGAATAGGAGTATTGTTCCAATCAATCATTTGGTATTAAAAGCTCTAAATTCCAAATTCTAACAAGGGATCTGCGATGTGAACCACTTCATGATTGAAATGGGAGCCTTAATCAACCCCAACGCAAACTCCACTATGATTGTCGCGCAGAGGCAGCATGGGCATATGCAAGTCAATGCCAATCTGTCGAAACAAAAGACACAAAATCCTTGTTGAGTGCATAACCCAAAAATACCAACACAAAATTACGAAAGGTTCTAATATGAATCCACGAGAGAGAGAGAGAGACTAACCCGACGATCCAGATAACGATTCCTACGATGGAGAGCAGAAGGGAGAGAAAGGCGAAGGGCAGGCCTAACAAGAAGCCTAGAGGCCGGCACTCACAATCGTCGCAGCAACAGCAGCACATAGCTTCTTGAGATCTTCCCCTTCTCTTCTTCTGTGTCTCTTTCTTGGTTGTTTATTCAAAGGGCAGATACAAGAAACACAGATTGACGGAGGTCACAAGACAATCTTATAAAGCAGACAAATGAACTTGCATAGATACTTCCGTCCACGCAAAGACCACGCCAATCCTTGAAAGCAGAGGACGAACAACCGCTGCCAAATGTCCAAGGCCTCCTCTTCTGACTCTTTTTATATATTAGCAGCTAACAACTATCTGCACATTGTCATCCCTTAAGGGAGGGCAGACCCCGTTCTCAATCTACTTGGGACTTAAGATATTCTCTTTTCTTCTTTGCTTGATACAGAAATTCTACATATTTTTCATTAAAAAAAGCTCATTTTTCTTGCTGACGAATTCTTTTTCAGCGTATACGTTTGCTATTACATATAAACTTTTGACATGTCAATTACGTGCTTAATAATCTTTTTGACCTCTCTAATGGTTGTTCATTTTTCCATAGTTTTGACGACTACAATGATTGTCAATTTCTCTGGCGATCACGGTATAGGCCACCAAATTTGTCTCGTGGTTTTGCCGTGACTGTTAGACTTGTTTGGTAGCCTCAGCTAGGAAAGGCCGTATGTTAGTCACTATGATCGTCGACAACACCATTCTTATGTCACCACCAGTTTACTACCATAATTATGTCACCACGGAATAGCAATTCATTTCAATTTTTTCAGTTACTTTTGTTTAAAGAAAGTATTCTTGAATTTTTGTTTCCTCATCTCAAAACATTTTTAAGATAACTATCTCCAGCGAATCTCACCAATACCATATCTACGTCAATAATATATAAATCCTCCAGTCAAATTTACATTCTTTTTTATTCACTTTTCAAATGACTAAATCCAAAATTGTTTTCAAACATAACCAAGCCAATGGTCAGCTCATATAAGGAACCTCAATTGAACTTTCGAATGGGACCTCCTAAATAATTCCGTGGCAGTCGTCAGGACATTTGACCCTCTTACAAGTCCTAGTCCAAATTCAGAGTTAAAAAATCGGATTTCCTACCTGAAACAGGCAACTTATCCATATTTACTCTTCTTGGAACCAAACACCAGGAGCGCCAAGAGAACTTAGTTCAACAGCCTTCCTTCAAGACAATTACTGTGTATTAGTGATAAAACCTGTTTAAACATGAAGTAAGCCATAGATCTCCTGCCTCAATATTCTAAATCAGGTTCAAGACCTAAGACAACAACTCTCGAGGCCCCTCCATAGACTTTAAAACTGCATTTATGATCTTGAAGTTCTGAATCATCCAACTTGAAGAAACTAGGGAAAATCTGGCCACCGCTCCACCGCAGAATTGAAATGAGCTTCCAGAATCTTTCCAGATAGACATCACAAACCTCGCCATCTGCACATGTTTATCTTGTGAAAAGTTACCGTCACAGTCAAAGTTTCTAAAACCACAAATGGAAAGCAAGTTAACAATAAAAATTGGGGGCTCTAATCAGTGTGGCCAGTTGCTTTGAAGAAAATTGCATGACATAATTTCAGATCTAAACAAAATCACAGAAACACGAGGATAGAAAACCCCCGAAAATGGATGATTTCAAAGACATGGGTTATTTGAATATATTGCACAAAGCAATCAAAGATTATTCAAACATTATGGTTTAGGATTATCCTCTTCTGCCGATCATAAAAACTTATAAGGCACTTTCAGATCCAACCCAACTGCAGGCAATGTCTTTGGATATCCCTTTTGCCTTCATTATCTCCCTAAGTTCACTAACACTGTCCCATTTGCCAGCCGCTGCCAAAGTATTGGATAGTGCAACAAAAGCTCCAGGTCGATCATCAGCATTCAGCTTAAAAAGTTCAAAGGCAGCTATGCTTGCAAGCTCAACGTCACCATGCAGACTACAAGAACTAAGCAAAGCAGTCCAAACATCAGAATTGGGCTTCTCGGGCATACTTAATATAAATTCCAATGCTTGCCTCAAACTCCCTGCACGTCCTAAGAGATAAACCATGCAAGCATAATGCTCCATTTTTGGTTTCATTAAGTAATCTCTCTCCATACTCTCAAAGATCTCCTGGCCTTTCTCAACAAGACCAGCATGACCACAAGCTGATAGAGCACCAAGGAACGTAACATAATTGGGTGTGATATGGAATTCTTCCTGCATCTTGCTAAAGAGCTCAAGCGCTTCGCTGGGGTATCCATTTTTCCCATAGCCATCAATCATGGAAGTCCATGAAAATACATTCTTTTCAGGCATGTGGTCAAAAACCCTTCTTGCTTCCTCTATTCGTCCACATTTGGAGTACATGTCTATGAGAGCACTTCCAAGCTTAATGTCTGCGAAATTTTCAGTCTTCATGAGTTGACTTTGGACTTGTTGGCCAATTTCAAACGTGGCCAACACAGAGCAAGCCCCAATTACACTTGCAAATGTGGAGATATTAGGCCGAAAGTTCAGACGCTGCATGTTAACATAAACCTCAAGTGATCTCTTAGCATATTCAGTCGATTTGCTGTAACCTTCAATCATTGCATTATATACCACTATATCTTTTTCTACTGTCTTCTGGAATATATCTTCAGCATCATCAACAGAGCCGTGATTCATGTATCCAGAAATCATTGATGTGGAACACACCACGTTCTTTTCCAACATCATATCAAACACAGTCCTTGCATAACTAATCTTCCCATTCTTAACGTACCAGTCAACAAGTGCCGTATAAAGAACATCATCCGGCTCAATATCAGATGTCAGTATCCGGGCGTGTACCAGTCTCCTAAACTACTCGGTAAAGGCACATTACAACCACAAGTTGAAGCCTTTAAAATCATGGAATATGTATACCCATCAGGCTTTTCACCAGAGAAAAGCAGTCTACGAACCATACTAAGTGACTCTCCAACATGCCCTTGTCTGAGGTACCCACCAATCAAATAATTATAAGCAGAAAGATGTTTGCGGGGTAATTCGTCAAATGCCTGGCGTGCATATTTCAGACAGCGGCATTTCAGGTGTAGTATGATTATCTTGATGGAGATATTGGTAGTGGGGTTAAACCCAGTTTTAAGGATATGGGATTGTATCTTTTGGCCATCGGAAGGGTTATCTGAGTCGATGTATTGCTGCAGAGCAGAGGATATAGAGGCGGCAGTTGAGTGAGAGAGATACTCTAGTGTCGGCAGGAAAGTTTGGGTTCGTGTGTGGCTCTCGCGGGATAAGAAAACTGACGGTCTGCTCGTAGGTAGTCTGGCGTTTTTCATCTTCCCATTTCGTCTGATGCAAACTGCTTTGTGGGTTGCCCAAGGCTAAGGCAGCATAGCGAAGAGGCAGCGTTTAATCTGAGGAGTTCCACGTGAAATAATCGGAAGATTTAATATCTACAAAACAAGACAATCTCCATAAACACTATTTTTCCCGGGAACACGAATTAACGGGTTTCAGAGTGAGCTCTACACTATCATGCTCACTCTTATGATTGATCCTAAACTAGAACTCCAATATCATAAATCAAAAAGAGAGATTAGAGTATAAATGTCTTGATCTAAAAACATTATCCTAAAAAGTCTTAGAACTAAACACTAATTAAAGATTAATTTATCTGAATATTATCACTTACTTTAGCCTACATAAGCTCAAGCCAATCATGAAATGTGGAGGTTGACCCCCTTCGTGGTTTGAACTAAAATGTAGAGGTTAATTCAGGTTTCATTTATCATAATAAAAGATTATTATGTCAATTTTTTAAAATTAATTAATAAAAGATTAATTTATTTAGATACTATCACTGACTTAAACCCTTACAAGCCCAAGCCCACCATTTCAAAATGATGCGGATTGAGCCCACAAATTAGAGTTGGGCACAGAGGGAGATGGGCTTATGCTCCTCTATCCCTCATCCTTCAACACACTTTTTTTTTAAAGAAAAATTCTATTAATAAATATTAAAATATAAAAACATATGGTATACCCTGATAGTAAAAAGTTCATTATATTTATGAAAAAAAAATTAGAAACATCTAAATTTCACTTAAAATGATATATTTCTAAATATATATTTTTTCTCCTATTGTTTTCTTTACTTTCACTAAAAAAATAAGAATATCAATTATTTTCTTCTTAAAATGTTTTTTATTTTGTTCGGCCATGTACAAACCTTCTACACCCCTTGGTTTGCTTTTAATTTTTCTTTGTCTTTGTGTTATTTTGGAGGCTTCGGCTTGGGACGACTGACGGAAATCTTATTATTATGTCACGAAGCACGAGTGAAAAGATAATGATAATCATGAAACCATGACGAAGACGTCGTAAATCAATTAAAAAAGAAGGAAAAGTGACGGTGATTAGCTTTTGAAGGACATAGTTCCAACAACCCACGTTGCAATGGATGTCATTGACAAAAATAAGATGAGAAATGAGATTAAAGTCGGATAAAGTTTCGGGTTCTAGAACAATTATTTTATTGGAAGTACCCATCGTTTTGCTTCATGATGCTACCTCACGCCACTGGTGGAGCAATTTTTACAACAAATACCCCACTTTCTTTCTCAATATTCAGAAAAGGTGAACACCACTCAGAAGCCTTTTCATTGTGGGGATTGGAAAACAACTTGCATTAGCTTTCTACAGCTTTCAGTGGATGTCCATTTAAGTCCTCTTTCTTTCTTCTTCATCCAGTGGTCCAACCACGTTTGTGATTTTCCATAACTTTTCAAAGTAGATGCATAAAAGCAGGACTTCGTTAAATTTTCTTTGTGAAATGATGCGCACTGCTTGGTTCTTTGCAGCCTTCCTTTCTACCTTCTAAAATCAATTTTTAAGCCCAGACAGTGATTGAACTTGTCTATAGCAATGGATTTGTTTCAAAATATTAGTTGCACTCTCAGAAAATCTGACCTTTCTCAAATATTACTACATAAAAATAAATTTCTTTATTTTGTAGAAATGCCACTTTGGTTTGTTGTGTTTGATGTTCTCCTACGTAGATGAAACAAAGATTGTCATGTGCATCTACCTGCATATCAAGTTCCTTCGTTCCATTTGTTGCCTAGAGTGATATTATTCAGTTGTTTCGGTTACTGCTGTGTTTAATTTTCGAGTATTGACTAGTAAATAAAGCAATTACGCACCGACCATGTGCTCGTCGCTTTAGTATACTCGTACTAAAATTCTCCAACACTTCATGTGCTTTGTTCAATTTTGATTCCTCTGTTTTCACTAATGTCGTTTAAAATATAAGTTTATAATCAATATATGCATTATTTCTTTCTTATAAGAAAAAATTAAATATTGAAGAAAAAATTAAGACAAGAAGAGAAAAAGAGTAATTTGTGTTCAATAATATCCAACTGTAGGTAAATAGACCATTGTCTTGATACAATAGTTGAGTATGACCTAATTATCATAATTAGGCGCAATTTAACAGTCATAGTCATTGAAATGACTCAATCACGTTGAGTAGATATAACACACTATAGTCATATTAGTTGAACATGACTTAATCATGTTAGGTAGATATGACAAAATTGTAGTGGTTGTCTAACTTCATCTCAACGATGGTTAGGGAACCAACCCATAAAGGTAACTAATTGAGATCCTAGCTGTTCAAATAAACATGGCTCAGCGTCAAACATACTTGGTTATCCAATTATGAGGGTTAAGTATAACTTAGTCTTAAAGGCTGGGTTACCTAATCACCTGGAATAAGCATGACTTAGCTATGGTAACTAAACAAGATCCAATCATGATGATTACATAATCTAATTATGTTGATGGTAGGATAAAATGTCATTTCTAACCATAGGGGCCACGTAACTTAGGAAAATTATACAATGGACAAACGTTATGAATGTTTGCGTTAGAAGAACAATTGGTTTATAAATGAAAAGGATTAACCTTTGCGAAGAACAGTTGATTTCAATCGAAAAACTAAGCAAAATGACCCGTGAATACACTATTTTATACAAAGGTGAAAGTAAATGTTCCGGACATTCTGTTTGGATGGAGCAAAGGTGTGTCCCCGAGCAGGTCTGCACTTCCTAATCTGTGTAAGTCTAAGTTGCCTCAACAAAAATAGAATTTGCTAGCTTGCTCATGCAAACCAAGCTTGCTGCCTACTATGGGGTTTGCTTCCCCTTCATGGGGACTAACCCAATCATCCACCGTGGTAGCCACGTGGCTACCACATTTGTCTACAGATTCGAACACCCCCACCCAAGTGAAAGGTCAAAAGAAATAAACTGTTCCAAGCTTGCGGATGAAGTGATTACCTTAGCTCATGCCTAACACTTTAGTCAACACGTCAATCGGCTGCTCCAAGGTCCCCACATGCGCCGCCTTAATCAAGCCATTTGTAATCACATATGAAGTGATATGCTTGTTTATTTGTAAAAAGCCGAGTTTGCCACAAATTGCATAGCAGCGTCATTAGCACAATAAAATGTAATAGGCCAAGGGACATTAATGTGCATGTCGTGGAGAAGTCCTATTGTCATAACCATCGCCTTCCTCCCCATTGGACATGATCTAGACATAGCACCTTCTTTCTTTTTTATGAGATCAATGAATCTCCCAAAATGGTGTAGAATCCTAACAATGACTTCCTTGCCATTGGACATGAGCCATAATCATAACCACCATAGGCTCGCATCTAAAACCATCATTTAGAAGGAATAAACAATTCCCATTTGGCACCTCTCTTTAGTTTTCCAACTACTCAAATGGCCTCATCTCAATGTGATTTCTTCAAGGCATGCATATATTGACTTAATAGGTGCACTAATATGAAGATAACGTTCTGCCATGTTCTAAAAAATAAGCTTATCTCTTAATTGTTGGTAGCTCATCACATTTTTTAGTGGTGGATTGTCATGCCATGTAGGTGATCTCTCATCAAATTGAATGATAATAAACTTTAAGTTTGTTTCATAGGATCTTAATTGGCTTCATACCCATAAGACCCATCTTATACATTAATTTGAGAATGTATTTTTGTTGATCTAGGTGGATACCAATATAATCTCTAAGGACTTTGATTGAAAGGAAATACTTGACTTTTCCCAAATCCTTAACATAAAAAATTTAAATATAAAATTTTCTTTATTTGCTGAGCCTAACTCCATCATATTTAGTGATTGACATATCATTAACATAAATTGTCACCATTGCCAATGCCATCCACCTCTCAATCACCTAAATGATAAATAGTAATCATTAATGAATTGGTTGTACCTAACTGCCATCAATGCCTTCATAAACTTAACTTTCCATGACCTAGTTGTCTACTTTAAACTACATAGGAATCTTTGAAGTCTATAAAACTTGTTCCCTATTCCTTTAGATCTCCAAGTGGTTAGTACATGTAGATCTCTTTGCAAGAAAGGTGTAGAGAATTTCAATTTGATGATTGGTCAACTATTGCTGCACAATGAATGATAAAGCACATTCAATATAATCATCTCCCCCATTGGTGCAAAGGAATCATGAAAATCTATGCCTATCTTCTAGCTATATCCCTTGCTACCAATCATACCTTGTACTACTACTTTGTTCCATTAATTTGGTACTTAATTTTATATACCAATTTCCATTATATGGATTTATTAATGTTGCTAGCTCCATTATCTCCTAAGTATTGTCTACCTTTAACATTTTAATTTCTTAATCCATGAGATTTATCCACTAAACATTTTTAGCCACCTCAAGGTAAATTGTTGACTTAGTATTGATAGAAATTGATACAATGAAGTGCAAATTAAACTCAAGCAAGTAGGAGTAAGATATGTATAATCAAAGATAGGGTCTAGTGTGGGTGTTATTTATACAAAAAACTAAATGGATGATACATATAATGGAAATTGGTATATAAAAGATACAAAAAACTAAATCTGTATAATGGAAATTGGTATATAAAAACTAATTTTATATGCCAATTTCCATTATATGGATTTATTAATGTTGCTAGCTCCATTATCTCCTAAGTATTGTCTACCTTTAACATTTTAATTTCTTAATCCATGAGATTTATCCACTAAACATTTTTAGCCACCTCAAGGTAAATTGTTGACTTAGTATTGATAGAAATTGATACAATGAAGTGCAAATTAAACTCAAGCAAGTAGGAATAAGATATGTATAATCAAAGATGGGGTCTAGTATAAGTGTTATTTATACAAAAAAACTAAATGGATGATAGTACACTCATAATTTTTCACCTATATGGAAGGCCTAGCATCATTTGTGAATACTTATTGGTGAGTTGTGTTGTTATGATGGCTAAAATTCCTAGTGGAGCATGCTTACATGGCTCATTAGGCTCAACTAATGGTGGTGATGGTATCTTTAAGAAATTTGCATTAATGGCATTATGAGGAATAAGAAAAGAGTAAGGTATATACTCAGTTGGCTAACTGGTGATGCACCATACATGCGTCTCATCAATAGGAATCCCTGAAGGGACTCATGAAGTAAAATTTTATATAGGCTCTATGTGTGTAAATAGAAAAATGATTTCATGGACACAAACATCCTTGAACATAAATTTTTTTGTTCCTTTATGTTAGATACTTTATCTTTTTTTTTTCCTATAAGGATGTCTCATAAAAATGTTAAAGTATCCCTAGAGGGGAAAGGGCAAAGTTGTCTTTATACCCATAGTGGGAGTATAACAAAAACATCCAAAAATCCTAGGATGTAAGATATCTAATGACTTATAAAAAATATCTCATAAATGGTGTTGCATCGCAACATGATGGATGATGTCCTACTAATAAGATAGATTACAATAGGTGGTTTTGGTCTTAACTTTCATGAGAAATATCTAAATTTCTTATGAATAGTCACCCATTTTTTTCAAGAAGTATCTTGCACTATCATGATTTGGAACTTTATAATGTCCTAAAATGTTCATATGGACTAACTCAAGCAATTTTTTAGCACTATCATTGGACAAAGGAAAGATATTGCAAGTTTTCTTTTCCAATTAGGCATACCATATAATACATATCACGAGGCATAGTAAAAGATTTAAAATCATTCATGAATTGGCATTAGAGTATGTTCAATTTTACAGTGCCACCAAATAATATCAAAATGATAACATGCCAAATTTGAGTATACAAAACATGATGGGCTATTTTGACTATTTTACCCGCAAGATTTGCAACAAAATAATAAATTTCATTTCTCATTTTACCAATTTCTTTGATATCATTTGTTGAAAAGTTCTAAAATGCATAAAAAGAAGATAAAACACTATAGAGCACTTATTTTTTAAGGTCAATATAGACAAAAATTAAATTAAACTTTAAGTTAGATGGATGCAATGTTATGTGTAATTTCAAGCCCTTTAATATTGGAATGTTTCTAGTGTGTGTTATTGATGTAATCTCACCATTTGCCAATTTAATTGCCCTTATTCTATATGCACTTAAATCAAGTGAGTGTAAGCAATTATTATTATTATTAGTTATTGATTGCTAGCACTGACCTATTATCGAAATTTTTATCCAAGAAATTTGATATACTTAACATATAGGTTTGAATTCCTTGCCACAATCATCTTTGAGGTAGTTTAGGGTATTCTTGTCTTCACCCTCATTAATGAAGGTTCATTCCAAGCTACCTTCTTTTAAATTTGTGTTAGCATCCCTTTTGTAGTGCTTGTATCTTGGAAGAAATAAATTTAACTTGTATTAGTCTTCTTTCTTTTACCCATAGAGCTTATTGTGCTCTTGTTGAAACCCATTTAACTTATAGTATTTTTATTTTATTTTATTTTATGGCCTTTCCTTTTCACAAAAATTTCATTTTCCCTTCAAACCCTATCTAAATGAAATGTCATTTTGTGTTTCTTTTGATGAAAAAAATGTTTTCATTTTCATTATTGCCATTTGCTCTTGTGGTTGACTTGATATATGTGATACCATTAAAAAGACTACCAGCACCTCTAGGGGTTGTCACCTAACTTATTGCGTCAAGCCCTTGTTTTGACCAGTAAGAAATACGACATCCATCAACTAGTAAGGGTTTCACCATTAGGATCTAGTCTTTTTAGGTTGTGTAACAATCATCTAAACCATGGAGAAAGTAATAAATTTTCATCCATTCTTGATAAGCTTGCCATGATTCCATTCAAGCCATCTTGGGTAATCCAAGGCCATTAACATCACACATTCCTCACATAACCTACTCAATTGGTTTGACGTAAATCAACAAAAATTTTCTGCCTTGCCAAACAAGATTACGCTTAGGTCGTAAAGGTAAGAGACACACCCCATAATCTACTTAGGGTAGGTCCACCTAGTCCATTGTGTAGATAACCCCTTCGTAAAGTTACTTTAAAAGTGAATTCATAGTACAAGAGACACTCTACATTTCACCACTCCCAAAGTGAATAATACTATGAATCCCTATAAGAAGTCTGTTAAAGGTACAATCTTGCCACATCAATTAAGCAAAATTTTCAGATTCTCCATCAACAAATATTACAAAGAGAGCATCGGCTACCAACCATAAGATCCACAAGATGATGCCACATTTAAATTTAAATTAAGACAATGAATTTAGAGTTGAATATTATCCTTATATTTCCAAACCTTTAAATATCTTCCTAATTTGTAATAGTTAACTATCATTTATATTGTTATTTTCTTTCTTAGGTTAGAGATCTTATTCACTCCTATATAAAAGATATAGTTCTGTAAATATTCTCTTATCGAATTCCAAACACTTTTTCACATATTATGTCAACACTCTTGTCTACGGATTTTACTTTGATTTAAGAATTTTCTCTACAAAATTTAATTATTTTGTAGAATTAATTTTTTTAACTTGGTATCATCTGCCAACATCATATACCTCTTTATTTTTTTTTTCCTACATATCCAATGGCACACATATCTCTATTTTTTAGATTGAGCGTACCTATGTGCTTTTGGACTTTTGAGTATCCTTGACAACTCATATCCTTGCCCATTTGAATTCATCATAGACACCACTAATGATGAAACCACTATGCGTAGTTCCAATCTTGCTTACCAAAATTGGCTTGTTCAGGACCAAACTACTCGAGGCTAGATTCTAAACACTAGTAACGACAATGTCATAACCACAACTGCAAAATACCTTACCTCTATTGAAATTTGGATTGCTTTTTACAAAAGAGTTTCATACCCACAACATAACTTGTGCCTTTACATTTTGACTCCGCCTTTAGGCCATCAACAAAAGCCATCATTTAGTCATTGACTTTATGCATGAACTTCATGCCATTGTTGACTAGCTTAGACTCATTGGCAAAAAAGTCTCAATTAGTGAGTGTCTGGCTCATTTTTTTTTTACTAGGGAGCCATTCGCCTTTCTCGCAATTGCCATCTCCATTCACACCATAATTGCCTCTTTGACTTGAGAAGACTTCTGCAAGTTGCTGCTAAACCATGAGGCCCAGCTTGAACTAGTAGTATAGACTCTTCCGAATGTTGCCTTTTCCCTAGAAGTCGACTCCTAATCCTCCAATGTTTCCCCTATCATCAGATTTGCGCTGAATGGTGCAAGTGCTTTCTCCTATAGCCATTGTGGATGCACCTCGCATCTAATGTCGGTCGCTAAATCCAATTGCTAATATCTCTTTGCCCCTACCACAAACTCTGACCATTGCTTGCAGATCCAATGCTAAATTTGCTAGAAAACCAGCCATCCTGCTCACTACTGTTGCTACAACTATGCCCCTTCTAACTCCAACAACACTGGCCCAAACACCCATTCCATAGCTTCTCTTTTAGGCTCGCCACATCCTAAGGTAAACATTATCCTTCAAGGCCTACCAAGCCCGACTAGTGTGGCCCACAATGAACAAGAATGGTTTCTTGATTCTAGGGTCACTACTCACATTACTCCTAATCCTTATGGGCTTGATAACATACTTAACTATAATGGGAACCAAGAAGTCATTATTGGAGATGGAGTGGGCCTTCCCATAATCCATAAAGGTAATATTCAAACAAAACCAAATTTAACTTTATCAAATATTTTAGTTGTTCCCACATTGAAAAGAAATGACTTTTCATTTCAAAATTTACAAAGGATAATAACTATGCCTTTTTTATTTTATCCCAATTTTTGTGTGGTACAAAGTTTAAGAATGAGAAAATTCCTATTTCATGGACCCATTGATTGAGGCCTTTATCAACTTAGCTTGAAGTCTTCTCAACATAATCCTATGATCTATCTTGTAATAGCAAATGATGTTAGTAGTTGGCACTATTGTTTAGGTCATACACATTTTGATAATGCAATAAATCTATTGAGAATAAATAATATTTCATTTTGTGGAAAAATTCCTTCATCTTATGATTCTTATTGTGTTTCTAAAAACCTATGTTAGACCCACACTTCAACCAATAATATGGCTACGACCCTTTTAGACTTAATGCACTTTGATATTTGGGGACCCAACCTAATTTCTTCATCTAATGGTAATAGATATTATATCTCCTTTATATATGACTATTCCAAATTTACATGGTTATATACCATGCAATCACGTGATGATTTTTTAAATATCTTTACCAAATTTTCCACATTTATTGAAAATTAATTACAATTTACAATTAAGAGCATTCAAAGTGATGTGGCAAAAGAATTTCTTTCCCACTCTTTTAAAAAGGTTCTAGTTAACAAAAAAATATTTCACAAAATCTTTACGCCATACTCCCCTTACCAAAATGGGTCTGTAAAATGTAAACATAGACACATTACAAAATTTGGGCTTTCTATGCTCCACTATGCTTATATTCCACTCAAATATTAGGGACTATGTATTTGAAATTGCAATCTATATTATCAACCGCTTACCAAGCATTGTTATACAAAACAAATCACCATGGGAACAACTTTACAATATTATTCCACCCATCTACCATCTTAAAATTTTTGGATGTTTGGTCTATCCTTATCTACATCCATATTCCAAGCATAAATTGGAAAAACGATCCATACCATGTGTCTTTTTGGGATATCCCATGGGATACAAAGGTGATGTCTTTGCCCATTTATAAATAAATTATATATTGTATGTGATGCCTCCTTTGATGAACATCAATTTCCATTTCATCAATAACAAATTATTCAAAGTTTCTTACCATTAACCATAACATTTACTCCACCCTAATTTCTATTTATTCTAATGTTTCAAAATCATTCTAATATACAAGAACATTTAAGTAACATATTTATTACGACATCAAACACAACACAATCCCAAGATTCAACCTTACCACCTCTTCCAACTATAATAACATAACTACAACCTACTTATCCTATGATTATAAGATTACGAGGAGGTACAATTCCATGTTGCACCCTTACATGATAACAAACATATGCTTTAATTGCTTTGGTACATCCTTACATTGAACCAAAAAATTATATTGACGCCTCTAAAGATTCAAATTGGTGAAAAGCCATGCCTGATGAATATATATCTCTATTAAAAAATCAAACATGGGAATTGGTTCCTCCTTCACGTCATATTAAACCTATTGGATGCAAACGAGTTTACACAATCAAACCCCACTCTGATAGTTCACTTGAATGCTATAAGGTGCGTTTAGTTGTCAAAGGTTCTCACTAACACCTTGGCCTTGACTATACTAACACCTTTAGTTTGGTCACCAAATTTGTTACGGTTTGCATTGTCATTTCTCTTGCATACACACAAGGTTGGACAATAAAATAACTTGATATGAAAAATGCATTCTTTCATGGTAATTTAGATGAAGAAGTATACATGGTCTAACCACTGGGTTCATTGACTCCACACATCCACACTTTGTCTGTCACTTGCAAAAATCTTTATATGGACTTAAACAAGCTCTGCATGCATAGAATCACAGACTTAATGCCTTCCTATAAAAAAATGGTTTTACACCTTCCAAGGTAGATTTGTCATTATTATTTCTACATAAACCTACTTACACTATCCTTATCTTAGTTTATATTGATGATATCATTTTTACCAGTAGTAAAGATGCACATTTGAATCATATTTTATCTCAATTATAGAATGAATTCAATATTAAAGATCTTGGTGATTTATATTATTTTCTTGACATTGAAGCTCATCATACCACCAATGGTCTTTTACTACACGAACAAAATTCACACATACTAGTGGCTACTGTATTTTTCTTAGTTCCAATCTTATTTCTTGGAGATCTCGCAAACAAAAAACTGTTGCTCACTCAAGTACTGAAGCTGAATTCAAAAGTCTTGCAGATACAATTGCAAATCTCATATAGATAGAGGCACTACTACAAGACCTTCATATTCACATATCCAAACCATCAAAACTTTGGTGCGACAATCTCTTAACATTATACCTCTCTACAAATCCAATTTTCCACTCCTGCATAAAGCATGTCAGGATTGATTTTCATTTTATTTAGGAACGAATCAAGATAAAGAAGCTTTCTATCCAATTCATCTTTTTTGTTGATCAAATGGCTGACATTTTTTTTTTTTTTTTGATGAATATGTGAGTTGATTCATCGAAGAATAAAGAAATACATAAGCTTAGGGGCATACCCCAACATTACAATCATCTAGGAGAATATAGACTTTGAAATTCTCCAACTATGACTCAACAAAACATTAGCTTGAGAGAGTTTAATGTTTCTAAATAAAGAAGCTCTTCCACGGACTACTCTCCTGATTTTAGCTAATAACATTGGAATATCAATAGACTTATTCTGAAAACGTCTACGATTTCGTTCTAACCAGATACAATAAAGGCAAGCTAAGAAAGAAAGCTGGAGAAGCTTTGCGGCTAAATCCTTTCCCTTAGTTGCTTTAATCATCAATTGCAATTCAGATTCCCAATCGTAGATGACCTTACGAATACCTTGTTGAGCTAGAATAGATCTCCAAACCTGGTTAGTCCAAATGCACTGAAAGAATAAGTGTGATCTATCTTCATATTGAGAGCCACAGAAATTACAATACAAATCAATTGAGGGGAGCCAACGAGAAACCACTACTGCTGTAGGTAGTTTATCTCTACATATGAGCCAACCAATGAAGTTATGTTTGCTGATTCCTCCTGACCATATCAAGTTGTACCATTCAACCTCAGTGCTCTCTTGACATAATTCATTGTACGTTTCCTTACAGCAATAAGAAGGTTTGGATAGTGTAGAGGTTAAAGTTTGTCCTAACTTTAGAAGACCTCTCCAACTCCATGCCATATTTCCTTTGATGTCAAGCTCCATAATTGAATTTCCCCTGCTTTTAGTACTATGAATCCACTTACTCCATAAGGATGAATTAGGGCAATTTATGAGATTCCAGAGAGATCGCCCCAACAAGACTTTATTCCATACTTTAAGGTTTAGTAGTCCAAGACCTCCTTCCTTTTTTGGTAAACAAACAACTTGCCAAGCAACCTTATGAGTTTTATGATCTTCTGAGTGACCTGCCCAGAGAAAGTTTCTTACCAAAAACCTTTCCTCTACACGATTTAAACTCCTTCAAGACAATTTGACTGCTCGCATTGACCAATCAACTTGTGGGAGGGTGTTAAAGGTACAATCTTGCCATGTCAACCAAGTAGGATTTTCAGATTCTCCATCAAAAAAATATTCCAAAGAGAGCATCAGCCACCAACTACAAGATCCATAAGATGACACCTCATTCAAATTCAAACCAAGACAATGAATTCAAAGTTGAATATTATTTTTATATTTCCAAACATTTAAATATCTTCCTAATTTGTAATAGTCTACTATCATTTATGTCATTATTTTCTTTCCTAGGTTAGAGATCTTATTCACTCCTATAAATAAGGTCTAGTCTTGTACATATTTTGTTATCAAATTCCAAACGCTTTTCACATATTGTGTCAACACTTTAGATTTTATTTTGATTTAAGAATTTTCTTTACAAAATTTAATTATTTTGTAGAATTAATTCTTTTAACTAAGTCGAATATTGTTCATCAAATAAAGATTGGCTTATTCTTAGTTAAAAGTGAAGTCTTCATGCTTCACTTCACAAAGGAAAGTTTTCTAGTCTCATGAGCTTGGAGGAGACAAAATTTGCCCACTTGTATCCCTTGTTGGTGGATAGAGCTGATCATTGTAATCTTTGATTTGCAGTATAGATAGCATTTAGGTTTCCTCTTCGTCTTCTGACGTCATCCAGTGGCCTCTTTGCCATCCCCCACCTCGAGCTGGTGGTGGTACATTTGGGCTTCTATTTCGAGTATTTCTTGTTGGAGTTCCCGTGGCTTGCACCACGACCATTGGATTTTGAATGAAAAATAAGAGTGCTTTTATGTTAAACCAAAAACAGAGTGACAGTGCTTCAGGGCAGGGAAGAAGCTAGAGCTAACAGGTTGTATCTAACTTGTGAATCGAATATGGGACTGCCAGAGTTGAGAGGAAGCTTAGATAATGGTTGGGCAACTTCGCTGCGTGTAAATCCTGAAAGACGTAATAGCTGCTTAAGAAACAAGTGGTTATCTTTTAGGGATTGCAGTTGCAATGATGGCTGCAGTTTTTTGGGATCAATAGAATGTTTCGTCCTGCTCTATACCATGCGGAGAATCAAGCAATGGGAACCGTTTTGAACATTTGATTAAAATAAACAATTGGTTTACATATGAAAAGGATTAACTTGGGGGCAAAAATAGCCCAGTTACAATTGAAAGAACAAGCATAAGTAAAATGAACCTATGAACAAACCATTTTTTACAAAGAATGTTCCCGACAATCTCTTCAGGTAAAGCAACAATTATATCCTTGAGTGTCTCTGCACTTCTTGACTTGTGTAATTCTTGGTTGCCGCCTCAACAAAAGAGAAGCTACTGCCTTCCTCGCGCAAAACAAGCCACTGCCCATCATAGGGTTCGGTCCCTCTCTTGGGGACGGACCCTACTCACCCACATGGCAGCCATGTGGCTGTCACGTTCGACTACAAATCAAAACAACAAAAGCAAGATGGAAGCATAGTTTTTTTTTTTTTTTTTAATTGAACAAGATAGAATCCTAACTACTTTTATTAATAACAGAAGGTTGGGCTAAAGACCATATATTCACATGAGATACAATGAGAGTCATTACATTCTTAAACTTGTGAAAGAGAGTAAACAAATTATAACATCAAAAAATTCTAGGATGAACACCTGGACCATTACCACATGTTCATTAAGAAAGAACATTACATAAACATTAGCACAAACCCTAAATATTGTTACACTAATAACGTAATAGAACAAGGAGGTCTATGATTAGTCAAACCAAGTTGAATCATCCAATGCAATACGCCTGCATATACTTGGGAGAAACCGAAGATGTTCATATATCTACTGCCTATCAATAAAATGCCCATAATTAGCTAACTAGTTAGTTAAACGATTACCTTCTCTATAGGTGTGAAGCCTAGCCAGAGGAGGTGTAACAAAAATGCACTGTCGAATTGCATAAACTAAATTCTATGGACTAGAGAAGTCGTGAGCATAGTCATTTGCTATTATAGGGTTTGTTTATTATCACCTCGTTTTGGTTATTTTTATTATGCACTGATTTTGATGTTTAATTTAGTAATCATTCTTTGATATTGTTCGTTACTTACCTAAATAAAATAAGTACAAGGCTTACTAACTTAGTGATAAACTAAGATGAACAACTAACCATTAAGTCGAGAGTTTGACTTAGGTGCGCCAATGAATCAGTTATTTAAAACAAAGAATTGATTCGAAGGTTAGTAGATACTTCTTTTTCCTATATTTTTGTTGCGTTTTGGGTTCTTACAATTATTATTTGGGTTTACACCGTTAAAATGCCCTGAATTTATTTGGAAGGGATTTCTGCTTGGTACAAAAGGAATAGACTTCAGCTGTCCAAGGAAAAGGAGTTAACTAATTTTACCCTCAGAATCAGCCCCCTAGCGATTAAGAATTCAAAACCAAGCCCTCGTGCGAAGAAAGGGCTGCAATTGAATCGACTGAGAGCTATACGACGAGGGGATTGACATCGGACTCTGAGCTCCCCACACCCTCCCCTGCGCCGGAAAGTAAGCCCTCGATATCTGACAGATTTTTAAAGTAAAGTCACGCAGGGGATGTCAGCGACCTTCAGAGTTCTGTTGTGCAGGTTGCATCATTTATAAAATACACTCAAGGCTATTTTCGTCCTTGGATACCTTTATGATGGAGGCTAGAAATCAAATCCAACCACGATTGGCTTTTCTAAGGGAACGAGATAGGCAGACTCAAAAGGTTGCAACCGGAATAAACCTTGTTGGAAGAGACTGAACCAGACAAGAGTCTTGACCAAAAGTGCAGCAAGCCTATTTTTTCTTTCCTTTATATATTCAGTCTCCCTGCTCTCTCTTTTTCTCTCTCTTAAGTGACGGCCTTCTCGAGGTGCAATTAATTGGGTGCGCGGTAATGCGTTGAATTAACCTCGTAATCACATAAAGAGGGAAGGGAAAAGAGTTCAGAGCGTTTAGGAGTTTGAGCTTTGCAGGGTACATATTGCATGGCATTCGAAGTTTGATTGAGTACAGAAAAGTTCTCTCGGAACGGAAGTGCGTAAACAGCTTGAAAATTTCTTAGATGAGGCCGAAGATTTATCTGTTCGGTGACTCAATCACCGAGGAGTCCTTTGGTGGTGGGGGTTGGGGTGCTTCTCTTGCCGACCATTTCTCTCGCACGGTATTTCGTTCAGTAGCCTTTTAGAATATTGAATCCTTGACCCGTTTTGCTTCCAGTCATGGTTATTCGAGTATTCCAGGAGTTATTGCTTATTTGAAGAGATCTTGAGTTTTTTCATAGTTCTTGGTGATCAGGTTGATGTGGTGCTGCGAGGCTACAGTGGATACAACACGAGGTGGGCCTTGAGGGTGCTGGACCAGGTTTTTCCTTCGGTGGAAGGGGGTGACAGTGGGGATCCATTAGCCGTGACCGTGTTCTTTGGCGCAAACGATGCTGCTCTTCCTGACAGAGTTTCTGGCTTCCAACACGTGCTACTCGATGAATACCAGCACAACCTCCATTCAATAGTCGCTCATCTCAAGGTAAACACTCGAACTTTCTCTCTCTGAACTCCATGACACTGAAACGGGAGCCCATGATTTGTAAAAGTCGCATTTAGTGTCGGACACCGGCAGGCACTATTCTTGGTGACGCGATAATAAGGGATTAGGTAGGTACAGATGATGATACTATGCTTTGCCCCGTATTACTGTACCGTGCTGGAAGTTAGTGAGGAACGAACAGGGGTTTGAGAATTCTATCTTTGGGAGGTCAAAAGGATGGAGTGTTGCCAAAAAAGTGGTTGCAGTGAGGACCCGGACGTAGCTTTTGTTGTTTGCCACTTAGGCTGTAAAAGCCCTGTGCAATTGGATTCTTGCTTTTCTCATATGTACGTGTTTGCCTTACTCTTGTCGTCTTCAATAGCCGCCCTCTCGACTTAGAACCGCCGAGTTGTTAAATGGTCCATTGCTGTAGCACATGGACTGTACGTCACTCCGATAGTGCTTTTACATGACAGCGTTGTTGGCCAGAGTTGAAAGAGAAAAAATTAGAAGAGAAACAGTGGAACTTTTTGAAGGTTCATGATCTTCTTAAAGCTTTGTAGATAGGAAAAGAAAATATTCTTTTGGGGTTGGTTGTTATGAACTCCCATGATCATTGCCTGATTTATTAAAATCTGTTCCGATTTTCAGGGAAAATAAAACTTCTAATTGTTGACTACATTTAAGATTAAGATACACTGGTTTTGAGATAAAATTTTGTGGATAAGTACAGTTTATAGGTCCATTAAATTTCTTAAGATTTTCTGACATGAAAGGTGATTTTGGCTTGGAGAGAGAGGGAGAGAGTGTGTGTGTGTGTTGTAGAAAACTGGTTAAACAAAGAATTCACACTGATTTCAATGGATGTTACTTTTTCTTTCAACTTAGACAACTTCTAAACTTTTTTGTAATATATGATGATTAAACCACGTGATTAAGTCACGTTGTAAATTTGTCTTTTAAGTTGTATAGTGCCTATCGCAAAATGGAGATCCTGTGCTCGGCATATGTGAGCTCTCATTGATGGGTTAATGGTTTAAAAGTACTTCGGGTTATGATTTATTGTTGTGTAAAAGTAAAGAAGGAATAAAGTATAATATGTACGTAGAACCAGCAATTGCAACTTGGTTGGAAAAGACAACTGGATGGTAGTTCAAGTCTTTTTTAATAGGCGTTAATGCAGGTCTAACCTAGATTAAAGCACGTGTTTTGTGTCAGTTGGAGGCATCGAATTTAGTGGGTTGGCTCACCTATATCAACCTTGCAACCAAAGGTAAAAAATGGATAAATCACAAGAAGCCTTCCCATGGTTGTTGTGACCTTTGGCTGATCAAGTTTGGTCATGTATGCTTCAAGTTGTAAAAGCTTCACCGGTGCTTTGTAGCTTGAACTAAATATATGTCTCCGAAACCAACATCTATTTGGTTTGAAGTACATTGAAGCTTTTAGAGTTTAACTCATTGAGTGAAAGTTATCTACTAGAGTTATCTCACTAACCATACTTTATAGTTCTCTTTTTATTTTATCTTCTAAATTACGCTATCAATTAATGTTGCCTTTTCCTTTTTTTTTTTAATATTTTAATTTCTTTGGGGTACAGAAGCAATGGCCAAAGACTCATATTCTTCTCATAACTCCTCCCCCAATTGATGAAGATGCACGCCTCCGGTATGATTCTAGCATACAAGATCCTTGGTTTCTCTTAACATCCATGTTTCATGTATAAGTTTTCACTGTAAAATGTCCTTTATCCCTCTATAGTAGTGTACAATCGTTGGATGTTTGAGATAATGATGTGACGTAAAGTGAGAATAATGGGAGTTTCATGTTGAAAAGCTGTTTGATGCAGACATCCTTTTGTTGAGAATCCGTCGGGCCTGCCTGAGAGGACAAATGAAGCTGCTGGTGCCTATGCCAAGGCATGTGTCTCAGTTGCTAGAGAATGCGGTGTCCCAGTGGTAGACCTCTGGACTAAAATGCAGCAGCTTTCGAACTGGGGAAAAGTTTGCCTGAGGTATTACATATTACTTCTTTATGCATTTAGAGCATCTTTGCACGTGCCTCACATAATTGGTTGTAACTGGTGTAAGAATTCCGATTCCCTTCATGTGATTATTGGCTCTTCCCAGTATAGCACGGTTCTGACTTTAAGTACGTAGGGAATGAACTTTTCTATACACTAAAAATCAAGCGGTGAACCTTCTAGTTTCACGAGAAAGCATTATATGATATTCAATTCATAATCAACCTATGTTAATGAGAATGTCAATACAGCTGTTCTTATGGACACATGTATGTAGTGGGAGACATGTTTTCAAAGAGTTTGTTGATTCTATTGCCCTGATCTTGCTATAAACACACAAGCAGACGTTGCTGTGTATACGGGTCTGATGATTTTCTTTATATTGAACAAGCAGAGATGGTTTGCACCTCACCGAAAGTGGAAACAGGGTTGTGTTTGAGGAAGTGGTCATAACGCTGAAGAATGAAGGCGTGAGTCTTGAAAATTTGCCGGTTGATCTTCCCCTGCTAGCTGAGATTGACCCGAATGACCCCCTCAAGGCGTTCCCGAAGTAACATAATTGTTTATGGGTAAGGTGTCATATGTTTTGTGAGTTCATGGAAAAGTCAGTTTAGCCTTGGAGGGACTAATTGTTTATTTCAGTTCATTTCTCTCAATTAAAGTCGAACATAATACTTTAATACGAGACTCTTGATATGCATTATGAAGGTTATTGTCTTTGTCCTAGAGATGCTAGTCTTTTTTATTTATTAGTCTTATGGAGTAGAAGCAAGACAAGACAAGAAAAAGATATCTTCTTTCTTGAATTCTTTGAAGGACACAAGAAAAGAGAAAAATAGAAAGCAGTAAGCTCTTCTTGATGAATCGGTGGAAGGTCAGTTAGCTCATAACACATTTATGTCGAAAATTCCACGTTTTTGACATAAGAAAGTTGGTTAATTAACTACGAAATGTCAAGGAAGAAACAACAAACACCAAATACACAAAAGCCAAGTCAAAGCCCGAATTGTCCCCATAGAATTAGGTTGCGCATGTCATGGTAACTCTTTTTTGGATGAAACTCTTTATTTAACGATATTGAATATAGTTCAAATAGAATTTATTGATAGATTTTTGGTTTGAATTTAACTTTGGGTGCACTAGAATTGCTAGTTTTGTTTTTATTGATTTGCCCTAGAAATGTACTTCGATTTTCCATGTAACTTGACCTTTCTGAGTTTTGCTTCTCTTACGATGGTACATATAGTATAATGCAATTTCTTTTAAATTAATTTCGTTCCATGAAAGAAATATGTCCCTGAGGTACTTAATCATTAAACAAGTTCGTCAGTCATTGGAGATATTTACTCATTTTTCTTCTATTTCGCTTAATTTCTCCCACAATTTGAATGTATTAAGGACATTCTCTTTTAATGCCTCTTGCGTAATCTTTCATCTTTGTGATCATATGCATGTTAGCTCATCTTCATGCTTTGTATTAGTGTTAAATTCTCCAACTCTTCCCAATATCACATTCATGTTTCGTTGTTTACCATGTTTTGGAGTAGAAAAGAAATAATATAACAAACCTAACTACTAAGTTAAAAGGCACAAACCTGTTAGCATAGTAAGTTTAACTATGTTTAGACTAGACCATTCAACTACACTTTTAATATGATGTTTTCGGTGGTTGTACTCCATGGCTCCACTTGGTGGGACATTTCACAGATTTTTTCGGCTTGGCTGTTAGTAAACTATCAGGGCCTTCATTCCCCTCCTATCCCTACTTGCCATCCAATGAGTTTTTTTATTTTTATTTTTATTTTTATTTTTTATTGTCAAGCACCCATATACCTTTTGAGTTACATAGAGCCAAGTGCACTTGCCGATTGTCTTGATGCCGAATTTAATAGATTTAACTATTGAAGTAAAAAGTCTAAATCTATTGGCTTTACAAGCTCAATTACCTTTAGATTGTAACATAATTCTATTTTTAAAAAATTTAGAAACTCCTCTAATAGACATATTAAACAAAAAATACTCATAGCTTTCTAAATATTTGAGAAATTTCCTTTGCCTGGACGTTTCTGCTTTCCCCTTTCTTTCTTGTCTGTCCAAAAAATAATAGTATAAAAATTTACCACATTCCCAAAAATTAAAGAAAACCCCACATCAAGTTTCCAACAACTGAGAGAAAATTTATGAAGTTATCTTTTCAAGGTTGTAAAATGTATGGGAAGAGTGGGAGAGGAGAACAGAGCGGTGGGAATGTGTGCGTGGAATTTTGCCCTACGAACACCGAAACAGAGGAGGGCAGAGCAGCGGGGTCCAAATAATGACTGGGAAATGTAGCGCAACGGTTTGATGGAATAAGGGCAGAACCATCAGGACAAAGGACGATCATGAAAATTTGAGTTTCTGAAGCTTTCTGATGATATAAAGTTCGTTGTCAAATAAATAACAAGAATAACAGGACCATATTACTTTCCAGTAGCTTAAAAGATCTAGTGAAGAAAAATCAAACATATGAACAAAATTCTTACTAGTAACTATGATCTGTTCCCACTGTTGGGGATAACTATTTGGTAAAAGAGATGATTCAATCATCTTGTCAGATCTGTTATTTCCAATTTTAAATAAAAATAATACTGTAATATCTTCTATCATTTTATACTTATTGTAAAGAAATATTGATAATCAACCTAATATATGGTCTTAGTCTTGTTGTAATTACTCTTGGTATTGCAATATCAATAATAGTTAAAATTTCCACTCATTGGCTTGTCTTTTCTTAGATGGCATCCAGAGCCTAACCATTCCTATGTTTTTTTTTGCTTCCGCAACCTTTTTTTAGCCCTTCAATTGAGTGGTGTGGAATTCTCCCTTGCATGTTCATTTTTTCCATCTACTTACCCGTTTATTCCCCGACCCATCCTTCGGCCCAACCCTTGCCGTCACCCAACATCCACTACTACGACTCATTACTTTGCCAAACCTGAATCCGGCCCCGTTCAGTTGCGATTCCCATTTTGCCCTTGCCCCCTTTTTTTATTCACAGAATTGCCTGCTGAACCAAGTCACCGTGCCATGGCTAATTCTGCTTATTCCATTGCCAGAAACACCAATTTTGCCTTGAATTGCAATCCCTATCTCCTCACCACTGCCAATTTGCAAACTAGTGGCATTATTTCTTGCCGATTGATTGGTGAATATAATTATCACCTTTGGGTAGACTAAATTTGCATTGTCTTCCTCACCCAAAATAAACTAGGCTTTCTTACTGTCAACTTACCCTGACTGAAGGGAGATGGAGACGACACATAGTGCTAGGACGAATGTTACACTACTGTCAAGACCTGGCTTTGATACCATCTAAGAAAAGACAAGCCAATGAGTGGGAATTTTGACTATTTTTGTTCGCAATAGCTTATCGATTATAGAAATCCTTACATTGGTTGAAGCAAGCCTCCTGTAACTGGAATGCCAAGTTTACTATTGCTCTCACTACATATGGTTCTCGACAGTCCTAACATGATTATTCTCTAACTTTGTTAGATCTCAGGGTATTTCTTTCACTCCTTTACTTATTCATGTTGATGACATCTTGATACAAGAAATAGTCAAGCCACCAGCTCAGACCTAAAGGACTACTTAAACTCTACTTTCTCCATGAAAGATCTTAGACAATCTAAGTTTTTTCTTGGCATTGAGATTGTATGTTCACCACATGGGATTTCCCTTAGCCAATGAAAGTATACCTTGGAGCTCATTTTTGAAGCTCAATTAACAAGTTCCAAACCTTTAATAATTCCTATGGGGTGAAACAAGTAGTTTACAAGTGTTGAATACAATGCTAGTTCAAATGAGGAGAGTCACGATTTGTTGCTTAATCATCCATCCACCTATTAGAGACTAGTTGGTAGGTTAATTTATTTAACACTCACCGAGACTGATATTACCTTTTCAATGTAGTGGCTCACTCAATTTATGCACGCACCTAAACAATCACATATGGAAGCAATTATGAGAGTGATTGGATATCTTAAGAGTTGTTCAAGCCTTGGGCTCATGTTTTCTTTGTCATAAAAAATGGAGCTCAAAGCCTATTGTGTCTTTGACTACAACACTTGTCCCATGACACAGAGGTTAACCATGGGATTCTATATAATGCTTGGGGACTCCTTGATATCTTAATGATCGAAGAAGCAAGAGACTGTCTCACTTTCATCAACATAAGCCAAATATCAAGCTATGCAGGTTACGACTTGTGAGATAGTATGGATCATAGGACTACTTAGAAACTTCAATTTTTATCTTCGACTACTAGCACTATTATTTTGTGACTATGAGGCAACATAGAAGATTGTAGTGAATCCAATCTTTCATGAGAGGACAAACTATATTGAGGTTGATTGTCATTATGTTAGAAAAATTACAACATGGAATTATTGTGACACATCACATATTCACCAAGGAGCAACTAGTAGATATGTTCACAAAAGTACTATGCAACAAGCAACCTTGGTACTTTCTCTTTAAACTCGAAGTATTTGACTTGTTCAAATCTTTGGCTTAAGGAGAAGCGTTAATGAGAATATTACGTTGTCAATGATAGTTGATACTATGATTTAATGTAAATATATTTCATATATCATAGTAATTACTCTTTCCATATATATATGGTCTTAGTCTTGTATATAAGAAACGTGAGGTTGTATGGTTTGGTACTACAATTTCAATAATAGTCAGAATTCCCACTCATTGGCTTGTCTTTTCTTAGACAAGGTTTCCTCCCTTCATGCTGCGATTTTGAGGTCCAGTACAAACAAATCGTGTGCAATAGCCTTTTCCGCGTTTAAAGGGGATTATTGGCTTGGACGTCAAAAGCATTTGGATAAGATAGAGGATTCCGTAAGTAACGTTCTGCCACAAAGCCAAACCGGGGTTGTCACTACACAAATAACAAGACTAGGACGTTTCATGTCCCCAGATCAAACTCGACACGAAAAACATTTGGCATGATAATCAGACCACTCATGTTTAGCAAATCATCCATATCAATCAACTAATAAGAGTTGAATTTGGAGTCAAAGAAAGCTGCAGCAATTGTAAGTTCTAATAAGTTCTTAATGTGACAACTTTCAGCTATTTCCCACTACATGCAACAACTTTGTCAACTTGGAACAACATAGAACAACAATGAAAAGCACATAATAACCATGCATAACGTCTTGTAATATTTAGGTATGCATGTTAAAATTAATTAAGTCCCTTTGAGAAAATTTAGTTCTATCAAAGCTGAAAAATAAAGCAGTCTTTTGTATCTACTCTAAATCATTGTAATTTTATTTTTGTTGAGTGAAATTTCATATTCTTTATCCAGATTTCTTTTTATCTTTTTTAGTTTATATTAAGATCAAACTTCAGTTTATTCCGTTGAGAATTAAGACAGAAATCAATCCTACAAAGTGGTACCAAAGTTGCTTTTTTGTTTAGAATTTCTACAGAACAAATTTTTTCCAAAATCTGTCGTATCTAAGTTCCTTATGAATTTAATCAATTTTCAAAAACCAAAATCTCCAATTATGTTAGATTACATTGATTACAAGATACTGCTTTTTTTTTGTTTTTTATCTGCAATTTTTGTAGAACAATTTCTTTTTTTTTTCCAAATCTATCCTATCTAAGTTCCCTTTGAATTTAATTGATTTTTCAAAAATGAAAACCTCCGAGTATGTTAGATTCCATTCACTACAATACACCATTTTCAATGAAACAAATTGGGGTAATTGGAGTATGCAATTGAGAATCATACTTGGTTCCCATGGTTTGTTAAAATTTGTTGGAGAAGTTTAAAGCACTTACTAGTAGGAGAACTATGGAAGTCATGTTAGATGCTAGGATAGCTACCTTGGAGGAGAATTTGAAAAAAGATCATAATTTTTTTTTTGTAATTATACAAGGTGATAACTCTATTTTTATAGAGTTATTTGACCTATTTTAGGTAATAAGTAATACAATGTTTGTAAGAAAATATGTGATCCTTTTTATTTACTTAAATTGGCATTGTTTATGTAGTATAAGGAGACAAAGAGAAAAAAGATAAGCATAAGGAATTTTTTAATCTTTACATTCCGCTTATTGTATGGCAAATATGGTCAGAATATTAACATTAAATTCAAGATGGGCTTGAGCTTTAGGTGATTGTTATTAGATTTTTTATTGTTGTTAGATTTTCTAAATACTTAAAAAACTTACTCATGTTAGGAGTTCAAAGCCCAATCAATATAAGAATTCAAAACCTAATTGTTTTAGGTATCCAAAACCCACTTATACTGTGATAAAAGTTAGGTCCAAACCCTAAACCCTATTTAAGAGAAAAGAAAAGGTAAAAGATAGAGAGGAGAAAATTCAGCGTAGCTTAAAAGAGAGGCTAGGAATTCAAGGTCTTCTTGAAGAGAAGATAAAAAGGGTGATAAACTTCTTGTTCTTTGGTTCAAGATGCTTTGTTTAATTCATATTATTTTCTTAATTATTATTTCATTATGTTTTGATTTTCTTCTGTTAGAGCAACAATATAGCATAACTATGATTATGTGAATTTTATTAGTTATTATATTTTACAATGTATTTTATTTATATGAATTATATATTATTGTGCTTAATGCTTTTAAATAATTAACTACTACTTGAATGATTTGATGTGCATGTTTGAAACTGAGAGATGATAATCTATAATTACTTCTTATAATGTATAATTATAAATTAAATATGAATAGACATATACCATATTATTTGTGTGGCTTTAGATGATAAGATGATTGAAAGATTTATTGTAAACAAAAAATGTTAATAGATTTTAAGGGATTTTATTTATTTCCACGAACACAGGGTGTGGCAAGAAGTTTCTTAAGAAGATCTTTACACTACCTATATAAAAAATTACAATGAAGATCCTGAGAATGATGTTCCAAGAAGAGGCAAAATCAAAATGGGTAAAGCTTCAATTTCTTAAGTGTAATTTTGAGCTATTAGAAATCATTCGTAGCTATGTGTGTAGAGTTCAAGACATAGTAAATGAGATGCAAAGATGTGATGAGGAGGTAGATGAGAGAAAAGTTATTGAAACAGTGTTGAGGAGCTTGGTGGATGATTTTGATCTTAGGTAACATAGTGTTGAGGACCTTGGTGTGAGAGGAAAGATGGGTAGAAAAAAGTTTGAAGTTGGAAAGTCTTGAAGGGTAAAAAGAAAAGAAAAAAAACTTTAACTTGTCCATATTGATTTGGTAAGGCCTTTTGATGCCAAATTATAAGGAGAAAATTGATTGTATGTGGTGTTTGTTATTATTTCAACAAAAAGTCATTGGTGTACCTCTTCATAAGAATTTTGGTGTGTTTGAGAATTCAAAGAATTCAAGACTTTGGTAAAGAAGGAAAGAGAAGCAACAATAAATATTCAAAGATTAGATAAAAGAGGAGAGTATACATGAAGTGAATTCAAAATTTCTTGCCAAAATGAAGATATTAAGCATAAACCCTTAGTAGATTATACTTTTCAACAACATGTAAGAAGTAAACTAAAAGGGACCAATATACTAAAAAATTATTAGGGAAATATTAAGATGTGCCATTTATCTTCTAAATTGAAGCCCTATTAAATATGTGAAGAATAAAACTCCAAATGAGGAATGGATTAGGAGGAAACTAGGAGTTATTAATCTTAAAGTTTTTGGATGTGTAGCACATTCTAAAGTACTTGAACAAAGGAGGTGAAAGTTGGATGATAGAGGGGTTAAGTGTATTTGCATCGGGTATAATGAGAGAATAAAGAGTTATAGTTTGTATAATCTAATGGAGAAAAGACTCCAAGTTTTTAAAGATGTAGAATTTGACATATAAGTTGGAATTAGAGTAAAGAAGAGAAGAGTAAAAATGGCATGTTTTATGAAAATTTAAGTAAAGATGGAGGAAAAGGTACTAAAGATGTAGGGTTAAGAAATGAGTCAAAATAAGATAACATGGAAGATGAAATAGTAGGAGATAGAGGCAACCTAATAGATTCATCAGGAGCACCTATAAAATTGAGAAGTATGGATGATACATATGAAAATTTAGTTCCAATTAAGTTGAGTGAATATTTCATGTTTTGTCTACTGGCTTTATGTGATTCTAAAAGCTTTAAATGGGAATAGGATAGAAGAATTGGTGAAAAGTTATAGAGGAAGAACTAGCAATAATAAAGAAGAATGACACTTGGGAGCTTGTTAAATTGCCTAAGTGTCATAATGCTATTGATTGATATGAGCATATAAAACCAAAACCAATCAAGTTATGAAATAAACTATGAATAAATGTAAGCACTTATGGCTACAATTGATAGAAAAAGATTCATTTTAGTCATAGCTCATTAAGGAATGGAAAGTACATTAAATGGATGTTAATTTAACTTTTCTAAATGGATATTTGAAATAAGAGGTATATGTTGAGCAACCACATGGTTATGAGAGAAAAGAAGAAGAAAATGAGGTTTAAAAGTGAAAGAAAGCCTTACACGGTTTGAAATAAACACCAAGGTATTGGAATGTGACAATTATGGCATTACTTTGCAAGTGAATATTTTTTGTACTTCATGGTGAAGGAGAATGGAGACATGGTTGTGATGTCTTTATTTATGGATGATATGATTTTTAGAAGTTATAGTCCAAGCTAGTTTAATGAATTTCAAGTTGTTATGCATAAAAATTTTGAAATGAATAAACCTAGGTGAAATGATTTACTTGCTAAGAATGGAAGTGCTTCAAAGGGATGAGGGGATATTTATCTCCCAAAATAAGTGTGCAAGTGATGTTTTCAAAAGGTTTAAAATGAAGAACTCAAAACCTATTCCCACACATGTTGAGATAAATCATAAGTTGAAAACAAATTTTGAAGATAAACTTGTTGAAGCTTGGTGTCTTAAGAGTATGGTGGGATGTTTCAAGAATCTAACCTATACTTAGACATATATAATATTTGGATTGGGTTTGTTTAGTATCATTATAGTGAAAAACACATGAAGACAATGAAGAGAATCATAAGATGTGTGAAAGAGACATTCAATCATAGGTTGCTATATTTAAAAGGAAGATAGGTGAAGTTAAAGGACTTTTCTCATTTTGATTTTGCAAGTGTTTTAGATAGAAGGAACACATCTAGATATGGATTTTACATGGGATTAGGTGTCTTTTCATGGAATTCAAAGAAGTAGCAGATCATGATCTTTTCTACTTGTGAAGTCAAATATGTTGTTGCATCTAATGTAGCTTGTCAAGTTATGTCATTGAGAAACTTGGTGAAGGAGCAAAACTTCAAAATGAGGCAATTGTGGTGTATGTTGATATAAATTAGCTTGTGTTCGCCAAGAATCCCATTAGTCATGGAAAAATAAGCATATTGAATTGATGTATCATTTCATTAGATAGCATATCATGAAAGGAACAATTAAATTAGTTTTTTGTAAAAGCAAGGAGCAACTAACAAATGTGTTCACAAAATCTCTTAGGATTGAAGATTTTGAGAAGTTTAAAAGCCTGCTAAGCACGATAAGGCTTGGAGGGGATTTTGTTAGCAAACCATTTTTATTAAGCAATTAAGAGGAGTTGAATTCTGAGTCAAAGAAAGCTACAGTAATTGCGAGCTTTAATAAGTTCTTGCCATGGCAACAACTTCCAACTACTTCCTGCCCACGTGTAGCAACTTTGTCAACTTGGAACAGCCTAGAACAGCAAGGAAAAGCACGCGAAGATCATGCATAACGTCTTGTAATGTTTATTATCAATTTACACAAGTAGATTGCATGTTAGAAATAAATAAGCCCCTTGAAAAAATTTAGCTTTGCAAAAGCTGAAAAGCAAAGTAGTTTTTTGTATCTACTTTGAGTTATTGTAACTTTATTTCCATTGAGTAAAATTTTTTGTTCTTCACCCAAAATTATTCTTTTATCTTGTCTAGCTTTCGTTAAAAGCACTTCAGCTTATTCCATTGAAAATTGAAGCAAATCGATCCTACAAACTCGACCAAGTTGTCCATCAGTTTGTTTAATTTACTCTGAGGCCGAAATGGCTTGTAAGCCCATATTATGCTTTAATAAACCTTTGAGATCGTAGAGGTTACAGGTGTTTCGTTATACTATATAGTGGCACAACGTAACAATGTCTTTACCAGCGTATGCATGCTCAGGATTGCACGTATTACCGGAGTAACCGTTCTTCAGAGAAAATTGGACCACCCCAAGCGCTTAGAAAGAAGCACAGAGCCAAAATTGGTGAACACTTCTTTTTGACCTTACTCAAGGAACACAACTATGGAGACCCACGACGGCAAAGTTTAGATGATGTGGATAATAGGTATCGATTTAGAGGTATGCATAAACTTAGCATCTGAAAGCGTTACCTGCACACTTTCTTATGTATCTCCTATCTATACCTTATATCCATGATAAAGTACAAACTTCAGTTTCCAAGCAACAATCGGGACGGAAGGTGTACATAAGTAAATAACAAGCATTGAAAATAATTTGCCCTGAGCTCCTTAGGCTTATCACCATCCACAGAATCAAATCTGCAACTGCATGTTTTCTTTGGCAGTATCTAGGGCTTTGAGGGTGGTGAAGAATGGTGATTGTGATCTGGACCTCCAGGTGTAGCCCTCGTTGTGTTTCCGTCTGTGTCAGTGTCTGTCATTTCCCTCCTTTTGCTTTGCTTCATCTTAGACAAATTAAAGCCAACTTCACGTAAGAGAAAACTACTATCAATTCTTTTCTGACCGGTCTTACGCCCAAGATAACCTAGCGCTTCCAAGCTACAAACATGAACAGATAAGATGAATACGATCAGGACTGAAACTTTCGTGATTTGGAGGTTAGACATTTTGATGCACAGGAAGTTGAGAAACTAGAATGATTGATGGGGCATCATTCTATGAAACAGAGGCCCAAATATATGGCGCACGGAAAGTCATTCTAGATTCCGTGACCTATTAAACAATAATGATATGTTGTCACAAGCTGACAAATCCAACGATGGATCATTGTCTTTTCTCTTTGGTATATCACAAGAAGAGTTCGTCCTTCGCCCCCGCTTGAGCACCATCGTTTCTAATTTTCACTCGTATCTCGTCATTCCTTTTTCCTATTACAATTGGGCACCTTGGTGTATGGGCATTATGACTGGTCGTCCACGTTTATCTGCTTATAAATCTAAGTGGGCAGTTGTATAAATTTAATTAAGAACAAAGATTAACAAAATAAAAGAGGCGTAGATTCTTTTAACACTGACTAATAAAATATCACAAATTTTGTTTGATGGTGTTTGTTTGCGACTCCCCAAGGGTCTATGTGTCTTGTCCACTTTGGGTAATGGAGAATATCTTTCCACCCGGTTGCTAATAAAAATTTCTCCCTTTAATTCCGAAGTTGGCTTTATGCTGTCGGTTTTCTTCTTAATTGTTTATCTCATCCATAGTGGTTGTGTTTTACGGCCTGTGCAGAATCCTATCGGATCTCATGAACTCCTAAAGTGGTACATACCGTCATCAGAAAGATAACGCGATAAAGTTAGATTGACTTGCCAATTGAAAGAGGTCAATGATTGCGTCAGACACGGATAAAAAAAAAAAAAAAAAGGTCAAATGACGGGATTTGAATCCTAACGAGGAAAGGGACTCAGTTTATAGCCTTAAACAGGAATTAATTGTACAAAATGAAAGTGGAAAAAAATACGTCAACTACATTAAAATTACGTCAGTTTAGATGGTATATTTTTCATACAATTTATAAATCTTTGATTCTTTTTTTCTTTTTGATACCAATGTATTTCCACGATTCCAAAAGATCCTCTTCATCTTGTGGTGGATAGTTGGGTTTCTCTTGCAGCGTAACATAATAGTTGCTCCCTACTAGGCCACTAACTTCTCTGCCTACAGCAAGTACACATCAATATTTACAATCATTTGTACGGTTTTGGTTTCTACTTACTTTTCTTGGCTTTGAAGGAGTTGAATGTAGAAATTCAGACCAAAGAGAGTATTATGAAAATATTACATTTGGTAAAGTTTTCTTCATCAAAAGTCTGCATTGACATTTTATCATACAATCCAAGTCCTCCATTGAATGGAGAAGGCTAGGGAGAAGAATTTAAAAAAAGAAAAGGCATATCCTTAACTTCCCCAATCTAGTTCCTACTTGATGATGAACAAGTACTGGTTAGGATAAAGAAGTTTCAAGTTCAACATCCCAAAAATACATAAATGGGTGAGTTAAAAAAAATAAAATATTCCTACTAGTTTCTGACACTTAAATGAGTAGATGAGTAGTCAATAGGAGAGAATATCCAACGTAGTTAAAAATAAACTAAAATATAAGGCTTGAATTTAATGTAGGGGCAGAGAGAGAGAACCATGAAGCTTTAATATGTAAAAAACTAATTATGCCCGTTTCACAGCCCAAGTAGATAGAGAAATTATACTAAAACTTCAAGGACAAGCTAAAAGAATAATGAAGAATAGAAAATCAGAACGTATCAAGTTCCAGCAACAAAAAACTAAACTTCCAAAAGCAACAAGAAAATGACATCAATTAGTAGAGGTAGCTTGAACATTTCTATAATAAAATGAGAAATTGGGAAAGCTAACCAGTGTGTGGAAAATATTCTATATTCTGCTACATCGAATGTACAACAATAAGCATGAACTTATAGGCTTTAGCCCTGTTCTAAGTAAGGAATACAATTAAATACAATGAATGACAAGAAATAATGCTAGGAATATTACAAACTATAACAACAACACATTGGAAAAATCTTATATTCATTAACATTCTCCTTTAAGTTGGAGAATTCCTAACATGGGAACAAGATGCCAATGTTGCTTGGTGCTCAATGCCTTTGTCAACAGGTTTGTTTGTTGTTCCTTAATGAATACATGATGTGTTGCAATGATGTCTTATTGAATCTTCTCTCTCACCTAGTGGCAATCAACATTGATGTGCTTAATTTGCTCGTGAAAATCAGACTTTCCATTATTTTCTCTACAACCTCATTATTAGAGTGAAGTATTGTTGGTTGTCTCATGTAGAGCCTAAAGTTGTTTAGAAGTCTTATGATCCACACTATTTTACTAGTAGTAACCTGCATAGCTTGGTATTTTGCTTTTACTAATGAAAGTAATACAGTGGGTTGCTTCTTTGAATGCCAAGATATTAAGGAATTGTTAAGCAAAATGCAAAAATTGATGGTAGATCACTTGTCATAGGACATGTACTATAATCTAAGTCACAAAAGTCTCTTAACTCAAATTCAAAAGTAATTGAAATAGAAGACCTAGACTTGGACATCCCTTGAAAGACTTGATCACCTATAAGGTTACCTTCATGTGAGATTGTTTAGGATCATACATCAATTGGCTGAGAAGTTGAATTGAAAATGTGATGTTAGATCTAGCAAGAGTTAGGCATATCAGCTAGCCAACTAATCTTTGATAGACTAAAGGATCTCCATGATAACTCTATAAAATATAAAGTTATCTTACCTATTTTTAGGCAATAAATAATGCAATGCTTATGAGAAAATATTTGAATTTCTCTTTATTTACTTAAATTTGCCTTGTTTTTTGTAGAATAATAAGGCATGGAGAAAAAGAACAAGCATGGAGAACCTAATGTTTATTATATAACAAAATATTGTCAAAATATCAAGATCAAGAATATCAAGATAGGCTTGGGCTTTGGATGATTGTTATTAGATTTTTCATTATTGTTGGATTTTCTAAATGATTAGAAAACCTAGTCATGTTAGGAGTTTAAAGCCTAATTAATATAGGAGTTCAAAACCCAATTTTTTTTTTTGAACTCCAAAACCCACTTCTACTAGAATAAAGGATAGGTCTAAACTTAAACCTTATTTAAAAAAAAAAAAAAAGCAAAAGAAAGGAGGAGAAAATTGAGCGAAACTCAAGAAAGAAGGTAGGAATTCAAGGTTTTCTTAAAGCAAAGACAAAAAAGGTGATAACTTCTTGTTCTTGGATTCAAGATGTCTTCTTTAATTCCTATTATTGTTTTTCCTTAGTATTTCATTATGTTTTAGTTTACTTTTGTTAGAGCCACAATGTAACCTAATCATGATAGTATGAATTTTATGATTGTTATGTTTTCCAAGATATTTTGTTTATGTGAAGTTGCATATTATTGTGTTTAATGCTTTTAAGTGATTAGCTACCACTTAAATGACCTGATTTGTGTGTGTAAGACCGACAAAAAATGATATGCAGTTACTTCTTGTAATGTGTAACCATAAATTAAATATGGATAGACATATATCAATTTGTGTGGTTTTCGGTATAAACTAAGAATATTCATAGATCCAAATGCATTTGGTTTGTTTTAATTCACATATAAAGATATAGTAAATTAATGAACTAAGTAGGTTTGCTATACCTAGACGTACGATAGTAAATAAATTAGGAAATTCTGTCATCACATAAATATTATCTCTCTTGTAACCATATATAATCAACATTAGTATCTAATAGTTATGGTAAAATCATATGCTCTAACATATTTCATGTATTTAGTTTTCTTAAATTTAGTTAATTAATCTATCATCTATCATTTGAATTTGTTAGATAAATTTTAAAAGTTATTTACTGTTAGTAATTAGTTAGTCTAGTAATCACCAATTTATGTGGGATGATATCTTTCTTATCATTATATTACTTATTTGACATGTTCACTTGCATTTAGAATTTCACCAAACACTCTAAGAGGTGGATCATCTATTTTCTCCTTAGAACTAGTGTTGTACTCTACGCTCATGAATTTTTTATTTTACTCCGTGGGAATCACCGAAGGTTTAAAACCAACAAATCTAAAGTCCAAAATCAACTCCAACATGTATTTGCATTGACTTAGAGATATGTCTTCTAGAGACCAACCAATTTTGGTGCCAAGAGAAAAACTTTGACTGACCAAGATCTTTCATAAAGAAAGTGGCATTGAAGAACTGCTTAAGATATACAATTCTAACCTAATTGTTTCCTGTAAACAATATGTCGTCAACAAAAATGAGTAATGTCAAAAAAGAATTACCCTGAGTCTTAGTAGATAGTGAATAATTATGGTGAGACTAATGAAAGTCATGCTAAGTTGCACCGGTGAATTAAACATTTTACTATTAAGATGCTTGCTTCAACCCATTTAAGGATTTGCACAGTCAACATACCAATTGTTCTCCTTAAGGTACAAAATCTAGGTAGAATTCTATATACACCTCCTTAAAGAGATCACCATGAAGAAAAGCATGTTGGACATTTATTTGGAAAATAAGTTAGTCATGCATAATGACCATGGTCATCATTAGGTAGATAGTGAAATGTTTGGCTATGGGAGAAAATGTATCTTGATAGTTAATGTCTTTTCTCTTATTAAATCCCTTAGCCACTAGGCTTGCCTTGTACCTTTCAAAAGTACTATAAACATGATACTTCACCTTGTAAATCCACTAGTACTTAATTGGATAACTATTAGGACACAATGGAACCACATCTCGAGTATGATTTGCCTCAAAGGCATAAGTTCACTTCTTATGGTAGTGACCCAATTGAGATCAAAGATAGCTTCTTGGAAGGTGGAAGGTTCTTGAATGATGAAAATGGAAGTAATAAAGTGTCAATAGTGAGGGTGGCATTGGTTAAGGGAAATGTGATAAAAAATAGGATAAAATGAAGCATAGGATGTGGATGGTAGATAGGACACAAATAATTATAGCTTCATTTGGAAGGTCGAGAAATATGATTAGATCACCACAATCATATGTGTGGAATCAATTTAGATGTGCTTGGAGTGGTTTTAATTATGGCAAGGATAATTGTTTCTAAAAGATCATCATAGGGTATGTTGGTTGATATTGGTGGTGTAATGAGGGTGGTGGTGTTTGAGGGATTTGGAAATGTTGATGTGTACAAAGGGAGTAATAATGAAGTATAAGCATCATTGAACCATATTGCTAGAAACGTCAAAGCTAGCAAAAAATTAAAGCCAATGTTGAAGATGAAAAAAAAAATTCCTAAAAAATCACATCACAACTATGTTTTTTTTTTTTTTTTTTTAGATAAGGTCATAGAGTTAGCAATGTAAGGAGTTGCATGTGGACTAAAATTTTCAAATGCAACCAATATAGGGGCATTGTAATGAAAACCAAAAACCCTAAGATGGTCAATGAGAGGTGTTTTTCCAAATAAGTTTTTAAAAGGACTAGTTCTATTGATGGATGGTGATGGCAAATGATTGAATAAGTATGTGATAGTGAGAATGCATTCACTCAAAAAACAAGAGGAATGTGAGCTTGAAACATTAATGCTTATGTCACATCCATTTTATTAAGAAGAGTGAACGCACGAAGACTCATGGAAGATTCATTTGCTAGCAAAAAATGAGCAATATTCATTTGAAAAGAATTTAGCACCATTGTCATAATGTATACATTTGACGATTGATATGAATTGAGTGGCAATCATGAAAATAAAATATTGGATCATGTGAAAAGCTTGAATTTTGAAAGGTAAAAGGAATGTCCATGTTGCTTGAGAAAAAATCATGCACAATTGTTAAAAACTAGCGCATACCATCATGGATAAGGGTTCGGTGGGGGCCCTACACGTTCATATGTACTAATTCAAAATTCGTAGAGGTAACAATATGACTAGAAAGAAAAAGATTGCAAGTTTGTTTGGCTAAAGGGAAAATAACACATGAAAATGATGCATGACAAGAAATTGATTGTCCATGTGCATAATAAAACTTTAAGGAAGAATAATCAAGTCTTTGGTATAAAAAATCATAACTAATATTATTACAAAAAAATGAATTACTATTTTAGAATACAAAAGGTATTCTTTATAGAAAATAAATACTTAGGAAACATAAAATAAAAATTTTCTAGAATTGAATAACAAAGAAAGTACAATCCCTTGTTAGCCTTGCCTAATATGATTAGAGCCATGATCATATGATCTTGAAATATGCAAAAATTGTTGGAAAAAATAGCCACACAATTATTAGTATGAGTTAGTTTCTAAATAGATAGTAAATGTGCTTGAAATGGGGAGTATATAAAATATGTGTGTAACTCAAAGTAGGATAGGGCTGATGTGTCCTATGTGTGTGACAGGGCTACTAGATTTATCAAGCAAAGTTATGGATATCAAGGTTGTACATGCATTATATCAATTTAACAATTTTAAATTACAAGTAATGTGATCACTTGCTCTTGAATCGATGATCTATACTAAGGGCATGGATTTTAAAGGTGAGAAGTACTTGAATAATTTGCAACTGGACCACAACACCAATTGATTGAGAAAGGTGACCAACCTTTGCTCCATTGTAAGAGTAAGCCTAGAAGCTCCCTCATAAACACTGCTTTCATTGGGAGTGATAGGGCCTAATAGTCCTAGTAGTAGGATAAGAGATAAAATTAGGTTACATTGATAATATGAACCATTATGAGAGTCCTAGGGGGGTAGATCCTAAAGGCCATATCCTAAAGGATTGGAAGGTCAAAAACTAATGGAGGCCTATAGGCCATCTATAGCAACATTGTGGGCTAAAGGCCCATGGTTCCCATACTTCTTGTTGGATCTTAGCTTCTATTTGGGCATCTAGCCTAGTGGGTAACCCACAAGCAAAAAATAAGCCTTTTTTAAAATGACTTGCATTTTTGAAATAATTGGAAAATGGGTGTTGGCTTGATTGGCCTAGTGAGCCATGCAAGTTACTAATGGGATTAGGCCCACTTAGCCTAGTTTGGTGCAAGACCCTAAGCTCTTACAACCAATGCTACTCGTGCATCATTTCACTAGATCCCATTGGAGTGGAGAAGTTGCATTGAGCAAGGAAGGTGCTTTGGTCATTAAGGAGAACACTTCAGGCATTAATAGAAGAGCACTAGTGGAGCTCTTGCTTTGTCATCTTGTAAAGGTGCTCCAAGCTTGGCATTCTCTCATGCAAAATGATGTTTATGTGAAGCATTTGGAACACCTTTGGTAAAGTAAGTGTTAAGTGACAAGAAGATTAATGCTCATGCTATTTCTACTCCATGCACCATAATTGAGACCCCTTCTTAGTGGGTTGGTGAACCTCTTTTGGATCCTCTACTTTACAAGAGCATTGTTGGTGTACTTCAATATCTCACCTTTATTGGCCTTGACATTTCTTACTCTGTTAATATAGCTTGTCGATTCCTCATCCTCTTCTACAGTTCATTGGCAATTTGTGAAACGTATTCTTCGCTACCTAGCAAACACTCCTCGTTATGGGGTTCACATCCCCCGCAACTCCTCTACTACTATTCATGCCTTTTTAGATGCTAGTTGGGCTGGTGATCGTGATGACCATTGCTCTATTAGTGGCTTTTGTGTCTTTATGGGTAATAATCTTATTTCTTAGTGCTCCCGTAAACAACAGGCTATTACTTGTTCTAACATTGAAGTCGAGTATAAATGCCTTGCTAATACTGTAGCTAAAGTCATGTGGCTTAAGTATCTCCTTGCTGATCTTTGGGCTCTACCTCCTCATCCACCTACTTTATAGTACAATAACATGTCCGCCTTTTATCTTACTACCAATCTATTTTCCATACTCGGACTAAGCACATTGAGATTGATTATCATTTTATTCATGAGCATTTTCTCTACATACATTATCTTAGTATATTACAAACAATGCTGTAAGAAAATATAGAAAAATATAATATAAAAATTCTGGCTTACACGCTGAAGTTTTTTCAGCCATTTTCCGACTCTCTTTTACCGATTTCTATGTTTCTAATTGTAAGGAGAAAATTCATTGTACTATCCTTATCTTCATGCAATTGGAGTTTTTGGTTCACTTGGCAATCCCAACGCCCATGATCACAATGGATCAGTGGTTGTTGGGCATTAACATCGGTCCATAATTCCTTCAACTAGACACAGAAAGCTGTGAGATCAAAACATGTGGTGCCGACAGGGAGCTTCAACTCTCTGATTGTCTATTTCAAAGAAAATTTTTAGGTACGTGTAATTTTACGAAACTATTGTGCAAAACGGATCAAACTTCAACCACTGTTGAGAGGCAAGACACCATGGATTTAAAAGAGGTGTTGACGGAATGGATTAGCATGGTCTTGACAACCGCATGGCATTAATCCCATCGCTGGGCATCTTCGCCATTGCTGGAGGGTTAAGGAAGCTTCCCCATGAGAAAATCCATTTTGTCCTAGCAAGGCAGACCGTGTGGTTTTGTTCACTCCTTACATTGGTCATTCCTTACATTCTAGTTGGCTTTGTTGGTCAAACATTTTGAGAACACTAATAGGTTAGAGATCCATGGTTGTAAGATGATATGGATCGGGTGCAAGCAATGATCCAATGCTGGGAGAATCTTTTGGAGCACTGAAGATGCATTCGGGCATTGGCAGAGAGTCGTTTTGAGCGGCCACTGAATTTAGCGGTGGAAGGGTATTTTCAAAATTAGGGAAAAATCGAGAACTAGGATTATGGGAGGACAAGGATGGGGGTAGGATGGTAATTTCAAGGATGAGGGCAAAATGGTAATTTGTGAGATTAAAAAAGGGTTTTGGGGGGGGGGGGGGGGGGGGGGGGGGAATGACGATTAAGGAGAAAAAAAAAGACAAAGAAATGTGTTGTCGATTAAGGCATGTTTTGAAAAAAAAAAAATAGCGAAAAAGGAAAACAGAATAGTAAACTCGTTTATGATGGCCAAAACTTCAAAAAGCAGAAGCAGGAAGGTCTCAAGGAAAGAGAGGCTGAGGTAACATGTAATAAACTGAGAGATTGAGAGAGCCAATGAGTGTGAGAAATATTCTGTATTCTACTACCTAAAATGTACAACAATAAGCATGAACTTGTGGGCTTTAGTCCTATTCTAATTATGAAATACAATTAAATACATTGAATGACAAGAAATAATGCTAAGAATATTACTGGGAATATTACAAACTATAATGTATTGGAAAAATTTTCATATTTGTTAACAACGACAGGCTTCAAATTAGATATCGTTCTATCTAAATGAAACACAATGTCAAGGGCTATCATAGAAATGTTGATCCTTGAATAATTCATTATGAAGGAAAAATAATTATCTTGTAAAACATGAAAGCTTATTTGAAGTTCTACCCTGCAACCATACCTTGCTGGAATCAGCTTGGAGTTCCGGTAATTCTTCTAATTTTTTTTCCTTTTTATTTTTAGAAAAAAATTAAGGCTTTCTTTTAGATGTGGAAATTTTTTGTGATTCTATTTGTAAAATGAACAGGTATTACTTTTCTTCATTCTCACCATGATGGCTGAGATTGCAAATATATTCCATTCTAATTATCATAATACCAGCAAGACTTATTATATTGCTAAACTGTACAATCTTGTCTCCTTTCATTGTTCATGGAGTACAGTATGGAGTGGGGACTGCAAGATGTAGATGTACACGGCACACGCCATGAATTAGTGGTATCTTTCAACATCCATCACCAAAGACGGGATCAGATAACCAAATTTAATGATCGGGAAAGAGGTTCTTTCCTCTGTGCTCTGATGTCACCCCAATTTTGCGAGATGTTATAATAAAAAAGTGCAGCGATCAAGCTTGCAGGCGAGGAGGTGTCCTTGCCTTCTAATATTCTCCACATATCTTATGCAAGATCTTTAGATATACAAAAATATGCCCTTTTATCTTAGCGATCATTCTAACACCCCTAAAAGCTTAAGGAAAGGCCCTGATTTTTTAAAGTGAAGGTACTAGAGATGGTTAACCTTGATGAAAACAAGTGGAAGTGAGGGAAACTGAAATGGTTTAGGCCAATTTCACGAGCGACAGCTCCCGAAACGTTCGAAATTTGCTGAGCCTGGATCGTAGAAAGACGTGTGTCAGGTGTGTGCAGATAAAAGAATAGATAGGGCGAGCTAAACGGCTTGTGTGAGCTTGTGGTTATCAGAGTATGAAAAAAAGTGAAAAGACAGCTGAAAGCAAGCACGTAGCAAAGGAATGAGGGTGGCGCATGAAAAGATACTGGAGAAATTGTGTCAGTATGTACAACTATGATAATGTACGTGGCGAGTCGATAGATAATAGGAAATACAAATAAGGGCATGAGATGTGTGTAAGAGATGTTGAGGCGAGTGATGTACATGGTGGAAAAGCTGGTTTTGGATAAGAACGAGCTACAAACAATGTATATTAGAGTACTGCGGTAGGTAAGAGAAAGCGACTCTAATGTCATAATCTTCAGTTTTTCTTAATGTTAAAAAAATGAACTCAATAATTTAGTTTACATATAGTTTATTTGGAAAATTTCAAACAGTCCAAAAATTTTATTGTTACATAATTTATAATTTGATGTAATATAAATGGCAATTATAATTTGCACTCCTTTCTGTTGTTTTGATTTAAAAGCTACTTGCAGTTTTTATTTTTTATTTTTTTCCTTTTTTGCCAATATTGATGACGGGGTTTGGGCTATCACTTAAAATCCTATGAAAAAAGGAACTTTATCAAATCCAAGCGGAGGTTGAGACTTATAATGATTATGAAATGTGAAATGGAATCTTCAAAGAATTCCAATGACGTTCGTGCAAGTTGCAAGTGCTTATCTTGTATGGACTCTAGTGGTACCTGGCACTGCAATATGCCTCACTTACTAATTGTGGTTTCCGTAGGGCTTTTTCCTGCACCAGATCTTTGGCTGCTTGCCAGATAGTTTTAATGGTCGGAAGCTCACCAAATGTCATTAATGTTCTGTCATATCTCTGAGATTCAGGCTGCCTGTATTGGAACTTCTTCTAATAGCATCCCAACTAATTTTTATCTAATTTCACCACTTTCTTAAATTTACTTATACAAGGGTATAGACATCAGAACAGCAACATATCATGTATGATCCATGGGAACTTAATCAAAGCCTAATGGTTGTCGGATATTATCTCCACAAATAAATCGCGTATGTAAATACTCTAACTAGTTGCGGAAATGTATGAAACAATAAAAGTATTACGAAAGTAACAAAAAAAAGGAGGAAAAGAGAGACTACAAAATTTTAGGGTGAGTGGATCTTGGAGGCCTATATCCACGACGAAGAAGTGTTTCAGAGGAATACACATTTACTGGGTTTTTTATTACAATAACAATGATTGCCCTTGCGTGAGATGAATGTAACATACGTAAAAGGAAAAAAAAAAAAAAAGTTCATAAGAATCAAAGTCTGACATGATAAGACTGATATGACATCTTCTCAAACTTAAGCTCGAGTTTGAAAGAGAAACAATTTTGTGGTATTTTTTGCTCAAGACATTTTTCTCCCCGTGGCAGAGTCAACTCTTGCTGGGTTGCCTTTGGCTAGCTCTTTCCCTTTTTCATTTGAAAACCCCTGAACCGAGTCAGCTGATCGAGTTAGCTTCTCCTTTTTAATTATGGCTGCCTGCCACAATAACGAAGGTTGTCTGGTGTGGTCGAGGTGGTGTGGCTAGGCACAATAGCCATAGAGAAAATGTTGAATGATCGTCGTGAAGCATAACAACAGTTGATAGTGACCGATGGTATGGCTGGAATAGCCATGACGCCGTCAGTGACATCAGTAAATGGAGATGGGAGATGTTGTGGAGCCAGGTCATATTGGATCATCCTGCTATAAGTATCTTCATCATTTGTTAACTGGGGCTCGACAAACTGGGTTTAAGACGATGAAGTTAAAATAAAAATTTTTATAATATATTGTAGAAATTATTATAAAAATATGAAGAACACTATGAAGAACAATATGAAGAACAATATGAAGAATAATATAAGGAACAATATGAAGAACAATAAGAAAGTAGTAATTTGTATTACTTGAGTGAATCCTTGAGTACACTCCAACTACCTTTTTATAGTGGTTGGAAAAACAAACGTAAATCATCTCTTAATGATGATGATCAATACAATTGATTATGAAAAACTGAAAATGTAAAGAACCCTAAGACCTTTTAAATTTTGAGCGGAAAATTTCATCAATAGAGTTGATGATTCTTTTTATTTTTTATTGAAATAAAGAGATCGTTTTCCTCTAATTAAAACGCCTCTTATTTCACCTTCAACCGTTTTGTATAACTGTCAAATGAAGGAGACGAATTGTTGTTCTCTCGCAGGCATGAGGAAGAAGATGACACGCGTGAGTTACACGCGCGCGTCTTTATGTTGTCCGTGAGTTGCCTTGGTAGAATGGCGCGTGTGGTACACACGCCTACTTTATCTTCAATAACTGTTGCTTCTTCTTCAGATATCGCCGACGTATTTATTTTCAAAATTTGATTTTTGGTTTTTGATTTAGAAATGGTTCTCGCCGGTTCTGTTTCTATTTTTAATTCTGGCAAGATTTTCGGCAGTTCTGTTTCGGTTTGTATTTCTAACATCCCCCCGCAAGCTGACGTGTCCGTCCGCAATGTGAGCTTGTTTTGAAGTAGTTGAAAACGGGCCAATGATAGGCCTTTTGTAAATATATCTGCTGTTTGATCCACAGAAGAAATAAAATGCATAAAATTTTTTTTTGTTTTGATTCTCTCACGAATAAAATGAAAATCAACCTCAACATGTTTGGTTCTTGCATGAAAAACAAGATTAGTAGTTAGATAAAGTGCTGATAAATTATTACACCATAGCGTGGGAGGACTAGATTAGTTGACCTAAAGATCTTGTAATAGAGCTTCTATCCAAATAAGTTATGCAGCAGTATCAGCAAGACATTTGAGTTCAGCTTCTGTACTAGAGCGTGCAACAGTCTTTTGTTTTCTAGAACTCCAAGAAATTAAATTTGTTCTAAGAAAAATACAAAATCCTCCAGTGGATTTGCGAACATCATGATCACCAGCCCATCCAGCATCAAAATATGCATGGAGATTACAATTTGATGATTTTGTTATTTGAATACCATATCTAGGGGTATTAACCATAAATCGTTGGACACGTTTGACAAATGCCTAATGAGTAAGAGTAGGGGCATGCATGTATTGTCATGCAGTGTTTACAGCATAGGAAATATCAAGGCGTGTAAATGTTAAATATTGAAGAGATCCGACAATACTATGGTAGTGTGTTGGGTCTAAGTAGGGTTCACCATCGGTTATAGATGGTGGATGATTTGTTGTGCATGGGGTAGACACCCCGTAGGCTTCATTCATTTTGGCTCGAAAAGGTATTTCATGAGCAAATTTTGGTTGATGAAGCGAAAGACTATTTGTAGAATATTTAGCTTCAATTCCTAAAAAATAATGTAAGTTACCTAAGTCCTTAATATCAAATTCAGTCCTGAGTTGTTCAAGGATTTTTGACAATGGTGTAGTAGAACTTCTTGTAAAAATAATATCATTAACATACACAAGGAGAAATGCACTGTATGTTTTTGTATGTAATACGAATAATGAAGAGTCTGCTTGGGAAATTTTGAACCCAATATGTTAAAGAAATTTAGTAAGACGATGATTCCAAGCTCTTGAAGCTTGTTTTAATCCATACAAGGATCATTTTAGTCGACAAACAAAGTTTGGTTTAGTAGAGTCAATGAATCCTTGTGGTTGAGTCATATATACTTCTTCATCTAGTATTCCACGTAAGAAGGCATTTTTGACATCAAGTTGTTTAATAGTCCATCCTCTAGTATATGCCAAAGCAATGATAATTCTTACTATAACTGGCTTAGCAACATGACTAAATGTACCATGATAATCAATACCATGTCGTTGATGAAATCTTTTAGCAACCAATCGTGCTTTATATCGTTCTATGGTACCATCAGATTTTTGCTTAACTTTATATACCCATTTACATCCTATAGGAATAATATTTTGGGGTAAAGGGACAAGTTCCCAAGTGTGATTTTTTAACAAAGCATTATATTCTTCAAACATAACAGCACGCCAATTAGGATCTTTTGAGGCTTCGGTATAGTTTTTAGGTTCAATAAAAGGATGTACAAAGGTTGTTAAAGCATATGTATGATCACGCAATAAAGTGCGTTTGGATATTGTACATCCTTTTAGTCGTGTAACCATGGAATGGTTCTTAGTAGAGGATTGTGGGAGCATGTCATGAGCTGCTCTTGTTGTGTTGTGCTTTGTAGTATTTTATGATGTAATGTCAGTAGAAAGAGGTGGTATTATTGTATTGGTAACAACTTTTGATGTATTTACGTGGTGAAAGGGAAATACATTTTCATCAAATATGGCATCTACAACAATATAAATTGTTTTTTGTTTGTAAACAAAGACAACGATAGCCTTTATATCCTATAGGATAGCCTAAGAAAACACAAGGTTTGGAACGTATAATAAGTTTATGTGAAGCATAGGGTCTTAAATAAGGAAATACTAAACACCCTAAAATTTGTAAATGAGAGATACTAGGTTGTTGATGAAACAATTTTTCCCATGGGATTGTGTTGGCTAGCACTGAGCTTGGTAGGCGATTAATAATATGTGTGGTGCTTTCAAAGATAAAATCCCAATATTGAAGTGGTATATAGGCATGATTCATCATTGATAACCCGAATTCAGTGATATGTCGATGTTTTCTTTCAGTAGTCCCATTTTGAAATGGCACATATGGACTTGATATGCGTTGATAAATACCTTTATTGGATAACAGAGTTTTAAAGTCTTTGGAAGTAAATTCAGCAGCTCCATCACATTGAATGGTTTTGATGATAGTTTGAAGTTGATTTTCAACGAATGTTTGAAAATTTGTAAAGATCTGAAGAAATTCATCTCTTATTCTCATGGAATAGAGCCATGTAAATTTGGAATAGTCATCAACAAAACAAATATAATATCTATTCTCTTGTGATGATGTAATTGGTGCAGGACCCTATATATCAAAAAGGACTAAGTCCAAAGGAGCGTTGGAAATATTATAGGTAGATAAATGCGATTGTCGTCGACTTTTACTGATGCTACAAGTTGTATAAGATGATGAAAGATGTCTAGTAAATTGAATATTCAAAAGTTTCAGCAATCTTATTACATTTGCATAATTAAGATGGCCTAATCTATAATGCCAGGCCATTACATTTATTATAGAAATATGAAAAGACTTTGGTGATTGCTGAAGAGTACTCAAGTTGATGCGATAAAGGCCATTTTCAACTAGTCCTTAGAGTAGGATTCGTCCCGTTGTCAGACTCTGTACACGACAGAAATCGGGAAAAAATGAGAAAACGCAATTGTTATCTTTGGTAAACTGTGAAACAGATAACAATCGTTTTGTTATATTAGGCACAATAAGTACATCATAAACATTGATATGAGTAGGGGTTAATAAAGTACCTTTATGGGTTATTAGAAGTGCCATTCCATCCCCTACAGTAACAGCTTGATTCCCATCATAATTGAGCAGTTGCGTAATATCATAAGCATCTGGTGAGATATGATGTGTAGCACCAGAATCAGGGAACCAATCAGTTTCATGAGAGGCTTGATGTGGTTGTTGTGGAGCCTTCTTAACAATATTTGCTTGAATATTCTGGTGGCCTTGAAAGTTATTGGTAGGCCCAGAATTAGAGGGAACATACCTATAACGACATTGAGGCACGCGCAAGATGTCCTGGTTTGCGACAGATTTGACAAAGAACATTGCGCCGAGGTTTGCTACTATAACAAGGAACGGAGGTATGTCCTGGAGTGGAAATATAAGTGGATCGGCCTCCTGGAGTGACTGAAGATGGGGAAAAATGTTGAGCAGCTGGAAGGGGAGCAGGACTAGTGGCAAAAGCAGCTGCAGTTGGTGAGCCTTGGGTAGCCATTTCAATGTGAGCTTCCTGGGTAAGAAGTAACCCACGGAGATCTTCGCGAGGAAGAGATGAAGTGCGGGTATGAACAGCAACAGCAGTGGGAAGAGGGGCATAAGGTGTGCCAAGACCTCGAAAAACATGAGTTAAGTACTCATTTTCTGAAATAACTTCACCTACAAGGGAAAGTTGATCAACAATACCATCAACTTCTTGAAGAAATTCAGTTACCGTTCAATGCCCTTTGGTTACTGTTTGAAGGCGTAGCCGAAGAGCGGAAACTTGCGCAGAACTATGAGCCATAAATTCAGATGATAAGGCTTGCCATATCTCAGTGGAGGTTTTGCATTGCCTAGCAGTGGTCACAATAGTGTCACTACAAGTGCAAAAAATCTAGCCACGAGCAATATGATCCCGGATTATCCAATCTTGGTAAGCGGGATTGGAGTCACGAGTGCTGTTGCCTTGTTCATCAGTTTTGGTAAGAAACTCGTCAAGACAAGGAAATGAGCCATCAACAACACCAAGTAACCCATTTGCTTGAAGGAAAGGCTTAATTTGAGCCTTCCAAACAAGAAAATTAGGACCTTTGAGTTACACACCAATGGCAGGAAAAGGACAGGGATTAGGCAACGGAAGAGCATGAGTAGCAGCATGAATGTGGGTGACATTGGAAGCCATCTGCAAAAGGATCGAGAAAAGAAAAAAAAAAAAAAAAAGGAGCTTTCGCTAAAAAGGCTAAACTGATACCAAGTTAAAATAAAAATTTCTAAAATATATAGTAGAAATTATTATAAAAATATGAAGAACAATATGAAGAACAATAAGAAAGTAGTAATTTGTATTACTTGAGTGAATCCTTGAGTACACTCCAACTACCTTTTTATAGTGGTTGGAAAAACAAACGTAAATCATCTCTTAATGATGATAATCAATATAATTGATTATGAAAAACCAAAAATGTGAAGAACCCTAAGACCTTTTAGATTTTGAGCGAAAAATTTCATCAATAGAGTTGATGATTCTTTTTATTTTTTATTGAAATAAAGAGATCGTTTTCCTCTAATTAAAACGCCTCTTATTTCACCTTTAACCATTTTATATAACTGTCAAATGAAGGAGACGAATCGTTGTTCTCTCGCGGGCGTGAGGAAGAAGATGACACGCGTGAGTTACACGCGCGCGTCTTTATATTGTCCGTGAGTTGCCTTTGTAGAATGGCGCGTGTGGTACACGCACCTGCTTTATCTTCAATAACTGTCGCGCTTCTTCTTCAGATATCGCCGTCGTATTTATTTTCAAAATTTGATTTTCAGTTTTTAATTTAGAAATGGTTCTCGCCGGTTTCGTTTATGTTTTTAATTCTGGCAAGATTTTCGGCAGTTCTGTTTCGGTTTGTATTTCTAACAATGACTAAAGTGATCCGTGAGACTAAGAACAAACGTTGCTGCAGTACTGCCATGACTTTGTGCTGTAGCTAGGGCCGTTTGTGTGGGACGGTGATTATTGACGACTGGAAGACGGCATCGAGCCATGACGCTGATTGAGCTGTATAAATGGACTGACACCGGCAAGTGAGCTAGGCTGCAATAGGTTAGCATCTAGGCCTCAATAGCCATAGAGCTTAGGCAACTTGGGGTGGATAATAGGGCTGAGTAATGGCTGGAAAACAACGGGCCGACCAATGGGCCAATGATTGGTTTGGGAGAGCCGAGTTTGATGCATCTGTGTCAAACTTATAGATGAGGATATGAAGGCGAATGGAACCATATGAACAGCGTGGATGAGACAAAAGAAGTGCAAGGTGGCCAATGAGAGTGCATTAAGGGGAGGAGGGGCGGTGGCATTTCAAGTAGATTTTTCACAAGCTGTTTGACCCATATCTTCACGACTTGCTTTTTAGGTTAGTAGGATTATTAAAGGCAAAGGGAATTCTTGGGTGGTGTGTGCACTTGCAAAGGATGTCTCATCAGTCATCACATGCACAAGGAATATCGAGGCAATGGTTGGAGTATTTTATGGCCTTGGGAAACACAAGACTTCGATTTGATGGACTCGTAAGGCAGCATGAGGGGGTTGTTAAAGGCCACAAAAAAGTGGCTATGGTACCGGATCGAAATTATGATAAAATATGAAGTTCCATAAAGAATGGGAACACGTAAAAGATAAAGAACAGAATTTTTGGGTATTTCTACCTCAAAAGTCTACATCACTAGCTAGTGAATTATATAGGACTACACGTTGATCTTAATCATCTTGAAATGATGTCACAGTACAAGTTATGGGCCACATGAATTTTGTTAGGATAAGTGACCTGACATCGTATCTACATGGTTGCCATGATAGATGGTCAAGAGTTGGTTCCCAAAATGGAAATTGGCCTCAAGAGCATTCAACTTGGCTTGGCAATGGCAAGCTAGGGCTTGCTTTCTCCTATCTAACACAAGGCAAGAACCCCTTTTCATCGAAGTTGCTAAGATAGTCATTGTGATCCTTTCTTTTCTTTTTGACAAAGATGTGAGTTTACTAATTTAAGAACAAAAGAATATAAAAGCTTAAAAGCATATGTCAGTATTACAATTTATCTAAGAAAAAATTAAGTTTGGAATCCTCAATTATGACACAACAAAACATTTATCTAAAATGGTTTAATGCTCATAAATAGAAATGTTCTCCTATATACTATTTTTCTAATTTTAGCCAATAAGATTGATATTTCAACAATTTTATTTTCAAAAGGTTTACAATATAATCATTGTGATCCTTAATTGTGAAATGAAAATAAAAAAAAAAGTTTTGTATTAACTGTTGTAAAGTTCCTATGCAACCTATGACGGCGGATTAAATAAAGTTAAATTTTATTGGATTATATTTTCTGTGGCTCAAAAATAATTTATCTATTAGTTTTTATTTTTGTTGGCTATGTCTTTATGTTAAGATCTAGAAGTTTATGTTACTTTGTTTGGGGAATCAAAACAACTAGGATTTGCTAAGCATGCAATGAGTAGGCAGCAATTTTCAATGTATATAAGCAATCATCATGCAATAGTAGAGTAATAGCTAGAGAAACGAACACAATGTTTTTCAAGAGTGAACCTCTGTAGCACCTACTTCCACATTGTTCTAGCAACTCACTAGAACCACTCTCACTAATCAATTAATCCAATTGTTTATGCGGGATAAGCAATCCTAAACCCACAATTGCAATTTCTCTCACAACACTCACAATGTTGCACACAGAACTTAGAAACCCCTTTCTTTGTCTTAGAGGTCGAGAGTTAAAATAAAAACCACCCAAATTTTATGAAACCTTAGTACAGTAAAGGCTGATAAAAAAATACAGTTCAAAATAATGTAATCTTAGTACAGAAGTGATTTTAAGGCTAGAGTATACAAATAAAGCACGGGCGAAAATATTTCACCGAACAAGAAGAGTAAAGTTTTGAGATATTTTTGGAGGAATTGTGTATGCAATATCTTCCTTCCAATTAGTTGAATCAGCTTCAAATTATTGGAGAAGATTTTTTGAAACATTTTACCGTTGAACAAACGTTCGAAACCTCCACTAAAGGTCTATCACTGTTGTCCTAGGGTTCCTCATTTTTCCCCAAAAGGTGAAGCTAGCTTTCTGATCTTTTGAAATAGAGATCGAAGGTTCTCGGCTTCGGGATATACTCCTCCAGTTTATAGACATAGTCTGGAAAATCTTTATTTTCAAAGCTGGATAGCGGGCTGTTCAACATAAACTTCTTCATAAATGAAACCATTTAAACATGCTCTTCACATTCATCCCACAAAGTTTGAAATTTTTGTGACATGCATATGCTAACAACACACAAATAGATTCAAACCTAGCTAATGGGCATAAGCTTTGTCATATTTAATTCCCTCTCCTTGTCATATTGATTATATACATGAGGGAAGACAAATTGTATGAATGAAAAGTTGAATTTTTGATATTAACCAATTGTTTTCAAGTATGGTACAGACAAGAAGAGTTACATATTACTCTTTGGATTTAAAAGTCTTCTTTTACGTTTTTTAGCTTCGACGCCAAAGAAACTTTTTGACTGCATCATTAGTGGTGCCAGTGACACCAGTATTTAGAAGAACTTATCTACTTTTTTCAACGCCCCCAACTGTACTCTCGACAAGGTCTTCGGAACCGTTTGGCGGTTAGACTTTCATCACAAGATGCTGCATGATAACAAACGGCGTAAATCACATGAATCACTCAAAACACCGTTTCATGTCTTAGAATGTGCCATTCTTTTTCTTTTTTGTTTTCCTCTTTCTTTCCCAATTTCACGTCCATCAGATGTATTATGGAGTATATATATCCTTACAGAATGATCTTCTGGAGCCACTAAATGATTGGCCGTGCCCATTGGCTGGCGAAATCGGGTAATAACTGAACAACTAAGGAACATATTTGCATACCTGTAGAGAAGAAGTTCAGATAGGTTCCGGGGTTGTAAATGAAATTTCCATATTATCATCTTCTCCGGTTCAGACGTTCAACCTCGCATTACTGCCCAATCCTAGGGTTAATGTGTTTTAACTCTTTTTCTTGGATTGGATAAGACGTAGTCTCGTGTTAAATCATACGTTGACAAGTCTATCAAAGAAGCAGCTTGCATGTGCCGCCCGACATAAAGGTATGGCAGGAGCGGGTGCTTGATGTGGGTTCATGATGGGTATGATTACTGGGTGTTGTCCCAAATATAGGAATATGAAGCAATGAATTCGAGAGGCGTGGAGCTAAGATGGAACCTACCCATGTGGTATATTGGTAGTAAAGAAGCTTGTTCTGGAAATTTCCTGGCTTGGAGTCAGGTCAGCGACGACAGTTGAAGAAAAATCTGATGCTCACCATTACTGAAGCCACGTTGTTAAACGTAAGAGCTTTAACATGCTTTAACTACAGATACTTTGCTTTCCAATTGTCAAAGGCACATGTTTTATTGACATGCAAGTGTCAAATGTTAACTGCTTATTATTAGAAGGATCACGTGTTTCGATTTATCACTCGTGGCGCTTACAAAAAAGGGAAAGAAAAACATTAGGTTTTGGTCGCTTGAAGTCAAAAGGAATTTTTCTACCGAGAAGCAAAATAAATAATAGAGAAACAGAAAGCAAGGAAGTGACATTTTATGGATACCATACATGATTCCGACAGCCAAACTGTCTCGAATTTTTCTTTGATATAACACTAGTCGTTACATGAGACCTCCGGGGCTCAAAAATGATCTCTTTAGATTTCAGAGTACTAATGATGCCAGGGATCTGGTCCACCGGGACTGACTCGGTCAAGGTCAGGCAGCTGTCTCCTCGTCGTCGCCAGGAATCTCAATCTCACGTCGACCATAGCTCTAGCATCCAAAACCGTCGACCGGTAAGGTTTGATTGGATTTATGGCCCCAGTAAATGGTTTGAGAGGGCGAGCCTCAGACCATGCCAATAAGAGACAGACTAAGACGAGGCAGATCCAAAAACTCAACTTAGCCATATTCACCCCTGATTTCAGCAAGAGCCGACGAGGTTAACAGGTAAGATGGTAGGATTATATAGAAGGCCGTAGCTTGTGTTTTTCTATTTATTTATGGTTTTACATGAGGCCTTTGAGGAACAGAAAAGCCAAATCCAATCCTTGGTTTCCTTGGTTGCGTGTACGCTATCTTAGTGCTAAGTTTGTTTGTGAGTATTAAAGAAACAATGAATCGCTAATATACAATCATCCCCGGGTTTTCGCTTTCATTAATTTATCAACTGTCCAACCCCAGGATTTGCATCTGACTCGATTCGTGTATACTCTCCCGTTGTATTTTCATATTAGCTGCGTTCCGAAGCACACAGGATTGGTCAATTTTAGCTAGCCTATTGCTTGCAGCTAGAAACAAAGTGGAGGCTATCTCATCGTTTTCGCTCTCTTTTCACGGATTCCATTCACATCTTCCCTATTTTATTGCCGAGGCTTAACTAGACAGGTTTTGTTTTAACTATCACACAGAACTTCTTACTTCAATTCCTTGTTGGCTTTCCACCTATTGTGTGTTGTTCTGTACTTTTCTTTATGAGAAAAAATATAAACCAAGAAACAAGACCGACAAAAAGGAGGCCATTCCATGACCAGCCATACCAGTGGCTCCCGAAGAGAAACCTCAAGGTCGAGACCCTATGGGAGAAACTTCTACAAAGCACTAAGAACATCCTTGAAGACCCCTTAAGAAATCATCAACCTTCTATTGGCAGCAGATCGAGGAAACCGAAGAGGGGAGCTGATCTTTGTATTAGCATTCGGCATATCTCGGGTCTGCCGCTCTGTCTGCTCGCCACCGCTATCGATATCTATTTCCAGTATGAATAAGTAAACAGAAGCTTACAGCTGAACAGAGGAAACATGATAAAGGCACGTGAGAAACGCAAGTCTTTTTATTTTGCCTTTTGTTACTATTAGGATAATCCATATTTCGGTATCTTCACTTGATGAAAATATGCAGGCCTGCTGTATCGTTGTTTCATTCATAAGGATTCTCTACCTTACTTTTCATTAACTAAGAAAATGACGTACCAGATTCATCTCACCAAAATCATGCCTTGCACCTTTTTAAAAGGCATGTGCTTTGGGTTATGAGGATGTCCGCCATGGCAAATTTGGAGGCCTTGAGACAAAGCCCGTAGACTAGGCAACCATCTAGATATGTTTAGCACAACTGTATGGGCCCACAAAGAACCATGGATGGTTGTTTTTTGTGGCTTTGTGTGTGAGGCATTTAGTGGAAGAGGAATAAAGGATCTCCTGTAGAAATATTCTTGATAGAGTAGCTCCAAAGATGCGGAAAGTAGAGAGTTTCTTGGAACGAGTAAACGCGAAACCTATTTGTCAAGGAAAAGTGGACCCAAATCTAGGCTGCCCCAACTTGTTCTCATTGGTTAGCCCGTCACTTCCATTTGATTTGGGATTTACAGTCACGGTAGCAGGGGAATTCTTGACGAGCCTTTGACGGAATGATTGGGGAATTATTTCTGACTTCTCATTTGCATGTGGGCGTGGTTGGATCTGAGCTCACTAGCTTGGTTTGGGTCCTATGGGAGTTAGCGTGAGAGGGAACCTTTTTATGTTAGCGTGAGAGGGAACCTTTTTATTTAATAACTAATACGTCTTGAAAGAGCTAGGAAGAGCATGGCTCGTTGTGGTGATTTAGCTAAGCGAATATGCTTTCATTATTGTGCAAAAAATTGAAAGACAAGGACGAATCTGCTTTTACATGCTTAAAGTTTTCGATTTCATTAATTAATTTTATTCCACAGATAAGAGTCTGTACATTTTACGGTACACTGATAAAAGCATTTGCATTACTTCATAGCCTTTTAGGAGGCACTATCTATGTATGAGAGACACTCTGTTTCCTTTTTATTTCATTATTTTTATTTTTATTCAATTTGAGTTTTGTCTTGTTTGAATGACTCATATTTAGGTTTTACATTCTTTTTCTGAACAATATTCAACTACTTTTCCACTAAGAGTCTAATCTATTGCAAAAGTTATGAGCAGCAGTACAAAAGTATATCACCACATTATAATATCATAACTACGTATTGCGGAAATTCTTCTAGTAATCTAGAAAATTGGACTCTTATAACTACTGTAAAGATCTCCCATGCTTTTATATTTGTTGAATCATTTGTTCTCAATTATCCAAATCTAAAGTAAATTCTTTTCTTGCATATTTGACTTGTCATGTTCTCCCTGTTGTTATTAAACAAAGGACAAGTTTTAGACTTCCCGATGAAAGCACTATAAGATTAGCTTATCTTGGGATTGAGTTAGAATATTAAGCAAGCCTTTTGTTCCAAGACGGGGAGATTCAATGTACGTTGAAGTGTATTCCACAGTTTATCGTGAAGTTACTCTTTTCTTCATTATTATTTTACTCAAAGTGCAAGGTCGGAAAGGACATCTTACTAGCTTCTGTCTCTTATCCCTTTTGTCGTCTTTTTAGGCCTGGCATGATGTTTTTCCTGCTATTTTTTATGAAAGTGATGCCCAACCAGGGTGGATCCACGTACTTGGTGCGTAGTTTGCCAAATTTTTCGCGGCAGATATCTGGGGTTGGGATCCTTCAAACTGAAACCGAACTCTCTTCCTCTTATTCCAACTTACCATTTGACTCCCTAAATTCCGGAAAGCGATGCTTTTGGTCGACGTGTAAATGCGAGCGGGGTGCGTGACAAAGCGCAGGCAGTGGCGCAAACGTAGAAGATTTCTCATAAATTTTCAAGTTCTACTAACACTTTTGGAGAAGTTACACAACTCAGATGCGATCGATTGCTTTGTTTGTTGACACTTCCAATAAAGGCAGACCCCTTAACGATAACATTTATATATGTGTCTCAGCATGTTTTCTGATGTTAGAAGATGAATCTACTGGCATTGGGTATCAAGACTACGTGTTCCTGCATATCTCATGCGCGTATGTCCACGCTTTACATATTATAATCGGAAATGGCATTTGGAGACCTTTAGAAGTTAGTTGTTTCTACGCTAGATTATAGCTTGCTTAATGCATGGATTTTTGAAGTAACTTAATTTCTATTTTCTGTCTCTTCATAGTAAAAAGTGAACGAAGATACATTTATTATCAAGACGATAGTGAATCAGATTTCTTAGTCCCGGAATGCCATTGGTCACAGTTTGTCATATGAAAATGCCACCTTTCATAGTTTTAATTATCCTAAGCTTTACAGTCTCTTGATTTAACTTTTCATATATCATATAGGATAGTTAGATGGATTGTGAATATGTTATATGGTATTCAATTAAACAGCTAACAAATAATTTTTTTACTTTGGTGATAAGTAAAGTTTTATGGGATTTTTGGTGTCTTTAATCTATGACTTCTTTAGTCCTCAGCTACCTTAATTCTAATTGAGCCAAGGTAAAAGGTAAGCCGTTGGTAACATCAATTGAAGAAAGTTTGTGCAACATACCACTTAATCAACACGTCTAGCTAGCACACTACTTTAGCAAGGGAATGTCGTTTCATGGTTAAAGGTTTGCATTTCATTACTTGTTTTGGTTTAGTTGTAAACTACAAGTTGGTCATTTTGTTAAAGTAGCTAAGCAGCAGTATAAATAAAGTCTAGAAAGGAGTGTGTAAGGATAGTTCAATATGTTAGAAAGATTATGTTGAATCAGTTGGAGGTCTTGGGTTCCCTTGAAGTAACCCTCTAGTATTCTTGATTATATTGTAATCTTTTGATTCAAATCAAGATAGGTTGAAACCCTAAGTTCTCTAAAGAATTATTGATAACTCTATTTTTATAGAGTTATTTGACCTATTTTTAGGCAATAAACAATGCAATGCTTATGAGAAAATATTTGAATTCCTCTTTATTTACCTAAATTTGTCTTGTTTATGTAGCGTAAGGAGGCATAGAGAAAAAGGATGAATAGGGAGAACCTGATGCTTATTATGTGGCAAAATCGTAATATCAAGATCAAGAGAGTCAAGATGGGCTTGGACTTTAGATTTTCCATTGTTATTAGGTTTTCTATTTATTTAGAAAACCCAATCATGTTAGGAATTCAAATCCTAATTAATTTAGAAGTTCAAAACCCAATTGTTTTAGATCTCTAAAACCCAATTCTACTAGGATAGGAAGTAGGTCTAAACCTAAACCCTATTTAAGAGAAGAGAAGAGGCAAAAGAAGGGAGGAGGAAATTGAGCACAATTCAAGAAAGAGGCCAAGAATTCAAGATTTTCTTGAAGAGAAGACAAAAAGGGTGACAGACTTCTTGTTCTTGGATTCAAGATGCCTTCTTTATTTCTTATTACCATTCTTCCTCATTATTTCTTTATGTTTTAGTTTATTTTTGTTAGAGCTACGATGTAACCTAATTATGATGGTATGAATCTTATGATTATTATGTTTTGCAAGATATTTTATTTATGTGAAGTTACATATTACGGAGTTTAATGCTTTTAGGTGATTAGCTACCCATTAGATGACTTGATTTGCATGTTAGAGACCGACAGGAAATAGCATGCAGTTGCTTCTTATAATATGCAACCATAGATTAAATATGGATAGACATATACCATATTGTTTGTATGGCTTTCGGTGTAAACTGGGAATGTTCATAGATCCTAATGCATTTGGTTTGTTTCAATTCACATATAGAGATATAGTGAATTAATGAACTAAATAGGTTTGCTATACCTAGACATAGGATAGTAAATAAATTAGGAAATTCCGCCATCACATAGATATTATCCTTCTTGCAATCATAAATAATCAATATTAATACCTAGTAATTATGGTGAAGTCATATGCTCTAACATATTTCTTTTATTAAGTTTTCTTATATTTATTTAATTAATCTATCATCTATCAATTTGATTTGCTAGATAAATTCTAGGAGTTGTTCACCGTTAGTAATTAATTGGTCTAGTAATCACCAATCTTTGTGGGACGATATCTTTTTTATCATTATATTACTTGTTCGACATGTTCACTTGCATTTAAAATTTCACCGAACAATTATCTCGTCAATGCTCTTTAGCCAATCCATGTCATTTTACTTTATCATTTGCTAAGTCTCAAGCTCAAATTCTAGACCATTACAAAGTGGTATTAGAAATGAATGACAATGAGCAAGTGAAGGATTTGGAAGGCAATCCAACTATGAAGGAGCTTACAAACACAATGCAACAACTACTTGTTGCTTTAAATGCAAAAGTTGATGGAGTTACCACACAAATTGATTCTATGAAAGAAATTGGAGAGAATTTATTGGCTTGAATTGGGGGAAATAGGTATAAGGAGGAAAGGAGAAATCATTCAAGGCAAATCTAAGCGAGGTATTGAGATTATAGCTTTTGAAATATGATGGGGAAAGGAATCCTACATGGTGGATTAATCGAGCTTGACAATTTTTTGATTATCATGATACACTTGAGGGGGGACAGGGTTAGGATAACATCATGGCATTTAGATAGAGAAGCTCAAATGGTGTATCAACTTATGAAGAAGTAATATGGAAATTGAATGATAACTTGGAAGGCTTTAACCGATGAGTTAATTAAACAATTTGGACTTATAATTTTCAACGATCATTTTGGAGAACTCACCAAACCAAAGTAGGCGAGATTTGTACAAGAATATCAACTTTAATGAGGTAAGTTATTGTTTTGGAGACTTAAATGATGAGTAGAGTATAATTTGCTTTATGGACAAAACTAAAGAAATAACTCCTCCCTAAGAATTTGTCCAAAAGAGCCCACAAGACATTAAAGGACTTGAGGCACACAACGACTTTGAGGGCATACATGCAAGCTATCTCATATGTAATATAGTATCTTGAATAAGTGCCAAAAGAGACCCTAGAATTCTTTTTTGAGATTGGCCTCATAATTGGGCACAAGACAAGTTAAAAAAGTGCAATGTGACAAAGTTAAGTCAAGCCATATTGATAGTAAAGTCCTTGATAAACAACTATTCAACTGCAATGGAAATACTAGAAAACCCTTCAATGATGGTGGTGACAAGAGAAAAGGTACCTTAGCTTTATTTGTAAGGATCCACATTATATGAAATACTGTCCAAAAGCTGGATTGTTGAACATTATGGAGCAAAAGCCAGTACATGAAGAAAATTTTATGGAGGATGACTACATGTCAACTTAGCAAATGTTCAACTTCATGAAAGGTAAAGCCCTTAAACCAAGTGTAAGATCTTTGATGTATATAGAATTTGTAATCAACAACAAGGAGACCAAAACTATGGTGGATTTAATTATCATACACAATTTCATCACATTTGGAGAAGCCAAAAAACTAGGTTTCTTAGTGATGAAGGATGTGCGCACATTGAAGACAATGAACAACATACCATGACTGTTGTCTAAAGTAGCTCATGGTGTGGGTTTGCACATAGGGAAATGGAAGGGAAATGTTATCCATAAATGACTAGAAACTAGTTCTTGAGTTAGACTTCCATCACATGGCTCATGCTTTTCCTTATCCCACACATAATTGCTTGTGTATTTTTGCAAGAGATATATCATGCATGGTTCCTACAAAAGCTATAGGTTATACTTAGAAGATCTTTTTGGCAATGCAATTGAAGAAAGGTGTGCAGAAAGGTAAGGAAACTTACCTAGCTGTGTTGAATGGATAAGAAAAGACCTCGAAGGAAGAAAATCTTCCTTAAGTGATTCATGATGTTCTAAAGGAGAACAAGAATGTGATCCTCTTATAAATGCCCAAAAAACTACCTTTTAGGAAAGATAAAATCTTTTAGCAGAGGCCCTTTACAAAATGTCCCTAATTGAGTTGGAAAAGCTTCAAAAGAAATTGAAAACCTTACTAGATGTTAAGTATATTTAGTCATCAAAGGCCCTTCATGGAGCTCTAGTGCTTTTCCAAGTGAAGAAAGACGTGTTAATATAGTTGTACATTGATTACCAAGCATTGAATAAGGTAATTGTAAAAAAAAAAGTACCATATTTCTTTAATAGTGAATTTTTTTCATAGGTTGGGTAAGACCCACTATTTTACTAAGGTGGACTTAAGAACAAGTTACTATTAAGTTTGAATTGCTATTGGATACGAGCTTAAGACAACATGCAAGTTAAAGTATGGATCATTTGAATGACTAGTTATGTCTTTTAACTTAACCAATGCTCCAACCACATTCTATACATTGATAACAACTTGCTTCATCTATACTTGGACAATTTCATGGTAGTTTACATGGATAATATCATGGTATGTAACAATTTGTTAAAGGAACACATCAAGCACTTGAAGATATTGTTCAAGATGTTGCAAGAGAATAACCTCTATTTGAAGAAGGAAAAGTTTTCTTTCGCATTGAAGAATGTGGACTTCCTAGTCCATGTCATCAAGCAAGGAACCTTACAAATAGATGGGGCCAAGGGTAAGGTAATTTAGGAATGGGAAGCCCTTTTAAAGGTCACGGAGTTGAGATCTTTCCTTAGTCTAACAAATTATTATAGATGTTTCATTACTTGATACTGGGCAAGAGCAACACTTTTAACTAAGTTATTAAAGAAAACAAAGATAGAGTAAACCAAAGAATATCAATGCACCTTCTATGACTTGAAGGTTGTGGTGACAAAATAACCGATGTTAAGGGTGTTCTAATGTAGGACATGCATCATATTACCTTTGAAAGTCAAAAACTAAATAATAGGAAGTGCAAGTACACTATGCAAGAGAAGGAGACAATCATCATCATTCACTACTTAAGAACATGGTGTCATTACTTGGCTCCTGATTCTTGATCCAGATAAACCATGTAACCAAAAGGTATTTCCAAACTAAGAAGAAGTTGTCACCAAAGTAATCAAGGTGATAGGACTTCTTAGTTAAGTTTGACTATATGATGGAGAACAAACCTGAGAGGATGAATGTGGCAACTGATGCCCTCAACAAAAAGGCCGGGTTGATTACCATAAGTCTAACCATGGGAAATATGATGTATTTGATGCAAGAAGGGGTGTCACATGAACCCATGACTAAATAACTAAAGTAGCTTACGAGAGATAACAAGATCAAATAGTTTTGGTTGGAAGACGGGTTACTTTACATGAAGAAAATTTGCTTGTACATGTTTAAGTGAGAGAACCCCCAATCAAGTTCATCAATGAGTGCCATAATAACAAAAGGGTTGGTCATCCTAAACAATGGAGAATGTGTGCCATCTTTAAAATCTCATACTTCTAGCCTAGCATGAGGGATGGGGTAGAGTTATGTGTCAAAACTTGTCTTACATGTCAATAGGACAAGCTAGAGTAGAGTTCTCCTAATAGCTTGTTAGAGCCATTACCCATCCCAAGCCATCCATGGGAGAGCGTCTCGATGGAATTTAACATGGGATTACCCAAGGCTAAAGGTCGTAGCTTCATTTTGGTGATTGTAAACCAGTTGTTGAAAATGTGGCCTTTATACTGACACTTATGGAGTGTTAACAAAAGTCATTACACGAATCTTTTTCAAACATGTAATGAATTTTTTAGGATTGCCATATACTATCATCAATGATTAGGACTCGTGGTCATGGGTCAATTATGGAAAGAGCTATTGGAGCTATTAGGTTTAGAGTTTTGATTCTCCACAAGCATTCATCCTCAAATGAATGGGCAAACAAAGAGGTGAACAATCTAACAAAGCAAACGTAAGGCACACGTGTCAAATGACTAGATTACAAAAGTTGATGTGGCATCCTATTGGTAGTAGGCACATGATGTGTCCACACATATATAGGAAAAGGAGTGCACGACATAGACTTTCCTGTGTGGAAGGCTTGCTTACACATTGGTGTGGGTAGGTGGCTTGATGCATGTCGGTTTGCACAGAAGCTTATAATGTTTGCTAATATGGCATATGACTCCTCTCAAAATACTAATGTGGAAAGTGTTATAGTTTAAGATGAAAACTTTTCTAATAATTTGTTTAGAGAGTTATAAAGTTCTTACATAACTATTAGCACTATAATGTTACTTTTGAACTATCATATGAAAGTGATCGATATCTTTAAAATAATCTTTCCAAACTTTAGTATATTTTAAGCCCAAATGAAGTAAATGGTGAAAGATGAAATGATAACCCAAGTTTGGGATGCAAAGTTGTTTACAAGATTGATGAAGGCAAGTCCCAGCTATGTAGCAAGAAGATTAAAGCTAGCTTTCTGTACTTAAAAGATTAGCAATACTACTTTGAAAGCTTAGTAGGTGAAACCAAGTTCAGCCCACAGGCACTAATACTTAAGGTTCTTTGCCATCCTTCTCCAATTCAATGATTATGAATGTGGTGGAAGGTATTCAGAACAAAAATATGTGGTCGAATAGGTATTTTCATGGTTTAAGAGCCAAAAACTCAAAGGAAAAAAAGAAAAACATAAAAAAGGAAAAGAAATAAGGAGGAGATCTCTCTAGCTTTCTCTCCACATAAACAAACACTACAAAGACTTACTTTGCTTAACTACTAACTTAGTTGATATAATCTTTAAATTGATTTGTGAAGTAGTATTCTAATTTAAGTAAAACTATTAGTCATAATAGATATTCCTCCAAGAACATACATTGTTCTTTTATTTGATAGAACGATTGATTTTACATTTTAGCAAGTTAATGTACTAGATTTAAAGGTTAGGAGACAAAGTATATAAGCTATGAAAGAATACTATAACTAGAAAAAATTGTCTTATTTTCAATAAAAATATATTGGCTATAGATTTTCCTCTTAACTGACAAACTATATATGAAATTAAAAAGATGCTTAGGCTCTTCTTGTGAGCAAGTACGTCAACTAAAAGATATGTAACAAAAATGGCTTGGAAAGAAATTTGTTACTTAAAAGCTTATGGAGGATTGAGTTTGATAGATGTACACACATGGAATAAGGCATCAATTGGTAAACTTCTTTGGTCCCTAATGAGCAACCAATCAAATTCTTTGAGTTAGATGAATGATTGCATAAAGATGTAAAGGAAGGAATGTCTTAGAAGTGGAAATGAGGGATCATTAGTTTAGAGCTAAGAAGCATATTGTAGGTTAGAAATGAGCTCTTGTAACTAATCACAAGTTCAAAGTATAACATTCTTAAAAACTATATAAAATTAAAAGAAAAGATTGATACCAAAGAATAACTAGCTATTGGATCATTATGAAAGACAAACTTACCACTATGGAAAAAATAGTTATATAGAATAATTCAATGGACCAACAATGTAACCTATATTAATAACAATGAGAATCAATGGAGCATTTATTCTTTAATTGTAGGTTTACTAAATACATATGGAAGGCAATATTAGCTATAAATGGATTTTCATGATGTATTGAACAATGAAGAAAGATAAAAGGATGATCAAAGTAGCAAAAAATAAAATTTATGCAACAACATTGCTAAGTATGTCTTTTGAAGCTACAACCTACCACTCTAGAACAAAAAAAATAAAAGAAGATTTAGAAATCCATTGTGTTGCCAAAATCAAGAAGGATATGAGGAGTAATATCTCATTAAGTAAATGAGTAAGATCTATAAATTGTAACAAATATTTGCAAGTGTTTTGAGATTTTTCAAAGGTCATTTGTTAGGCTAGTGATAGATGTTTTATTGTGAACTATTTTTCATATCTATGAACAAGTGGCAATTTAATAAAAAATTTGAAGTAAAGTACTTTTAGGATGTATTTTTTGGAATTTCATAAACCTCCTAGAATCTCATTATGAAGTAAATAGATTTATAGTATAAAATGAAAAAGAACTTAAGTTATGCAACTTAACATAAAAGGTAGCATGACATAGAGTTGGAGAAGCCTCCTTAAGTTAAGGCCCACACTTACCTCAATTCTTTCTAATTCTGTATATTGTTGCCAAGAGATTTATAAACACCTCTAACAAGTTGATGAAAAAGTATATTAATATGACCTAATTCAATCTAGTGGCATAAGCAAAAACAATTTTATTAAATGACTTGTTTGTAGAAATAGACTTTTTAAAGCCATAGAACTCATTTAATGGCTTCCTTCAGTCAACATAAATTGTGAATTTTATTAGTCCCACGTAGAAAATATAAGTCATCTTTTTTCTGAATATGCATGGACATGAATGATTTAGAGAAGTATCATCATTCAAAATAACATTTAACAAAGCATTGGAAGATAGAATGAAAAACTATAATAGATGATCAAAGCGACTAAAGGAAGGGATTGGCTACTAAACTTCTTAAGGCATCTTTTTTAAATTTTATTTATTGTATATAAGTTGATTGAAGTAAAAAAAGATTTCAAGGAAAAACAATTCATATCCTAATTCTCACAAAAGTAAGAAAAGTTGTATAAAGGAAAGCTTCTTTGCTTAAAAATATAAAAATCTCAAAGGAAAATGTTATTTTAAGTAAGATTTGGAGGCTTTCAACCTTTATATTTTCGTAACTATAGTAACTTTTGTATGCTAGAGCTTGCCCATTTAGTTTTTCACTCCAATTTTTATTGATACAATTTATCATTTCACCAAAAAAGAAAGTTGGTCTACTAGATTTGTAAATACAATAAGATACTAATGATGTTTTGAAAGATAATGTGCCAAAAGAGATGGATATTAAGAAGTGGAAGAAGAGGTAAAAACAAGTTTTGAGCATAATCATAATGATATTTACTCCAAATATCAAGTACAAGGTGTGTAACAAGTTTACACCTACAACTCAATGGAAGAATCTAGATAGAATTTATGCATCACAGTCCTTGACAAACAAGTTGTATTTCAAGATGGAGATTTATTTTTTAACTATGAATGAAGATAGAAATCTCCCTGATCACATAAATAATTTCAAAAGAATAAATGCAAAATTATTTCAACTCTCAAGTATTGAGGAGAACGAGAAGACATTAGTTGTCCTATTGCCCTTGTCAAAATCTTACAAATCATTTGTGCAATCTCTCTTAGTGAGCAAATCATCATTAAAATTGGATAAGGTGACCTTAATGTTAAGTAATAATGAGAGATTCAATGAGAAGAACAAGGATTATACTGAGAAAGTTGGTTGTTGTGAGTTTTTCTCCAAGGATGACTCTATAGGGTCATAATAATTGAGAAAATATCTAATTCCAAGCCTATAAATCATGAAAAGAAAGTGTTATTATTTTTAAAGAAATAAACATATAAGAAGTAATAGTAAAAAATTGTAAAAGACTTGACGGAGTTCTATAAGTCCAAAGAAGAATCTCAAATGAATCTATTTCCACTGGTGAGTTTTACTTATAGATTTAGGAAGAAAAAAATTTACTCAAATAGAGTGATAAATGGATGTTAGATTCTACTGTTGATACTCATGTATTTAGAAAAGAAACTTGATTTGATATTTTGAGTAAGGAAGAAGATCTTGGTTGTATCACTACAAGAAGCAATGAAGAAATCACTTTAAGGTATTAAAAATGTTAGCTATAAACATCATAATGGTGAGGTCACGAGATTACAAAATATAAGAGATATGCACCTATATGTGGCTATGAATTTTTTTTTTTTTTTTTGACCTTTTCCTTTTAGGAGTTTGCTACGTATGGATATCCATAGAAGGGTGAAGGTGACTAGCTTAAGATATATAAACAAGATAAAGTAATACTTCAAGTAAGCAAGAAATGGAAGAAAGTTAACTTCATAGATGGTGAAATTGTTTAGAAAAAACGTGAACATAAAGTAGCACAAAGACCAACGGAAATTCTATCCAAACACAAGAAGACAAAAGAGAAGAAGTATGTTTATGACAAAGTGATGGTGTTTGAGATCTTTGTTAAGAAAGGAAATTTGGTTGGGACTTCTCAAATTTTCAAAGAGGAAGTAACATGGCTTTGAAGAGAAAAACTCTCAAGTTGGAAGGCCTATAAATAAGTCTTAAGTTACTTATTTTGGAATAGAAACAAAAGCTTGTGTGATATTAATAACCAAGTGGTTGGCTATTTGAAGGTTGAAAGGATTTTACAATCTTTGTCCTATTTAAAAGACTAATTAGATTTACAAAATTTTATACTAGATTAATTGGAGTAAAATTAATATTGTAAATGCGAGCAAGTTGTTAATGTTGAACCATGTAAAATGATTGTGTACGTGTATGGGCATGTTTGCGCTCAATCCTAATAATTCTTACTAGAATTATGGAAATCTTAACAAAACTTGTACCTAATGAAGTCAAACATCCACGGTTGAGCTATGCTTAATGTACTATGTGGTTTGAGGAAATCCTCCCCTAGGTGTAACAAGGACATGGTTTCTAAATTTCAACATTATAGTGTTTTTTTTTTTTTTAAAAAAAAAAGAACATGGGTAGAACCATGATGTATTTTATTGATAAAGGCTAAGCTAAACAACCATATCTTATGGGATAAATATGGTAAGGTATGAGCCCAACCTAAACCTAACATTACATGCACTCAAAAAGGAGAAAAAGAAAAAGTTCTCAAAATAGGATCAAATATATTGAACTCCATATCTTAATTTCTCGTCTAACAAGAGGCATTGGAGAATAATCCAAATTGGAGTCAGGATTACCACTTGTGAAATATGATAATGACTTATCATAATCAAAATCTAGTACCAAAGACTCAATGCATCTAGGAGAAATGCTTAAAAGAAGCATTGTAAAGTCACTTCCTTCAACGATATTTGTTCCCATCAATTATATTTAGCTGTTTTGCATTGGCTTACAGTTATTTGTCTCTAAGAGGGAATCGAACCAGGATATTTTAATTTGATGTGTTAAATGCACTATCAAGAAACAATATCAGCCAGGATACTTTGAGATTTCATTATACTTGCAAGAATACTAGGGTTCTGTTTCTGATTTTGAAAAAAAAAAAGAAAAGAAAAGGAAAATAAGGTGAAAATATATTAAAGTTTCTGAAAAGAAAATGTTTGAAACTTGTGTGTGTGTGTGAGAGAGAGAGAGAGAGAGAGAGGGAGGGGGGGAGGGGGGAATTGCAAAAAATAGCAATACAAATCTTGTAAATCAATGAAGTGCTATATATTTGTGTATATATGAAGTTTTGTCTTTTTAGGCAATCTAACTTGTGACCTAAATTATTATCAAATTTATAGTAAACATTCTGTATTCTCAAGCAATCTAAATATTCACCTTAAAGTTTTCTTGTTTGTTCCTTAAGAAATATTTAAATTTTTAGCTAGCCAAATACAATTCTAGTAATAAAATTTGATTTTAATAACTTATTATACTCATTTCAACAACTATTATTGATTTAATTGTGTAATTATGATCATCATATCATACTTCGTAGTGAAGGCACTTAAATTATACCATTAGGTAGCTCGTGATCCAATCTTACAGTTTATAGTGTCACATTATACTAGTATGTGAAGTATTACTTCAAAGCATTTTTCATGTTAATAAATGAATTTTTTCTTTGCTTTATCCTTCTTTTTTAAATGTGAGACTCTTCTTTTAAGGTTAATTAACTGCTTACAAATTTGAATAGTAACAGATTTTAGGAAATACAATCCAATATGTATTTAAATCTTCAATCACCCTTGCATTAGATGTTGCACTAAACAATGCCAAACTATCCCTTGAACGCCGACCAATATATTGCAAAAACTTATTTTAATTTCTCTGTTTGGGCTCTATCTTACTAGTCGCATTTACCGTTGTGCCAACTCACAGGCTTCATGGACATAGTATCACAACGGATGGTTGCCTGAGTCTTTTAAGAATACAGAAGCCAGAAGAAAGAAGGAGATTGCCTCCCGTATTCCGAACTCATAATTCAATGTGAAGGGAGCAGCCTTTCATTATGTTTTTCTTATCTAATAACGGATAAGAGAAATTTTATTAGAAAGTTATGCTTAGTGGATTCAAATGTAGTAGAAATATTTCAGATTTGAAGCCAAGACCAAGTACATCTCAGCCGCACTTATACATCTGTTATTCATGACCAAGTACAAACTATCGGAAAGGATTTTCTGGTGAGCATTTAATGATGCTTCGGATCAGGGCCCCCGGGACTTAATCGTTCCGGCCTACGCACGCTCTTGTCAGTTCCCTTGAATGCCGATGCCATGTGGAGAAGTTGCTTAACGTCTGCGACCGCCGGTTGGTATGATCTAGTTGGACTGCCAGACTCAGCATGTAGATTAAGAAGGCGAGGCTCAGAGACAGCAAGTAAGTAGAAAATAAGAATGACACAGAACCAGGATCTTGAGCAAGCCATTTTCTCTTAGGTGTTACGAAGGGGGTGGTGTGGAGGTTCTACGAGGAACGCTGGCTAGTAGATATAGGCGATTAACTGCGGTGTGTCTTCTTAGCGCGCTGGCATTGTAGATGAGCCTGAATCTTCATTTATTGTGATGTAAAACAGAAGGCTTCGACTTTAGAATCAATGAGATATGTCCATTAGGCTAATGGCTCAGCAGGAATGATCTTCTTCTGATTCTCCAATAGCGTTGTTCATTATTTGCGCAGCTACGTCCACACGCACAGTGCATCCAGTCATCTCGTTGGCCTTATCCTGCACTTTTGCAGGTACACAAAGATGTCATTTTACTGCCCAATCTCAGTCTGGTGCGTGAAAGAAGATTCTAACTCCTCAAGAAATTCATTTATTGTGACCAAACAGAGCAAGAGCTTTTCGTCCCTAACTCTTTCAAAATTTGTCTCTCTGAGGATACAGTGGTCAAATGGTCTGAGAACCAATTGTTGGAGCAGTGATGCTGCCATGAACAAATTAGCTAGAAAGGATAAGCGAATTTGCTTTATACTTGGGGGATGAGAGATTAGGCCGAAGGGTTGACTTCATGTCTGATAGAATCTCAAGCTAAGTTATTATATTCCTTTATTGAAAAGAGAACCCTTGTAACCAGTTAATCATGAGGAATGCGACTGACCCCCTTCTCCATCCTTAAAAAATGAATATCCTTTGATAAACTCCGGGCACTAGAATTTTCTTTTCACCCAAAAAGTAGCTTTCTGTACTCGCTAGAAATAGTTAACAGAAACAATGTTATCTGCCAGACAAAGAAATCTTTCTGGCGGATTTGAAAACATCACTTGGCTTGAAAATGACATGTCCGGCACTGGTTTTTTTCTCGAATCTGCTTTTCCGTTTGAAATTGCCAAAAAGAAGAACAACTTTTGTGCTCTTTTTTTTTTTTTTTCCTCTACAAAGACAGATGGTGCCCAGTTTGAATACAGCAACGCGATGCTATTGGGCTATATTGATCCGCAAAAGATTCCAAGAATCCTAAAATCCAGTAGAAATTTTCTCTTGGATCCCCATTCGTCAATTCTATTCAGCTCCACTGCACCAAGTGATTGCCATGTCAGTATGTGCATCATGCGATATGGCTTATTTAGACGCCTCTGTGCTTCTCATTCTCATTCTTCAACTGCAATTGAATAGTCCCAGCTCATTAGCTCCTACTAAAAGCACTACTCTTAAAACCTCTTCCCGGATATGTTTTGTGCTGTTAACAAGCTTCCACTCACCTTTCGTTGAACTTAGGCGTGCAAATATGTAGCACGCGCCGGATTCAGAATTTCCTTAACAAATACTGAGTGCACAAAGTCAAATAAAAAAGGGTTAGAGTTGTTCGGGAACCAGAGAAAAAGATTGATTTGAACAACCGCCTATGGATGCTTGTTAGCAGCACAAAGTGGAAGGGTTCAGACTCAGAGTGGTGCTTCTAATAGACATCAACAAGCTAGGACTTTTCAGTCGCACAGGAAGAATGAGAAAATCACCAATGAAGCCAAATAAGCAGAACCTCATGGTACATATTCTGACATGAAAAATCACTTGGAACAGTGGAGCTGAATAAGTTAAGAGAACTTCACTGGACTCTAAGAAATATAAGTGTCTTTTCAGGAAAAAAATACTTCACTGTTATCACATTGAAGGGGGGTACCTTCATCTCTATATCTGTCGGTTAAACTAAATGAAGTTCTTTATTCTTCTTTTCAGAGGACACAATACGAGTTGGAACGCACTTGAAGCAATGGAAGCAACCAAATCTCTCTCTTGAAGTTTTGCCTTGCAAACCAAAGCAAAAGAAAATTAGAGCGGACTATCTTTTCTGGTACCAATCTTAGTTGAACACTTTGTGGATCAGTAAAATGGATAACTTCCTCAAGAGGACTTCCTGACGTACGTTTTCTTGTCAAGCATGCTTTAAAGAGGTAGGAAGGATTTTCTCCTTGTTATCGTTTTCAGAGAGAGAACGAACAACCATTTCTCCACTTGATAATGGACCCTAAAAAGAAAGAGTGCTTAATTCAATTCACATAGACTTTCAAAACGGTGGTTATATTAATGCTAACGGGTCATCTTTGAAAACATACGATGATTCAATACTGATTGTTAGACACAATCTACAATAGTAGAGAGTGTAAGTTAGCTCTGTAGTCATACGCATTCTATTCTTAAGCTGGATCAAATTGTTAGGATTGGTGGAATAATTAAATTAAAGGGTATGGTTGTCATTACAATTAGGGGTCTCTATGTAATTGTGGAATTAAGAAATATCTTCTAGATGTAGTGAGTTTTCCTAGTAGTACTAGTTTAGTATTCTTATCCTTATGTGGAAGTAGGTTTTTCTGGTGGTATTCAACTAAGATTCTCTTAGGGTTTCTCTATAAATAGACAAAGTATAAAAAAACCTAAAGGGCGAGTTAAAAGAGTCCCCATAAGGTGCTAATTGTTGGAGAGAGCCCCTCTTGTGGATTCTAGTTAATAAGAGAATCCATGAGATACCTATTTAAGAAGAGGAAATGTATGAGAAAATCTAATGAGAATAGACTATAGGGGACATAGGACATTATGATATTCTAAACCTTTTAAATTTATTGTGTTTGGGTGTGTGCGTTCTTATATTTGTGTGTTTGACCTCTATATGGTTTATGCGACTTGGTTGAATTCCCCCAATACAAACTAGCTTGTGTTCAGACACTAAGCATCAAATGATTTGTACGAACACCACTTAAACCTCCCCGGTTGGTCTATGGAAAGCAGTTCAAATTATTGGAAACTGCATGCGTCCGTAAATCAGTCCTATTTGGAGTTTGAGGTTTGACGTGGTATCCATGTGGCCGCCACAGAAGACAACCTGGCAATAGAGGAAACTAGCACCCGTGACACACAGGTTCGCTTGCTCCACAGCACGCCGACTTTCAAGCAGCAGGGACCTTCTTTCAGTAAAGTGGAAATGCCGACCCAAATTGTAGCCGTTGGGGCTTCTGCTTTCTGCATCTTTTCGAGGAGAATTGTTGCCTTGTTCTTGTATAAATTAGTCTAGAGGGTCCATCATTCTTCACCCTTAGTTTTGTGGAATAAATCCCACTTGTCTTGAAGAACTTCCTCCAAAAATTTGTACAACAATTTGGGAATATAGAAGTCTTAGAACCTCTAACCTTTTGTCTTGATAATGTTTCTAATGTAAATCTTTTTTTAACTTTCTCTTTCCTTTTCTCAGTGTACTACCAATCTCTCTTTGTATTTCAACAAATAGGAGCGGTGTTAACAAATGCAAGAGATAACTTAAAGTCTATCCATTTGTAAATGAGAGAAAGAGAAGAATGGGCGAGATGGAAAATAGATGAAGGAAGTAGCAATACAACTTGCAAAAGAAACACATGTTATGTAGAACCATTATATCCTTTAGGCAATCTTAATAGTGAACTTAACAATTATATAAGTTTATGGCTTTTAAAGTACACTACTTCTCCATTATGTCCTTAATAATTATAATGACAATCACTTAATTTCTATTATTACTTCTAGTTTCTTGAACATTATAATTTGAAGTATCACATTTTGCTAGTGTACTAAGTGTACTTTAGAACAAAAGTGTACAAAAGTTTTTCCTGCACAACATGGCCTTTGTAGGATTATCAATGATTAGAATTTTGAATTATAATAGATGTTCAAAGTAACAAAATGAAATGATTGGCTACAAAGCTTTCTTAAATTTTTTTTCCTAGTATGTATCAATAAACATTTCCAAAGTATGACTGGTTGAAATACTAGTATTGTTGGTAAGAATTAAGAAAATAGTATATGTTAAAATATCTCTATTTAGGAATATTAAATCCTTTTAGGTGAATATTTTGTTATGTCCATATTGAAAAATTCCAACCTTGATTTTCTCTTAAATGAGCTTGTAATATTGGAATATATTCCTAAACCTTTATATTTTCTCATTCTTAGATAAATAAACTCACATATTTATTGAAAAAAAAATTAATGAATTTTGTTGATAAATGGTTTCTTTTTCTTTGCTTTTTACTTTTTTCATGCAACACTCTCATTTTTCATGGTTAATTACTTACATGAAAGAGTCATTACGATTTATAAGAAACTTGTTCATTGGCATATATAATTTTAAAATTTTGGGCTATTGATTGCAGTACTTGATATGAACAAACACAAACGTTGCATAACGTTATTTTTATCTCTATCGCTTCTGGGTCCCTATGTACCAGTCGCATTTATCATGGTACCCACTCACAAGAACTATGGATATATTATCACGGTAGAAAGTTGCCATATTCTGTTAAGAATAGAGAAGACAGATGATAAGAGGAAATCATCGGTCAGGGAGCTCTCTTTGGTCACATCATTTCTAATTTATGGATAAGAGAAGTATTACGATAAATTATGCTTCGAAGTTCCAAATGAAGTGCTCTTATTTCATAACTGAACGTTTATCATATGACCACTCACAAATATCAACCGAACAGAAGCTTAACACTTGGTTCAGTCAACCACCCACACCACTATTATTCATAATTAAGTACAAACCCGAAGAAAGGATTTTCTGCTGAGCGTTCAATGATGCTTCGGATCAGGGCCCCCGGGACTTAGTCGTTCGGGCTGACTCTCGCTGTCGTTAGCTAACTTGGATGCCGACATCGCTTGGAGAAGTTCCTTGACACCCAAGACCACTGGTTTGTATTTTGGAGTTGGATTGCTCGTCTCAGTATGGAAATTAGCAATTCGAGGTTCGGACACTCCAAGCAAGTAAAACATTAAACCGACACACAACCAGAAGCATAAACGAGACATTTTCTCAAAGGAATTACCGAGGAGCTGGCGTGGACGTTCTCAGAAGCATGGCCGGTATATATAGGGGACTAATGATGATGTCTTCTCAGCGTGTTGGCATTATTTATTAGCTTCAATCTTCATTAAACATGTCCATTAGAACCAATGCGACACATCCATTATGCTAATGGCTCAGCAAAAGATCAGCACCAGAATGTTCTCCAATGGCATTATTCAATATTTGATTAGCTACGTCCTCACGGACAACGGATCTAGTCACTTTTTTTGGCCATATCTGACGTTTCTTGAAGGTAAATGAATATGCCGTTCTTAACTCTTCCCAATCTCAGTCTTCTACGTAAAACAAAATTCTAGTTCTTCAAATGATTCACTCCTTTTTAGTAAAAAAAATAGACGCTTTTTTTCTTTCTTTTTAATTTACAGCTATCTAAAATTTTGTCTTCTTTGCAAATGTTGAGGCCAAATGATTTAAGGACCAATTGTTGGATCGGGGATACCACCAAGCAAAAGTTACTCCATTCATGAGTGTTGGGAACCCAAGTTGCTCCAATACTACTTGTTAAGGGGAATTCAACCAAGTGTATTATCTACATAGAGATCGAACACATAACTATAAGAACAAATACACCGAAACGTAACAAATTTAAGGGTTTTGGAACATCATAATGTTTTATGTCTCCTATAGTTTCTCCTCATTAGATTTTTCTCATACTTTTTATCTTCTCAAATAGATATCTCATGGATTCCCTGATCAACTAGAATCTATAAGAAAAGTTATCCCCCATAATTAGCCCCCCAAGGGACTCTTTTTGTTCATTCCTTAGGTTTCTCTATACTTTCACAATTATATAAAGACCCTTGATTGTAATTAAAATCACATCTTTTAACTTAATTGTTCCACAAATTCTAACAATCTTCTTCTTAAAACAATTTGGTACAATATCTCTACACTATAAAAAAGTATAGAAAATCTCTTCAAATATTCAAGACATGGAGAAACTCTTTTCAACTTCTACAACTACAGTCTTTTTTATAGGAAAAAAAAAAAAAGCAAATATACTTTCTTCAAAACAAGTCATCATCAATTGTGTCACCTTTGGTTCTTCTTAAACAATATCTCTCTTAGGTCATACATCTTTAAGCACTTTTCCTATAGCTTTTCTAGGTTATATCTCTCTTAGGCCATGTTTTTCTCTAGGCATTTGCACATCATCATGGGTTTCTTCCATCTAAGTACCTCATTTACTATAAGGCCATCAATAATAGTAAAAAGTTTGGGTTTTCCACAATATTTAAATCTCTCTCTAGAATTCATCTATCAAAGAGTCCATCTCCTATCCAAAATTATTGGTATTTTTCCAAAATCAACCATCAAAGCTTCACGCACCTCATCTAGATATCAACAAACTTGAAAATCCCAAATTTTATTTCATCAATCACATCAATGTAGAAGCATCACATGCTCGCCCCTTAGGTTTCTTTATACTTTTTCTATTTATAGAGAAACCCTAAAAGAATTCTAGCTAGATATTACTAGAAAAACCAACTACAACTAGAGGATGGAATTTTAGCTAGATACTATTAGTATACCCATTATAACTAGAAGATATTTCATAGTTTCACAATTACATAGACTCCTTATTGTAATTACATTCATACCTTCTACTCTAATTGTTCTACCAATCCTAACAATGAGTAATGTGAAGATTATTCTCCAATTAAAAATACTTGCATTCGTGCTCTTAGAAACACAAGCTTGGAAGGAAGGATAAGTGAACCCGCTTTATATTCCGAAATGTGAGATTATGCTGAAAGATTTGACTTCTATGTGCGATGTTATGAAAAAGTCTTCGGGTAAAGTCCCTTCAATTGTCCTCCCCCCGAAACCAAGTTAGAAAGTAAATTTTTACCTTACAAGAAAGAAAAGGAAGCTTAGTGACTTGCCAAATAAAGTAGGTTATCTGACAAAGCACTACCTGCAAGATAACGAAATCCTTCCAGTGGATTTGAAAACGACGCTTAGCTTCAAAAGGGCATATTGGTCGAACTTGCTTTTCAGTATAAGGTTGCGAAAATAAGTATTTGTTTTTTAAGTTCTCTTTCATTCTTGGAAAACAATTTCTTGAAATATTTTGTGAAAATATTAGCGCCGGCTAGAGCTTTCAGCCTTCACTACTCAGTCTCATTTGACCCCCTGCAAACCGTTGGGAGAAGAGGTCGAAAACTACGGTGTCACTCTCTTGCGACTTGTTTTTTTTTTTTAATAGTGGACATTCAAATTTTGTACCAAGACTGCTAGTTTTAAATTCATATATTTATGGTATTTTTTGGCGGTGTGTTACACTCGAAAGACTTAGTTAACTCCAAAAAATAATCAAGTAATTGTGAAACACTTTCCCTATATCAGCAAACGTTCACATTATAGCGCACCCAAAAATACCGTCCTTTCACTCACTTAAGCTAAGCTTGTCGAAGTCATCCTCGTTAGCAGAAAATATTTTTTTAAAAGAGCTTCAATGCAATATGAAAATTCAAGTATGGCAACAAATTGCTCATATAAAGATATTAAGAAAGAAAATGTAAATATTTATCGAAAAGTAGTTTTTATACATTATCTTTTATTAATGCAAACTTACATTTTTATCACAAAAAAATATTCATCTAAAAGTAATAGCACTTTCACTTCTTAGTTTGTCTAGGCTCTTTTTGAAGAGTTAAGGACATTATTGTATTTCATTATTTATGTTATCTTATGGTTAGTTTATGGTGCAGAACCTTTTCATGAGGTAATCAAATCTATTAGATTATCTTGGTCTATCTTTTGACAAGTAATATATACCTTAAAAACCCTCACTAGCTTTACTTCATTATGTTGAAAAGTGATACATCCTTAGCATTCTCCTTTCATTAGAATTATTCCTAAAGTAGACAAAGGCCTAACACTTGTATGATTTAGTAAATAAATAAATAAATGACTAATTTTCTATTATTGTGAAAATAGTTTCATTGGTAAACTAAAACTTATGAGTCACTTTTATCCCATTACATGTCATTTCAAAAGCTATGATGACTAGAAAACTCCTATCCTATTGATAACAAGTCTATTAGTTTGGACACTTTCAATCATGTTGTTAAATCAACCATAGTTAGCATATAAATTATAATAAGTTCTTATAAAAGCTTTAGAATTTACTAAATACAGTATTTGAGAATAAACCATGATGTTTGTAACTGAGCAATTTGTAATTTTTTATAATAATATTTAATTCTTAACCTGTCACCGAATAAATAAATAAATAAATCAGCCATAGTTATTATTATTCAAATAATTTCTAAATTTTAGATTATAGGTGTTAAATATCCATTTCTAATGAACTTTAAACCCCGCTTATGTATCTAATCTCAAAACGTTATTGAGAAAAGTTTAAGCAACTATCCATCTAGTTTCCCGGGTTTGTTGCCTACATTCGGTCAGCAAATAGCCACAGAGGAAGTTTATGAAGGAGAAACAACGTCTCCGTTCATAGGTGTTATATTCCAACAATTGGCTATATGCTTAATATTTAAGGAAAGTCCTCAAGTGGGACTGACTGAAGAAATTTGATACAAAATTTTTTAAAAACCCTTAGCAATTCATATACTTAAGCGGTTCACAAGCATCATCAAAGAATGCTGGTAATGAAATTTAGTGCTTCCTACCCCCCATGTTTGCATTAAGAAGTGAGAAAAATATAAAATATCAATATGAAGACCGCTCAAGATTCTAACCTAGGCATTTTGAATCTTTGGTATCGGAACTTCTAGGGCTGTAGAGGCTCAACCTGGCAAGGCGTTATATATTCGGATGCCATAGTTGTTAATCTCTTTTACATCAGTCTGGGTGGAGTAGAATTGCTAATTACAAAATTGGTTGTTTTCAAGTTTATTTAATTGTATTACTACGCACTAATCATATAAAAAACAGATAGTGCCCAGTTTGGACACAGCAACGTGATGTCAATTGGAAATTTTGTTTACCAAGTGATTCCTAGAATCCTAAACATCTAGTGGAAATTTTCTCTTCATTCAGCTCCACTGCGCCAAGTGAATTGTCATGTCAACATGAGCGTCATGGGGTACAGCTTAGATAGCTTACTCTTGATTTTCTCATTCTTCCGCGGCGTGCGGCGAGACCCAGCTAATTGGCTTCTCCAAAAAGCACCACTTCTTCCCTGACCTGTTCCATTATTTTTTCTGGTTCTGCCAAGTAACTTTCAAAACCTGTTGCTAAAGTCAATCAAAATTTAGATTTGGTTCCCAGCTAACCCCAAACCTTTTCTATTTTATTTTGTGCACTACTCAATTTTTATTTTATTTTATTTTGTTCATAGGATTGGCAGGCCGGCCTTCACAAGTGCTTAAACGACGCTCTTCCCACGATTTAAATGCGGCGCATGGTTCACATTTGCACTCTTACATTAAACGAAAGGACGTCAAATTTGGTTGGTCGGACTTAGCGTCGATCATGATAGCAACTGGAACACAATAACCGTTGTAAAGCATAAATCAAAGTTATGCTTTCCAGCACCATTTGACGTCACCCTTGCAATTCCAATTAATGTTTTCTACACAGTCAAACCAGAATCTCTGCCCACGAATCATATAAAGGGGAGTAACCATAATCTGTGTAGAATCAGACAGGTGCCTACCCCTTATGGAGCAATTCATCATCAAAATTTAGCAAGAAAAGTTAAGGCCTATACTATTTTCTATCTTCCTTAAAGTGTGTATATACATATAAATAAAAGGTTTCAAATAAGACGAAGACATAAGACTTTTTATCTTCAATGTTGGAATACAAACGACGCGCAGTTAGCGATTTCATATTTGGGCAAAATATCATTCTTTGTCGCGAGAATAGATATATTTAGTTAAAAATTTATGCCACGATTATCTTTTTATGATTAAAAGTCAACTGAAAGTAATACGCCATTTGATAGAATTGAAGCTTTATGCAGCACAAAGACTTTTTTTTTTTTTTTCTTCATCGAGGTGGAGGGGTGGGGGGATGGAATTTTATTTGGGGAGGAAAGCGACGGGGGTGCACTCAAACCCCCACCATTCAGGTGGGAGTCCCCCAAGCTCCACTGAGCCGTGGGTTCTTCTCTACGAAGACATATTGAGATTGACCGAAACTTAACATGATGCACAAACTTAGATATATACACCATCAATGACGCAAATTGGCCGGTTGGAGGTATCTAGGATGAAAGAGGGAACCTTAATTTACTTGAGCTACTCTGTAAGTTTGCTAGTGTTAGGGATTCCAAGATCTCAGCATCATTCTTATATGGATAAATCATACAACAACACAATTACACATATTCAAACATAGCAAACTTAAGGAGGTTTGAATTAACACAATATCTTATGTCTTTACAAACAGGTCTTATAACTTTCTCTCACTTATCCTCTCACCAAATGGACAAAATTTTATGAGAACTATCATATGACCTGAAATCATAAGGCACTCATCTTAAACCCGCGGGCTCTCATAGCCAATCCTTAAAGGGACTGTCACATACAACCAGCTCATCTAGGCTGCTTTACCTTCATTTTCTTTTAATAGAAGAAACCTATATGCAACAATTAAACATATTCTCTTTATATTTCAATCGTGTACTTAACCTAATTTCCCGCTATTCCTAATAGTTCGCAGCACAAAACAATCTCACTTGGCGCTAATTGGCTGGGAATCTTCAGCTGCAGTGGAAGAAAAAGAAAGTTGACAGGAAAGGGTTTTGACATGACAAGTCACTTGGCGCTGAGAAGCTGAGTAAATCAAAGAGAATGGGGACTTCAGGAACTTTCATTGGATCTTACGCTCTAGGAATCGCTTGCGGAAACAGAATAGCCTAATTGTCATCAAATTGACTGAAGGTGCCGTTCCCACTAATAAGTCGGATAAACTAATTGAAGCTCATTCATTTTATTTTTCTAAGATGCAAAACGAGTTGGACCACACTTTGAAGCAATGGAAGAACCTCACACTGTATTTTGGCGTTTTCGTTGCAAACCAAAGCAAAAACATACAAGAGCGGGCTATCTTTTCTTGAACCAATCAACATTTGAAGGCATTGTGGACTCAGAGAGTGCTTTAATGGATGTTCTCCTATTTTCACAAAGATAGCGAACAACCATTTCTCCATTTACTAGCGGACCATAAAAGTTCTAGTGAGGGATTCAGTTTTTAAAGACATGGAACGGGGGGTTATATTAAGATGCTTGTTTACTCGATTTAGTAGCTAACCGTAGCCTGGGTCCCCTAGCTCTCATATTCATAGGCCATTAGAAAAAACTAATGTTGAAGAAATTATTTTGTCCCTATATAGAAAATGACTAATTTGCACTTGGCATTGATTTGGACTCCACAATTAACACAATGTTCTGATGGTAATACTTCGATCGGAAGGTTGCCAAATAGCCTGACATAGCAATGTAGGAGGTTTAGAATATGTTCAACTGAGCTTACCTTAGTCAATCGTCGGTTTCCAAAATTGTCATATTTTTCAACACTCTAACTTGGGGTGATATTTGGTGTCCCAATTGGACGAAGAATAAAGGGATGTGAATAACACCAAATAGTTAAACGAGGAGTAAATATAGGTCATCAAAAAGGAGGTGGATATCGGACGTAAGGGGTGACTAAAATGAATTCTAGCACAAGAGAGCGAATAATCGTGAAGTTCAGCGTAAGAGGACAATTAAACAAGAAAAACACAAAAAAAAAAAAAAAGCATTACACTCAATGTACGAGAATGATTAAAGATGAAGTATAACATTAAAGGGTATATGAAGATTAAATCTAACATAAGAGGACAAATTAAGACTAAGTCAAATTCAAGAGGATGATTAATGATGAAGTCCAATATAAAAGGATATATGAAGGTTAAATCTAACATAAGAGGGAAAACCAACCTTAAGTCCAATACAGGAGAGTAATTAAAGAAAAAGTCTAATGTTGGTACAAAGAATATTTTGATGTGGAATGTAAAATACATATGAAGATGGTGGATATGTAAAATAGATTTGTGCCAAAAAAGAATGACAACATTTAAAAATCATAGTATCTTAGTTCATGATATTATGAGAAAAACAAATATTCAAATATATTTCAGTTAACTGCAATTAAATTAAACCATGAAGAATATGTAGAGCAATCACTTGGATTTGAATATTTGTTTAAACTATCAAAGGCCTTGTATGGCCTAAAACAAGTCTTATGGGAATAATTTGAAAAGCTTAGTGGTTTCTGAAGAATGTATCAAAAGAAAATTTGGTATAACAATATTCATTAAAATAAATACTCAATAGTACAAATTAATGGAAAATTATTTAAAGAATTTACAGCATCTATGCAAAAGAGATTTGAAATGAGTATGATGGAAAAATTGAATTTCTTCATTGGCTTACAAACTGTTGAGAATAGACAACTGAAAAACAGCAAACATTCTGGGAACAAAAAAACTGCTTCTGCGGAATCTGCACTCAGAGTGTAACAGATTGTCTTGCTTCTAAATAATTGACACAGCTCCAAATATTATGGAATTCAAGAAAATAATTCCTGACAAATATATTTGTGAGTGGCAGCAAGAATTAGAGAAAAAAAAAAAGACACAGAATTACTTGGTTCAGCCAAAATTGCCTACATCCACGGGCAAAACAGGGCATTGTTTTCACTTTTACTACAAACTGAGGGAATAAGTTCATATACAACTTTTCTGAAATACTTTCTACTTTTTCCAAGACCCCAGTACACTCTTCTAATCCTCCAAGAGTATATTTCTACTTACAAATGAAGAAACTTTCAAGACAGGTCGTTCTCCGCAAGGTTGTGCCTTTTTCTGCAGCAGAACACCAACAGATATCTCTCACTTTGCTCTTGTTCTTCTGTTCTGTTCTTCGAGTTATCTCACCCTCTCTATATCTTCTTCTGGTCTTACTAACCTCTTCCATATTTTCTTTTGAAGACCACTGTTTGAGTCAGCTACTGGCACCGTTTAAATCAAAGAAGCCTTGAAAACATGACAGCACATGCTTGTCTTGACAGCACCTACTTCTTTTTGATAAACCTGTTGCATTGTGTTTTTTTCTCATGTTGCATACCAACTACAACATAATATAAGGTCTAGACACAATGATATTCGAATTACGGGGCAATCTTATAACAAATTAAACAAACAAGTAATGGATTTTTATAGCAAGAGATTTACCTAAAAGATTTAAAATTGAAAATAAAAAAGTCTTTAGCTAAACCAATAGCACTTCTAACAAACTAGATAACGATGACTATTAGAAGTGTAGATTCCAAACTTTATAAAAGAATGCTAGGGTTCCCATTATCCCACACTCCTTTTGAGCCTCATATACTATTTTATGTATACTGTTTAGACTTTTAGCTAAAAGACATAATCAATCTAAAGGCAACTAATTTTATTCTTCATGTATATAGTGGTACAATTAAATAATGAGAAAGAGTATAAGCAATGCATGTCATTTCTTAGGTATTATAATTATATTTTTAGACTTTAAAAATCAAAATAGCGTTGCTACATCCACTACCAAAACTAAATACATAGAAACAACTAGTTTTTGTACTTAAATATTTTTTATTAAACGACAATTACAAGATTTTGGCATACACTAAAATTAAATTCCTATTAACTATGATGGCAAATGCTAGGAATTGTAATTGTCCCACATCAAATATAGATGCTTGATTATCAAATCTTACTAATGGATGGTTCTTCTCTTCCTTTGAGACATCTTTGGGGAGTCACCTAAGACTAACTTAACATGGTATTAGAGGAAGTATAGCTAGGTTGGGCCTTTTCCACGGACTTGATAGATTCATCCTACTTGGAGAAGAGACATGTTGGAAATTGTAATTATCCCACACTGAATATAAATGCTTAATTCTTTGACCTTATTAATGGGTACTCTAAGACTAAGCATATAGAGTTTTAACATCCTTTCATTGAAATCACGTCCTAAAGAATGATATCAACTTGGACTTTGTTAGGACAGAACATCAATGATTGACATCTCCACTAAACTATGTAACAAAAATAGATTTTATGCTCTAAGAAGAGAAATAGGGATGTTTCTTCTAGAACTCAGCAATTAATAGCATCATATCATCAATTGTCGTAGAAACCAGGACCAGTGTGAGCTATCAATATGTAGATACCAATATATGAGTCTGAGTATATTGCCAGTAATTGTAGAACCAACATGTGATGTTTCTTATAAAACCAATATGTAAGAACCAGGACAAGTGTGAACATATTTTCCAGTAACTGCTACGGAAAAAGTTATTGCAAATTGGCTTACTGATTGCTATACTCTGAAACGCTATGCATTTGATGTCTACCATGGGATGTCCCGCTGTATTATGAATGCTCATTGATTAGGTATTTTGTGCAAGTATTTGGCACTTCTGTACTTTTAAAAACCAATGTTATGCGGGAAATGTATTTTGTTAGAATAAGGGTTTACTGTGATTATTTGTTAGTTGGGCTGGGGCTCAATTGAGGCAAGCCCAAATTCTATGGACACACATGCGGGTTGGTCTTAAGCTCAATTGAGCGAAGCCCGACTAACAGAGAATACAATAAACCCTTACTCTAAGAAAAAAGGTACCCGCACATGTCCCTCACTGTAGAACTCCTTATCTTGGTATCCGGATGTCAATTATTTTTTGAGGAAGTGTTCATACAATGTTCAGATTTTTCTTTATCTTCGTGTTGGATTTCAGTGTCTCAGACGAGTATGAGTTTTAGTGTTTCTTACATTTTTCAATATAGAAAAGAGAGATTGTTAACATAGAGAATATTTTTGACAATGATTATAAGGAGTGTGGAAAAACATGTTAAATGATTTATGAAGATGGTAGATATGAAAAATAGATTTTCGCCAACAACGAATGAGAATGTTTGAAATCATAAAGTCCTAGTCCATGATAATGAGAAAAACAATGTTTTATAAGGAAGCTCAATAGTTGAAATATTTCAAGAAGAAAATTGTGGATCTTTTGTAGTTATAAAGGAAATGAACAATCGAAAGGATTAATGAAATGCACTAAAACGGCTATGCTAGAGCACGGTTTTATTGGATAAAACTGCTGCACAAAGTTGTCTTCCAAGCCCGTATGGAAACTCGTAAGCTTGAAAAGATGTCATTTTAATATAAGCTTGAAATGCAAGGAGCCAAATAATAAAACGCAAACCAGCTCTTCCTCTTTGCAAAATGGTATCATTTTGTGCAAAAGCGGAAAAGCGGAAAAGCGGTGGAAGGATCTTTCAACCAAATCTCACGCTCTACACAGTCCTTTCATCAACTTAGGAAGCTGGAGAAAATTGGGGAAGACGGACAACTGCACGCAACTCGCTAGAAGTCGGGAATTTTGTGAACCCTCAACGCCTAGATTTTGAAGCCATGACGGTATAAAGCTGAAATTTACAAAGATATAATATGTTCTGTTGGCTTTCATGGTTTCGCGGTGATATACACATCTTGTGAAAAATATACATGCGTCTAGCCATTTACAATTGTGATTGATTAAAAGCTCCATATTAATATTGGAAGCTTTTTGTTATTTGTATTTGGGTTGATTTGAAACAAAACCCTGGAAATTGGTTAGGTTGATGGAAAGTGAATCAACGCAAGCTGACATCCAATAGGTTTTTAACTTGCTAGTCATCTTAGGCAGTAAAAATTCTTTTCAACTTAGCAAAATGGGAGATAATGGAGTACTTCATTTCAGAACCCACCAGATGTGGAAGAAAGAATCTACACAACTATCGTTTTCAACTTAGCAAAATGGGTAAAAGAATTTGCTACTGCTTTAGATGACTAGCAAGTTAAAAACCCAGCTCATTAGCTCCTGCTAAAAGCCTTATTTTTAAAACCTCTTCTCGTATATTTTTTGTGCTGTTAACAAACTTCCACTCACCTTTCGTTGAACATAGGCGCTCAAATATGTAGTATGTGCCGGATTCAAAATCATGGGAAGACACCGGCTAAGCACTGGTGACTGCAACCAGGATAAGATTGCTGGGAGACTTGCCAATCCTGTGAGGAATAGCAAATATTGAGTGCACAAAGGCAAATAGAAAAGGGTTAGGGTTGTTTGGTAGACAGAGAGAAAGATTGACCTGAACAACCGACTATGGATGCTATTTGGATATGTGCTGCTGACTTAGCCTATATGCAGCCACGTGGCATGGTTTGATTGTTGAATCAATAAACAAGTTTTATCCATGAATCTGCTTTGTTTCCATAGATTTTGACATTGTTAGCAGCACAGACCATGAAGTGGAAGGGTTTAGGGTCAGTGTGGTGCTTCTAATAGACATCAACAAGCTAAGACTCTCCAGTCGCACTGAAGGAATGAGAAAATCACCAAGGAAGCCAAAAAAGCAGAAGCTCATGATGCATATTTTGACATGAAAAATCACTTGGTGCAGTGGAGCTGAATGAATTAAGGGAACTTCGCAGGACTCTAAGAAATAGAAGAATCTTTTCACATTGAAGGGAGGTATCTTCATCTCTAAATCTATCGATTAAACTAAATGAAGTTCTTTATTCTTCTTTTTCGAGGACAAAACACGAGTTGGGCCGCACTTGAAGCAACGGAAGCAACCAAAGCTCTCTCTTGAAGTTTTGCCTTGCAAACCAAAGCAAAAGAATTAGAGCGGACTATCTTTTCTGGACCAATCTTAGTTGAATACATTGTGGATCAATAACATGGATAACTTTCTCAAAAGGACTTCCTAACGTACGTTTTCTGGTAATGCATGCTTTGAAGAGGTAGGAAGGATTTTTGACGTACGTTTTCTTGTAAGGCATGCTTTCAAGAGTAGGAAGGATTTTCTTCTTGTTATCATTTTTCAGAGAGAGAACACCCATTTCTCCACTTGATCGTGGACCCTAAAAAGAGAGAGTGCTCAATTCAATTCACATAGACTTTCAAAACGGTGGTTATATTAATGCCAATGAGTCATCCCGGAAAAGATTCGATGATTTAGTACTGATTGTTGGACATAACCTACAACAGTATATAGAGTATAAGTAAGCTTTGTAGTCATACGCATTCTATTCTTTAGCTTGATCAAACTAGCTTGTGTTCAGACACTAGGAATCAATGATTTGCATGAACACCACTTAAATCTCCCCGTTTGGTGCATGAAAAGCACTTCAAATCATTGGAAACTTCATACGTCCGTAAATCTGTTCTATTCGGAGTTTGAGGTCCCACGTGGCTTGCATGTGGCTGCCACAGTGGACGACCTGGCAATAAAGGAAACTAGTACCCGTGACACACAGGCGGGCTTGCTCCACAGCACGTCGACTTTCAAGCACCTGGGTCCTCCTTTCACTAAAGAGGAGCTGCCGACCTAAATTGAAGCCGTTGAGGCTTCTGCTTGCTGCATATTTCGAGGAGAAATCTTCCCTTCTTCTTGTATAAATTAGTCTATAGGGTCCATCATTTAAAACCGTTAGCTTTGTGGAATAAATCCCACCTGTCTTGAAGAACTTTCTCTAAAATTTTGTACAACACTTAGGGAATTTAGAAGTCTTAAAACCTCTCGCTTTTTGTCTTGATAATGTTTCTAAGATAAAGCTTTGGTTTTTTTTAACATTCTCTTTCCTTTTTCAGTGTACTACCAATCTAACTTTGTATCTCAAAAAATAGGAGCGGAGTTAACAAATACAAGAGATAATTTAAAGTCTGTCGATTTCTAAATGAGAGAAAGAGAGAAGAATAGGCGAGACAGAAAATAGAAAGTAAGAGATTCCAGAAGAAACTACTATAAAGACAATCACTTAACTTCTATTATTACTTCTAGCTTGTTGAACATTATAATTTGAAATTTTACATTATGCTAATATATTAAGTGTACTTCAGAACAAAAGTAATGAGTTTTGTCAATAAATGCAATATTTTTCTTTGCTCTTTTCCTTTTTCATGCGACACTCTCATTTTTCATTGTTAATTACTTACATAAAAGAGGCATTAAGATTTATAAGAAAATATATTCATTGGCATATATAATTTTAAAATTTTCGGCTATTCATTGCATTACTTGTTAAGAACAAAACATTAACCACTGACCCAAACGCATACGTTGCATAACGTTATTTTTAACTCTTCTGGGTCCCTATGTACCAGTCGCGTTTATGATGGTACCCACTAGCAAGAACTATCACTGTAGAAACTTGCCATTATCTGTGAAGAATAGAGGAGACTGATGGGAGGAGGAAATCCTCAGCCGTAATCCTAGCCCATAGGGAGCTCTCTTTCGTTACATCATTTCAAATTGATGGACAAGAGAAGTCTTACGAGAAATTATGCTCAGAGGTTCCCAAAGAAGTGCTTTTATTTCATAACTGAATGGTTATCATATGACCACTCGCAAATTTCAACAGAGCTTAACTTACTCATTTATTCGGAGAGATATCACTTGATTCAGTCAATCACCCACACTACACGTACATATTCATGATCAAGTACAAACTCAACGAAAGGATTTTCTGCTGGGCGTTCAGTGATGCTTCGGATCAGGGCCCCCGGGAGACAGTCGTTCGGTCCGATTCTGGCTGTTGTTAGCAAACTTGAATGTCGACATTGCGTTGACAAGTTCCTTAACACCCAACACCGCTGGGTGGTGTTTTGGAGTTGGACTGCTCGTCTCAGCATGGAAATTACCAACGCGAGTTTCAGACACACCAAGCAAGTAAAACACTAAAACGACGCATAACCAGAAGCATAAGCGAGACATTTTCTTAAAGGAATTATGGAGGAGCTGGTGTGGAGGTTCTCAGACGTATGATGGCTGGTATATATAGGCGACTAAAGATGATGTCTTCTCAGTGTGCTGGCATTATATATTAGCTTGAATCTTCATTGAACATAAAACCAAAGGATTTTAATTTTAGAACAAATTCAACATGTCAACTGTGCTAATGGCTCAGCAAAAGATCAGCACCAAAATGGTCTTCCTTTTGATACTCCAATGGCATTGTTCAATATTTGATTAGCTACGTCCTCACGCACAATGGATCTAGTCACGTTTTTTGGTTCATATCTAACGTTTCTTGAAGGTAAATGAATATGTCGTTTTAATTGTCCCCAATCTCAATCTTTTATGTAGAACAAAATTCTAGTTTTTCAAAATTATGTGTAAGTGAAAGTCTCAGTAGACAATCTCTTATGTAAAGATTAAATAAAGAAAGTACTCTTCTAACTTTTGAGTCAGCTTTTTAGTTGGGCTTTGAGCGTTTTAATATGATATCAAAGCCAAGTTGGATTTGCGCCACTTTGCATGATCTTAAGCCCAATGTTGTTTGGTATATGGGAGTGTACATGTAAGATAAAAATCATACATCAAATATGTGGTCCCTTATAATAAAACTTAAATAAATAAAAAGTACTCCACTAACTTTTGAGGTAGTTTTTGAGTTGGGCTAAGCTTTCTGACATTGGTATCAAAGTTAAGTTGAATTTATTCCACCTTATGTAATTTAAGCCCAATGTTGCTTGGCATGCAAGGGTAGTTAGCTTTTTGAGTTAGGCTGAGCTTTCTAACATTAATATCAAAGTTAGGTTGAATTTACTTCACCTTATGCAATTTAAGTCCAATGTTACTTAGCATGCGGAAGTTATATACAAGATAAAAGTTTCACACCAAGTATGTAATCTGTTATGGTAAAGTTTAAATAAAGAAAATACTCTTTTAACTCTTGAACTAGTCTTTGAGTTAAACTTTAAGCCCTTTAAGAAAAAGATTCATTCATTTTGAGTACAAAAATCAAGCATTTTCTTTTTTAATTTATAGCCATTTGAAACTTTGTCTTCTCTACAAATGTGGTGGCCAAATGACATGAGAATACTGCCGTGCAAGAATAACTCCATTGATAAATTGAAGTCTATTTTACAATTAAAATTACTTGTTGTGTCATTGGTGAGTAATATTATGTTGTATTATAATTTTAGGATTCTAAACTCGATTTTTTTCTTAGATGAATTGTAATATTAGAGTATAACTTTAAGTTTTTATATTTTCTTATTTTTAAATGAATAAACTCACATATTCATAAAATAAAAAAATAAAAAAATTACTTGCATTGGTGGTTTGAGAAACACAAGTATGGAAGGATGAGTAAACCAGCACTATATTCTAGAATTATGAGAGTACGCTAAACGATATGACTTCCATCATGAAAGGAGAATCATTCTACTTTAAGTCATGAGTAAAGTCGCTTCAGTTGTCCTCCTCCCAAAACTTAACAAGAAAGAAAAAGAAGCGTAGTGACTTGCTAGATAAGGTAGGTTACGGGACAAAGCACTATCTGCAAGATGACGAAATCCTTTTAGTGGATGTGGAAACGACTCTTAGCTTCAAAAGGACTTCTTGACCGAACTTTTGTTTCGGTATAAACTCGTGGAAAGGAGTTTTGATTTTTTAAGTTTTCTTTCATTCTTCGAAACAATTTCTTGAAATATTTTCTGAGAATATCAGCACCGGCTAAAGCTTTCAGCCTCCACTACTCAGTCTCATTTGAACCCCTCCAAACCGTTGGGTGAAGAGGTTAGATGTTAACTCTTTTGTGAATTTTTTTTTTAATAGTGAGCATTCAATTTTTGTACCAAGACTCCGGCAGTTTTAAATTCATATACTCATGGTATTTCTTGGCAGTGTGTTACAGTCGAAAGACTTTGTTAACTCCACAAAATAATCAACTAATTGTGAAACAGTTTCCCTATATCGGCAAACGTGAAAAAAAAAAACCATTTCAATTACAACACACCCAAAAATACTGTCCTTTCTCTCACTTGAGGTAAGATCGTCGAAGTCATCCTCGTTAGCAGAAAATGATTTTTTTTTTAAAAAAAAAAAGGAGTTTCAATGCACTATGAAAATTTGAGGATGACAACAATAAAAGAATGAAAACATAGCTACTTTTAGGAAAGATATTGCCTACTAAAACTAGTTTACATCAAAAACCGTTTTATGTTGAAGAAAGAAAACGTAAATATTTATCTAAAAGTAAAAAGCACTTTCTCCTCTGGCTTTGCCTAGGCTTCTCTTGTGGAGAGTTTAGGATATCATTGTCTTTCATTATTTGTGTTATCCTATTCTTCGTTTAGTAACCACTTGGCTACTTTTTATGGTTATTATGTTGTCTTATTCGTCATTTAGTAACCAGTTGGCTACTTTTTATGGTTACTTTATTGTACGGAACATTTTCATGGGGTAATCAAATCTATTAGATGATATTGGTCTATCTTATGACAAGTAGTGTATACCTTACAAACCATCACTTTCTTTACTTCATTATACTTGGAAAATGATACATCTTTAGCGTCCTCCTTTGATTAGAATTATCCCTATAGTAAACAAAGGCCTAACACTTGTATGATTTAGTAAATTAATAAATGATTAAATTCCTGTTATTATGAAAATAGTATCATTAGTAAATTAAAATTTATAAGTCATTCTAATCATGTCACATGCCATCTCAAAAATTCTCATCATCAAACAACTCCTCTCATTTATTTAACAAGTCTATTAATTTTGGACACTTGTAATAATGTCATTAAATCATCCTTAGTTATTATTTATTTGAAAATTTTCAAATGAATTTTAAATTACGGGTGTTAATATCTATTACGCCTAACCAACCAACTCCCTAAAGGCGTCTATACTTTGGGTTGGTAGTCGGCAGGTCGTTCGGAAACCCAACAAAATAAAGTTGTCATAATTCTTTTTTATCTTAGTTAGAAGACTCAAATATCTAATCCAAAAATTAGTTCAAGAGTTAAAGGGTTTCCTTTTATTTAAATTTTATTTCAAAAATCTTGTCTTCTAACATGGGACTTTCCCCCTACACACAATCTTTATAAATAAAATTTGGTCCATATATCAGTCAAAAGTCGAACCCTGCTAGTGTTTTCTCAATTTTCTTTCCTAGTTTTGCGTACTTTGTCCCCTTTACATCCTCTCGATCAACGCAGCATGTACAGTTCATTCTTAGCATCCCGCAATAGTTTTGATTAATGAAATAAATCGAGTTTCTCTCATTTTCTCCCTCAATTCCCTTGGTTTCTCTTTCTTTTTCTTTCTCATTTACACTTCTGCACTAAAGTTCATGACTCCTGCTTCTATAGGCATTAGACTTCAATTTCCATTCTTTTGTTGAATATGTTTTCGAGTCTGTCGAAGACTAAACTTTGTGAGCATTACAGATGTAACAGCTTTTCTTTTTGCATTTTACCAGGCACAAAATTTAAGGAAATGCAAAACTAATAACACAATCAAATGCACCAAAATTATATAAAAATATGCGCTTCTTCATGCCATGAATTATCAGTACAACTGAAACATAATAACTTTTTCGTTTATCACTCATAGTATATATTTGCAAAACAATTTGATATGATTTTTATTTCAACGCATACATTTACCAATATACTTCTAAGAGATATTATATGCTCATAAGAAAAAGAATATCGTTGTCATGCAAAATGTTAAAAAAAAAAAAAAAAAACAACAACAACAACAACGACGACAACTTCGAATACGAGTAGAATTGCTAATTACAAAATCAGTTTTTTTCAAGTTTATTAATTTTTTTACGACGCACTAATCATATAAAAACAGAGTGCCCAGTTTGGGCACAACAACCTGATGCCACCCAGAGGGAATTTTCTCTTTAATCTATTCAGCTCCACTGCACCAAGTGCTGTCATGTCAACATGAGCGTTATGTGGTACGGCTTAAATAGCTTGCAATGTGATTTTCTCATTCTTCCATTACGACTGCAGAGACCCAGCTAATAGTCTTCGACAAAAAGCACTACTCCTACCCTGACCTGTTCCATTATTGTTTTGTTCTGTTAAGAAACTTTCAAATCCTTTTGCTGAAATCAATCAAAATTTATCTCTGGTTCCCAGCTACCCCAACCCTTTTCTATTTGATTTTGTGCACTACTCAATATCTTTTGTTCTTCATACGATTGGCAGGCCGGCCAGCAGTGCTGTCTTGCTTGCAGTCACAAGTGCTCAACGACGCTCCTCCCACGATTTAAATGGGACGCATAGTTCACATTTGCACTCTTAAGCTCAACGACTGGATGTCAAATTTGATTGGTCGAACTTGGTATCAATCATGATGGCAACTAGAACACAGAACTCGCTGTAAAGCATAAATCAAATTTATGCTTTCCAGCACCATTTGATGTCACCCTTGCAATTCCAATTAATGTATTCTACAAAGTCAAACAAGAATCCGTGCCAGGAATCACAGAGAGGGAGAGAGCAACAATCATCTATGGATCAACTCGTCATCAAAATTTAGCAAGAAAATTTAAGGCCTTATACTATCAGCTATCTTCCTTGTTTTTCCTTTTGGAAATATATATATATATAAGGCATCAGATGAGATAAAGACAACAATTTTTATGTTCAATGTTACAATACAGAATAAGCGCAGTTAGCGATAACATATTTGGGCAAAGTATCATTCCTTGTCGCGAGAACTAAATACATTAGTTACAAAATTGTGCCACTAGAGGTAGTTCTAACACTACCAGAAAATTTATCAGATTAGGAAGATGTGAAACGCAATTACTTTTATGAATAAAAGTCATTTAAAAGTGACACGCCATTTGATGGAATTGAAGCTTTATGCAGCACAACAAGATACTGAAACCGTCTGAAACCTAACATGATGCACAAACTAAGATATATACACCCCCAATAAGCAGAATTGAGCGGTTGGAGTTATCGAAGAAGAATATTAATTTACTTAAACTACTTTATAAGTTTGTTAGTGTTAGGGATTCCAAGATCACATCATCACCCTCATATGGATCAATCATTTTACAACATGAATACATATTAAAACAGCACAAATTTAAGAAACTTTAGACTAGCTTCTGTACCACCCTTCTCTTTTAATAGAGGAAACCTAAATACTACAATTACATATATTCTCCTTTACAAATAGGGATATTTCGTTCATGCACTTGACCTAATTATCCCAACAGTTAGCAGCACAAAACAATCTTACTTGGCGACAATTGGCTGGGATTCTTCAGCTGCAGTGGAAGAAAAAGAAAATTGACAGGAAAGGTCTCTGACATGAAAAATCACTTGGCGCAGAGAAGCTGAATAAATCAAAGAGAATAGGGACTTCAGGAACTTTCATTGGATCTTATGTTCTAGGAATCTCTTGCAGAAATAGAATAGCATAATTGGCATCACATTGACTCAAGGTGCCGTTACCACTAATAAGTTGGCTAAAGTAGCTGAATGGCATTCTTTTTCTTTTCCTAAGATACAAAATGAGTTGGACCACGCTTTGAAGCAATGGAGAACCTCTCACTGTATTTTGGCGTTTTACTTGCAAACCAAAGCAAAACATACAAGAGAGGCCTGTCTTTCCTTGAAGCAATCCACGTTTGAAGGCATTGTGGACTCAAAGCGTTGGTGATATCAGTAAAGTTCCTGACTGTTTCTTTTCTTGTAAGGCATGGTTTTAAGGATTTTCTCCTGTTTTCTCCATTTAATTTTGGACCATAGAAGTAGAGTGAGGGGTTCAGTTTATAAAGACATGGAACCGGGCGTTATATTAAGATGCTGTTTACTCAATTAAGCAGCTAACCGTAGCCTGGGTTCCCCAACTCTCATACTTTAGGCCACCAGAAAAAACTAATGTCAAAAAAGTTATTTTGCCCCTGCAGAAAAATGACTAATTTGCCCTTGACATTGATTTTGACTCCACAATTAACACGATGGTCTTATGGTAATACCACAAGCGGCAGATTGCCAAACAGCCTGAGATGGGAATGAAGGAGGTTTAGAATATGTTCAATTGAGTTTACGTTAATCAATACTTGGTTTCCAATCTTGTCATATTTTTCAACACTCTCTCTTGTACTGATATTTGGTGTCCCAATTAGACAAAGGATATAGGGATGTGAATAACACCAAATATAAGGAGTGGATGAGAGTTCAATAAGGAGTAAAAATAGGTCATCAAAAGGAGGTGATATAGAACATAAGAGGTGATTAAAATGAATTCTAACACGATAGAGTGAATAAGCATGAAGCTCAGCATAAGAGAACAATTAAACAAGAAACTGAACAAAAAAAGCAAATAAGCATTACACTCAATATACAAGAGCAACTAAAGATGAAGTACAACATAAAAGGGCATATGAAGATTAAATCTAACATAAGAAGGAAAATCAAGATTAAGTTCAATACAAGAGGATGATTAATGAAGAAGTCCAACATAAAAGTGTATATGAAGTTTAAATCTAACATAAGAGGCCAAACCAAGATTAAGTCCAATAAAAGAGTAAATAAAGATGAAGTCTAATGTTGGTATAAAGAATATTTTGCAGTGACATTTAAAATGCATATGAAAAGAGTGGATATTTAAAATAGATTTATGCCAAAAACAACTGAGAATGTTTATTAATCATAGCATCCTAGTTTATGATATTATAAGAAAAACAAATATTCAAATATAGTTTAGTTAAATGAAATTAAATTAAACCATGAAGAATATGTAGAGCAATCACTTGGATTTGAATATTTGTTTAAACTACTATGTGTATAAACTATAAAAGCCTTGTATGGCCTAAAACAGTCCTATGGGCATGAATTGATAAGCTTAGTGGCTTCTTGCTTAATGAAGAATTTATCAGAAGAAAGGTTGATATGACAACATTTATCAAAATAAATGACATAAATATCTCAATAGTACAAATTTATGTTGATGATATAGTGTTTGGTTTAACAAACGGTAAATTATTTAAAGAATTTACAACATCAATGCAAAAGAGATTTGAAATGAGTATGATGAAAAAATTGAACTTCTTCATTGGATTACAAATTAAACAAACCAGTAATGGATTTTTATAGCAAGAGATTTATGTAAAAGATTTAAACTTGAAAATAAAAAATCTTTAGTTAAAACAATGAGCATTTCTAACAAACTAGATAATGATGACTCTAGTAGAAGTGTAGATTCCAAACTTATAAAAGCATGCTAGGGTCCCCATTATACCTCACTACTTTTAGGCCGAATATACTATTTATTGTATGCTTATATCCTAGATTTCAGTCAAATCTAGAATAACAAGACTTAATTGTTGATAAAAGAATCTTTTTAGCTAGAAGACATAATCAATCTAGAAGCAACTAGTCTTAATATTCATGTATATATCAGTGATTGGTATCTCCACTAAACTATGCAACAAAAAATAGATTTTATACTTTAAAAAGAGAACTAGGGATGTTTCTTTTAAAACTCATCATTTAATAGCATCACATCCTCAACTCTCGTAGAAACTAAGAAAGTATGAAATATCAATATGTAGAAACCAATATGCGAGTGTAAGTATACTGCCAATAATTTTAGAACAATATGTGATGTTTCTTATATAACCAATAAGTAGAAACTTGCAAGGCTAACCCGACCTAAAGTGAGGGGTTTAACTCGACTCTAACCAACCCACATGGCTGTTGTCTTAACAAGGCAATGGTGGACTGTCACTAGCATTGTAACATAGACCAACAAAGCCAACAATGTCACCAAAGAAGTTGCCACTATGTTAGTGGAGTTCCTACTTTGCCATGGCACAAGTGCCCTCCAACAACAACATCTCCTACAAAAGCACTTACGTACGTGGGTTCTAAAATTCAGCTAGGAGGCCCATGAGGAACTTCATGGATTGATCCTCCTAGTCACGAGATCAAAGACAATCATCGACCTTGCAGGTACAATGGCTACAATCACACTAGAAAGAAGGTTGCTAGGTGTTGAGATTGCCCCAAAAAGCTTTGAGGAGGATAAAAAGGCAGTTAGTTTGTCATTTGCACATCCACCAGCAAGATGTAGGTTGACAATCGCATAATGTAAGCCATACCGTTGTGTGCCATTGAACTTGTCAAAAGATTCACACAACAATTCCCAAATTTTGGTGACTAATTTAGGATGAGAAACAAGGCTTTTAAGTGACAATTCCACCAAATTGATAAGCCAAGTGCGCATGGTGGCATGAACCTGGTCCCAGCAGTCTAACACATCAACATCATTGGTTAGCCAAAGGAGTTTGCCAATAAGGAACCTAAGCTTGTTCCATTGAGAAAAACGGTCTAGACTTGATCCGCTCATATGTGGTAATTCGACTCTCTAGAAAGGTGGCAAGAGACAATACTCCCAACTTGCAAATCCACTGTGGTAAGGTGATATAGGTCATGAGTGGTATGTAATAGTATAAAGGTTCTCTTTGATAACTTTTTTTTTATAGAGTTATTTTGTTTACTTTAGGCAATATATAATATAATATTTATGCAATTACATTCTTATCTATTTATATTGATTCAAGTTTTTTTTGTTCATACAACAAACCTAAGATAGCAGAAAAATAAGAGAAATGAAGCAAAACATTGGAAAAAAAAAATGCAAAAGGTGCAAGTGGTAAACTCACATGCGGAAAAGAGAAAGAAAAGTGGCAAAAGTAGTTTATCTATTATTGAGCACAAACAAAGGAAAAAAAAAAAGGCAAGGGGTATTATTAGGCAAAAAGCAAAGAACATAAGGGAGGGAGAAGGGAAAAGATGTGTGATTATAGCAAAGGGTCATGTGAGTAAAAAGAGTGGAGCAAACACCAGCACAAGATGGTCATATGACCGCCAACTAGAATGTTGTCTCCATTTATCTCCTCCAACGACTAAAATATGTGCAAGAAAGTGGTCACGCGACAACGTCACCCACTTTTGGCGATGACAAGATGATTTTCTAGCTGATTTGACCTCATTTTTGGCAATCTACAAGCATTTCCAGCCGATCTATGCAAGTTGAAGGTTGATTTATGGTTTAGGTTTCGCTAAAATGGATTTTTGAAGAAGAAAGACAATGAACATTGTCTAGACCTTTTTCGACAATTCTTTAGCAGATATGTTTGATCTTTTGGCATATCTACATTTTAGGGTTCAAATCCAACAACTCTGTGCAGAACAGTGGGGTGTGGCGGCATACAGCAGTGCGTGGCAGCATACAGCAGTGCGTGGCAGCATATAGCAGTGCATGACAATGCATGGCAGCACGTGCAACTCATTTTCCTTTCCTTTTCTTGACAACTCCTTTTCCTCCCTATGATGTGTAAATTTGTGCAAAATTTCTTTGAATTGAAGACACTTTGGTGACAGCTTTCATGTTTTTAATTTAAAAAATGTTTTGTTCAATTTCTAGAATTGTTTCTATTTGTGTGCATACAATGTTTTAGTTTATTTTGTTAGAGTTATGATGTAACTTGATTATGATGTACAAATGGTATGGTTATTATGTTTTATGAGATATTTTATATGTGTGAAGTTGCATATTACTGCATTTAATGTGTTTGAGTGATTAGCTACCACTTAAATGAGTTGATTTGCATGTTAAGGACATATAGGAAATGACATACAGTTGTTTCCTATAATGTGCAACCATAGATTAATATAGATAGACATATACCATATGGTTTGTGTGGCTTTAGATGTAAATTAGAATGTTCATAAATCTTAATGTACTTAGTTCATTTCAATTCACATATAAAGATATAATAAGTTAATGAACTAAGTACATTTGCTATACCTAAACATAGGATAGTGAATAAATTAAGAAATTCCACCATCACATTAATATAATCAATCTTGCAAGCATAAACAATCTACATTCATACTTAATAGTTAGGTGAAATCAGATGCTCTAACATGTTTTGTTTATCTAGTTCTTTTAAATTTAGTTAGTTAATCTATGTTCTACCATTTCGATTTGCTAGATAAATTCTAGGAGTTATTCACTATTAGTAATTAGTTGGCTTAGTATTCACCCATCTCTATGAGACAATATCTTATCTCATCATCGTATTACTCATTCAACATGTACACTTACATGTAGGATTTCACTAAACAAGTTTTTGATGTTGTTGCCGGGGATTGATAGCTAATAAATATTAGTACCAAATAGCTTCTAAGTTTAATCTAGCTTTTGTTGCCTTTATTTTATTTTATTTTATTTTATTTTATTTTTCTTGCAAAAAAAAAAGATATATTCAATAATTAAGCTACAAAGATAAAGGGAAATGATAGTACACGTAGACTCTTAAAAGACTATGTTGCACCAACATTTTGGAATTCCACATCAAGCTTCTAAAGGCTTACAAGTCAAGCAAACCACTTTGAGATCAAGCCAACACTTATCCAAGTGCTTCAAAATTCATTGCAATTTAGTAGGCTACCGAATGAGGATCCGAATGCTCACATTAAGGCTTTCCTTGAAATATGTGATATAATTGGATTTGATAGAGTCACAGATGATACTATCAAGTTAAGGTTATGTTCAGTTAAATTCTACATGCAAGTGTACATGTCGAACAAGTAATATAATGATAAGTATGAGTATCGTCCCACGAAGACTAGTGTATACTAAACTAATTAAGTACTAACGATGAATTAATCCTAAAATTTATCTAACAAATCAAAGTATTGTTGATAATGAATTAAAATTTAAAATTTCTAAAACGAAAACTCAAGACTATTTAAAATTGAATCCAAGTAGGAAAAATCAAGATGAGAAACATGTTAGAGCTTCCAATTTCACCATAACTACTATATATGAATTTTCATAGTTTATGCCTGCAAGAATAATATTACCTATGTGATGGCGGAATTTTTTAATTTATTTACTATCCTATGTCTAGGTATAGTAAACCTATTTAGTTCATTAATTCACTATATCTCTATATATGAATTGAAACAAACCAGATGCATTAGGCTCTGTAAATATTCCTGGTTTACAATAAATCTTTTGATCATCTTATCACCAAAAGCCACACAAATAACATGGTATATGTCTATCCACATTTAATTCATGGTTATATATTATAAGAAGCAATTGCATATTATTACCTTTCAGTCTCTAACATGCACATCATATCATTCAAGTGGTGGCTAATCACTTAAAAGCATTAAGCATAATAATATATAACTCACATAAATAAAATATCTTGCAAAACATAAAAACTTATAAAGTTCACATCATTATAGTTAAGCTACATCTTCACTCTAACAAAAGAAGTTTAGAACATAATGAAATAACAAACCAAAGCAATAGTAGAAATTAAGCAAAACATCTTAAATAGAAAAACAAGAAAGTTGTCACCACATTGTCTTCTCTTTAAGAATTCTTTACAGAATTCCTACAACTCAAGAATGATAAGAAGTAGAGGGAAGCTTTCACGCCTCTATTTCTCTTTTTCTTCCTTGGTTTTCTCTTTCTTCTCTAGCTTTTTTTTTTTTCTTCCTTGCTTGGTTCCGGCGGCAACACACGGTTTCTCCCTTTTTTTCTCTTTTCTCTCTCTTGTGCGGCGCCTCCTTCTCTTCACGTTTTCTCCTAATTCACGTCCCTTTTATGCTGTCTTTTCCTCCCCCTTGGCAACATGTCCTTGTCCCACTCAATTCATAATTCACTTTTTTGGTCTTTTCTTTTATTTCCTTCCTTGTCCTTTTTTTGTCCTTTTGCTTTCTTCTTTTGGATTTGTACACGTTGCCTTCTTGTAGCTTTTTTTTTTTTCTTTCTTTCTTTTGCTCTTTTGGGGTTTGCTGCATAAATAACACAAATTTACATAAATATATCAAAACTTAAATATTATCTTATAAAACTTGTATTATTTATATCCTAAAATATCTAAAATAACTCTATAAAAATAGAGTTATCAGGTTATTTCCATTTTCTCTTAGAAATAAAGCTAAAAGTTGGGTTTCTTCTCTTCCTGCAAGATCGATTACTATATGGAATGATTTGGCTCAAAAATTTATTGATAAGTTTTTTCCTTTTGTGAAATCTACAAAAATGCATAACGATATTACTACTTTTATGTAAATGGATGACGAAACATTGTATGAAGCCTGGGAAAGATTCAAGAAACTTCTAAAGAGATGTCCACATCATGGATTACCTATATAGTTACAAGTACAAACTTTTTATGATGGGTCTAGTATAAATCTTTGTTCTATAATTCATGCAGTTGCAAGAGAGGTTTTGCACAGCAAAACAACAGAAGAGGCATATGACCTTCTAAAGGAGATGACATTCAATAGCTATAAATGGTCTACTGATAGGCTACCAATGCATCAAGCAAGTAGAGTTCATGAAGTAGATATCTTCACTGCAATGTATGCACAATTAGAAGTGCTCAATAAGAAGATAGACAACCTAAGTACTCCAGTTATGGGAATTCATAGCAGAGAACGTGAATTTTCTAGTGGAGGACATGCAAGCATGGAACTCTTATGCTCAATATAATGATTATGCTAATTTTGTTGGGACTTGGATTAGGTTACAAAATGATTATTACTCTAACACATATAATTCGGGATGGCATAACCATCAAAATGTTTCACAGAGTAACCCAAATGAGATGAAACTGCCACCAACATTTAAGCAAATAGAAAAAGATAAGCCAAATTTAAAGGACATGTTCACCAAGATGATGCAAAACAATGAAGTAAGATTCTAGAGACAAAAAGCATCAATTAGAATATTAGAGATACAAATAGGTCAATTATGGTCTCAAAGAGTCATGAGGATCCTTTGCCTAGCAATATGGACAAAAGCCCCACAAATACCATAGAAGCAATAACCCTAAGAAGTGGCAACCAAGTGGGAGAAGATAATGCTAACAAAGAAATTGTCAAAGATATTAATAAGGATGTTAGCACAAAACCCGAGGAGACACCTAGGAGTAAACTTGTTCTAGAAAATCCTAAGCCTTTTATGCCTCCAGCTCCATCTCCCCAGAGATTCCAGCAACAAGAAAGAGATAAGTAGTTTTTGGAATTCCTTAATGTATCTTCAAAATTGTACATTAACATTCCTTTTGCAGATGCTACAACTCAAATGCTCAGTTATGAAGAAATTTTGAAAGAGATACTAAAGAATAAAAGGAAGCTGGAACTATATGAGACAATGGTGTTGATTGAAAAGTGCTCTACCATCATGCAACACAAGTTGTCTCCTAAATTGTTGGAATTCCATCCTCCTTGAGTAGTAACATTGAAGATAGTTTGGCTGAAAACTATAAAGCAAGCATTTCTTGGAAGGCAACCCAAGTATTTTGTTAGTCTTTTGGTTAGAAATCTATCACCAATTGTTCATCACAGCTCCACGTTGACAACTTGCAATCAAAGGAGTTTCCTTGTTCCTTCTTTACCATTGTTTTATTTTCTTTTAACATTGAGGACAATGCTTCATTCAAGTTTGAGGGTACTATAATTATTGTTGGAAGTATGCTATTATTGTTAGGTTGTGTTGGAGGTTGTGTTTTGTGGTAGTTGTTGTTGTGTTGAAAGCATATTAAGAGTGTATTGAAAATGTGTTAGAAATGTTGTGTTGTGTTGAAATTTTATTTTCTCTTTTTTTTTAGTGGAAATGTAAGGGCACATTAATAAAAAGTAGTGTACAAAAGCATAAGGGCATACCCTAGAATTGCAAGAATTATGAAAATATAAAGGTTGGAAACCTCTAAATCTCACTCAAAATGACATTTTCCTGTGAGGATTTTATATTTTGAAACAAAGAAACTCTATTTCGTACAATTTTTCTTACTTTAGCCAACATCATTGGAATATCAACTGTTTTGTTCTGAAATTGTCTTCTATTGTGTTCAGCCCATATACAATAAATACAAGTTAAAAAAGATAACTTAAGAAGTTTAGCAGCCAAATCTTTTCCTTTAGTTGCTCTAATCATCCATTGAAATTTTTTGTTTTGTCTTAAAAGTTTTGTTAGAAGTTCATTTTTTGTGTTTTTTTTTTTTTTTTTTGTGATGGACCATGATCACCATGATTGGATCCTGTATTGTAAATTCTTGGCAATTCTTAGGAAGATATAGATTTTGTTCAAACTTGCAATTGTAGTATAAGTTGAGTGTGATTCTAATTATGTTGATTCACCTATAAGCAATAAAAGCCTGCAAATTTTTGAAATTGTGTATCTTTGGAGAACATCCATGTGAAGTACGTGTTTTTCTTGGATCTTGCCCAAATCTTAGAATTTGCTTGATTTTCTCTTGAGACGAAATCCTAAGCTACACCTAGTTAAGAAAATAATTTAGGCCATCATTGGATTGATTGAGCCTTTCAAGCCAACCTTATTTACTTATCCCTAGTCACCCCGCTGAGCCTTGTTCTTATCATAAATTTTGTTGAATGACACCTGCATATGTATATCTCTTAACCTTTTGATCAATTTATGCCATTGTCCTATGCCCATGAACGTATTGACTTCTAACAGGTACAAGTTTATTTAAGCATAAGAAAAGTCAAGGGGACGAATGTAGCATGGGAAGAAATTGATTACAATGATTGTATGTGGCATAGTTTGTTATTTTTGCAAAAGCAAATACAAAAAAAATAAAAAGAAAAAATAAAAAAAAGAAAAGCATTTGCTTTAGGATGGAATAACCATATTTTGTTAGATTGAAGTCACATAGTTCTCTAAAATAGACATTTGAGCATTATAATTGAATATCTTTGGTAAGAGAGGATTGAGGTGGTTATACTTAAATAATTTTATTTTACTTTATTGTTACACACATGATTGAGGCTTTTGTAGTGTCAAATTCCAAGAAAAATCAAGCATGCTTGGACAGGAAGGAATGAGAATATATGGTGGAAGATGATCATCTTCATCGAGTAAAAAGGTAAAGAAGGGCTAAAGTTTTGATAAGATCCTAGAAAGTAATGTCTTCATAGGTTATTTGAGTTTAAATGACTTCCATCTTACCCTTAGCCCAACCATACATTACAGGCTTATAAAAGTCCTATTGATTCTTAGTTAGATAATCAACTTACATTAGTAGTAAGAGGAATGAAAACCAAATAACCCATTTAATTTGGTTTGGTTAAATTTTTTGAGAGGTTGCATATTAATGTGAATCTATTTGAAGTCCATGTAATTGAGAAAAAATGAATATTCACACACACATGTGGTTGACATAGTTAAGAATTCATCTTACCTTATAAACCAATTTTAGTGTTTGGATGAAAGTTATTTTTTTTTAAATTGTTAAGTTAAACAATGATAAGAGAATATCATGAAAAGATTGGTTGTTAGTATGTATTATTTTGTACTTTTGCTCCAGGACGAGCAAAATGTTAAGTTTGGGAGTGTTGATAACTTTATTTTTTATAGAGTTATTTTGCTTACTTTAGGTAATATATAATATAACATTTGATCAATTATATTTGTATTCATTTATATTAATTCAAGTTTTGTTTGTTCATATAAAAAACCTAAGATAGCAAAAAAAACAAGAGAAATGAAGCAAAACATTAAATGAAAAGAAAGAAAGAATAGCAAAAGGTGCAAATGGAAAACTTGTTAGGTTTTATAGCTTAACAAGAAAAGAGGTTGAATTGGTTAAGCTAAGAACTAGTCACAATTTTTCTTTTCTTTTACCAAGTCTAGGAGATCATACAAATCACACAATTATAGCAAGCAATTGACACACTAATTAGTTACAAACAACAAGCTATTATCAATTGGATGACAAACTAACCCACAGATAAGATAGCAAGTTAATATCAAGTCAAAGGCTAAATAGTTATCAACAATCAACAAGCCAAATCTAAGCAAGTAAAGGAAAGAAAAACACCAAATTTATCACGGTGGTTCGGCACTCAATCCTTGAGCCTTACGTCCACCCTTTTCTCCTTTAACTCAACAAGTTAAAGTCTACTTTAATTCAAGCTAGGAGAATTCCTCTCCTACACTCCACAACTCCTCAACAAGGAGTCAATTTATCCATGGTTACAAAGTTTAGGTTAAGCCACCTTAGTACATCAAGCAAATCCTCAAATGTGTAATGTGAGTGAGGAATAATGCTTCTTAAAAAGCTAATTGAAGATAAACAAACTCAATTCAATTTCTAATCACGAAACCCCCAATTTTCACAGAGTTAGGGTTTCAAATTTACAAAAAAGTTTATGTGCATATGATAATCAAAGCTCAATCACCACATAAACAACTTAATCTAACAGTAAATATTCACAAGAATATTAGTTTGAAGGAATATCACTGAAGATATAGAATAGCTTCACAGTTTGATGAAGAGAGCAGTCGGATTTGAGATCTTTTTGTAGGTCTTAAGTATAAACTCAATTCTTCTCAAAGTATGATGTATATTTCTCCAAAAGAATCAACCCGAATCTCAAAAGAACACCTTATTATATAGGATTCAAAGACTTCTAGCTCTCTAGGGTTTCAATTCAAACTTGAACTTCCCGTTGAGCTCTTCTCGTTGAGATTTGACATAATCTCCATCGTGCAACAAAAGAAAAGATGATTGATGCAACAAATGGCCGTTTTGACAGATCGATCACCTCAACAATATTCCCTTTAGAGCATCGGCAATAGAGAGAGACGAGAGAGTGAGTCAACAAAAAAGGCTTAGGGCTTCTCGGCTATTTGCTCGATTAAGAGCTCTTTGCTCTTAACACTAAGTGAAACGGTAACATATCATTTTGCCTCAACACTTGGGCTTAAGCAAGACTTCGTAATGCGACTTAGTGAGCCAGTGCAACTCAATGTAGCAGGCCAGTGCAAGCTCAAGCCAATGCATCTCAGTCAACAAATCAGTGTAACTCGGGCTAGTGCAGCTCAGTCCAGCAAATCAATGCAACTCAGTCCAGCATATTAGTGCAGCTCAGGCCAGTGCAGCTCGTTCTAGCAAATCAGTGCAGCTTAGGCCAGTGCAACTCAATCCAGCGAATTAATGCAGCTCGGTCTAGCCTTATACAATCACCTTGTAATATGATCTTTGCCCCCTTTTTCTTTTAATGTGTACCTATAAGTACATAAGAGCAAGTATCATTTTTCTTTGAATATATTCAAATATTTTTTTTATTATTTATTTATTAAAAAATCACCCATATAAGATATTTCTCAAGGTCACTTCATAAAGATGTTTTATATAAGAAGTGTAGGAACCCGGCTACTTTATAATATCATGAATTGATATTATAATTTGTACACTTTTTACTTACTATGATTTTCTTTTGCACATATGAAAAACATTTTTCAAAAAATAATTCACAAATAGATTTTGTCACAACAAAACCCTTATTTTCCAATAATCTCCCCTTGTTTGGTGATGACAAAATTATCACAATAGTTTAACACATGTCATCAAGTAATGTGAGTAAGATATAACATGAATATGTTTTTCATGAAAGTTTGTGCAGTAAAGTTTGCAAAACTAATCATAGCATAGTTTAGCACACATCATCCAGCATTCAACATGTATATCATGTGATCAGCAAGCAAGTTCTATGCATATATATATTCTAACACTGTAAAACATATAAGTTTTGAAAAAGTAAGGTGTTAGAGAAATATCCCACATTCTGCACTTCAGAGTTAGAAATGGGACTACATGTGCACACTATTCTCTCCCTTTTTTTGTCATAAGCAAAAAGACAAACAAAGATAGGTAAGTAATTAGGTATAGAGAGTAAAAAGATGAACTAGAAAAAGGGTAAAGATAGAAAACAAACCACATTTGGCTGGATTGTAAGTAGAGCAGCTCCCCCTCAAACCAAGCATGTGGTTTGAACAATAAAAGAACATAAATATTGCAAAAATACTGAATAGAGGTTCAAACATTTTCAAGCACTAACATTCCAAGCTCCCTTTAGAGAGCATAAAACCTTTCTTTATGTAAAAGTTTGGTTAGGATATTAGCAACTTGTTGATCATTGCATACAAATTCAAGCACAACATCACCTTTTTGAACATGATCTCTAATGAAATGATGTCTAATTTCTATATGCTTAGTTTTAGAGTGTTGTATGGGATTCTTAGTAAGATTAATAGCACTAGTGTTGTCACATCTTAATGGAACTTTCTGTGATGATATACCATGATCCTTTAATTGTTGTTTCATCCACAAGATTTGAGCACAACTACTAGCCGCAGCTATATATTCGGCTTATGTAGAGGAAAGAGCTACATAATTTTATTTCTTGGAGTGCCAAGAGACAAGCATGTTTTCGAGATAGTGACATCCACCACTCGTACTTTTCCTATCTAATTTGCAGCCAACATAGTTTGAATCACTAAAGGCATGAAAATTCAAGTTTGTATCTCTACGGTATTAGATCCATAAAGTAACCGTGCCTCTAAGGTATCTAAAGATTCTTTTAACAGCTACTAAGTGTTGTTCTTTAGGGTTAGACTGAAACCTAGCACATAAGCATACACTAAACATAATATTAGGTCTAGATGTGGTCAAATATAACAAAGAACCAATCATTCCACAATATGATTTAGTGTCTACACTAATTCCATTTTCATCATTTGATAGTGATAAAAAAGTGCTCATAGGTGTGTTCATTGGTTTAGAGTCATGCATCTTATACTTCTTAAGCAATTCATTTGTATATTTTGTTTGACTTATAAAGGTTCCTTTGTTTCTTTGTTTAATTTGTAAACCAAGAAAGTATGTTAATTCACCCATCATACTCATTTCAAATTCACTTTACTTGCATGCAGCAAATTCTTCACATAGCATAGAGTTTGTAGAACCAAACACAATGTCATCAACATATATTTGAACAATTAAAATTTATGTTTCTTTGTTCTTTTTGAATAAAGTGTTATCTACTTCACCTTTCCTAAAACCATTATCAATTAAGAAAGTACTTAATTTATCATACCATACCCATAGAGCTTTCTTCAAACCATATAAAGCTTTTGAGAGTTTAAAAACATGGTTTGGATGAATTGGATCTTCAAAACCAGATGGTTGTTCAACATACACTTCTTACTTTACAATACCATTTAAGATGCAGTTTTCACATCCATTTGAAACAAGGTAAAGTTCATAAAATAAGCAAAGGCAAGCAAGATTCGAATTGCTTCTAACCTAGCTACCGGTACAAATGTTTCATCATAGTCAATTCCTTTTTCTTGACTATATCCTTGAGCTACTAGTCTAGCCTTATTCCTAGTGATGATACCATTTTCATTTAATTTATTTCTACATAATATTCGGTGAAATTTAGATGCAAGTAAACATGTCGAACAAGTAATATAATGATAAGAAAGATATCGTCCCACAGAGATTGGTGATTACTAAGCCAACTAATTACTAATGTGAACAACTCCTAGAATTTATCTAACAAACCAAATTGATAGATGATAGATTAACTAACTAAATCTAAGAAAACTAAATACAAGAAATATGTTAGAGTGTCCGATTTCACCATAACTATGAGGTATTAGTGTAGATTATATATGCTTGCAATAGGGATAATATCTATGTGATGGCGGCATCTCCTAATTTATTTACTATCCTATGTCTAGGTATAGCAAACCTACTTAGTTCATTAATTCACTATATCTCTATATGTGAATTGAAACAAACCAAATGCATTAGAATCTATGAATGTTCCCAGTTTACACTGAAAGCCACACAAATAATATGGTATATGTCTATCTATATTTAATTTATGGTTACATATTACAAGAAGCAACTGCATATCATCTCCTGTCGGTCTCAAACATGCAAATCAGATCATTCAAGTGGTAGCTAATCACTTAAAAGCATTAAACATAGTAATATGTAACTTCACATAAACAAAATATCTTACAAAACATAATAATCATAAGATTCATACCATCATAATTAGGTTACATCGTAGCTCTAACAAAAATAAACTAAAACATAAAGAAATAATGAGGAAGAATGGTAATAAGAAATAAAGAAGGCATCTTGAATCCAAGAACAAGAAGTTTGTCACCCTTTTTGTCTTCTCTTCAAGAAAACCTTGAATTCTTGGCCTCTTTCTTGAGTTGTGCTCAATTTCCTCCTCCCCTTTATTTTGCCTCTTCTCTTCTCTTAAATAGGGTTTAGGTTTAGACCTACTCTTATCCTAGTAGAATTGGGTTTTAGAGATCTAAAACAATTGGGTTTTGAACTCTTAATTTAATTAGGTTTTGAACTCCTAATTTAATTAGGCTTTGCACTCCTAATATGATTAGGTTTTCTAATTATTTAGAAAACCCAATAACAATAAAATCTAATAACAATCATTCAAAGCCCAAGCCCATCTTGACTCTCTTGATCTTGATATTACGATTTTTCCACACAATAAGCATCAAGCTCTCCATGTTCATCCCTTTTCTCCTTGCCTCCTTGTGCTACATAAACAAGATAAATTGAGGTAAATAAAGAGGAGTTCAAATGTTTTCTCACAATTATTAAAGTTATTTATTGCCTAAAATAGGTAAAAATAACTCTATAAAAATAGAGTTATCACATACCCATTTTGTGCCTATAACCGAATGATCATTTGGTCTAGGAACTAGATTCCAAACCTTGTTTCTCTCAAACTGGTTTAATTCTTCTTGCGAAGCAAGAAACCAATTTTCATCCTCAAGAGCCTCATCTACTTTCTTTGGCTCTACTTGGGATAGAAAGGCTTGATGTTCATAGGTGTTGTGAACCCGGGACCTTATACTAACTCTAACATTAGGATCTCCTATGTTATGGTCCTGATCTACTTCACCTCTTACTCTAGGAAAGGAAGGATCCTTCATCTCAACCTCCTCCTTAACTTCAGCCCTATTTAGAACACTCTTAAAGCTAATGTTTTCTTTGATTTTTAGAGTACCTTAACAATCATCTTCAAACTTAACATGAATTGACTCTTCTACAACTAGAGTTCATTTATTGAACACCCTATATGCCTTACTTGTATGAGAGTATCCAAGAACGATTGCTTCTTCACTTTTGGAATCAAACTTTCCAAGTGATTCTTTTCCATGGTTTAAAACAAAACATTTACTACCAAAAACGTGGAAATAAGAAATGTTTGGTTTTCTTTCAAAGAATAGTTCAAAAGGTGTCTTTTTCAAAATCAATCTTAAAATAGCACAATTTAAAATATAACAGGCTATACTTACAGCTTCTCCCCAAAAATGTTTAAGAAGATTATATTCACACATCATAGTCCTAGCCATTTTTTGAAGAATTCTATTTTTCCTTTCAACAACACCATTTTGTTGTGGTGTTCTAGGTGCTGAAAAATTATGTAAAATGCCATTTTCTAAACAAAACTTTTCAAAGAATTGGTTTTCAAATTCGCCACCATGATCAGTTTTTATTTTTACAATTAAGAGATCTTTTTCATTTTGAACCATTTTGCAAAATTCAACAAACTTCTCAAATGCCTCATCCTTTCTAGCAAGTAAATATGTCCATATGAATCTAGAATAGTAATCTATGATGACTAGGACATAATATTTACCATTCAAAGCTGCTATTCTCATAAGACCGAAAAGATCCATGTGTAGTATCTCTAATGGTCTAGATGTATTCACTATAGGCTTCGATTTGAAGTTGTTTTGTGTATGTTTACCCTTAATGCATGCTTCACATAATCTATCATGGTTAAATTCTAGAGATGGAAGACCTTTAACTATATTATAATTATATAACCTTTCTATTAAGCCTAGACCCGCATGTCCTAGCTTTCTATGCCACAACCAAGCATCCACATTTTTATTCACAATAAGGCATGTTTGTTCAACATTCAATTCACTCAAATCAAGTACATAGATGTTATCTTTTCTATTTCCAACAATCTTCATATCATGTTCAATATGCTCAACAAGACAATTCTCTTTTCCAAATTTTATCTTGAATCCTTTATCACATAACTAACTTATGCTAAGTAGATTAAATTTTAATTCATCTACAAACAAAACCTCATATATAAGTAGGGTGTTTGAGTTACCTATGGTTCCCATTCCTTTTATCCTTCCTTTGGAGTTATCTCCAAAAGACATCGTACCTCCATTTCTTAACTCAAGTATTGAGAAAAGCTCCTTCATCCCAGTCATGTGCCAAAAGCAGCCACTGTCTAGAATCCACATGTTTTTTAGCTTTTTTTCTTTCACTTGTGCACTCAAAACCTGCAAAAACAAATTTGATCGTTGAAGTCCTTGGTACCCTTTTTATTTTGGGTCTGTGAGTGTTAGTTGGACTTAGACTTTTGGCATTCTTAGGCAACCAAAGTTTCTTTACTTTGTAAGCCTTTCTAAGTCTAATGGGACATTTATCAAATATATGACCAACATAATTGCAAAAAGAACATTTACCGTAATGCAACAGAATTAAATATTCTTTTTCTTTAAAGAAGTGAGTAAAAGATTTTGAATTGTTATTTGATTTGTATCCTAGTCCGGCTTTATCATATGTACCTCTTTGAGAATTTAAAATCTTATCTAACATAACATTTCCTTTTGAGAATTTTTCTAACAGTAAGTTATTAGCATCAAGTTTTAACTTTAAATCACTATTTTCTTTCTCTAGCTTAAGAACTCTACTTTTAAGATTATCAACATGTACATATGTGTTATTATCAACATGTATTTCAACATTAGAGCATAAACTACTACCACAAGAAGTTTCTGTTTCTATGTTTATATATTCAGATATATTGTCTTTTTCATGTATATCACTCATATATGCATCATACTTCATATATACATTAGCAGAGATGTTAATGTTATCATGCACCGAGATTGAAGTGTTTTCTATTTAGTTTCATCTCCACATGCAGCAGTTAATATGCTTTGTTTATCATTTATAGCAGTTAAAGCATTTTGACTTTCATGAACAATAGTTAGAACACTTTGATCAGCATGTACAAGAATCAAGATTTTCTGTTTTTCAGATTTATTTTTAGCTTTTAGCTTTTTGTATTTATTTTTTAATTTGTTTGCATACTCAACTAAGTTCAATAAGGCAGTTTCTAAACCAGTGTTTATATGAAGAGATAGTTCAGAATCGCTTACCTCAATATTTTCTCCCTCAAGAGTTGTTGTTGCAGTTAGGCATAGATATGCAACTTCTTCTTAAGTTTCTTCATCAGATGAAGAGTTCTCATCATCCCAGGCAGTAAGCATAGCTTTCTTTTTGTTCTTGTTGTTCCTCTTCTTCATCACCGGACAATCAACCTTGATATGTCCCAGTTTTCTACATTCATAGCACACATTTTCCCTAGGTTCATTTGCTTCTTTTCTCCTAGTTTATCCTATGTTTCTACTTAATCATTTTCTTAGAAACTTCCTAAATCTCTTAGCTATAAAAGCTACTTCATCATTTTCTGATTCTTCCTCTTCAACCTTTTCAACTTCTACTTTAAGTGCAAGTGATCTTCTATTTTCTTTTTCTTTCTCTCTTCTCATAAGTTGCACTTCATGAGTTTTAAAGGGACCTAGTAAGTCATCTAAGGTCAGCACATCTAGGTCATGAGCCTCTTCTATGGCCATCTTCTTGGGATCCTAACTCCCAGGTAGGGATACTAACATTTTTCTCACCATTTCCTCATTTGTGTAAGTTTTTCCTAACAATTTAAGTTCAGAAATAATCTCGGTAAATCTACCAAACATTTCACTAATAGTTTCAAAATCTTTCATAACAAACAATTCATAATCATGTGTAAGCATAGTAACTTTAAAGGACTTTACCTTTTTGGTTCCTTCATAGATGACTTCTAGTTTATCCCAAATTTCCTTACCAATGAGGCAGGAGGACACTTTGTTAAACTCGTGTGCTCTAAGACCATTATAAATCATATTCATAGACTTAGCATGTAACCCCATTAGTTTAGCTTCATTTTTAGTCCATTCATCAGTCACAGCTAAGACTATACCCTTCTTGATTACTTGCCAAGCTTCTGGATCTTGGCTTATTACAAAGACTTGCATTAATTGTTTCCAATGTCTAAAATTAATGCCATCAAACAATGGAGGTTTGTTAAACCCCGTAACAGCTAAACCTTTGTTAAAAGCCATAGTATGGATCTACTCTAGGATGTTAATCCTCTTAACCAGAGAACTTGACTCTTGATGCCAATTGTTGGGTTTTATAGCTTAACAAGAAAGGAAGTTGAATTGGTTAAGCTAAGAACTAGTCACAATTTTTCTTTTCTTTTACCGATTCTAGGAGCTCATACAAATCACACAATTATAGCAAGCAATTGACACACTAATTAGTTATAAACAGTAAGCTATTATCAATTGGATGACAAACTAACCCACAAATAAGATAGCAAGTTAATATCAAGTCAAAGGCTAAATAGTTATCAACAATCAGTAAGCCAAATCCAAGCAAGTAAAGGAAAGAAAAACACTAAATTTATCACGATGGTTTGGCACTCAATCCTTGAGCCCTACATCTACCTTTTTTTCCTTCAACTCAACAAGTTGAAGTTTACTTTACTTCAAGGTAGGAGAATTCCTCTCCTACACTCCACAACTCTTCAACAAGGAGTCAATTTATCCACAATTACAAAGTTTAGGTTGAGCCAACCTTAGTACATCAAGCAAATCCTTAAATGTGTAATGTGAGTGAGGAATAATGCTTCTTAAAAAGCTAATTGAAGATAAACAAACTCAATTCAAGCTCTAATCACGAAACCCCTAATTTTTACAGAGTTAAGGTTTCAAATTTACAAAGAAGTTTATGTGCATATGATAATCAAAGCTCAATCACCACATAAACAACTTAATCTAATAGTGAATATTCACAAGAATATTAGTTTGAGGGAATAACACCAAAGATATAGAATAGCTTCACAGTTTGATGAAGAGAGTAGTCGGATTTGAGATCTTTTTGTAAGTCAAAAGCATAAACTCAATTCTTCTCTAAGTATGATGTATATTTCTCCAAAAGAATCAACCTGATCTCAAAAGAACACCTTATTATATAGGATTCAAAGACTTCTAGCTCTTTAGGGTTTCGGTTTAACCCTGAACTTTCCGTTGAGATTTGACATAATCTCCATCATGCAACAATAGAAAAGATGATTGATGCAACAAATGGCCATTTTGACAAATCAATCACCTCAACAATATTCTTGTTAAAGCATCAGTGACAGAGAGAGACAAGAGAGTGAGTCGACAAAAAGGGCTTAAGGCTTCTCAGCTATTTGCTCGATTAAAAGCTATTTGCTCTTAACACTAAGTGAAACGGCAACATATCATTTCGCCTCAACATTTGGGCTCGGGCAAGACTTCGTAATACGGCTTAGCAGGCCAATGTAGCTCGATACAATAGGCCAGTGCAACTCGGGCCAATGCAAACTCAAGCCAATGTAGCTCGGTCTAGCAAATCAATGCAACTCTGGCCAGTGCAGCTTGGTCCAGCAAATTAGTGCAGCTCGGTCTAGCAGATTAGTGCAACTCGAGCCAATGCAGCTCGATCCAGCAAATCAGTGCAACTCAGGCTAGTGCAGCTCAGGCCAATGCAACTTAGTCTAGCCTTATACGATCACCTTGTAATATGATCTTTTCCCCTTTTTTCTTTTATTGTGTACCTATAAGTACATAAGAGCAAGTATCATTTTTCTTTGAATATATTCAAATATTTTTTTTTATGATTTATTTATTAAAAAATCACCTATATAAGATATTTCTCAAGGTCACTTCATAAAGATGGTTTATATAAGAAGTGTAGGAACCCGACTAATTTATAATATCATGAATTGATATTACAATTTGTACACCTTTTACTTCCTATGATTTTCTTTTGCACATATGAAAAATATTTTTCAAGAAATAATTCATAAACAGATTTTTTCACAACAAAACCCTTATTTTCCAACAAAACTCACGTGCAAAAAAGAGAAAGAAAAGTAGCAAAAGTGGTCTGTCTATTATCAGGCACAAACGGAGGAGAAAAAGGAAAGGGGTATTATAAGGCAAAAAGTATAAAATAGAAAGGAGAGAGAAGAGAATAGACATACAATTATAGTAAAGGGTCATGCAAGTAAAAAGAAAGGAGCGAACATTGGCGCAAGATTGTTATGCAATCACCGACTAGAATGCCATCTGTGTTCGTCTCTTCCGTCAACCAGAATACGTGCAAGAAAGTGGTCACACGATAGCATGACCCACTTTTGGTGACGACAGGACAATTTTTCAACCAATATAACCTTATTTTTGGCAATCTGCAAGCATTTCTAGCTAATCTATGTGAGTTGAAGGCCAATCTATGGTTTAGGTTTCTCTAGAATGGAGTTTTAGTGAAGAAAGGTGACAAATGCTGTCTGGACCTTTTCCAATGACCTTTTCCATTGATTCTCTAGCAAATTTGCTTGATCTTTTGGCAAATCTATGTTTTAGGGTTCATATCAAATGACTTTGTGTAGAACAGCAATGCATGGCCACATATAGCGGTTGGTGGTCGCATACAACGGCGCATGATAATGCGTGGCAACACATGATGACGACACATGCAGCTCATTTTCCTTTCATTTTTCCTAACAACTCCTTTTCCTCTTTGTGATGTGTAGATTTATGCAAAATTTCTTTTGATTGAAGACACTTTAGTGATAGCTTTCATGTTTTTAATTTAAAAAATGCTTTATTCAATTTCTCACATTGTTTTTGTTTGTGTACATACAATGTTTTAGTTTATTTTGTTAGAGTTACGATATAACTTGATTATGATGTACAAATAGTATGGTTATTATGTTTTATGAGATATTTTATATGTGTGAAGTTGCATATTACTGCATTTAATGTGTTTGAGTGATTAGCTACCACTTAGATGAGTTGATTTGAATGTTAAGGACAGACAGGAAATGACATACAATTGCTTCCTGTAATGTGTAACCATAGATTAATATGGATAGACATATACCATATGGTTTATATGGCTTTAGATGTAAATTAGAATGTTCATAAATCTTAATGCACTTAATTCATTTCAATTCACATATAAAGATATAGTGAGTTAATGAACTAAGTAGGTTTGCTATACCTAGACATAGGATAATGAATAAATTAGGAAATTCTACCATCACATTAATAGAATCAATCTTGTAAACATAAACAATCTACATTTATACCTATTTGTAAGGTGAAATCGGACACTCTAACATGTTTCATCTATTTAGTTTTTTTAAATTTAGTTAGTTAATCTATGTTCTACCATTTCAGTTTGCTAGATAAATTCTAGGAGTTATTCACCATTAGTAATTAGTTGGCTTAATATTCACCAATCTTTGTGGGATGATATTTTATCTCATCCTTATATTACTTGTTTGACATGTACATTTGCATGTAAGATTTCACCAAACACTCTCCATTATAGGTTTCGGGTTAGAAATTGAAAATCAAATAAAATGTCAATATGACGAGTTGCTTTCGAATAATTCACGAGGGAGATTATCATACGATGGTGAAAGGAACGACTAGGGGTGTAGAAGCAAAATTCAAGACAAAATCAACCATAAGAGTGGTGGTCGGAGATGTAAAGCAACGGCTAGGGTTCAAATGGTAGAAGTGTAATTCCAAAAAAGGCTGAGGGTAAATTGGGAAGTGAGAAATTTGGCAATGGCTAAGGTTTCGATGGCATAATGGCAAATCAGAAAGGGGCTAAGGGTAATTCCAAAATTGGAAAAAGTGACAGTGGCTAGGGTTTTGCCGGCAAAATGGTAAATAAGAAAAGGGTAGAGAGTAATTTTGGAATTGAAAAAAAAAAATTGATCATGGGTAGGGTTTCAATGGCAAAATGGGGAATTTGAAAGGGGTAAAGGGTAATTGGGAGAATAGGAAAAAAGGTGTCGTTGAGGGTGGTTAGTAAATTAATAGAAAAACATAGTGTTTTCTAAGGAAAAGGAAAAAAAATAGCAATGAAAAGAGAGCCCAATACACTTTTGAAAAAGATTAGAACAAAGATGGAAGTGTAAGGACCTAATTGGTCTCAAATACCATATCACAAAATGACAAAGTGTGGGAATCTTTCTTTCTATTGATATTGCAATGCCATACAATATACAATGAGAAGTTTTTATATAAACCGATAACAATGCTTTATATGGAAAACCTAATAATGATAATGTAAGGAATATTTACATTAATTGTGATTTACAAAATTAAGCCTAATATTGCATCATTTAATATTCAATATAATGATATTCCATAACAAATACACTTAGTACTCCATGTGAAGAAGGAAGCTTAAGAATTAGAAAATTAGAGTAAGTCATGCAATCACTTCAAAGCAATTTGCTTGGAATTACACCAATGGACAATCATTGTGGGCTTCCCTAGTAAGCACCAAATACAATCATCCCACTAAAATCATCCAAAGGAGACTAAAGATAATGCACTTCATTGTTGTAAAATGTTATTTCCACTCTTGCCATACAAGCTAAAGCATTGTAAATGGATAATCATTATTTTGAAGAAATAACTAAATCAGCCAAATATCATGGTATCCTTATTGCCCTAATTTAGAAATATTGGTCAAAGAAGCCATGAAAAATCTGGCTTTCATAAATGAAGATATATGTAGCAAGGAACAAGTATAAGATCAAAAGATAAATCTCACGTAGGGAAAAGACTAGCTAGTTTGTGATCTCATTGCAAATACTAAATTTTTGGCTTTCCTTGTTTATAATGATAGAAAAGTAAGAAGTGATAAAGTCTTGTGGGCAAAGTTTATATGGAACAACATCCTACCACCAAACATTGGCTTATTAATTTGGAAACTCATACATAAGGGAATCCTTGAGGAATGTAATATGCAAAGAAGAATTATGCACTTAGCTTTCAAATGCCAATGTTGTGTATGTCTATAAAGGGGAAGCCACAAATCACTTGTTTATGGATTATGAGTTAGTGAAATTCCTATGGCAAAGATATGGAGACATTCTAAATGGTCATGTACAAAATAGCTCCATTCCTTCTCTTTTGACATCCTAGTACTCAAAAGCTTCTTTGAACGATCAAAGGAAATCAATTATTGTTATACTGGGGATCATTATAATTTGGGGCCTTCGCTTGGCTCATAGCTCAACTCTTCACCTTTTGACATCTTGGTACTTAAAAAGCTTTATGGAATGATCAAAGGAAATCAATTATTGCTATATTGAGGTTTGTTATAATGTAAGGCATTTGGTTGGCTAACAACAAGACTCTTCGCAATGCAATAACCATGTCCCTTAATAAGATCAACAATGACATCACACATTGGTTGCTACAATTCTCCACTTTTCTCACATTCAAGCAAAAATTTTTAATTAAGTATTGCTTCACATGTTAAAGATGCTTATAAAAACATGTTGTTAGAAGAGATATTTAGGTAAAATGGGAACCTCCCCTGCTAGAAAGTTAAAGTTAAATATAGATAGGTCAAGCATAAATGACAATGGCACTAAAAGGGGTGTACTTAAGGATAGCAATTGTAGCATATTAATGGCTTTTGCAACTAATCTAAGGCTTGGATGTAACACTTATGCTAAAACTCATGCTCTACTAAAAGTTCTAAAGATATGTCATGAAAAAGCATTGGTACCTCACATCATTTAGTTTAGTGAATGCTTAATAGATGGAAGCCACATTATCATCTTGAATGTACAATCCAAAAGGAAGCTAGTCTTCTCCTTTCAACAAGCAAACATACATAACATATATTTTGAGAGGGGAACACCATAATTAACCGATTAGCCAATTGTGGTCCTGTGATTTAGCATGTAAGAGTTTTTTTATCAACCAGGTTCCTTTGTGTGCATACTTTTAAAAATGATCAATTAGGATTAGGCAACTATAAGTCATTATAGGGTTAAGACTATATGTTGCCCTCTTTTTTGTTTGCTTTCTTCTTTTTCTTTGATTATCTTGATTTATATTTTCTCCTCACTTTATGTGTTATGTAGGTTGTTATCAACCAAATTTTCCAAGGGTCAAGTTTACCCTAATCCTTTTTTCATTTTTTTATTTTTAGTAAAAGGTCAAGTATTATGTATCACCAAAAAAATACAAATTGTTTAGTTACAACATCTTCATTTAAGCTCAAAAACTACATTTGGAAAATTTCAAAACTCTTACAAAAACTTATTACAATTTATAAGCTTTACTCCCTTAATTAATGAAATCTTACCTCTCATATCTGTTGGAAAATAAGGGTTTTGTTGTGACAAAAAATATATGTGCATATATTTCTTGAAATATGTTTTTCATAGGTGCAAAAGAAAATCATAGAAAGTAAAAGGTGTACAAATTATAATATCAATCAATAATATTATAAAGTAACCGGTTCCTACATTTCTTGATATAATGTCATTATATAATGCCCTTAAGAAATGATTTATTTAATATCATTATATAATGTCTTGAGTTTAAATTATGTTAAATATGTCATCTATTATATTAGAGAAAAAATGATACTTGCTCTTGCTTGGATGAAGGTATGAAGTAATTGACTCTAGCAAAAAATTATTTTACTAAATCAAGACTATTATTGGAGCAAACTATGGTTATACTAAGAACCTATCATCATATTTGCTCTCGGCCTGCTCAGTATATTTGCTCTCGGCCTGCTCATTGTACTTACTCTCGGCCTGCTCATTATACTTGCTCTCGGCCTGTTCATCATATTTGCTCTCGGCCTGCTCATTATACTAGCTCTCGGCCTGCTCATCATATGTGGTCTCAACTCGCCTCACGACTTGCTTATAATGTCACCGCTTATCAATCGAATCAGCCCAACCTGTATCACTAAATGAAACTCACCGTTTCATTTAGGCAGCTTCTCTCTTAAGTTGCTCACACGGTCACAATGCCCTAACTCCCTATTATAAACAAAAGGCCACTGAAAAGAGAGAGAGACAGAGAAGCAGCGCTGCTGGCGAACGAGTCCTCAACGAGAGGATTCTTGAGTAGACCGGTGTCAAAATGGTCGGATTTGTGATTAAAAGTGAATATGTGAAGCTGATTTGAAGGGTGATTTGCTATTCTAACAGGAAGAAGGCTACATTCGGAGGTTTGAACGTTTGAAACCCTAGCTCTACTTTTTCTATTTAAGAAGACCTAATCTATGGAGAAGGGTTTGACACTAACGAACATCTTAAGTTCCCTTTGATTAAAGAATCACTCCTTGAGCTCATCTGATTAATCTCTCAATCTTGCTCACTTTTGGTGAAATACAAGGCCACTATGATATTGTGATTAAATAGTTTATTATCCGATTTTATCATCAATTGTATCTTGTATGACCTTGTTTATGTGCTAATTACATTAAAAATATATATTGCACATAAACATTGGAAGGAATCCAAAACCCTAATTTGTTATAATTTAGGGATTTCGTGATAGGAGCTTGAGCTATACTATTCCTACCTTAATAGCTCCTTTAGTTTATAATATCTCACAAACCTTCATATTATTCGGGATTTGTATGTGAACTGTGATCTTTTGATCATATTCTGTAACTGTGCTTAAGAATTCCTTGAGAGGGAATTGCTTGAATTAGGGAGAACATTTTCTCCTAATCTGGTTTGAGTAAAAAAAACTTCAATCAATTGGATTGAAGGAGAAGAGGGTGGACGTAGGGCTCAAGGGTTAAGTGCCGAACCACCGTGGTAAATTTGGTGTTTATGTCTCTTTCTTTTATTTGCTTAAAGCTAACCTGCTGATTACTAATATCCATTTATTCATCAACTTGATGTGAATTTGTTTCCTTGGCCATAAATTTGATATACTATTCTAAAATTAGTCTTTGTATTGTTAGCTTGCTATTTCCTCTCTATTATATCTGTGTGAATTGTATGAACACCTAGAATTGTTATAGAAAAGAAAAATCATAACTAATTCTTGGCTTAATCAATTCAACCCCCCTCTTGTTAAGTCATAAAACCCAACAATATCCTTCTTGATTTTAGCAATAATGGTTGAACTGTCTAGACTTCTACCATCGAATTTTCTCCTATTCCTTTTCATTTAAATGTGATATAATATAACTTTAAAGAATAAACTGAGCATGGTTGCTACAAAACTTTTACATTTAATAGTATTAATCATCCAACATACTTCTACTCTCCATTGTTCAATTCCTCGAGATAATCCATTCATACCTAATAAAACCTTCCAAATGTAATTTGTGAACTTGCAATTAAAGAATAAATATTTTTATGATCCTTCTTCATGTTGGCAGAAGTTGCATTATAGGTCTTCTAAGTTTTTCCATACCGCCATTCGATCTATTACAGTGAACTTGTCTTTCAAAATGATCCAATAGATAAACTTTGATACTCCTCCTTTCCATACTAGTCTTGCTCATGTAGTTTCTTCTCTACTTTCTCTTGGTGCTACATAGCTATTGTCAACATTGTACCCTAATCTAGTCATTGGTTATAAGGGTTCATTTCTTACCTATAAAATGTTCCTCTAATTTCAAGTTAGTAATCCTTTCATCTTTACTTTTAAAATACTTCTTCCCTTGCAATTTTTTAATATCATCCATCTAACCTATAAAGAGATTGACCTATTGTGCACTCAAGACTATAAAAGTTTCCCAACTACCACCTCATTCTAAGTGTGAATGTCTATCAATCTCAATTCTCCAATAATTTTAAGATAATAAATTTCTTTCCATGCCACTTTTGCTACACATTGCCCAATAGATTTTACCTACCCATAGGAAGACTCCAAAATGTGGTTTTTACACTCAACCTTATTATTATTAATTAAACTTGTGAAGGTACTGCCAAGTTTCATAAATAAATAAATAAGTTAGCCTTGGGATAGTAGCCTTATGTATCCTATTCTTATGGCTTGAGTTTAGAAACTAAGAATCACGTGGCTTGCATGGACAGCTTGTTGATCTGGCCGTTTGGTCTATGAAAAGCAATTCAAAGTATCGAAAGTTGCAGGCGTCTATAAACCAGTGCCTTTAACTTGTGTATAGTACCTAGCCGTAGGATTTTACGTTCTATGAAGTTGTGGGTAGCGATATTCACTCATCTAATTTTGATTTCCTCCATAGTACTATGGTAGATATTGTGGAATTCATTTCAGGACCCACCAGATGTGGAAGAAAGAATGTACAGAAGTATCGTTTACAGCTTGGCAAAATGGATAAAAGAATCTTGCTACTGCTTGAGATGACCAGGAAGTTAAAAACCTATTGGATCCCAGCTCGCATTGATTCACTTTCCATCAAGCCATTTCCAGGTTTACCTCTATATTCAAAAGACAACTGACCTTGGATTGATTTTATCTTGTGATTAGACTAATTTAACAAACCCAAACTTAGTGATTCACTTATCAGAGATGTTAAGATGCGAACACGATCTTACAAATCCATCTTACAAACTTGCTTCAAGCTGAAGAAAGAATATTTCCAACGCCGAAGTTGCAAAGTACAAATCCAATTGAACCTAATGCAGTATGAATTCGAATGTCTAACCATTCTGGTAGAGATCAACCCCAGGAAGAGATCAAGCAGTGTCTCTGAAGCTTATGCAACATGACAAAATCATCTGCAATTTTCAAAAAAAAAACTATAAATACACAATCACGAATGTAAGAAAATTAAGCCAGATCAACAAAAAATGAACTACACACGTTGATCTGAAAATTGTTGAACCAACTGAACATGTTCGGAGCTCCTTGGACAAAAGTTGATCGGCAAACTTCTGAATCTTTTGGATGTTCTCGATGATGAAGGATATGCAACTTTAAGTTTCTTACCCAAAAGAAGGAAACAATGACTTAAAAATTAATAACCGCAAAGACAAATTTGAAGGATATTTTCTCTTCATAGATGGGATGTTTTAGCATCAGCAGATTATTGTTGCTGACTAAAGCTCGAACTAATATTTCCTTGGCTTCTTCATGCTTCTTTTTCAGCATGTTGGAAATCTGCATGGATGTTGGGGACAATTAAATTGAAATTTGAGAGACAATTTTTTAGGTTTGCCTTATCTGACATCTAGAGGCTCAATTGATATTCTGCATTCTCATTTTTGGGCCACAGATTTCTAAGAAAACGAAAGAGAAAAAGATAAGAGCACTATGGAGTAAACAGATAAGTCAGTCAAAAAGAACTATCCCTGGATAAGGGCTTCCACTTTTGTTCAAGTGAAATACAAATTAGACAACATACTAGGAATCCTAAAGCATGGGGAACTTAGGAATAATGAAAAGCTTAGCATACCAAAGCACGATATTTAATTTTCCTTCGACGCTACTTTGTTAGTCAGCTTAGCCACATACAGGAGAGGTTTGCCCTGAAATCCTACACTTGGAGCCACCTTTCTTCATCTTTCTCCCAAAAATGATAAAATCCAACTTTAAACCAGACTCATCACAGCTATGTTAGGTAAACATAATGTCAATGTTTCACTACTTTTTGGCCACTAGGTAAAATTAACGAGGACACATTACTTTTCAAGCCAACCAAAAATCTTATCTGAAATGTTTCACATATAGCTTCACAGCTTTCAAGTCACTTAAACCTTTCAGCCTTCACTAAATTTCAGTATGGTTAGCATTTATCAGGTAAAGCACAATGGAATCACTTCGCAGTTGATGAAGGAAAAAATCCTAGTTTACTCACCTTTTCAAGCTCTTTTGTATACGCCTCAGCCTTCTTGACATTTTCATCGTTGTCCACAGCTAAAGGAATTTCTAGTTCCATCATGTTTACCCCTAGAGGACTTTCAGGTCCAGAAGTTGGCCGGTCACTAGTAATGTGCTTGGCATTACTACCTGACCAAATCCCACGGATGCAAACCTGGAGTAAGCGATTAACTAATAAGGGTTCAACCACCAATATCTTTCCAGAGAAGTTTAAGGACTGAATTTTTCAGAATACCAACTTCATTTGTATCAAGCTGCTCATCAAGAACTCTTTCCAATCGTACTTTTGAATTGCTGCAGAAGATTTGTGGTTAAGCACAAATGACTTCAGTAAACAAACCTAGCACAGTTGTAGGACGAAAAGAAAACCATGAAATGTAGAACACATTTTTGTTGATAGAAAAATGAGACCTGCTTTCACTAGCTGACTCAGATAGGCGTTTTAGAGGCTGTAAAGACTCAGGATCTGCATTTGATGCCTGCCACAAATTGCTTGTTTAAGTATTGTTTATCACAGATCATGTTAGTTATCCATATAATTTAGTGAAGGTCCAAAGAGATCACTACTTTGGAGATTCCTTTTCCAAAATATCTTTATTGATTCTCATGAGTAACTTAGTGATAAAAAACCTCAATTCTTTTCCGCTTCAAGGATAGGGCTTGGGACATTATTTTCTTGTTAGTGTCAACAGGACGCTCAATCTTCAATTCTGTATTCCCCTGTGCTCCCGTGTTTTGGTTGAACTTTCCCAAGCAAGTAACTGGACTCCGACATATAGAACTTGATAGAGCTTTGCCAGCCCCAGTAGTCCTACATTGAAGTGTGCTGCCATTTAAAGATTAATCAAAAGTTCTCAGGAGGGAAGGCTTTGACAAGTATTTAGAGTTATATGAGAATTAAATACCGAGCAGCTGTCATGCTAGAGAGACCAGATGACTTCTTGCCAGCTTTTATGTTACAAAGTTTATTCCTTTCAGTCAGAATGATCTCTGAGCTCCGCAAAGATTCCATGCTTGAAAGCATAAGTTTAGGATTTACGCGTGACTGAACATTTTTGCTTTCAGTTCTCTCTTCAGTTAAGCTGGAAAGATTCAAGGAATAACAACTCCAAGGCTGTAAAGTTCGAGTGAACAATATAATATATTTCCTAGCAACCTAAATGGAAAGATTAAAAGCCAAATTATACAGCTAAGAGTATTTATCAGAGTAGAACTTTCTGAGAGAGCCCAAGTAGTCATCTAATATCCACAAAATCAGAACAATGAATGATAACAGGACATCCCAAAAAATTTAACACTTCAATATAGGGAAGAGTAATAGAAAGAAACCAGAACAAATCCAAGAAACAGCCTAACTTCTTGAAGAATCATTATCCAGTATCAGCCAAAGTTACATTTGCATCGAGTCAAAAGTATTCCAGTGAAGCACATTATTGTGTATTTTCTCTAAGTTCCTTCCATAAATCAATTTTCCTTAACTAGCGGAATTCTGACATCATTTAGGATCCTTATGATATAATCGAACACTTAGCTACTTTTCTCAGTATCTTCAATATGATTATCAAAAGTTTGAGATCAATACACCAAAACTATATGACTTAGCTCAATTGTATTTGAAAAACAGGCATTGTCATTAAAGTTCTGAATTTTATACTTCAGCCTATATAACTCTTAACTCTATTAGAATTCAACCAACAAAAAAGTTAAAACCTTTCTCAGTATAATTTTATAATGCTCTTATATCACCTGGAGAGAGCAACAAAAGTGAATCTTTTGAACTTCAGTCATTAAGGAAGATCCCAAGTCAAAGACCTCAACCAATAGTATTTGTTTTGCTGCATGACCAACAATTACCAAACACAAAGCTGCAGAACATGCATACATATATTTGTTTTGTTGGTTCTGAACTAGTATAAACCAAACTTACGTCAGGTTCATGGAAATTTAACCCAAAGAAAAACAAGAAAAGAAATGGCACAAGGAAAGACAAAAATGGTTGAAGCGCAAGTAGCTAACCTAGAAATATGATGGCCTCTAACATTCTTCTCACTTCCCAACAGAACAGGTTCATTTTTTGTTACTTCCTTGTCAGGTGGTGTCAAATTCTCAATCCCTTTTCCCCTCTCTAATGCATCATCATAATCTGAGCTGCCTCTGTTGAAGATTACGATGAATACTGTCACTTGAGCTTCAATAAGGGCATTTTTTCATTTATCAACTGAAAAATCTGAACCCATTTCTAGAGAAACAAAAATTCAACATAATAACAAAGAGGAGAATACTAAAAAGAAAAATTCCTATTAGCAGATGCCTCACCCGATTTTACCGAAATTGTTTACATTATTTTTACTTCCCAGCAGAATGGGTTGGCTTTTCGTCAATTCTTTAGCAGCTGAAATTGTAGTACCAACCAATTTGCTTCCATTATTAGTATTAAAGCCCTCCCTGTTGCAAATTATAGGACATATAGTCTAACGTTAGAAGACCAAGAATTGCACTTGTTAAGCAAAGAATGACTCACCCTTTGTCACTGGATGAACGCAGACATCCATCTCTTTTGCTGCCAAAAGAGGAAAATTCTGTTCCGGATGTCTGATGCAATTGGAAGACAGTTTTCTTCGGCTTGGGATAAGACATTGAGAGGATGCCTCCTTTCTCTTTCTCCGGCAGCCTTGCATCAACTACAGGTTCCCTGAATAAAGCAAGCATAAAAGGTGAACTAATACTGAATCTCAAAGATAATATGATGTATCCGAGAACTATCATCAAAGTTTATTAACATAATAGCTGAAAATGAAGTGGAAATGTTTTCACAAGGATGGATGAAAAATTTTAAAACCCAAAGAATATTTGCATCAACATATTAGCCAAAAAGAGCCTTCCAATAGTCCAGATTTATATGCTTACGTACAGTTTCAGTGAATTCCACTACATTTTGTCATACTTGTTCTTGTTCGCTTAAAGGCATCAAACAAGGAATAGAAGCAGTCTCATGATTATCAGTTTCTCATCTTCATATTTAATTCAAAAAGAACATTTTCTTCTGAATTCTCTTACCTGCCTAATGGGACCACAGGGTGGTTGGACATGGAACTGTTCTCAACAATGCCTTTCATGTCATCTGCTATCTTTCTTGAATCATTTTTGGTGGAAATATCTTTGATATCTAAATCAACTTCAACCGGTTCAGCTGGTTCAGAATCATTCATATCCTTGAGAGCTGCATCACCACCTAACTCGTACCTTTCACCATCATTGTCATCTGATCCACAGATGTGCAATGGAGGTGAATTATTCCCTGGTGATTTTTCAACATCAGAACCCAAAATCGATCCCAATTTGTCAACACCAATTTGCTCTCCACTTGAAACATTTCTTTCTTCTGTACCCAGAGAACAAGTTTTCATTTTCAGTTTTACCTCTGAGATATCTGTAACATCATCTACGTTTGAATCATTTGGATGTACAGTTTGGACAGGTAAATCGGGTTTAAGCTGCTGAGCATATTGTTCTTTACATATTGAGCTCTCATGTATGCTTTTTTGTTGATCAGTATCTTCAGCACTCATAATCTTTGTTTTCCCTGGAGAAGTTCCTCCTCCATGTGATGTAACCAAATTCTCTGGGTTGACAGATTTTGAAGCAGAACCTTCATTAATGAAATTAAGATCCCCTTGACCACCTATCAATAACTCAACTTCTGAAATGCCCACACTCTCACCTGCTGGAAGCTGCATGTCTAAGCTATCATCACAGCCAGCGTTACCTTCAGTCATGTTTAATTTGGAACCTTGACCCTGACTTTGCTCTCGAGTAACTCGCTTCCTATCTGGGGTCTTGTTAGAATCCTTACCATCTTTCATCAAGCATGACTCAAAATTGAAACCATCCAACCTAAATCAAAACAGAACGTGAGCCATAAGCAATTCTGAAGAGAATGAATAAACAAATATCGAACAGAATAAATAGATCCATTGTGTACTGACTCATTAAAATCAAAAGAGAAATTAAATCGGTCTTGTTTTCTTTGAATATTTCCACTGGAAGATTCTTCTTCACATCTTTTCTTGGGTTTCACAGGTTTTTGGGGTGGGCTTGAGAAATCAAGATCTGGCATGTCCACTTTGAACGATGACAACTTGTCAAAATCACAATCCAGATTAAAGTCCATATCCCTGAAATGTAAAAAATATTATCGATTGGTTAGTATAATGTAGAAATTTCAGCCATGTACTACTGTCAATGATACATGTTGTCATTTGTTAGCAAGAATATTTCCAAGAAAACTTATCACTTCTCGAAAAGCAATTGTCACAAATTAATGAAATGTTCAGGGCAACACCTGTAGAAGGGACATAATAGTTCACCAAATACATAAAATTGGGAAAGCTTTTGCAGGTAAATACTTGGAACCAGAAACAAAGTTAATGAGGGGAAAATTATGCAACATAATAGCAATAAGAAAAGAACAATGGCAAAACTCCAAGAGTTCAGGCAAATCAGGTCTATGCTCGGAAATCAACAGCGTTTTTACAGATATCAGAGTTAACAGTATTTTATGATAATAGAAATTGCAACAGAAAATTTTTGTGTTACTCACAGTTTTTCAAAGTTGAACGCCTTTTTTTTGCCTTTGGGTACTGTATCAAAGCTAAAGTTCAGAGGATCATCATCTATCACTGACATTGATTTCCAGGAGCTGAGAAACTCATTTCCGATTTCCTCATCTGTTTGAAGGCAAATAGAGGACTTCATGAAGTCATTTTCACCACCATAAAATTGACACATCTTGCGAGTTAATTGCAATGGTATTTCAAAAAATCTGAGGGCCTAAGCGATCAAGTTATACAATTGACCGCATGATTCTTGTCTTCTGGTGCTGGAGCTGTAAGTCCAGGTTTGGCTTATTCAGAAGGAGATGAAGCCTACCCTTAAACATTTCTAGATCAGATTATTCCTAGCGACATGAAGTATGACTATCTAAAATTCTATTGGCTTTTTCCTGTACCATTGTAGATGTGACAATACATGCTTTTAAGTAAAAGCCGAAAGGCCAATGACGCAAATACCTAGCGCTGAACTTTTCTGCTTTTGATTAATAGGTGGTGTTCCCTTCTGTGACTCCGCCATCTGATGGTAAGTCGTATGATTAAATTCTGCAAACAGATAACAACTGTCAAAATACGTTGTAATTGAAAAGAAAGCACTTATAATGGAGAACTAAACCATGGTCTGTCCAAACTAACAATTCAAAAACATTGACTGGAAGAATATCAAAGATGAGAAAGACAAACCATCAAGGTTTGGAAAATTCGTCCATGGTCAAGGTTCCACAGCAAAGCCGTAACAGTTTAAGTAACAAAGATCTTACTTGAAAGAAGTAGTGAAACAAAAGCGTTTCTTTTGTTTCCAATGTATTGGGACCATAAATCATAAATATAAAGCCGGAAGAAAAACCATGAAGAACAAAGCTAACACACAAAAAGAATGATATGTTGATTATAGCTGTGATCTTGTGCTACCTACCAGAGATGACACCCGAAGCTCACAGGCAAGAAATTACAGGCTATACAGCATAAAATTATAGCTAAATCAGTTTAAAACGTTAAGACATATAGAAATGTCTCAGAAAAGAAAAAAAGGAAAAACATTCTCTGTTGTCTCCATTTCACTTAGAAGCATTGAAAGAGCTAAACCCAAACCATCGAGCCATTAGAGTAAGCGAAGTTTTGGAAAATGACGAAATGAATCAACTCTATCCAAAGGAATTACAATAATGAACCAATTAATTTCACAACCACCTTAAATTAGCAAGAATTTTAAGGACATGGCCTGTTACAATGTGAAATGTGAAAGAAAACTCGCTACCAAAACAATTTTCTACCACACAAATAAAGAAGAAATCTATGTTAGGAGAAGTTTACTCAAAGTAACCTCATTCAATGTGGTAGCCTTTAGCTCATTGTTATGGAATCTGTACGATGGTAATGAACAAAATGAAACTGAAACTGGAGGGTGAGAAAGATTTCACTTAAGAAAAACTGAAAAAAATCCGACAGTAAAAACAAGTAGCTTAAAGCTAAATCTCAAACGAATCTCAGACTAAAAGAAACTATAAAAGAATCCATGACCAAAACGTCGAAACACAGGGCCAAAAAAAAAAAAAGAACTGACAAGGAAAACAAAATAAATACCATTCTCAGATCAAATCGATCTGCAAATTCACCAATAGTTAACTTAGACAGATCAATCGCCAGAAACGAGCAGCAAGGCACTCAATTTCCTTTTTCTCGTATCAGAAAAGGCCATGCATCTCTTACAAATCCAGTAATATAAACTACATGTTACTGAAAATTTCACGAAGTTTTATATCCGTTATATCCATAGCTTTTCCATATTCGAACTGAGAGAGAGAGAGACAGAGAAGCATTGCCTGGTTTTGCTGCGGGAGAGAAATGAGAAGGATCGCCGTTTGGCTCGAACGAGACTCGAAAGTGAGCTTTAAGGTAGCGGAAGTGGAAGATTATATTCGAATGAGCTCTGACTTTATAGTTCTTAATTTCCACGAGGCGGGGACTTAAGGCGCCACTTTCCTTTTATTTTTTCGGCTTATCCTGCGAGTATTTTTGCTTATCGTTTATTATGATTTTAAAAGTTTCATAATAAAATATTTAAGCTAATACTTACAAAATAATCATACATCTAAAACACGCCAAACTGATTTTAGAAGTAAAAAATTTATAAAAGCATATACCACTAATCTAAGTTTCATGGCATCCTACCATCATTTAATGAAATTGACAAAATAAATAGCTTGTTGTCATCATCAATCCACATGACTTGTACCAATGCAATCAATATATGAAATTTTCCTTTTTTTTTTATAAAAGATTTCAAGCACTAGGCTTAATTAAAAACAAGTACTATTTAAGATTTCTTAATTTCAAATTTGACATTAAATATATACATAGATGTGAATATTAAAATATAAACATAAGAAATTTTTTGATACATTTTTGGAAGGTAATTGATTTTGAATTAAGATTAACAAATTCAGCTATTTGTAAAAATAAAAAATACGACTATTTATAAATAAAATAAAATAAAAATTAAGTGGAATCAACTTAAGAATACTTTTTTTTTTTTTTTTCATTCGTGTTTATTTTGATTTGAAAGACAGTTTTTGGTGTGACTCTTTTAAAACCTAAGCTCAGATCTATTCAAATATATAATATTATTACAGAAAGTTAATTAATTATTTGATCACGTTAGAGAATTAAGTTACATCCTGTATCTAAATCGACATCTACTATCAAATGGTAAATCTAGGAATTGATTAGTCGGGCAATAATATTAACTACTTATCCGCTTCCATGAGACGCCCGGACAGTTGGCACCAAACTCCATTCACCAACTTTTCATGTCGGCATTTCGCAGCGTAGTTAAGGTTATGGCATGCTCCACGTCGCCCCTCCAACTTCTCAGCTCTTAGTTAGCCTCTCTTTCTCTCTCTCTCTCTGAGCCCGTTCGGTGAGATAGTGACTATAAATCGACATACATTTACAGATCCCCGCACGCGCCCTCTGCAAGCAAACCACGAGTGCTAGGCCAACTACCAAACCAAAGCTTTCCAACAATGCAAGTAAAGGTCGCGAAAACCGCCCTCGTGTACCCCTCCACACCACCCTTCCAGCAAGAACATGTCCTCTCTCTCTCCCACCTCGACACCGATCCAAACCTCCGAGTCACCTTTCGTTACCTCCGCGCCTACCTTAACACCCCCTGCCACTCTCCCTATCACATCCTCCTCCAATGATTCCTTTCTCGTTATCTCCACCGCGCTCTCAGATGCGCTCGTCCACTATTACCCTCTCGCCGGAACTCTACGCCTACCGCCAGGGTGATCACCGCCTTGAAGTGCTTTGCACTGCAGGCCAAGCTGTCCCTCTTGTTCATGCCACCGTAGACTGTACTCTTGATTCAGTGAACTACCTCGACGACGCGGATGCGCATTTTCTGGAGGAGCTGGCTCCTGATCCGAGCCCAGAGGAGGGGCTTGTCCACCCGTGTGTGCTCCAGCTTACGGTGTTCAAGTGTGGGGGATTTACTCTTGGAGTTGCCATCCACCACTCGCTGTGTGATGGACTTGGCGGGACTCAGTTCTTCAACGCAATGGCTGAGTTGGCTCGTGGGGTGAGTCGGCTTTCTGTTGAACCGGTGTGGGAAAGGCCGAGATTGCTGGCGCCAAGAGATCCGCCCAGAGTTGAGGTGCCCGTTTCTGAGTTTTTAAGTTTGGACAAGGGGTTTTCCCCATACAGTCAGGAGAGTCTTTGCCAGGTTGTGAGGGCGTGCTTTCATGTAAAGGACGAGTGCTTGGACCATTTCAAGACGATGCTGTTTGAGAGGTCTGGGCTGCGATTCACCACGTTTGAAGCTCTAGGTGCTTTCATATGGCGAGCCAAGTAAGTACATATACCGTCCTTTCTGTCTTCCTAAGAGGGGTGCCTTTTCCCTCCTCCCTTTTCTATGCTTCGAATCGAATATTCAGAATTCGGGAACTGAGCTTTCAAATTAAGCATATTTTCAGTGCCTTACTTCCTCCTTGACTTCCCTTTGACGGAACAGGGTCAAAGCTTCAGGGGTTCCAGGTGACGAGAATGTGAAGTTTGCATATTCGATCAATATACGGAGGCAGGTAAAGCCACCATTACCTGTTGGTTATTGGGGCAATGGCTGTGTTGCAATGTACGTGAAACTTAGCGCCAGAGAGCTGGTAGAGAAACCCATTTGGGAAACAGCGGAGCTGATCAGGAAGAGCAAGAGCAATGCTAATGATGAATACGTTCGCTCATTTATTGACTTCCAGGATATACATTATGGAGACGGGATCACAGCAGGAAAAAGAGTGAGTGGATTCACCGACTGGAGGCACTTGGGTCACTCAACGGTGGATTTTGGCTGGGGTGGTCCGGTAACTGTTTTGCCACTCCCACGGAACCTTCTTGGAACCGCTGAGCTCTGCTTTTTCTTGCCTTATTCCTCGGCAAGTGCTGGAAGAAAGGATGGTTTCAAGGCGTTAGTAACTTTGGATGAGAGCGCGGTGCCTGCTTTCAGGGAAGAGATGAAAAGGTTTGACAGCCTGGAGGTTGGGCCGTCCTGAGGTCATATCCATGTCGTAATCGACTACTTGCATTTTATCAATAAATTTGCTTGCTTGCTTGCTTGCAAGTCTTTGCAATTTCTACCTTTCGAAAGGAAAGTTTACATAAATAGTTAAAATCAAGTAGCTTCTTGATGAGATCTGTTGCACAAGGAAACAATTCTATTACTCATTAGTTGAACATTTGATTCATAAAGCTCATGACCGCACACCAAATGAGAAAAATTTACAATTCCCAATTTTCTGAGGATGCGAATGCAGAAACAATGTAACTATGTAGTGGTGTAGCCATGAAAGCAATATCATTCCTAATCTTGATGTTGCTAATGACCTACTATAACTCTTAAGAGTAAAAAATGAACAGCCAACGGAAGGTTGACACCACGGATTCAAACTTTCTAGGACGGCGATGCACAAGGCTTGCAAATATGTTTGAAAAACACTCAAGAAACTCTCTTGGAAAGCTTTCTGAAAAACTTATGTGTGGTGGCCTGCCAAACAAATGTATGCTAAAATAGAGAATGTCTAGATAAACAAACTTATATTACCCTATCCCTTGGTATGATGCAAAATCAAATATTCTACGAGGTGGAATAATACATCTTTAGAAGATTGTGTTGTGCTTTGCAGGTTGCATGTGCTTATGGTAAGTGGAAAACAAATCTATGGACACTGCTACCAAACACGTTTAAAGAACAGAGTATGCATCTCACTAGCATCAATTTCTTTTGGTGTACAAATAACACATGTGGATCCTAATAAGGGATACAAGAGAGGTTTTATGCTCGGTCATTGCTATCAACAAGTTGCTGAGAGGGTGGGATTGTTGGGTTTGGCAGGTTTCGTATATGTGTGCTAAGTGGCCAAAAAGCTTGCAGGTGCTGTTGTTGAGTGTATTTAAGGAATATAATATGACCACTAGAAGAAATTGTATTTTGAGTAATTGTTGTGCCTGAATGTCTAACATGACAAACTCATTTATCTTTGAAATACATTTGTTGAAAAAATAAACTAAAGTCACTGCTCTACAACATAGGTTCATTAAGAAAGTCGCCATTTCAAGCAACATGTTCAAATGAGATGTCAATTTGAAGATTAAGCATAGGTTATCGTGCTATTTTCTCCCACAAAAGATAATAGATTGTGGGTGAATAGATTATTATAACCTATCTTAATTAATAAAAGTCGTCAGCAAAAAAAATAAATATGAAAAATAATAATATTATATGAAAAGGGTCATTTGCAAAATAAAACTAAGCACCTTGTGAACAGAATCAATCATTCCAAACAAACCTATATAGAGATAGGACTGATACATACTAAATGACACTCATATAAGTTAAAAGAAAATATTTATAAATAACCAAATCTCTTAAATCAATCATTAAGTTCTAACAATAACAAAACTAATGTGAGATATGATTTTGTCTAACTTTATGTCTAAAAGCTTTATAGGCCCTTCACTCTTTTATCTCTTGCAATCCTTTTTCTAACTTTCTTTTTTCTTTTTTGATATACAACCAATTCTATTCTTTTTATTTCACATAATCCGACAAAGCAGAGGTAAGAACGTAGGAGATACGTTGAAATCTATCCTCTTATCTGCAACCAAACGAGCCAATAATAAGAAACCACGTCAAGCTGTGGAGGTCAAGAAACTCGCGCACCGGCACTGGTATTGCAGCCATAAACAGTTGCCCATGGCGTCAATAGTGGGAACTTCCTCGATTGGGATCTTGGCTTCTAGGCGTCTCTCTTCTCCGGCCTCCAAAACTTCCATTGCCTCTTTCATTCTGACCCCAGGTACATTACTGAAGCAACTAATTAAAACCTACTGGATTTGTTTTTGTTCAATTTGAGTTTTTGAACCCCTTTTTGGCGGTGTATTCTCTGATTGAGTGCATATGTGACAGCCTCATTTCTTCTATGGTGCTTCTGGACCCTCAAACTTCAAATTTTGTAGATTTAATTTGTTGGCAATGATGATGGCAAACGGGCTTTAGCTTGTTTCAAGGGATTGCTGTTGACGTTGACAGTTGTGGTTTTTCAGGGCACAGTAACGGGAGGAAGTTTTATGGAGGAATTGGGATCCGTGGTAAGCGTGGGAGATCTCCGTTCCGTCTTGCTGTCAGCAATGTTGCCACTGACATCAACTCTGTTGAACAGGTACTTTTCTGGTGTCCGTGAGTTTGAGATCAAAGTTTGATTTTTCTTGCTGTCTTTGCTATATGTACACCTGCTATAGCTAACTTGCTTGCACTAAAGTTCAAGTAACTCTTAGTGCTCGTGTATGTCTTGGTATTGGAGGCCCCATTATGCACCGCAGCTGTTTGTCGAAAAGATTTTGGGTTTAATAGAATATCACAATGGCCTATATATATATATATGTATGTATTAACCGGGGCAAGGAATCGATTTAGTAAGCAAATATGTATATTGCACAACTTTCTCCAAACAACTTTTGAATTTTAAGCGGATGGGTTTGATGATGATATCCAGGCCAAACTTGCTTCGAAGGAAAGCCAGAGGCCGGTATATCCTTTTGCTGCGATTGTTGGCCAGGATGAGATGAAACTATGCCTTTTGCTAAATGTGATTGATCCAAAGATTGGAGGTGTCATGATCATGGGTGATAGGGGAACGGGGAAATCCACTACTGTAAGGTCCTTGGTTGACTTGCTTCCCGAAATCAAGGTAGTGGCTGGTGATCCATACAATTCAGATCCTGAAGATCCAGAATGCATGGGCGTAGAAGTCAGAGAAAGCACTATAAAAGGAGAAGAATTGCGTGTTGTCACAGCCAAAATCAACATGGTTGATTTACCACTAGGAGCAACAGAAGATAGGGTCTGTGGGACAATTGACATTGAGAAAGCCCTCACCGAGGGTGTCAAGGCATTCGAGCCTGGCCTTCTGGCAAAAGCGAATCGAGGAATTCTTTATGTAGATGAAGTTAATCTTTTGGATGATCACTTAGTGGATGTTTTGCTGGATTCTGCTGCCTCAGGTTGGAACACAGTGGAGAGAGAGGGTATTTCAATCGCACATCCAGCTCGGTTCATTCTCATTGGCTCTGGCAACCCAGAAGAAGGTGAGCTCAGGCCACAGCTGCTTGATCGGTTTGGAATGCACGCACAAGTGGGGACTGTCAGGGATGCAGAACTGAGGGTCAAGATTGTAGAAGAAAGAGGTCGCTTTGATAAGAATCCCAAGGAATTCAGGGATTCTTACAAGGCAGAGCAAGACAAGCTCCAACAACAAATTACCTCCGCTAGAAGCTCTCTTTCTTCTGTTCAGATTGATCATGATCTCAAGGTCAAGATATCCAAGGTTTGTGCAGAACTGAATGTTGATGGATTGAGAGGAGACATCGTGACAAACAGAGCTGCAAAAGCTCTTGCTGCTCTTAAGGGTAGAGATAAAGTAACCGCAGAGGACATTGCTACTGTAATTCCTAACTGCTTAAGACACCGACTTCGGAAGGATCCCTTGGAGTCGATTGACTCAGGTTTACTTGTCATTGAAAAATTCTATGAAGTATTTAGCTGAGAGAGGTATCTTTAATTTTTGTTGAACGGGTTGCCATTTTATTTACTATTTACTCTTGTAGTATTTCTATCCTCTTTCCCAACTAGCGAAATCCAGAAATATCCATGATTATTAGCTTTTTGTTTGTGTATTGGAGAACATGGGTCCAGATTTCAATGTATACAGATTCTGTTGCCACAGTCCATTCACTAGCATATGCTTCCTTTTGGCTTATACGTTTTCCTATGAACTAGCTTGTGATTCATATGCATGCCGTCGTGCACACTGTTCTGTTCTTATGGAGGAAGCCGACAGCTACTAGTCCAGGAAGGTAACAATTGAAAGAACATGGCTACAGCAGGAAACAACAAAATGCCATGTGGCTTTTCGATCATTTATTATCTGAACTGTAAAACATTTTGTTCTGGTAACATAAGATGATTCAGTCCATACAGAATTATATAATAAACACTAATGCTTTGGTTTTAACCCCACAATTGGACATACAAGGAAACTTGATAAAAGACCCGTCTAAAATGCTTTGGATCTTTGGTCAAGTAGTACTGCTGCGTGCAGATGCATTCCAGAAGTTTGGCCTACGCTCAAGAAATGCCGGCGGCTGCTGGAAGATGATGGATGCAGCCTCAATCAAGATTCCGGCAGTTAAAGCCCAGATCACATACTTCTTGTCCTCTGCTTCGTAGTCGAAGTACTGCAGTAGATACTTATGCCCCATCCATTCTCGCTCCTCTGCTCTCCTATTCTCGTCCTGTACAGATCAAAGAAAACACATTCGGCGTTCCCTTGACACTAATTTCGCCATAGTAATTCAAAGCTGAAGTTAGAATTAAAATGGAATAGCACCTTCAGAAACATTTGTAACGGAGCATCGAATACTGCTTCGACTTCAGCAGCATTTGGAGTTGGAATGAATTCTCTGTTGTCGGAGAGGATGCCCATCACCGGAACCACTGCCAAACCCATCTACGCAATTAACCAGTTCTAGTGAGAATGGGACTGAGCATATAGATCGCAATTCTGCTGCGCAGGCTTGGACAGATGGCCTAATGCAACTCTTTTAGAGCTTCAGAGACATGAGAGCATTGTACCTTATTAACAAATGGCTGAAGAACGGTGACTACGCTGACCAGCGAAGGGTTCAAACCTATCTCCTCCTTAGCCTCCCTCAACGCCGTCTCCACATCATCGGCATCGCCTTCCTCCCTCTTCCCACCCGGCAACGAAACTTCACCTGCCCAAACCACATACCCATTTTCTGTTTAACATCATAGAACCCAAAAAGAAAAAGACAAACAAATTAAATCAAAAGCACAGGCTTAGAGAATTCCCGCACCGGAGTGAGAAGAGAGAGTTGAAGCTCGCTTGGTGAGGATAACTCGTAGTTCCCCATGGCGACCCTGGAAGAGGCAGATCAGAACCGCGGCTCGCTTCGTTGGTTGTATCGAAGTCGCAACGTCAGCCGTCGCACGAGATCTCTGAAGACCAAATTGTTCAGCTAACGCTTTGAGCCTCGCTTGGACTTGTCCCAGGACTTTCGATTCCATCTTTCAGCGTGCCTTTGTCATGTGCTTTTGGCTTTCAAAATAGAGACTTGTCGTCAAGGACAACCCTTTTAAAAGTTAGGTGAACTTTGAGACAGTCTCACATTGTTGGCTGTTGAAACGCTGGCTGACTTTTGATTAAAAGCATGTTGGGTCTATGGCATAAAACTTATGGCAATATCCCATACCATCTCTACCCCCCTATTAATCTCTTCTATCTTCCTGATGTTTTACTCTTCCTTCCCTGACGGGCAAAGGAGCAAGTTGCTTTTATGAACTAGCCATTCAGTATCTAGATTTCATTAACCTCAATGTGCAAAACTATTACGCCGGTTCTACCTAATTTGGACTTTTGAAACTTGTTAGGTCCTTTGAAGTGTTGATTACCTATACAATCCCTGACCTGATTAAACTAAATTTTGGTCAATTGGTTCGTGATTAATTGTTCCTTATTCTAAACAATTGAATCTTTATTTGAAGTTCTCTGCACTAATAATGATGAATTTTTTTCAGTTAATTTTTTTTTTTTGTTGATTGTGTTATTTGAATCTTTTATTTGTAATACAAATTATCTTTATTACTTGTATTCTATAGTTCAATCAAAGTGAAAAAGTATTAAGCTCTTTTTCCTAACAAAAACTTGTAAATATAAAGTTTTCATATTTTTTTTTCTCACACACAGAGGAAAGAGGGGGGATTCAAACTCTTGACCCGTAGACTCACCAATAAGGATTTGACTCAATTTCCACTATGCCAGGGAGTCCCCATACACAAATATAAAGTTCTCAGATTGTCCCTTGTTTTCAGCACCCACAAATGTTGAGTTTGAGCACATTCAACTAGTTCGATAACTGCAGGCTGTCGAGAACAATGACTTGAAGGTTGAATTCCTCATTAAAACCTATGATCTATTCCTTGAATTTAGGAATTGCATCTTCTTTATCAATAACTCCGGGAAACTTGAAAATGCGATACTGTTCCACAAAATCTGGTGGCCGTTGGAAGACAACTGATGCTGCCTTTATCAAGATCCCAGCAGTCAAACCCCATATCAGGTACTTATTATTCTCTGTTTCATAGTTGAAGTAATGCACCAGCCAATTGTTTCCGAGCCAATCTATCTCCTTTACACTCCGATTTTCATCCTGGATCAAAGATTTTTATAAGCAGATCATCAGAGTTGCAAAAAAATGAAATTGCATCATCTTAAGTCAAGAAATGGAATCATAGAGAACAACCTTGATAAACATTTCCAATGGAGCATCAAATACTGATTCCACCTCAGCAGGATTTGGAGAAGGCTTGAATCTATCCTTTTCATTAAGTATACCAATGACAGGAACAACTCTAAGTAGGTGCTGGAGAGAAAAATAATGTCAGCTGAACCACCCGATGAGAGACTAATGCATACAGCAGAACATAATTGTGACCTTTACAGGAAAAGTTCCAAACTCATTTTGTGCCAATCTTGCTCTTGAACTGTAACTTATAAAATATAACATATATTAACCACCAGGGGAATGGTGAAAATCATTAATTTGTCAAATGATAATAACTCATGTACCCATGACCAGAAGTTTTCTTGCTGGCTTCTAACTCCGTTCACTAGTTAATTCACAGAATTCCTCAAGCCTGATAAATCTCCCAAACCACCTTAACCCCTGGAAGTCATGCAAAATCAGATCCTGAGCTAAAATCAAAACTGAAAGTTCAACATAATGATAGTTCTCGAGCATTTGCAACATTGGAGACCTCCTGCTGAAGGTCTGCGAGATGCTAAAGATTCATGAAGCATTGTGAACTGCCCAGATACATATGTTAGATTCCACGAAACAAAAATTTCTTCTGACCCACATTTTAAATACTGTCTCACATGGAGTAGAAGAGCTCCTGTCTGCCCAGTGAGGCCTTAAATCAAGCTACCAACTAAAAGCTAGTTCAAAAAGCCAGCAAAATCACACAAAAAGGCAGAAAACAGAAAAGGCAGTCATGAGACCTCCACCTTGACTATTGGCATGTCCTTCCATCAACATCCAGTAATACTATCAGGCCGTCACTTTGAAGAATTCATACCGGGTAAGTCCAAAGAAGCTTAGCAATTCAAGATTACACCTCAGTTCATTCCAATTAAAAAATTCTCTTCGAAACATTGTCATACTTTTATAAAACCCTTCTTATAGTGACTTCCAGCCATACCTCGCAATTTGTCTCTCCACTCTTTCCACCTCCTTTTCTCCCCATGATATCCAAAACCATCCAGTTTGGTCCATGATCATGGCTCAAGTCCACTATGGAGCTTGACAGCTGAGGCTTCCATGGCTCTCATGCTTCGTGGAGGCATGGCTAGACCTCTATGGCCGAGGAGGCGAGCCTGTAGGGCTTGAGCCACAGCCATAGACCTCTCTGTGGTCTTGGTCACTTAAAGGAGGGGAGAGAGGTAAAATAGGGAAAAGAAAGGAGAGGACTTAGGAGGGTAAATCTGAAAGGGACAAAATGTTTTAAAAAATTAACTTAAATACTAACAAGGGTCTTTGATTCTTAAAACTAGGTCTAAACTCGGATTTTAAAATTAGCCATTTCTTTTTTTTTTTATTGGGAGAGGGGGCGAGGGAATTTTATTTAGGGAGTGTGGTGCTCAAACCCCCACCCTTCAAGTGGAAATCCGCTACGTGCCACTAAGCTGCAAGCGCTGATGCTAAAGTTAACAAATTGAGGACTCCAAACTTCAAATCAAATTATCCCAAAGCTTGAGAAGTTTCCAATATAATTTCGCCATATAAGACTTAAAGCAGACATTATCATCCAAATAAAAAAGTATAGTACACAGCTTATAATCATTCCAAAGTTGAATTAAGAAAGGCAACAAGATAGATGAGGTACAACTGTTGCTAATAGAGTCCAAGTTGCTTTTTGGATTTTGTACTTCATGCAGTGGAATGTTTGAGTTTTGAGTTTCAATTTAGGATTTACAGATTTTTAAAATGACCTTTAACAAGAAGACAGCGTAGAAGTCACTGGTCAGAAATAGAGATCTGGCTTAAACATATAAAGCAGTGTGTAGCATGTAAAGCTCAAATAGTGTAGGGCTGGCAAGCAAATGGTTGTGAAGATAAACCCTAGTAGATGAAGTGTGCTTGCAGTATTCCCAAGCAAATAGTACTTCTAGATACGTCTCTGCTTAGTCTTCTACTTCTCACATAAATTAATTATCCTCTACCTCTCTGTAAACCGAGGCCATAAAACTCCAGATGATATTTTTAACCTAAATGTCTAATATGAAGATCCAAATTTTTATTCATTGTCCAGAGACATTCAATTTCCAACCACAATTACCAGGAAAAAGTAATGTTTCCTAACTGATCATCCAAAATCTAACTTCCAAAACTGAAAAATCTATCTAAGAATATATGAAAATTTGAAGAATTTGCATTCACTTAATAGGTACATGGTTGTCTTGATCTCAATCAAGGATATAGAACGTATGCTTTAGAAGATGTAAATGGAACAAAAATGAAATTTGAAAAAAAAATAAAAAAATTGCTGATACCTTAGACAAGAATGGTTCAAGTACAGTTACAACATTTACGAGCGAAGGATCCAACCCAATTTCCTCCTTCGCCTCCCTTGTTGCAGTCTCTGCATCATCCGTATCCCCCTCATCTGTTTTTCCTCCTGGCAATGCAACTTCACCTGCAGCAAAAACACACCCATTGAGTCTCCCTCCCACATCCCAGTTATCAGTTTATTTCCGTTTGGCTCCCCAAAAATTGAAGGAAAGAAACTTTCCCGTTTTAAGAGACCTTATATAACAACTTTGACACAATTTGGGATGAAATTCCCATAGCCAAGACCAGAAATTCAACACGAAGGAGCCACGATTTATTTTTATCTTCCTTGGATTTCACACTATTGCTCAGAACCGAAAAAAGAGGAATCTCCAACTGACCCGAGTGAGTGGAAAGCCTCGAAGATCGCCTAGTCAGAATCACGCGCAAATCTCCAGCTTCTCCTTCAAAGATACAGACCAAAACAGCTGCCCTCTTGGGTCTAGGCCTTTCTGGATCATGCACTATTGGGGTGATCGATTCCGCAAAACCTAGTTGCGGAACCACTTGACGGGCGCTTTCGATCCGCTCATCAATTTCCTCAAAGATAGCCGGCGGCGCCTCGTACTGGCTGAGGTGCCGGACCAAGGCGACAAGTCTCCGAGAGCCCGCGAAGGAGGAGGACGAATCCATATGCTTAAACAAAGCAATCGTGGATGCCACTGCTTTTGAAAGCCTTGGAAGAATGGGGATCATGTGGGGAAGTTTGGCATTTTTGGCGTAGTGACAAGTTCCGAAAGCTGGAGATGGTAAGATCGCGGGGATGGGACTCAATTGCACAATTTGGAACTCTTGGACATGAAATTGTAATGGCATGGAGACGACCAACTTTTGCAGCTACATACATTCGATCCGAGTCCTGGCAGAGGCCATATTCGTTCCTAATTACCTCAAGATCGTCCACAGTTGCTTTCTGATTTACCGGACTGAAGAGATTAACATGATGGGGAGTCATAATAAAAAGGCACCATGTAAAGCGACTCACAAATTCTCCCTATTTTGTGGTCTCACAAATTCTCCAACTCACGGGACTAAAACCCTGAAACACCATTAAGTTGAAGGATGGGAAAATTTGAAGGCTTAAAACTTTTATGCATCATTAATTACAACGGGCTTATGAAAGGGAACATTCCTAGTCTAAAAATATGCAATTATTTATATTTTTATAACAGATGAGGAAAAAAAAAAAAAAAGAAGATTATCTGTAACTATAGTGTAGAAATTGTGCAGAAAGTTGCTAAACATTACAGAGCATTGGTGGCGAAGTGTTTCTATAAAAGGAAAAATATTGGTGTGGAGACTCACGAAAAAGAGCTTAAAAGAAAGATTGAAGTACAATGGTATGGCAATTTAGACATTAGAGTTGCAATTATGGCAAATAGACCTGGAATTCTAGACTTATTATTGTGAAACTTTATTTGCCTTAACGTTCTTGCATTTTATCAATAGGCTAATCCAACACCGCAAAAGTCGACTATGTAGAAAGCCAGTTCAGACTTTATCACTTAAGTTTCTAAGTATACAACCTATGACTTAGTGGACTTTATCAATTTATCAAGTGGCTCCTTGGCTTTATGCTATTAAGCCAAGGATCTATGATCTCTTAAGGTGAAGTTTTAATAAAGAAAGTGCTTTTTTAATTTTTAATTGATTTTTAAGTTTTCTAATATAATATTAAATTTTATGTTGAATATGTTTCATTCCATACAACCTTAAATCCATTATCTATGTGTGTAGGATGAAAATCTCATATTGAATATGTAATTTATTGTGGTAAAGTTGATATTATTGAAACATTTTTTTAATTCTTAAACTAGACTTTTTAGCTTTTTTCACATTGCCATGCATCAAGTCTAAGCATATAACCAAATGAAATAAACATTCCTTAATATGGACAATTCACTAGGTATTGTATTGACTATGTAAATGTTTCAACCTAAGAATGTACTCCAAAGTTTTGCTTTTCAATTATTTGAGATGACATAGCTATCAACTGCCACACAACCCACCGCTATATAGGAAGCTTCCTTAAGGTTAGCTGCTACTTTAACTTTAATCACTAAAAATACTTGATTTTTTGTATTTCTTCTTTTTTATTTTTTAATCCTAACTCCTAGTCCTTTTATACAAAGATTATGTATTTCCTCTTCTATCCTGTAAAGTTCTTACAATGTCTATCTTTCTAAAATCTTATATCATGACACATATGTATGTGAAATCATGCAAGAAGGAAGATCTTTGGGTAGAAAATGGTTGAATCTGCAAGATTTCCAAACGGTTTCCCATTGAGTTTTATATAAGAAAATGGGTGAGGAAACGGTCCGACGTGCCAAATCCCGACCCGTGTTCCTTTTGAGGATCTGATCTGTTTTCTGGCCCAATTGTTTCTAAAAAACTGGTCCATCCTTTTATCCTTTTTGTTTGGGATTCTCTTTTCAGGTCCTTGGAGCTCAATAATTGACTTTTCTGATTTATAAGATCTCCCTATACTCCGATACAATAGAATGATTCCATGATTCCTTGATTTTTCATGATTCTAGATTCTTAAGACTGCGAGACACCCCGGCAAAGAAAAAAGCACGTCCGTGGAAAAGGGAAGGGAGAGATGAAAACTAACATGAGCCGATGATCAAGAGAACCACAAGGAAAATCATATTATACGAAGCCTCCTCCATGTCGATGAGATTCTATTTGAGTTGGGTTGATCTATCGAGGTACTTGCATTATAATGATGGAGCTTTTTCAGAAGATACTTATAGAGATATAAACTTATTATAGCAAGGATAAAGAAATACACAAAGAGCAAGTGCATTTAATTTCAAATATAGTAATATAAGTATGTGTGTAGGACAAAAATCTCAAATTAAGTATATAATCCTTTAAAGTGAAGTTTAAATAAATAAATAAAAAATGTTCTTTAAATCATTGAGCTAGCTTTTGGGCCTTCTATTATAGTATTGGAGCATAAATTAAATATCCTCCATCTCATGTTACCTTGAACCCAATATTACTTTACATGGAAGGGTATGTGTATGACAAAAGTTCGACATCAAGAATGTAATCTATTATAGTAAAACTTAAATGAATGAAATATCTTTTTAATTCTTGAACTAACTTTTAAGTTAAGTCTTTTAAACTTTTTAACACATTCTCATTGTTGTGCAACAAATTCAAACATATGACCTAATCAAATAATAATACCTTATATGAACAATTCACTAGTTATTGTATTAACTATGTAAATGTTTGGACTCCAAGAATGAACTCCTGGGTTTTGTTTTTCAATTATTCGTGATGACATAGTTATGAACTGCTATACAGCCCACTAGGAATTGATGGCAACCGAGGCGAACAATAGAATTAAAAATAACTGGTCCTACAGGAGTTCCAAATTGAAGCGAAATCCGAGATCCTAATTTCCAACTAATCTCAACGTATAAGCTTTGTCAAACTCACTGGAAAAATGGAACGTGTGATTAAGTCTGCAACTCCATAATCTAAGAGTCAATTTCAAGAAAGTACAACTAGAATAAGAAGAACCGTTTCACACTAACCCAAGACCCCAACTTCAATCTTTCCTTTATGGGTCCGAATACAATTGACACCACATAAAACCAGCTCCGTCGTAAAAGATGTCAAGTTGGATAATATAGCTAAAGTTCGTTCAATTTGATGGCAAAGGATAAAAGCAAAACTGGTTTTTATTTTTTATTCAGATTGAAAGTTACTAACAGATGTATAAGCAATCTGAAGAAGCCAGGAGGTAACCATCCAAGTTCAACAAGACAGGTTCGCTCCTCACCCTACCAGATTGGTTAGGCTTTTCCTGCAACGATGAACCAAAGGCTGGGGAATGTGGGAGTGAGGTTAGGGTGATTGATGACTTGGCGTAGATTGGTTCTTAATTCCAGACTAGCTTGCTTTATGAAATTTCTTCTTGTTCAAAGATGTAGTTCTTATGATTTATTTTGTAATATAGATGTCCCCTTAAATAAATGTCCTATTTTGGTTTTTTGCACAATCGAATAAAGTAAGAATCCATTATAAGACTAGGTCAGAAAGTTCAAAGTCCAGATTCTGAGAAAGAGATGCCAGTCATCCGCCACTAGTGAAAGAAGGAGCTCCAACTAGAACTTTTTCGTTGATACTCTTTTCTGACAAGATGTATCTTTTTTGGTTTATGATTCAAGAATTAACCGGGCATTTAATGTTGCCCTCCACAACAAACTGAATTTAGGCAACTCCTGTGAATTTAGAAACAGCATAGCTAAACAGAGTCCCCTTTTTGTTGTTTCTTGTTTTTGATTCTAATCGAAGAGCATTGGCTGCAGGCCGTTGGGCATGGTGGTAGTTGGAGCAATAAACAAAAGAACGGCGACTGAATAAATGCCCTACCTCACTGGTCCCCAGGTGGTGGTATCGTAAACCTCAATTCAAACAAGAGTTCAGGTCATTTCCAGCAGATTACTCTTTTATCTTGTGCCTGGCTTAGGATATGGTTTAGATTCAGTCAGGAACATTAAAAGGGCAACAAGAACAGTTCGAAACGTAAGCTAAACGCTATTTTTATTTGATCGCCTTGTTCAAACTAAAGAGAAATCCTAGTTCGCTACATGTTCTCAAACACAGCCGTATAGGTATGGGTTTGTAATGAAGGGATCTTGGATTTGAAAGGCAGTCCGGCGTGCGTTTAATTTCCCGGCAGGGGAGTGTTGGCCGGAGGCGTATTATTGCAACGTTCGCATATGCAATAACCATCAACACAGCAGTTGGGATATCCCTGACACACACTCCAGCAATTCAGCATTCGGGGACACCGAAAGGGTCCTCTCGCTTCACCTGCCGGCACCCTCCAGAATGGAACGCCTGTTCAATTGTGTAATACTTGTCACGCATGCAACGGATAACCCAACAGATGTAGCATGCCTGCCTAAACACGAGAGAGATAGAGAGGGAAAGAGAGGCTAACCAGATGTGATAACCAAAAAGACGACCAAGAAAGCCAACTGGGATGCAATTTTCGCCATTTCCGACCCGAAGCTGAAACTGTGGGGCTTTGGTGTACTTCTGAAACGTACTTCTGAAGATGGTCCAGGGAAAACTTATAGAGGAGGTCCAGTCGGAGTTAGGTGGGGCTGAAATGGGTTGAGTGACCGGGCGTGAAACTGGCTAAAACAGGGGAGCGCCTTCCTATCTTTAGAACGTTTTGAGCATAGTATTTTGGGCTACGAAGGGTTGTTTTCATCAAGGAAAACGAACCCTACAGAAATAGAGTTACAACAAAAGTCTGCCCCTTTCTCCCACCCCTACCTTCCTTATAAGCTGCTTAACAGTTGAAGGCGACACCAATTTGTAAGGTAAATTGATACTTTCACAAATTTTAGTTTTATAAATTTAGAAAATATTTTTTAATATAAAATTTTCAATTTGAGGGAAAGAAATAAAAGAAGATTCAATGATGAAAGTCTAGATAGTTTGATTGTTATTACTAAAATATATGAGAGAAAAGATTTCATTTACTAGATGAATAAAACTTATAAATTATAATAAATTCTTGCAAAAGTTTTGAAATTTGCATGTTTGAGTCTAAATATGATGCACAATCTTGTAATTTCTTATGTTGATATATAATTTTTGACCTTTTACCCAAAATCTGAGATCACACTTGGAGACTTCTTGTGGTTTAATACAAGATCTTTGGTTTACATCATGTCTTCTTATCTTCTTTACAAGCCAAGCAAATCTTATAGAATCAGATGTTTTAAACGGCAAGAAATTAATCAACCACCCTAAGGCTGTTTCTTAACCAAGACATAACCGCGAGAAAGATAAACTTTCCCTTTTACCATTCTGTTCTAAGCCACTTGCCCAATGCACTCACTGGGCCAAAGCTTCCAATATGGCCTTTCATTTTCCTTTAGAATTGATACGGAATGGGTCTTTAATCTCTCAGACGCTCCTTCTGAATCAAAACGCTCCTCCATTAATGTAAAGACCCAAATCTTTTGTACTTTAGACCAACATAATTACAAGCGGCGTAACGTTTACATTCATCTTCTCTTGCCTTCTACTCTATTGCCAAAACGTTCTTCTATTGGTTTAATTATTTGGTCAAATGGCCCCCGTGGCATGGGTCATAAAAATTAAATCACAAGCCGCTCCTGAAGATTCAAAGGTCATCCATTTCGAAATTTCGGCCGTCTGTCCAGAGCCGTTTGGATCTTTCATTAATTTTTGTTGCAGGTTCCTGGGTGAGTTCACAACGGCCTTCTTCTTTATTCTTGATTAGTTCTTTTGTAACACTAAAACTTTTTACAACAAATTGTTTCCAATTATCTTCTTGTTAATGGAAATTTGTTTTCAATTTTTCAAGTGTTGTTTGTAAATACAAGTTTTTGCATGTATAGCAACCTGACTGAGTTCTGGTATTATGAGCCTAATTATGGTGACATGTGTAATTGCTGTCAAAGGCTTATGTTACAAGAGTTATTCATAAATGTTTTCGGTTTGTAGTGTCTCCAATGTCCCTTCTATGATGTTGGTTTGGTAATGGCCTCCTATAGAAGTTATAACTTATCTTAATGTTATCTTGTGATTTTAGTTTGCAATATTAAGATATTGTGATTTAAAGATATCAATTATAAGTCATTGTTTGGTTACTTTTAAATTTTTTTACTCAATTAATTGTGAACTGTCAACAAGTATCTAATTCAGTTAAGAGTAAGTGCTATATAAAACCTTACTATTTTAGATTTAACATTCAAGTATGAGTTTGGGGGCATGTGTTTAAAAAAAAAAAGAAAAAACCAAATTGCGCACTAATTTCTATCTTGACTAAAAAATTTGTAAGATTTTTGTCTAAAAATTTTATATAAATTTGAGGTAATTTTGTCAATTCATAAATGGTATTTTAATGAATTGAAAGGTCATGAGAATTGGGTTTCATGTCTATGCCTTTGGTTTTTATCATAATTTAGATGGCGTCTTCTAATTAGGATCATTAATTGAAATAAGATAATTTGGCTTGATGTTAAAACAACTAGAGGACTTTTCAAACAAGTGAGGAAACGGTCTCATGGGTTAAACCCTGACCCGTTTTCCTTTAGAGGATCTGTCCCCTTTTTTTGGCCCAATCTTTTTCTTTAAGACCCAGTCCATCCTTTTTTGCTTGGGCCTCTCCTTTCAGGTCCTTTGGGTTGACTTTTCTGATTTAAAAAGAGTACAAAATGCGTAGCATAATGCAACATCTAGGTAGTTTGGCTTAGTAATTCTTATGGCACTTGAATGCTTATTTAACGATGTTATTTTGTTAGACTGAAGCATACAATAATAATATGCATTCCTGCTCAGTCTTGTGCTCCTGCATTGTCGATTGATCACATCGTCGGACACACGCACAAAAGCTTAATACAGTTGCACAGCTTGCATTTAGGGCCACAAGCTTTATAGCAGTCTGTAGCCACATGACATCCGCCTTGGACAATGTAATCTGGTACCTCCTTTGCCTCGGAAGCCATCCCTGAGCCTACAATCAGCTTTTGTCACATCTTTGTCTCAAGAAGAAAAGCAGTATACTTCCATTATTACACGGAGAGCAGCAAATTTTGACAGAAAAAAGTACATTTGTGGGAAAGAGAAGGGAGAGATGAAAACTAACATGAGCCGATGATGAAGAGAACCACAAGGAAAATCATCCTATGCGAAGCCTTCTCCATGTCGCTGTCTCAGTTGGGTTGATCTATCGAGTTACTTGGACTATAATGATTTATAAGGCTAAGGAAATGCAGGAAGCGCAGGTGCATTTAATTCCAAATCTACCGATATTTCTGCGAAATTAATTGAACAATGTGGAGGATGGATACCTTTTTGACCTCTAAAGAAGCTGCGGAAATCATGATTTTAGAGATGTTGTATGATGAATCTATTCTCATGAGATGTGATTGTATATAGACGTCATACATTCTCTCCAGTAAATCCATTTCTCTTCCTTAAAGCAAACATGAAGGCACATATGGTAAGAAAATTGTTTGGCTCTTGCTAGTTCTAATTATCTTTCCTTATACGCTCTGATTCTTTTCAGCTTAATATGACAGCATCAATAGCATTGTTATTGGCTTCTCTAGTTTTAAAATTAAAAGAAATGCTTTACAACTAACATTACAGCACTAAACATTATTTTCTTTTATCACTTCTCACTATTAGTATTTAATTGGATCCTTAGAGCCAAATTCAAACTTCTTTACAGTTATCTTCAGAAAATCAGCTTTTGGGTTAAATTTTAGTTGTAACAATTGGATGCAAATTAAGGAATAAGGTGAAAGACAAGCACATTTGAAGCAACCAACCTGTAGAACTTGATCTTCGTTCTTTTTCTGATAAAGAGAGAAGGCCAATTTTTTTTTTGACTTCTCACGAGAAGGAACAAATGACTGGGAGAAAGACTGCTTAAGAGCTTGCTTTGATTTTTTTTCAAGTAACAAAGCAAGAAAAGTAACTTCAGCAATCAATCTATATCCGACAGGGGACATTAAAATGTTATTTACAGATTGTAAGACACGCAGCCGCGGCAGCCATCTCAGCACACTGGCAACAACATATGGAAGAGATAAAACAAAAGATATTATAGCCTTCCCAAGCACTATGAAACCATCACCAACAGATATCTACACCAGAAATAGCATAGTTCTTCCTGTGAATCTATACATTATAGGTAAAGGAAAAAGAAAAATAAGTATAAGAAGGAAAAACAATGACTAGGTCAGTCCCAGATCCAGGCCTTCCCAGTTATTCTGTACCTCAGACTGAAGCACATCAGTAGCAATATGCCCAAAATAAGATATGAACACTTAAATAACAAATGGGGTTTCTCTCACATTTCCATCCAATGGTAAATTTTCCGTTCCATTATTGGACTGTACTACGACACCAACTTTTCTTTCTTATTATTGGCCTTTTCAGCAGTACTTCTCCCTTCACGTGGAGCTGGTTTCTCGGCAGCTGGATAAGACAACCTCCGGGCCTTTGTGACCCCCTTCCCGTTTGGAGAAGGAGGTTTGACTGAAACTGATGTTTTAGGTGTCAATGAATTTCCATTTTTACCAGCCTTCGTAGACTGTCTACTTGGAGCTTTGTGTGGGCTAATAGACTTCATGGGTACTCGGCTTTCCCAAGGGCGAGCAGCAATCCAACGTTCCAACCAGCTCCAACCCCAATTGGTTTTACTAAGTTCACTGTTACCTAGCCCATAACTCTGGCTAGAATTTGCCCTCCACTGCAAATCATGACATCAGTACTTGATTCTAGTTGGATCCTACAAGCAGAAGCAGCGAGAGTAATACCTTCTCAGTTTGGGAGAGTGACATACCTGATGAGAAAAGGCGTAGGCCATAGTTCGCTCCCGCTTGACTGCTGCATCTTCTCTCTGATGTATCCTTGCAAGAATTTCCTCCATTGTTTCAGAGCCACCACACCATTCTACCTGCTATCCCATTTCGACTATTACTCAGATTTACAGTGAAATCAATCTAATTAGGTACCAAAAGGCCCATGTGTTAGATATTTCAATCGAAGGAACACCAGGAGCCATGCAACAAGTAAACTATATGTCCATAAGCTTCTGATCTTCAAACGGATAGAGGAAAAAGGAAAAGTAGACATCAGGAAAAATTGTCCCCAAAACACAAACTTTCTGAAGAATGGGTTATATCTAGTTACTTGGCAGAAAGAAAAAAAAAAAAAAAGAATCATACTTTAAATCTTAATCATTTCGTTTTGTTTTCATTTTTCCAAGAGCCAACAATGACACTACAGATCAAGAATCTCAACATTGCTGCCACGAGGAATGTTCCAATGTCTTTAAGGAACAAGATTCCCTATATGTAACTCCATCTAGTAACCCCACAATATTTGTTCACAAACAAACAGAGGAAAAGAATCGAGACATCACTTCATAACCTCAAAGGAAAGGGATGCCATTTAGTAAGACATAATTTTTCACGCTGTTGTTATGAATTCATGTAATGTAAGTCCTCTCACATAGGAGAAGGTGATTTAACCTCTAGGTCATGAAGCTTTGCCTCCAGTTTTAGTTGATTCTCCAGTTTCTTCTGTCTAAGCTGACCTTCTGTCACCATACACAGTCTGCGAGCTCTTATCTCGGATTGAATTTTGCTCCATGAGTGAAGATGGTTCAATGTTGTTGTAGCTTGTTTCTTAACAGAATAGTTTTGGGTCAGGATCTGTAGTCTTACTACACCTTTCAAACGGCGTAACATTTTCCTAGCCTGCAAGAGGTCAACATAAATCATAGTTACACCAAAATAAATCATGGAAGCACAAGAACCAGTACAACAAAAATAGTGCCTCTTCATGACTTCAACAACCTGGGAATGAGTGACTGCATTGTTCCTCTTCTTCTTCGTCTTTTTTTTTTTTTTTCCTTCCTTTTTGATTAAGCAGGGACAAAACCCTTTAACCACTTTTATTGATCATAGAAGGTAGGGCGAAAGACCATACCTTCTCTAGAAATACAATGGAATCATTACATTCTTCAACCTTTCAATCATACCTTCTCCTCTTCTAGTATCAAGTCTATAACTTATTTAGTATTTGATGAGGTAGCCACTAAGAAGCAATTAATGCTTTTTTTGCCCAGTCACTATTAACTGCCCAAGTGCTAAACATATAGCTCAAAGTTTTAGTGCAACAGAGTAGTCACCAATTATATGACACAGATTAATAAAATTTCTGTCGATTGAATGTAAGGAAGCAAATCCTTCAACAATCAAAGTATCTACAACTTCAAATAACAGGACCAAAATCAGAAACACAAACAGCAATTTCCTCATATCATTAATAGGGAGTAAAGACACTTCCAATATGCCCCATCAAGTGCAGACGGTTCCCATTGAAAAACTTCTCCATCTTTTGAGCCAAAAGTGCTAACACTCTTGCGCTTAAGATATCCCAGAATGATGGGAGTGTGCTCCCAAAGAATGCCTTAATCTTGTACACAACACTAAAATTTGGAACGGGAGAAAACCATAACCTGCCCCATTCTTGATCGATAACCATGAAAAATCTCAACCAAAAGGGGAAACAAGTCCATGATGATTCAATAAATCTCTGAGATATGCCATTGAGCTAATTTTAGACAAAGGCAGAGTATAGTTGACTTTCAAGGCCCTTAAATTACACCTAAAGGAACCAACATTCCTGTTTTCACTGAATTCAATCTCAAAATACCTAAATAAACATGTTCATATATTTTATAAATAACCAACTAAGATCTAAAATAAACTATATTATGCTTTCAGTTATGTTATATTATAAAATCATTTATTTCATTATAAGTTTTAACAGAAACTTCATCATGCATTGGTAATATGTCAAACGCAATGAAACTTGTGTTGCATGTACGAAAATATTAGCTTAACTTTACATGAGGGAAAAAGCAAAAACATCTGAAACAGAAAAAGAAGAGAAAAAGAAAAAAAGGAAAGAAGAAAGTATTGAGGGCAGAAAAGGGGTGGTGGTGGGAGAGGAAGGAAGATGGGTGAGTGGCCACCTGCTATCCGTTGGAGCCAGTGGTTGGAATGCCTGTCCAGATTAAGGGGCAATTACCTAGTGACAAAGCACATCAGTGAAGGTCACCCCATAAGCCTTTATTATTGACACAATACAGGAGGGTTGCAACCCATGTCACTCGCTAATCAGAGATGTTGGGGTCAAGGCAACCCCAACGGTAACACACATTAATTAAGGACGTGGACTGTAACCCACTCACATGAGACCAAGGGAGAATCGAACTCCGTTATTATGATTAGGGAAGACAGGAGAAGAAAGGTAGATAAAGAACCAAGGGGAGAGAGCAATTAGGAATGTATGAGTGAAGGTAATTTTTTCTTTTCAAAATTAAGGAAAATGCTACACTTGTCCTTAGTTGGAGCTGAACAGAAACTGGCTCCTAAAGCAAAAACATCAAAAACTTCCCTGAATTAAAATGGCTTATAGCACAAGTGGTATCCTAGATAATTCTGTTCAATTTTTGTGAGCTAAGAATGACAAACATGGACAGTTTCTGTCCCTTGCGTTTTGTTTTGGGTTTTATTATTTTTTCAAGATTTTATTTATGGGTTCTCCTAGTGTTATATATAAATATATGAGGTTTAATATCCAATGAAGATATATCTTACGAAATGTTTTCAGCAGAGGGATTATGTGATGCAATACTTTCTCAAAGATAATGTCAAGAGAGTCTTAAGTATTATTGCTGAAGGAAATTACAAGATGCAAAGATTATGTTTTCTTCATATTTTCTCCTTAAGCAACTTGATATCTTGCAACTGCGCTTTATTTCTTACCTTAAAGCCTTAAAATCCATTGGATAAAAAATCCTACTAGAATCAACGTTACGTTAGTTTCCAAAACCTACAAAATCAGATTCACAGTATATCCAAATCTTGTTCATATCCTCCAGTCAGTTCCGAATCTTTCCTTGTTTCACCTATTTAAACTCCGAAATAAACCACTTGCTGAATATCCGAGTATCAATTTCTCTTGAGAAATGCAAGTAAAACAACAGAGGTGCTCGTAGATTGGCACCACAAGAAGCAAAAATGAAAAGAAGGGGGTGACACCCCAATAAAAAACTAATCTTAGATTCATATATTTAGGACTTCAGCGCATGCAGCTATAACGGACATACCCTGTAAGCCCTGAATGCAGTCTGAATCCGTGTTGCTGCAACATCCTCAACTGGCACACCGAGGGACCCATTGGCAAAACCAGAAGACTCTTTCCGTGGATGATTCTTCCCTTTTAAGGCTTTTGATTTGGCAGAAGCCGAGGATCCCTATGACAGGGTTAGAAATGATGAGAAACAGCAACTTGTATTAACTTCAGTTGGAGATATTAAAGACATGATAAACTTTGACCCACTGTAGTTAATAGCAATACTACCAGTTGATTAACAGTCATTGCCTTTAATGATTATGCACATTAAAAAGATTAAGCTCCAAATCCCAAACCTTGACAAACTCTATTTATGTTTCCCAAGTTCCTACTAAACTCCCTCTACAAGTTTCAAGTTTGTATAAAGATAACGTACGCCGGATTTCAGTTCTTTGCCCATAATGGCTACAGAGCTAATTGAATGATTAGACGAGACTGCAGATTTGGTATAAAGACAAGTAATCAAGGAGGGCATATTAATAAATATTATTGGTTTCTAACATAAACGATAAGCAGGTAAATTGATAGTTTGGATACTCGTTTGAAGTAAATGCGGAGCTGGATCAAACCAAATTTAGCAACTTTTCTCCATAGATAGGCTTTGTACCTTCACTTGTTTTGAACTGCCATCTTTTGCTTTCTTTGAGCTGATTATCGTCTTAAACCAATTTCCAGAACCCATCTTGCAATTAGGGGCTGGTGTCCAAAGAGCCAAAACCCTGACAGTAGTTCCAATTTACATCTAATCAAAATGAGCACTTAAAAGACATCAAACAGAAAGAATTTTAGCATTAATGAATTTCAGTATTTATTTTCCTTCTGTTTTCTCTGACGAACAAGACAGAATCGATAAACTTAATAAGGCAAAACATAACTGTAACAGAACAATCGGAACCGAAGTTACGAATACAAAACTATATAAAAACAACTTAATCGGATAGCAACTTAATTCAAAGGGACGAAAACTCTGTCGTAGTTTAATGCAAGATATCCTTCATCAATTGAAAACTAATTAAACCGAAGGTCTATGAATAATCGACACATTATCACATACCCATGAATGCTCCGAGGAATACAACTAAAACAAAAGGAATAATCAATTCCATCATATGAGAAACCACATTTCGACCCTCAAATCATGGAAAAAAACAACTCCTTTCAATCAAAATCTGCAGTAGTACTTCTAATACTCTTACAGTTGACTTCCAGATTCGATACATTCTTCCGAACATCAACTAGGCAATCCGATTTGCCATCCAAGAAACGAAAGCAAGCAACAAAAAGGAAAAAAAATGAGGATACAGATAACCATGACGTACCTGAGAAGAGGTTCCAAGGGGTCCAGTACAATCTTTTGGAAAATGGGTGCTCAGGATCTTGAAGCAAAAAGGTGTTGACGATAGTGCTACTAGTAGTAAATGAGAAGCAAAGCTAAAGAAAAGAAGAAGGGGTGGGTAAGCAATGTGGATTGCCATGGCCCAACACCAGATTTTCTTTGTTTATTTTTAATGCAATTCGATTCACCCTCGAAAGATGTTCATCTAAAAATATCATAGTATTAAATGATAGAATCTCTTTCTCTCTCTTGCTTTCTCTCTTCAGTGTCCCGTTGGTTGTCCTGTCTGTCTCCCTCCCTCCTCAATCAAAGGGCTCAACAAACGCTACAACTCATTTGGTTGTGAAAACCGTGTGGTCAGTGCTGTAATCTGGTGTGTTTTAATTTTTTTAGGGTTGGACTTTCAACCAAAGATGGCTAAAGCGACAGCAGAACAAACTTACACAATGCTTGATGTGGATGGGTCTCCTTTCTTCGTTGGATCTACTCTTAACATATCTTTCTCCTGTTTAATTGATCTAGTTCGCCATGGAGGATGGGACCAAATAAAAGCTGCTAAAGATGGATGCTTTCACTGACATTCGAACCCACCAGCATCAGCTCTTCAAAGCAACTGAGCCCTGACCATGAAATGCTACCACAACCTTTTCAGTTTTCGAATACGACAACTCCATTAATGGACTTATTCATAATTATTATTTATTTATGAAAACTGAAAAGAAAAGGAATAGGACGATGCTATCTAATGAATGGCAGGAGGACTCTGCTTACCCACCTGGTCCAATCCTGTGAATTTTCCAGTTGACACTGCGATTTCAACAAAGAAAGCAGCAGGGTTGGTTAGACCAACCATTGAAATTGACCAGTTCTAGGTTCACATATTTTCATCAGCTGAGCCTGCCCAAATTCAACAACCTTGGTTCATATCCTGGCTTTTCCGCTTCTTTGGCTTTTGTCTTCATTCCTATGATGCAAAGGGAGAGTAAAAGTCACGTAAATCATCAATGTCTGAAATAAAATGTTGAAGTTGCGTATGTATGTGAAAGACAAACATGATGGGCTGCAGAAAAGATTCAGCCAATAGCATGGCCAAGAAGATGGTGCTAGATTCTTTCTAGTTTTAATGCACAGTATAGCCCTTGAAAAATGTTGTCCCTCTCGCTTTCGATCTAGAAAATGAGATTTTGAATCATTCCAAAAGCTTAACAACGTAAGGCATGAGGCGACCGGTGCTTGAACAAGTGGCCACACACGATCGGAAAAGTCCAGGCCGAAGACTGTCAAACCCAAAGTAAACCATCTACCCTAACCTTAATAGTATGAATCTGTATGTGCAAGGAAACACGGTTGCCCGGGAAGGTTTTGTTTTTCTCCAAAATGATGAGAGCATGAAAAATAGTCAACAAAAAGATCCACAATTTAGATTTTTCAGAGCCCCTCTCTCTCTCTCTCTCTCTCTCTCTCTCTCTCTCTCTCCAAATGTCGAACTCGGTAAAGACACGGGGTTGGAGAATTCCTACCGTCTCTACTTTTCTGGAAGCCCGTACAGAAGACGAGCTCATAGTTGAAGAAAGTAAAACAAAAAATGGAGACCCATGAAAATCGATAGAAATATCAAACTAGAAAAACCGTTCCCTTGTGCCAATTGAGAAATTGTGAGACAAGTAGCCTCATTTCTGTGCGCAGGCAACTATGGGTTCCGAAGATGATAATGGCTTCGGTGTCAGCCGTAAGATCATGCTTGTCGCCATCTCCTCCCTATCCGCCGTTGTTGTTATCATCGTCTTCCTCCATTTTTACTCTAGGTGTATGTCCAGACGCCAAGAAAGAAGACAACTTGCTTCGACATACTGGCCGAGCACTCAAGTTGCAGTGGTTGAGGGGCATTCTAGCGAGCCACCGGGGAAAGGTCTCGATCCATCTGTGATAGCCTCGTTGCCAAAATTCATTTTCAAACCAACTGAACAACTTGATCATTGTGAAGTTACAGAGTGCTCAATTTGCTTGAGCACCATAGTGGAGGAGGCCACAGTTCGGCTTCTACCAAATTGTAAGCACACGTTTCATGCCGAGTGCATCGACATGTGGTTTAACTCGAACACAACGTGCCCCATATGCCGCACCGCGGCCGAGCCTAGAGTCCAACCTGAGCATGAAGGTTCAAGTACTGGCGTTCAGCCCACTGCTCCCCCTCTGGATAGTATCCCACATGGTGCAGCCGAGTTGGAGAAGGCAGGTGGATCAGGCTCACGATTAAACTCTTTCCGGAGGATGCTCAGCAGGGAAAGATCGTCAAGAAGGATTCAGAGTTGTGGAGATGAAGTGGGTTCTGGAGATCTAGAAAGACAATAATTCCTTGCTTTTGGGTCGATCATCCTGGAAGATAATCTAGTATATGTGATTATATTTTGCGGTATCAGTTCTTGTTTTCTTGATCTCGTTTTGGAGTTTAGAATACTATTGAACATCAAATACTTTCCCAGCACAGAACGAAACATTGTATGCCTTCCTTCCCTACCTGAGATACGATTTAATATCATAGGATTCCTTCTCGTGCTCATTGTTTATGCCGTTTCAGTCACATGTATATAAAAGGAATTCGCAATAAGAGAGATCTCCAATCAGACCATGAACTCGTATGCCTAAATGATGTTTTATATGTGCTACATGTTGTGTATGAGATACATCTTGTGATTGATCAACTGTTTGATAAAATAAATATGGTTCTTGAAGAACATGCTTTGGGTGGTTCTAATCAAATCTATGTAAATGATAATATCTGGTCAAATCTTTTGCCACATAATTTCCCCTATAAATTATTTAAAAAGTCAAATCCGGAAAGTTTAATGATATTTATTCTTTTATTTTTCAGTAATTTATATTTTGGATCTGTAACAAGCAAACGAAAGAATCTACTCAGACAGCAGGGTTTAGTTTTTGCGGCATTTCAAGCTGCAAAGAGAACCCAAATATGGAACTCCACCAAAAACAATGGTACCTAGATTTGAGGTTGGGCTTCATAAAGAGTTAAAAAGATTTCTGCTTTAAATAGGTATGAGGTCCGGATTTTGTTTCAGAAAAATATGACAATCTTTTGTCTGCGGAACTACACACGGCTAAACCTTTGAATGCGTTCATTAATTACTGCTAAATTTTACGAGGTTGCCAGGCTGGAGATTGCCTCACGTTATCAAATAAGGTATTCTTCAATTCATTATTAGCAAAAAGTGACCCCGCTTCCCATGTATCTCGATTTCATTGAATTTTATTTTTCTTTTCGGATTATGTGTTGGAAAGTCATGGGAGACTATGAATTCTTGAATACTATTTTCTAGATATCGAATGCATTATGAGGTGGATTCGAATTTTAAGCTGGTGCAATATTTTCAGAATTCTCTTTTACTTTAAAATATTTGTATGCCTAAAATATATATTTTGTGATCATATGATTGCTTAATTGAGGTTTATCAACTAAAATTTAGCCTTTGAATGAACTTTGATTATTAGTTTTTTAGATGAGAATCAAAATATCTCTTCAAAAGACAAGAAATCCAGCGCCTATCTCTTCACAATCTATTCAAATTATACTTTGATGTTTATAGCCTCTGGCTTATTTCATGATTTTATAACTTTTTCTCATAGATTTTCTATCAAAAATAGCAATTTTACCTTTACTAAGAATTTGGACTTTATACTCAAACACATGGAAGCCGTCAAGTCTTCAAATTGACTTATTATCTTCATCCAAATCATTCTGTATGAATAGTTTATAAAACTGGCAAATAATGATAATACAAGTTCAAATACTTGGTAAATTGGCATAAAACCATGAGCCGAGGTAAAAGAAATCCTAGCTTTTCCGGCTTTCTAGGTAGCCAAACACGTGATAAGCGGATCACGCAATGACTTCAAAGGGTAAATTTGGTAACCTGTCAATGTCTTCCAGCAAGAAGGACCCCACTTCCCCGGTCCTTGTAAATTCCATGCAGCAAACGTTATTGGAAAGTGCAAAAGACAACGTGCTCAGGAGAGGGAAAAAAAAGAAGAAAGGACTGAGGAATACGTATCGAGAATGGGAAAGATTTTCGGAGATTTGGAAGGCGAGGTTGGTTTGCAGCCAACGCAATGTGTCAGGACCTCAACGGTTGTCTCTCGAACATCAACGGGGACAACTGGCCTTAACACAGCTCGTGGAAAGCTTGCTTTCACATAGGCAAGAAAGAAAGAAGAGAAAAGTGGAAAAGACTTCGGCGGGAGTAGCAATAGATGAGAAGATTCTGATGATTCTGCTTGGATTTCCGGACTTTGAAGAATCCTTCTGTGGTTTATTTTACGCAAAGTCAGATACTTTCTTTATGCGTGTGTGTGTTTCTTGAATATCTTTCTTAAGCAGAAACCAGGGTGGCTTTCCTGTGTTCCCCTTGTTCGTTGTGCGTAGCTGGACAGCCGAGTTCCTCCCCAACATCTTTGGGATTTTCTTTCCATGAATTTCCCGGTAATTTAGTACTTTCGTTGCTTTAGATTTGTGATCTTGGAAATGGAGATCGTTGTTACCTTCTGAACTCCCTTATATGGGTTTGCTTCCTTTCGCATATCAAATTGTTTCCTGGACATCTACGAAGGTGGACACAAGATCAGAAGAAATCTATAGAAAAGAAAATTCTGCAGAAGAAGATGTGCAGCAATACTGGCAGTGGTGGTAATAGTGCAGGTGGTTGGACCATGGGATCAAACAGGCCGTTGAAGCGCCAAAAGGTTCCGAAGAGAGGACCGGGAGTAGCTGAACTCGAGAAGATCTTGCGGGAACAGGAAAAGAAAGACACTACCGCCGAGATTGCTGAGAAAGGACATTCGTTGCGCTTAGTTTCCTCCCTTCCTAGTCCTTGTCGTTCTCAGTCCTTGAACTCTGAGCCTAGGCAACTACTGCCTCCAGTCGCCATGCATTTGCACGAGGCGACAGCGACAGACACCTCTCCATCTTTTTCCTTAGCAGCAACAAATCCTGCTCAGTTTAACCCACCTCTGCCTCCACCAATGACTATTTTCTACGCCGATGGTAGCAGTAAACCACCACGAAAAACAGGTAGTGGAGGCGGCGGCGTATGTGTGGTCGGTGGGTCAGATGTGGCTCTCCCGGAGCAGGCCTTATTTGCCATAACGTGGGGATCTTGCAAACCGAATATGGATGGGGTGGATGGAAGCAATTCAGGCCTCGGGACTCCATTACCAACACTCGTTTCCAGGAAAACTGATCCACAGTGTTCTTCCCCTAATTTGCTACAAGCGAGACAGTTCCAATATCCTGCGAAAATGGTGACACACAAAATTCCTCAGTTGCTTTGGCTTTCTTTCTTTCTTTTATTTTTATTTTTATAAAACTCAATGACAGGCTAAATCAAAGTGCGAGGATGGGATCTTTTATATTATTTTGTATTTTAATCTTTAAGTACATAATGTGACTCACCCTGATTTTAAACAATTAATTACTTTAGTCCAACTTGCAGCTAAATCACGATTTTCTGGGGCCTGGTATACCATCTTTGTTAACTGTATCGTCGGCCGGAATGTATCACTATGTGGAGCCCCCTTCAAACCAAAGAGCTTCTCGTAACTACTCACATAGTCGGCCAAAGCAAGAGAAGGCAAGTCCAGTTTTCATCAAACGATTTGATTTTAAACTGTTCATCTTTCTTTTTGCTCCTTTTACTTCATCGATTCCGATGTTGTTCTTATTCTGCTATTTGTTTGTTTTGGGGGAAGGTTTTTGTTCTTTTTCATACTACTTTCGAAGTTAGAAAACAGAAAGGAACCAAACCCAGAAACACGTGGACTTGTTTGCGTGCAGTTGCCTTCTTAGATAATGGTTTCTTTCAACTTATTCTGATGGAAATTTATCTCTTTTTTTTTTTTTTGGTTTAAACTGATTGAACGAGTAGGGGAGACGTGAAAATGGGGTCCTCTTTTGTGATAAACATGTGGTTACTATGTTTTTGCTAGGTACTTGGCATGAGGGGGCCAAAACCTTTCTCATTTGGCAGCACCCCTGGTCCTCAATTTCATGTCCAAGTTCCTCTAGTGATCGACTCTGCCATACCCGGACCAGAGAAATCATGTTCATGTGATAATCGTATTGCAATTGATTTTGACCCTGCCAACACAACGTCCAGGTTGGTTTAGCTTGATCTTTACATGCTACCCTCTCTTTTGAATTTTCTGCCATTGCTGCTTCAAATTGGTTCTAGTACATTTCTCAGAGATAAAAGATGCCTTAGTCCTTTGGATAGCAACTCGGAGAAGTGCATTACAGATAATAGAGGTCCTCCAAACAATTTCTACACATTTGTCTCTCCATCCATTCCTTCACCCACGACACAACTTCTAAAAGAAGAATGCCCCAAATGTGACTTGCTTCCTATTCAAGTAAGATGAAACTTCCACAATTTCAACCCCACAATGTTTAATGTAATGTAGTTCACTTTTATTTCTCGTCACCGTTTAGCGAGTATTTAATCCTTCTTTTTATCCAATTTATTATGAAGGAGGGCGGGGTGGACTCACATCGAAGGTCGGAATCGTATGGGGTAGATGGTGAAAACCCCTTCCATGGCTTCTCACATCTAAAGGAACAGATGGGCAGGAAATCATCATCCCTTAGCTTAAACAGTGAAAGAGGTGAAGCAGAAGAAAGCAGAATTGATCTCAACCTCAAACTCTAAGAGGGAGGAGAGACTCCCAAGCATATGAGAAAGATGTCAACAATTTTGTTTTTGCTGTCCATAAAAGCTAGTTGGTCATTAAGTTGGACAATCAATGTTCTTTTAACTGTGATCACTTACTATTATTGATGTATTTTTTTTAAACCTTGAGGCATAACAACCCTTAAGCCCAGCCAAATTAATTAATTAATTAATTGTTTTAAAATATTACAACACACATATCAACTCACTCATGCAAGGTGTCAAATCTTAAACTTGATGTTAGGATCCCACTAGCTCAAGTGATTAATCTCCCTCATTTGGGGGACAGTAATGGGCATCTTATTTGTAGAGTATTTGGGGGGACACTTTGACACTACTATAAGTTGTTGGGATCAGTCAGATCATACTTGGCATAGATCATTGGAGAAATGAACAATCATATTACGAACATGAAGTTTGGATGATTGTGATTTTGATGCTTTTTACTTAATTATGAGAATGTAAGAGGTAATATAAAAATGAATTAGATTTAATAGTAGAAATTACGTATTATTAATAACAAGTGTAACTAACAACAAAAATATATGAAAGATTTATGAATGAAGTAACTGGAGTGACAAATGATTATGACTATGAAAATTGGAAAAAGTCAAGCCATCAATATTATTCTTAATTAAAAAAATAAATGTTTTGAAAATTATATGCAAATCACACACACACACACACACACACACACACACACACACAATTTCTTCTAAAATTCTCTTTTTTCTTTTACTAAATTCAAATTTCTCTTAGAGTAGATTTTTCGACAAGGAAGAATTCTAAAACTTCCGTCATGGACCTCAAATTTTCATAGTCTTTTGATTTGATCAACAACTATAGTCTCTTATTAGCCCAAATAGGTTCTCGTACACAAAAGCTCTCTTCTATGCAAAGCCCATAATCTATGACGTAATGATGCCAGGCTTCATAATCACCTTTCCTATTACTTTTCACGTTGTGTATGTCTATCTTGGAAGTTTACGAGCAAAATGGCAAAAACCATTCTCTGCCTTTGCCCTCGATTTGCAACATCTTCATTTTTGGCTATGCAGAGTGCATAGTTTGAAATCCAACAAGTTACTAACTATATTCTAGCTTTATAGATCGCAATGCATTCCAAAACAAAAGTACGAAGAAAATAAAACCAAGAGGAGTATGAAAGATACTCAGCCTAAGTCTATGGTCTTTTTATTGAAGTACATACTTCGTCCCATAATTTGGATGTGCATATCTTTTGAAGCAGCATTGGTGCTACTACCTTAGGACCATCCAAAGACAGTGGTGAGAATATAAAGCAGCAGTAGAGATAGTGGGTACAGAACATACGCCACAATACTGATCCAGAATGGGAATCTTGTGCGGAAGCTGGTAAGAAGACCCATCCCAGTGCTTATAAGCAGGACAACCAGGACACCGGCTGAGACATTCCAGGACAGATCCCTTATGCAAACTAGAGCCAAGAAGCTGGCTAAACCCATAAGGTTGTTCATGAGTACTCCATTATAAATCTGTGAGAATCTTTCGAAGGTCAGATGATATAACCTTATAATTATTGTTCGGAAAGGAAGAAGATCAAAATTTCGAAATTCCAGAATGAAGTTGATATAAGGAATACTTGAGACACTTTAGCTAAAGCACCAATGTAGAAAACACTGGACTCGCCGCAAATCTTAATAAGAAAATTAACTGCCTCGCTAACACATAACATGAGAAGTAATTGGATGAAATATGAGTTTGGCAGAGAAATATACCTCGGAAAAGGTTAACGAGATAGCTGTGTTGGTCTTCTGTTGGGCAGAAGTAATTGCTCCCAGTGCCACTCTGTAGTTCAAAGCTACGGGTATCACAACATATGATAGCCCGAACGAGGAGATGTTTACAGAAGTTGAGAAGTGCTGGACAGTATCCATAAGGGGCATTCCAAGCAGAATCGTCATACCAGTTCCGAGGAGGAGTAGAAAAGCTGCCTTAGAATAGTTTAACCATGGTTTATCGGTTTTCTTGCTCTCCTTTTTCTGCGCCACTCCACCCTGCTGCTCCGCTGTTGTTTGCTGGGCCACTAGTCCCTGCTGCTCCTCGGTTGTTTTCTGCGTTGAATCACAACGATCATGGCGATATGTTTACGTTTAGTGTTAAGATTGATCTTGTTATTGGTAAATCTTTACCTTCGACTTGCGGCAAAAGAACTTTGGCTTGTCATCATCTTGATTGTTGTCAGAGTTCCCAGGGATAGAAATCCAATTTGAGATTCCTTTCACGAATTCAGTCTCGCTTATACTAGAATCACCCGAGATATCAAACTGCTTCATCACCTTTGCTTCATAGTCATCTTCCTTCAAACCTAAGTCTACTTTTATTCCCAACATTAAAGCTCTCAATTCATTTGCTGATATAAGATTGTTGTTATTACGGTCAAGTTTTTGGAAAAGCCTGCATACATGTGGAGTGACGATGAGATAATAGCAACAATTGACGAATCCGATAGGGGAAAGGACTTTTGAGTAGAACCCAGGAAGCTTACTCTCTTATAAGGTTGACATCTGGTTTGCCACCAAAAGTGAGAAGATTCGCTACGTTATTCTGAACAAAATTACGCATCACGTAATCAAGTCTTCTACTTTGAATCCACGGTTGGAATACCTGCACCATTGTTGTTCATTTTCTAAGAAGACAGTTAATATAGATGCATCCAATGAACATTAAAGCGACCAATGAACTAATAGATAATCAGTATAACGATTCTACTTTCATGTTTATCTGCTGCGTAACAATTCTCACAGAGACGGAGTTTTTAGTTACCTGATAGGTACTGTAAATGAAGAGGAAACAAACCGTAACAACGAGTGCAACAAGGGTTACTATTCGTGTCCCTAACGATGAATTGAAAATCGCTGCAAGTTGTAGAATGAGAAATGGGATGACGGATACAAGCATTATTCTCGCAGTATAGTAGGTCTTAACATCAGTAAGAACACCATGACCTGCACGAGACACAAGAACATACATATTTAAATTGGCTTCTGTAAGTGGATGAAAGATGTTGTACTGATTTGAAAGGGCAAGAGAAAAGGACCAGTGAAGCTGAACAGTCTTTCATTTTCCACGTCTGATGAATTAGCCGAAGGCTGTGACACGTCATAACTACCGAAAGCAACAACCGAACCCCACACTAGAGTAAGAAGCATGATGGTTGATCCTGCAAGTAAGCCCATTATCATTGTTGCCAATGATTCAATGGTATCTGTTGTTCCTGTCACTCCCAACACTTCAAGCAAACATGCAAATGAGATTAGGGCGCTCGGTTTTGTACCCAAGAAATTTTAGCTCTATATAATAACTAATCAGGTACTTTAAAAGCTCAAGCTGCTAGAACACAAACAATAATGTGCAGACCTCGTTAGCTAGAGATTATCCAAAACGATTAGTAACCGAACGTTATGGGTGAAATGAAGTGCTTAATTTGCATTTTCAAGTGCCTTGAGGAAGTACATGTTTTGTGTATGTATGTATTTTATGTTTAGATGGAGCAAAGGGAATTTTCATTGATGAACATTGACTGTGTTGGCAAATAGAGTGATACAGATTGATTGCTTTCTTAAGAAGAAATTTTCGTCTCCCCTTAGGTCTTAGCTTGGGAGATCGGGTTGGGTGATTAAGGTTTGAGTGGCTTTTAAGTTACAGTACCATGTGGCAAAAAAAGAAAAAGAAAAAGAAAAAAGGAACAAACTATGGATGAAATTCAATTTATTGTGGTCAGAATACTAAACTCCATTTTGAATCTCCTTTAAATAAAAGAAAATGAAGTCTATGTTTTTTTATCTTTCAAGCATTGATCAATGTAACGAGTATGAAAGAAAGTTATATTAAAATCCCTTTATACTTTGTAATTTTTGATAACATTCTTGATCTCTAGTATAATGAAATTATGATCTACACTTCTCATATATAGATCTAAACCTCCATTAATGTTTTATTTTATCAAATCAATGATGGAGATATTGTACATACATCTTTATAAAAGAAACAAAAAGGAAATAATAAAAAAATCGTGGATATATTATTTAATATCCAATGTTTCTTTTAGTTACTATGATTAGACATGCTAATGAGAATTAGTTGTCAATAGCATTGACCAAAAACACTCACAATCAAATTTTACTATATTTAAAAATGAAAAAGAAAACTAAAAAAAAGGTTTGGGTTACAAAAAGCTGAAGTATGAGTTTTGATTTTATTAAATTATAAATTAAAGTTTAAAATATCTCAAAAAAGAAAAGAGAGAGAAAACTGAGATCCTTGGAATATGGAGGAAAAAAAAAAAAAGTCAACTCTAGAAAAGGAAGGATGAAAAAGATGAAAAGTATCATTAGTGCAATCCTGCTAAACTGGGTTGCTAGTCTTCCCCAGTGTTAGAAAGTATATGATCAGGGAACCTTTCCCTCAGGGCAGAGAAGCTAAGTGCATTTTTTTTCTTTTTTCTTTTTCATAACAGGGAATATTAGGGCTAGAAATTAAGATTAAAAATCAGAAGAGCTAGACAGTGAAAGGCTTTATGACTTAACATTAGAAACTCATAGCTATAGCAATATAAACAGCCTGCAATTACCTTACATGAAATGCAAAGGAACATTGTCATTATATTCTAATTCTAAAACTCAGATGAACTGGACAGTACTCAAAACAATGAAGTTCTTTAGGAAAAAATTCTTTGCAGGAGAAAATGATCAATTCATCAAAAATGCAGAGAGGAGAAGCCGAGTAGGGAGATATTTACCAATCACAAAAACCACTTGCGGTATTGTACCAAGAATGTGAAACAAGCTTGCACCAAAAATACCGGTTCCGAACATTTGAAAGAAAAGGTCAGACCCACTGGAAACAAGTTTCTCCGCTAGGTAAAGTAGGTACTGGTATACTACTATCATGAAGAGCTGCCCCCAGACTGTCCCTGTGCAAGGCAAGAAGCCATAATCGGACTCGCATGTCACAGTTGTTCCTTCAACATTCCATTCTAGGATCGGGGAACGGCTTGTATGGTCTACGCCATCAGATATAAGGTTTGATCTCTTACTGAAGGAACGGCCATTTCCCGAATGGCTTACGAGGAGGACCAAGAGAATGATAAAACAGGGTCTTAGCATTTTCTTGAGGACGGTTCTATGAAAATGGCTGAAGACAGAGTTGGCAGCAGCTTGGTCAATTTAAGAAGGTTTTAGATGGCAGACTACAACTTGTAACAGACCAGATGCGGCCTTTTTCGCTATTTTTCATATAAAAAATGAAAGGTTGTCGAGTTGGTATGGTTGACGTAGAGTGCAATCATTGGGAAGTGGATGACTAGCTTTGGGACGATCAAATCCTCTGATCTAATAAATATTCGAGGGGGAGAACAAGATCACCACCGATTGAGCTAAACGTCTTAATTGCAAAACAACGGCATTTTTCTACGGAAAACAACGTGGGTTTGAACTTGTCTTTTGTCAAGAAACAGAATGAGCACTGGAGTTCCGAGTACTGGACCTTGAAGGCTATGAAGTTCCCATTTTATAGCTCTCTTGCTAGGATAGCCTTCGAAGACACATTACGATATTGCACTATAAGTTCTGAAGCTCGATTTTACATTATCCATGACTCCACTTTCCACCTAGAATTTTGTGATTGTAGTGACTTAGTCCATGCCAAAGCAGACCAAAGGGTATGAAAAATATAAGAAGCGAGCCTATCTCCTCAAAAGTCTTGTAAATAATAAGGATATCACTACTAATGAAACCGATGAATTTGACATCCGAGATTGATGTAGGACAATCTCCAAAAAAAATATTACAGTTTCTGTGCTCTAAAAAGTTAACTTGCATTGAAATCATTAAACTGTCTTTAAAATTTCAAACTAATAATGGGATCAGAATGGGCCATATAGTTGGAAAACTGACAAAATATCTCTCAAGTTATCTTGTTCTTCAGGCAAAGCAAAGGATGGTTGCATATATTACTTGTCAATAGCAATGGCAATAACAGTAGTAGTTCAGTTGATGCAATTTGCATTTCTTTTTGCACCTTCGGATCACGTGCTATTCATAACAGGTAACTTAAACTTGAGTCGTCCATCTGGCACTGCTACATATGATATTCTACTTGACTACACAAGAACTTGGTTATTAATCCATGCAGGAAGGATGCTCCCAGCGTGCACATTAAGCCACTGCACATGATCCGTTTTGTAATAAGAAGTAGCGGACGGACCTGGGTGAGTACATAGAACACGAGTGGTTTTGTAAAGCATAGATAGGAGAGGAATATATATTTCATGGAGTGGAGAGCCAGTCAGAGCTCAAATAAGAAACCTTTTGAGTAACAAAAACACCATGGCACGCCGATATCGGGCAATGGGTTTAATGCTTTTTAATAATTGGCGTGTGCGTGGGATAAGGCGAATAAAACTAGTTTACTTTCTGTAGATGAACGTATGCACGACCTCTCAGTTTAAAGCATATAAAAATACCCGCAAAATGCAGCAATAATTCCTCTCAAACTTCTGAAAAACAAAAGGGGGTCGGTTAAAGATATGGTAGCCATTCAAGCAAGTCAGATCTCGTGCAAACGTCATGCAACAGCTTATCAAGTTCTCACTGTTCAGAAAGAAGCAAAAGTCTTTAGCTTGTAAAAGATAGAAAGAAACAAAAAACTTCAGCGTGTAAAAGAGTTCAGCCTACAAGTCATCAATCAATGCAAAATTTCTTATGCTACATTTCAACGAGAGAAATTAAGTAATGCAGGCAGTTAATCAATAACTGCACAGTTTTCAAGGTTGGCATATTTTCTCACAAGGCTGATCCATGCCAGACTAATTGCTTTTCCCCAAAGCAAGGTCAGTTCCTTAAGTCGATGGTGCTGGTAAAAGTGTGGAGCAGCCTCTGTCAGCCAGGTTTTCTTTTTTCAAATAATGAAATTACTCACTTCTAATCGACATGCATTACCAAAAAAGCCAGCAGCCACTGCCTTCCTTTACCACCCGGAAAAGATTAAAGATCAGATAACATTAAGCATCTCCCGTCCAGATATGGTAAGGTTGCTTGCTCTGAAATCAATGACAGTTTCTGAGTTCTAAGAAAAATTTTCTGAGGATAAGGAACAGAGAACCAAAAAAGGGGGCAATTACCCTTAGAGATCCTCAAAACTGCCCAAATGAAGTACAAATGAATTGTATATCGAAATTTACATTCACAATCAAGGAAAGAAAGGCAAAAGGAAGTAGATTTTACATAGTGGTCCATGGATGGATATCTTGGTTGTTTCAACTGTTTATTTTTTATGATGATAATAACCTGGGACACTGCATATCTCCTTCACAAGATTTCAGGATTATGCCTAATCTCTGTGCTATTCTTCTGAATGGTTCTCTAATTTCAATGACTTTTTTCCGCACAATATTTATACCTATACCAACATCAACACATCAACATGAATTGCACAAGGTTGTACTATTCCAAAGCAAGTACATTCGCTGCCATTGAGGCACATGGAACAGAGAAGAGTGGAAGGTAAAAAATTCTTAAGCTGGTCAACAGTGATTAAATAATTCCTCCTCCCCAAATGGTGGATGCTAATTGACAGCTTAAATATTTGTAGATGCATGGGTTAAATTTACCAATAAATATACACTGTTAAAAATAAAACAGTAAGAAACCGATTACGCACCATAGCTTGGTAGTTCAAAGAGTTCTTATGGCACCAATGGGAAGATTTGCCAGATTGAAGAAACTCTCTGTGAACCATTAGAAAAGTCACATGGTCACCCTGCATTTATGACACAGATTACCCAACAATGAAAGATATTATTGGTCCAATTATGGAAGATGCACTGGAAAAATATCAGTATCGCAATTAAATGCGTGCCACTGAACAGAAGTCTATCTTAATAGATCTTAAAGCCAGCTGTTGGTATCGATTTTAGACTATAAAGCTCGATAATTATTAAGCCAAAGCATTGTCTAACCTGCAACGTCTCTTCATGGGAGAACTCAAAACTGGGATAAACCTGCAGTTGTATGCAACCATAAGTAGATCCATCTTTTGACACAATAAACTTATTTGACAAGGCTTGATAAAAGGTTTGATTCAAGACAGACCTTGTTTAATAATTAACAGACCTAGACCAGCAACTTTTTGCGAAATTTTGTCCATTGAAAAAATTTTGATGCCCAGAAGGTACAGGAAATCTAGTAGGAGTCCTATATGTTCAAGAGAATTTAAAATTAAAATCAACTACCTCAGCTGCCGCAAATCTCAACTTAGCTTCATCCAGATCCTTTCGTAATCCCCTCCCAGTACCGAAAATTGACTGTAGACAAACATATGAAATGTCAAACAAAACTTACACATTAACTCTTTTCTATCGGCTGAATGATGATATCTTTCAGCTATTCTATTCTTTTCCTTTTTTATTTTTCTTTCTTAGCATATTCAGGAACAAGATAAGCACGAGAAGCCATTAAGCATAGGACTGAAACTCACCCCGGAAAGCATACTTTGTTTCTCATAATTGGTTAGCCGCTCGACAAATTCATTATTCAACTCCCTCAATAATAGGGGACCAGGCCCACAGAGCCTAAATTTTTTTCGTTTTCTTGTTTTCTTTTCTATGCAAATAGTGGAAGGAGGAGAGAAGATAAGGCCAAATTGACTATCTCAGTTAGGCCATTTTTTTGGGTGTCTTTTACTTTATCATTCAGGTTTCATTTAACTAATCATCGGACCGAAGATACTAAGAGTATATAATGACCAACAACAGCAAGTGGGATAAAGCCATTTGCTTGGACTAAGAGAATTACTGCAATGGTATTAATCTTCTCTGAACACCCAATTTGACTTGAGGAAAGGATAATTTTTGAGATCATTGGTTCCTACAAAGAACATATTTTCTTCGTTACGCATTGACAATATGATACATGATACGGTAGATAGACCATGTCTCAAAGGAAGCGCAATACAGTTTACCTACGTAGTAATCAACAGTCATCCAGAAAATGTTAAAATAATAACCACAAGAATAACAAATGACTAATGAACAGATGTTTGTTGGATACAAATAAGTAATTTTCATGGTCTCAAGCTTCCAAAACTTTAATTTCAATCGAATTAAAAAATACAGGTCTCTTGAAAAGATTAAAAAGAAAAGCCAAGAAAAATCATAGTAAATATACATGAGTGAATAGTCTAACTTGACCTCAAGGATGTAATGAAAACGAAGTAGAATATTATTTTTCAGTATAAAATCAGTCATTAGCAAATGATGTCTAATTAGGTTACTTTTGACAACCCAACCATAGAAGCAGAGAAGGAAATGAAGTGGCAGATATGTAAAGGTTCTGCTTCAAATACCAACATATGATTTTCTAGAGTAGGAATGTTTTCTTTTCCGTTTTTGTTGGGGACATGATTAATATGTCATATGCAGTAGAACATAACATTTAGGCCATCATTTGGATGCCGTGTCACGTTCATTTCCCACATCTAGAGGACCCAGAAAACAACTACACGATTTAAAGCAATAAGTTTGGCATGATAGACACATACTAATGGAATCTCCGCTACTTGAAGTCCTGCTGGTGAAGTAAGTTTGGCATCATCATCCAAGATTCCAAGAGAATAAAGTACTTCAAGAGCTTGAATTATTGCTTCAGGAGATGGAGATGGAGATGGAGATGCTGGCCAGTCAAAGCCTAGGATATTATCTATGCCCAACGTGTTTAACTGAAAGATTATACATAAAATAAGTAGCATCTCAATTAATTTTAAGAAGAAACAAAGAAACACTCTTCCAAGCTGAAGTTAGTGTTAATCATTACTATATTAAGTTTCTGCTCACAGAGAAACACAAAAACAGATCAGAAGAAAATTGTAACATACAAAAACCTATTCAAAGCCACCATGACTCAACTTATTTCAGGTACTAGTAAATAACAAGATAAGAAAATACCAAAATTATTTTTTGAGTCTTGGGGTTACAATCAATAAAGCAACTATAAGACAAGGAAAGGATAGCTTTGAAGTTCCTCGCTAAAAAGCAAGAGGTTTACACTTCAAAATACATAGCTTTGAAGCTTAAAGCATTGTTGAAGTTTAAAGCATGTTCCGCAAGCCAGATGATAAAGACATTCCTTATGCCAATGCAATTTAAAGCTGCTACCATAAACCATATGACCTTCATTTAAAAAAATGTGAAAAATGAATTCTTCAGTGACAAGCAATTTTGCAGATGCAACTTTTTATTGGCAAAATCATTCTGGCACCAATAAAATAAAAGAAAAGAGAAGGGCAGGACAGGAAATATGAGTACCTGAATCACACAGGATACAAGATTCGATCTTTGCATCTCCGGAATGCCCTCAGCAGACATTTCGTTGACAAAATACTCTTCAGTATATGGCCTGGTTGCAATTGTAACCTAGACAAATATAAACAGGAAAACTACTGGAAATATGCACGTAATCTCTCGAGATGATTAATTTTCAGGGAAACATGAATTGCAGAAAAATGTATCATAAATAGCTTATCATCCATATAACTTCATATAGGAACTTATTGGCAAAATGAAAAAAAAGGGCATAAAAGATTTAATTGAAAAAAAAAAGTGGAAACTAACGAAAGAATAGAAATGGTTCAATTCTTGAACCTTCAGGAACCCATGAACCAATAGATCGAAACGGAATATGACTATAAAAAGTCAACATAATGTGCACGCACAAATAAGAATTCGCCCATATCATTACAATTATATTCAAAGAATAATGAGGTAAATAAAATAATATAGCATGTTCTTCAATAAAAGCACTGCCACAAGAAACAGAAAGAGAAGGATAATAAGAAAGAAAATTTTGGTGAAAAAAAAAACACATACAGAGATTTCTATAAGCCCAACCTGCAATTTACATTGCCTTTGCTAGGCTCACTTCAAACCAAGATAATTGTACCTTTTGCACACCATTATAAAATTAACAAATACAAACTTCTCTTCACATAATGGATGTCATTTTTTTATTAAAAAATGTTGCTTGAAGATAAAATGCATGCATAAGGAAAAGCAAGTTTCTTGGTGAAGTACTCATGGGTTGGTTTCATTCTTCTAGATACATGGCAACTTAATGGGATCAAAGTAAAATGAAAAAATAAAGCTCCATTTTTCTTAATCTTGAAGTACTAAAATATGCCAATCATCATGTTAAATTTCATGGATCAATTGAATGTTGCATTTTTTTATAATACAAATGGTACAAGTCTAAGCATAGGAGCATTAAATGACATTGCTTTATACAAGTTACAAGAAATTGATAGATCCTAATCATAAATGATTTTCAGTAGTATAGCATCTGTAGCACTTCCTAGGTTGAAATCTTTTAGAAGATAAAGCCACATCATCATGACATGGCTACCACATCAACCCTATAACTATGTCAGCCATGCCCATGCTAGTAGGCAACTTGAACCTAACTTGTGACTTGACTTGTGATTGCATGCGATCATAGTCTCCTGCATCCAAGATTGCCATTGCTAACTTCACTAGATTTCCTTTTCAATTTTGTTAAGATTTTGCAATTGATTGGAAAGGTTTTGTTTCCAATTTTGATTTTGTAAATGTGTGTATATAGTAATCGAAATTAGACTAAGAAGATCATTGGGAAATTTTTCAATCTAGGGTTTCATAGAAAGTTAAGGTTTGCTTGTTTTCTTCTTCTTATTCATTGATGGAATTTTGATTTTGGCAATTCATCCTACCATGATTCAATTTCTTTCATGACACCATTGGAGCCATTAGCAAAGGCTCCTCCATTGAGATTTGATATGTCGAATCCATCTATCTCTATTGCCCCCAACCCTCTTATTCCCATAGTTATAGCGTCCTCTTCTTCATCAATGATGCCTACCCCAACCTCTAGTGAGTGATTCAACAATATAAATTTTGTAGTTTAGAAAACTTGCCTTTTACCTTTCCCCATCTTGAATCAACTCTAGTCAATTTTAGAAGGCCATGAACCCATTCTTGTCCAAAACCTTATCATTCTCAATGGCACAAAAAGCCCCAATCTAGCCTATACCACATGGCCCATTCATAATCAAGTTGCCTTAGGTTGGATTTTGGCCATTTCCACCAACATGGTGGTCACTGAATTGATAGATTCTGATTTTTAACTATGGTGTGGTTGCATCTTAAATGTACTTACATGGCATAGTCCTTCACTAGGTCTTCCTTTCTTTGTTTGTAGCTCCAATGGTTACTCGTGGATCCCATTCAATGACAAAGTTCTTACACAACCATAAGGACATCCTTGACCAACTTGCCACCATTAGAGGCAAGATTTTTGAAAATGAGTATTTCACCTATGTCTTTTGCAGCCTCAATGAGGAATATGGTAATCTTGCCATCTCCATCTCTATGTAGAATTAGACATTTCCCTTGAATTATGGAGCCATCCACGATTTGATTCTGGCCCAGGAGGTCTAGGCAAGCTACTAGGGTGTGACAAATCTCTCCCCGATGACATTCGTCATGTACTAAAGGAGCTCCACAAGTCACTCAACCCACTGCATAAGCTGCTAAAGCACGACTTGATGTGACTTAGGCCTAGTTGTGTGATCCAACATGTGCTAGTTTGTGCCCTAGGCACCTTTCATGGCCTAGCCTAACATGGACGGCTTCCTACCTAGCCCATAACAAAACCTATGGCCCAACCACAATGGCGATTGTGTTTGACATTGAAATGACCACTTATGCTACAAGCTTGATCACCATATGGCCAATTGCTATAAGTGCTTTAGCCTAGATTTCAAACCTCCTACGAACTTTCCTAACCCAACCCACAAAATCTTTAGGCCTATGTCACCTACCCTAACCTTATACCTTATGGGCCTTTTATCCTTTTTAGGCTCACTACACTTAACTTCCCTTACCCCTATCTCAATGTGGCCTAACTAATCCTTCCCCATTCACCCTAAATGTTGCTTCCTAGCATCTTAACTTTGGAGCTTTCCATCATGTCATAGATTCTTCCGTTGTCCTTTTAAGGGCAACTCTCTATGTTGGTCCTTAACAACTCATAGTAGGTAATTATGTGTCTTTACCCATTACTCATATAGGTACTCTCTAAAAATTTATTTTTTGGTTAAATAATATTTTAGTTATGCCTTCTATTACAAAAATTTGTTATATTTATAAATTTAAGTTAGACAATAATTTTTATTTTTAGTTTTTAGCCTCTCATTTTTTAGTCATCTCTTGTCACATTAGATAGATTATCCTCTATGGAATACTTAATTATGGACTCTACCATGTTGAATTGTCTAACATCTCTCCTTATGTGCATGTGGCTATTCGCATCAACCCTATAATTTTATGGCATCCTTATTTGGATTATCCTTTACCCCCATGCTTGTTCAACTTTTGAAATCTACCCACATTCCATACACCTCCCCCTTGTATCCTTTCTGTAAGGATTGTGTTCTAAGTAATAGTCACCACCATCCTCACCTCTTCATCCCATCTAGGTCTAGTGGTTCACTTTAACTCATCTATGATGTATAAGATCTTTTCCTTATTAAGTCAGTAAACAAAAATAAATTTTATATATGTTTCATTGATGACTTCTCTCGTTTTACATGGCTTTATACTTTTCAGGCCCACTATTAATTTCTTGATATTTATACTATATTTCACAAATTTGTGGAGAATTAACTTTAGTCTAGATAACAGGCTATTCAATGTGACAGTGCTCCAATTTTTTATCATCTACCTTCTGGATATACCTCTAGGCCTTTGGTATCTAATAAAGGGTATCTTGCCCCGATTTCTTGTTTTCAGAATAATATTGTTAAGTACAAACATCGTTAGATTGTTTGTATTGGTTTCACTTTTCTAACTTATTCTAGTGTTCTTCCCCATTTTTGGGACTTTGCCTTTAAGATAGTTATTTTTCTCATTAACTGCCTTCCCATTGTGGTGCTCCAAAACCTTTCTCCCTAGAAAGTCTTATTTCACAAACCATTTGATATTACTCACCATTGAGTCTTTAGTTATGCCATCTTCTTATACCTTTAGCCTTATGCCCTATATAAGCTTGCCCCTCGCTCTTGAGCTTGCATTTTTCGTGGATACCCTTTCAATTACCAAGGATACTAATGCTATTGCCTTAACACTCAATGCATTTACATTGGTATGAGCCGATGGTAGCTAAGTACACTACCTTTATCTACAATGACACTTAGGTCTTGGTCCCACTACCACTAAGTGTCAAATCCATTGGTTGCAAATGGATCTATAAGATAAAACTAAAGTTTCATGGCTTCCAAGAGTGTTATAAGGCATGTCTTGTGGCCAAAGGATTTCATAAGAAGGAAGGCATTAACTTCATTGAGACCTTTAGTTTTATTGTAAAGCTAGTCATCATTCGTATTGTGCTTGTCTTTACCTACTTTGATGGTTGGTAGATTTGCCAACTTAATGTCTTTAATGCTTTCTTACATAGCCATTTGTCTAAAGTAGTTTGCATGGAGCAACCATAAGGGTTTATAGACCTTGAGTGCCTCACCCATGTGTGCCACTTGTATTGCTTTCTCTATGGTCTCAAATAGGCACCTTACATGTGGTACTAGCAATTGAGCTCCTTCCTTATCTCACTTGGCTTTGTCATCTACTTAGCTGACACGTCTTTGTTCACTCTTCACACTTCTTGGTACAACTTTGTGTTACTTGTTTATATGGATGATATTATACTGATTGGTTCTTCATAAGCTCAATTATTTACTTTACTATGGGCCCTTCAGCAAGAATTTATGCTCAAAGATCTTAGCCTCATTCATTACTTCCTTAGTGTAGAAGTTTAACCCACCTTTGAGGGTTCTTTTCTCCATCAAGCCAAGTTCACCCTTAATGTCCTAACTTAGGCTAAGATGAGTAATGCGAATGCTATTTCCATTCCCTGCATCACTAATAAGCCCCTTTCTGTACAATTAGGGAACCCTTAGTTGATCTCATGCTCTACCAAGGCATTGTTGGCACTTTTCAGTATCTCACTCTTACGCACCCTAACATTTCCTACTTAATCAATATTGCCTACCAATTTATGCACCATCATACCATTGTCCACTAGCAAGTTGTGAAACGCATTTTTTATGACTTAATTACCACTCCTTGGCTTGGACTTGTCCTTACTTATAGCCCCTCCACATCACTTTATGCCTTTTCTAATGCTAGTTAGGCTAGTGACTATGATGATTGACATTTTGTTGGTGATTTTTGCATCTTTTTTGGTCAAAATCTCATATTCTAGAGCTTTTACAAGTAGCTAACCATTGCTTTCTTAAGCATTGAGGTTAAGTACAAACTTGTAGCTAACACCACAGTTGAGCTCATGTGGATTGAGTGTCTCCTTTGCAACTTGCATGCCTTATTGCATCAATCCCTAACCCTTAGCCCTAAGGCCACATTAGTAGGCTCATTTTTGCTTTCTTAAGCGTTGAGGCTAAGTATGAACTTGTAGCTAACACCACGGTTGAGCTCATGTGGATTGAATGTCTCCTTTACAACTTGCATGCCTTACTATGTCAATCCTTAATGCTTAGCCCTAAGGCCCTGTCAATAGGCAACTTAACATGACCTGTGACCCGGCCTGTGATTATGGTCTCCTACATCCAAGATTGTCACCATCGACTTCACTGGATTTCCTTGTATGGTTTCATTGAGATTTTGTAATTGATTGTAAAGGTTTTGTTTCCAATTTTGATTTTGTAAATTTATGTATATAGGAATCAAAATTAAACTGAGAAGATCATTAGGAAATTCTTCAACCTAGAGTTCCACAAAAAGTTAAGGTTTGTGCATTTTCTCCTTCTTGTTCATTAACAAAATTCTAATTCTAACGATTGATTCTACTAGCATTTGATTTCTTTCAACTCTTCTTAACCTTAAACTCTAAAAGGGAGAAAAGAATCCCAAACATATGAGAAAGATGTCAATAATTTTGTTTTTGTTGTTAGTAAAAGTTAGTTGGTCATTAAGGAGGATAATCAATGTTCTTTTAACCATGAACACTTACTATTATCATTGTACTTATTTTACTCTTAGTCGTTACAACCATTAAGTTCATCAAGTATGCAACTTACTCATGCAAGGTGTTGAATCATAAATCTTATGTTAGGATCCCCATTAGCTTACCATTGGATTAACTAGCTAAGTGACTAATCTCTTCCATTTGGTTGATACAATCAATGTAATTACTTTTCTTTTTGTATGTTGTACTTGTTGTGTATTTGCAAGTACACTTTGACATTAGTGCAAGTTGTTGGGCATTTGGATCATACTTGGCACAAATCATTGGAGAAATGAACATTAATCATGAAGTTTGGATGATTGTGATTATGATGCTTTTTACGTAATTATGAGAATAAAAAAAAGGCAATATTAAAGTGAATTAGATTGAATAGTAGAAATTAGGTATTATTAATAACAAATGTAACTAACAAAAAAATTATATGAACGGTTTATGAATGAAGTAATTGGAGTGAATATTGATTATGGTTGTGAAAATTGGAAAAAGTTAGGGGCCATGAACATTATTCTTAAATAAAAATTAAAAAAATAGTTGTTTTGAAAATTATCAACTAATTAATTAACAAAAAAATTAAGTAAACATTTACCTTAACTATAACAATATTTTTGTTATATAATAACTCATTGATAGATATGCATATATATCTATATACATATTTACCATCTCTTTTAAAATTCTCTTTCTTCTTTTGTTGAATTCAGATTTTTCTTAAAGTAGAATTTTCAACAAAGAAGAATTCTAACACTTTCATCATGGACTTTAAATTTTCATAATCTTTTGATTTGATAAAAACATTTAATTTGTTATTAGCCCAAATAAGTTCTCGTAAACTAAACAACTTGATCTTGTTTTGACTTACCACAATGGCTTAAATTAGGGTTATATATTGATGTATTTTATAAATTATTCCAACTATTACCCTTATTAAAATTTGGGTTCTTTTTGGAAAAGTAACTTAATCTTGCCTTTTCATATATCACTATGGCTTAAAATTGAAGGATTTCAAAAATAACAATAGTAATTTTGAAAATAATTAGCTATTGCTTTTCTTTGATGAAAATACCAACATTGAAAAAAAAAAGATGAAAAATAGAAATGCATAGATTATTCTAGAATATTCAAGGTATCTCCAGCCAGTAGATTATTCTAGAAGATCCAAGGTATCTTCAACCAATAGATTATTTTAGAAGATCTAAGGTATCTTCAGCCAATAGATTATTCTAGAAGATCCAAGGTATCTCCAGCTAGTAGGTTTCCTACTAAGAAGATGAAAAAGAGAACATAAAAAGTGTTCCAATAAAAAGTGAGGAAAGGAGAGAGAAAGTGACATGGGTATGGGTATGGGTATGGTAAGTTGTAAGCATTGTCTTCTTTTAGTCTTGTAAAGTCCTTATTTTCATAATAATATTATAAGCTCTATTTCTTTGTCCTCTTTTCAATTTTGTTTTGGTCCACTTGAGCTTCAACAAATGATATTAGAGCCTAATTGAAGAGGGCTAGTATTTTACAAAATTAATATTGAGTAACAAGAATAAGGTTGTTACTTTGCCAAAGCAAAGTCAAGATTGTCCATTGTGAGTAGCATGTTGAGTAGTAGGTTACTATGAAGTCAATTAATATAAGACTAAACTTCTTGGTGCGAAGGATTATGAAGCACGACACCAATCATAATGGTAGACTTTACAAGTACGATTGGAGAACTAGAAAAGCTTAACAACTACAACTATGATTATTGGAGCACATGCATGAAGTCATATCTACAAGGCTAAGATATACAGGATGTCACAAATGGGAGTGAAGTTACTCTACCAATGGAAGAAAAGGATGAGAATAAGTGGGAAGTCAAGGCTAGTAAGGCTCTTTATGCCCTAAAGGTTACTATTGATAAAGAGCTTTTAGAGCACATTAAGAATGCTAAGACTCCAAAAGAAGCTTGGGATATCTTGTCAAAGCTATTTTCCAAAACAAATGAAGCTAGGCTTCAAAATTTGGAAAATGAGCTTGCATTAATTAGTCAAGGATACATGACTATTAATCAATACTTTACTAAAGCTAAAAAGTGTATGTGATGAGATATTCCAACTTAGTAAAGAATCAACGATAAGGATTAAAACCTAAATATCAAAGGCTTATGATAGCTATTAAAGGATGGTCTACTCAACCATCACTCATAGAATTGGAAAATTTGTTAGTCAATTAGGAAGCCCTAAACAAGTTAAAGACAAGTGCTTCATAGAAGGAAATAGAAAAGATACTTTTCACTCGAAAGGGAAGACCAAGTGGAAAACCTAAGAAATAGAATCCTCCTAACACTCACCAACAAAAAAGAAATACTCAACAAAGGGAAGCTTCACGAGGCCAAAATTTTCAAGTTAAAACTTGTTCTCCTTGGCATTGCAATAATAATAGGCAAATGTTCGGATGTTACAATTGTGGTAAAAAGAGACATTATGCATAAGATTGTTGGTTCAAGAAGAACAAGCCAACATAAAGTGATTTAGCAATGTCAGCCACTTAAGAAAGAGGCATCTATGAAGAAGGATGGAATGTTGAAGCATTATGTTTAACAATTGAATTAGTAGAAGCCTACATGTCAAATCTTCCTATTATGGATTATAATTAAGAATAAATCATGGACTTTGGGAATGCCAATCACATGACAGGTTACAAAGAGAAGCTTTAAATTGTGAAAGAGCACAAAGGCAAGAAAGTAGTGGTATGACTAACAAAGCAAAGCTACCCATCACTCATATGGGGAAATTAATTGCATTCCACACTTTAGCCTAAAAGAAGCCTAGTTGGAAAACATCTACTTTGTCCCACTATGAAGTATAATTTATTATTTGTATCTCAAATAGATAAGTTTGGAAATTATATGGTATTAAATTATACCTAAAGGATGTTATAGTATGTCAAGACATAAAAATTCTAGATGAACCAATTATGAGATGGAAAAAGATAAGACTTTATTTATGTAATGTCTATAGAAATAACTTATATAGAAAAGGTAAGGAAAAATGAAACTATAGATGTATGGTGTGCTTAAGTTGCACATGTTGGGTATAACAAGTTAAAGATAATGATGGAGAAGTTAATGCTAAATGGCTTTCCTTAATTAGAAGTTTGGTAAAGACAGTTTATGTGAGATGTCAGGTTGGCAAAGCACATAAACTACCATATTCCATGTCCAAGTATCAAGCCAAATGACCATTGGAGCTTGTTCACTTTGTTATGTTTGGAAAGTACAACAAGTAGAAGAATTACATAAACATTTATTCTTTAATTATAGGTTCACAAATTACATTTAAAGGGTTCTGTTAGGTATAAATGGATTATCTTGAAGAATTGAATAATGGAGAACAAAAGTATATTGGATGATCAAAGTTGCTAAATGCAAAGGTTTTGTAGCATCCATACTTAGTGTATAATTCAAAACTATTTTATATCACATTTGGAGAGAAAAGAATAGAAGAAGATTTAATAGTAAACGTCTAGACAAATTGACCATTATTACTAAAATAAAAAAGGATATGAGAGGCTAGATTTCATTAATCAAGGGGAGTGAAGCCTATAACTTGTAATAAGTTTTTGCAATAGCTTTATAATTTGCCAAATATAGTTTTTAAGCCTAAATAAAGATGTTGTAACAAAAAAATTGTATTTTCCTTGGTAATATATAATACTTGATCTTCCATTTAAAAAAAGAAAGGACAACATGCATTAGTTAAAGGCATGCAATATATGGTAATGTTCACTAATGACTTCTTAAGGTATGTATGGGTATATTTTTTAAGGAGATAAAAGAAAAGGGGTCCTCTTCCCATAAAGTAGATGAAGAAAGAAAAAATAAAAAGGAAAAATTTTTCCAATAAAAAATGAGAAGGAGAGAAGAGAGAAAGTGACATAGTGTGGGTGTGGTAAGTTTTTAGCATTGTCTATTTTTGGTCTTGTTAAGTCTTGTTTTCATAATAATATTGTAAGCTTCATTTCTTTGTCCTCCTTTGAATTTTGTTTTGGGTCCACTTAAGCTTTAATATTCTTGAGCTTTGAATTTTGATGTGATTGCTTATAATATATGACCTAATGATGCCAGGCTTCATGTTTCATCTCTTCTATTACTTTTCACGCTGTGTAGGTCTGCCTTTGCCTTCATTGCAACATCTTCACTTTTAGATATGCAGAGTGCATAGTTTGAAATCCAACAAGTTACTAACTATATTATAGCTTTATAGATCGCTCACATTCTAAACAAAAGTACGAAGAAAATAAAACCAAGAGGAGTATGAAAGATACTCAGCCTGATTCTATGTTCTTTTCATTAAAATACATATTTCCTCCCATAATTTGGATGTGCATGCTGCTCTCGTTATTTTTTGAAGCTACATTGCAGCTGCTACCTTAGGACCATCCAAAGACAGTGGTGAGAATATAAATCAGCAGTAGAGATAGCGGGTACAGAAGATACGCCACAGTACTGGTCCAGAAAGGGAATCTTGTGCAGAAGCTGGTAAGAAGACCCATCCCAGTGCATATAAGCAGGACAACCAGGACACCAGCTGAGACATTCCAGGACAGATCTCTTATGCAAACAAGAGCCAAGAAGCTGGCTAAACTCATCAGGTTGTTCATGAATACTCCATTATAAATCTGTGAGAATCTTTCGAAGGTCAGATGATATAACCTTATAATTACTGTTCAGGAAGAAAGAAGATAAACATTTCGAATTTCAAGAATGAAGTCGATATAAGGAATATTGAGACACTTCAGCTAAAACACCACTGAAGAAAACACTGGACTCGCCTCAAATCTTCATAAGAAACTTAACTGCCTCGCTAAAGCCTAAAATGAGAGATAACTGGATGAAACATGAGTACGGGAGAAAAATATACCTCGGAAAATGTTAAGGAGATAGCTTTGTTGGTCTTCTGTTGGGCAGAAGTAATTGCTCCCAGTGCCTCTCTGTAGTTCAAAGCTACGGGTATCACAACATATGATAGTGCAAACGAGGAGATATTTACAGAAGTTGAGAAGTCCTGGAGAGTATCCAGAAGGGGCGTCGCAAGCAGAATCGTCATAACAATTCCGAGAAGAAGCAGAGCAGCTGCCTTGGGATAGTTCAACCATGGTTTATCAGTTTTCTTACTCTCCTTTTTCTGCGCCACTCCACCTTGCTGCTCCGTGGTTATTTTCTGGGTCATTAGTCCCTGCTGCTCCTCGGTTGTTTTCTGCAATAGTGATTGAACGATCATGGGGATAGGGTTACGTTTAGTGTTAAGACTTATCTTGTTATTGGTAAATCTTTACCTTCGACTTGCGGCTAAAAAACTTTTGCGTGCCATCATCTTGATTGTTGTCAGACTTCCCAGAGCTAGAAATCCAATTTGAGATTCCTTTGACGAATTCAGTGTCACTTATACTCGAATCACCCGAGATATCAAACTGCTCCATCACCTTCGCTTCGTAGTCATCCTCCTTTAAACCTGAGTCTATTTTTATCCCCAAGATTAAAGCTCTCAATTCATTTGCTGATATAAGATTGTGGTTGTTATGGTCAAGTTTTTGGAAAAGCCTGCATACATATGGAGTGACTAACGGATGAGATAATAGCAACACTTGACGAATCCGATAGGGGAAAGGACCTTTTAGTAGAACCCAGGAAGCTTACTCTCTTATAAGGTTGACATCTGGTTTGCCACCAAAAGTGAGAAGATTCGCCACATTGTGATTCTGCACAAAATTTTGCATCAAGTAATCAAGTCTTCTACTCTGAATCCACGGCTGGAATACCTGAAAGATTGTTGTTTATTTTCCAAGAATACAGTTAATATAGATGCATCCAATAAGCATTAAAGCGATCAGTGAACAAAATAGATAAATCAGTATAAAGATTCTACTTTCATGTGTATCTGCTGGGTAACAATTCTCTTAGAGACGGAGTTTTTGGTTACCTGATAGGTACTGTATATGAAGAGGAGACAAACCGTAACAACGAGCGCAACAATAGTTACTATTCGTGTTCCTAATGATGAACTGAGAATCGCTGCAAGTTGTAGAATGAGAAATGGGATCACAGATACAAACATTATTCTCGCAGTATAGTAGGTCTCAACATCAGTACGAACACCATGACCTGCACGAGATACAAGAACATGCATACGGAAAGTGGCTTCTATAAGTGGATGAATTGTACTGATTCAAAAGGGTAAGAAAAAAGAACCAGTGAAGCTGAAGAGTCTTTCATTTTCCGCGTTTGATGAATTAGCTGAAGACTCTGAAAGATCATAGCTACCAAAAGCAACAACAGAACCCCAGACTAGAGTAAGAAGCATGATGGTTGATCCTGCGAGTAAGCCCATTATCATTGTTGCCAATGATTCAATGATATCTGTATTTTCTGTCACTCCCATCACTTCAGGCAAACATGTAATTGAGATTAGAGCGCTTGGTTTTGAACCCAAGAAATTTTAGCTCTATATAATTACTAATCAGGTACTTTAAAAGCACAAGCTGCTAGAACACAAAAAATAATGTGCAGAACTCGTTAGCTAGAGATTATCCACAATTAGTATTTGTCCAATACGATTAGTAACCCTACGTTATGGGGTGAAAGGAAGTGCTTAATTTGCCTATTCAAGTGCCTTGAGGATGTGCGTGTTTTACATATAAACATACATGTATATATGTATGTATTTATGTTCGTATACATACATATATATATATATATGTGTGCGTGTATGTATTTATTCTATGTTTCTATGGAAGAAAGGAAATTTTCATCGATGAACATAGACTATGTTAGCAATTAAAAAGGTCATACAGATTGATTGCTTTCTTAAGAAGAAATTTTCGCCCCTCTACGTCTTTGCTTGGGAGATCGGGTTGGGTGATTGAGGTTTGAGTGGCTCTTAAGTTATGGTACAAAGTGGCCAAAAAAGAAAAAAGAAAAAAGAAAATAAAGTATATGCTCTATTAAATCTTTCAAGCATAGAACTACATAACGGAAATGAAAGAAAGTTATGTCAGAGTCCCTTTACGTCTTGTTATTTTTTATAAGATTCTTGATCTCTAATATAATGAAATTATGGTCTCCACTTCTCATATATATAGATCTAAACCTCCATTAATATTTTATTTTATCAAGTCAATGATAGAGATATTATAAATAAATCTTTTGACAAGAAACAAAAAGGAATTAATAAAAAAATTATGAATATGTTATTTAATATATAATGTTTCTTTTAGTTACAATGATTGTACACGCTAATGAAAACTAGTTGTCAATAGCTTTGACCAACAACACTCATAATCAAATTTTACTATGTTTTCAAATGAAAATAAAAGGGTTTTGATTACAAAAAGCTGAAGTATGGGTTTTATTTTACTAAATTATAAATTGAATTCCAAAATATCTGAAAAAAAGAGGGAAAACTGAGACATTCCAAATATTAAAAAAAAAAATTAACTCAAGAAAAGGAAGGATGAAAGGAGGAAAATATGCTGTCAAACAATTTACTCAATTGAGAGTAGATATTGCTTGAAACCTTTTGGTCCAAGCGTAACACTAGATGCTTATGTCAACTTGTGTGTTTATTAAAATAAAAAGGACGAGAAGTAGCATTTGATAGTTCAACTGTTAGTGCAATCCTACTAAACAAATACCCTTTGGGTTGCTAGTCTCCCCTAGTGTTAGAAAGTATATGATGAGGGAACCTTTCCTTGAGGGGAGAGAAGCCGCATGCATCTGTTTTTTCTTTTTCATAACACAGAATATGAGGGTTAGAAATTAAATTTAAAATCAGAAGAGCTATACCATTATAAACCGCCACCAATTATCTTCCATGAAAAGCAAAGGAATATTGTCAGTTATATTCTCATTCTAAAACTAAGATGAACTGGACCAGTACTCAAGAAAAAATTCTTTGCAGAAGAAAATGATAAATTCATAAAAAGTGCAGAGAGGAGAAGCCGAGTAGGGAGATAATTACCAGCCACCAAGACCACTTGTGGGATTGTACCAAGAATGTGGAACAAGCTTGCACCAAAAACACCAGTTCCAAACATTTGAAAGAAAAGGTCAGACCCACTGGAAACATACTTCTCCGCTAGGTAAAGTAGGTACTCGTATACCACTATCATGAAGAGCTGCCCCCCGACTGTCCCTGTGCAGGGCAAGAAGCCATAACCGGGCTCGCATGTCACAGTTGTCTCAACATTCCCTTCGAGGATTGGGGAACGGCTTGTATGGTCTACGCCATCAGATATAAGGTTTGATCTCTTACTGAAGGAACGGCCATTTCCCGAATGGCTTATGTGGAGGACCAAGAGAATGATAAAACAGGGTCTTAGCATTTTCTTCAAGACGGTTCTGTGAAGATGGGGTTGAGAATAGGCTGAAGACAGACTTGGCCTATTTAAGAAGATTTTAGATGGCAAATTACAACTTGTAATAGACCAGACGTGGCTTTTTTCATATAAAAAATGAAAGCTTGTCAAGTTGGTATCGTTGACGTAGACTGCAATCACTTGGAAGTAGATAACTTGCTTTGGGACGACCAAATCCTTGGCCTAATAAATATTAGACAGGGAGGACGACGTACACCACCGACTGAGCTAACCGTCTTAATCGAAAGCAACGGTATCTTTATAAGGAAAACAACGTCGGTTTGAACTTGTCTTTTGTCAACAAACAGAATGTGCGCACTAGAGTTCCGAGTACTGGACCTTGCAGGCGATGAAGATCCCATTTCATAGCTTTCTTGCTAGGATAGCCTTGAAAGACACTTTGCGATATTGCACCATGAGTTCTGAAACTGGATTTAGCATTATTCATGACTCCACTTTCCACTTAGAATTTTGTGATTGTAATGACAGTCCATGCCAAAGCAGAGCAAAGGGTATGAAAAATTTACAGTTTGTGTGCTCTCGAAGGTTAACTTGCTTTGAAATCATTAAACTGTCTTTATATTTCAAACTAATACTAGGATCAGAATGAGCCACATAGTTGGCCAACCGACAAAATAACTCTCAAGTTATCTTATTCTTCAGACAAAGCAAATGATGGAAAAAAAAAATCGCAGTCTTAAGATCCCATGGATGCATATATTACTTGTCAATAGCAATGGCAATAACAGTAGTAGTTCAGTTGATGCAATTTGCATTTCTTTTTGCACCTTCGGGTCACGTGCTATTCATAACAGGTAACTTAAACTCGAGTCATCCCTCGGGCACTGCTACATTTGACATTCCACTTGGCTACACAATATATTGTATAGTTATGAATCCATGCAGAACGGATGCTCCAAGCGTGCACATTAAGCAACTGCACATGATCCCTTTGTTAATAAACACAGCGACAGAAATAGTGGGATCCGCTAAGATTTTTAAATTAAATTCAGTACTTAAAAAAAAAAAAAAGCCGACAGACCTGCGTGAGTACGTAGAACACGAGTAATTTTGTAAAGCATAGAGTAGGTAAGGAATACATATTTCATGGAGTGGAGAACCACTCAGAGCTCAAATAAGAAGCCTTATGAGTAACAAAAACGCCATGCCGACAACGGGCAATGGGTTTAATGCTTTTTAATAATTGGTGAGTGCGTAGGGTAAGGCGAATAAAACTAGTTTACTTTCTGTATATGTACATGTGCATGACCTCTCAGTTTAAAGCATATAAAAACACCCACAAAATGCAACAATAATTCCTCTCAAACTTCTGAAAAACAAAACGGGTAAGTTAAAGATATGGTAGCCATTCAAGCAAGTCAGATCTCGAGCACAAACGTCATGCAACAGTTAATCAAGTTCTCACTGTTCAGAAAGAAACAAAAATCCTTAGCGTGTAAAAGAGAGAAAGAAACAAAAATCTTCGGCGTGTAAAAGAGTTCAGCCTAAAAGTCATCAATCAATGCAAAATTTCCTATGCTACATTTCAACGGGAGAAATTAAGTAATGCAGGCAGTTCATCCAATAGCTGCACAGTTTTCAAGGTTGGCACGTTTACTTTCAAGGGTGATGCATGCCAGAGTAATTGCTTTCCCCCCAAGCAAAGTCAGTGCCCAGTAGCATTAAGTCTATGGTGCTGGTAAAAATGTGGAGCGGCCTCTGTCAGCCAGGAAGGATCAATGGAGATCACATTGCGCATGTATTGTCGATCCGTTGAGACAAGAGAATGGTATATAACCCACTTTGGGTTTACTCTGCATGACGACAATTTTTAGAAGAAATAAGATGGCTATATCATGTGCAAAACCAACCCCAAACCAGTTAAACAACAAGAAATAAGCCCCCAACTTTCAAACAACAAAAGACATGAATTGGGGACCATTTGCGAATGTGCATGAAAGACTAAATACGAATGCACAATAAGTATTAACTTCATATATTCCCCAAGGTATCAGCCATTTTTCGGCTTCCACTACTCACATTTGTCTCTCAGAAAATCAATCATAAGGTGAACACCATGCACCTACAGAAGGTAATTGCTGAACGAACCTGAACAATACTGACGATGGGTGAATATAAACTTCTTGAGAGCCTCTGACAGTCTTGTACACCCCGCTGTGAGTAAATGCCTTTGACAAGATAAATCAACAACAAAATTTATTGGGATGTTAAAAAAGAAAGTTTCTCGAGAATAGGACTTAAGAAAAATTCGCACTCCAAAGAAAGGGGGCTGCATTTAAATAATGAAAATACTCACTTCTAATCGACATGCATTAGCAAAAAAGCCAGCAGTAACTGCCTTCCTTACCACCTGGAAAAGATTAAAGATCAGATAAAATTAAGCATCTCAAACCGTCCAGATATGATAAGGTTGCTTGCTCTGAAATCAATAACAATTTCAGAGTTCTAAGACAAATTTTCTGAGAACAAGGACCAGAGAACCAAAAAGGGGGGTAATTACCCTCAGAGATTCTCAAAACTGCCCAAAGAAGTACATATGAGATGTATATCGAAACTTATATTCACATACACGGATAGAGAGGCAAAAAGAAGTAGATTTTACATAGTGGTCCATGGATGGATATCTCGGTTGGTTCAACTGTTTATTATTTATGATGATAATAAACTTGTTAGAGGCTAATGTTATCAGTGAGTGTCCCAGAAATGTACCTGCATATCTCCTTCACAAGATTTCAGGACTATGCCTAATCTCTGTGCTATTCTTCTGAGTTGTTCTCTAATTTCAATGACTTTTTTCTGCACGATATTTATGCCAATACCAACATCAACATTATCAACATGAATTGCACAGGGTTGTACTATTCCAAAGCAAGTAAATTCAATGCCAGTGTAGCACAAGGAACAGAGAAGAGTGGAAGGTAAACAATTCTTAAGTTGGTCAACAGTGAGTAAATGATTTCTCCTCCCCAAATGGTGGATGCTAATTGACAGCTTAAATATTTGTAGATGCATGAGTTAAATTTACCAATAAAACTACACTATTAAATTTTAAAGCAATAAGAAACCAATTACGCACCATAGCTTGGTAGTTCAAAGAGTTCTTATGGCACCAATGGGAAGATTTGCCAGATTGAAGAAACCCTTTGTAAACATTTAGAAAAGTCACATGGTCACCCTGCATTTATGACACAATGATTACCCAGCCACGAAAGATATTATTGGTCCAATTATGGAAGATGAACTGGATAGATATCAGTATCGCAATTAAATGCATTCCACTAAACAGAAATCTATCTTAATAGATCTTAAAATCAACTGTTGATAACAATTTGAGACTATGAAAGCTCAATGATTATTAAGCCAAAGCATTGTCTAACCCGCAATTTGAATTCAAATTCAATCACCTGGTGATAGACTTCTCTTCATGGGAGAACTCAAAGTGGGATAAACTTGCAGTTGTATGCAACCATAAGCAGATACATCTTTTAACACAATAAACTTATGTGACAAAGCTTGATAAAATATTTGATTCAAGACAGACCTTGAGAAAAACTTTTCAATGATTCACAGACCTAGACCAGCAACTTTTAGTGAAATATTCCCCAGTGAAAACTTTTGATGCCCAGAAGGTACAGGAAATCTAGCAGGAGTCCTATATGTCCGAATAGAATTTAAAATTCAAATCAACTACCTCTGCTGCTGCAAATCTCAACTTAGCTTCATCCAGATCCTTTCGCAATCCCCTCCCAGTAACGAAAATTGACTGTAGACAAATATATTAAATGTCAAACAAAACTTACACATTAACTCTTTTATACCTGCTGAACGATGATATCTTTCAGCTATTCTATTTTTTCCTTTTTCCTTTTCTTTCTTAGCATATCCAGAGGAACAAGATAATAACGAGAAGCCATTAAGCATAGGACTGAAACTCACCCCGGAAAAGCATACTTTATTTCTCCTAATAGGTTAGCCACTTGACAAATTCATTATTCAACTCCCTCAATAATATGGAACCAGGCCCACAGGGCCGAAATTTTTTTCGTTTTTGTTTTTTTTTTTTTTCTCTTTTTCTATGCAATTAGTGGAAGGAGAGAAAATAAGGCTAAATTAACTATGTCAGTTAGGCCTTTTTTTGGGTGTCTTTGACTTTAGAATTCAAGTTTCAGATAAATAATCACTGGACCAAAGATACTAAAAGTATATAATGACCAACAACCGCAAGTGGGATAAAGCAATTTACTTGGACTGAGAGAACTGCTGCAATGGTAATAATCTCCTCTGAACACCCAAGTTCACTTGAAGAAAGGATCATTTTTGAGATCATTGGTTCCTACAAAGAACATATTTTCTTCATTACTCATTGAAAATATGATGTATGATATGGTAGATAAACCATGTCTCAAAGGAAGCGCAATACAGAATACCTATGTAGTAATCAACAGTTATCCAGAAAATGCTAAAATAATAACCACAAGAATAAACAAATGACTAATGATAACGGATGTTTGATGGATACAAATAAGTAATTTTCAAGGTCTCAAACTTCCAAAAATTTAATTTCAATCGAATTAAAAAATACAGGTCTCTTGAAGAAAGAGAGAAGGAAAAAAAAAAAAAAAAAACCAAGAAAAATCATAGTAAATATACACGAGTGAATAGGCAAACTTGACCTCAAGGATGCAGTGAAAACAAAGTAGAAGATTATTTTCCAGTATAAAATCAGTCATTAGCAAATGACATCTAACTAGGTTACTTTTGACAACCCTCCTACAGAAACAGAGAAGGAAATGAAGTGGCAGATATGTAAAGGTTCTGCTTCAAATACCAACGTAAGAGTTTCTAGAAAAGGAATGTGTTTTTTTTTCATGTTTGTGAGGGAGCAGGATTAATATGTCATATGCAGTAGAATATAACACCAGGTCATCATTTGGATGCCAAGTCACGTCCATTTCCTACATAGAAGACCCAGTAAACAACTACACGATTTAAAGCAATACAAAGCAATAAGTTTGGCATGATAGAAACATACTAATGGAATCTCCGCTACTTGAAATCCTGCTGGTGAAGTAAGTTTGGCATCATCATCCAAGATTCCAAGAGAATAAAGTACTTCAAGAGCTCGAATCATTGCTTCAGGAGATGGAGATGCTGGCCAGTCAAAGCCTAGGATATTATCTATGCCCAACGCTTTTAACTGAAAGATTATGTACAAAATAATTAGCATCTCAATCAATTTTAAGAAGAAACAAACAAACACTCTTCCAAGCTAACAGTTAGTGTTAATCATTACTATATTAAGTTTCTGCTCACAGAGAAACACAAAAAACAGATCAGAAGAAAATTATAAAACACAAAAACCTATTCAAAGCGACCATGACTAGTAAATAACAAGATAGGAAAATGCCAAAATTATTTTTTGAGTCTTGGGGTTACAATCAATAAGGCAACCACAAGACAGGGAAAGGATAGCTTTGAAGTTCGTTGCTAAAAAGAAAGAAGTTTACACTTCAAAATACATAGCTTTGAAGCTTAAAGCATTGTTGAAGTTTAAAGCATGTTCCGCATGCCAGATAAAGACATTCTTTATGCCAATGCAATTTAAAGCTGCTACCATAAACCATAAGGCCATCATTTTAAAAAATGTGAAAAATGAATTCTTCAGTGAAAAGCAATTTTGCAGGTACAACTTTTTATTGGCAAAATCATTTTGGCACCAACAAAATGAAAGAGAAGAGAAGGCAAGGACAGGAAATATGTGTACCTGAATCACACAGGAGACAAGATTCGATCTTTGCATCTCCGGAATACCCTCAGCAGACATTTCGTTGACAAAATACTCTTCAGTATATAGCCTGATTGCAGCGAAAGAATTAGAAGATCAAGATGTAACCTACACATATAAACAGGAAAGCCACTGGAAATGTGCACGTAATCTCCTGAGATGATTAATTTTGAGGGAAAAATGAATTGCGGAAAAATATATCATAAATAGCTTATCATCCATATAACTTCATATAGGAACTAATTGGGCAAAATGAAAAAAAAAAAAAGGCATAAAAGATTTAATTGAAAAACAAAAGTGAAAAACTAATAAAACAAAAGAAATGATTCAATTCCTGAACCTTCCGGAACCCATGAACCAATAGATTGAAACGGAGTATGACTATGGACAGTCAACATAATGTGCACCGACAAATAAGAATTCCCCCATATCATTACAATTATATTCAAAGAATAATGAGGCAAATAAAAGATAATGGCATGTCCTTCAAGAACAAACGCTGCCACAAGCAACAGAAAGAGAAGGATAATGAGAGAAAATTTTGTTGAAAAAAATACACATGCAGAAGTTTCAATAAGCCCAACCTGCAACTGAAATGGCCTTTGCTAGACTCTCTTCAGACAAAGATAATTGTACCTTTGGCACACCATTATAAAATTAACAAATACAAACTTTTCTTCACATAATGGACGTCATTGTTTTCCTAAAAAATGTTGCTTGAAGATACAATGGATGCATCAGCAAAAACAAGTTTCTTCCTGAAGAGTGCATTGGTTGGTTTCATTCTTCTGGATGCCTGACAGTTTAACAGGATCAAAGTAAAATGAAAAGATAGAGGTGCATTTTTCTTAATCCCGAAGCACTAAAATATGCAAACCATCATGTTAAATTTCCTGGATCAATTGAATGCTGCATTTGTAGTAATACAAATCGTACAGGTCTAAGCAGAGGAGCATTAATGACATTGCTTTATACAAGTTAAAAGAAATTGATAGGTCCTAATCATAAATTATTTTCAGTAGTACAGCACCTATAACACTTCCCAGGTTGAACTCTTCCAGCCCTACCAGCCCTTTGTCTAGCAGATGCCTTAGATATAGGTGCCACCACCAGATTCTCAATGTCAGAAATCTGTAGTGAAGTAAACCGAGAATTAAAATGAAGGGGGCAAAATGTTTAATAACAAAAAAGATTTTCATGAATAATTCAGACAAAGTCAACAACTTGTGGCAGTTATATTCCCAGAAAAATCGTTAGGAAAACTCAAATAAAAAAATCTTAGATGTTAAGGTAGAAGTGGAACTTTATGAATAACTTCAGACAAGAATGATATAGCCACAAGGAACAATTTTATAAGATGAAAACATTAAAGATACCCCTTTAACTAAGGGACCTAACACACAACATAACAAATTTTAACATTCAAATGACTAACTAATTACCGGATTGTAGAATCGCTGTTTTGAGAACCCACTATCAACGACATAGACAATTCCCTGTACATATCAGAAGAATAAGGTTGGATGACAGCGTCCTCTTTGATTGCTTTTAACTTATCACACCCAACAAAAGTTTCCACCAGAGTGCAGAGGTCACCTCCAATGTCAATGATGTTTCTGCTATATTTGTTGATATTACAACTTTCCTCTTCCCTCTAGGAGTTGGAGAAAAAATCAGCTCCTAAAAGAAAGCAAAAAGGCTGATATAGAATCACAAATTGATGAACCAAAAATCCACAATAATCAGCTTACTGCACTCAGATAACATTTTAACATGTCACCAACCTGCTCTGCACGTGAAAGTCCCGAGTACAGAGGCAAGACAATCAGTCCTGAAAGATTGCAAGATGGACAGGTAATATTGTCAGTTGCAGTACAATCAATCCAACACAGTATAAGAACATCTTGGATCACTGAACTTTGGGTGCGCAATGAACCATTACATTCAATACTGTAGTATCACCATGTGCATGCTCAGAAAAACACATGGAAACAGATGAAGGAAAAAAGCATGCCACAAAAGATCTAAAGAGGTAGATTGTGATATTAGGCAAAAGAATCTTCAAATGCCCAATCATCCACAGTCATGCATATCAACACACACACGTAAGTGTCTACATGAATGCACAGAACCATAAATGTATATCATCATGTAGAATTATTTAGATGTAAAAATTTATGAGACAATAAGTCAACATATAATTTCCGTCACTCAAACCTGAAGAGTTCCTTCCACTGCTTTGAGCCTCTTCATTTAGTAGCTGAATAGCAGCATCGATATCATCTTGACCAGTAAAAAATACTAGAATATCGCCCATGGGTTCCTGTAAGACACAAATATAATATCTCTATTACTTGTTCATGAAAAGAATCATATCTGATAGAAACACTAATAGACGTGCAACAAAGCTGTTCATGAACAGCCTGAATTTGGCTCTAGATCAATTGGTTCACAAATGAATCAAGCTTGAAAACAATAACTTCGACACCATTATTACACAAGTCAAACTTTTTATAAGTTCAATTTGACTTGGTTTAGGCCTGTGAATTGCCTGAAGAACCTGAGCTCACTCTTCCTGAACACGTTGAACACGTTCAATGTTCATAGTTATATAACTTAAGCCTAGAAAAAAAAAATCTTTAAAAAGAAACCCAGCTTCTAGTTTTAGTAGAGGTCAACTACAAAGAATCATATTCACACTTTCCTCAAACTTTCAAGACAGTTTGGATGAGTTGTGATCTGAATGGTAGAATAGCAACTAAATGGAAGGCTACAATTTACAGCTTTCAAAGATTCAACTTTCCAAGTAAAAGGCAGATATAATACGTGCTCAGTCTAATGACACTGACCACATAACTTGAGTTTTTACTCAAATCTTTCCTAAAGTTGCTTTAGTAGATATAAGAACCTGATGCCATATGAAGCTGGAAAACATTCTTAGAAAGTTAACAAAGTTCTGTATGATAAGAGTATCTACAGTACCTTTTAATGATTTCTTTTTTATTTTCCCTTAAGCAACAAAAGGAGGCTTACAATGGGATTCTTCTCCCAAACTCGTGTTTATGGATAAAACATGTTTCTGACTTCCAAGATCTGACCTTTTATCATGGTCACTTGACCATGTGTGTAGTGGGAGCAAAATTGATAGATCTAAGTATTTAAAAAAACTGTAGACATTCAAAAAGCCTAAAGGACAAGATAGCCTCGATGCCATTGTAAATTCATCTTTGCCTTCCGCCCCCACCCACACACACACACAAGAAATAGACTAACGAAATGTTCTTAAAATACCAGCCTTATTCTGGGATTCTTTAACAGGGTAAATGAATATTAGCGGAGAATAAGATTTTAAAATTAGATGTATAGTTAATATTTGACTTGCTCATATAAAGAAGGAAAACTTGAAAATTGGTCCCATTTCTCCCTTGCCTCTTATCCCTCCCTCTCCCCTTAAAAGCAAAGTTAACTTTTCAATAAAAAATTTCTCATTAAGTTGGAAAAATATTTATTACTTCTCATGAAGTTACAATAATATGTAACAAAGAAGAAATTAAAATAGGCAAATAGCATTTCAAAGATAAAAAAGACAAAGAAAAAGGAAAAAGGAGAAAAGTCTGCATAAGGGGTGCAAGTAACCTTTTGTCCTAGGAAGGTAAATGGTGGAGGCCACCTCCGCACTTCCTATGCGAAGGTTGGAAGCAGCCTTTTCCCTCAATTTGTAAGAGTGGCGGCTAGCTTCCATTGCACCCATGTAGGTGGAGGCCTCCTAAAAAGGGGTAAAGGCAGCAACGAAAAGTATTTTTTTAATATTATTTTAAATAAAAAATTGGTATATATAACCTTAAGATTTGTCCTCGTATCAAGCCAATTGATATGATATCAAATTTCTCTAAGAGATCCCTGGAAAATTATCAAATTGGTCTCTCCATCCACATCACCATCAATAGCATCTTGCCATGGGTTAAATGTTGAGTTAACTAGACAAATGAGATGCAGGGTGAGAATACATGTGATTACCCCTAAAAAAAAAATTAGGGTTTAACCAAGCAACACCTAGCTTCTCCTATTGCTTAGTGGGTGGTTGCATCCACCCCTCCCCTAGGTCTCTCTCTCTCTCTCTCTCTCTTTTTTTCAATTTTTTTTTCTGTTTTTCTTTTTATTTTTTTGGTGGCTTGTGTTTAATATGAAGCGTGAGAACATCAACAATGAAGCTGGAAATGTGAGAACAATAAGACCAAATTTGATATAAAATGATACTTCAATAATTTTGAGATAATCTTTATTTGGTTTTAAGATCTAACCTGTAGAGATTAATTTAGTGACACCCACTTTCTAGTGGTTCTATTAATTTTTTCAGACATTATAATTTCATGAGGAGAAATGGATTTGTCATTTAGACATGGTTGCAGGTGATTTGACGCGTGCCAGCTTGCCAAAAGTTTCATGAGCAACTTCAATAGAAAGCTGATGAAGTGAAGTGTTGTGCAGGGAGACTAAAACCAATTGGACAAAAAAAAAAAAAACTATTAGTGTTATTTTATTTTATTTTGGTTCTTATTCTGTTTGAAGGAACACTTCAAGTAATTTTTTAACAGATTAAATTAGAAGGACTAATTTCTAGCATGATCAGTTGGCCTCAGTCTCATTGTAAATTCACCTCTACTAGCATCTTTCTTTTTCTTTCCTTTCAACGGTGACCTACTACACGTGCTTAATAGTAAGAGAATACAGAAATTAATGGAGAAATGAGATTTTGAAATGTAATTAATTTTAAGGATCACACTTGCTCCAAAAAATAAGAAAGAAATAATTCCAAAATTATTCCAAGTGGTTCAGGCCTTTATAAAACCGATGACTAGGCTTAAGATTAAAAACTGATTCTTCTATACTAACCAAACCTTATGCCTCTCACTATCGCTCCAAGTTAAGTGGTGGCTGTCAACCTCTTAGCAATTCGAATTGATCCTCTTGGAAATCTCAATGATTGAAGTGACAACCAACATTTAAGGACTCAAACAAAGCTTCACACCTCAACACCTTAAACTCAACCACAAAAAACAAAAAGAGCACCACCTCAAGACTTCATTGCCTATTTATATATTTCCCCCTTGACACTCCTGCATCTTGGCTTCCACCAACTCAACTCAACACCACCAACTCCATGATCTACTATGTCTCTTCCACCAGCTTGTCAGTATCACTCCCTCTCTCTCCAAATCCTCCATCGCCCCTGCTTATGACTCAAGCTTGGAACAAAGTTCAGTTAGAGCTCGACTAGTTTGATTCATTTGGGCTGAGCTAGAGGCCCACTAAAACTTTATTAATTCTAATCAAAATTCACTTAACGCCCTATTGGACTTGAGCCAAGCTTCATCCGACTACTCAATTACAGTCCTATACATTAGGTGGGTTACCTTCAAAATTTCTTGTTTTTTTTGGGAGGGCGGGGAGGGGGGGAAGCCACATTAAATTACATATTTCTACGAGATACATGAAAATTGTAAATCACATAGAAGTAACTACTTTGTCAATTGCTATGCCTAGTAGTAGTTACATAACACATCAACAGTAAGAAATACCTACAGCAAAGAAAAGAGAAAACAAGCTCCCAAGAAAGATGATGGAACGCCAAAAAATACAAATCTTCCAATAATTTAACAATTGCAAAATGGAAGGCTTCAAGGACTCATGGCTCCTTGATAGGAACTTTACTCCAGAGTTTATTTCCAAATTAAAGACTCAATACTTTACAGGGACAAAACAGTTAACTTCCTCAACTTTACACTTTAACTTACGAGAGTTCTTAACTTGCTCCCTGATGCAGAAGCATCAACTTTTGCAAATTTCACTAACATAGGCGCAGTGTACACTCAAATGCATTTGAAGTGTAATCACAGATGTAATCAATGGTAGAAAGCTAATGAATGAAGAAACAAGGGAATATGCCACACATTTTTTGACAGGTTATACATCCATGATGAAATATGCCAAGGAGGGACCAACCAAGGGTAAAGAAAGGTGCAGGTAAGGCATTGCATTAAAAGGGGTTAAAGAAAAGAAAATTATTTAAGGATCAAAAGAATAAAAAAGTTCTTAAAAACAAATAAAGCTGTCAGACATTTAGTGAACATGCTCCCTTGTTAACCCAGAAAAGTTTGAATGTAACAAGAGATCCCCTAGTTCAAGGGAAGTCTTTAAGAGATCCATTAAAGAATAACATGTACCCGTTCATGGATTGACAATACTGTTGAAACAGCAGATTGAACATAATCCTGGACTGGCTCTTCAACAAAATGAATTTGGACATTAAAGCCTCTACCCTGAAAGTAAAAGAGAAGGAATGATAACTCCATTTGCAAGTAACCACGTTATTGATTATGCTAGTAGAAGATAACTTCAGTTGGACAATAATGAAGACACTTAGGAAGAGAAGAGGCTGGGGGGAAGAGGGAGGGGGGGGGGGGGGGGCGGCGGGGGGGGTGTGTGTTTGTTGGAGATGGGTATTGGGTTTACGAAAGTGAGTGAATAGCCAACACAACATACCTCAACTGATAGGATTGCAGGATCCATTCGTGGTCCAGCCTCCTGAGCTTCCAATGCTCGACGCCTTTTGCTGTACTCAACAATAAAAGAGAGATTAAGCTAGAATTTGATTTCATTTACACATAAAAGACAGTCACATTGTTGACAACATACTAAGCTACATTAAATTACATGTTTCTACAAGATACAAGAAAAAAGAAATTGTAAATCACATAGAAGTAACTACTTTGTCAATTGCTATGCTTAGTGGTAGATACATAACACATCAACAATAAGAAATACCTACAGTGAAGAAAAGAGAAAACAAGCTTCCAAGAAAGATGATGGAATGCCAAAAAATACAAATCTTGGCCAAACTAACTGGAGACAACAACTCAAGGAAAATTAAGATAACCTCCCAAATTCAATAAGGGGAAAGCTATGAACCAAGACAAGAATTGGTAGATGATAAAGTTAAGTTGATAAAGCATAGGAACAAGGACTATAGTGAAAACATGGTTTGGTTGAAGCAAGGCTGCTAAAATACATATTATAACTTTAAACCTAACGGTAACATGATATTTCATTAAATGAAGAAGAAAAAGATTCAAGAAAGAAGAAAGATTAAACTTCAACCTTTACAAATTATCAGTCAATAACCCAAACTGAAATTAATCTGTCTCAACTTTGGCTTTAAAGACAGCATCTATTGGTCGCCTTCATGGCAGCCAGCCCCTGGCAGTATCAAAGGCAACTCTCTGAACAACTTATCCACTCTCCATAATTAGCAACATTGTTGATTTGGTGTATGCATCGTTTATTCAACTTATCTTTCTTTTGAGTTTATCTTCTTACTATAAGCATGCATAGCTTCCCTCCAATTTTCTTAACATATGAGAGAGTTACTAAGCCAAGAGCTAAACTTTCCCGCCTTGCATTAAACATTTAGCCTTTCTTCTCTCGCTATAAGCTTTCATCTCTTGTAGTCAGGTATTCTGCAGATTATGCATCCGCTCTTTCCTTTCACTAACTCCTACTCTCATCTCTCTCCTATCCGACCATCATTACCATTCACATAATTTTTCCTAGAAAGTGAAAGATCATTTATTTAGATCAACCTACAGCAGGATATAGTCTACCTGCTCCTAAAGCTAATATGTAGAATTCCTTTGCCAAACAGATTTGTGTTGAAAAAAGTTAAGAACTTTTCCACCAGAAGGTTAGAGAAAAGGACAAAAGGCCAATCAAGCCCAAGAGAGAACTAGTTAGAACCAATCTATGTTATTTTAGCCACTGGTCCTTATCAACACCCAAGAGCATTCTTTATGTGCTCGTTTAAAGTACAAGCACACCCATCCAAACACAAAGGGTCACATATCTGCTTTGGCATATCAAACATACAGGAAACTAGACTTCGGAAATCACCAATTAGCCAAACCCAGGAAAGTGAGGACAAGTTTTGCTATCAGTTCAGGAGAACTTAATACAGCCAGAGTTTTCAAAGAATTTAAGCAAGTAAAATTGCTATAAATGGCTCAAAACCATGTAATTTTGAAAAAGTGAAGAAGGTAGATTGATGATGAATTGCACACTACAACCTTGTGAACCTCTCTTGTACAAGTTGTTCTGATACAAGGTTAAAACGAAATACCTAAAGGCAACGCCCATGCAAGTTAAAAGGGAATTATAACAATTTGAAACCAATCTTCAAAAAAACAAAATCCCGTAACTTCCCTTCCAAGTTCAGTGTACCAAGGAGATGAATCAGTGCAATCATGTTCTCTTAATCAAATACCACGCTACCCAAAATGACTATACAATACAAAAGCAGTGCAATTACAAACTTCCCAAGTATGTAAGAGATTTCTGGTTCCTTGATCAAGAAAAAAAGAAAAAGAATACAGTTCTTAAAAATGACTTGAACATATAGTAGTATACCAAAGCCATTAGCACGGAAAAGCAACCAAACTAAAGTAGAGTTTATTATAACTTCCCTCAATAGTTAAGTGAGTTAAAAAAAATTAAAAATTAATTTTTTTTTTAAAAAAAAAACCTGGTTTGGAAGTATGTGGACATTGATTTTGCTTCAATTGTAGCAGAGGAAATAATTAGACGCAGATCAGGTCGACGCCGTTGAATCTGGAAATTCAGCAAGAAACAAATGTACAAACATGTAGGAATCAGAAACAAAATTGAGAAAAGGAAAAAACAAATGAGAAAAGAATAAAATTAAATACTTCTTTAATTTCCCAAACCATCTATAATACATCCAGGTACCTTTTTCAGAAGACCAAGTAATATGTCAGTTGAAATAGACCTTTCATGAGCCTCATCTACCATTATGACACTGAAACAGTCATCAAATTTTCAACGGAAAAATGTTATGGGAGCAATAATGACAAAAAAGAAAAAGAAAAAAAAAAGAACTAATAACATAAGAGATTAGAGTTTTGCTGTATCATATTAAGTCTCTAAAACAGAAATATAGAAAGAATAAAAATGCCAGGCATCACTCTTTCGGCTAACAAATTAAACTAAATAAAATAATTTTCTGTTTTCCTGATGTTAATGGTTGGTTTTCCAATTAAAATTATCTATCACGTGCACATGCCTCTGCAGACCAGCTAAAGCGAACCAGGAAGCATGTTGTAAAACCATGAGTTTCTCGTGGCAGCAACAGAGAAGAAACAAAACGAAGAAATGAAACTAAATAGAGTTAAAAGGTAAGCTTATAAAATGAAAGAGCACAAGTACATAGAGTTGTAACTAATACCTATACTTGGTCAAAAGAGGATCATCCATCATTTCCCTGAGTAACACCCCATCTGTCAGAAACTTTATCAAAGTTGTACCCTGTGCTGCCATAACAGTGAAGTTCTCAGGATCCATAATAAAGAACTACAGAGCAACAAATAATGTTGCACAGAATTTAGCTTATAGAACAAAACCTTCTAAATGATATGTCAACTCAAGATACAGTATTCTGATGGAGATTATGCCCTTACATCAATAGAATCTAATTCAATAAAATAAGTATTCAGAGATTGAAAAGGAAATAAAAGGACTAACTGTATTCGTAAGATCTTCAAATCGAATAGTGTAGCCAACTTCCTCCCCAAGCTTGACCCCCATTTCTTCAGCCACTCTTGCAGCAACTGCCTAAGAAGCAAAATGGATAACAATAATTATGAGGACAAAAGAAACGTAATCAAACATCAGCATTTTATCTGCAGCTGATAAGAAATTTTAAGGTATGCTCTAAATAAAGTAAGCTTAAGGAAAATCACTTCCAGGTTATTCAGATGCCTCAATTTTTCGGAATTAAGCCTTATTAGAGTCACTGTTCTCTTGCATGCTCCTTTTGTTGTTTGTAAACCCTTTGTGTGTTCACTAAGTCAAGTTTCAGTCAGAAATCAAATTCATCCCTAGGAATAAAAATTCCTCGGTTCTGTAAAGGTCATGTGGCTATGAATATACAAATTAATAGTGTGACATATAGGAAAATATTTGGGAGTTCAGGCTGGAACATCTTAGTTAGCACTTAGTAATTGGTGGGATGACTCCAATGGACCTGGGTGTAAAAGAGCAATTCAAAACATCTTAATTTAAGAATCCTGACTAGATTAAGCTAGATTGAAAATATTAGTAACGCTACTATAATAATCACCAATCTTCAAGGCACTGGAAGCTACTGAAAATAGATTAAAATGAAAAGACTGAAGTAAAGTTATTTAGTAGATAGGTTAAGATCATTTAGAAAGCAACGGCACAAACTGAAATGCACCTGGACAGCCAGTCTTCTAGGTTGAGTGCAAGCTATTATCCGTCCACCATCAGCCCAACCTGCTTCTTTGAGGTACTGCAATTAACAGTTGAGATTTAAATTTATTAATTACTAATCCACTGGAAGGATTTCAAGGCCAACCCACATTTATAACTGAACACATAGACGAACCCAAAAGTAATAGATCCTCATGAAAATATTTAACATTCAAACAGTCAAGGTTCTCATATTACTGGATGAAAATCAACCAACCAATTATTTGTATTCCACGCAAACAGAAAAGCACAACTCCTTAAGCATTCATTTCAGGAAATTCCATAATATGATAATTAGACATGATGTAACGAAAGAATTCATCATGTCACTCCGATTGCATATATAAAACATGTCCAAACCAGCCAATTTGCAGAGCATCAAACACACACCTACCCGTTGTTTGGTCAGCAAATTGATGAAAGAGACGCGAAATGAAAAATAAATAACCTATGAGTAATCCCTAAAAAGTCGGGTGAGAAAACAAAAACTGAGTATCATGTGTTTTCAACTTCCATTTCCTTTCTTTTCATCGAGTTTCTCAGCATACAATAATATAAACTGAAAACCAAAAGACCTCAAGTGATGTATATTATTTATTAAAAAAAAAGGACCAAAAGGAGCACAAGATAGGCAAAACAAAAGCATTCCGAAGAAACAAAAAGTCAATTTGATAACAAAAACCAAAAAAAAAAAAAAAAAAAAAAGAGGACCTGAGGAATCTGGGTGGTCTTGCCGCTGCCAGTCTCGCCAACGATGATGGTAGTGGCATGAGTCTCAACCAAGTAGAGAATGGCGGTGCGGTACTTGTACACGGGAAGTCTCTGTCTCTGCTTCTCCAAACTCGCATACCCAAATCTAAAATTCAAATACGACAATCACAAAAAATCTTAAGAGAGCGAAAGAAGCACCAAAACCATAATGAAGAACAAAAAGAAGAACGAAGAACAACACCTGGAAGAGGCAGAGGCCGAAAGGAAGAGGACTCCACCTTCCTCGTCATCGACTAGGCGAGGCTTCTCGGTGCCTGGCTTCCAGAACTGCGACATGGTTTGCTTCTATGCCTTTGTTTGGGTTTGCCACTCCCACTTAGAAGCTCTCGCCCGGTTCGCACGGTGGGCGAAATATCGGGTTTTCCGGATAACCAGATTTGGGAGCCCTTCCGAAATGGAGCGGGTATAAAGACACGCGCCAGCCCGGTTTAAAGCCCGTTGTTCATATCATTCTCAGGTGGTATATCTACGAAGTGACGTTTATTTTTTTTAAAAAAAACTCAACCTAAATATACTCTACAAAACAAGATAAAATGAAGATAACAGACAAATTGTAATTATTTATTTCTCTTAAATTTGATGGCAATGAAATTTGAAAGCTTTTCGAAAGGTTTTCCTTTAGCCTATATATACATATAGATATAAATTGCAACCATGTTTGAGAAATTAATTGAAAAGCAAAGAAATAACTTTAGGGAGAAAAGAGATTCTAAATTATTAGAGGCCTAAATATCCAACTTAAAAATTAAATCAAGAATTAAAGAAGTGTCTTTTTTATTTAAGTTTCACCATAAACAAATAATATTGGGCTTAAAGTTGCATAAAATTAAATATATTAAACTTAAATTCTGATAAATTGTCTAAAGACATATAATTTAACCGAAAAATTAAAGAGATATTTTCTTTATCTAAATTTTACTATAAAGAATAACATATCCGCGAAATGTAATTTTTTGCATACACTAATTGAGAGATGAAATTGGGAAACACATCGGATAGAAGGAGGGTGCAGGTTAGGTGCTTATGTCCACGCGTTTTTACTCGTGTGCTATTCCTGATTGGAAGTCTTCGAATTTAGAGACCACAAATTTCTGAGATTCGAGATGCTTGATTTTAGTCCCTTATACTTGGAAGACTGACTTGTTCAAAAGTGGACTACAGAAACTTGAACTCTCAAGGGGTCTCCCTAATCCCTTCCTGCAGCATCTGGGAACATTACCGACGCTATACAATACCTTTCCTGTACATTAAGCACGTTCCGCTTCTAGAAAGGCCGTGTATCTCTTCAATTGTAAATGTGAACTCGTTTTCCTTGTTACAATACAAGCTCGTTTGTTTCGTATAAAAACAGGCAACTTGGTGTACAGTATTTCAGTCAGACCAATTCAAAGACGAAAGATTCCTTGTCCGTTCTCTCTTAAGTCCTTCTTCCAGATCCCTCCATGATCTGTATATGGTAAATGCTGAGGTTAAACATTGATTGCGTGCTTGAACTTTAGAACAGAGATGCCTTTTCCTTACATAGCCATTGACGCACTGTCAAGACCTCCGTTCCGGTTTCCTGTGCTCATCTACTTTGTTATCATTCTCCTTTTGTATGGGGCGCAAGCCTCCTCTGGGAATCAAGTTACGAACATCGGGGCAATCGTTGATGTTGATACCCGCACAGGGAAAGAAGAGAAAATAGCAATGGAAATTGCAGCTCGAAGTTTCAATGGCAATTCAAGGATTCGCAAGGTGTCTCTTTCTTTCCTCAGCTCCAGCGTAGACCCCTCAAAAGTTGCTGCTGATGGTGAGTAATTAGATTATTATGACGACGACGACGACGACGACGACGACGATATAGATGATGATTTGTGTTAACAGTTCATTGTCTTGGTTGCAGCCGAAGAACTTATCAAAGAAAAGAAAGTGAATGTCATTATTGGCATGCACTCGTGGCAGGAAGCAGCGCTAGTGGCCGATGTTGGAGACAGGGCTCGAGTTCCAGTTCTTTCATTTGCAGCGCCTGCAATAACCTCACCATTTTTTCAACTTCGTTGGCCTTTCTTGATACGGATGGCCAACAATGGTTCTGCACAAGTACAATGCATTGCAGATATCGTTCGTGAATGCAGCTGGAGAAAAGTGGTAGTAATTTACGAAGAGGATGCAGATGGTGGGGGTTCTGGGATGTCACTTCTCCTGGCTAAAGCTCTTCAGAAATTTGATACGGAGATTGACTATCAATTGGCCCTTCCACCATTTTCCTCCATATCTGATCCAAAAGGACTACTTCATAATGAGCTTGTGAAGCTAGAGAAAACAACACGGTGTCGGGTATTTGTTGTTCTTCAGTCGTCGTTGCCGATGGCGACTAACTTGCTCGGAGAAGCCAAGACCGTGGGACTCGTCGGAGGAGAATCAGCTTGGATTATTCCGGAGAGCATTACAAATCAGCTTCACTCTGTTGAAAACTCAGTTATTTCCTCTATGCAGGGTACCATAGGAATCAAAACCAGCTACTCTGACGACAGTAACTCTCACAAAAAATTCTCTGTCCAGTTTCAGAGAAAATTCAGAAGCAAATATCCAGAGGAAGATTACTCCAAGCCGGGAATTTACGCCCTTCAAGCCTATGATAGCATTCGCGTTGTTACTCAGGCCATAAAGAGTATGGCTCGTGACGGTAACACGCTTTTGGAAGATATGTTATCAAGGAATTTCTCAGGTTTAAGCGGACACATACGTTTCCAAGGACGCGAGCCGTCGCAAACTCCCATGTTCGAAGTTATGTATGTGGATGGAAAGGAATGCAGGGAATCTGGCTCTTGGCCTCCAACCTCAAAAGCTTGGCTTCACCTAGATCGGATTCCCAACGGGTGGGCGACGCCAACTCCTGAAAACCCACTGAAAATCGTAGTTCCTGGCGATTCCATGTTCAAAGAATTTGTGAGGGTTGTGCCCGGTCGACATCCAGATGAGACAACTTACGATGGTTTCTCCATTCAAGTCTTCAATGAGGTGTGCAAGAATTTAGACAATTGTCCACCATATAAATTTGAGGCCGTCAATAGCTCATATGATGATCTGGTTGAGCTTGTCGCTAACAAGGTAAACTTTATCTCTGAGTAGCTTTTAACCTTCGTCTTCTCAAAACGTTTCAAAGCGTTAGATGATGTCCATTTCGTGGACTAGCTATGCGTGGTTGCTTACACTCAGGAGAGTCTATTAGAGCCTCTAATTTTTTTTTTATTATCATGTATTTTGTATATCACAAATTATAGTACAAAATAGTAGTATGAATGTCCTATGACGAGCAGTAGACATTTAAATCACGATATATAGTTCGAATTTCATTTCTTACTTCATTTTTGTGGCTTCGAGATTCTCATTTATATTAAATGATTTTCATGTGGACCAAAATATGGAAGACTTATGATGCCGCTGTTGGCGACATAACCATTCTAGCCTACCGATCAAAGAAGGTGGAATTTACTCAGCCATACGCGGAGTCGCGATTGTTGGTGCTTGTTCCAATGAAGCCTGAAGATTCAGCATGGATGTTCTTGAAACCCTTTACCTGGAAAATGTGGTTGGTGACGCTTTGCACCTTGATTTACACGATGTTTATAGTTTGGTTCTTGGAGCACCCATCGAATCCAGAGTTTACTGGCGGATGGAAGTCTCAGATTGGAACCAGTCTTTGGTTCACCTTCTCCTCTATTTTCTTCGCTCACAGTAAGTACGGCACTATATATTTTTTTTCCATGTTTATATATGTATGACATTATCATGTTAGGCACGTAAACCCGCAGTCCATAGAAGGCTATCATTTGAGACATATGATTCATTGTTTAGCTGTTTCTGATTTCCTTCTATAAGATCCACTCTTATCAAGATCAGGCTGCGAAAACATGTAGAAAAGAGTCTTCTGATTGGAACCAAGTTGTCAATATCTTTCAGGGGAGAGGATTAACAGCAGCCTAGCTCGAGTGGTGGTCGCAATGTGGATGTTCGTGATGTTCGTCTTAACCTCAAGCTACACTGCCAATCTCTCTTCTATGCTCACTATACAACGACAGGGATCCGGTGTCACGATCGAGGAGCTAATCACGAACCACTACAAAGTTGGCTATGACAGAGGTACCTTTGTGGGGAAATACTTGGAGAAAATTGGGTTCGAACCTGAGAACGTCATCGAAGTTAACAAAGAAGAGAGTTATTTAAGCAACTTTGAACGCAACGACATGACTGCTGCCCTTCTTGAACTGCCATACGTAAAAGTTTTCCAACATAAGCACCGCAAGGGATACAGCAGCGTTCCGGCCTCCCCTCGATTTGGTGGCTTGGGCTTCGTGAGTAGTACCACCGTTGCCGGTTCCTTCTTTTGCATTGTCTTAAAAAGAGTCTTAACTTTAATTAACGTGAAAATAATCTACTAAAACAAGCTCTTAAAAATTTCTTGCTTTCCATGCAGGCATTCCAGAAAGGCTCTCCAATTGTCAAAGAGTTCTCGGAAGCGATTTTGAAAATCTCAGAAAGTGGAAGACTCGGGTCCTTGGAAGATCAATTCTTGACTTCCTCGAACGAGGGTTCACCCAATGCAACATCCGGCGAAACCAAAGGCTTAAGCCTAAGGTGCTTCTGGGTTCTCTACGTGATATATTTCTCCACTTCCACCATTTGTTTTCTGTTAGCCCTTTTTAACTTAATAAGGAAATATCAACATACTCGAGAAGCAAACCAGAGCAATGTAACACCGAACGATGTGAGTTTTTGGAACAAGGCAGCTCGACTGGCAACGTGTTTCTACCGCAAAGAGATCGAGCTACTTAGAGTCGGCCCTGTTCAATCAAGCAACAATGCGTAATCTAGTGCTAATTGTCTTTTTATTAAGGGTTTCCAACTCGGCGCTTCAGTTTTTGTAGGATATCAGACGGGGTTTTTGTATCTTTTGAACAAAGAACAAATCACATTAGTGAGAGTAACGCTCGATTATATGTAAGTTGTCTGGATTAACGATTCTATGTAAATAAAATCTACCATTAACATTCACAATGTCTCCAAGTTAAAATTTGGATAAAATTATCTTTTGCCCTTTTCATCTTATGGTTGTGCGTCAAATGTGAATTATTATTTTGTTGCTCAACTTTTTTTCTTGTTTAATTTATAAAAAATTATCTGAATTGAAAAACTTTTAAGATTATAACCAGATGTTGGAGTATAAACTTAATGTTGGAGTGTTAAAATATCCAGTCCCACATTGGGTAAGGCGACAGGAGAGCCTGACCTTATAAGCTTCCGCTGGCAACCCACTATTGCACAGTTCTGTGTTTTGAGATGGAACCTCAAGTTCAATATGGTATCGGAGCCAGCCCACGTGTCCGTGTGTTGATGTGAATAGACCCCACCTCTCACTGCCATGGCCTAAGCCCACGTGATGTGTGACTGCGGGGGAGTGTTGGGAAGCCAGTCCCACATCGGTACCGTGGCGCGCAACTTTGCGCCTTATATAGGCCTGGGCTACTCCTCTCTCTGCACTAGTGTTTTGAGATGGAACCCCAGGTTCAATATGGTATCAGAGCCAACCCACATGTCCATGTGGTGATGTGAATAGACCCCACCTCTCACTGCCATGGCCTAAGCCCACGTGATGTGTGACTGCGGGGGAGTGTTGGGAAGCCAGTCCCACATCGGTACCATGGCACGCAACTTTGCGCCTTATATAGGCCTGGGCTACTTCTCTCCCTGCACTAGTGTTTTGAGATGGAACCCCAGGTTCAATATGGTATCAGAGCTAACCCACTATAGCACAGTTCTGTGTTTTAGATGGGCCCTTCAATTTCTAATATGGTATCGGAGCCGGCCCTGTGTCCTGCCTACCTTGGTGTGGTCCCTCTAGACTGGTCCCACCTCTCACCGTGCCCAATGTGAGACTGCGGGGGAGTGTTGGAGTGTTAAAATATCCAGTCCCACATTGGGTAAGGCGATAGGAGAGCCTGACCTTATAAGCTTCCGCTGGCAACCCACTATTGCACAGTTCTGTGTTTTAGATGGACCCTTTAGTTTCTAATACTTAAGAATCATATAAAGTAAAAATCAAATTTATTCTAAAGTTTAACATGATTTAGATTATTTTCTTTCTTTTTTTTTTGGATTTCTAAATTGAAAGGTTAGATTTTACGTTTCATTGTAATTGCAAATAAATTCCTTTCTAAACTTATCATCTGGCTAACTAGCATGTAACTTTTACTTTATATATCATTTTGCCTACCATATATTTAATAAGTTTATCATAAATTGCAACTTTCCTATATAATACATTTTAGAAAAGTAAAAATAGAATGTTGATTTCAAGGAATATAATAAATAACTTTTATGGAACTTGGGACCTCTTTAGTCCCAAGCCGCTAGGAATCCAATTGAGCCTAAGCATGTTAACAATTAGTTAGATTGCCAGTTGTTTTTGTAACATGATAAAAGCCTAAAACTAACTTGATTCTAAAACTAAAATAATGCAAAATGTCTAAGTAAACACTATCAGACTTAAAATAGTTGCATTTCTTTCTCTTCCTAAAACTTATAGTTTAGCATTGAACACTAATTTTAAATTTATGCTTGGAAGAGACTTTCCTTCATGATTACAAACCATCCATTAAATAGTTTTTCCTACTTCTAACTTGGCCAATGAAGTTTTTGGTTAATTTTATGGTTTATCTATTTGTCTAACTAAGCTCGAAGTTCAGAAGTTAGTTCCCGAACATGTTTCATTAGCTCGAGTAAGACTTGTTTATGAAACAAGTTAAAAACAAAAAGGCTTGATCTTGACCTACTAAATAAAATTGGTAAAACCAATGGTTTTTTTTCCTCACTAAAACTTAAGTTGTTAATGAAATATAGCTGAAGATTATTTTTATTGGCAAAAGGATTTCTCAAGTACTAATCATTGGACTAGGATAATATTTGTGGTTGACAAATTTGAATTAGAAAGATTATTAAAGTAAAATTCAAAGTTAAATATTACTATGCCAAATGTTTCACAAATAAATAGAAAGTACTAGTTTAACTTATTGCTTAGCCAATTTGATAAGGTGCTCAATATGATCTTTTAAAGGTTGATACAGTGACTTGCTTAATCTAATGAGTTAGCTTCAGTCACTCTTAATTAAAAAGAAAAAGAAAGGTGCAAGTTGATTTGGAGGAAAGCAGGACTTAGTTATTATCCCTAAAAATATATCTTTATAATCCCAAATCCAATGCATTTGAACATTATTTGGAGAACATTTAACGTTTTTGGTACGTCTAGACAAAAACCAAGGTAAAAGTCAAGCCGGGTTCAGTTATTTTGACAGCAGACCGAGTCAAGTCCAATTTACCACGCACAATTTACAGGAATCCACGCAACGACGAGAAGTCAAATATTGGAAAATTCCCCGCCGACATTGCTTGCAGTGTGTGTAAGAAACTCGATGTCCACATACTGGAAGTGAGAAGACGCAGGCTTCTGTTGTTAGCTATTTTTCTGACGAACACAATCATCTATTCCAACATGCGTTTTCCTTAAGTTGCCGTTTAACATCGTTCGGAAGAGAGTTTACCACCTCTTCCCCCTACTTATCTCTCTTCTTCTCTTAGACTCGAGGTACTTTCTGTGCTACTGACAATGAAAGTCATAAAGACTTTTTTTCTTTCGCTTGTCTATTTTTGACAGTTATAGTTGCTCATCTTTTTGTGAAAGATGTGATTTGTCTTGGTAATTCAATAGTTAGATTCTAAAACTACGGGGAATTCTCTTAAGCTAACATTTGTTGCTATGGTGGACTCTATTAAAGGGATAACAGTTGCAAGGATTTTCCGGGGGTTTAGCGCAAGGCATATTGACAATTAATCAAATGGCCAGTTGTTTAGTGCAACATGATAAAAGCTTGAACTAAGTTGACTCTAAAACTAAAATCATGTGAAATATATAAGTAAACATCATCAAACTTTTTCAAGTTTGTCTTAGAAAATTATTGCTTTTATTTCTCGTCCTAAATCTTGTAGTGAAGCATGGAGCACTAATTTAATAGTTATGCTTGGAAGAAACCTGCCTTCATAATTAGAAACCATCCATTGAATGGTTTTTCCTGCTTCTAACTTGTTTAATGAAGTTTTTGGTTAATTTTATGGTTTATCTAGTCATCTAAAAAAGCTCCAAGTTCATAAGTTAGTTCTCAAGTATATTTCGTTAGCTTGAGTAAGATTGTTTATGAATAAAGTTAAACGAAGAAAAAAGCTTGAGATTGACCTATTAAATAAATTGGAAAAAATAATGGCTTTTTCTCTCTCACTAAACTCGAGTTGTTCATGACATATAGCTAAAAATACTTTTATTGACAAAAGGATTTCTCAAGCACAAATTATTGGTCTAGGATAACATTTGTGGTTGATAAATTTGTACTAGAAAGATTATTAAAGTAAAATTCAAGTTAAATATTACTATGCCAAAAATTTTCATAGCGTATTGCTTAGCTAATTTTATAAGATGCTCAATATAATTTCTTAAAGGTTGGTTTAATGATTTGCTTAATCTAATGATCTAGTTTTAGTAGTTATTTTTATATATATATATAGTAAAAGGTCAAGTATTATATATCATCAAAGGAAATATAAAACCTTTCAGTTATAACTTCATCATTTACGCTTAAAAAATATATTTTATGAATTTCAAAGCTCTTGCAAAACTTTATTGTAATTTATAGCCTTCTTGATGATGAAATCTTACTTCTTACGTCTTTCCTGATTTTTGCAATAATGGTTGAATTGTCTAGGCTTTTACTATTGAATTTTCTATTATTCATTTCACTCTCAATGTTATACAATGCGGTTTTAAAGGATACACTAGGTAAATTTATTGCAAAACTTGTATATTTAATAGCCTTCATCATCCAATATATTTCTTATTTCCATTGTTCAATTCTTTGAGATAATGTATTCATACTTAGTAGAGCCATTCAAATGTAATTTATGCACTTGCAATTAAAAAATAAATGTTTTTGTGATTCTTCTTGTTATTGGCAAAGGTTACACTATGAGTTCACTGAGTTGTTCCATGCAACCACTTGATCTATCACAGTTAGCTTGTCTTTTAAAATTATCTAATAGATAAAAATTATACTTTGATACTCCTATCCATATTAGTTTTGCCCATTCAATTTCTTTTCCACTTTCTCTAACTTTGAATGGTTTTTGGCAATGTTGTACTCTAATTTAATCACTAGTTATGAGAGTTTACTTCTTAATTATAAAATGTTTCTCCAAGTTCAAGCTAGTAATCCTTTCATCTCTACTTTTAAGGCACTTCTTCCCTTATAATTTTCTGATATCATCTATCTTGTTCATAAGGAGTTTGAGTTACTGTGCACAAGAGACCACTAAACTTTGCCAACTGCCATATTATTCCAAGTGTGAATATCTATCAATCTCAATCCTTCATAAAAATTTTAGGATGAGATATTTATTTTAAGACCACTTTTGCTACACATTTTCATTAGTAGATTTACCTACCTATAGGGTGAGTTTAATTCCTTTTTCAATTTCATAGAGTTTGTTTGGGAATTATAAAAATTTGTAAAGAAAATAGAATACTTTTTGTTTGTTATAATCTTCTCTCATAGTTGATATACTTAGACTCCTTATCCTTCAATTTGACTTAGTATTTTATTTGTTAAAATTTTGCAATTCAAATTAAAGAGTCTTTTGGAAATCAATAGAACCTTTAAGTATGATAGGAAGTTGACTTCTTGAATAGGAACACAATAAATTATTAGAGCCTTTTATCCTTCAAACATGCCTAAGAAGAAAATTAAACATTTTCTGTGGGTGCAACTTCAATCTTGTGATTTTTGTAAATTCTTATATAGCATCTAACAAACATAATATAGACTCAATATCTATATGAGCAAACAAGAAAAAGTTATTAGCAAAGCATAGAAGGGTGATCTTCTCTTTAGAATATTTCCAATAATATTTGAACTTCCTAGATGATACTTGCTTAAGTAAAATTTTCATAAGGATCTTCATCACAATGACAAAAAAAAAAGGTGAGAGATGATCCCCCTCGTCTAAGATGCTTAGCCATTTTAAAAAACCCTATATGAGAGTCATTTATGTTTACATAGTATCCAAGAGTAGTAATGCAACTTTTAATTTAATATTTAAATATGTATGGAAACTTCAAATCTTTCAATGTATTTAAAATTGCATTCAAGTTTACTATACCATACAATTTCATAATATTAACCTTGATAGCCACCTTTTTTTCATATGTATCTTTGTGATAATTATGAATTAGCTTTTGGTACGACAAGATGTTTTCTTTAATGTTTCTACCTAGAACAAAAGTTGCTTGACAAGGATATATGAAGTAAGGCAGAAAAAATTTAATCTCTTTGCCATTATCTTAAATATGATCTTATACAATACATTGTAACAAGAGATAAGTTTGAAATCTTTCATGTTAGTAGATTTTGTTTTTTTGAGAACATGGGAAATTATTGTAGAATTTATGCTTTGAAGTAGTTGTTGTTTCTAAAAGAATGCCATAATGGTTTCCTTTATCTCACTCCCTATTGCATTCCAAGCTTTCTTGAAAAACAAACTATTATATCCATCAAGACCTAAAGCTTTATAATCACCTATTGTGTTGAGGGATTTTCATACATCTTCCTTTTTTAAACATTTGCTATAAGTTTTCTCTTTACTTCCTTTGGAATTTCAATTGGAAATAGTTCTCTTAATTTCCCTTCTAACAGCTATAGTTAATTTTCCTTCCTTAACATGTTTTGAAAGTAGCCTATTATCTTGGTTTTGATCTTTTCATGGTCTTCTATGAGTTGCTTATCATCTGTTTCCACCTTGATAATGTAGTGTTATACTCTCCTCTACATTATACTTCTGAAAAAAAAAATTATTGTTACTATCTCCCTCTTTCAATTAGTTATTCCTTGATTTTGGTTTGAGAAGAATTTCTTTATACTTGCTTTATATTACTAACTTTTCTATTAATTCATTTTTCTCATTCTATAGTTAGGTACTGGAAAGCTTATCAAAGAGCTACCATTGTGCTATTTGCAACTGCTTCCTTATTGTCTTTATTCTTTTTGGCAAATCTCCAGTCTTCTTTATTAATTTTTATGAATTCTTTTTTTATTTCCTTTAACTTTGTTACTATTCTATACATTATTATGCCCTCTACCCTTTGTTGCTAGATAGTCTTTATCATTATCATAAAGTTTGGGCTTGTTGACCAAAAGTTTGAAAATCTAAAAGCTTTAACTTGTCTTGGTTTGCTTTGTCAACTTTGATAATTCAAGCACTATGGTCTAACAAGTTAGGAGTATTGAACTTTATAGAAAAAATCACAGCTTGTATCCACTCAATTTTTACCAAGCATCTATCTAGTTTATTACCTTTAAACCCTACTTCCTTTCCTTCATTCATCCATAATAAAAAAAAGACCTATAAAATTTGGTTTTACAAGGTCCACATCATTTATGAACTTGTTGAAGTCTTTTATTCCTTCTATCCATTTACTATCCATACTAACCCTTTCATTTAGGTTTCTCACTATATTGAAGTCTCTCACAAGTAGCCATGGATTACCCTTTTTAAAAGTTTTATAACATTGTGTGAGGTTCTTTTATAGATCTTTTCTTTTATTAATTGCATTAGCTGCATAGATTATAGATAAATACTGTATTTCTTGGCCTTATTTAACTTTACAATTCACTACCTATTTGGAGCTATTGATCACTATAATGTTGAAATGTGGTTTTTTAATATGATCCAAACCTTTCTATTCTTGTTATCTTTATAATTGTGGATAAATTCCCATTGAGGGAAAAAAGATTCTATCACTTATTGTACTTTATCTTCTTTTATTTTGTATCCAAACATAATAACAATATCAACTTTTGGATAAATCTCCATACTTCCTTTTGTTTGAAGTATTTATTTATGTCACTTACATTCCAAGAGAAATATGATTATTTATTTAGCAGTTTGGTATTTTCTCCTTCAAATCTTACATTATTGCTGTATCCTTTTTCATTTGAATATGAAGATTATTCATCAAGACACTAAATTTGTTACTAGTTCTATCCTCCTCACCTATACTCCTATTGTGACTTTTTTGATTTCCCTTTCCACTTACACGTGCTCTATTGATTTAATCTATGCTAGTACTTAAGCTTTGTTACCTATTTTGGTCTTTTGGGGGAGATTCAACTCCATGTTGTTTGAAACTATGTGTAATTTGTATAGTACCATGATTCTCATGTCTCTTATCCCCATGATCTTGATCATTGTTCTCTTATTGACTTAATGAGACCTTTGTCACTAAGATCCATATCTTCTTTCTTTTTGTAGTACGTTTCTTAACTTTAAAATAATTATACTTTTTATGGATATCAAACAACTAACAATGCTTCACTTTTACCTCAAAGATGACATCATTTTCCATATCAATTTCAAAAGAATTTGAAAAATTATACTTTGTATCTACTTCAATATACACTTTGCATATAATATCCTTTATTTTAGCTTAGTGGCCTTATCCATGTACAATGGTTTCCCAATAGCACTAGCAACATAACTCATATTAGTCCCATCCCATAGAGCATATGGAATATTGAAAAGCTTTATCCAAATTATTACTAAAGTAATTTTCTCATTCTCCAATGTAATAATGTTATGCCATTTTTGGAGAAACATTGATTTTCCTACTACATCACAAACTTCAATTTCTAATACTTTCTCCATCTTTTGTTTATTAGTGAACTTGAAAAAGAAAAAGCCACTATCTATTGTAAACAAATTCAATAAACTTTATTCTTCCCATTATTTTTCCACAATTTCTTTCACTACTAAGAAAGGTAGTTTTGATCTTAAAAAAAATTATATAATACAATTTTCATAATATTTACTACCTTCCTCGATTACTTCTCTAGTAGGAGTAACATTAATTTTTTCACCATTTAGCAGCAAAGGTTGGTATGTTATATTAGCACTTTGTACTAATCCTCTTACTAAAATATTGCTCCAAGAATTTTGTTCCATGTTTAACTCTTTCCTTAAAAGTTTCCTTTCTTATCTCTTCTATCTTTTCCTTATGTTACTCTTTTTGATTGCACTATGAATAGAGTATATTGAATTTCTTTTTCCACCTATGTCTTATCCTTTTGAGTTACACTTTCTTTAGCCACATCCCTGTTAGCAAGGGTTATTCGTCCATATTTTATTATTCTTACTTCTGCACTATTATTTTCTCCTAATAATTTAAAAATATCTTCAAGGTTTCTAGTTTTCCTTTTGTCTCTAACCTCAAACCTTTTTCTATCTGGATTTATTCTTTATTATAGCTTGACCAGGATACCAATTAATAGCCAACTAATTAGAGAGACAGGAGTTTGGTGATACCTTCACCAAACGCTTAATTATCTACTCAATATTACAAACCTTAGAGACTCCGTCTTCTTCCACTGAAGATTTACTTGGATTCTGCACTTCAACTCTTTGGATTTACTTAGAAAGTGCTAATAGATACATGGCTCTTTGGATTTACTTACAAAGTGCTAATAGATATATGGCCTTGAGTTTGTATAATCCCCTCTCACAAGTCCAAACAATAGTCTTAGCCAACCAAATTGCAGTATTAATCAACACCAAATACTACACTACACCGTAATTCACCACATGAACCAAACATCAATCTTAATCAAACTAAATCACAATACAAATCCACACCAAACGACACTACACCATAATCAACACAATATCCAAATAGCAGTCTCAACCAACCAAATTACATCACAAGTCCACATGAGAACTACACTATAGAAGCCAACTAGTAAACTACATTCTAATATACGGCAAACAAAAGTTTCTTCTTCCTCCCTTTTTCCTTTTTTTTTTTTTTCAGTCCTTACCTCCGGAACCTAAGAAAGGTCGCCGATGAGCACAGGTGGAACCTGATCCACCTTCGTAACTGCTGCATGCCCACAATTCTTAACTAGATCTGAGCAGCAGTATCGTTAGCGACTCCAGTGACAAGATCTGAACAGCAGTAACGCCGATGACACCAAGGCTTTCGGTTTAGGAGGGAGAAAGTGCACTGGTTTGGTTCCACTCACACAGAGACACCGATCAGCCTTCAACCCACAGGTAAATGCTACCACTCTTCGCCACTCGCCGGCGTTCTGTGGTTTCCTGGAGGTTGGGATATCCGGGCGGCCTCCAAGTTTCTTCTGTAGTTTTAGTCACTCTTGATTAAAAAGAAAAGAAAGGTACAAATTGATTTTTGGAGGAAAACTGCACTTAATCATTATCCTTAAAGATATATTTTTATAATTCCGAATCTGGATGCATTTGACCATTATTAGGAGAATATTTAACGTTTTGACAAAGACTGTGATTGGAAAATTATTGGGAAGGCCGGGTTCAGTTATTTCGCGGCAAAGCTGCCTTTGACAGCAGACCGAGTCAAGTCAAATTTAGCATGGAGAATATACAAGAATCCACGCATCGACGCGATTTCTGAAATCACATATAAGAAAATTCCCCGCTGACATTGCTCAAAGCCCGCGTAAAAAACTCCATGTCCACTCATATAAAAAGTGAGAAGATGCAGGCTTCCGTTGTTAGTAATTTGTATAATGAAAACAATCATCAATTCCAACATGCGTTTTGCTTTCGTTGCCATTAGCATCTTTCGGAGGAGATTTTACCGCCGGTTTCCCCTACTCATCTCTCTTCTTCTCTTAGTTTCTTATGGAGCTCAAGCCGTTGATACAAACCAAACAACAAATATTGGTGTCATCGTTGATGTCAGCTCGCGAATCGGGAAAGAAGAGAAAACAGCGATTGAGATTGCCGTTCAAAGCTTCAATCGACATCCAAAGTCTAGCAAGCTGTTCCTTCATTTCCAGGCCCCCGGCAATGACTCGCTTCAAGTTGCTTCTGCCGGTCAGTTAGCACTTCTGAGAAGTTTTAAAGTTCTAACTCTTTCTCCATCCTGTATTTCTAGGATTCTCACTTTTTTGTTTCCTTGTTGCAGCTGAAGAGCTCATTAAGAAAAAGAAAGTGGACATCATCATTGGCATGAACAACTGGGAGGAAGCCGCTGCTGTGGCAGCTGTTTCAAACCACTACAAGATTCCGATTATTTCATTCGCAGCTCCAGCAATAACTCCACCGCTGATGCAACGCCGCTGGCCTTTCTTGATACAAATGGCAAACAACGGCTCCGCGCAAACGAAATGCATTGCCGATATTGTTCAGGCGTACAATTGGAAAAGGGTAGTTGTTATATATGAAGATGATATGTATGGCTGCAACTCAGGGATGTTATCTCTTCTTTCCGAGGCCCTTCAGGATGTTTCTTCAGAGATTGAGTATCGTTTAGTTCTTCCACCAGCTTCTTCTGTGTCAACTCCAAAGGCCTTTGTTCTGGACGAGCTGTTGAAGCTGCAAAAAACGACGAAATCTCGGGTTTTTTTTGTTCTTCAGTCATCGTCTTTAATGGTAACTCATTTATTTAGAGAAGCTAAGAAGGTAGGACTTATGGGGAGAGACTCAGCTTGGATCATCACAGAAAGCGTGACGAGTGTTTTGGACTCAGTTCACAACTCTGCGATTTCCTCCATGGAAGGTGCTTTAGGAATCAAGACCTATTATTCTAATCTAAGTGATTCTTATAAAGATTTCTATGCTCAGTTCTCAAAAGCTTTCCAGTCCGAGTATCCACGAGAAGCTAACTCTAAGCCTGGAATCTATGCCTTACGAGCATTTGATAGCATCGGGACTATTTCGGAGGCCCTAAAGAGAACAAGAAGTAAGACCAGTAGCCCAGAGATGTTGTTAATCAATATGTTAGCAACCAGTTTCCCTGGTTTAAGTGGGAATATAAGCTTCAAAGCAGGAAAGCTACGGCAAACTCCCACGTTGAGGATAGTAAATGTGGTGATTAAGAAGGAAGACAAACAAACAGAGCGGCGAAATAAGAGGTACAAGGAAATAGACTTTTGGAAGCCAGAAACTGGGTTCTCCAGAGACCTTGAGACAGAGGAAACCGCAGAACACTTGGCTGGTCCAGTAATTTGGCCCGGGAATCTAAGCCGAGCTCCGAAAGGCTGGGAAATGCCTTCTGATGCGAATCCATTGATACTTGGAGTTCCTGCCAGAACTTCATTCAAGAAGTTTATAGAAATAGACCACAGCAAGGAAGGTAACGACAAGTACGGTGGTTGGTGTATTGAAGTTTTCAAGATGGTGTTCGATAATCTGACATACAATTTCCCATATGAATTTAAGACCTTCGAAGGCGACTATGACGAATTGGTTCGCAATGTCTCTGGCAAGGTAATAACTTTTAATTTTAACGTTCAGTTTCGTGAATCTACGTTTATAATCATGTGGAATCTTTTATATCATCTCTTGTTACTGAATTTATAAACATTATGCCTCATCGTTTATTCATCTGAGGACCCTTTTCGTTTTTATAAACAAAGTCTAATCAAATTGCTTTCAAGTGGGAGTTATTCAGCAGAAACGTAATTGCTCTCAAATTTTCTTTTGGTGTTATTTAGAAAATGATTTCTAATCTTCGAAAGTTAAAAAAATGTTTTGAGGAGCTTAATGCAATTTTTCTCTCTCATGACCTTGAATCTTCTTCATCCGAACGTTCACTTCAAGAACACTATAACACGATGCTTTTACCCCTAATTTGTCTCCGTTTGACTTATTGCTTTTGAAAGAGGCAGCGAAGCCTCTTGGAAGTTGCAGGAAATGCAACGCATAAAGGACAAAACTAAAATCAGCTGTATATAACCTGCTTTCACATTTCGATTATTACAGTTTGTTTAAAAAAAATTCAGACTGCATTTTCTTGTCTCTGATAAAGTCTATGCTTTGTCTTATGAATCATTTACAATGGAAGACCTTTGATGCCGCCATCGCTGATGTCACAATCTTAGCGGACAGAATGGAATACGTGCAATTCACTCAGCCGTACGCCGAGTCGGGGTTGGCTATGATAGTCCCTGCAGAATCCAAAGGGATGAATTGGATATTTTTGACGCCTTTCACGTGGCAAATGTGGATGGTGACTGGTGCTCTCATGTTTTACACAATGCTCATAGTTTGGTTCTTGGAGCATCAATTCAATCAAGAATTTACTGGCACATGGAAGAATCAGATAGGCACAACGCTTTGGTTCATATTCTCCTCTCTGTTCTTCGCTCAGAGTAAGTACTAAATGCCTATCACAATGTCCATGCTATGTCAACTTCGGTTCTGGGCTAGGGAGTTTAGCCGTTTCTAATGAATGCTTATAAATTGAATCTTTGCTTTTTCGGCTGAGTTAGTACCGCCATGAACTCCTGGTTTCTTTGTTTGCAGGAGAGAAAGTTAATAGCAACCTCACGCGAGTGGTGGTAGTAGTATGGCTTTTTGTTGTCTGGATCTTAACCTCGAGCTACACTGCTAGTCTATCTTCTATGCTCACCGTGCAACGGCTACAAACAATACCAGATATAGAGTCGCTAAGGATCAACAACTCCCCAGTTGGTTGTGATGGTGATTCATTTGTAAGGAATTACCTGGAAAATGTGATTAGATTCGATTCAGGGAACATCATTGTAGTTCAGAACGAGACCGACTACATAGGACTGTTCGAGAATAAGACAATAGTAGCTGCCTTTCTTGAACTTCCATATGAGAAAGTTTTCCTCAACAAATACTGCAAGAGATACACTGCCTCGACAGCCACCTATAGATTTGGAGGATTTGGCTTTGTAAGTGTTTGCAACTTTGCTTCCCTTTCCACACAATTTCAAGTTGATCACCCTCAAAAGAGGGAAAAAAGAGACATGTTGCATCTGAGGTTTTCCAGTCAACGGAAATTCTTTCAAAATCTTCATTTGCCTTTTCATGCCGTAGATCTTTTTTCAACCCTTCCATGCCTGTTTGCAAAAACTAGTTAATTTACTGGAACTTTCATCAAAATCTTTGCTTATTTTCGGCTAATCGCTAACGGAGTTTACAGATGTAAGCAAATAAATTCTCATAAAGACTATTAAAAGCAATCTTTAAAGTAGATGCTGTGATCTAAAAGAACAGGGAAAAAATTGCAGGAGTTTATCTCACAACCCCCAACGATTTTCCTGTTTTTATCTACCTTTTCTTCAATAATCGTTTTTGGAATTTCATAAGAAATAACATCTTTTTCTCTGATCGGATCATTTCTTGTCCTCCATGCAGGCATTCCAGAAAGGCTCCCCAATAGCCAGGGATTTTTCAGAATCGATTTTGAGGTTATCAGAGAACGGCGAACTACAACGACTAGAAGAAGAATGTTTGACTCCTTCAAAGGAGTGTTCAACCAATGTAACATCCACCAATGCAGAACGTCTGAGCCTCCGGGATTTCTTCGGTCTTTACATTATATCTGGTGCAACTTCCGCCATTTGTTTTCTACTATCATTAGCCCGCTTAGTTAAGAATTATCTGCATCATCAAGAGGCATACGAAGGCAATGCAGCATCAAGCGACAGAAGTGCTTGGCACAAGGCGGTTAGACTTGCAAGGTACTTTTACAATGGAGAGACCAATACTCCAGGGAGTGCTTCTTCGTTTGCTGGCACCAGGGATGTATATGAGAGGAGTTCTTCAGGGTGGGTATACGTCACCACTTCAGACACTCCGGATAATGTTCATGCCCCCGAAACTCCAGAAATTGAAATGTCATAGGGCTCCCTATAGGTGGAACGCGTTGTGTCGATGTTGGTTTACGTGCCTTTTTAGTCATATTTGGTTATAAACATATTTTTATTCTTTTATTTATAAGGTATCGAATTTGAGACCAAAAAGTCTTAAGTTACCTTGGTCTACTAAGTGAGACAAGGTGTATAGCCTCAAGCCTTTAGACAAGTAGTGTTGTCCACTTAGTTTCATTGTTGTAGGTTTTACATTGTTATTTTTAGTGTCCTTAGTATAACCCACAAGGCCCTCACAAAAACGAGGTGTTGACATGCAATGAATTCCACTGGGTATTTGTGTACATGTTGAGTTGGGGAGAATATCGCGCTGCTGATTTGTCTGTCACACACAGTCGATCAAAGTGGAGATATTTTGTGACTAAAGATTTGCCGTAGAGAATCATAGAATCCGGAGTTGTAGTATGGTGTCCTATTACATTTAATCTCAGTTGCAAAAGATAGGTCCCTATTATGTACTGTTTTTAATTTTGCTGTCGTTCTGTACAACATGAAGTCAGCTGCATATAACCTGTAATTTTAAATGAGAAACGGTGGTTCTTGCTCAATGGATGTGAAATCTTGTGGCCGTATGTTGTTTTGAGTTGTGTTGAGAATCTCTCTTGCATCCCCCGGGTTGTTTTAGTTTTTCTTTCTTGGGGTTTTTGGTTGAGGATTGAATCCTTACATGTTAGACTTTACAAAATCAAAACGCCAGTCCTATTGGACATCATCTTGTAAATGGTTCTATATCTGTAACTCTTATTCTAGTTTTGGCTCTTAGGCCTATATTTACATCAGTAGTATCGCAGCTTGTTGCCATCTAATGGGTGTTTTTTTTTTTTTTGTCAAATTAGAAATTAGTCCATGGCTTCATCCTCCTAGACTGTCCAAATCCCTTTGCCTATTTTGAATGGTGAGAAGTACCAATATTTGGCAATTAAGATGAAAACATTCTTTTATTTGAGGGGTTTGTGTAAACATGTAGAAAATGGTTTAGAGAATAATTGGAGAATGTAGAGGCTTTGTCAGTTGTGGGCAAGGAAATATTTGACAGAGAGCAAGAGAAATTGAGGATGATCCCTTACAGCATTCAACTTATCTTGATAGGAGAGAAGTTCTCTAGAATTGCCAATGCCACATATGCAACCAGGCTTGGAATGAGTTTGAAGGAAATCCAAAGGTACAAGCAATTAAACTTCAGTCACCTAGAAGGGATTTTCACCATATAAGAATGAAAGAGTATATTCTTTTAATATACTTGTATAAATCAGTTAGAAAAATCAACCCATAATTATCTGCTGCTTTCTCAACCTTCAAAGCAAAACTACCTCTTTAATCTCCACAGGTGTGATATTTATGGCCACTCCAGCTTCTGACCGTTAGTCAATTTCCTAGAAAGAGCCCAAGCAATAAATTATGAGGAGCAAGGTTCTCGAAACGAAACCAGGGATGGCTCGGAAATATTTCACCATCTTTGCTTTGACCTGGTGCGGATTCTTCAGTTCATCTTTACAGACTCAGACAAAATCCTCACCGTACGCATTGGAAAGATTGTAATTTTGCATTTGTGATAGATTAAAAATGCCAGTATGATATTTGAACATAAATTGAGTCCAAGGTCAAAACTTTGAACGTAAATTTGTATTGTGGGAACAAGATGTTCATGCTCCAAAGCCCTTACGGCTGCTACTTTTGACGGCTGGGGAATTAAAATTGTTAGAACTAAGCAAAATATTTAGGAGGGTAGTCAAATTTTCTATACTCATTCTCCGGTAGAATGATCAGTGTTAGTAAACATTCCATATCTACTTAAAAATTAAAAGGGTTGCACATAGTATCGCTTTAAAAACTCATAGAAAATAAATAAGAGGAGTTTCGTAAGGAAAATGGTTGCCAAATGATGGAGACAGAGAGGGAAAAAGAGAATCTATGCTCTAACTTAAGGTTATATCTAACACTCCCAAGAAAATCATCCTAATTCTATCACTAATTCTAATGTCATTGAGTGTCTCAATTTGCCTTGTGCTAGTGAACTAGATATGAGGAGATCTCAACAACTTTGCATTCTTAAGTTTATGAATGTAGTTGAAACTAAAATTCGCTTTGTTAATTATAAAGATAAGTGTATACAGAAATAGCGAAAGTAATAAGTTGGGAGTTCAAACTTTTAACAAAGAGCAAATGCATTGTCGGCGACATATCAATTAAGATCCTTAAGTTCAACAGTTAGTTGAACATGATGGGTGTTTGTGGTTTGTGATTCTCCCTAAGGAAGTAGGAGCAGCCGTTAAAGGAGACTTTGAGTTATGACTTAAACTAATTTTATTGAAAGATCAACAATGTTGAAAGGTTCTTGTCCACTACACGAGACAATTCTTTTATTAGTTTGACTGACTTTGTTTTCCCCAATTAGTTCGTTAGTTTTGGGACGGAATCATTGCAAAACAAATTCAGGAAAGAAGTTCTCTTTTGTGGACCAATTCCTTTTGTCAGAGTATGAGACTCTAGATAAATTGCGACCTTAAAATTTCGAAAAAGGTTTTGCAGTCTATTTTTTTGTAGTGGAACTTTTTTTTACCATCTCCCTTTGTGAGAATGGACTTACGAACCGAACCACGTAATCTTAGTGTTTTGTATTATTTTCTCTTCTTGTTTATTCCTATTTAACATTATTCGTAGTTTGCAAAGTACTGATGCCTTTATTTCTTCCTTTATTGTGAATCAACAATTTCCAAAGAAGACTTTACACTTGGTACTTATGCGCATATTATCTAGTCTGAAATATAACGCTTCATCAGACATATTAACTGACCAGAGAGTTCCAGAAACCAGTTGGCAGATTTGATTTTGTTTCGGGGGTAGAATGCTTGTCAGAACCTGGGACACGGACTAACATTTGGTGACTGTTTGGTCATGGTTTGGACGCATGTCCAATTATTTATCTAAGAGCGTGATCGAGCAAACATCTGTCAATCTTTATTTTCACTTACCACAATTGTGGGATGAGGTGCTATTTTTGTTGGGACAGGAACGACTGGCAACAATAAAACATGCACACGTTTATTTAGAAAAACAACAAAATTTACATAGGGTAGCAATCTGTTCAAATTACAGGTAGCTATTATATCTGCTTCAAAGCCCATAAGGCTCGTTTTAATGGTTGGGGAATTAAAATTGTACTCTTGGAGGTAACTTTTTATCATATTTGAAAATGTTACGCTTGGAAAAACCAAAACTCTAAAAAATAACACACACAAAATAATAGGGTGATTCTTGCAATATACTCATTAGTTTGAAGGAATAAAGCAACATGTCTAGGAGCGTAGTCAAATTTTCTATCCTTTTGGGAATGATTAGTATTAACAAACGTTGCAAATCTCCTTAAAAAATGGAAGGTTTGCTCATAGTATCCCTTTAAAAGCGCATAGAAAATAAGTGAGAGGAATGGTTGCGTAGGGAAAAGGGTGGTCATAAGAGACAAAGAGAGGGAAAAAGAGAATTCATGCTCTAATTTAAATATCCCAATTTTTTAGGTAAGTCTAGTGTCATTGAGTCCTTCCATTTGTCTCGTGCTAGTGAATTATATTTAAGGAGATCTAAATAACTGCGTTCTTAAGTTTGTGCAAGTTGCTGAAAGTGAAAATCACTTTTTTTTTTTTTTTAATCTTTTTATTATAAAGATAGAGTTTGTAGAAATAGCAAAAGTAATAACTTGGGAATTCAGACTTCTGACAAAGATCAAATGCATTATCAGATCAATTAAGATCCTTAAGTTCAACTTTTAGTCGGACTTGATGGACGTTTGTGGCTTGTGATTCTCCCTCAATGTGTAGGAGGAAGTGTTATAAGGAGACTTTGAATCATGACTTCAACTAATCCAAGTGGGCATGGAATCTCTATATTTTTGTGGCTTGTGATTCTCCCTCAATGTGTAGGAGGAAGTGTTATAAGGAGACTTTGAATCATGACTTCAACTAATCCAAGTGGGCATGGAATCTCTATATTTTTGTGGCTTGTGATTCTCCCCATTGGACAAGATGCTATGAGGAGACTTGAATCATGAGTTAAACTAGTCTCTATAGATGGCCCTAATTGTTTTGAAATACCAACCAATGTTGAATAGTTCTCCGCTACACAAGACAATTCTTTTATTAGTTGACTTGAATATCTTACTTTGACTGACTTTATTTTTCTCAATTGCTTTTTTAGTTTTGAAACCGAACAATGACAAACAAACTAAGATAGATTGGGACCCAAAAACTTCGAAAAACGTTTTACTGCACCACTATTTTGCTGTCCATTTTTCACAATCTTAGGGTTTTGTATTATTTCCTCTACTTGCTTATTCCTAGCTAACATTCTTCGTAATGTCCAAAGTATTGATGCCCTTTATTTCCTACCTTTATAGTGAATCAAGAATTCAGAAGAAGACTTTACACGTGGTATTTATGCCCGTATTACCTAGTCAACAATTAATTTCTACCACATGATCCCTACGTAAGAATTCTAGAAATATAAGTGCAAGAAAAATCTATAAAAATTGTTACTCATCTGAAAACTGGCTTAATTAGATTTTAACATCAAGTCACATCTAATTGGGTACCCAAATGGCTAACTTAACAACGAGTTTCAAAAACTAACTAGTTTATTTAAGCTTCCTTTTAAGAAATCATATTTTTAGCATGAAACTTTCATTTCATGTATAGAATGCTTGTTAGAAATTGGGACAAGGACTAGGATTTGGTGATTATTTAATCGAGATTTGGACACATGTCCAATATTTGTTCGAGATACTATTTTCATTGATCACAATTGTGGGATGAGATGTTATTTTTTTCCACACATGAACAATTGGCAACAATAAAACATGCATACAATTATAAAAACAGAGAAATATATATAGAATAGCATTTTATTCAAACTGCACATTTTGGTCTGCAGTTTTTTCTTTTCGATGGCTTGATTTCATAAATTTTTGGCTCTCTCTTAGCAAACTCAAACCACATATTATATGCGATACCTAGCAATTTAATTGTCCAAATGACATGATAATACAATTAAATCCTCATAGGCAAAAATTATGACTTTACAACAGTTATAGTTTATCCTTACAAATCTTAATTGTACAAATAAGTATTATAACCTGCAAAACATTATGATTGTATCCTTACTTCATTTTTCGGCGTTATAAAAGTAATAAGAGCTGTGTGCTCCCACCGTGGAATTTCGCATCAAAATAATTGGCTTATATTTGAGCAATCCTTGCCTACTTTTCAAAACCCCTCTTTTTTTAAGTATCCGGGTTGAAGGTCCCGAAGCTTGCAATGCAGACCACTAGCTGCTTCCGGTTATATTATAGTCAGCTTTTTGTGGCAAGCCAAGTCAAAGAAGCTGAGTTTCGCACCCCACTGCACGCAGCTTCTAATATGCCGTCTACGAACTAAGTCTGTCGTTGCCCGAAAGGCCTGTTGTTGCAAACATGTCAAAGAAATGAAGTTTCACGCCCAGTTTCCTAAGATCTCTCATGTTCTTCGTAAATATTCCCAGCTATTTAGTTCTTCGCAATTCACAAGAACCCATTCCAACCAGCAGCTCCCCATCGCAAAGTTCCCCCCCCATGGCTTTCTCTATCACAACGGTTACCACGATCTCAGGACTCCTTCCACTCATCTCTTTTGTTCTCATCCTTCACCATGGAGCTGAATCCGCCATTGCAAAAGAAGTTATAAACATAGGTGCCATCGTTGATGTTGGTTCCCGAAGGGGTAAAGAAGAGAAAACGGGCATGGAGATCGCGGTTCAGAACTTCAACAAAATCTCAAAGACTAGCGAACTCTCTCTCCACATCCGGCAACCTCAGAAAAATACTTCTGTAGGTTAGTATGTCTCTAACCATTGCAGATTCTAGTACTTCTCTAACCTGAAAGTATTAGTACATTTGACCTGATGAGATATATGAATTCTAATTGCAGCTAAAGAGCTGATTGAAGAGAATAACGTCACAGTGATTATTGGCGTGCACACATGGCAGGAAGCAGCGCTGGTAGCCGATGTTGGAAAGCAATATCAAGTTCCGGTTGTTTCATTTGCAGCACCCGCCATCAACCCACCACTGATGCCACTTCGCTGGCCATTCTTAATACAAGTGGCTAAAAATGGTTCTGAAGAAACAAAATGCATTGCTGATATTGTTCGCGCTTATAATTGGCAAAGGGTCGTAGTGATTTATGAAGATGGCGTATACGGCGGTGATTCCGGGAAGTTAGAACTTTTATCCGAGGCTCTCCGAAATGCTGGTTCGGAGATTGAGCACCGTTTGGTTCTTCCACCATTTTCTTTTGTGTCCGATCCGGAAAGTATTGAAAGCATTCTTCAAGAAGAGTTGGGTAAGCTGCTGAACATGCAACCTCGAGTTTTTATCGTTCTTCAATCATCATTAGAGATGGTGACTCATTTGTTTAGAGAGGCTAAGCAAGTGGGACTGTTGGGGAGAGACTCAGCATGGATAATGGCAGAAAGCATTACGACTTTTCTGGACTCTGCTGACAAGTACGCCATTTCCTCTATGGAAGGTGCACTGGGAATCAAGAGTTACTATTCAGAGACCAGCAACTATAAAACTTTTTATTCCCTATTCCGGAAGAAGTTCAGAACTGAATATCCCGATGAAGATCATTCTGAGCCTGGAATTTATGCTCTGCTAGCATATGATAGCGTTGGAACCGTTATACAAGCCATTGAGACCATGGCTAGTAACGCCACCAGACCAAGGATGTTGCCAGATCAAATCTCATCAAGTAATTTCTCTGGTTTAAGCGGCAAAATAAGTTTCAAAGCAGGCCAGCTTTCAGAAACTCGCGTATTGAGAATTGTAAATGTGGTCGGGAAGAGATACAAAGAATTGGACTTCTGGATACCAGATTTTGGATTTGCAGAAACCCCCGACATAGAAGAAGCCAAAAAGAGAAAGGGAAATAACTATCTTTCTGATACAGCAACGGTTTTGGCAGGTCCCGTAACTTGGCCTGGGAACTCACACCGTACTCCGAAAGGTTGGGACATGCCCACGGATGCAAAGCCACTGAGGATTGGAGTTCCAGGGAGAACAACTTTCGAGAAGTTTGTAAAGGTTAACTATGAAGAGAAACCGGGTCATAACAAGTACGAAGGTTTCTGCATCCAAATTTTCGACGAGGTGCTAAGCCTTTTAGGTTATCATCTGCCTTATGAATTCGAGCCCTTCAATGGCACGTATGATGATCTGGTTAAACATGTCTATAACCAGGTAATCAGTCCACACCACAGCTTCTATTTTATTTAAAGCCCTTTTGAATAATCACCTGTCGTGGGAATGCATACTGCATGCATGATACTTCAAATTACTCTGCTGATTGATTACGTTTTCTGAAAACAACTTTATAAAACCGATTTGAAACGCTTAAGAAAATATTCCGAATTTTAAAAACCGTTTCTGAAGCATAAAATTACTGGTAGACCAGGAAGTCTTGCATTCACTGTATTGGCAGCTTTTGCATAATAGTTAAGAATATAATTCATGATTAGCTGTGGAAGACTTTTCTCTTTGCTTATTAACTGTTCGATCCGTTCAAGAGAGATAGAGAAGCCTCCTCGAAGGGCAATCCGGGGCTAGAGACATAGAAGCTCCAGGGAGAAGCAACGAATCTTTGACTGAATTTTTTTTTCTTGTAGCTCTATATTAAGATAGTACAAGAGCCCGTTTCTTTTCTTCTTTTTTTCCCCCCCTCTTTTGGGTGTGTTGTTTTTATTTGTTTCTGACAAAGATGTTTACTTTTTCATGTGGGTAAAACCACAACGGAAGTCTTATGATGCTGTCATTGGCGACATCACCTTACTGGCCGACCGAATGCAATATGTTGATTTTACTGTTCCCTACACGGAGTCAGGCTTGGCGATGGTAGTTACAGCAAAAGATGAAAGCTCGGCTCTGATGTTTCTGAGGCCCTTCACACTGGGAATGTGGGGGGCGAGTGGTGCCATCTTGATGTATACCATGCTCGTAGTTTGGTTCCTGGAGAGGCGATGCAACCCAGACTTTGGTGGCCCTTGGAAGAAACAGATTAGTACTGCACTTTGGTTCACCTTTTCTTCTCTCTTCTTTGCTCATCGTAAGTATCATTTCCATTACAGGAGAACGGTTAAATTCTAAAAGCAGTCTTCTGAATGGGACCTTTTCTCGCTTGCGACTCGATGTTTCAATTGCAGGGGAAAAAATCCATAGCAACCTCAGCCGTGTGGTGATTGTACTCTGGCTTTTCGTCGTCCTGGTTCTGACCTCCAGCTACACGGCTAGTCTTTCTTCAATGCTGACTGTCCAACAACTGCAACCCAATGTTACGGATATAGAGTGGCTGAAGAAGAACAACTTGAAAGTCGGCTGCGATGGTGATTCATTTGTAAGGGAATATCTGGAGAAAGTTATTAAGTTCAATCCAAGGAACATTTTGAACGTCACCAGCGCAGACAAATACAGAGGCGAATTTGCAAGCAAAAATATATCAGCAGCCTTCCTTGAAATCCCGTATGAGAAAGCTTTCCTTAATAAGTACTGCAAGGGGTTCATGGGCAACACGCCGACGGCCAGATTTGGAGGATTGGGCTTTGTGAGTAGTAACTGATACTTTTCATCCGACTGTATGCATCCTGTGAATCTTCAAGTTATAATCAGGATCCCCAGCTTTGTCGTGTTTTAATTGCCATCTATACGAGTTTCTCTTCGTCGCCGTCCAATTTCAACACCCCCTAAGATGTTTTCTTCGTTTTTCGCCAAAACATCTTCTGTAGTTCTAAGATTTCCTTTTCTTTCCCTCCGAAATCTCTTGATCCGAAACCAACACTTTTCTCTTTACTACGAAGGGTAATAATTTAACTCTGTTCTTGCTTTCGATGCAGATATTTCAAAAAGGCTCTCCAATAGCCAAGGATTTTTCTAAGGCCATTTTGACTCTTTCGGAGAATGGCAAACTGAAGGCACTGGAGGACGAATGGCTGACTTCCCCGAACGAGTGTTCAACCAGTATCACTTCCAGCGATACCCAAAGCCTAAGCCTCCAAAGCTTTTGGGTTCTCTATTTGATATCCTTTGCCACTTCCAGCATTTGTTTTCTACTTTCACTAACTTCGTTAATGAGAGATCGCCAAGCACATGAAGGAAATATAAATCCAGATGATGAAAGCGCTTGGAAGAAGGCCGTTAGACTGGTACGGGATGTCTTCATATTAAAACTCCAGGAACAGTTCCGACTATGGCGAGCACGTTGGATATAAATGCAGACACATTGTACGTTGTTAAAGGAACAATCTCACCACATCAATCAATTACTGATCCACAAAGATGACAACAATTCAAATTCAAATCAAGTCAATGATTTCCAAGTTTAAAATTATCCTTATATTTCCGAAAATTCAAATGTCTTCCTAATTTGTATTAGTCTCTTATCATTTATATTTCTTATTTTTCCTTCCTAAGTTAGAGATATTATTCACCCTATATATAGGGATTAGTCTTGTACATATTGATCATCGAATTCCAAATACCATTTCACACATTATGTCTACGGATCTTACTTTGGTTTAAGAATTACTCTACAAAATTTAATTATTTTGTAGAACTTATTCTTTTAACTCGATATCATCCGCCAACGGTATTCGCCTATTTCAATTTTGATCCTCCACAAAAAATGGCCAACTAACCAAACCACATCCGTGCTACTGCACACGCTTTGCCTCTACTCGCACCCAAAAATCCCATTGTGCCTACTGTTGGGGTCCGTCTCGAAGGCAATAACTACTTAGTTTGGAAGGCATGAATTGAGCTTTATCTACGTGCTTCCAGTCTCTTAAGCATCATTGACGGTTCCTACCCTTGTCCGTCCAAATTCATCATGGACACCACTGAAGATGGCACTATTATCCGTAACTCCAATCCTACCTATCAAGATTGGATCGTTCACGACCAAACTACTCGTGGCTGGATCCTTAATACCAACAATGACAACATCGTCAGCAGTGTTGCCTAACACCCCACTTCTACTGCAATTTGGGCTGCCTTTGCGAAAGAATTCCATACACACAGCATGGCTTGCACTTCTGCACTTTGACTCTAACTCCAAGCCATTAACAAAGGCCATCGTTCTGTCTATGATTTTATACAGGAACTCGACTCCTTAGTCAACCAACTCTGACTCATAGGTGAAACTGTCTCCAATAATGAGTATCTAATCAACGTTTTTCATGGACTTGGAAACCCGTTTGCTTCTATTGCCACTGCAATATCCGCTCACACCCATATTGCCACAATCACCTGTGAAGATCTTTGTGGGTTGCTATTATATCAAGAGGCCTAACTTGAGTTAGCTAAACAGACTCTTCTGTCTGCCGCATTCACCATGGAAGCCAATTCTCAATCATCCAACACCACTCCCGTCACTGAATCTGCATCGATTAGCAGACCTACCCATTCTCAAAGCTGTTGTGGATGCACCCCACATCTAATGTTGGTAGCAAACTCTAACCGTTGGTACCTTTTCGCTCATGTTGGCAACTCAGACCGCCGTTTGCAAATCCAGTGCCTAATATGCCGTAAAACCAGCCACCCTACTTGCTAGTGCCGCTTCAGGTATACCCCTTCAAATTTCCCTAACAATGGCCTGTATGCTTTGCCTAACTCGGGCCCACCAAATTTTGATGCAAATACAATTCTACATGGCCCACCAAGCCTGACTAATGTGGTCTAAAATGAACAAGACTAGTTTCCTGACTCTGGGGCTACTGCCTATATTACACCAAACCTTTATGATCTTGATAACATACTTAATTATCAAGGGGACCAAGAAGTTACAGTTGCAGATGAAGTGGGCCTTCCAATAACTCATACAAGTAATATTCATACACCCCACAATCTACATTTATCAGATATTTTACTTGTTCCTCAAATTAAAAAGAAATTACTTTTTGTTTCACAATTTACAAGGGATAATAACTGTGCATTTTTATTCTATCCCAATTTTTGTATGGTACAAAGTTTGAGAATAGGCAAAATTCTACTCCATGATCCAATTGATCGAGGCCTATATCGACTTAAATTGAAGTCTCCTCAGCACAAACCTATGACTTATCTTGCAATAGGAAATGATGTAACACATTGGCATTATCGTTTAGGTCATACCCATTTTGAGAATATAATAAATTTGCTGAAAATAGACAATATTTCCTTTTGTGGCAAAATTCCTTCTTCTTGTGATTCTTGTTGTGATTCTAAAAGCTTCCGTTAGGCCCACACTTCAACACACAATATGGCTAACGCCTCTCTAGATCTCGTACACATTGATATTTGGGAACTCGTCCCAATTACATCATCTAATGGTAATAGATATTATATTTCCTTCATCGATGATTATTCAAAATTTATATGGTTATATTCCATGAAATCACGTGATGATTTTTTAAATATCTTTACAATATTCTCCACATTCATTGAAAATCAATTACAAACTACCATTAAAAGTATTCAAAGTGATGGGGCAAAAGAATTCATTTCTTATTAATTTAAAAAAATTCTAGCCCACAAAGGAATATTTCATAGAATCTCTATGCCATACTCTCCTTACCAAAATGGGTCTGCCGAATGTAAACATTGCCATATTATAGAATATGGGGCTTCCTATGCTCTATCATGCTAACGTTACACTCAAATATTGGGACTACGTGTTTGAAACCACAATCCATATAATCAATCTCTTACCAAGCATAGTCATACAAAACAAATCACCATGGGAACAACTTTATCATATTACTTTATCTATCTCCCATTTAAAAATATTTGGATGTTTGGTCTATCTTTACCTTTGTCCCTATTCCAAACATAAATTAGAAAAACGGTATACTCCATGTGTTTTCCTTGGATATCCCCTGGGCTACAAAGGTTACCGATGTCTTTTTTCCATCAACAAACAAATTATATATTGTCTCAGTGCATCTCTTGATGAAAGTCAATTTCCATTTCATCAACAATACATTATTCAACATTCATATCCAATTACCATATCATCTACTCCACCCTCATCCCTTTTTCTCCCAATGTTTTGCAATCATTCAAATATGCAAGAACATTTGAATAATTCCTCTACTGCGACATCTACAACAACCTAATCTCAAGGTGCAACCATGCAACCTCCTACCATACCAATAATACAACCTACTCATTCAATGGTTACATGCCTACGAAGGGGTATAATCCCACGTCATACTCTAACCTTCTAACAAACATATACATTAACTACTTTTGTACATCTTTACAATGAACCACAAAATTTTACTAAAGCTTCAAAAAATTCCAATTGGCGAAAAGCAATAGTTGACGAATATACTTCTCTTTTAAAAAAATCAAACATAGGAATTGGTTCCTCCCCCAAATCACATCAAACCTATTGGATGCAAATGAGTTTACAAAGTAAAACTCCAGTATGATGGTTCACTTGAACACTACAAGGCATGTTTAGTTGCCAAAGGATTTCACCAATGCCCTGGGCTTGACTTTACGAACACGTTTAGTCTCGTTGCAAAATCTATTATGGTTCGCATTATCATCTCTCTTGCTTACACGCAAGGCTAGATGATTAAATAACTTGATGTGAAAAATGTGTTCATTCATGGTAATCTAGATGAAGAAGTATACATGGTCCAACCACCTGGGTTTATTGACTCCTTTAACTCTCACTTTGTCTGTCATTTAAAAAAATCTCTATATGGCCTTAAATAAGCACCACGTGCTTGGAATCATAGACTTAGTACCTTTCTCCAACAGACTGGGTTTTCACCCTCGAAGGCCAATTCATCATTATTTACTTTACATAAACCTACCTACAATATGTTCATTTTAGTCTATGTTGATGATATCATTTTTATTGGAAGTAAAGATGCCCCTCTCCATCACATTTTATCTCAATTAAAAAATGAATTTGATATTAAAGACCTTGGTCATTTACATTATTTTCTCGGCATTGAAGCTCATACTACCACCGATGGTCTTTTCCTACACCAAGCCAAGTTCGCCTATGATATTCTCAAATGTGCAAATATGTCAAATGCATGAGGCGTTGCTACTCCATGTACTGCGTCCTATCCATCATCTTTCACGAATGCTGAACCTCATCCTGACCCTACTTATTATCGTAGAATCGTCGGATCTTTTCAATATCTTACATTAACTAGACCAGAAATATCATACATTGTCAATACTGCGTACCAATTTATGCATGCACCAACAATTGTCCATTGGACCTATGTCAAACGTATCTTGTGCTTCCTCGCTAATACTCCACGTTATGGCATTCATTTTACTAAATCGTCCACTTTTTCTCTCAATGCCTATTTTAATGCAGGTTGGGCAGGTGATCATGATGATCGTCACTCCACTGAGGGGTATTGTATTTTTCTTAGGTTCAACCTCATTTCATGGAGATCCTGCAAACAAAAAATTGTTGTTCCATCAATTACTGAAGCTGAATTCAAAAGTCTACCATATACAATGGCTAAGCTTATTTGGATTGAGGCTCTCCTTAACGATCTTCATGTTCCACTATTTAAACCATCAACACTTTGGTGTGACAATTTATCAACATTATATCTCTCAACAAATCCAATTTTTCACTCCCACACAAAGTATGTTGAGATCAATTTTCACTTCATTCGGGAGAGGATAAAGATGAAAAAGCTTGCCGTCCAATTCATCTCTTCTGTTGATCAAACGACTGACATTCTAACCAATGGTCTCTCCTCTACACGGTTTAAACTACTTCAACCCAAGTTAATTGTCCGTACTAACCAATCAACTTGCGGGGATGTTGAAGGAACAATCTCACCACATCAATCAAGCAAGATAAGAAACCTCGACCACTAACCACCGGATCCACAAAGATGACAACAATTCAAATTCAAATCAAGTCAATGATTTCCAAGTTTAAAATTATCCTTATATTTCCAAAAATTCAAATGTCTTCCTAATTTGTATTAGTCTCTTATCATTTATGTTACACAGGAAGTCTTTGTCTCTACTTCTCCAAACCCGCATACCCAAATCTATAATTCAAATACGACAATCACAAAAAATCTTAAGAGAGCGAAAGAAGCACCAGAACCATAATGAAGAACAAAAAGAAGAACGAAGAATAACACCTGGAAGAGGCAGAGGCCGAAAGGAAGAGGACTCCACCTTCCTCATCGTTGACCAGGCGAGGCTTCTCGGTGCCTGGCTTCCAGAATTGCGACATGGTTTGCTTCTATGCCTTTGTTTGGGTTTGCCACTCCCACTTAGAAGCTCTTGCCCGGTTCGCACAGTGGGCGAAATATCGGGCTTTCCGAATAACCAGATTTGGGAGGTCTTCCGAAATGGAGCGGGTATAAAGACACGTGCCAACCCGGTTTAAAGCCCGTTGCTCATATCATTCTCAGGTAGTATATCTACGAAGTGACTTTTATTTTTTAAATATTTTTAATACATATGCATCCAACTCACATACTCACATATTGAACTTACTAAACTAGTAAGTAATTGACTAAAGTGTTATTTATAAATATTTAATTTTTTTCTGAAAAACTCTTATGTAAACTTATTGTCACAATTTTTTTTTTTTTTTTTTTTTACAAATGTTATAAAAATAAAAATTTAAGTCACTAACAGTGATTGCTAGATTGTTCCGAAGGAATGATACAAGGACCCACTCTAATTGTTTTCCCATTGGAAGTTACACAATGACCACTTTGACATATTATGCCATGGTCATTAGAAAATATGGTGACTCTAGAAAATGTTAACTATTATATAACGATCACTAAAGTATGTTCAACCATGGCCACATAAAATGTTAAAATATTTCCAACCTTTGTGTTGTGGGTATAAATATGTCTAATCATTATGTAATGGCCACTAGACTACAATCATGAGGTGGGAATAGACAATTGGAACAGTCATCTTATAGCAATAAAAAATTTCAAAAACTATATAATAGAGAAACATTACTTCAATCGGAAATTTGAGTACAAGATTTTGAAAATTTAAAATCGTTTTTTAAATAGTTATTGTGAAATTCATTTGAAATGAGAGTTGCTTTCATACAAACTCAAGTTATCATTTCTAGGTTTACATTCTTTTCACAAATTTTTGAAGATATAGTTCTCACTCAAAATTTGACACGATGAACTTTGATGTACTAGTCGTAACATGCAATATTATATTGCATGTTTGAAGGCCAAATTAGACATGCATAAATTTCAGTGAAATTACATGAAATGATATATTTAGCAAGTGATCAATATAGAGACGTCATAAAATTAAAAACTAGCAATATCAATACACAAAATAAATTAATAAATTAGATTGACTTTAATAATGTTTTTTTTTAAAAAAAAACTCAACTTGAATATACTCTACAAAACAAGATAAAATGAAGATAACAGACAAATTGTAATTATTTGTTTCTCTTAAATTTGATGGCAATGAAAGTTGAAAGCTTTTCGAAAGGTTTTCCTTTAGCCTATATATACATATAGATATAAATTGCAATCACGTTTGAGAAATTAATTGAAAGGCAAAGAAATAAATTTAGGGAGAAAAGAGATTCTAAATTATTAGAGGCCTAAATATCCAACTTAAAAATTAAATCAAGAATTAAAGAAGTACCTTTTTAATTTAAGTTTCAGCATAAAGAATTATATACTCAATTTGACACTTTTATCATGCATACATACCATTACATATCAAATACTATTGGGCTTAAAGTTGCATAAAATTAAGTATATTAAACCTAGATTCTGATACATTGTCTAAAGACAAATAATTTAACCCCAAAATTAAAGAGATATTTTCTTCATCTAAATTTTACTATAAAGAATAACATATCCGAAATGTAATTTTTGTCCTGCATACACTAATTGAGAGATGAAGTTGGGGAACACATCGGATAGAAAGAGGGTGCAGGCTAGGTGCATATGTCCACGCGTTTTTACTCGTGTGCTATTCCTGATTGGAAGTCTTCGAATTTAGAGACCACGAATTCCCGAGATTCGAGATGTTTGATTTTAGTCCCTAATACTTGGAAGACTGACTTGTTCAAAAGTGGACTCTAGAAACTTGACCTCTCAAGGGGTCTCCCTAATCCCTTCCTGCAGCATCTGGGAACATTACCGACGCTATACAAAACCTTTCCTGTACATTAAGCGCGTTCCGATTCTAGAAAGGCCCTGTCCCCCTCCAATTGCAACTGAGAACTCGTTAACCTTGTTATAATACAAGCTCGTTTGTTTCGTACAAAAACAGGCAACTTGGTGTAAAGTATTTCAGTCAGACCAATTCAAAGACGAAAGATTCCTTGTCCGTTTTCTCTCAAGTCCTTCTTTCAGATCCCTCCACGACCTGTATATAGTAAATGCTGAGGCTAAACATTGATTGCGTGTTTGAACTTTAGAACAGAGATGCCTTTTCCTTACATAGCCATTGATGCACTGTCAAGACCTCCGTTCCGGTTTCCTGTGCTCATCTACTTTATTATCATTCTCCTTTTGTATGGGGCGCAAGCCTCCTCTGGGAATCAAGTTACGAACGTCGGGGCAATCATTGATGTTGGTACCCGCATAGGGAAAGAAGAGAAAATAGCAATGGAAATTGCAGCTCGAAGTTTCAATGGCAATTCAAGGATAAGCAAGGTGTCTCTTTCTTTCCTCAGCTCCAGCATAGACCCCTCAAAAGTTGCTGCTGATGGTGAGTAATTAGATTATTATGACGACGACGAGGATATAGATGATGATTTGTGTTAACAGTTCATTGTCTTGGTTGCAGCCGAAGAACTTATCAAAGAAAAGAAAGTGAATGTCATTATTGGCATGCACTCGGGGCAGGAAGCAGCGCTAGTGGCCGATGTTGGAGACAGGGCTCGAGTTCCAGTTCTTTCATTTGCAGCGCCTGCAATAACCTCACCATTTTTTCAACTTCGTTGGCCTTTCTTGATACGGATGGCCAACAATGGTTCTGCACAAGTACAATGCATTGCAGATATCGTTCGTGAATGCAGTTGGAGAAAAGTGGTAGTAATTTACGAAGAGGATGCAGATGGTGGGGGTTCTGGGATGTCACTTCTCCTGGCTAAAGCTCTTCAGAAATTTGATACGGAGATTGACTATCAGTTGGCCCTTCCACCATTTTCCTCCATATCTGATCCAAAAGGACTACTTCATAATGAGCTTGTGAAGCTAGAGAAAACAACACGGTGTTGGGTATTTGTTGTTGTTCAGTCGTCGTTGCCGATAGCGACTAACTTGCTCCGAGAAGCGAAGACCGTGGGACTCGTCGGAGGAGAATCAGCTTGGATTATTCCAGAGAGCATTACAAATCAGCTTCACTCGGTTGACAACTCAGTTATTTCCTCTATGCAGGGTACCATAGGAATCAAAACCATCTACTCTGACGACAGTAACTCTCACAAAAAATTCTCTGTCTAGTTTTAGAGAAAATTCAGAAGCAAATATCCAGAGGAAGATTACTCCAAGCTGGGAATTTATGCCCTTCGAGCCTATGATAGCATTCGCCTTATTACTCAGGCCATAGAGAGTACGGCTCGTGACGGTAACATGCTTTTGGAAGATATGTTATCAAGGAGTTTCTCAGGTTTAAGCGGACACATATGTTTCCAAGGACGCGAGCTGTCGCAAACTCCCATGTTCAAAGTTATGTATGTGGATGGAAAGGGATGCAGGGAATCAGGCTCCTGGCCTCCAACCTCAAAAGCTTGGCTTCACCTAGATCGGATTCCCATAGGGTGGGCCACGCCAACTCCTGAAAACCCACTGAAAATCGTAGTTCCTGGCGATTCCATGTTCAAAGAATTTGTGAGGGTTGTGCCCGGTCGACATCCAGATGAGACAACGTACGATGGTTTCTCCATTCAAGTCTTCAATGAGGTGTGCAAGAATTTAGACAATTGTCCACCATATAAATTAGAGGCCGTCAATAGCTCATATGATGATCTGGTTGAGCTTGTCGCTAACAAGGTAAACTTTATCTCTGAGTAGCTTTTAACCTTCTTCTTCTCAAAACGCTTCAAAGAGTTAGATGATGTCCATTTCGTGGACTAGCTATGTGTGGTTGCTTACACTCAGGAGAGTCTATTAGAGCCTCTAAAATTCTTTTTTTTATTATCATGTATTTTGTATATCACAAATTATAGTACAGAATAGTAGTATGAATGTCCTATGACTAGCAGTAGACATCTAAATCACGATATGTAGTTCGAATTTCATTTCTTACTCCATTTTTGTGGCTTCGAGATTCTCATTTATATTAAATGATTTTCATGTGGACCAAAATATGGAAGACTTATGATGCCGCTGTTGGCGACATAACCATTCTAGCCTACCGATCAAAGAAGGTGGAATTTACTCAGCCATACGCGGAGTCGCGATTGTTGGTGCTTGTTCCAATGAAGCCTGAAGATTCAGCATGGATGTTTTTGAAACCCTTTACCTGGAAAATGTGGTTGGTGACGCTTTGCATCTTGATTTACACGATGTTTATAGTTTGGTTCTTGGAGCACCCCTCGAATCCAGAGTTTACTGGCGGATGGAAGTCTCAGATTGGAACCAGTCTTTGGTTCACCTTCTCCTCTATTTTCTTCGCTCATAGTAAGTACGGCACTATTTTTTTTCCATGTTTATATATGTATGACATTATCATGTTAGGCACGCAAACCCGCTGTTACGGGTCATTTATTTTAGTTATCCGTGTGACTTTATTTTGTGACTTGTAATGTGTCATGTGTTTTTTTTTATGGGCCATTATTATGTGGGTTTGTAACTTATGTGTTGTAAGTAGATGGGGTTTGTAGGGCCGGGTTGTGGGTAGTTCTGGTTAGCCCGAAGAACGCACGATATTTGTAAACAGGAAGGTTCTGGAATGAGCAGCGTTGGTTTGTGTCTTGTTCTGCATTTGCAGATTGCCGGCGGTGAGGGTTCCCGTAGAACGAGCCCATCTCTCTTCCAAACTTGTTTATTCTTCTTTGTATTGCAGCAACCATTCCGCATACGCAGAGAAACCGAAGGCTAGTCCAAGAACCCAATCTTGGGGAGGGTCCTATCACACGTTCTCGGGTGGCAGCAAGGCGTAATCAGTCCCAAGGTGCAGATCCCCTCTTACAATTGGTATCGGAGCCTCTCGATCCTCTCATGGACAGCCGTATTTCTACTCTTGAGTCTGCTGTTTCCCAGCTTGAATCCGGAATGTCCAAGATGTCTACAGAGGTCCAAGACCTTCGCTCCTCCATGGATGCTCGACTGGATCTTCTTCTTTCTCGTATGGAGGCTCTCACTTCCCAAGTCAATGGGTCTTCCTCCTCTAGGGACAATCTTGACGGTAGGGGAGGCAACACCACCTCCAGTGGTCCAAACACCAACTCTGACGGCGGCCTTAACAACAACACGGAGGCAGGAGCGGGTGGCTCTAACTCCCATTCCACAGGTCCAAACCCGAATGGGTCAGGACCGGGTGGGTCAAGCCCTAATGGGTCTGGACCCAACGGATCTGGTCCTAGTGGGTTGGATCCTAAGGCATCGGGTCCCTCTGGTTCAGATCAGAATGGGTCGGGCTCAGATTTCAGTTCAGGTAACTTAAGCCGAATTGCTAAATTTGATTTCCCTCGTTTCCACAGTGACGATGATCCGGCTGCTTGGATTTTCTTGGCCACTGAATTCTTCGAATTCCATGGCTTAAAGGATGCTGAAAGGGTCAAAATCTCTACTTGGAATCTTGGGGGTACTGCTGTGGCATGGTTGCAATCTTACCGTGAAGATTTGGCCCGGGTTGGTCAGCCACTTACATGGGACAAATTTAAGGCAGGCCTCCTGGAAAGGTATGGCTCTACTAAAATCCGTAATTCTATCCGTAATTCTATCCGTAATATGATGAAACTAGAGCAAGTAGATACGGTTGAAGACTATTACGAACAATTCAAAGTAGCCTTAGATTCTGCTGGTCCCCTTACAGCACAACAAGTTGTTGATTGTTTTATTGGTGGATTAAAAGTTGGTATTCAGGGGGATGTGGATGCTAAACATCCGACCACCCTAAGTGAAGCATTGCACTATGCTTTGATATACGAGGATCAACTCTTGAAACTTCAAGGGCACAGAGTACCTCAGTTTGTTCCCCAAAGAGGGGGGGTTGTGCATCAAGGCCGTAGGGTCGGTGAGGAAAGACCACCTCCTCCTCCGAATCCAATCCGGCCACTTCCCGTGGCAAATAGACCCGCTCCTAATCCCCAACCACGCCTTAATTTACCCACCAGGAAGTTTACTGCAGCGGAACTAGAAGAACGTAGACAGAAGGGTTTATGCTATCACTGTAATGATAGATATGCGCCTGGCCATAAGTGTAAAAGACGATTATTTATTTGTGAAGCTGTTTATCCTGATGAATGGGGTGATGGTGAGACTGGCATGGATTTAAATACGAGGGGTGAAGAATTTGTTGATTGTTTTGAGGCTGATGATTCTATGGGCATCTCTACCATGGCCCTTTATGATATGGGGGTAGGAAAACCGAAAACAATGAAAGTGGAAGGTCAGGTGGAGGCCTTTAAGAAACACATTTGAGTCTTGATTGATTCCGGCAGTACGCATAATTTCATTGATCAAGCTCTAGTTAACCGGTTGGGATTGCAAGTTGATCGTACTTCCACATTTCAAGTACTAGTAGCCAGTGGAAGGGGCATTGAGAGCAGTGGGGTTTGTAGAGGAGTAGAGGTAAAGTTACAAGGTGTCGGAATGAGGCTAGACTTGTATGTTCTGCCCTTGGTAGCAGTAGATGTGGTTTTAGGAGTGCAGTGGTTAGAAACTCTGGGGGATATAGTTTGGAACTTTTCAGAGCATCGAATGGAGTTCTTTATGGAGAATCAGCGAGTAATTCTACATGGCTGGCGTCCCCAACCCTCCCAATTGATTGCCGAAACACAATTTTCTCGAGAACTAGCCAAAAAGGGGCAATTATTAGTAGTTCAGTTAGTAAACGGGGAGCAAACAGATTTGGCACGAAACCCAGGAGCTGCTAAAGTGAGGGATGATCAATATCGGGATATGGAACAATTATTGGCTGGCTTTGGAGATGTTTTTCAGAACCCTAAAGGGCTTCCTCCTCGGCGGAGTCATGATCACAAGATTATTTTAAAGGGGGAAGGTCATCCAATATCAGTAAGACCCTATAGGTATCCCTACGTTCAAAAAGGAAAGATCGAACGGTTGGTAAAAGAGTTACTTGAGGAAGGGATTATCAGGCCAAGTCAAAGTCCTTTTTCTTCTCCCGTATTGTTGGTTAAAAAGGCGGATGGTTCCTGGAGATTATGTGTGGATTATCGAGAGCTTAACAAACAAACAGTGAAGGATAAATTTTCGATTCCTACTATTGATGAACTTTTGGATGAGTTGAATGGGGCTCGCTATTTCTCAAAATTGGATTTAAGGTCTGGATACTACCAAGTTAGAATGAGAGAGGAAGACATTGAGAAAACAGCTTTTCGAACTCATCATGGTCATTATGAATTTTTGGTGATGCCATTCGGTGTAACAAATGGGCCTTCTACTTTTCAGTCCTTGATGAACGTAGTGTTCCAGGAATATTTGCGGAAGATGGTTTTGGTTTTCTTTGATGATATATTGGTATATAGCAAAAGTTGGGAGGACCATCTTCAACATGTTCAGCTAGTCTTGGAGACTTTAAGAAGAAATAACTTGTATGTGAAACTGTCAAAATGTGAATTTGGATGCACGGAGTTAAAATTTTTGGGACATGTAATTAGTGAGAAAGGAGTTGCTGTGGACCCCGGAAAGGTGGAGGCAATTCTTCGATGGCCAGTTCCTACATCCTTAAAGGCCTTAAGAGGCTTCTTGGGAACTGCTGGGTATTATCGCCGTTTCATCGAGGGGTATGGTCGAATTGTTGAACCTCTCACTAAATTGTTGAAGAAAGATGCCTTTAAGTGGGACGAGCAAGCCCAACACGCATTTGATCATTTAAAAACTGCCATGACATCAGCCCCGGTGTTGAGGTTACCTGATTTTACAGAACCTTTTATTTTGGAGTGTGATGCGTCAGGGACAGGGGTTGGAGCAGTACTCTCTCAAGGCAAAAGACCTATTGCTTATTTTAGCAAGACTCTACATGGGCGGCATTTAAAGCTCTCCACATATGACCGAGAGATGTTGGCCATTATTATGGTTGTCCAGAAATGGAGGCACTATTTACTTGGTAGCCAATTTATAATAAGAACTGACCAACGGAGTCTTAAATTCTTGCAGGATCAGAAGATAGTGACTCCAGCTCAACAAAAGTGGCTTCTCAAATTGATGGGTTATGATTTTAAGGTGGAGTACAAAGCTGGAAGAGATAACATAGTGGCTGATGGTCTTTCACGACAGAAAGCTGACAGCAGTATATTAGGGGAATGTGCAGCCATCTCCACTCCTTACCCATTGTGGCTTGATTCTGTTCGGGAGGAGATTAAATCAAATCCCAAGGCTCAAGAGTTAATCAAGAACATAGAGTGTGGGGAAGCATTGGGGCCCTGGAACTATAAGGATGGCATTATCACCTTCAAGGAAAAGGTATATCTTCCCTCTGACTCTTCACTTATTCCAGTGATTGTTAGAGAAATGCATTCTAGTGTTCATGAAGGAAGGGAGAGAACCTTAAAAAGGATTAAATCTGTCTTTTATTGGAAAGGAATGAGAAAAATTGTGGAACAGTTGGTAAAGGAATGTGTAGTATGTCAGAAAAATAAGGGTGAAAATGCAAAACCGCCTGGGTTATTACAACCCTTGCCAATTCCAGAACATATATGGGAGGATATTGCAATGGACTTTATAGAGGGGTTGCCCTACTCGTTTGGAAAATCAGTGATTTTAGTTATTGTTGATAGATTGTCGAAATTTGGGCATTTTATCCCCCTCTCACATCCTTATACAGCCATTTCAGTAGCTCAAGCCTTCTTTGAAAATGTTTTTAAGCTATATGGAATGCCTCGCACAATAGTCTGTGATCGAGATCCATTATTCACAAGCAAGTTTTGGAAAGAATTGTTTAGATTGCAAAACACTAACTTTAATTTTTCCTCCACGTATCACCCCCAAACTGATGGCCAAACGGAGGTATTAAACAAAACTCTTGAGATGTATTTGAGATGTTTTGTTGGAGATCACCCCAAAGAATGGGTAAGATGGTTGCCATGGGCTCAATATTGCTATAATACTAGTTGGCATAGTTCCACATTGTATACTCCTTATGAAGTAGTGTTTGGGAGAAGTCCTCCGTCCCTTTTATCTTATGTGAAGGGGTTAGCTAAGTTGGCCTCCGTTGAGCAGTTGTTGGTGGAGAGAGATGCTGTGATGAGCAGAATTAAGAAAAATTTGCAAGCAGCCCAAGATAGAATGAAAAGAATGTATGATAAAAAGAAAAGGGAGGAGGAGTATAATGTCGGAGATCTAGTACTTGTTAAAATTCCTAAACACAGGCAGATTTCTTTGTCCCAACGTATGAAACAGAAATTGAAGCCACAATTTAATGGGCCTTATAAGATAATTAAAAGAGTGAGGACTGTAGCATATGAGTTAGAGCTTCCAGCCACTGCTAAAATACATCCAGTATTCCACATTTCAAAGTTGAGAAGATTCCATGGGGACCCAGAGGCTATTCAAGAGGAGAGCCTAGATGAGTTTCAAGATGCTCTAGAAGAATTAGAAGGAGAAGACCAACCCCAGGCAGTACTGGAACGCAGAAAACGGGGAAGAAGGACAGAAATTCTCATTCACTGGAAAGGAAAATCACCTGCTGAAGCAACTTGGATGGAGGAAAAAGAATTCCGAAGCAAGTATCCAGCTTACAAGATCTGAGTTACATCCAGCCTTGGGGACAAGGCTGAAATTTATGGTGGGGGGAATTGTTACGGGTCATTTATTTTAGTTATCCGTGTGACTTTATTTTGTGACTTGTAATGTGTCATGTGTTTTTTTTTTATGGGCCATTATTATGTGGGTTTGTAACTTATGTGTTGTAAGTAGATGGGGTTTGTAGGGCCGGGTTGTGGGTAGTTGTGGTTAGCCCGAAGAACGCACGATATTTGTAAACAGGAAGGTTCTGGAATGAGCAGCGTTGGTTTGTGTCTTGTTCTGCATTTGCAGATTGCCGGCGGTGAGGGTTCCCGTAGAACGAGCCCATCTCTCTTCCAAACTTGTTTATTCTTCTTTGTATTGCAGCAACCATTCCGCATACGCAGAGAAACCGAAGGCTAGTCCAAGAACCCAATCTTGGGGAGGGTCCTATCACACGTTCTCGGGTGGCAGCAAGGCGTAATCAGTCCCAAGGTGCAGATCCCCTCTTACACCCGCAGTCCATAGAAGGCTATGATTTGAGACATATGATTCATTGTTTAGCTGTTTCTGATTTCCTTCTATAAGATCCACTGTTATTAAGATCAGGCTGCGAAACCATGTAGAAAAGAGTCTTCTGATTGGAACCAAGTTGTCAATATCTTTCAGGGGAGAGGATTAACAGCAGCCTAACTCGAGTGGTGGTCGCAACGTGGATGTTCGTTGTGTTCGTCTTAACCTCAAGCTACACTGCCAATCTCTCTTCTATGCTCACCATACAACGACAGGGATCCGGTGTCACGATCGAGGAGCTAATCACGAACCACTACAAAGTTGGCTATGACAGAGGTACCTTTGTGGGGAAATACTTGGAGAAAATTGGGTTCGAACCTGAGAATGTCATCGAAGTTAACAAGGAAGAGAGTTATTTAAGCAACTTTGAACGCAACGACATGTCTGCTGCCCTTCTTGAACTGCCATACGTAAAAGTTTTCCAACATAAGCACCGCAAGGGATACAGCAGCGTTCCGGCCTTCCCCCGATTTGGTGGCTTGGGCTTCGTGAGTAGTGCCACCGTTGGAGGTTCCTTCTTTTGCATTGTCTTAAAAGAGTCTTTAACTTTAATTAACGTGAAAATAATATAATAAAACAAGCTCTTAAAAATTTCTTGCTTTCCATGCAGGCATTCCAGAAAGGCTCTCCAATTGTCAAAGACTTCTCGGAAGCGATTTTGAAAATCTCAGAAAGTGGACGACTCGGGTCCTTGGAAGATCAATTCTTGACTTCCTCGAACGAGGGTTCACCCAATGCAACTTCCAGCGAAACCAAAGGCTTAAGCCTAAGGAGCTTCTGGGTTCTCTACGTGATATATTTCTCCAGTTCCACTTTTTGTTTTCTGTTAGCCCTTTTTAACTTAGTAAGGAAATATCAACATTCTCGAGAAGCAAACCAGGGAAATGTAACTCCGAACGATGTGAGTTTTTGGAACAGGGCAGCTCGACTGGCAACGTGTTTCTACTGCAAAGAGATCGAGCTACGTAGAGTCGGCCCTGTTCAACAATGCGTAATCTAGTGCTAATTGTCTTTTTATTAAGGGTTTCCAACTCGGGGCTTCAGTTTTTGTAGGATATCAGACGGGCTTTTTGTATCTTTTGAACAAAGAACAAATCACATTAGTGAGAGTAACGCTCAATTATATGTAAGTTGTGTGGATTAACGATTCTTTGTAAATAAAAAATCTATCATTAACATTCCCAATGTCTTCAAGTTAAAATTTGGATAAAATTATCTTTTACCCTTTTGATCTTATGGTTGTGCGTCAAATGTGAATTATTATTTTGTTGCTCAACTTTTTTTCTTGTTTAATTTATAAAAAATTAACCAAATTGAAAAGCTTTTAAGATTATAACAAGACATTGGAGTATAAACTTAAGAATCATGTAAAGTAAAAATCAAATTAATTCTAAAGTTTAACATGATTTAGATGATTTGTTTTTTTTGTTTTGTTTTTGGATTTGTAAATTGAAAGGTTAGATTTTATGTTTCATTGTAATTGCAAATAAGTTCCTTTCTAAACTTATCATCTGGCTAACTAGCATGTAACTTTTACTTTATATATTATTTTGCCAACTATATATTTAATAAGTTTATCATAAATTGCAACTTTCCTAATGTAATACATTTTAGAAAAGTAAAAATAGAATGTTGATTTCAAGGAATATAATAAATAACTTTTTTGGAACTTGGGACCTCTTAAGTCCCAAGCCGCTAGCAACCCAATTGAGCCTAAGCATGTTAACAATTAGTTAGATTGCCAGTTGTTTTTGCAACATGATAAAAGCTTGAAACTAACTTGATTCTAAAACTAAAATCATGCAAAATGTCTACGTAAACATTATCAGACTTAAAATTGTTGCATTTCTTTCTCTTCCTAAAACTTATAGTTTAGCATTGAACACTAATTTTAAAGTTATGCTTGGAAGAGACCTTCCTTCATGATTACAAACCATCCATTAAATAGTTTTTCCTGCTTCTAACTTGGCCAATGAAGTTTTTGGTTACTTTTATGGTTTATCTATTTGTCTAACCAAGCTTGAAGTTCAGACGTTAGTTCCCGAACATGTTTCATTAGCTCGAGAAAGACTTGTTTATGAAAGAAGTTAAAAGAAAAAAAAAAAAAAGGCTTGATCTTGACCTACTAAATAAATTGGTAAAACCAATGGTTTTTTTTTCCTCACTAAAACTTAAGTTGTTAATGACATATAGCTGAATATTATTTTTATTGGCAAATGGATTTCTCCAGTACTAATCACTGGACTAGGATAACATTTGTGGTTGACAAATTTGAATTAGAAAGATTATTAAAGTAAAATTCAAAGTTAAATATTACTATGCCAAATGTTTCACAAATAACTAGAAAGTACTAGTTTAACTTATTGCTTAGCCAATTGATAAGGTGCTCAATATGATTTTTTAAACGTTGATTCAGTGACTTGCTTAATCTAATGAGTTAGTTTCAGTTACTCTTAATTAAAAAGAAAAAGAATGGTGCGAGTTGATTTGGAGGAAAGCAGGACTTAGTTATTATCCCTAAAAATATATCTTTATAATCCCAAATCCAATGCATTTGAACATTATTTGGAGAACATTTAACGTTTTTGGTACGTCTAGACAAAAACCAAGGTAAAAATCAAGCCGGGTTCAGTTATTTTGACAGCAGACCGAGTCAAGTCCAATTTACCACGCACAATTTACAGGAATCCACGCAACGACGAGAAGTCAAATATTCGAAAATTCCCCGCCGACATTGCTTGCAGTGTGTGTAAGAAACTCGATGTCCACATACTGGAAGTGAGAAGACGCAGGCTTCTGTTGTTAGCTATTTTTCTGCCGAACAGAATCATCTATTCCAACATGCGTTTTCCTTAAGTTGCCGTTTAACATCGTTCGGAAGAGAGTTTACCACCTCTTCCCCCCATTTATCTCTCTTCTTCTCTTACACTCGAGGTACTTTCTGTGCTACTGACAATGAAAGTCATAAAGACTTTTTTTTCTTTCGCTTGTCTATTTTTGACAGTTGTAGTTGCTCATCTTTTTGTGAAAGATGTGATTTGTCTTGGTAATTCAATAGTTAGATTCAGAAACTACGGGGAATTCTCTTAAGCTAACATTTGCTGCTATGATGGACTCTATTAAAGGGATAGGAGTTGCAAGCATTTTCCGGGGGTTTAGCGCAAGGCATATTGACAATTAATCAAATGGCCAGTTGTTTAGTGCACCATGATAAAAGCTTGAACTAAGTTGACTCTAAAACTAAAATCATGTGAAATATATAAGTAAACATCATCAAACTTTTTCAAGTTTGTCTTAGAAAATTATTGCATTTATTTCTCGTCCTAAATCTTGTAGTGTAGCATGGAGCACTAATTTAATAGTTATGCTTGGAAGAAACCTGCCTTCATAATTGAAAATCATTGAATGGTTTTTCCTGCTTCTAACTTGTCCAATGAAGTTTTTTGTTAATTTAATGGTTTATCTAGTCATCTAAAAAAGCTCCAAATTCATAAGTTAGTTCTCAAGTATATTTCATTAGCTTGAGTAAGATATGTTTATGAAAAGTTCAGAAAAAGGCTTGACATTGACCTATTAAATAAATTGGTAAAAATAATGGTTTTTTTTTTCACTAAACTTAAGTTGTTCATGACATATAGCTAACAATACTTTTATTGACAAAATAGCACGAATTATTGGTCTAGGATTACATTTGTGGTTGATAAATTTGTACTAGAAAGATTATTAAAGTAAAATTTAAGTTAAATATTACTATGCCAAAAATTTTCATAGCTTACTACTTATCTAATTTTATAAGATACTCAATATAATTTCTTAAAAGTTGGTTCAATGATTTGATTAATCTAATGATCTAGTTTTAGTAGTTTTTTTTTGTTTGTAAAAGATCAAGTATTATATATCATCAAAGGAAATATAAAGTTGTTTAGTTACAACTTCATCATTTAGGCTCAAAAACTACATTTTATGAATTTCAAAGCTTTTGTAAAAATTTATTATAATTTATAGGCTTCACTCTCTTGATTGATGAAATCTTGTTTCGTTGTTCCTAATTTTTGCAATAATGGTTAAACTATTTAAACTTTCACTATTGAATTTTCTCTTATTCTTTCACTCTTAATGTTATACAATGCAGTTTTTTTTTTTTTCAATTTCATAGAGTGTCTGTTTAGGAATTATAAAAAATTACAACCAATAAATTTGCAAAGAAAATAGAATATTTTTTGCTAGCTGTAATGTTCTCCTATAATTGATATGCTTAGACTCCTATCCTTCAATTTGCCTTAATATTTTATTTGTTAAAATTGTGCAATTTAGATTGAAGAGTCTTTTAAAAATCAATGTAGCTCCTAAGTATTTGATAGGAAGTTGTCTTTCTTGAATAGGAACATGTACAAATATTATAGCCTTCTACTCTTCAAACATGTCTAAGAAGAAAAGTAGAAATTTCTGTGCGTGCATCTTCAATCTTGTGATTTTTGTAAATTCTTACATAACATCTAACAAATATAATATAGACTCAATATTTTCATGAGCAAAGAAGAAAAGGTTATCAACAAACCATAGATAGGTGATCTTCTTTTTAAAGTATTTCCAATAATATTTGAACCTCCCAGATGATACTTTCTTATGTAGAATTCTATTAAGGACCTTTAGCTCAATGACAAGAAAGAAAAAAAAAAAGGTAAGAGATGATCTTCTTGTCTAATACCTTTGTGTTTCGAACTAGTAGTACGAGCTAACAAAATGGCTAAGCGAATACAAGTTGGACATTCATGTGCTAGACTGATAGTATGGGTTGATAGCCCAAGTTGTGTAGTATGAGTATGGGCTATCTAGTTTCCCTTGTTGTTGGGTCGTCCACTAGGGTGGTGCCTATTGTAGTTTTTTTCCTTGTTTATTGTATTTGATTTTCATAGAACGTAACCATCTTTTTAATGAGGAAAACATTACTTGACTACTTATGATTATAACAACTTTGGCATGAAATAAGATTACTGTTATGATCTAATACTTGTAATTGTAACATTAGTCTTGATACTAATGTCTACAGTTTAAAATCACAAGTGTCCAAATTGATGAGCATAGTTCAAATTATAAGTAACGCCTACACATTTATGATTCTGCCATAAATTTATAATCGATACAATATTAAATTTTCGAGATAAGGCAAACACTTATATAAAGGAAACCTCTTGGCTTTCTTTTTCATTCAATTCACTTGAACTCTTTCTACTCTTAACACTCCCATTGTTCCTCAACTTTCCCTATTTTCTCTTCAAAGTTAGTCCCTCATGGTGATTATAGTTAAAGGCTGACTTAGTTCCTAGCCAAAACTTGAGTGTCGGACAAATTTCTCTTTAAGTTTGTTAGCCTTTTTAAAAAAACTTGTGTAAAAGCTATTTGTTTACATAGTATCCAAGAGTAATAATGCAACTTTCAATCCAATATTTAAATATGTCCAAAAACTTCAAATCTTTCAATGTATTTAAAATTGCATTTCAGGTTACTATATCATACACTTTTATAATATGCACCTTTTTTTCTATTTGTATCTTTGTGATAGTTATGCATTAGCTCTTGGTATAACAAGATGTTTTCTTTAATATTTCTACCTAGAACAAAAGCTACTTAGCAATGATGTATGAAAAAGGGAAAACTTTGGTTAATCTCTTTGCCACTATTGTAAAGATAATATTATATAATACATTGTAATAAGAGATAAGTCTAAAATCTTTCATATTAGTAGCATTTTTTTTTTGCAAACAAGGAAAATTATTGTGGAATTTATGTTTCAAAATAGTTATTGCTTCTAGAAGAATGCTATAATGGTTTCCTATACCTTACTTCCTATTACAATTTAAGTTTTCTTGAAAAACATATTGTTATATCCATTTGGACCCAAAGTTTTAAAATCACCTATTGTGTTGAAGGATTTTCAACCATTTTCCCTTTGAACATTTGCTATAAGTCTTCTTTTTTACTTCCTTTGAAATTTTAACTGGGGATAGTTCTCTTAATTTCCCTTCTAATGGTTGTAGTTAATTTTCCTTCCTTAACATGTTTTGAAAGTAGCCTATTATCTTAGTTTTGATCTCTTCATGGTCTTCTGTGAGTTGCCTATCATCTATTTCCACCCTTATAATGTGGTTTTATACTCTCCTTTACATCATACTTATTAAAAAAACATATTGTTACTATCTCCCTCTTTCAACTAGTTATTCTTTAATTTTTGTTTGAAAAGAATTTTTTCATGCTTACTATATATTATTAACTTTTCTAACAAATTCTTTTCTTCATTTCCCAATTGGTTACTTAAAGGGTCATTAAAGATATGCCATTAAGCTATTTGTAGTTGCTTCCTTGTTGTCTTTGTTTCTTTTAGTAAATCTCCAAAATATTCTTTATTAATTTTTGTGAATTCTTTTTTTATTTTCTTCAACTTTGTTACTATTCTATACATTGTTATGTCATTTGCCCTTTGTTGCTAGGTAGTCTTTAATATTGTCATAAAGTTTGGGCATGTTGGCCAAAAGTTGAAAAATCTTAAAGCTTTAATCTATCTTGGTTTGGTATTGTCAACTTTGATAATGCAAGCATTATGGTCTAACAATCTAGGAGTATTGAACTCTATAGAAAAAATCACATGCTTTTGCATCCACTTAATTTTTACCAAGCATCTAGCTAGTTTACTGCCTTTAAACCCTACTTCCTTTCATTTGTTCATCCACAATATAAGAGGACCTATAAAATTTGGTTTAATAAGGTCCACATCATTTATGAACTTGTTGAAATCTTCTACTACGTTTATCCATTTACCAGCCACACTAATCCTTTCATTTAGGTTCCTCATTGTATTAAAGTCTCTCACAAGTAGCTATGGATTATCCTTTTTACAAGTGTTATAACATTGAGTGAGGTTCTTCTATAGATCTTTTCTTTCATTAACTGCATTAGTTGCATAGCTTGTAGATAAATACTATATTTCTTGGCTCTCTTTAACTCTACAATTCACTACATGTTTAAAGCTACTAAACATTATAATGTTGAACTATGGTTTCTTTAGTATGATCCAAATCCTTCCATTCTCATTATCTTTATAATTGTGGATAAATTTTCATTGAGGAAAAAGAGATTCTATCACCCATTGTACTTTATCTTATTTTATTTTGTGTTCTAACATGATAATAATATTAGCTTTTGTATTCTTGATAACACTCCATACCTCCTTTGGTTTGAGATTTTTATTTATGCCACTTACATTCTAAGAAAATATAATCATTTATTTAGTGGTTTGGTATTTTCTCCTTCAAACCTTATGTTATCATTGTAGCCTTTTTCATTTGAATCCTGAAGATTATTCATCAAGACACTAAATCTATTATTAGTGCTATTCTTTTTACCTATACTCCTCCAAGGACTTCTTTTATTTCTCTTTCCACTTATACATGCTTTATTGCTTTAATTTATGCTAGTACTTGAGCTTTGTTACCTATTTTGGTTTGGGGGAGATTCAACTCGATGTTGTTTGAAACTATTTGTAATTTGTGTAATACCATGATTCTCATGTCTCTTATCCTCATGTCCTTAATCATTGTTCTCCTATTGACTTAATGAAGGCTTTGTCACTAGGATCTATGTCTTCTTTCTTTTTACAGTACATTCCTTTGTTTAAAACAATTATATTTTTTTTTATAGATATTGAACACTAACAATACTCCACTTCTATGTCAAAGATGGAGTCATTTTCCATATCAATTTCAAAATTTGGAAAAGAAAACTTTGTATCTACTTCAATACACACCTTTGCATATGATATCCTCTACTTTAGCTTAGTAATCTTATCCATGTACAATGGCTTCCCAATAGTGCTAGCAACATAGCTCATACTGACCTCATCCTATGGAGCATATGGATAAGCGTAAAGCTTTATTCAAATTGGTATTAAAGTAATTTCCTCATTTTGCAATATAATAGCGTTATTCTGCTTTTGGAGAAATATTGATTTTCCTACTACATCACATACTCCATTTTCTAATACTTCCTCCATTTTTTGTTTATTAGTGAACTTGAAAAAGAAAAGGCCATTATTTATTGTGAACATATCCAATAAACTTTGTTTTCCCCATCATTTTTCCACAATTCCTTTCACCATTGAGAAAGATAGTTTTGATCCTAAAAGAATTCCACAATACAATTTCATAATATTTATTACCTTAATTGATTGCTTTTCTAGGAGGAGCAACATTAATTTTTTCATCATTTAGCAACAAAGGTTGATATGCCATATGAGCACTTTGTACTAATCTTCCTAGTAAAATACTACAACACTACTCCAAGAAATTTGTTTTTCTCCATGTTCAACTTTTTCCCTAAAAGTTTCCTTTCCTATCTCTTCTATTTTTTTCCTTATGTTACTTACTTTTTGATTACACTGTGAATAGATTATATCAAATTTCTTTTTCCATCTATGTCTTGTCCTTTTGTATTACACTTTCTTTAGCCATATCTCTATTAGTAAGGGTTATTCATCTATATTTCATTATTCTTACTTTTGTGCCATTATTTTCTCCCTATGATTTTTTTTAAATCTTCAAGGTTCTTGGTTTTCCTTTTGTTTGTAACCTTAAATTCTTCACTATTTAGATTTATTCTTTAGAATAGCTTGACTAAGATACCAATTAGTAGTTGACTAACTAGAAAGACAGGAGTTTGGTGATAACTTCACCAAAGGCTTAATTATCTACTCAATATAACAAGCCTGAGAGACTTTGCTTTCTTTCACCGAAGATCTACTTGTATTTTGCACTTTAAACTCTTTGAATTTACTTATAAAGTGCTAATAGATACGTGGCTCTTAGGATTTACTTATAAAGTGCTAATAGATATATGGCTTTGGGTTCAAGTCCAAACAATAGTCTTAGCCAACCAAATTGCAGTATAAATCCACACCAAATACTACACTACACCGTATTTACCACATGAATCCACACCAAACTACACTACACCGTAATCACCACAATATCCAAATAGCCAAATCAAATTACATCACAAGTCCACCTAGGAACTACACTGTGGAAGCCAACCAATAAACTACATTCTAATAGACGGCAAACAAAAGCTTCTTCCCCTCCCACCCCCCATTTTCAGTCCTTACCGCCGGAACCTAAGAAAGGTCGCCGGTGAGCACAGGTGGAACCTGATCCACCTTCGTAACCGCTGCCTGCCCCACAATTATTAACTAGATCTAGAAGAAAATAAGGGTTCGTAATCTTTGGTACTTTGGTTTGACGAACAAATTGAACAAAGAAATAACAAGTTTATAATAGATAATATAATAGAGCTAATGTTAGAATAATAAGTGAAAAACACAAGTGGTTTAAATATAAACGAGAACATGAGAGAAATGATTTAGAAGTAGGGCTTAAATGCCATACTGCATCTTACAAGATATTTGAAAAGTAGTGGAACATACATTAAGAGCTTTCTCTCAAATCTATTTATAGACTATTAGTATTTATGAAAGTGGGCAGTGTAGATAAGATACATGGAATCCACCGCCCATTTTATAATCCACTGACCATTTTATCCACGTAAGCTTCCATGGTGACCTTATCTTTATGATTTTAATGGTGGCTTCTTGTCTTGATGTGGGCACCAAGATTGAAGAGAGCAGTACCCATTTTTCAAGGTTTGACTTGTGTGCTGGATGGTCAGTGAAGTGCATACTTCAACAGATCTGGGCAGCAGTATCGTTAGCGACTCCCGTGACAGGATCTGAACAGCAGTAACGCCGATGACACCGAGGCTTCCGGTTTAGGAGGGAGAAATTGCAGTGGTTTGGTTCCGGTCACACAGAGACACCGATCGCCTGAAAGCCACCGGTAAATGCTACGACTCCTCGCTCACTAGTTGCCACGCAATGCCACTCCGGCGTTCTGGGTTTCGTGGAGGTTGGGATATCCTGGCGGCCTCCAAGTTTCTTCTGTACTTCTGTACCTTTGATTAAAAGGAAAAGAAAGGTACAAATTGATTTCGGTGGACAACTGGACTTAATTATTATCCTTAAAAATATATATTTTTAATTCCGAATCTGGATGCATTTGAGCATTATTAGGAGAATATTTAACGTTTTGACAAAGACTATGACTGGGAAATTATTGGGAAATTACTGGGAAGGCCGTTTTCACAAAGCCTTTGACAGTAGACCGAGTCAAGTCAAATTTGCCATGCAGAATATACAAGAATCCAAGCATCGACGCCATTTCTGGAATCACATGTCAGAAGATTCCAGCAGACATTGCTGGCAGCCCGTGTAAACTACTCCATGTCCACTCATATAAAAAGTGAGAAGATGCAGGCTTCCGTAGTTAGTTATTTGTATAATGAACACAATCATCAATTCCAACATGCGTTTTGCTTTCGTTGCCACTAACATCGTTCGGAGGAGAGTTTACCGCCTCTTTCCCCTACTCATCTCTCTTCTTCTCTTAGTTTTCGATGGAGCTCAAGCCGTTGATACAAACCAAACAACAAATATTGGTGTCATCGTTGATATCAGCTCCCGAATCGGGAAAGAAGAGAAAACAGCGATTGAGATTGCCGTTCAAAGCTTCAATCGACATCCAAAGTCTAGCAAGCTGTTCCTCCATTTCCAGGCCCCCGGCAATGACCCGCTTCAAGTTGCTTCTGCCGGTCAGTTAGCACTTCTGAGAAGTTTTAAAGTTCTAGCTCTTTCTCCATCCTGTATTTCTAGGATTCTCACTCTTTCGTTTCTTTGTTGCAGCTGAAGAGCTCATTAAGAAAAAGAAAGTGGACGTCATCATTGGCATGAACAAATGGGAGGAAGCCGCTGTTGTGGCAGCTGTTGCAAACGACGACAAGATTCCGATTATTTCATTCGCAGCTCCTGCAATAACTCCACCGCCGATGCAACGCCGCTGGCCTTTATTGATACAAATGGCAAACAACGGCTCTGCGCAAACGAAATGCATTGCCGATATTGTTCGGGCGTACAATTGGAAGAGGGTAGTTGTTATATATGAAGATGATATGTACGGCAGCGACTCAGGGTTGTTATCTCTTCTATCCGAGGCCCTTCAGGATGTTTCTTCAGAGATTGAGTATCGTTTAGTTCTTCCATCAGCTTCTTCTCGGTCAACTCCAAAGGCCTTTGTTCTGGACGAGCTGTTGAAGCTGCAGAAAACAACGAAATCTCGGGTTTTTGTTGTTCTTGAGTCATCGTCTTTAATGGTAACTCATTTATTTAGAGAAGCTAAGAAGGTAGGACTTATGGGGAGAGACTCAGCTTGGATCATCACAGAAAGCGTGACGAGTGTTTTGGACTCAGTTCACAACTCTGCGATTTCCTCCATGGAAGCTGCTTTAGGAATCAAGACCTATTATTCTAATCGAAGTGATTCTTATAAAGATTTCTATGCTCAGTTCTCAAAAGCTTTCCAATCCGAGTATCCACGAGAAGCTAACTCTAAGCCTGGAATCTATGCCTTACGAGCATATGATAGCATCAGGACTATTTCGGAGGCCCTAAAGAGAACAAGAAGTAAGACCAGTAGCCCAGAGATGTTGTTAACTAATATGTTAGCAACCAGTTTCCCTGGTTTAAGTGGGAATATAAGCTTCAAAGCAGGAAAGCTACGGCAAACTCCCACGTTGAGGATTGTAAATGTGGTGATTAAGAAGGAAGACAAACAAACAGAGCGGCGAAATAAGAGGTACAAGGAATTAGACTTTTGGAAGCCAGAAACTGGGTTCTCCAGAGACCTTGAGACAAAGGAAACCACAGAACACTTGGCTGGTCCAGTAATTTGGCCTGGGAATCTAAGCCGAGCTCCAAAAGGCTGGGAAATGCCTTCTGATGCGAATCCGTTGATACTTGGAGTTCCAGCCAGAACTTCATTCAAGAAGTTTGTAGATATAGACAACAGCAAGGAAGGTAACGACAGGTACGGTGGTTGGTGTATTGAAGTTTTCAAGATGGTGCTCGAAAATCTGACATACGATTTTTCATATGAATTTAAGACCTTCGAAGGCGACTATGACGAATTGGTTCACAATGTCTCTGCCAAGGTAACAACTTTTAACTTTAACGTTCGGTTTTGTGAATCCATGTTTATAATCATGTAGAATCTTTTTATATCATCTCTTATTACTGAATTTATAAACAATATGCCTCATCGTTTATTCATCTGAGGACCCTTTTCGTTTTTATAAACAAAGTCCAATCAAATTGCTTTCAAGTGGGAGTTATTCGGCAAAAATGTAATTGCTCTCAAATTGTCTTTTGGTGTTATTTAGAAAATGATTTCCAATCTTTGAAAGTTTAAAAAATGTTTTGAGGAGCTTAATGCAATTTTTGTCCCTCATGACTATTAATCTTCTTCATCCGAACGTGCACTTCAAGAACACTATAACACGAGGCTTTTACCGGTATTTTGTCTCCGTTTGGGTTATTGCAGCGAAGCCTCTTGGAAGTTGCAAGAAATGCAAAGCATAGAGGACAACTAAAACCAGCTGCATATAACCTGCTTTCATATTTCGATTATTACTGTTTCTTTTAAAAAATTCAGACTGCATTTTCTTGTCTCTGATAAAGTCTATACTTTGTCTTATGAATCATTAACAATGGAAGACCTTTGATGCCGCCATCGGTGATATCACAATCTTAGCCGACAGAATGGAATACGTGCAATTCACTCAGCCGTACGCCGAGTCGGGGCTGGTTATGATAGTCCCTGCAGAATCCAAAGGGTTGAGTTGGATATTTTCGAAGCCTTTTACGTGGGAAATGTGGACGGTGACTGGTGCTCTCATGTTTTACACAATACTCATAGTTTGGTTCATGGAGCATCAATCCAATAAAGAATTTGGTGGCACATTGAAGAATCAAATAGGCATATCGCTTTGGTTCATATTCTCCTCTCTGTTCTTCGCTCACAGTAAGTACTAAATGCCTATCACAATGTCCATGCTATGTCAACTTCGGTTCTGGGCTAGGGAGTTTAGCCGTTTCTAATGAATGCTTATAAATTGAATCTTTGCTTTTTCGGCTGAGTTAGTACCGCCATGAACTCCTGGTTTCTTTGTTTGCAGGAGAGAAAGTTAATAGCAACCTCACGCGAGTGGTGGTAGTAGTATGGCTTTTTGTTGTCTGGATCTTAACCTCGAGCTACACTGCTAGTCTATCTTCTATGCTCACCGTGCAACGGCTACAAACAATACCAGATATAGAGTCGCTAAGGATCAACAACTCCCCAGTTGGCTGTGATGGTGATTCATTTGTAAGGAATTACCTGGAAAATGTGATTGGATTCGATTCAGTGAAAATCAGTGAAGTTCAGAACGAGACCGACTACATAGGACTGTTCGAGAATAAGACAATAGTAGCTGCCTTTCTTGAACTTCCATACGAGAAAGTTTTCCTCAACAAACACTGCAAGAGATACAGTGCCTCGACAGCCACCTATAGATTTGGAGGATTTGGCTTTGTAAGTGCTTGCAACTTTGCTTCCCTTTCCACAAAATTTCAAGTTGATCACCCCCAAAAAGGGAAAAAAGAGACATGTTGCATCTAAGGTTTTCGCGTCAACGGAAATTCTTTCAAAATCTTCATTTGCCTTTTCATGCTGTAGATCTTTTTTCAACCCTTCCATGCCTGTTTGCAAAAACTAGTTAATTTACTGGAACTTTCATCAAAATCTTTGCTTATTTTCAGCGAATCGAAGTTTACAGATGCAAGCAAATAAATTCTCATAAAGACTATTAAAAGAAATCTTTACACTGGATGCTGTGATCTAAATAAACAGGAAAAAATTGCAGGAGGTTTATCTCACAACCCCCAACGATTTTCCCCTTTTTATCTACCTTTTCTTCAATAATCGTTTTTGGAAATTCATAAGAAATAACATCTTTTTCTCTGATCGGGATCAATTCTTGTCCTCCATGCAGGCATTCCAGAAAGGCTCCCCACTAGCCAGGGATTTTTCAGAATCGATTTTGAGGTTATCAGAGAACGGAAAACTACAACAACTAGAAGAAACATCTTTGACTCCCTCGAATGAGTGTTCAACCAATGTAGCATCCACCAATGCAGAACGTCTGAGCCTCCGGGATTTCTTGGGTCTTTACATTATATCTGGTGTAACTTCCACCATTTGTCTTGGACTATCATTTGCCCGTTTAGTTAAGGATTATCTGCATCATCAAAAGGCATACGAAGGCAATGCAGCATCAAGCGACAGAAGTGCTTGGGACAAGGCGGTTAGATTTGTACGGTACTTTTACTATGGAAAGACTTCTGGTACCAGGGATCTACATGAGAGGAGTCCTTCAGGGTGGATATACCGTTGGGTTTAAACTTGCTCAGCCCAAATAAGAAGGAGAAGCCCAAAAGGTCAGTGGCCCACGAATGCTATTCATCATCTTCTCCCTTCTCCTTCCCCGATGACGGAAATGTACAGAACAAACCGGAAAACACTAGAGGCTTCTTCTTCACCGGAAAATTATCTTCTGACACCCGGAAAAGATCTCTGACACCAAGCTTTCTCCAAACCACAAGCTTGAAGTCCGTATTTGCTGAAGAACAAGGAAGCACCGACCTTATGAAGCTATAAATACCATGGAGCACATAGAGGAGCAGCACTGTGGAGAGAGAAAACAGTCAAGCAAGAGAGTGAACGGAGTCCTCCAGCAAGAGTTCTCCACTAACGGCAGCTCCAAGTTTCCTTTGTTGCTCAAACCGTGAGTCTTTTTTTTTTTCCCTCAAAGTGTTGTTGTATGAGTTAGTTCGTCCTTGTGTATTCAAAAGATTGCAACTCTCTTGAATATCCTTTGTTTTTTCCCTTTGTAATCTTGCTTGGTTGTATAAAGGAAAAATTTTGTTTTTCCGTTGAAGGCTGTTTTTCAGTGTTCAACTTTCTGCCCACCACATGTTCGACGTTTTGCCTCAACCAACCTTACTTCCTCATTTTCCCAATTTTCTTTCATACCTTTGTTCCTCTTCCCTCCCATATCCAATACCCAACATATACGTCACCACTTCAGACATTCCGGATAATATTCATGCCCCCCAAAACTCCAGAAATTGAAATGCCATAGGGCTTCCTATAGGTGGAATGCGTTGTATCGATCTTTTACGTGCTTTTTTAGTCATAGTGGTTATTAACATATTTTTATTCTTGTATTCATAAGGTATCAACTGGGACCAAAAAGTCTTAAGTTACCTTGGCTTACCAAGTAAGACAAGGTGTACCGCCTCAAGCCTTTAGACAAGTATTGTTGTCCACTTAGTTTCTTTGTTGTGGGTTTTACATTGTTATTTTTAGTGTCCTTAGTAAAACACACAACAACAAGAAGTGTTGACATGCAATGAATTCCACTGGGTATTTGTGTACATGTTGAGTTGGGTAGAATATCGTGCTGCTGATTTGTCTGTCACACAGTCGATCAAAGTGAAGATATTTTGTGACTAAAGATTTGCCGTAGAGAATCATAGAATCGGGAGTTGTAGTATGGTTTCCTATTATGTGTAACCTCAGTTGCGAAAGATAGGTCCCTATTATGTACTGCTTTTAATTTTGTTGTCGTTCTGTGCAACATAAAGTCAGCCGCATATAACCTATAATTTTAGATGTGAAAAGGCGGTTCTTGCTCAACGGATGTGAAATCTTGCGGCCATATGTTGTTTTGAGTTGTGTTGAAAATCTCTCTTGCATCTACCCCGGTTGTTTTAGTTTTTCTTTCTCGGGGTTTTTGGTTGAGGATTGAATCCTTGTTAGACTTTACAAAATCCAAACGCCAATCTATTGCACATCATCTTGTAAATGTTTCTATATCTGTAACTCTTATTCTAGTTTTGGCTCTTAGGCCTATATTTACATCAGTAGTAATGTAGCTTATTGCCATCTAATGAGTGCTTTTTTTTTTTCTTTTTTCTTTTTGTCAAATTAGAAATTAGTCCATGGCTTTATCCTCCTAGACTGTCCGAATCCCTTTGCCTGTTTTGAATGGTAAGAAGTACCAATATGAGGCAATTAAGATGAAAACATTCTTTTATTTTCGGGGTTTCTGTAAACATGTAGAAAATGGTGTAGAGAAAAATTGGAGAATGTAGAGGCTTTATCAGTTGTGGGTAAGGAGAAATTTGATAGAGAACAAGAGAAATTGAGGATGACCCCTTACAGCATTCAACTTATCTTGATAGGAGAGAGGTTCTCTAGAATTGCCAATAACACCAATGCAACCAGGCTTGGAGTGAGTTTGAAGGAAATCCAAAGGTACAAGCATTAAACTTCGGTCACCTAGAAGGGATTTTAACTATATAAGAATGAAAGACTATATTCTTTTAATATACTTGTTTAAATCAATTAGAAAAATCAACCCATAATTATCCGGTGCTTTCTCAACCTTCAAAGCAAAACCACCTCTTTAATCTCCACATGTGTAATATTTATGACCACCCCTAGCTTCTGATGGTTAGTCAATTTCCTAGAAAGAGCCCAAGCAGTAAATTATGACAAGCATTAGGGTTCTCGTAACGAAACCAAGGAAGGCTGGGAATATTTCACCATTTGAGCTTTGACCTGGTACTGATTCTTTAGTGTAGACTGAGACAAAACCCTTACTGCACACATTGGAAAGATTGTAATTTTGCATTTGTGATAATTAAAAATGCCAGTATGATATGTGAACATAAATTGAGTCCAAGGTCGAAGCTTTGAACATACATTTGTATTGTGGGAAGATGGTGTTCGTGCTTCAAAGCCCTTAGAGCTCCTTTTGATGGCTGGGGAATTAAAATTGTAAGAACTAAGCAACATATCTAGGAGGGTAGTCAAATTGTCTATACTCATTCCCTTGAAGAATGATTAGTATTATTAAACGTTACATATCTCCTTAAAAAATAAAAGGATTGCACATAGTATCCCATTAAAGAATCATAGAAAATAAGTAAGAGGAGGAGTTTCATAGGGAAAAGGGTTGCCAAATGATGGGGAGAGAGAGAGGGAAAAGGAGAATCTATGCTCTAACAGGTTATATCTAACACTCCCAAGACAATCATCCTAATTCTATTGCTAATGTAATGTCGTTGAGTGTCTCAATTTGCCTTGTGCTAGTGAACTAGATATGAGGAGATCTCAGTACCTTTGCATTCTCAAGTTTGAATATAGTTGAAACTAACAATCGTCTTACTAATTATAGAGATAAGTGTATATAGAAATAGCGAAAGTAATAACTTGGGAGTTCAAACTTTTGACAAAGAGCAAATGCATTGTCGGTGACATATCAATTAAGATCCTTAAGTTCAACAGTTAGTTGAACATGATGGATTTTTGTGGTTTGTGATTCTCCCTAAGGGAGTAGGAGAAGCCGTTAAAGGAGACTTTGAATTATGACTTAAACTAATCCAAATCAGCGCGGAATCTCTATACATGGCCCTAATTTTCTTGTAATATCAACAATGTTGAAAAGTTCTCGTCCACTACACAAGACAATTCTTTTATTAGTTTGTCTGACTTTGTTTTCCTCAATTAGTTCCTTAGTTTTGGGATGGAATCATTGCAAAAAATATTCAGGAAAAAAGTTTTCTTTTGTCAGAGCATGAGACTCTAGATAATTTTTTTTTTTTTTTTTGGGATTTCTAAATTGAAAGGTTAGATTTTACATTTCATTTTAATTGCAAGTAAGTTCCTTTCTGTACTTATCATCTGCCTAACTAGGATGTAACTTTTACTTTATATATCATTTTGTCAACTGTATATTTAATAAGTTTATCATAAATTGCAACTTTCCTATATAATACATTTTAGAAAAGTAAAAATAGAATGTTGATTTCAAGGAATATAATAAATAACTTTTGTGGAACTAGGGACCTCTTTAGTCCTGAGCCGCTAGGAATCCAATTGAGCCTAAGCATGTTAACAATTAGTTAGATTGCCAATTGTTTTTGTAAGATAAAAGCTTAAAACTAACTTGATTCTAAAACTAAAGTCATGCAAAATGTCTAAGTAAACATTATCAGACTTAAAATAGTTGCATTTCTTTCTCTTCCTAAAACCTATAGTTTAGCATTGAACACTAATTTAAAAGTTATGCTCAGAAGAGACCTTCCTTCATGATTAGAAACCATCCATTAAATAGTTTTTGGTTAATTTTATGGTTTATCTATTTGTCTAACTAAGCTCGAAGTTCAGAAGTTAGTTCCCAAACATGTTTCATTAGCTCGAGTAAGACTTGTTTATGAAACAAGTTAAAAACAAAAAGGCTTGATCTTGACCTACTAAATAAAATTGGTTAAACCAATGGTTTTTTTTTCCTCACTAAAACTTAAGTTGTTCATGACATATAGCTGAAGATTATTTTTATTGGCAAAAGGATTTCTCAAGTACTAATCATTGGACTAGGATAACATTCGTGGTTGACAAATTTGAATTAGAAAGATTATTAAAGTAAAATTCAAAGTTAAATATTACTATGCCAAATGTTTCACAAATAAATAGAAAGTACTAGTTTAACTTATTGCTTAGCCAATTTGATAAGGTGCTCAATATGATCTTTTAAAGGTTGATACAGTGACTTGCTTAATCTAATGAGTTAGCTTCAGTCACTCTTAATTAAAAAGAAAAAGAAAGGTGCAAGTTGATTTGGAGGAAAGCAGGACTTAGTTATGATCCCTAAAAATATATCTTTATAATCCCAAATCCAATGCTTTTGAACATTATTTGGAGAACATTTAACGTTTTTGGTACGTCTAGACAAAAACCAAGGTAAAAGTCAAGCCGGGTTCAGTTATTTTGACAGCAGACCGAGTCAAGTCCAATTTACCACGCACAATTTACAGGAATCCACGCAACGACGAGAAGTCAAATATTCGAAAATTCCCCGCCGACATTGCTTGCAGTGTGTGTAAGAAACTCGATGTCCACATACTGGAAGTGAGAAGACGCAGGCTTCTGTTGTTAGCTATTTTTCTGCCGAACAAAATCATCTATTCCAACATGCGTTTTCCTTAAGTTGCCGTTTAACATCGTTCGGAAGAGAGTTTACCACCTCTTCCCCCTACTTATATCTCTTCTTCTCTTAGACTCGAGGTACTTTCTGTGCTACTGACAATGAATGTCATAAAGACTCTTTTTTTTCCCTTGTCTATTTGTGACAGTTATAGTTGCTCATCTTTTTGTGAAAGATGTAATTTGTCTTGGTAATTCAATAGTTAGATTCAGAAACTACGGGGAATTCTCTTAAGCTAACATTTGCTGCTATGGTGGACTCTATTAAAGGGATAAGAGTTGCAAGGATTTTCCGGGGGTTTAGCGCAAGGCATATTGGAAATTAATCAAATGGCCAGTTGTTTAGTGCAACATGATAAAAGCCTGAACTAAGTTGACTCTAAAACTAAAATCATGTGAAATATATAAGTAAACATCATCAAACTTTTTCAAGTTTGTCTTAGAAAATTATTGCTTTTATTTCTCGTCCTAAATCTTGTAGTGTAGCATAGAGCACTAATTTAATAGTTATGCTTGGAAGAAACCATCCATTGAATGGTTTTCCTGCTTCTAACTTGTCCAATGAAGTTTTTGGTTAATTTTATGGTTTATCTAGTCATCTAAAAAAGCTCCAAGTTTATAAGTTAGTTCTCAAGTATATTTCATTAGCTTAAGTAAGATTTGTTTATGAATAAAGTTTAGAAAAAGGCTTGACATTGACCTATTAAATAAATTGGTAAAAAAAATGGTTTTTTTTTTTTCACTAAACTTAAGTTGTTCATGACATATAGCTAACAATACTTTTATTGACAAAATAGCACGAATTATTGGTCTAGGATAACATTTGTGGTTGATAAATTTGTTCTAGAAAGATTATTAAAGTAAAATTTAAGTTAAATATTACGATGCCAAAAATTTTCATAGCTTACTACTTATCTAATTTTATACGATGCTTAATATAATTTCTTAAAGGTTGGTTCAATGATTTGCTTAATCTAATGATTTAGTTTTAGTAGTTCTTTTTTTTTTGTTAGTAAAATGTCAAGTATTATATATCATCAAAGGAAATATAAAGTTGTTTAGTTAAAACTTCATCATTTAGGCTCAAAAACTATATTTTATGAATTTCAAAGCTCTTATAAAAATTTATTATAATTTATAGGCTTCATTCTCTTGATTGATGAAATCTTGCTTCGTTTTTCCTAATTTTTGCAATAATGGTTGAACTATCTAAACTTTCACTATTGAATTTTCTCTTATTCCTTTCACTCTTATTGTTATACAATGCAGTTTTAAAGGATACACTAAGTACATTTATTTCAAAACTTTTACATTTAATAGCCTTCATCATTCAATATACTTTTTGATGTGATTCGTGACGAATCACATCACTTTTTTTTTCCACTTTTTAATTCTTCTAGATAATTTATTCATACTTAGCAAAGCCTTTTAGATGTAATTTCTGCACCTACAAGTAAAAAATAAATGTTTTTATGATTTTTCTTGTTATTGGAAAAGGTTACACTATGAGTTTACTGAGTTATTTTATATAGCCACTTGATTTATATTGGTTAGCTTGTCTTTCAAAATTATCTAATAGATAAAAATTATATTTTGATACTCCTTTCCATATTAGTTTTTCCTATTCAATTTATTTTCTACTTTCTCTTAACTTTAAATGATTTTTGGCAATGTAGTACTCTAATTTAATCACTAGTTATGAAAGTTTACTTCTTACTTGTAGAATAGTTCTCCAAGTTCAAGCTAGTGATCCTTTCATCTCTACTTTTAAGACACTTCTTCCCTTACAATTTTTTGATATCATCTAACTTGTTCATAAGGAGTTTGAGTTATTGTGCACAAGAAACCATTAAACTTTGCCAACTGCCACATTATTCCAAGTATGAATATCTACCAATCCCAATTCTTCATAAATTTTAGGATAGGAAATTTCTTTCGAGTGACTATATAAAATACCTACCTATAGGGTGAGTTTAATTTATTTTTTTTTCAATTTCATAGAGTGTCTGCTTAGGAATTATAAAAAATTACAACCAATAAATTTGCAAAGAAAATAGAATATTTTTTGCTATTTGTAATTTTCTTCCATAATTGATATGCTTGGACTCCTATCCTTCAATTTACCTTAATATTTTATTTGTTAAAATTGTGCAATTTAGATTGAAGAGTCTTTTAAAAATCAATGTAACTCCTAAGTATTTGATAGGAAATTGTCTTTCTTGAATAGGAGCATGAACAAATATTAGAGCCTTCTACTCTTCAAACATGTCTAAGAAGAAAACTAGACATTTCTGTGCATGCATCTTCAATCTTGTGATTTTTGTAAATTCTTACATAGCATCTAACAAATATAATATAAACTCAATATTTTCATGAGCAAAGAAGAAAAGGTTATCAACAAAGCACAGAAAGGTGATCTTCTTTTTAAAGTATTTCCATCTATTTTTAAACCTCCCAGATGATACTTTCTTATATAGAATTCTATTAAGGATCTTCATCTCAATGACAAGAAAAAAAAAAAAAGGGTGAGAGATGATCTTCTTGTCTAAGACCTTTATGTTTCGGACCAGTAGTACAAGCTGACAAAATGGCTAAGCAAATACATGTTGGACATTCATGTGCTAGACCAATAGTATGGGCTAATAGACCAAGTTATGTAGTACAAGTATGGCCTATCTAGTTTCCCTTGTTGTTGGGTCGTCTACTTGGGTGGTGCCTATTGTAGTTTCCTTCCTTATTTTTTGTATTTGATTTTCATAGAACGTAACGAAAAACATTACTTGACTACTTATGATTATAACAACTCTGACATTAAATAAGATTAATGTTATGATTTAATATTTATAATTGTAACATTAGTCTTGATACTAATGTTTACAATTTAAAATCACAAGTGTCCCAATTTAATGAGCATAGTTCAAATTATAAGTAACGCTTACTCATTTATGATTCTGTCATAAATTTGTAACCGTTACAATATTAAATTTTGAGAGAAGGCAAACACTTATATAAAAGGAAACCTCTCGGCTTTATTTTTCATTCAATTCACTTAAACTCTTCTTACTCTTAACATTCTCATTGTTCCTCAACTCTTCATGTTTTCTCTTCAAAGTTAGTCCCTGAGGGTGATCCTAGTTGAAGGCTGGCTTCGTTTGTAGCCAAAAGTTGAGTGTCAGACAAATTTCTCTTTAAGTTTGTTAGCCCTTTTAGAAAAACTTGTGTAAAAGCTATTTATGTTTACATAGTATCGAAGAGTAATAATAACTTTCAATCCAATATTTAAATACGTCCAAAAACTTCAAATATTTCAATGTATTTAAAATGCATTTAAAGTTACTATATCATACACTTTCATAATATGCACCTTTTTACTTTGTGTACCTTTGTGATAATTATGCGTTAACTCTTGGTACAACAAGATGTTTTCTTTAATATTTCTACCTAGAACAAAAGCTACTTAGCAAGGATGTATGAAAAAAGGCAAAACTTTGCTTAATCTCTTTGCCACTATTGTAAAGATAATCTTATATAATACATTGTAATAAGAGATAAGTCTAAAATCTTTCATGTTAGTGGCATTTTTTTTTTTTTTGCGAACAAGGAAAATTATCATGGAATTTATGTTTCAAAGTAGTTGTTGCTTCTAGAAGAATGCTATAATGGTTTCCTATACCTTACTCCTTATTACACTCTAAGTTTTCTTGAAAAACATATTGTTATATCCATATGGACCCAAAGTTTTAGAATAACCTATTGTGTTGAGGGATTTTCATACATCTTCCCTTTGAACATTTGCTATAAGTCTTCTTTTTACTTCCTTTAAAATTTTAACTGGGGATAGTTCTCTTAATTTCCCTTATAATGGTTGTAGTTAATTTTCCTTTCTTAACATGTTTTGAAAGTAGCCTATTATCTTAGTTTTGATCTCTTCATGGTCTTCTATGAGTTGCCTATCATCTATTTCCACCTTTATAATGTGGTTTTATACTCTCCTTTACATCATACTTATTAAAAAAAACATATTGTTACTATCTCCTTCTTTCAACTAGTTATTCCTTAATTTTTGTTTAAGAAGAATTTGCTTATTATATATTATTAAATTTTCTAACAATTTCTTTTCCTCATTTCCTAATTGGTTACTTAAAGGGTCATTAAAGATCTACCATTATGCTATTTGCAGTAGCTTCCTTGCTGTCTTTGTTTCTTTCAATAAATCTCCAAAATCTTCTTTATTAATTTTTGTGAATTCTTTTTTTATTTTCTTCAACTTTGTTATTATTCTATATATTGTTATGTCCTCTGCCCTTTGTTGCTAGGTAGTCTTTAATACTATCATAAAGTTTGGGCATGTTGGCCAAAAGTTGGAAAAATCTAAAAGCTTTAATCTATCTTGGTTTGGTATTGTCAACTTTGATAATGAAAGCATTATGGTCTAACAATCTAGGAGTATTGAACTCTATAGAAAAAATCACATGCTTTTGCATCCACTTAATTTTTACCAAGCATCTATCTAGTTTACTACCTTTAAACCTTACTTCGTTTCATTTGTTCATCCACAATAAAAGAGGACCTATAAAATTTGGTTTAATAAGGTCCACATCATTTATGAATTTATTGAAATCTTCTACTACGTTTATCCATTTACCGGCCACATTAATCCTTTCATTTAGGTTCCTCATTGTATTGAAGTCTCTCATAAGTAGCCATGGATTATCCTTTCTAAAAGTGTTATAACATTGAGTGAGGTTCTTCTATAGATCTTTTCTTTCATTAACTGCATTAGTTGCATAGATTGTAGATAAATACTATATTTCTTGGCTCTCTTTAACTCTACAATTCACTACATGTTTAAAGCTACTAAACACTATAATGTTGAACTATGGTTTCTTTCGTATGATTCAAATCCTTCCATTCTCATTATCTTTATAATTGTGGATAAATTTTCATTGAGGAAAAAGAGATTCTATCACCCATTGTACTTTATCTTATTTTATTTTGTGTTCTAACATGATAATAATATTAGCTTTTGTATTCTTGATAACACTCCATACCTCCTTTTGTTTGAGATTTTTATTTATGCCTCTTACATTATAAGAAAATATGATCATTTATTTAGTGGTTTGGTATTTTCTCCTTCAAACCTTATGTTATCATTGTAGCCTTTTTCATTTGAATCATGAAGATTATTAATCAAGACACTAAATCTATTATTAGTGTTATCCTTTTTACCTATACTCCTCCTGGGACTTCTTTTATTTCCCTTTCCACTTATACATGCTTTATTGCTTTAATTTATGCTAGTACTTGAGCTTTGTTACCTATTTTAGTTTTGGGGAGATTCAACTCCATGTTGTTTGAAACTATTTGTAATTTGTGTAGTACCATGATTCTCATGTCTCTTATCCTCATGTCCTTAATCATTGTTCTCCTATTGACTTAATGAGGGCTTTGTCATTAGGATTTATGTCTTCTTTCTTTTTGCAGTACATTCCTTTGTTTAAAACAATATTTTTTTTATTTTTTTTTATTTTTTTTATAGATATCAAACACTAACTATACTCCACTTCTATGTTAAAGATGGAATCATTTTCCATACCAATTTCAAAATTTGGAAAAGAATACTTTGTATCTATTTCAAATACACACATTTACATATGATATCCTATACTTTAGCTTAGTAGTCTTATCCATGTACAATGGCTTCCCAATAGTACTAGCAACATAGCTCATACTAACCTCATCCCATGGAGCATATGGAACATTGTAAAGCTTTATCCAAATTGGTATTAAAGTAATTTTCTCATTTTTCAATGTAATAGCATTCTGCTGTTTTTGGAGAAATATTGATTTTCCTACTACATCACAAACCCCGTTTTCTAATACTTCCTCCATTTTTGTTTATTAGTGAACTTGAAAAAGAAAAAGCCATTATTTATTGTGAACATATCCAATAAACTTTGTTTTCCCCATTACTTGTCCACAATTCCTTTCACCATTAAGAAAGGTAGTTTTGATCCTAAAAGAATTCTACAATACAATTTCATAATATTTATTACCTTCATTGATTGCTTTTCTAGGAGGAGCAACATTAATTTTTTCATCATTTAGCAACAAAGGTTGATATGTCATATGAGTACTTTGTACTAATCCTCCTAGTACAATACTACAATACTACTCCAAGAAATTTGTTTTTCTCCATGTTCAACTTTTTCCCTAAAAGTTTCCTTTCCTATCTCTTCTATTTTTTCCTTATGTTAGTTACTTTTTGATTGCACTGTGAATATATTATATCAAATTTCTTTTTCCATCTATGTCTTGTCCTTTTGAGTTACACTTTCTTTAGCCATATCTCTATTAGTAAGGGTTATTCATCCATATTTCATTATTCTTATTTTGTGCCATTATTTTCTTCCTATGATTTTTTTAAAATCTTCAAGGTTCTTGGTTTTCCTTTTGTTTGTAACCTCAAATTCTTCACTATTTAGATTTATTCTTTAGAATAGCTCGACTAAGATACCAATTAGTAGTTGACTAACTAGAGAGACAGGAGTTTGGTGATAACTTCACCAAATGCTTAATTATCTACTCAATATAACAAGCCTGAGAGACTTTGCTTTCTTTCACCGAAGATCTACTTGTATTTTGCACTTTAGACTCTTTGAATTTACTTATAAAGTGCTAAAAGATACGTGGCTCTTAGGATTTACTTATAAAGTGCTAATAGATATATGGCTTTGGGTTCAAGTCCAAACAATAGTCTTAGCCAACCAAATTGCAGTATAAATCCACACCAAATACTACACTACACCGTATTTACCACATGAATCCACACCAAACTATACTACACCGTAATCACCACAATATCCAAATAGCCAAATCAAATTACATCACAAGTCCACCTAGGAACTACACTGTAGAAGCCAACCAATAAACTACATTCTAATAGACGGCAAACAAAAGCTTCTTCCCCTCCCACCCCCCATTTTCAGTCCTTACCGCCGAAACCTAAGAAAGGTCGCCGGTGAGCACAGGTGGAACCTGATCCACCTTCGTAACCGCTGCATGCCCCGCAATTCTTAACTAGATCTAGAAGAAAATAAGAGTTTGTAATCTTTGGTCCTTTGGTTTGATGGACAAATTGAACAAAGAAATAACAAGTTTATAATAGATAATATAAGAGAGATAATGTTAGAATAACAACTGAAAAACACAAGTGGTTTAAACATAAACAAGAACATGAGAGAAATGATTTAAAAGCCATTGTTGTAGGGCCTAAATGCCCTGCTACATCTTACAAGATATTTGAGAAGTAGTGAGACATATATTAAGAGCTTTTCTTTTAAATCTATTTATATCTATTTATAGACTATTAGTATTTAGGACAGCGGATTTGGATGGTGGCTTCTTGTCTTGACGTAGGCACTAAGATTGAAGAGAGCAATACCCACTTTTCGAGGTTTGACTTGTGTGCTGGGATGGTCAGAGAAGTGCATACTTCAACAGATCTGAGCAGCAGTATCGTTAGCGACTCCCGAGACAGGATCTGAACAGCAGTAACGCCGATGACACCGAGGCTTTCGGTTTAGGAGGGAGAAATTGCAGTGGTTTGGTTCCGGTCACACAGAGACACCGATCAGCCTGAAAGCCACCGGTAAATGCTATGACTCCTCGCTACTAGTTGCCACGCAATGCCACTCCGGCGTTCTGGGTTTCGTGGAGGTTGGGATATCCTGGCGGCCTCCAAGTTTCTTCTGTACTTTTAGTCTCTCTTAATTAAAAAGAAAAGAAAGGTACAAATTGATTTCGGTGGACAACTGGACTTAATTATTATCCTTAAAAATATATTTTTTTAAATTCCGAATCTGGATGCATTTGAGCGTTATTAGGAGAATATTTAACGTTTTGACAAAGACTATGACTGGGAAATTATTGGGAAATTACTGGGAAGGCCGTTTTCACAAAGCCTTTGACAGTAGACCGAGTCAAGTCAAATTTGCCATGCAGAATATACAAGAATCCAAGCATCGACGCCATTTCTAGAATCACATGTCAGAAGATTCCAGCAGACATTGCTGGCAGCCCGTGTAAACAACTCCATGTCCACTCATATAAAAAGTGAGAAGATGCAGGCTTCCGTAGTTACTTATTTGTATAATGAACACAATCATCAATTCCAACATGCGTTTTGCTTTCGTTGCCACTAACATCGTTCGGAGGAGAGTTTACCGTCTCTTTCCCCTACTCATCTCTCTTCTTCTCTTAGTTTTCGATGGAGCTCAAGCCGTTGATACAAACCAAACAACAAATATTGGTGTCATCGTTGATATCAGCTCCCGAATCGGGAAAGAAGAGAAAACAGCGATTGAGATTGCCGTTCAAAGCTTCAATCGACATCCAAAGTCTAGCAAGCTGTTCCTCCATTTCCAGGCCCCCGGCAATGACCCGCTTCAAGTTGCTTCTGCCGGTCAGTTAGCACTTCTGAAAAATTATTGAGTTCTAGCTCTTTCTCCATCCTGTATTTCTAGGATTCTCACTTTTTCGTTTCTTTGTTGCAGCTGAAGAGCTCATTAAGAAAAAGAATGTGGACGTCATCATTGGCATGAACAAATGGGAGGAAGCTGCTGTTGTGGCAGCTGTTGCAAACGACGACAAGATTCCGATTATTTCACTCGCAGCTCAAGCAATAACTCCACCGCCGGTGCAACGCCGCTGGCCTTTCTTGATACAAATGGCAAACAACGGCTCCGCGCAAACGAAATGCATTGCCGATATTGTTCAGGCGTACAATTGGAAGAGGGTAGTTGTTATATATGAAGATGATATGTACGGCAGCGACTCAGGGATGTTATCTCTTCTATCCGAGGCCCTTCAGGATGTTTCTTCAGAGATTGAGTATCGTTTAGTTCTTCCACCAGCTTCTTCTCTGTCTTTTCGAAGGGTGTTTGTTCTGGACGAGCTGTTGAAGCTACAGAAAGCAACGAAATCTCGGGTTTTTGTTGTTCTTCAGTCATCGTCACTAATGGCAACTCATCTATTTAGAGAAGCTAAGAAGGTAGGACTTATGGAGAGAGACTCAGCTTGGATCGTCACAGAAAGCGTGGCGAGTGTTTTGGACTCAGTTCACAACTCTGCGATTTCCTCCATGGAAGGTGCTTTAGGAATCAAGACCTATTATTCTAATCGAAGTGATTCTTATAAAGATTTCTATGCTCAGTTCTCAAAAGCTTTCCAATCCGAGTATCCACGAGAAGCTAACTCTAAGCCTGGAATCTATGCCTTACGAGCATATGATAGCATCAAGACTATTTCGGAGGCCCTAAAGAGAACAAGAAGTAAGACCAGTAGCCCAGAGATGTTGTTAACCAATATGTTAACAATCAGTTTCCCTGGTTTAAGTGGGAATATAAGCTTCAAAGCAGGAAAGCTACGGCAAACTCCCACGTTGAGGATTGTAAATGTGGTGATTAAGAAGGAAGACAAACAAACAGAGCGGCGAAATAAGAGGTACAAGGAATTAGACTTTTGGAAGCCAGAAACTGGGTTCTCCAGAGACCTTGAGACAAAGGAAACCACAGAACACTTGGCTGGTCCAGTAATTTGGCCTGGGAATCTAAGCCGAGCTCCAAAAGGCTGGGAAATGCCTTCTGATGCGAATCCGTTGATACTTGGAGTTCCAGCCAGAACTTCATTCAAGAAGTTTGTAGATATAGACAACAGCAAGGAAGGTAACGACAGGTACGGTGGTTGGTGCATTGAAGTTTTCAAGATGGTGCTCGATAATCTGACATACATTTTGCCATATGAATTTAAGACCTTCGAAGGCGACTATGACGAATTGGTTCACAATGTCTCTGCCAAGGTAACAACTTTTAACTTTAACGTTCGGTTTCGTGAATCCATGTTTATAATCATGTGGAATTTTTTATATCATCTCTTGTTACTAAACTTATAAACAATATGCCTCATCGTTTATTCATCCGAGGACCCTTTTCGTTTTTAAAAACAAAGTCCAATCAAATTGCTTTCAAGTGGGAGTTATTCGGCAGAAATGTAATTGCTCTCAAATTGTCTTTTGGTGTCATTTAGAAAATGATTTCCAATCTTCGAAAGTTAAAGAAATGTTTTGAGGAGCTTAATGCAATTTTTGTCTCTCATGAGAACGAGCACTTCAAGAACACTATAACACGAGGCTTGTACCGCTGTTTTGTCTCCATTTGGCTTATTGCAGCGAAGCCTCTTGGAAGTTGCAAGAAATGCAAAGCATAGAGGACAAAACTAAAACCAGCTGCATATAACCTGCTTTCATATTTCGATTATTACTGTTTGTTTTAAAAAATTCAGACTGCATTTTCTTGTCTCTGATAAAGTCTATACTTTGTCTTTCGAATCATAAACAATGGAAGCCCTTTGACGCCGCCATCGGTGATGTCACAATCTTAGCCGACAGAATGGAATACGTGCAATTCACTCAGCCGTACTCCGAGTCGGGGTTGGCTTTGATAGTCCCTGCAGAATCCAAAGGGATTAATTGGATATTTTTGACGCCTTTCTCGTGGCGAATGTGGATGGTGACTGGTGCTCTCATGTGTTACACAATGCTCATAGTTTGGGTCTTGGAGCATCAAGTCAATCCAGAATTTCGTGGCACATTGAAGAAACAGATAAGCACAACGCTTTGGTTCATATTCTCCTCTGTGTTCTTCGCTCACAGTGAGTACTAGATGCATGATAAAGTCCATGCTTTGTCAACTTCGGTTCTGGGCTATGAAGTTTAGTTGTTTCTAATGAATGCTTGTAAATTCAATCTTTGCTTTTCGGCCGAGTTAGTACCGCCATGAACTCCTGGTTTCTTTGTTCGTAGAAGAGGAAGTTCGAAGCAACCTCACGCGAGTGGTGGTAGTAGTATGGCTTTTTGTTGTCTGTATCTTAACCTCGACCTACACTGCTAGTCTGTCTTCTATGCTCACCGTGCAGCGACTGCAAACAATAGCAGATATAGAGTCGCTAAGGATCAACAACTCCCCAGTTGGCTGTGATGGTGATTCATTTGTAAGGAATTACCTGGAAAATGTGGTTGGATTCGATTCAGAGAAGATCATTGAAGTTAATAACGAGACCAACTTCATAGAACTGTTCGAGAATAAGACAATAGTAGCTGCCTTTCTTGAACTTCCATACGAGAAAGTTTTCCTCAACAAACACTGCAAGAGATACAGTGCCTCGACAGCCACCTATAGATTTGGAGGATTTGGCTTTGTAAGTGCTTGCAACTTTGCTTCCCTTTCCACAAAATTTTAAGTTGATCACCCCCAAAAAGGGAAAAAAGAGACATGTTGCATCTAAGGTTTTCGCGTCAACGGAAATTCTTTCAAAATCTTCATTTGCCTTTTCATGCTGTAGATCTTTTTTCAAACCTTCCATGCCTGTTTGCAAAAACTAGTTAATTTACTGGAACTTTCATCAAAATCTTTGCTTATTTTCAGCGAATCGAAGTTTGTAGATGTAAGCAAATAAATTCTCATAAAGTCTATCAAAAGCAATCTTTACACTGGATGCTTTGATCTAAATAAACAGGAAAAAATTGCAGGAGGTTTATCTCACAACCCCCAACGATTTTCCGCTTTTTATCTACCTTTTCTTCAATAATCATTTTTGGAATTTCATAAGAAATAACATCTTTTTCTCTGATCGGGATCAATTCTTGTCCTCCATGCAGGCATTCCAGAAAGGCTCCCCACTAGCCAGGGATTTTTCAGAATCGATTTTGAGGTTATCAGAGAACGGAAAACTACAACAACTAGAAGAAACATCTTTGACTCCTTCGAATAAGTGTTCAACCAATGTAACATCCATGAATGCAGAACGTCTGAGCCTCCGGGATTTCATGGGTCTTTACATTATATCTGGTGTAACTTCCGCCTTTCGTTTTGTACTATCATTAATCCGTTTAGTTAAGGATTATCAGCATCATCAAGAGGCATACAAAGGCAATGCAGCATCAAGCGACAGAAGTGCTTGGAACAAGGCGGTTAGATTTGCACGGTACTTTTAATATGGAAAGACTGCTGGTACCAGGGGTGTATATGAGAGGAGTCCTTCAGCGTGGATATACGTCACCACTTCAGACATTCCGGATAATATTCATGCCCCCAAAACTCCAGAAATTGAAATGCCATAGGGCTTCCTATAGGTGGAACACGTTGTGTCGATCTTTTACGTGCCTTTTTAGTCATAGTGGTTATTAACATATGTTTATTCTTGTATTCATAAGGTATCAACTGGGACCAAAAAGTCTTAAGTTACCTTGGCTTACCAAGTAAGACAAGGTGTACCGCCTCAAGCCTTTAGACAAGTATTGTTGTCCACTTAGTTTCTTTGTTGTGGGTTTTACATTGTTATTTTTAGTGTCCTTAGTAAAACACACAACAACGAGAAGTGTTGACATGCAATGAATTCCACTGGGTATTCGTGTACATGTTGAGTTGGGTAGAATATTGCGCTGCTGATTTGTCTGTCACACAGTCGATCAAAGTGAAGATATTTTGTGACTAAATATTTGCCGTAGAGAATCATAGAATCGGGAGTTGTAGTATGGTTTCCTATTATGTGTAACCTCAGTTGCGAAAGATAGGTCACTATTATGTACTGCTTTTAATTTTGTTGTCGTTCTGTCCAACATAAAGTCAGCTGCATATAACCTATAATTTTAGATGTGAAAAGGCGGTTCTTGCTCAACGGATGTGAAATCTTGTGGCCATATGTTATGTTGAGTTGTGTTGAAAATCTCTCTGTAACGTACCTCCTTGTTCAGAAGGCTTTTGGTTACTAATCTAGTGAGAGGTTTGGAAATTCGTGCCGAAGCAACCATGAAATCAACCTGCGAAAGCTTGGCCTTACGCCCTATTGTGAAGAATATATGAAGAGAACAATAGGGATTTCTAAAGGGAACTCGAGACCTATCTCTTATTCAGAGAAATGCTTACAATTTTCATATCTGTCCTCCCGCCTTCAACTTCTATTTATACTAGTCAGTTAGCTAACAATTGCTAACTAACTTACAATTAATGAATGTAAAGACATTAATAGCCTCATTTAGTTACAACCAATTAACTGCTGAAACTACTAACAGTAACATAATCCAACTTACTGCTAACAGAACAATTAATTGCCAATTCATCACTGCTGACTCAGCTTCCTTCCGACATGGCTCATTTATTTAAGGGGGTACGCTGCATCCCTTCCTGCTGGACTACAGCCTTGTCCCTAAGGCTGAACCTTTTTGCTCTTGAGGTTGAACTCAGGGTAACGATCTTCAAACTGCAATGTATCCACCCAAGTAGCTTCCTATACTGGCAGCCCTTGCCAATGGATCAAAAACTGGTTTCTTTTCTTCCATACCCACTGATCCAAAATAGCTTGTGGTTGCGGACTAATGGCATCTTCCTTTGCTAGGTATGATGGTAGTTCAGGTTGTACTATTATATGATCTCCAATGGCCCTTTTAAGTAAGGACACATGGAAAACATTATGCACCTTAGACCATCCAGGAAGCTTGAGACGGTAAGCCATTTCTCCAATTCTCTGTATTATCTCAAAAGGTCCATAATACTTCTGGGATAGCTTGTGGTTCTTATGAACAGCCAATGAAGTGCCTTTATAGGGTTGAAGTTTCAAGTATACTCGGTCAACAACCTGATAAACCTCCTCTTTCCTTCCAACATTGTAGTACTTCTGCATTCGATTCTGAGCAACTACCAGCCTTTCTTTAATATCTCTTAATACTTCATCTCTCTTTTTAAGTTCTTGATCCACTACTTCCAAGGCTGAAGAACCAGGAATATAAGATAAAAAGGTAAGGGGAGGTCTGTCGTAAACCACTTCAAAAGGGGATATTTTAATGGACCCATGGACACTAGTATTATAGCAGAATTCTGCCCAAGGTAGCCATTTCACCCACTCCTTCGAATGATCTCCAATCAAACAACGCAGATAAACTTCTAAGGTTTTATTAGTGACCATACTTTGACCATATGTTTGTGGATGGTAAGTAGTAGAGAAGTTGAATTTCGTACCTTGCATTTCAAACAACTGCCGCCAGAATCCACTTGTGAACACTACATCACGGTCACAGACTATGCTCTTTGGCATTCCATATAGTTTGAACACAATTTCAAAAAATATTTGAGCCACACTGATTGTTGTGTAAGGATGAGCAATAGCTAAAAAATGAGCTTATTTGGATAGTCGGTCTACTATAACCATGATAACTTGCTTACCTCTAGAATTAGGGAGGCCTTCAATGAAATCCATGCTAATATCCTCCCAAACCTGAGCTGGAATGGGTAGAGACTGCAATAATCCACTCGGTTTTGTATTTTGCCATTTAACCTGCTGACAAACTTGACATTCCCTTACATACTTGGCCACATTCTTCTTCATATTTTTCCAAAAGAATACTGCCTTGATTCTTTGGAGGGTCTTGAAATAACCTTCATGTGTAGCTTCATGTACTTCTTTCAGAATTACTGGAACTAAGGCTGAATTCTTACATAAAAATATCTTGCTTTTGCAGAATATAATGCCATTTCGGTATTGCCATTGGTTTCCAGCTTCTCTAGTATTGATTTTATTTAGTATTTCTTGTGCTTCCTTAGTGTGACACACTTATTCTTTTGTAGGATCTAACCATTCAGGAACCGGCAAGGAAACTGCCTTTAATTCTTCTTCTTCTGTTCTCTTCCTACTACTTTCTCCTACTTCCCAATTTCCTTCTGGATCAGAATAAATTTCAATTTGCTTTTCTTTGGCATTTGATTTCGACTGACCTTCCTAATTGTCCCTTCCACCAGACTGTACTTCTTCTTCCCTCTTGGATAATGCATCAGCCACATTATTTTCTTTCCTTGGCCAATAGTGGATTTCAAAATCATAGCCCATCAATTTACTCAACCAACGTTGTTGAGCTAGGGTTGAGATTTTCTGGTGCCACAAATTCTGCAAACTTCTTTGATCAGTCTACACAATGAATTTGGCCCCTAACAGATATTGCCTCCACCTCTTGACTACCAAAATCAAAGCCAACAATTCCTTTTTGTATGTTGATGCTAGTAAATTCTTCACTTGCAATGCTTGACTAAAGAAAGCTATTAGCCTGCCTTCTTGAGATAGTACAACCCTTATACCCACTGCACATGCATCACAAGCAAACATAAATTTTAAGGAAAAATCAGGTAGTCTTAGGACTGGTGCTTGAGTCATAACACCTTTCAGATCTTAAAATGCTTTTGTGGCCACATCATTCCACTAAAATGAATTTTTTTTTTTAGCAACTATGTTAAAGGGGCTGCTATGAAGCTATAATCTTTTATGAACTTCTGGTAATACCCAGTGAGTTCTAAGAACCCTCTTAAGGACTTCACACTGGTAGGTGTAGGCCACTCTATCATAGCCTTAACCTTTTCATGATCTATCTCCACTCCCTTTTTTGTTATCACGTGGCCCAGGTAATTAACCACCTTAACTCCAAATGCACACTTTTCTCTCTTAACATACAACTGGTTCTTTAAGAGTTTGTGAAATACTAACTGCACATGTGTAATATGTTCTTCCCAAGACTTGCCTTAAATAAGAATATCATAAAAAAAAAAAACTAATACAAATAAGCTTAAGTATTCTTTGAATACCTTATTCATCAAGCTTTGGAAGGTTGAGGGAGCATTGCAAAGCCCGAAGGGCATTACCAAGATTTCATAATGCCCTTGTGGTGTTTGGAAAGCTGTTTTTCCAATATCTGTAGGCTGCATTTGGATATGATGATACTCGGATCTTAGATCCAGCTTGGTAAAGAACCTTGCCCCATGTAGCTCATCCAAAAGCTCATCCACCATGGGAATTGGAAAACCATCTTTAATGGTTTCCTTATTGACTGCTCGGTAATCCACACACATCCTCCAAGTTCCATCATTCTTTCTTACCAAAATGACTGGAGAAGAAAAAAGACTGTAACTCTCCCTTATGATTCCTTCATCCAACAACTCCATCACCAACCTTTTGATTTCCTTCTTTTGCAAGTAAGGATACTTGTATGGCTAATTAATAATGACCTTAGAATCATTCTTAAGCACAATTTGATGCTCATGCCCCATGTGAGGGGGTAATCCGTGGGGTTTCTGGAAGAGTTCATCATATTTGTGAAGGAGATTCTTCATTTCTTTCAGCCAATCACCTTGCTACTCAGTCTTCCAGTTCTATGTTACAGTTTTGAGGTGTAAAACCATTCCTTCTTTTTGTTGTCCAAGTAATCTGCTCAACTCATAACTGTCCACAATTTTATTCTTAAGATTCTGATTACCACAAAACTCCACTATCCTTCCATTATAAATGAAAGACATCTTAAGTTCTACAAATTTCCACCTTACTTCTCCCAAGGTAGCTAACCATTGTACCCCGAGAATGACTCCCAAATTAGGAATCAGTAGGATAAAAAAATCTGCAGTCATCATAGTTCCTTGTAAGGTTATAAGAACTTCTGAACATAATCCTTCTCCCTAAATCACTTCCCCATTTACTACCTCCACCTTGAATCTCTTAGTTACATCGGGTGACAACTTCATTTTTTTTGGCCAGTTGAGCACTCAGGAAGTTATGAGTGCTTCCTGAGTCCACCAACACCATAACATTCATCATTTCATCTCCCATATTGCCCTGAATTCTCATGGTTTTATGACATTTCACTCCAAAAAAGGCAGCTAAGGACAATACCCGTAACTCACCATTATCATCTTCAGAATCATCTTCCTCAATCTCTTCCGAGTCTAATACTTCCAACCAGAAAAGTTTCTTACATTTATAACTAGGGGTAAAGTGCTCATCACAATTGAAGCACAAACCTCGAGCCCTTCGATCCATAATTTTAGGTTAAGTGAGCTTCCTAACAAGTAAAACAGGTTTGTTTTCCCATTGTTTTGGTTCCCCTCCAACTACTAGAAATGGTTTTTTTTTTTGGATTGATGTGGCAGTATTCCTAGAAGCTAGTTCCTTAGCCTCAAATAAACGACCAAATCCAATGGCAGCAAATAGTGTAGGAGGGTTATGAGCCATAACATCTTTTGATTTTTTTCTTTCAAGCTACTTATAAAACAACTAATGCTTTGAGTAGCATTTACATGGCCAGAATAGAGAAGCAGCTTACCAAATTGCATCTAATAGTCATGAACTATTCCTATGTGTTTCAGCTTGGTCAACTCTCCAAAATGATCAACTAGGATCATAGGTCCAAATCGCTTTAAAAGTTCCTCCGATAACATTTGCCAAGAAATTGTGTCTTCACCATGTTCCTTCTTGAGGAGCTGATAAATCATCTGTGCTTCTCCATCCAAATGCCATGAGGCAATTCTAACTCTTTCCTCTATAGGAGTATCATAGTAATTAAAAAATTGAAGAGATCTATCGAGCCAATTAGTTGGATCAACGATACCTTCATATTTTGGGAATTCCAGCCGGATTGTTCGAGGATGAATCTAAGTGGACATAGATTTTCTTTCTTCCTGATTGTGATGATCATGATTTCGAGAAAAGGAAGATTCTCTATGGTCCTTATCAATTTGGGTTGCTACAGTATCAATTTTGGCATTTAGGGTGGCAAGTAGCTGCTGCATAGTTTCTGAAAGCTCTTTGACAGCAGGATCCGCAGAAGGACCCTTCTCCTAATCGTTTCTAGGCATTTCCGATACCACTTTGTAACGTACCTCCTTGTTTATAAGGCTTTTGGTTATTGATCTAGTGAGAGGTTTGGAAATTCGTGCCGAAGCAATCGTGAAATCAGCCTAAGAAAGCTTGGCCTTACGCCCTATTGTGAAGAATATATGAAGAGAAAAATTGGGATTTCTAAAGGGAACTCGAGACCTATCTCTTATTCAGAGAAATGCTTACAATTTTCATATCTGTCCTCCCGCCTTTAACTTTTATTTATACTAGTCAGTTAGCTAACAATTGCTAACTAACTTACAACTAATGAATGTAAAGACATTAATAGCCTCATCTAGTTACAACCAATTAACTACTGAAACTACTAACAATAACAGAATCCAACTTACTGCTAACAGAACAATTAATTGCCAATTCATCACTGTTGACTCAGCTTCCTTCCGACGTGGCTTATTTATTTAAGGGGGTACGCTGCACTCTCTCGCATCTCCCCGGGTTGTTTTAGTTTTTCTTTCTCGGGGTTTTTGGTTGAGGATTGAATCCTTGTTAGACTTTACAAAATCCAAACGCCAATCCTATTAGACATCATCTTGTAAATGTTTCTATATCTGTAACTCTTATTCTAGTTTTGGCTCTTAGGCTTATATTTACATCAGTAGTAGCGTAGCTTGTTGCCATCTAATGAGTGCTTTCTTTTTTCTTTTGTTTTTTGTCAAATTAGAAATTAGTCCATGGCTTCATCCTTCTAGACTGTTTGAATCCCTTTGCCTGTTTTGAATGGTAAGAAGTACCAATATGAGGCAATTAAGATGAAAACATTCTTTTAGTTTCGGGGTTTCTGTAAACATGTAGAAAATGGTGTAGAGAAAAACTGGAGAATGTAGAGGCTTTATCAGTTGTGGGTAAGGAAAAATTTGATAGAGAACAAGAGAAATTGAGGGTGACCCCTTACAACATTCAACTTATCTTGATAGGAGAGAGGTTCTCTATAATTGTCAATGACACCAATGCAACCAGGCTTGGAGTGAGTTTGAAGGAAATCCAAAGGTACAAGCATTAAACTTCAGTCACCTAGAAGGGATTTTAACTATATAAGAATGAAAGACTACATTCTTTTAATATACTTGTATAAATCAATTAGAAAAATCAACCCATAATTATCCGATGCTTTCTCAACCTTCAAAGCAAAAACACCTCTTTAATCTCCACATGTGTAATATTTATGACCACCCCTAGCTTCTGATGGTTAGTCAATTTCCTAGAAAGAGCCTAAGCAGTAAATTATGACAAGCATTAGGGTTCTCGTAACGAAACCAAGGAAGGCTGGGAAATATTTCACCATTTGAGCTTTAACATGGTACTGATTCTTCAGTTTAGATCCGTCTTCTTTGTAGACTGAGACAAAACCCTTACTGCACGCATTGGAAAGAATGTAATTTTGCATTTGTGATAATTAAAAATGCCAGTATGATATGTGAACATAAATTGAGTCCAAGGTCGAAGCTTTAAACATACATTTGTATTGTGGGAAGATGGTGTTCGTGCTTTAAAGCACTTACGGCTCCTTTTGATGGCTGGGGAATTAAAATTGTAAGAACTAAGCAACATATCTAGGAGGGTAGTCAAATTGTCTATACTCATTCCCTTGAAGAATGATCAGTATTATTAAACGTTACATATCTCCTTAAAAAATAAATGGATTGCACATAGTATCCCATTAAAAACTCATAGAAAATAAGTAAGAGGAGGAGTTTCGTAGGGAAAAGGGCCACCAAATGATGGAGAGAGAGAGAGGGAAAAGGAGAATCTATGCTCTAACTTCAGGTTATATCTAACACTCCCAAGACAATCATCCTAATTCTATTGCTAATGTAATATCGTTGAGTGTCTCAATTTGCCTTGTGCTAGTGAACTAGATATGAGGAGATCTCAATAACTTTGCATTCTCAAGTTTGATTATAGTTGAAACTGACAATCGCCTTGCTAATTATAGAGATAAGTGTATACAAAAATAGCGAAAGTAATAACTTGGGAGTTCAAACTTTTGACAAAGAGCAAATGCATTGTCGGTGACATATCAATTAAGATCCTTAAGTTCAACAGTTAGTTGAACATGATGGATGTTTGTGGTTTGTGATTCTCCCTAAGGGAGTAGGAGAAGCCGTTAAAGGAGACTTTGAATTATGACTTAAACTAATCCAAATCAGCACGGAATCTCTATACATGGCCCTAATTTTCTTGTAATATCAACAATGTTGAAAAGTTCTCGTCCACTACACAAGACAATTCTTTTATTAGTTTGTCTGACTTTGTTTTCCTCAATTAGTTTGTTAGTTTTAGGATGGAATCATTGCAAAAAATATTCAGGAAAGAAGTTTTCTTTTGTTAGAGCATGAGACTCTATAAATTTTTTTTTTTTTTTTTTGGGATTTCTAAATTGAAAAGTTAGATTTTACATTTCATTTTAACTGCAAGTAAGTTCCTTTCTACACTTATCATCTACCTAACTAGGATGTAACTTTTACTTTATATATCATTTTGTCAACTGTATATTTAATAAGTTTATCATAAATTGAAACTTTCCTATATAATACATTTTAGAAAAGTAAAAATAGAATGTTGATTTCAAGGAATATAATAAATAACTTTTGTGGAACTAAGGACCTCTTTAGTCCCAAGCTGCTAGGAATCCAATTGAGCCTAAGCATGTTAACAATTAGTTAGATTGCCAATTGTTTTTGTAAGATAAAAGCTTAAAACTAACTTGATTCTAAAACTAAAGTCATGCAAAATGTCTAAGTAAACATTATCAGACTTAAAATTATTGCATTTCTTTCTCTTCCTAAATCTTATAGTTTAGCATTGAACCTAATTTAAAAGTTATGCTTGGAAGAGACCTTCCTTTATGATTAGAAACCTTCCATTAAATAGTTTTTCCAGCTTTTAACTTGGCCATTGAAGTTTTTGGTTAACTTTATGGTTTATCTATTTGTCCAACTAAGCTCGAAGTTCAGAAATTAGTTTCGAACATGCTTCGTTAGCTTGAGTAAGGCTTGTTTATGGAAGGAGTTCAAAAAAAAAAAGGGCCTTGATCTTGACCTACTAAATAAATTGGTAAAACCAATGGTTTTTTTCCTCACTAAAACTTAAGTTGTTCATGACATATATCTTAGATTGTTTTTATTGACAAAAGGATTTGTCAAGTACTAATAATTGGACTAGGATAACATTTGTGGTTGACAAATTTGAATTAGAAAGAGTATTAAAGTAAAATTCAAAGTTAAATATTACTATGCCAAATGTTTCACAAATAAATAGAAAGTACTAGTTTAACTTATTGCTTAGCCAATTTGATAAGGTGCTCAATATGATCTTTTAAAGGTTGATACAGTGACTTGCTTAATCTAATGAGTTAGTTTCAGTCACTCTTAATTAAAAAGAAAAAGAAAGGTGCGAGTTGATTTGGAGGAAAGCAGGACTTAGTTATTATCCCTAAAAATATATCTTAATAATTCCAAATCCAATGCATTTGAACATTATTTGGAGAACATTTAACGTTTTTGGTACGTCTAGACAAAAACCAAGGCAAAAGTCAAGCCGGGTTCAGTTATTTTGACAGCAGACCGAGTCAAGTCCAATTTACCACGCACAATTTACAGGCATCCACGCAACGACGTGAAGTCAAATATTGGAAAATTCCCCGCCGACATTGCTTGCAGGGCGCGTAAGAAACTCGATGTCCACATACTGGAAGTGAGAAGACGCAGGCTTCTGTTGTTAGCTATTTTTCTAACGAACACAATCATCTATTCCAACATGCGTTTTCCTTAAGTTGCTGTTTAACATCGTTCGGAAGAGAGTCTACCACCTCTTCCCCCTACTTATATCTCTTCTTCTCTTAGACTCGAGGTACTTTCTGTGCTACTGACAATGAAAGTCATAAAGACTTTTTTTTTTCCCTTGTCTATTTCTGACAGTTATAGTTGCTCATCTTTTTGTGAAAGATGTGATTTGTCTTGGTAATTCAATAGTTAGATTCAGAAACTACGGGGAACTCTCTTAAGCTAACATTTGCTGCTATGGTGGACTCTATTAAAGGGATAAGAGTTGCCAGTTGTTTAGTGCAACATGATAAAAGCTTGAACTAAGTATGTTCTAAAACTAAAATCGTGCGAAATATCTAAGTAAACATCATCAAACTTTTTCAAGTTTGTCTTAGAAAGTTATTGCATTTATTTCTCGTCCTAAATCTTGCAGTGTAGCATGGAGCACTAATTTAATAGGCTTGGAAGAAACCTGCCTTCATAATTAGAAACCATCCATTGAATAGTTTTTCTTGCTTCTAACTTGTCCAATGAAGTTTTTGGTTAATTTTATGGTTTATCTAGTCATCTAAAAAAGCTCCAAGTTCATAAGTTAGTTCTCAAGTATATTTCATTAGCTTGAGTAAGATTTGTTTATGAATAAAGTTAAAAAAAAAAGCTTGAGATTGACCTATTAAATAAATTGGTAAAAATAATGCCTTTTTTTTTTCTCACTAAACTTGAGATGTTCATGACATATAGCTAAGAATAATTTTATTGACAAAAGGATTTCTCAAGCACGAATTATTGGTCTCGGATAACATTTGTGGTTGATAAATTTGTACTAGAAAGATTATTAAAGTAAAATTCAAGTTAAATATTACTATGCAAAAACTTTCACAGCTACCAATTAATAACCAACTAATTAGAGAGACAGGAGTTTGGTGATACCTTCACCAAAGGCTTAATTATCTACTCAATATTACAAACCTTAGAGACTCCGTCTTCTTCCAATGAAGATTTACTTGGATTCTGCACTTCAACTCTTTGGATTTACTTAGAAAGTGCTAATAGATACATGGCTCTTTGGATTTACTTAGAAAGTGCTAATAGATATATGGCCTTGGGTTTGTATAATCCCCTCTCACAAGTCCAAACAACAGTCTTATCCAACCAAATTGCAGTATTAATCAACACCAAATACTACACTACACCGTAATTCACCACATGAACCAAACATCAATCTTAATCAAACTAAATCACAATACAAATCCACTCCAAACTACACTACACCATAATCAACACAATATCCAAATAGCAGTCTCAACCAACCAAATTACATCACAAGTCCACATGAGAACTACACTATAGAAGCCAACCAGTAAACTACATTCTAATATACAGCAAACAAAAGTTTCTTCTTCCTCCCTTTTTTTTTTTTTTTTCAGTCCTTACCTCCGGAACCTAAGAAAGGTCGCCGGTGAGCACAGGTGGAACCTGATCCACCTTCGTAACTGCTGCATGCCCACAATTCTTTACTAGATCTGAGCAGCAGTATCGTTAGCGACTCCAGTGACAGGATCTAAACAGCAGTAACGCCGATGATACCAAGGCTTTCGGCTTAGGAGGGAGAAAGTGCACTGGTTTGGTTCCACTCACACAGAGACACCGATCAGCCTTCAACCCACCGGGAAATGCAACCACTCATCGCCACTCGCCGGCGTTCTGTGGTTTCCTGGAGGTTGGGATATCCGGGCGGCCTCCAAGTTTCTTCTGTAGTTTTAGTCACTCTTGATTAAAAAGAAAAGAAAGGTACAAATTGATTTTTGGAGGAAAACTGGACTTAATCATTATCCTTAAAGATATTTTTATAATTCCGAATCTGGATGCATTTGACCATTATTAGGAGAATATTTAACGTTTTGACAAAGACTGTGATTGGAAAATTATTGGGAAGGCCGGGTTCAGTTATTTTGCGGCAAAGCTGCCTTTGACAGCAGACCGAGTCAAGTCAAATTTAGCATGGAGAATATACAAGAATCCACGCATCGACGCGATTTCTGAAATCACATATCAGAAAATTCCCCGCTGACATTGTTCGAAGCCCGCGTAAAAAACTCCATGTCCACTCATATAAAAAGTGAGAAGATGCAGGCTTCCGTTGTTAGTAATTTGTATAATGAAAACAATCATCAATTCCAACATGCGTTTTGCTTTCGTTGCCATTAACATCTTTCGGAGGAGAGTTTACCGCCTCTTTCCCCAACTCATCTCTCTTCTTCTATTAGTTTCTTATGGAGCTCAAGCCGTTGGTACAAACCAAACAACAAATGTTGGTGTCATCGTTGATATCAGCTCGCGAATCGGGAAAGAAGAGAGAACAGCGATTGAGATTGCCGTTCCAAGCTTCAATGGATATCCAAAGTCTAGCAAGCTGTTCCTCCATTTCCAGGACCCCGGCAATGACCCGCTTCAAGTTGCTTCTGCCGGTCAGTTAGCACTTCTGAAAAGTTATTAAGTTCTAGCTCTTTCTCCATCCTGTATTTCTAGGATTCTCACTTTTTCGTTTCTTTGTTGCAGCTGAAGAGCTCATTAAGAAAAAGAAAGTGGAGTCATCATTGGCATGAACAAATGGGAGGAAGCCGCTGTTGTGGCAGCTGTTGCAAACCACGACAAGATTCCGATTATTTCATTCGCAGCTCCAGCAATAACTCCACCGCTGATGCAACGCCGCTGGCCTTTCTTGATACAAATGGCAAACAACGGCTCCGCGCAAAGGAAATGCATTGCCGATATTGTTCAGGCGTACAATTGGAAAAGGGTAGTTGTTATATATGAAGATGATATGTATGGCAGCAACTCAGGGATGTTATCTCTTCTATCCCAGGCCCTTCAGGATGTTTCTTCAGAGATTGAGTATCGTTTAGTTCTTCCACCAGCTTCTTCTGTGTCAACTCCAAAGGCCTTTATTCTGGACGAGCTGTTGAAGCTGCAGAAAACGACGAAATCTCGGGTTTTTGGTTGTTCTTCAGTCATCGTCTTTAATGGTAACTCATTTATTTAGAGAAGCTAAGAAGGTAGGACTTATGGGGAGAGACTCAGCTTGGCTCATCACAGAAAGCGTGACGAGTGTTTTGGACTCATTTCACAACTCTGCGATTTCCTCCATGGAAGGTGCTTTAGGAATCAAGACCTATTATTCTAATCGAAGTGATTCTTATAAAGATTTCTATGCTCAGTTCTCAAAAGCTTTACAATCCGAGTATCCACGAGAAGCTAACTCTAAGCCTGGAATCTATGCCTTACGAGCATATGTTGGTAATCCATCCTTATCAAAAGAAGATTGAAAGTCGGAGTTGCAGCAGCAAATATTGAAACTTGGAGTCAACAAAGGCAGCAGCAGCTTTTTCCAACAGTTTTTGACAGCAAACTCTTAGCTGTCTTGGATTGATGTTTTCTACACGAAAAAGACCATGGAACAACCTGGAAATTTCATGAAGATGAATTAGTTTGTCTATATATTAGAGGTTTGTGTTAGAAACCGCAAGTGAGAGCAAGAGAGAGCAAGAGAGAGCAAGAGAGCAAAAGAGAACTCCTAGAGAGAAAACCAGTTTCTGCAGAAACTGAAAAACAGAGTATTGTTTTGTGCCCACTTTGATAGCTTGTAACTTTCTCCCTACTCAGTAAAATTTCGTTTTTCTTGCCCAGATCTCTTCCTTGTCTTGTCTAGTTTATGTTAGAAACAAATTTCGTTTTATTCCGCTGCATATTGAGTGAGATACCGATCCTACAACATATAATAGCATTGGGACTATTTCGGAGGCCCTAAAGAGAACAAGAAGTAAGACCAGTAGCCCAGAGATGCTGTTAACCAATATGTTAGCAACCAGTTTCCGTGGTTTAAGTGGGAATATAAGCTTCAAAGCGGGAAAGCTATGGCAAACTCCCACGTTGAGGATAGTAAATGTGGTGATTAAGAAGGAAGACAAAAAAACAGAGCGGCGAAATAAGAGGTACAAGGAAATAGACTTTTGGAAGCCAGAAACTGGGTTCTCCAGAGACCTTGAGACAGAGGAAACCGCAGAACACTTGGCTGGTCCAGTAATTTGGCCCGGGAATCTAAGCCGAGCTCCGAAAGGCTGGGAAATGCCTTCTGATGCGAATCCGTTGATACTTGGAGTTCCTGCCAGAACTTCATTCAAGAAGTTTATAGAAATAGACTACAGCAAGGAAGGTAACGACAGGTACGGTGGTTGGTGTATTGAAGTTTTCAAGATGGTGTTCGATAATCTGACATACGATTTCCCATATGAATTTAAGACCTTCGAAGGCGACTATGACGAATTGGTTCGCAATGTCTCTGGCAAGGTAACAACTTTTACCTTTAATGTTCGGTTTCGTGAATCCATGTTTATAATTATGTGGAATATTTTATATCATCTCTTGTTACTGAATTTATAAACAATATGCCTCATCGTTTATTCAACCGAGGACCCTTTTCGTTTTTTTAAGCAAAGTCCAATCAAATTGATTTCAAGTTGGAGTTATTCAGCAGAAATGTAATTGCTCTCAATTGTCTTTCGGTGTTATTCAGAAAATGATTTCCAATCTTCGAAAGTTAAAAAAATGTTTTGAGGAGCTTAATGCAATTTTTGTCTCTCATGACCTTGAATCTTCTTCATCCAAAAGTGCACTTCAAGAACACTATAACACGATGCTTTTACCCCTAATTTGTCTCCGTTTGACTTATTGCTTTTGAAAGAGGCATCTAAGCCTCTTGGAAGTTGCAGGAAATGCAACGCATAAAGGACAAAACTAAAATCAGCTGCATATAACCTGCTTTCACATTTCGATTATTACTGTTTGTTTTAAAAAAATTCAGACTGCATTTTCTTGTCTCTGATAAAGTCTATGCTTTGTCTTATGAATCATATACAATGGAAGACCTTTGATGCCGCCATCGCTGATGTCACAATCTTAGCCGACAGAATGGAATACGTGCAATTCACCCAGCCGTACGCCGAGTCGGGGTTGGCTATGATAGTCCCTGCAGAATCCAAAGGGATGAGTTGGGTATTTTTGACGCCTTTCACGTGGGAAATGTGGATGGTGACTGGTGCTCTCATGTTTTACACAATGCTCATAGTTTGGTTCTTGGAGCATCAATTCAATCAAGAATTTAGTGGCACATGGAAGAATCAGATAGGCACAACGCTTTCGTTCATATTCTCCTCTCTGTTCTTCGCTCACAGTAAGTACTAAATGCCTATCACAATGTCCACGCCATGTCAACCTCGGTTCTGGGCTAGGGAGTTTAGCCGTTTCTAATGAATGCTTATAAATTGAATCTTTGCTTTTTCGGCTGAGTTAGTACCGCCATGAACTCCTGGTTTCTTTGTTTGCAGGAGAGAAAGTTGATAGCAACCTCACGCGAGTGGTGGTAGTAGCATGGCTTTTTGTTGTCTGGATCTTAACCTCGAGCTACACTGCTAGTCTGTCTTCTATGCTCACCGTGCAACGACTACAAACAATACCAGATATAGAGTCGCTAAGGATCAACAACTCCCCAGTTGGTTGTGATGATGATTCATTTGTAAGGAATTACCTGGAAAATGTGATTAGATTCGATTCAGGGAACATCATTGTAGTTCAGAACGAGACCGACTACATAGGACTGTTCGAGAATAAGACAATAGTAGCTGCCTTTCTTGAACTTCCATATGAGAAAGTTTTCCTCAACAAATACTGCAAGAGATACACTGCCTCGACAGCCACCTATAGATTTGGAGGATTTGGCTTTGTAAGTGCTTGCAACTTTGCTTCCCTTTCCACACAATTTCAAGTTGATCACCCTCAAAAAAGGGAAAAAAGAGACATGTTGCATCTAAGGTTTTCGCGACAACGGAAATTCTTTCAAAATCTTCATTTGCCTTTTCATGCTGTAGATATTTTTTCAACCCTTCCATGCCTGTTTGCAAAAACTAGTTAATTTACTGGAACTTTCATCAAAATCTTTGCTTATTTTCAGCAAATCGCTAACGAAGTTTACAGATGTAAGCAAATAAATTCTCATAAAGACTATTAAAAGCAATCTTTACAGTAGATACTGTGATCTAAAAGAACAGGGAAAAAATTGCAGGAGTTTATCTCACAACCCCCAACGATTTTCCGCTTTTTATCTACCTTTTCTTCAATAATCGTTTTTGGAATTTCATAAGAAATAACATCTTTTTCTCTGATCGGATCAATTCTTGTCCATCATGCAGGCATTCCAGAAAGGCTCCCCAATAGCCAGGGATTTTTCAGAATCGATTTTGAGGTTATCAGAGAACGGCGAACTACAACGACTAGAAGAAGAATGTTTGACTCCTTCAAATGAGTGTTCATCCAATGTAACATCCGCCAATGCAGAACGTCTGAGCCTCCGGGATTTCTTGGGTCTTTACATTATATCTGGTGCAACTTCCACCATTTGTTTTCTACTATCATTAGCGCGCTTAGTTAAGAATTATCTGCATCATCAAGAGGCATACGAAGGCAATGCAGAATCAAGCCACAGAAGTGCTTGGCACAAGGCGGTAAGACTTGCAAGGTACTTTTACAATGGAGAGACCAATACTCCAGGGAGTGCTTCTTCGTTTGCTGGCACCAGGGATGTATATCAGAGGAGTTCTTCAGGGTGGGTATACGTCACCACTTCAGACACTCCGGATAATCTTCATGCCCCGAAACTCCAGAAATTGAAATGTCGTAGGGCTCCCTATAGGTGGAACGCGTTGTGTCGATCTTGGTTTACGTGCCTTTTTAGTCATATTTGGTTATAAACATATTTTCATTCTTTTATTCATAAGGTATCAAACTTGAGACTAAAAGTCTTGAGTTACCTTGGTTTACTAAGTGAGACAAGGTGTACCGCCTCAAGCCTTTAGACAAGTATTGTTGTCCATTTAGTTTCTTTGTTGGTTTTACACTGTTATTTTTAGTGTCCTTAGTATAACCCACAAGGCCCTCACAACAACGAGGTGTTGACATGCAATGAATTCCACTGGGTATTTGTGTACATGTTGATTGGGGAGAATATCGCGCTGCTGATTTGTCTGTCACACAGTTGATCAAAATGAAGATATTTTGTGACTAAAGATTTGCCATAGAGGATCATAGAATCGGGAGTTGTAGTGTGGTGTCCTATTACGTGTTACCTCAGTTGCGAAAGATAGGTCCCTATTATGTACTGCTTTTAATTTTGTTGCCGTTCTGTGCAACATAAAGTCAGCTGCATATAACCTATAATTTTAGATGTGAAAAGGCGGTTCTTGCTCAACGGATGTGAAATCTTGTGGCCATATGTTGTTTTGAGTTGTGTTGAAAATCTCTCTTGCATCCCCCGGGTTGTTTTAGTTTTTCTTTCTTGGGGTTTTTGGTTGAGGATTGAATCCTTACATGTTAGACTTTACAAAATCAAAACGCCAGTCCTATTGGACATCATCTTGTAAATGGTTCTATGTCTGTAACTCTTATTCTAGTTTTGGCTCATAGGCCTATATTTACATCAGTAGTATCGTAGCTTGTTGCCATCTAATGGGGTTTTTTTTTTTTTTTTTTGTCAAATTAGAAATTAGTCCATGGCTTCATCCTCCCTAGACTGTCCAAATCTCTTTGCCTATTTTGAATGGTGAGAAGTACCAATATTTGGCAATTAAGATGAAAACATTCGTTTATTTGAGGGGTTTGTGTAAACATGTAGAAAATGGTTTAGAGAAAAATTGGAGAATGTAGAGGCTTTGTCAGTTGTGGGCAAGGAAATATTTGATAGAGAGCAAGAGAAATTGAGGATGACCCCTTACAGCATTCAACTTATCTTGATAGGAGAGAAGTTCTCTAGAATTGCCAATGCCACCAATGCAACCAGGCTTGGAATGAGTTTGAAGGAAATCCAAAGGTACAAGCAATTAAACTTCGGTCACCTAGAAGAGATTTTCACCATATAAGAATGAAAGACTATATTCTTGTAATATACTTGTATAAATCAGTTAGAAAAATCAACCCATAATTATCTGGTGCTTTCTCAACCTTCAAAGCAAAACCACCTCTTTAATCTACTCATGTGTAATATTTATGGCCACCCCCAGCTTCTGACCGTTAGTCAATTTTCTAGAAAGAGCCCAAGCAATAAATTATGACGAGCATTAAGGTTCTCGTAACGAAACCAAGGAAGGCTCGGAAATATTTCACCATTTGAGCTTTGACCTGGTGCGGATTCTTCAGTTCAGATCCGTCTTCTTTGCAGACTGAGACAAAACCCTCACCGTACGCATTGGAAAGATTGTAATTTTGCATTTGTGATAGATTAAAAATGCCAGTATGATATTTGAACATAAATTGAGTCCAGGGTCAAAACTTGAACGTAAATTTGTTTTGTGGGAAGATGGTGTTCATGCTCCAAAGCCCTTACGGCTCCTTTTGACGGCCGGGGAATAAAAACTGAAAGAACTAAGCAACATATTTAGGAGGGTAGTCAAATTGTCTATGCTCATTCCCTTGAAGAGTGATCAGTATTAGTAAACGTTACATGTCTCCTTAAAAAATAAAAGGATTGCACATAGTATCCCTTTAAAAACTCAGAGAAAATAAGTAAGAGGGAAAAGGGTTGCCAAATGATGGAGAGAGAGAGGGAAAAAGAGAATCTATGCTCTAACTTAAGGTTATATCTAACACTCCCAAGAAATTCATCCTAATTCTATCACTAATTCTAATGTCGTTGAGTGTCTCAATTTGCCTTGTGCTAGTGAACTAGATATGAGGAGATCTCAATAACTTTGCATTCTTAAGTCTATGAATGTAGTTGAAACTGACAATCGCTTTGTTAATTATAGAGATAAGTGTATACAGAAATAGCGAAAGTAATAAGTTGGGAGTTCAAACTTTTAACAAAGAGCAAATGCATTGTCGGCGACATATCAATTAAGATCCTTAAGTTCAACAGTTATTTGAACATGATGGATGTTGGTGGTTTGTGATTCTCCCTCAGGAAGTAGGAGGAGCCGTTAAAGGAGACTTTGAAGTATGACTTAAACTAATCCAAATCAGAACGGAATCTCTATATGTGGCCCTAATTTTATTGAATTATCAACAATGTTGAAAGGTTCTCGTCCACTACACAAGACAATTCTTTTATTAGTTTGACTGACTTTGTTTTCCCCAATTAGTTCGTTAATTTTGAGACGGAATCATTGCAAAACAAATTCAGGAAATAAGTTCTCTTTTGTGGACCAATTTCTTTTGTCAGAGCATGAGACTCTAGATAAATTGCGACCTTAAAATTTCGAAAAAGGTTTTGCAGTCTATTTCTTTGTAGTGGAAGTATTCTTTTCCATCTCCCCTTGTGAGAATGGACTTACGAACCGAACCACGTAATCTTAGTGTTTTGTATTATTTTCTCTTCTTGTTTATTCCTATTTAACATTATTCGTAGCTTGCAAAGTACTGATGCCTTTATATCGTACCTTTATTGTGAATCAACAATTTCCAAAGAAGACTTTACACTTGGTACTTATGCGCATATTATCTAGTCAGAAATATAACGCTTCATCAGACATATTGACTGCTAACTCAGCAGAGAGTTCCGGAAACCAGTTGGCAGATTTGATTTTGTTTCGGGGGTGGAATGCTTGTCAGAACCTGGGACACGGACTAACATTTGGTGACTGTTTGGTCATGGTTTGGACGCACGTCCAATATTTATCTGAGAGTGTGATCGAGCAAACATCTGTCAATCTTTATTTTCACTTACCACAATTGTGGGATGAGGTGCTATTTTTGTTGGGACAGGAACGACTGGCAACAATAAAACATGCACACGTTTATTTAGAAAAACAACAAAATTTACATAGGGTAGCAATCTGTTCAAGTTACAGGTCGCTATTACATCTGCTTCAAAGCCCATAAGGCTCGTTTTGATGGTTGGGGAATTAAAATTGTACGCTTGGAGGTAACTTTTTATCATATTTGAAAATGTTACGCTTGGAAAAACCAAAACTCTAAAAAATAACACACACAAAATAATAGGGTGATTCTTGCAATATACTCATTAGTTTGAAGGAATAAAGCAACATGTCTAGGAGCGTAGTCAAATTTTCTATCCTTTTGGGAACGATTAGTATTAACAAACGTTGCAGATCTCCTTAAAAAAATGGAAGGTTTGCTCATAGTATCCCTTTAAAAGCGCATAGAAAATAAGTGAGAGGAATGGTTGCGTAGGGAAAAGGGTGGTCATAAGAGACAAAGAGAGGGAAAAAGAGAATTCATGCTCTAATTTAAATATCCCAATTTTTTAGGTAAGTCTAGTGTCATTGAGTCTTTCGATTTGTCTCGTGCTAGTGAATTAGATTTGAGAACTAAATAACTGCGTTCTTAAGTTTGTGCAAGTTGCTGAAAGTGAAAATTACTTTTTTTTTTTTTTTTAATCTTTTTATTATAGAGATAGAGTTTGTAGAAATAGCAAAAGTAATAACGTGGGAATTCAGACTTCTGACAAAGATCAAATGCATTATCAGAGGACATATCAATTAAGATCCTTAAGTTCAACTTTAAGTCGGACTTGATGGACGTTTGTGGCTAGTGATTCTCCCTCAATGTGTAGGAGGAAGTGTTATAAGGAGACTTTGAATCATGACTTCAATTAATCCAAGTGGGCATGGAATCTCTATATTTTTGTGGCTTGTGATTCTCCCCATTGGACGAGATGCTATGAGGAGACTTGAATCATGAGTTGAACTAGTCTCTGTAGATGGCCCTAATTGTTTTGAAATACCAACCAACGTTGAATAGTTCTCCGCTACACAAGACAATTCTTTTATTAGTTGACTTGAATATCTTACTTTGACTGACTTTATTTTTCTCAATTGCTTTTTAAGTTTTGAAACCGAACAATTGCAAACAAACTAAGATAGATTGGGACCCACAAACTTCGAAAAACGTTTTACTGCACCACTATTTTGCTGTCCATTTTTCACAATCTTAGTGTTTTGTATTATTTCCTCTACTTGCTTATTCCTAGCTAACATTCTTTGTAATGTCCAAAGAATTGATGCCCTTTATTTCCCACCTTTACAGTGAATCAACAATTCAGAAGAAGACTTTACACGTGGTATTTATGCCCGTATTACCTAGTCAATAATTAATTTCTACCACATGATCCCTACGTAAGAATTCTAGAAATATAAGTGCAAGAAAAATCTATAAAAATTGTTACTCATCTGAAAACTGGCTTAATTAGTTTTTAACATCAAGTCACATCTAATTGGGTACCCAAATGGCTAACTTAACAACGAGTTTCAAAAACTAACTAGTTTATTTAAGCTTTCTTTTAAGAAATCACATTTTTAGCATGAAACTTTCATTTCATGTATTTCTTGCTTGTTAGAAATTGGGACAAGAACTAGCATTTGGTGATTATTTAATCGAGATTTGGACACATGTCCAATATTTGATTGAGATACTATTTTCATTGATCACAATTGTGGGATGAGATGTTATTTTTTTCCACACATGAACAATTGGCAACAATAAAACATGCGTACAATGATAAAAACAGAGAAATTTACATAGAACAGCATTTTATTCAAACTGCACATTTTGGTCTGCAGTTTTTTCTTTTCGATGGCTTGATTTCATAAATTTTTGGCTCTCTCTTAGCAAACTCAAACCACATATTATATGCGATACCTAGCAATTTAATTGTCCAAATGACATGATAATACAATTAAACCCTCATAGGCAAAAATTACGACTTTACAACAGTTATAGTTTATCCTTACAAATCTTAATTGTACAAATAAGTATTATAACCTGAAAAACATTATGATTGTATCCTTACTTCATTTTTCGGCGTTATAAAAGTAATAAGAGCTGTGTGCTCCCACCGTGGAATTTCGCATCAAAATAATTGGCTTATATTTGAGCAATCCTTGCCTACTTTTCAAAGCCCCTCTTTTTTTTAAGTATCTAGGTTGAAGGTCCCGAAGCTTGCAATGCAGACCACTAGCTGCTTCCGGTTATATTATAGTCAGCTTTTTGTGGCAAGCCAAGTCAAAGAAGTTGAGTTTCGCACCCCACTGCACGCAGCTTCTAATATGCCGTCTACGAACTAAGTCTGTCGTTGCCCGAAAGGCCTGTTGTTGCAAACTGTTGAAGTTGACAGAATTTTCTGCACAGCATGGACCCTATGCAAGTGATGAACACGCATTCTCCAATTAATGAAGTAGGAAGGAGTGCACGTAAAGTAAGAGGGAGAAGTGACTAAAGTATGGAGCTGAAAGACTTTTGTGTAAGCCTAGTAGAGAGGCCATGACTTTTGTGTAAGCCTAGTAGAAAGGCCATGACTTTTGTGTAAGTCCTATAGTATGGACACCTAGGATGTAGTAGGTAGGAATGCTACTTAAATATCAGCACGTAGGAATGTCTCTATAACGTGCTATCCTTGTCTGTTGTTCATTAAAAGATCCTTGTAGCTTTTGTTTGCTATTATCAAAAGATCTAGAACCATTTAGTTCAGTGCGTTCATGTTCCTCCTACTTTCACTCATTCCCTTCACTAGCTCAAACACTAACAGTGGTATCAAAGAGCCGAAAGGTTCCTGATATTGTCTGAAAGTCCTCACCGATTTCAGATATGGCTTCTACTCCCTCTGGTGCCTCCTCTTCAACTACCTCCAACTCTCAATCTACCCCGCTCATTCCTGGCTCTAATATTCCGCTGCCAATCTTTGATGGAACCAATTATCAAACTTGGTCCCTTCGAATGACTACCTACCTCAAAAGTCAAGGAATGTGGGAAATTGTTGAAAGTGGGGCACCTAGAATTCCATCTACATCTGAACCTACTCCTACTGAGAGAGAACGCACTAGGAAGCAACAAGAAAGAGAGCTTCGAACTCTAGTGGTCCTTCAAATGGGTGTTGCAGACAGCGAGCTTCATCAAATCAGCTATGCTACCACTCCTCATGAAGCATGGTCCATTCTCAAAAATGAGTTTGTGGGTACTGCAAAGGTACGAGCAGTTCGATTTCAAGCTTTCAAACGTGATTTTGAACTGCTTAAAATGGAAGAAATCGAGTCTATAAATGGCTATTACTCAAGGGTAAATACTGTAGTAAGCCAAATCAGAAACCTAGGAGAGGAGTGGCCTCAGACTCGTATAGTAGAAAAAATGCTTACTAGTCTTACTGAAAAATTTGATGCCATAGTTACCACTCTTGAAGAAACCAAAGATTTTCTTAATATGCCAGTATCGGAGTTGGTAGGTTCGTTGGAAGCATTTGAAAAGAGAGTGAGTAGAAGAAAAGAAAAAGTCTTTGTAGAAACCGCTTTTAAGGCTAAGATGTATGGAGAAACCAAAAGCAGTGAGGAGAAAGGAACATTGGTTGAACAGTCCTCGGAAGGGAGATCAAAATACCCTCAGTGTGGGATATGTAAAAAGTCCAATCACTTAGAAAAATATTGTTGGCATAAAGGCAAACCACAATGTAGGTATTGCCAAAGGTTCGGTCATATTGAAAAAAACTGTAGATCAAAGGAGACTCAGCAAGCAAAACTCGTTGAAAAGGAAGAAGCACCTAGTGAACCTACCCTTTTTCTTGCTAGCTTGTCAGCCTTATGTTCAGATCATAGAGTATGGTTCATAGATAGCGGCTGTACAAACCATATGTCTCCTTATGACCATATCTTTAGCCAACTAGATCGCTCCTATAGGTCAAGAGTGAGACTTGGGGATGATCGTTTTGTAGAAATAGCAGGTAAAGGAGCTATTTCAGTCTTGACCTCTCGGGGGGTGAGAGTCATTAAGGATGTGTTGCTGGTACCTGCTCTTGGTTCCAATTTATTGAGTGCAGGGCAAATGATGGAAGGAGGGTATGCCTTGTTGTTTAAAGGTCAATCGTGCAGAATCTTTGATGACTCAAATATGGCAAGCGAAATTGCAACCGTTAACATGAAGAGCTCAAGGAACTTTTCAATTTCCTTTGAGTATGCTACTCATGGAGCAAAAACCAGTCAAGAAGCTCTGAATGTTGAAGAAGATCAGAGTTGGTTATGGCATCGCAGATTTGGCCATCTAAACTTTGATGCTCTTGAAGAACTTTACAAGCATGGAATGGTGGAAGGCTTACCACAAATAAAACGTGGAAAAGCTATCTGTCAAAGTTGTCAGCTCGCGAAGAGTACTAGAAGACCTTTCTCAACAAGAACTGGTGAGAAGCTCACAACACTGCTCGAGCTTATACACACGGATATCTGCGGGCCTATGGCAACACTCTCCAAAGAAGGAAACAAATACTTCTTGCTCTTCATTGATGATGCCTCAAGGTACTGCTGGGTTTATTTTCTCAAAGAAAAATCTGCTGTGTTTCAAATATTTTTGCAGTTTAAAGCTCAAGCAGAAAAGGAAACAGGCAGGCACATTAAAACAATCCGGTCTGATCGAGGAGGAGAATATCTTTCCTCTGAGTTCAATAAATATTGTGTCAAGCAAGGACTTCAACATCAACTCACAGCTAGCTTCACACCGCAGCAAAATGGCACTGCAGAAAGAAAGAATCGGACTGTGCTGAATTTAGCTCGAAGCATGATGCAAGAAAAAAATATTCCCAAAGAATTTTGGGGAGAAGCAGTGAATACAGCAGTCTATATACTCAACCGAAGCCCTACTTCTGCCTTAAAAGGAATGACTCCATTTGAGGCATGGAAGGGCAGGAAACCTTCGATTAATCATATGAAGATCTTTGGAAGTGTATGTTATATACATGTCCCTAAGCAACTGCGGACTAAGCTGGATAATAGAGCAGAAGTTGGAGTGTTTCTTGGGCATAGCCTTGATTCAAAGGCATACCGTGTGTACAACCTACTCACAAAGAAACTTGTCATTAGTAGAGACCTTGTGGTTGATGAAGAAGCAACGTGGAATTGGGAGTCAAAAATACAGCAAGGGCATGACCCCTCTCTACCATGTGTCATCACAAATGGAAGTGAGAGGGTTGAAGAGAAGGAAGCGTCTAGTGAAGTGAACTCAGAGCCATGCACTCCTTTTGACCATGTCAGTGACTCATTTTCTCCCTCCATTGACTGTTCCAAAGAGTCAAGTGAGGTTGAACGAGAATTCTCTGACATGAGTCCTATCCGAATGAAGAACCTCAATGACATCTATGAAAGTTGCAACTTTGCAACGTTGGAGCCTATGACTTATGAGGAAGCAAGACAAGATAGAAAATGGCAAGCAGCTATGGATGAAGAAATGAAGACAATCAAAAGAAACAATACTTGGTTTCCTGTTGATCTACCGACAGGAAAGAAAACAGTAGGCCTGAAATGGATTTTCAAAACAAAAACTGATGCTGCTGGAAAAATAGTTAAACATAAAGCCAGACTTGTGGCTAAAGGGTACTCCCAGATACCTGGATTAGACTTTGGTGAAGTGTTTTCTCCAGTTGCACGATTGGAGACCATAAGGTTGGTTCTTGGAGTAGTTGCTCATCATGGTTGGAAAGTTCTTCAACTCGATGTAAAGGCTGCCTTTCTCAATGGAGAGGTGGAAGAAGAAATTTATGTTGATCAACCAATCGGGTATGAAGAAGCTGAAAACAATGGGAAGGTTCTCAAACTTCGGAAAGCACTATATGGTCTAAGGCAGGCCCTACGGGCATGGTACAGCAAGATTACAAGCTATTTCCTTGAGAATGGTTTCTTACGTTGTCAAAGTGAACCAACACTCTTCACTTCATATGAAGGTAATTCATTTCTCTTGGTCTCCATCTATGTAGATGATGTAATTTTCACAGGAAATGATGCTGCACGTATGAAGCAATTCAAGTCTCACATGATGAAAGCCTTTGAGATGAACGACATGGGGACTATGAATTTCTTCCTCGGACTGGAAGTTAGTCAATCAGAGGCTGGTATATTTATTTCACAAAGTAAATTTGTTAACAGCTTGCTGTCCAAGTACAGAATGGCAGAATGTAATCCAGTTAGCACTCCAATGGTGCCAAGTGAGAAAGTGATTCCTAATGATGGTTCAGGCGAGGCATGTGGGACTACCTATCGAAGTTTGGTAGGAAGTCTCTTGTACTTAACAGCCACTCGCCCAGACATTTTATTCTCTGTTTCCTTACTGTCTCGGCAAATGCAGAATCCAACTAGAGCTCATATGTGCAAGCTTAAACGCATTTTGAGGTACATCCGTGGAACTATTGATTTTGGTTTGCTTTATAGCAAAGCAGAAGACTTTGCTTTAGTTGGATATTGTGACAGTGATTGGGCTGGAAACAAAAAGGATTCAAAAAGCACAAGTGGCTTTGTCTTCGGTCTAGGATCATCAACAGTTTCTTGGTCCACAAAAAAGCAAAGTTCTGTATCCTTATCTACTGCAGAGGCAGAGTATGTTGCTGCTTCTTCTGCTGCATGCCAAGCTGTTTGGCTACGAAGACTTCTTATGGAAATTGGACTTGAGCAGAAGAATGAAACTACAATCTACAGTGATAGCAAGTCAGCTATTGCAATGACTAAAAATCCCAGTCATCACTCAAGAACGAAGCATATCTCCATCAAAGTGCACTATGTTCGGGAATTAGTTGAAGCTAAGGAAATCAAGTTCAGCTTCTGTAAAAGTTGTGATCAGATGGCTGACTTGTTCACAAAGGGGCTCTCCCGAGCTCAACATGAAAAGTTGAGAGAGATGATTGGGGTCACCACAAATCCTGTCAAGGAAGGGTGTTGAAGTTGACAGAATTTTCTGCACAGCATGGACCCTATGCAAGTGATGAACACGCATTCTCCAATTAATGAAGTAGGAAGGAGTGCACGTAAAGTAAGAGGGAGAAGTGACTAAAGTATGGAGCTGAAAGACTTTTGTGTAAGCCTAGTAGAGAGGCCATGACTTTTGTGTAAGCCTAGGAGAAAGGCCATGACTTTTGTGTAAGTCCTATAGTATGGACACCTAGGATGTAGTAGGTAGGAATGCTACTTAAATATCAGCACGTAGGAATGTCTCTATAACGTGCTATCCTTGTCTGTTGTTCATTAAAAGATCCTTGTAGCTTTTGTTTGCTATTATCAAAAGATCTAGAACCATTTAGTTCAGTGCGTTCGTGTTCCTCCTACTTTCACTCATTCCCTTCACTAGCTCAAACACTAACACAAACATGTCAAAGAAATGAAGTTTCACGCCCAGTTTCCTAAGATCTCTCATGTTCTTCGTAAATATTCCCAGCTATTTAGTTCTTCGCAATTCACAAGAACACATTCCAACCAGCAGCTCCCCATCGCAAAGTTTCCCCCCCATGGCTTTCTCTATCACAACGGTTACCACGATCTCAGGACTCCTTCCACTCATCTCTTTTGTTCTCATCCTTCACCATGGAGCTGAATCCGCCATTGCAAAAGAAGTTATAAACATAGGTGCCATCGTTGATGTTGGTTCCCGAAGGGGTAAAGAAGAGAAAACGGGCATGGAGATCGCGGTTCAGAACTTCAACAAAATCTCAAAGACTAGCGAACTCTCTCTCCACATCTGGCAACCTCAGAAAAATACTTCTGTAGGTTAGTATGTCTCTAACCATTGCAGATTCTAGTACTTCTCTAACCTGAAAGTATTAGTACATTTGACCTGACGAGATATATGAATTCTAATTGCAGCTAAAGAGCTGATTGAAGAGAATAACGTCACAGTGATTATTGGCGTGCACACATGGCAGGAAGCAGCGCTGGTAGCCGATGTTGGAAAGCAATATCAAGTTCCGGTTGTTTCATTTGCAGCACCCGCCATTAACCCACCACTGATGCCACTGATGCCACTTCGCTGGCCATTCTTAATACAAGTGGCTAAAAATGGTTCTAAAGAAACAAAATGCATTGCTGATATTGTTCGCGCTTATAATTGGCAAAGGGTCGTAGTGATTTATGAAGATGGCGTATACGGCGGTGATTCCGGGAAGTTAGAACTTTTATCCGAGGCTCTCCGAAATGCTGGTTCGGAGATTGAGCACTGTTTGGTTCTTCCACCATTTTCTTTTGTGTCCGATCCGGAAAGTATTGAAAGCATTCTTCAAGAAGAGTTGGGTAAGCTGCTGAACATGCAACCTCGAGTTTTTATCGTTCTTCAATCATCATTAGAGATGGTGACTCATTTGTTTAGAGTGGCTAAGCAAGTGGGACTGTTGGGGAGAGACTCAGCATGGATAATGGCAGAAAGCATTACGACTTTTCTGGACTCTGCTGACAAGTACGCCATTTCCTCTATGGAAGGTGCATTGGGAATCAAGAGTTACTATTCAGAGACCAGCAACTATAAAACTTTTTATTCCCTATTCCGAAAGAAGTTCACAACTGAATATCCCGATGAAGATCATTCTGAGCCTGGAATTTATGCTCTGCTAGCATATGATAGCGTTGGAACCGTTATACAAGCCATTGAGACCATGTGTTGGTTTAGGTGAAAAGTTGTTTGCAGCGGAAAAGTTCGTGATAGGGAAAAGTTTGTGATAGGTTTGGAAAGAGAAAGCTTGAAAGGATGTTGAACGTGGAGCCCTTGTCTCCAAAGTAGTTGGAAGGAAGGGAAGGAAGGAAGCTCTTTATTGAAAGACTTGGAAGGCTTTAAAGTTTCGGTACACATTTTTACAGCACACACGGTGGTATTTATAACCAAACCACCGACTTATACAGCCTACTATTTTTGACTTTACAAGCCACTATTGTTGACTTTACTTACAAGCTTTGTTCTTATCTTTGGTCGGAATAATCCAGACCTGCCGGAACTCTGTAGAGTCTTCTTTTCTGCACCGACTAACTCTTTTGGCTGGTCTCCGTAATGCGTCTTCTGGAATTATCTGGATCTTGATCTTGCTGGAACGTTCTTTTCAGAAAAATGCATTACACTCAACACTCCTCCTTAATGCATTTTTCGGTTACTCCAAGCATGCTTCGAAATGTCTCGAACTTGTTTTTCGGCAGTGCTTTTGTAAAGATGTCTGCTATTTGATCTTGAGCTTTGCAGTATGTAATCTTGATCTCTTTTTGAGTAGATGCTTCTCAAAGAAAATGATACTTCACTGCAATATGCTTGGTTCTGCTATGAAGCACTGGATTCTTTGACATAGCAATGGCAGATTTGTTGTCGCAAAAGACTTCTGTTGGCTCTTCTTGTTTTTCACCTACATCAGCAAGAATTCTCCGGAGCCATATAGCTTGTGTTGCACATTCTGTAGCTGAAACATACTCTGCTTCTGCAGTAGACAGTGCTACAGAATCCTGCTTCTTAGATAACCAAGAGAAAAATCCAGAACCCAATGTGAAAGCATAACCTGATGTGCTCTTCATGTCATCAACTGAGCCACCCATATCACTATCTGTATATCCAATTAATTTGGGTTCTGCAATTGTCTTATACCAAATACCATAATTCCTTGTACCTTGTATATATCTGAGAATTCTTTTGGCAGCTGTAAAATGAACTTCACTTGGATTTTGCATAAATCTTGAAAGTAAACTTGTGGCATACATAATATCAGGTCTAGTAGTAGTTAGATAAAGCAAGCTGCCAATCAGACTTCTGTAAATTGATCCATTCGCCCTATTTGAACCATCATCTTTCCTAAATTTTTCATTAGGCGTAAGTGGTGTACTAACTGACTTACAATTTTCCATCTTAAATTTCTTCAACAGATTTTCAACATACTTTCTTTGAGAAATAAATGTTCCTTCTTTTTCTTGACTTGCTTCAATACCAAGAAAGTAATTCATCAAACCCATATCATTCATCTCAAAGTTTTTTATCATGTCATTTTTGAAATCTTGTATCATTCTTTCACTATTTCCTGTGTAAATGATATCATCAACATATAAAGAGACAATAAGTCTTTCAGACTTACCTTGAGTTTTGATATAAAGAGTAGGCTCACTTAGACTCCTCCTGAAACCTTGATCGATAAAATATCCATCAATTCTGCTATACCAAGCTCTTGGAGCTTGTTTGAGTCCATATAAAGCTTTTCTTAGTTTATAAACTTTATCTTTAGATCCTTCTATCTCAAATCCTTGAGGTTGATCAACAAATATTTCTTCTTCCAAGAAACCATTAAGAAATGCAGATTTTACATCAAGCTGATAAATTTTCCATTTTCTATGAGCAGCCAATGCAACAAGAGCTTTAATGGTTTCTAATCTTGCAACTGGAGCAAAAGTTTCTACATAATCTATTCCAGGAATTTGTGAATATCCTTTTGCAACAAGTCTTACTTTATACTTTTGTATTGTTCCATCAGGATTTAACTTTGTTCTATAAACCCATTTAACGCCAATAATTTCCTTGTTTTCAGGTTTGTCTACTAGTTCCCAAGTTTTATTCTTTTCAATCATTTTAATCTCCTCCTCCATAGCTTTTTTCCATACATCATGTTTTGCTGCTTCTTCAAAACTTTCTGGTTCTAAAGAAACAAAATTGCAAGTTTCATATATTTCTCTTAAAGATCTTACTCTTCTTAAAGAAGATTCTGAGGAAGATTCTTGTGGAGTTGGAGAAGACAAACCTGATGCTTCTGGAGTTGCTGGCGTTTGGGGTTCTTCTCTTTGTCCAACGACCTCCTCCATGGGTTCTTGAATTGTTGGAATGTAAGCAGGTAATAGAACATTTTTCTTTTCAACTTTTTCTTCTTCCCAATTCCACTTTGCATTTTCATCAAATTCAACATCTCTACTGATTATTAATTTCTTTGTTCTTAGGCTATAAATTCGATATCCTTTTGATTGATCACTATAGCCTAAGAATATACCTTTTTCAGTTTTATCATCAAGCTTTCTTCTTTTTTCTTCAGGTATGTGCACATAACATACACAACCAAAGACTTTAAGATGTTTAGCTGATGGTTTTCTTCCTGTCCAAGCTTCAACTGGAGTTTTATTCTTTACTGCTTTGGTTGGACATCTATTTAGTAAATAAACTGCAGTGTATACAGCTTCAGCCCAAAAAGTTGTTGGCAGACCTTTTTCTTTCAACATTGATCTTGCCATTTCCATAACAGTTCTATTTTTCCTTTCTGATACTCCATTTTGTTGTGGAGTATATCTAATTGTTAACTGTCTTTCAATTCCTTCATCTTCACAGAACTTGTTAAATTCTTTTGAGGTATATTCTGTACCTCTATCACTTCTTAGCCTTTTAATATTACGGCCACTTTGTTTTTCAACTAGATTCTTGAATTTCTTAAATATTCCAAAGACTTCTGATTTTTCTTTCATAAAATACACCCATGTCATCCTTGTATAATCATCAATAAATAAGATGAAATACTTGTTGTTTTGAAGAGATGGTGTTCTCATAGGCCCACAAACATCTGTATGCACTAATTCTAGCAAATCTTTAGCTCTCCATGCCTTTCAAGAAGGGAATGGCAGTCTTTGTTGTTTTCCAAGCATACAACTTTCACATACTTCATTATCTACTTTTATGCTTGGAAGATTCAACATCATTTTCTTTTGATGAAGTAATTTTAAGCCATGAAAATTAAAATGACCAAATCTTTTATGCCATAACCATGAATCATCAATGTCAACTTTCATGGCAGTATGGAGAGCATATTTCCATTGAATAGGAAAATTTCTATTGTTCTGCATTTTTATTTTTGCTAAGACTAAAGATTTATCATTTTTATCATATATAATACAGAAATTTCTTTCAAAATGCAGAACATATCCTTTTTCAACCATTTGTCCAACACTTAACAAATTTTGATGTAGACTGGGAACTAATAAAACTTCAGGAATAAACCTCACACCCTTCTTTGTTTCAACAGAAATAGTTCCTTTTCCTTCAACATTAACGAATTCTCCATTTCCAAGCTTAACTTTGGATTTAAATGATGGATCTAACTTTGTAAATATATTTTTATTCCCAGTCATGTGATTACTACAACCACTATCAAGAAACCAAGTATCACCTTCTTTTTCTGTTGTTTGACTTGTATAAAAGAGAACACCATGATTTTCTTCTTTAGATTCTTCTTCTTTTTCTTCAACATAATTGGCCTGATGATTATCTTTATATCTGCATGTCTTTTCAACATGGCCAAATCTATTACATATTTTGCACTGTGGCTTTCCTTTAAACCAACAGTCTTTTTCCAAATGATTTGTCTTTTTGCATACATTACAAGGAGGGTTTCTTTTCTCCTTGTGTCTTTCTGCAGACTTATTTTTATTTTCTTTTAAATTTTCTCTTGAATTCTGAGACCTTATGCTTAGTTTAGACTGAAAGGCATTTTCAACTGAACTTTCACTTCGCCTATTCAGCCTATATTCATGGGATTGTAGAAAGCCTATCAATTCAGTTATTGACAATTTACTTAGATCCTTAGATTCTTCTATAGCAGCAATAATAGGATCATATTTTTCAGTAAGAGTTATCATTATCTTTTCTATAACTCTTTTGTCAGATACTTCTTCTCCACAGGCTCTCATTTGATTAACAAGTTCTTTTATTCTAGCATAATAATTTGAAATTGTCTCAGAATCCTTCATTTTTATATTTTCAAGCTCCCTTCTCAAAGTTTGTAGTCTAACGGAACGTACCTTTTCTGTTCCTTGATATTCTATTTGCAAAGTCTCCCAAGCTTCTTTAGCAGTCTTCGCCTCCACGAGCCTTGGAAAGATATGTTCAGCAACAGCTTGTTGAATGATAAAGAGAGCTCGAGCATCCTTCAGTCTTGACTCCTTTAGTTTCTTCTGCTGCTCCTCTGAGAGAGTAGAGACGTCTTGTGGGATGTCTACTCCTTTTTCAACAATATCCCACAAATCTTGGAAGGAGAAAAACGTTTTCATCTTCAAACTCCAATAGTCATAGTTTTCTCCTTGGAAAACTGGAAAAGGAAGTGAAACAGTTTGGCTTGATTCGGCCATCAGAACGCCCAATATAATCGAACTTGGGCTTTGATACCAATTGTTGGTTTAGGTGAAAAGTTGTTTGCAGCGGAAAAGTTCGTGATAGGGAAAAGTTTGCGATAGGTTTGGAAAGAGAAAGCTTGAAAGGATGTTGAACGTGGAGCCCTTGTCTCCAAAGTAGTTGGAAGGAAGGGAAGGAAGGAAGCTCTTTATTGAAAGACTTGGAAGGCTTTAAAGTTTCGGTACACATTTTTACAGCACACACGGTGGTATTTATAACCAAACCACCGACTTATACAGCCTACTATTTTTGACTTTACAAGCCACTATTGTTGACTTTACTTACAAGCTTTGTTCTTATCTTTAGTCGGAATAATCCAGACCTGCCGGAACTCTGTAGAGTCTTCTTTTCTGCACCGACTAACTCTTTTGGCTGGTCTCCGTAATGCGTCTTCTGGAATTCTCTGGATCTTGATCTTGCTGGAACGTTCTTTTCAGAAAAATGCATTACACTCAACACCATGGCTAGTAACGCCACCAGACCAAGGATGTTGCCAGATCAAATCTCATCAAGTAATTTCTCTGGTTTAAGCGGCAAAATAAGTTTCGACGCAGGCTAGCTTTCAGAAACTCGCGTATTGAGAATTGTAAATGTGGTCGGGAAGAGATACAAAGAATTAGACTTCTGGATACCAGATTTTGGATTTGCAGAAACCCCCGACATAGAAGAAGCCAAAAAGAGAAAGGGAAATAACTATCTTTCTGATACAGCAACGGTTTTGGCAGGTCCCGTAACTTGGCCTGGGAACTCACACCGTACTCCGAAAGGTTGGGACATGCCCACGGATGCAAAGCCACTGAGGATTGGAGTTCCAGGGAGAACAACTTTCGAGAAGTTTGTAAAGGTTAACTATGAAGAGAAACCGGGTCATAACAAGTACGAAGGTTTCTGCATCCAAATTTTCGACGAGGTGCTAAGCCTTTTAGGTTATCATCTGCCTTGTGAATTCGAGCCCTTCAATGGCACGTATGATGATCTGGTTAAACATGTCTATAACCAGGTAATCAGTCCACACCACAGCTTCTATTTTATTTAAAGCCCTTTTGAATAATCACCTGTCGTGGGAATGCATACTGCATGCATGATACTTCAAATTACTCTGCTGATTGATTACGTTTTCTGAAAACAACTTTATAAAACCGATTTGAAACGCTTAAGAAAATATTCTGAATTTTAAAAACCGTTTCTGAAGCATAAAATTACTGGTAGACCAGGAAGTCTTGCATTCACTGTATTGGCAGCTTTTGCATAATAGTTAAGAATATAATTCATGATTAGCTGTGGAAGACTTTTCTCTTTGCTTATTAACTGTTCGATCCGTTCAAGAGAGATAGAGAAGCCTCCTCGAAGGGCAATCCGGGGCTAGAGACATAGAAGCTCCAGGGAGAAGCAACGAATCTTTGACTGAATTTTTTTCTTTTCTTGTAGCTCTATATTAAGATAGTACAAGAGCCCGTTTCTTTTCTTCTTTTTTTCCCCCCCTCTTTTGGGTGTGTTGTTTTTATTTGTTTCTGACAAAGATGTTTACTTTTTCATGTGGGTAAAACCACAACGGAAGTCTTATGATGCTGTCATTGGCGACATCACCTTACTGGCCGACCGAATGCAATATGTTGATTTTACTGTTCCCTACACGGAGTCAGGCTTGGCGATGGTAGTTACAGCAAAAGATGAAAGCTCAGCTCTGATGTTTCTGAGGCCCTTCACACTGGGAATGTGGGGGGCGAGTGGTGCCATCTTGATGTATACCATGCTCGTAGTTTGGTTCCTGGAGAGCCGATGCAACCCAGACTTTGGTGGCCCTTGGAAGAAACAGATTAGTACTGCACTTTGGTTCACCTTTTCTTCTCTCTTCTTTGCTCATCGTAAGTATCATTTCCATTACAGGAGAACGGTTAAATTCTAAAAGCAGTCTTCTGAATGGGACCTTTTCTCGCTTGCGACTCGATGTTTCAATTGCAGGGGAAAAAATCCATAGCAACCTCAGCCGTGTGGTGATTGTACTCTGGCTTTTCGTCGTCCTGGTTCTGACCTCCAGCTACACGGCTAGTCTTTCTTCAATGCTGACTGTCCAACAACTACAACCCAATGTTACGGATATAGAGTGGCTGAAGAAGAACAACTTGAAAGTCGGCTGCGATGGTGATTCATTTGTAAGGGAATATCTGGAGAAAGTTATTAAGTTCAATCCAAGGAACATTTTGAACGTCACCAGCGCAGACAAATACAGAGGCGAATTTGCAAGCAAAAATATATCAGCAGCCTTCCTTGAAATCCCGTATGAGAAAGCTTTCCTTAATAAGTACTGCAAGGGGTTCATGGGCAACACGCCGACGGCCAGATTTGGAGGATTGGGCTTTGTGAGTAGTAACTGATACTTTTCATCCGACTGTATGCATCCTGTGAATCTTCAAGTTATAATCAGGATCCCCAGCTTTGTCGTGTTTTAATTGCCATCTATACGAGTTTCTCTTCGTCGCCGTCCAATTTCAACACCCCCTAAGATGTTTTCTTGTTTTTCGCCAAAACATCTTCTGTAGTTGTAAGATTTCCTTTTCTTTCCCTCTGAAATCTCTTGATCCGAAACCAACACTTTTCTCTTTACTACGAAGGGTAATAATTTAACTCTGTTCTTGCTTTCGATGCAAATATTTCAAAAAGGCTCTCCAATAGCCAAGGATTTTTCTAAGGCCATTTTGACTCTTTCGGAGAATGGCAAACTGAAGGCACTGGAGGACGAATGGCTGACTTCCCCGAACGAGTGTTCAACCAGTATCATTTCCAGCGAAACCTAAAGCCTAAGCCTCCAAAGCTTTTGGGTTCTCTATTTGATATCCTTTGCCACTTCCAGCATTTGTTTTCTACTTTCACTAACTTCGTTAATGAGAGATCGCCAAGCACATGAAGGAAATATAAATCCAGATGATGAAAGCGCTTGGAAGAAGGCCGTTAGACTGGTACGGGATGTCTTCATATTAAAACTCCAGGAACAGTTCCGACTATGGCGAGCACGTTTGATATAAATGCAGACACATTGTACGTTGTTAAAGGAACAATCTCACCACATCAATCAATTACTGATCCACAAAGATGACAACAATTCAAATTCAAATCAAGTCAATGATTTCCAAGTTTAAAATTATTCTTATATTTCCGAAAATTCAAATGTCTTCCTAATTTGTATTAGTCTCTTATCATTTATATTTCTTATTTTTCCTTCCTAAGTTAGAGATATTATTCACCCTATATATAGGGATTAGTCTTGTACATATTGATCATCGAATTCCAAATACCATTTCACACATTATGTCTACGAATTTTACTTTGGTTTAAGAATTACTCTACAAAATTTAATTATTTTGTAGAACTTATTCTTTTAACTCGGTATCATCCGCCAACGGTATTCGCCTATTTTAGTTTCGATCCTCCACAAAAAATGGCCAACTAACCAAACCACATCCGTGCTACTGCACACGCTTTGCCTCTACTCGCACCCAAAAATCCCATTGTGCTTGCTGTCGGGGTCCATCTCGAAGGCAATAACTAAGTTTGGAAGGCATGAATTGAGCCTTATCTACGTGCTTCCAGTCTCTTAAGCATCATTGACGGTTCCTACCCTTGTCCGTCCAAATTCATCATGGACACCACTGAAGATGGCACTATTATCTGTAAATCCAATCCTACCTATCAAGATTGGATCGTTCATGACCAAACTACTCGTGGTTGGATCCTTAATACCAACAATGACAACATCGTCAGCAGTGTTGCCTAACACCCCACTTCTACTGCAATTTGGGCTGCCCTTGCGAAAGAATTCCATACACACAGCATGGCTCGCACTTCTGCACTTTGACTCTGACTCCAAGCCATTAACAAAGGCCATCGTTCTGTCTATGATTTTATATAGGAACTCGACTCCTTAGTCAACCAACTCTGACTCATAGGTGAAACTGTCTCCAATAATGAGTATCTAACCAACGTTTTTCGTGGACTTGGAAACCCGTTTGCTTCTATTGCCACTGCAATATCCGTTCACACCCATATTGCCACAATCACCTATGAAGATCTTTGTGGGTTGCTATTATATCAAGAGGCCCAACTTGAGTTAGCTAAACAGACTCTTCTGTCTGCCGTATTCACCATGGAAGCCAATTCTCAATCATCCAACACCACTCCCGTCACTGAATCTGCATCGATTAGCGGACATACCCATTCTCAAAGCTGCTGTGGATGCACCCCACATCTAATGTTGGTAGCAAACTCCAACCATTGGTACCTTTTTGCTCATGTTGGCAACTCAAACCGCCGTTTGCAAATCCAATGCCTAATATGCCGTAAAACCGGCCACCCTACTTGCTAGTGCCGCATCAGGTATACCCCTTCAAATTCCCCTAACAATGGCCTATATGCTCAGCCTAACTCTGGCCCACCAAATTTTGATGCAAATACAATTCTACATGGCCCACCAAGCCCGACTAATGTGGTCTAAAATGAACAAGACTAGTTTCCTGACTCTGGGGCTACTGCCTATATTACACCAAACCCTTATGATCTTGATAACATATTTAATTATCAAGGGGACCAAGAAGTTACAGTTGCAAATGAAGTGGGCCTTCCAATAATTCATACAAGTAATATTCATACACCCCATAATCTACATTTATCAGATATTTTACTTGTTCCTCAAATTAAAAAGAAATTACTTTCTGTTTCACAATTTACAAGGGATAATAACTGTGCATTTTTATTCTATCCCAATTTTTGTATGGTACAGAGTTTGAGAATAGGCAAAATTCTACTCCATGATCCAATTGATCGAGGCCTATATCGACTTAAATTGAAGTCTCCTCAGCACAAACCTATGACTTATCTTGCAATAGGAAATGATGTAACACATTGGCATTATCGTTTAGGTCATACCCATTTTGAGAATATAATAAATTTGCTGAAAATAGACAATATTTCCTTTTGTGGCAAAATTCCTTCTTCTTGTGATTCTTGTTGTGATTCTAAAAGCTTCCGTTAGGCCCACACTTCAACACACAATATGGCTAACGCCTCTCTAGATCTCGTACACATTGATATTTGGGAACTCGCCCCAATTACATCATCTAATGGTAATAGATATTATATTTCCTTCATCGATGATTATTCAAAATTTATATGGTTATATTCCATGAAATCACGTGATGATTTTTTAAATATCTTTACAATATTCTCCACATTCATTGAAAATCAATTACAAACTACCATTAAAAGTATTCAAAGTGACGGGGCAAAAGAATTCATTTCTCATTAATTTAAAAAAATTCTAGCCCACAAAGGAATATTTCATAGAATCTCTACGCCATACTCTCCTTACCAAAATGGGTCTGCCGAATGTAAACATTCACATATTACAGAATATGGGGCTTCCTATGCTCTATCATGCTAACGTTACACTCAAATATTGGGACTACGTGTTTGAAACCACAATCCATATAATTAATCTCTTACCAAGCATAGTCATACAAAATGAATCACCATGGGAACAACTTTATCATATTACTCTATCTATCTCCCATTTAAAAATATTTGGATGTTTGGTCTATCTTTACCTTTGTCCCTATTCCAAACATAAATTAGAAAAACGGTATACTCCATGTGTTTTCCTTGGATATCCCATGGGCTACAAAGGTTACCGATGTCTTTTTTCCATCAACAAACAAATTATATATTGTCTCAGTGCATCTCTTGATGAAAGTCAATTTCCATTTCATCAACAATACATTATTCAACATTCATATCCAATTACCATATCATTTACTCCACCCTCATCCCTTTCTCTCCCAATGTTTTGCAATCATTCAAATATACACAACAATTGAATAATTCCTCTACTGCGACATCTACAACAACCTAATCTCAAGGTGCAACCATGCAACCTCCTACCATACGAATAATACAACCTACTCATTCAATGGTTACATGCCTACGAAGGGGTATAATTCCACGTCATACTCTAACCTACTAACAAACATATACATTAACTACTTTTGTACATCTTTACAATGAACCACAAAATTTTACTAAAGCTTCAAAAAATTCCAATTGGTGAAAAGCAATAGTTGACGAATATACTTCTCTTTTTAAAAAATCAAACATAGGAATTGGTTCCTCCCCCAAATCACATCAAACCTATTGGATGCAAATGAGTTTACAAAGTAAAACTCCAGTATGATGGTTCACTTGAACACTACAAGGCATGTTTAGTTGCCAAAGGATTTCACCAATGCCCTGGGCTTGACTTTACGAACACCTTTAGTCTCGTTGCAAAATCTATTATGGTTCGCATTATCATCTCTCTTGCTTACACGCAAGGCTGGATGATTAAATAACTTGATGTGAAAAATGTGTTCCTTCATGGTAATCTAGATGAAGAAGTATACATGGTCCAACCACTTGGGTTTATTGACTCCTTTAACTCTCACTTTGTCTGTCATTTAAAAAAATCTCTAAATGGCCTTAAATAAGCACCACGTGCTTGGAATCATAGACTTAGTACCTTTCTCCAACAGACTGGGTTTTCACCCTCAAAGGCCAATTCATCATTATTTACTTTACATAAACCTACCTACAATATGTTCATTTTAGTCTATGTTGATGATATCATTTTTATTGGAAGTAAAGATGCCCCTCTCCATCACATTTTATCTCAATTAAAAAATGAATTTGATATTAAAGACCTTGGTCATTTACATTATTTTCTCGGCATTGAAGCTCATACTACCACCAATGGTCTTTTCCTACACCAAGCCAAGTTCGCCTATGATATTCTCAAATGTGCAAATATGTCAAATGCATGAGGCGTTGCTACTCCATGTATTGCGTCCTATCCACCATCTTTCACGAATGGTGAACCTCATCTTGATCCTACTTATTATCGTAGAATCATCAGATCTTTTCAATATCTTACATTAACTAGACCAGAAATATCATATGTTGTCAATATTGCGTACCAATTTATGCATGCCCCAACAATTGTCCATTGGACCTATGTCAAACGTATCTTGTGCTTCCTCGCTAATACTCCACGTTATGGCATTCATTTTACTAAATTGTCCACTTTTTCTCTCAATGCCTATTTTAATGTAGGTTGGGCAGGTGATCGTGATGATCGTCACTCCACTGGGGGGTATTGTATTTTTCTTAGGTTCAACCTCATTTCATGGAGATCCTGCAAACAAAAAATTGTTGTTCCATCAATTACTGAAGCTGAATTCAAAAGTCTACCATATACAATGGCTAAGCTTATTTGGATTGAGGCTCTCCTTAACGATCTTCATGTTCCACTATTTAAACCATCAACACTTTGGTGTGACAATTTATCAACATTATATCTCTCAACAAATCCAATTTTTCACTCCCACACAAAGTATGTCGAGATCAATTTTCACTTCATTCGGGAGAGGATAAAGATGAAAAAGCTTAGCGTCCAATTCATCTCTTTTGTTGATCAAACGGCTGACATTCTAACCAATGGCCTCTCCTCTACACGGTTTAAACTACTTCAACCCAAGTTAATTGTCCGTACTAACCAATCAACTTGCGGGGATGTTGAAGGAACAATCTCACCACATCAATCAAGCAAGATAAGAAACCTCGACCACCAACCACCGGATCCACAAAGATGACAACAATTCAAATTCAAATCAAGTCAATGATTTCCAAGTTTAAAATTATCCTTATATTTCCAAAAATTCAAATGTCTTCCTAATTTGTATTAGTCTCTTATCATTTATGTTACATAGGAAGTCTTTGTCTCTACTTCTCCAAACCCGCATACCCAAATCTATAATTCAAATACGACAATCACAAAAAATCTTAAGAGAGCGAAAGAAGCACCAGAACCATAATGAAGAACAAAAAGAAGAACGAAGAATAACACCTGGAAGAGGCAGAGGCCGAAAGGAAGAGGACTCCACCTTCCTCATCGTCGACCAGGCGAGGCTTCTCGGTGCCTGGCTTCCAGAATTGCGACATGGTTTGCTTCTATGCCTTTGTTTGGGTTTGCCACTCCTACTTAGAAGCTCTTGCCCGGTTCGCACAGTGGGCGAAATATCGGGCTTTCCGAATAACCAGATTTGGGAGGTCTTCCGAAATGGAGCGGGTATAAAGACACGTGCCAACCCGGTTTAAAGCCCGTTGCTCATATCATTCTCAGGTAGTATATCTACGAAGTGACTTTTATTTTTTAAATATTTTTAATACATATGCATCCAACTCACATACTCACATATTGAACTTACTAAACTAGTAAGTAATTGACTGAAGTGTTATTTATAAATATTTAATTTTTTTCTGAAAAACTCTTATGTAAACTTATTGTCACAATTTTTTTTTTTTTTTTTACAAATGTTATAAAAATAAAAATTTAAGTCACTAACAGTGATTGCTAGATTGTTCCGAAGGAATGATACAAGGACCCACTCTAATTGTTTTCCCATTGGAAGTTACACAATGACCACTTTGACATATTATGCCATGGTCATTAGAAAATATGGTGACTCTAGAAAATGTTAACTATTATATAACGATCACTAAAGTATGTTCAACCATGGCCACATAAAATGTTAAAATATTTCCAACCTTTGTGTTGTGGGTATAAATATGTCTAATCATTATGTAATGGCCACTAGACTACAATCATGAGGTGGGAATAGACAATTGGAACAGTCATCTTATAGCAATAAAAAATTTCAAAAACTATATAATAGAGAAACATTACTTCAATCGGAAATTTGAGTACAAGATTTTGAAAATTTAAAATCGTTTTTTAAATAGTTATTGTGAAATTCATTTGAAATGAGAGTTGCTTTCATACAAACTCAAGTTATCATTTCTAGGTTTACATTCTTTTCACAAATTTTTGAAGATATAGTTCTCACTCAAAATTTGACACGATGAACTTTGATGTACTAGTCGTAACATGCAATATTATATTGCATGTTTGAAGGCCAAATTAGACATGCATAAATTTCAGTGAAATTACATGAAATGATATATTTAGCAAGTGATCAATATAGAGACGTCATAAAATTAAAAACTAGCAATATCAATACACAAAATAAATTAATAAATTAGATTGACTTTAATAATGTTTTTTTTTAAAAAAAAAACTCAACTTGAATATACTCTACAAAACAAGATAAAATGAAGATAACAGACAAATTGTAATTATTTGTTTCTCTTAAATTTGATGGCAATGAAAGTTGAAAGCTTTTCGAAAGGTTTTCCTTTAGCCTATATATACATATAGATATAAATTGCAATCACGTTTGAGAAATTAATTGAAAGGCAAAGAAATAAATTTAGGGAGAAAAGAGATTCTAAATTATTAGAGGCCTAAATATCCAATTTAAAAATTAAATCAAGAATTAAAGAAGTACCTTTTTAATTTAAGTTTCAGCATAAAGAATTATATACTCAATTTGACACTTTTATCATGCATACATACCATTACATATCAAATACTATTGGGCTTAAAGTTGCATAAAATTAAGTATATTAAACCTAGATTCTTATACATTGTCTAAAGACAAATAATTTAACCCCAAAATTAAAGAGATATTTTCTTCATCTAAATTTTACTATAAAGAATAACATATCCGAAATGTAATTTTTGTCCTGCATACACTAATTGAGAGATGAAGTTGGGGAACACATCGGATAGAAAGAGGGTGCAGGCTAGGTGCATATGTCCACGCGTTTTTACTCGTGTGCTATTCCTGATTGGAAGTCTTCGAATTTAGAGACCACGAATTCCCGAGATTCGAGATGTTTGATTTTAGTCCCTAATACTTGGAAGACTGACTTGTTCAAAAGTGGACTCTAGAAACTTGACCTCTCAAGGGGTCTCCCTAATCCCTTCCTGCAGCATCTGGGAACATTACCGACGCTATACAAAACCTTTCCTGTACATTAAGCGCGTTCCGATTCTAGAAAGGCCCTGTCCCCCTCCAATTGCAACTGAGAACTCGTTAACCTTGTTATAATACAAGCTCGTTTGTTTCGTACAAAAACAGGCAACTTGGTGTAAAGTATTTCAGTCAGACCAATTCAAAGACGAAAGATTCCTTGTCCGTTTTCTCTCAAGTCCTTCTTTCAGATCCCTCCACGACCTGTATATAGTAAATGCTGAGGCTAAACATTGATTGCGTGTTTGAACTTTAGAACAGAGATGCCTTTTCCTTACATAGCCATTGATGCACTGTCAAGACCTCCGTTCCGGTTTCCTGTGCTCATCTACTTTATTATCATTCTCCTTTTGTATGGGGCGCAAGCCTCCTCTGGGAATCAAGTTACGAACGTCGGGGCAATCATTGATGTTGGTACCCGCATAGGGAAAGAAGAGAAAATAGCAATGGAAATTGCAGCTCGAAGTTTCAATGGCAATTCAAGGATAAGCAAGGTGTCTCTTTCTTTCCTCAGCTCCAGCGTAGACCCCTCAAAAGTTGCTGCTGATGGTGAGTAATTAGATTATTATGACGACGACGAGGATATAGATGATGATTTGTGTTAACAGTTCATTGTCTTGGTTGCAGCCGAAGAACTTATCAAAGAAAAGAAAGTGAATGTCATTATTGGCATGCACTCGGGGCAGGAAGCAGCGCTAGTGGCCGATGTTGGAGACAGGGCTCGAGTTCCAGTTCTTTCATTTGCAGCGCCTGCAATAACCTCACCATTTTTTCAACTTCGTTGGCCTTTCTTGATACGGATGGCCAACAATGGTTCTGCACAAGTACAATGCATTGCAGATATCGTTCGTGAATGCAGCTGGAGAAAAGTGGTAGTAATTTACGAAGAGGATGCAGATGGTGGGGGTTCTGGGATGTCACTTCTCCTGGCTAAAGCTCTTCAGAAATTTGATACGGAGATTGACTATCAGTTGGCCCTTCCACCATTTTCCTCCATATCTGATCCAAAAGGACTACTTCATAATGAGCTTGTGAAGCTAGAGAAAACAACACGGTGTCGGGTATTTGTTGTTGTTCAGTCGTCGTTGCCGATAGCGACTAACTTGCTCCGAGAAGCGAAGACCGTGGGACTCGTCGGAGGAGAATCAGCTTGGATTATTCCAGAGAGCATTACAAATCAGCTTCACTCGGTTGACAACTCAGTTATTTCCTCTATGCAGGGTACCATAGGAATCAAAACCATCTACTCTGACGACAGTAACTCTCACAAAAAATTCTCTGTCCAGTTTCAGAGAAAATTCAGAAGCAAATATCCAGAGGAAGATTACTCCAAGCCGGGAATTTATGCCCTTCGAGCCTATGATAGCATTCGCCTTATTACTCAGGCCATAGAGAGTACGGCTCGTGACGGTAACACGCTTTTGGAAGATATGTTATCAAGGAGTTTCTCAGGTTTAAGCGGACACATACGTTTCCAAGGACGCGAGCTGTCGCAAACTCCCATGTTCAAAGTTATGTATGTGGATGGAAAGGGATGCAGGGAATCAGGCTCCTGGCCTCCAACCTCAAAAGCTTGGCTTCACCTAGATCGGATTCCCATAGGGTGGGCCACGCCAACTCCTGAAAACCCACTGAAAATCGTAGTTCCTGGCGATTCCATGTTCAAAGAATTTGTGAGGGTTGTGCCCGGTCGACATCCAGATGAGACAACGTACGATGGTTTCTCCATTCAAGTCTTCAATGAGGTGTGCAAGAATTTAGACAATTGTCCACCATATAAATTAGAGGCCGTCAATAGCTCATATGATGATCTGGTTGAGCTTGTCGCTAACAAGGTAAACTTTATCTCTGAGTAGCTTTTAACCTTCTTCTTCTCAAAACGCTTCAAAGAGTTAGATGATGTCCATTTCGTGGACTAGCTATGTGTGGTTGCTTACACTCAGGAGAGTCTATTAGAGCCTCTAAAATTCTTTTTTTTATTATCATGTATTTTGTATATCACAAATTATAGTACAGAATAGTAGTATGAATGTCCTATGACTAGCAGTAGACATCTAAATCACGATATGTAGTTCGAATTTCATTTCTTACTCCATTTTTGTGGCTTCGAGATTCTCATTTATATTAAATGATTTTCATGTGGACCAAAATATGGAAGACTTATGATGCCGCTGTTGGCGACATAACCATTCTAGCCTACCGATCAAAGAAGGTGGAATTTACTCAGCCATACGCGGAGTCGCGATTGTTGGTGCTTGTTCCAATGAAGCCTGAAGATTCAGCATGGATGTTTTTGAAACCCTTTACCTGGAAAATGTGGTTGGTGACGCTTTGCATCTTGATTTACACGATGTTTATAGTTTGGTTCTTGGAGCACCCCTCGAATCCAGAGTTTACTGGCGGATGGAAGTCTCAGATTGGAACCAGTCTTTGGTTCACCTTCTCCTCTATTTTCTTCGCTCACAGTAAGTACGGCACTATTTTTTTTCCATGTTTATATATGTATGACATTATCATGTTAGGCACGCAAACCCGCAGTCCATAGAAGGCTATGATTTGAGACATATGATTCATTGTTTAGCTGTTTCTGATTTCCTTCTATAAGATCCACTGTTATTAAGATCAGGCTGCGAAACCATGTAGAAAAGAGTCTTCTGATTGGAACCAAGTTGTCAATATCTTTCAGGGGAGAGGATTAACAGCAGCCTAACTCGAGTGGTGGTCGCAACGTGGATGTTCGTTGTGTTCGTCTTAACCTCAAGCTACACTGCCAATCTCTCTTCTATGCTCACCATACAACGACAGGGATCCGGTGTCACGATCGAGGAGCTAATCACGAACCACTACAAAGTTGGCTATGACAGAGGTACCTTTGTGGGGAAATACTTGGAGAAAATTGGGTTCGAACCTGAGAATGTCATCGAAGTTAACAAGGAAGAGAGTTATTTAAGCAACTTTGAACGCAACGACATGTCTGCTGCCCTTCTTGAACTGCCATACGTAAAACTTTTCCAACATAAGCACCGCAAGGGATACAGCAGCGTTCCGGCCTTCCCCCGATTTGGTGGCTTGGGCTTCGTGAGTAGTGCCACCGTTGGAGGTTCCTTCTTTTGCATTGTCTTAAAAGAGTCTTTAACTTTAATTAACGTGAAAATAATATAATAAAACAAGCTCTTAAAAATTTCTTGCTTTCCATGCAGGCATTCCAGAAAGGCTCTCCAATTGTCAAAGACTTCTCGGAAGCGATTTTGAAAATCTCAGAAAGTGGACGGCTCGGGTCCTTGGAAGATCAATTCTTGACTTCCTCGAACGAGGGTTCACCCAATGCAACTTCCAGCGAAACCAAAGGCTTAAGCCTAAGGAGCTTCTGGGTTCTCTACGTGATATATTTCTCCAGTTCCACTTTTTGTTTTCTGTTAGCCCTTTTTAACTTAGTAAGGAAATATCAACATTCTCGAGAAGCAAACCAGGGAAATGTAACTCCGAACGATGTGAGTTTTTGGAACAGGGCAGCTCGACTGGCAACGTGTTTCTACTGCAAAGAGATCGAGCTACGTAGAGTCGGCCCTGTTCAACAATGCGTAATCTAGTGCTAATTGTCTTTTTATTAAGGGTTTCCAACTCGGGGCTTCAGTTTTTGTAGGATATCAGACGGGCTTTTTGTATCTTTTGAACAAAGAACAAATCACATTAGTGAGAGTAACGCTCAATTATATGTAAGTTGTGTGGATTAACGATTCTTTGTAAATAAAAAATCTATCATTAACATTCCCAATGTCTTCAAGTTAAAATTTGGATAAAATTATCTTTTACCCTTTTGATCTTATGGTTGTGCGTCAAATGTGAATTATTATTTTGTTGCTCAACTTTTTTTCTTGTTTAATTTATAAAAAATTAACCAAATTGAAAAGCTTTTAAGATTATAACAAGACATTGGAGTATAAACTTAAGAATCATGTAAAGTAAAAATCAAATTAATTCTAAAGTTTAACATGATTTAGATGATTTGTTTTTTTTGTTTTGTTTTTGGATTTGTAAATTGAAAGGTTAGATTTTATGTTTCATTGTAATTGCAAATAAGTTCCTTTCTAAACTTATCATCTGGCTAACTAGCATGTAACTTTTACTTTATATATTATTTTGCCAACTATATATTTAATAAGTTTATCATAAATTGCAACTTTCCTAATGTAATACATTTTAGAAAAGTAAAAATAGAATGTTGATTTCAAGGAATATAATAAATAACTTTTTTGGAACTTGGGACCTCTTAAGTCCCAAGCCGCTAGCAACCCAATTGAGCCTAAGCATGTTAACAATTAGTTAGATTGCCAGTTGTTTTTGCAACATGATAAAAGCTTGAAACTAACTTGATTCTAAAACTAAAATCATGCAAAATGTCTACGTAAACATTATCAGACTTAAAATTGTTGCATTTCTTTCTCTTCCTAAAACTTATAGTTTAGCATTGAACACTAATTTTAAAGTTATGCTTGGAAGAGACCTTCCTTCATGATTACAAACCATCCATTAAATAGTTTTTCCTGCTTCTAACTTGGCCAATGAAGTTTTTGGTTACTTTTATGGTTTATCTATTTGTCTAACCAAGCTTGAAGTTCAGACGTTAGTTCCCGAACATGTTTCATTAGCTCGAGAAAGACTTGTTTATGAAAGAAGTTAAAAGAAAAAAAAAAAAAAAAGGCTTGATCTTGACCTACTAAATAAATTGGTAAAACCAATGGTTTTTTTTTCCTCACTAAAACTTAAGTTGTTAATGACATATAGCTGAATATTATTTTTATTGGCAAATGGATTTCTCCAGTACTAATCACTGGACTAGGATAACATTTGTGGTTGACAAATTTGAATTAGAAAGATTATTAAAGTAAAATTCAAAGTTAAATATTACTATGCCAAATGTTTCACAAATAACTAGAAAGTACTAGTTTAACTTATTGCTTAGCCAATTGATAAGGTGCTCAATATGATTTTTTAAACGTTGATTCAGTGACTTGCTTAATCTAATGAGTTAGTTTCAGTTACTCTTAATTAAAAAGAAAAAGAATGGTGCGAGTTGATTTGGAGGAAAGCAGGACTTAGTTATTATCCCTAAAAATATATCTTTATAATCCCAAATCCAATGCATTTGAACATTATTTGGAGAACATTTAACGTTTTTGGTACGTCTAGACAAAAACCAAGGTAAAAATCAAGCCGGGTTCAGTTATTTTGACAGCAGACCGAGTCAAGTCCAATTTACCACGCACAATTTACAGGAATCCACGCAACGACGAGAAGTCAAATATTCGAAAATTCCCCGCCGACATTGCTTGCAGTGTGTGTAAGAAACTCGATGTCCACATACTGGAAGTGAGAAGACGCAGGCTTCTGTTGTTAGCTATTTTTCTGCCGAACAGAATCATCTATTCCAACATGCGTTTTCCTTAAGTTGCCGTTTAACATCGTTCGGAAGAGAGTTTACCACCTCTTCCCCCTATTTATCTCTCTTCTTCTCTTACACTCGAGGTACTTTCTGTGCTACTGACAATGAAAGTCATAAAGACTTTTTTTTCTTTCGCTTGTCTATTTTTGACAGTTGTAGTTGCTCATCTTTTTGTGAAAGATGTGATTTGTCTTGGTAATTCAATAGTTAGATTCAGAAACTACGGGGAATTCTCTTAAGCTAACATTTGCTGCTATGATGGACTCTATTAAAGGGATAGGAGTTGCAAGCATTTTCCGGGGGTTTAGCGCAAGGCATATTGACAATTAATCAAATGGCCAGTTGTTTAGTGCACCATGATAAAAGCTTGAACTAAGTTGACTCTAAAACTAAAATCATGTGAAATATATAAGTAAACATCATCAAACTTTTTCAAGTTTGTCTTAGAAAATTATTGCATTTATTTCTCGTCCTAAATCTTGTAGTGTAGCATGGAGCACTAATTTAATAGTTATGCTTGGAAGAAACCTGCCTTCATAATTGAAAATCATTGAATGGTTTTTCCTGCTTCTAACTTGTCCAATGAAGTTTTTTGTTAATTTAATGGTTTATCTAGTCATCTAAAAAAGCTCCAAATTCATAAGTTAGTTCTCAAGTATATTTCATTAGCTTGAGTAAGATATGTTTATGAAAAGTTCAGAAAAAGGCTTGACATTGACCTATTAAATAAATTGGTAAAAATAATGGTTTTTTTTTTCACTAAACTTAAGTTGTTCATGACATATAGCTAACAATACTTTTATTGACAAAATAGCACGAATTATTGGTCTAGGATTACATTTGTGGTTGATAAATTTGTACTAGATAGATTATTAAAGTAAAATTTAAGTTAAATATTACTATGCCAAAAATTTTCATAGCTTACTACTTATCTAATTTTATAAGATGCTCAATATAATTTCTTAAAAGTTGGTTCAATGATTTGATTAATCTAATGATCTAGTTTTAGTAGTTTTTTTTTGTTTGTAAAAGATCAAGTATTATATATCATCAAAGGAAATATAAAGTTGTTTAGTTACAACTTCATCATTTAGGCTCAAAAACTACATTTTATGAATTTCAAAGCTTTTGTAAAAATTTATTATAATTTATAGGCTTCACTCTCTTGATTGATGAAATCTTGTTTTGTTGTTCCTAATTTTTGCAATAATGGTTAAACTATTTAAACTTTCACTATTGAATTTTCTCTTATTCTTTCACTCTTAATGTTATACAATGCAGTTTTTTTTTTTTTTCAATTTCATAGAGTGTTTGTCTAGGAATTATAAAAAATTACAACCAATAAATTTGCAAAGAAAATAGAATATTTTTTGCTAGCTGTAATGTTCTCCTATAATTGATATGCTTAGACTCCTATCCTTCAATTTGCCTTAATATTTTATTTGTTAAAATTGTGCAATTTAGATTGAAGAGTCTTTTAAAAATCAATGTAGCTCCTAAGTATTTGATAGGAAGTTGTCTTTCTTGAATAGGAACATGTACAAATATTATAGCCTTCTACTCTTCAAACATGTCTAAGAAGAAAAGTAGAAATTTCTGTGCGTGCATCTTCAATCTTGTGATTTTTGTAAATTCTTACATAACATCTAACAAATATAATATAGACTCAATATTTTCATGAGCAAAGAAGAAAAGGTTATCAACAAACCATAGATAGGTGATCTTCTTTTTAAAGTATTTCCAATAATATTTGAACCTCCCAGATGATACTTTCTTATGTAGAATTCTATTAAGGACCTTTAGCTCAATGACAAGAAAAAAAAAAAAAGGTAAGAGATGATCTTCTTGTCTAATACCTTTGTGTTTCGAACTAGTAGTACGAGCTAACAAAATGGCTAAGCGAATACAAGTTGGACATTCATGTGCTAGACTGATAGTATGGGTTGATAGCCAAAGTTGTGTAGTATGAGTATGGGCTATCTAGTTTCCCTTGTTGTTGGGTTGTTCACTTGGGTGGTGCCTATTGTAGTTTTTTTCCTTGTTTATTGTATTTGATTTTCATAGAATGTAACCATCTTTTTAATGAGGAAAATATTACTTGACTACTTATGATTATAACAACTTTGACATGAAATAAGATTACTGTTATGATCTAATACTTGTAATTGTAACATTAGTCTTGATACTAATGTCTACAGTTTAAAATCACAAGTGTCCAAATTGATGAGCATAGTTCAAATTATAAGTAACGCCTACACATTTATGATTCTGCCATAAATTTATAATCGATACAATATTAAATTTTCGAGAGAAGGCAAACACTTATATAAAGGAAACTTCTTGGCTTTCTTTTTCATTCAATTCACTTGAACTCTTCCTACTCTTAACACTCCCATTGTTCCTCAACTTTCCCTATTTTCTCTTCAAAGTTAGTCCCTCATGGTGATTATAGTTAAAGGCTGACTTAGTTCCTAGCCAAAACTTGAGTGTCGGACAAATTTCTCTTTAAGTTTGTTAGCCCTTTTAAAAAAACTTGTGTAGAAGCTATTTGTTTACATAGTATCCAAGAGTAATAATGCAACTTTCAATCCAATATTTAAATATGTCCAAAAACTTCAAATCTTTCAATGTATTTAAAATTGCATTTCAGGTTACTATATCATACACTTTTATAATATGCACCTTTTTTTTTTCTATTTGTATCTTTGTGATAGTTATGCATTAGCTCTTGGTATAACAAGATGTTTTCTTTCATATTTCTACCTAGAACAAAAGCTACTTAGCAATGATGTATGAAAAAGGGAAAACTTTGCTTAATCTCTTTGCCACTATTGTAAAGATAATCTTATATAATACATTGTAATAAGAGATAAGTCTAAAATCTTTCATATTAGTAGCATTTTTTTTTTTTGCAAACAAGGAAAATTATCGTGGAATTTATGTTTCAAAGTAGTTATTGCTTCTAGAAGAATGCTATAATGGTTTCCTATTCCTTACTCCCTATTACAATTTAAGTTTTCTTGAAAAACATATTGTTATATCCATTTGGACCCAAAGTTTTAAAATCACCTATTGTGTTGAAGGATTTTCAACCATTTTCCCTTTGAACATTTGCTATAAGTCTTCTTTTTTACTTCCTTTGAAATTTTAATTGGGGATAGTTCTCTTAATTTCCCTTCTAATGGTTGTAGTTAATTTTCCTTCCTTAAAATGTTTTGAAAGTAGCCTATTATCTTAGTTTTGATCTCTTCATGGTCTTCTGTGAGTTGCCTATCATCTATTTCCTCCCTTATAATGTGGTTTTATACTCTCCTTTACATCATACTTATTAAAAAAACATATTGTTACTATCTCCCTCTTTCAACTAGTTATTCTTTAATTTTTGTTTAAGAAGAATTTTTTCATGCTTACTATATATTATTAACTTTTCTAACAAATTCTTTTCTTCATTTCCCAATTGGTTACTTAAAGGGTCATTAAAGATATGCCATTAAGCTATTTGCAGTTGCTTCCTTGTTGTCTTTGTTTCTTTTAGTAAATCTCCAAAATATTCTTTATTAATTTTTTTGAATTCTTTTTTTATTTTCTTCAACTTTGTTACTATTCTATACATTGTTATGTCATCTGCCCTTTGTTGCTAGGTAGTCTTTAATACTGTCATAAAGTTTGGGCATGTTGACCAAAAGTTGAAAAATCTAAAAGCTTTAATCTATCTTGGTTTGGTATTGTCAACTTTGATAATGCAAGCATTATGGTCTAACAATCTATGAGTATTGAACTCTATAGAAAAAATCACATGCTTTTGCATCCACTTAATTTTTACCAAGCATCTAGCTAGTTTACTACCTTTAAACCCTACTTCCTTTCATTTGTTCATCCACAATATAAGAGGACTTATAAAATTTGGTTTAATAAGGTCCACATCATTTATGAACTTGTTGAAATCTTCTACTACGTTTATCCATTTACCAGCCACACTAATCCTTTCATTTAGGTTCCTCATTGTATTAAAGTCTCTCACAAGTAGCTATGGATTATCCTTTTTAAAAGTGTTATAACATTGAGTGAGGTTCTTCTATAGATCTTTTCTTTCATTAATTGCATTAGTTGCATAGCTTGTAGATAAATACTATATTTCTTGGCTCTCTTTAACTCTACAATTCACTACATGTTTAAAGCTACTAAACACTATAATGTTGAACTATGGTTTCTTTAGTATGATCCAAATCCTTCCATTCTCATTATCTTTATAATTGTGGATAAATTTTCATTGAGAAAAAAAAGATTCTATCACCCATTGTACTTTATCTTATTTTATTTTGTGTTCTAACATGATAATAATATTAGCTTTTGTATTCTTGATAACACTCCATACCTCTTTTTGTTTGAGATTTTTATTTATGCCACTTACATTCTAAGAAAATATAATCATTTATTTAGTGGTTTGGTATTTTCTCCTTCAAACCTTATGTTATCATTGTAGCCTTTTTCATTTGAATCCTGAAGATTATTCATCAAGACACTAAATCTATTATTAGTGCTATTCTCTTTACCTATACTCCTCCAAGGACTTCTTTTATTTCCCTTTCCACTTATACATGCTTTATTGCTTAAATTTATGCTAGTACTTGAGCTTTGTTACCTATTTTGGTTTGGGGGAGATTCAACTCCATGTTGTTTGAAACTATTTGTAATTTGTGTAGTACCATGATTCTCATGTCTCTTATCCTCATGTCCTTAATCATTGTTCTCCTATTGACTTAATGAAGGCTTTGTCACTAGGATCTATGTCTTCTTTCTTTTTACAGTACATTCCTTTGTTTAAAACAATTATATTTTTTTTTTTTATAGATATTGAACACTAACAATACTCCACTTCTATGTCAAAGATGGAGTCATTTTCCATATCAATTTCAAAATTTGGAAAAGAAAACTTTGTATCTACTTCAATACACACCTTTGCATATGATATCCTCTACTTTAGCTTAGTAATCTTATCCATGTACAATGGCTTCCCAATAGTGCTAGCAGCATAGCTCATACTGACCTCATCCTATGGAGCATATGGATAAGCGTAAAGCTTTATTCAAATTGGTATTAAAGTAATTTCCTCATTTTGTAATATAATAGCGTTATGCTGTTTTTGGAGAAATATTGATTTTCCTACTACATCACATACTCCATTTTCTAATACTTCCTCCATTTTTTGTTTATTAGTGAACTTGAAAAAGAAAAGGCCATTATTTATTGTGAACATATCCAATAAACTTTGTTTTCCCCATCATTTTTCCACAATTCCTTTCACCATTGAGAAAGGTAGTTTTGATCCTAAAAGAATTCCACAATACAATTTCATAATATTTATTACCTTCATTGATTGCTTTTCTAGGAGGAGCAACATTAATTTTTTCATCATTTAGCAACAAAGGTTGATATGTCATATGAGCACTTTGTACTAATCTTCCTAGTAAAATACTACAACACTACTCCAAGAAATTTGTTTTTCTCCATGTTCAACTTTTTCCCTAAAAGTTTCCTTTCCTATCTCTTCTATTTTTTTCCTTATGTTACTTACTTTTTGATTACACTGTGAATAGATTATATCAAATTTCTTTTTCCATCTATGTCTTGTCCTTTTGTATTACACTTTCTTTAGCCATATCTCTATTAGTAAGGGTTATTCATCTAAATTTCATTAGTCTTACTTTTGTGCCATTATTTTCTCCCTATGATTTTTTTTAAATCTTCAAGGTTCTTGGTTTTCCTTTTGTTTGTAACCTTAAATTCTTCACTATTTAGATTTATTCTTTAGAATAGCTTGACTAAGATACCAATTAGTAGTTGACTAACTAGAAAGACAGGAGTTTGGTGATAACTTCACCAAAGGCTTAATTATCTACTCAATATAACAAGCCTGAGAGACTTTGCTTTCTTTCACCGAAGATCTACTTGTATTTTGCACTTTAAACTCTTTGAATTTACTTATAAAGTGCTAATAGATACGTGGCTCTTAGGATTTACTTATAAAGTGCTAATAGATATATGGCTTTGGGTTTGTATAGTCCCTTCTCACAAGTCCAAACAATAGTCTTAGCCAACCAAATTGCAGTATAAATCCACACCAAATACTACACTACACCGTATTTACCACATGAATCCACACCAAACTACACTACACCGTAATCACCACAATATCCAAATAGCCAAATCAAATTACATCACAAGTCCACCTAGGAACTACACTGTAGAAGCCAACCAATAAACTACATTCTAATAGACGGCAAACAAAAGCTTCTTCCCCTCCCACCCCCCATTTTCAGTCCTTACCGCCGGAACCTAAGAAAGGTCGCCGGTGAGCACAGGTGGAACCTGATCCACCTTCGTAACCGCTGCATGCCCCACAATTATTAAGTAGATCTAGAAGAAAATAAGGGTTTGTAATCTTTGGTACTTTGGTTTGACGAACAAATTGAACAAAGAAATAACAAGTTTATAATAGATAATATAATAGAGCTAATGTTAGAATAATAAGTGAAAAACACAAGTGGTTTAAATATAAACGAGAACATGAGAGAAATGATTTAGAAGTAGGGCCTAAATGCCCTACTGCATCTTACAAGATATTTGAAAAGTAGTGGAACATACATTAAGAGCTTTCTCTCAAATCTATTTATAGACTATTAGTATTATGATAGTGGGCAGTGTAGATAAGATCCATGGAATCCACCGCCCATTTTAAAATCCACTGACCATTTTATCCACGTAGGCTTCCATGGTGACCTTATCTTTATGATTTTAATGGTGGCTTCTTGTCTTGATGTGGGCACCAAGATTGAAGAGAGCAGTACCCATTTTTCAAGGTTTGACTTGTGTGCTGGATGGTCAGTGAAGTGCATACTTCAACAGATCTGGGCAGCAGTATCGTTAGCGACTCCCGTGACAGGATCTGAACAGCAGTAACGCCGATGACACCGAGGCTTCCGGTTTAGGAGGGAGAAATTGCAGTGGTTTGGTTCCGGTCACACAGAAACACCGATCAGCCTGAAAGCCACCGGTAAATGCTATGACTCCTCGCTCACTAGTTGCCACGCAATGCCACTCCGGCGTTCTGGGTTTCGTGGAGGTTGGGATATCCTGGCGGCCTCCAAGTTTCTTCTGTACTTTTAGTCTCTCTTAATTAAAAAGAAAAGAAAGGTACAAATTGATTTCGGTGGACAACTGGACTTAATTATTATCCTTAAAAATATAATTTTTTAATTCCGAATCTGGATGCATTTGAGCATTATTAGGAGAATATTTTACGTTTTGACAAAGACTGTGACTGGGAAATTATTGGGAAATTACTGGGAAGGCCGTTTTCACAAAGCCTTTGACAGTAGACCGAGTCAAGTCAAATTTGCCATGCAGAATATACAAGAATCCAAGCATCGACGCCATTTCTGGAATCACATGTCAGAAGATTCCAGCAGACATTGCTGGCAGCCCGTGTAAACTACTCCATGTCCACTCATATAAAAAGTGAGAAGATGCAGGCTTCCGTAGTTAGTTATTTGTATAATGAACACAATCATCAATTCCAACATGCGTTTTGCTTTCGTTGCCACTAACATCGTTCGGAGGAGAGTTTACCGCCTCTTTCCCCTACTCATCTCTCTTCTTCTCTTAGTTTTCGATGGAGCTCAAGCCGTTGATACAAACCAAACAACAAATATTGGTGTCATCGTTGATATCAGCTCCCGAATCGGGAAAGAAGAGAAAACAGCGATTGAGATTGCCGTTCAAAGCTTCAATCGACATCCAAAGTCTAGCAAGCTGTTCCTCCATTTCCAGGCCCCCGGCAATGACCCGCTTCAAGTTGCTTCTGCCGGTCAGTTAGCACTTCTGAGAAGTTTTAAAGTTCTAGCTCTTTCTCCATCCTGTATTTCTAGGATTCTCACTCTTTCGTTTCTTTGTTGCAGCTGAAGAGCTCATTAAGAAAAAGAAAGTGGACGTCATCATTGGCATGAACAAATGGGAGGAAGCCGCTGTTGTGGCAGCTGTTGCAAACCACGACAAGATTCCGATTATTTCACTCGCAGCTCAAGCAATAACTCCACCGCCGATGCAACGCCGCTGGCCTTTCTTGATACAAATGGCAAACAACGGCTCTGCGCAAACGAAATGCATTGCCGATATTGTTCGGGCGTACAATTGGAAGAGGGTAGTTGTTATATATGAAGATGATATGTACGGCAGCGACTCAGGGTTGTTATCTCTTCTATCCGAGGCCCTTCAGGATGTTTCTTCAGAGATTGAGTATCGTTTAGTTCTTCCACCAGCTTCTTCTCTGTCTTTTCGAAGGGTGTTTGTTCTGGACGAGCTGTTGAAGCTACAGAAAGCAACGAAATCTCGGGTTTTTGTTGTTCTTCAGTCATCGTCACTAATGGCAACTCATCTATTTAGAGAAGCTAAGAAGGTAGGACTTATGGAGAGAGACTCAGCTTGGATCGTCACAGAAAGCGTGACGAGTGTTTTGGACTCAGTTCACAACTCTGCAATTTCCTCCATGGAAGGTGCTTTGGGAATCAAGACCTATTATTCTAATCGAAGTGATTCTTATAAAGATTTCTATGCTCAGTTCTCAAAAGCTTTCCAATCCGAGTATCCAGGAGAAGCTAACTCTAAGCCTGGAATCTATGCCTTACGAGCATATGATAGCATCAGGACTATTTCGGAGGCCCTAAAGAGAACAAGAAGTAAGACCAGTAGCCCAGAGATGTTGTTAACCAATATGTTAACAATCAGTTTCCCTGGTTTAAGTGGGAATATAAGCTTCAAAGCAGGAAAGCTACGGCAAACTCCCACGTTGAGGATTGTAAATGTGGTGATTAAGAAGGAAGACAAACAAACAGAGCGGCGAAATAAGAGGTACAAGGAATTAGACTTTTGGAAGCCAGAAACTGGGTTCTCCAGAGACCTTGAGACAAAGGAAACCACAGAACACTTGGCTGGTCCAGTAATTTGGCCTGGGAATCTAAGCCGAGCTCCAAAAGGCTGGGAAATGCCTTCTGATGCGAATCCGTTGATACTTGGAGTTCCTGCCAGAACTTCATTCAAGAAGTTTGTAGATATAGACAACAGCAAGGAAGGTAACGACAGGTACGGTGGTTGGTGCATTGAAGTTTTCAAGATGGTGCTCGATAATCTGACATACATTTTGCCATATGAATTTAAGACCTTCGAAGGCGACTATGACGAATTGGTTCACAATGTCTCTGGCAAGGTAACAACTTTTAACTTTAACATTCGGTTTCGTGAATCCATGTTTATAATCATGTGGAATTTTTAATATCATCTCTTGTTACTAAACTTATAAACAATATGCCTCATCGTTTATTCATCTGAGGACCCTTTTCGTTTTTAAAAACAAAGTCCAATCAAATTGCTTTCAAGTGGGAGTTATTCGGCAGAAATGTAATTGCTCTCAAATTGTCTTTTGGTGTCATTTAGAAAATGATTTCCAATCTTCGAAAGTTAAAGAAATGTTTTGAGGAGCTTAATGCAATTTTTGTCTCTCATGAGAACGTGCACTTCAAGAACACTATAACACGAGGCTTGTACCGCTATTTTGTCTCCATTTGGCTTATTGCAGCGAAGCCTCTTGGAAGTTGCAAGAAATGCAAAGCATAGAGGACAAAACTAAAACCAGCTGCATATAACCTGCTTTCATATTTCGATTATTACTGTTTGTTTTAAAAAATTCAGACTGCATTTTCTTGTCTCTGATAAAGTCTATACTTTGTCTTTTGAATCATAAACAATGGAAGACCTTTGACGCCGCCATCGGTGATGTCACAATCTTAGCCGACAGAATGGAATACGTGCAATTCACTCAGCCGTACTCCGAGTCGGGGTTGGCTTTGATAGTCCCTGCAGAATCCAAAGGGATTAATTGGATATTTTTGACGCCTTTCTCGTGGCGAATGTGGATGGTGACTGGTGCTCTCATGTGTTACACAATGCTCATAGTTTGGGTCTTGGAGCATCAAGTCAATCCAGAATTTCGTGGCACATTGAAGAAACAGATAAGCACAACGCTTTGGTTCATATTCTCCTCTGTGTTCTTCGCTCAAAGTGAGTACTAAATGCCTATCACAATGTCCATGCTTTGTCAACTTCGGTTCTGGGCTATGAAGTTTAGTTGTTTCTAATGAATGCTTGTAAATTGAATCTTTGCTTTTCGGCCGAGTTAGTACCGCCATGAACTCCTGGTTTCTTTGTTTGTAGAAGAGGAAGTTCGAAGCAACCTCACGCGAGTGGTGGTAGTAGTATGGCTTTTTGTTGTCTGGATCTTAACCTCGACCTACACTGCTAGTCTGTCTTCTATGCTCACCGTGCAGCGACTGCAAACAATAGCAGATATAGAGTCGCTAAGGATCAACAACTCCCCAGTTGGCTGTGATGGTGATTCATTTGTAAAGAATTACCTGAAAAATGTGATTGGATTCGATTCAGAGAAGATCATTGAAGTTAATAACGAGACCAACTTCATAGAACTGTTCGAGAATAAGACAATAGTAGCTGCCTTTCTTGAACTTCCATACGAGAAAGTTTTCCTCAACAAACACTGCAAGAGATACAGTGCCTCGACAGCCACCTATAGATTTGGAGGATTTGGCTTTGTAAGTGCTTGCAACTTTGCTTCCCTTTCCACAAAATTTCAAGTTGATCACCCCCAAAAAGGGAAAAAAGAGACATGTTGCATCTAAGGTTTTCGCGTCAACGGAAATTCTTTCAAAATCTTCATTTGCCTTTTCATGCTGTAGATCTTTTTTCAAACCTTCCATGCCTGTTTGCAAAAACTAGTTAATTTACTGGAACTTTCATCAAAATCTTTGCTTATTTTCAGCGAATCGAAGTTTACAGATGTAAGCAAATAAATTCTCATAAAGACTATTAAAAGCAATCTTTACACTGGATGCTTTGGTCTAAATAAACAAGAAAAAATTGCAGGAGGTTTATCTCACAACCCCCAACGATTTTCCCCTTTTTATCTACCTTTTCTTCAATAATCGTCTTTGGAATTTCATAAGAAATAACATCTTTTTCTCTGATCGGGATCAATTCTTGTCCTCCATGCAGGCATTCCAGAAAGGCTCCCCACTAGCCAAGGATTTTTCAGAATCGATTTTGAGGTTATCAGAGAACGGAAAACTACAACAACTAGAAGAAACATCTTTGACTCCTTCGAATAAGTGTTCAACCAATGTAACATCCATGAATGCAGAACGTCTGAGCCTCCGGGATTTCATGGGTCTTTACATTATATCTGGTGTAACTTCCGCCTTTTGTTTTGTACTATCATTAATCCGTTTAGTTAAGGATTATCAGCATCATCAAGAGGCATACAAAGGCAATGCAGCATCAAGCGACAGAAGTGCTTGGCACAAGGCGGTTAGATTTGCACGGTACTTTTACTATGGAAAGACTGCTGGTACCAGGGGTGTATATGAGAGGAGTCCTTCAGCGTGGATATACGTCACCACTTCAGACATTCCGGATAATATTCATGCCCCCAAAACTCCAGAAATTGAAATGCCATAGGGCTTCCTATAGGTGGAACGCGTTGTGTCGATCTTTTACGTGCCTTTTTAGTCATAGTGGTTATTAAAATATGTTTATTCTTGTATTCATAAGGTATCAACTAGGACCAAAAAGTCTTAAGTTACCTTGGCTTACCAAGTAAGACAAGGTGTACCGCCTCAAGCCTCTAGACAAGTATTGTTGTCCACTTAGTTTCTTTGTTGTGGGTTTTACATTGTTATTTTTAGTGTCCTTAGTAAAACACACAACAACGAGAAGTGTTGACATGCAATGAATTCCACTGGGTATTCGTGTACATGTTGAGTTGGGTAGAATATCACGCTGCTGATTTGTCTGTCACGCAGTCGATCAAAGTGAAGATATTTTGTGACTAAAGATTTGCCGTAGAGAATCATAGAATCGGGAGTTGTAGTATGGTTTCCTATTATGTGTAACCTCAACTGTGAAAGATAGGTCACTATTATGTACTGCTTATAATTTTGTTGTTGTTCTGTGCAACATAAAGTCAGCTGCATATAACCTATAATTTTATATGTGAAAAGGCGGTTCTTGCTCAACGGATGTGAAATCTTGTGGCCATATGTTGTGTTGAGTTGTGTTGAAAATCTCTCTGTAACGTACCTCCTTGTTCAGAAGGATTTTGGTTATTGATCTAGTGAGAGGTTTAGAAATTGGTGCCGAAGCAATCGTGAAATCAGCCTGCGAAAGCTTGGCCTTACGCCCTATTGTGAACAATATATGAAAAGAACAATTGGGATTTCTAAAGGGAACTTGAGACCTATCTCTTATTCAGAGAAATGCTTACAATTTTCATATCTATCCTCCCGCCTTCAACTTCTATTTATACTAGTCAGTTAGCTAACAATTGCTAACTAACTTACAATTAATGAACATAAAGACATTAATAGCCTCATCTAGTTACAACCAATTAACTACTGAAATGACTAACAATAATTGAATCCAACTTACTGCTAACAGAACAATTAATTTCCAATTCATCACTGCTAACTCAGCTTCCTTCCGACGTGGCTCATTTATTTAAAGGGGTACACTACATCCCTTCCTGCTGGACTACAGACTTGTCCCTAAGGCTGAACCTTTTTGCTCTTGAGGTTGAACTCAGGGTAACGATCTTCAAACTGCAATGTATCCACCCAAGTAGCTTCCTATACTGGCAGCCCTTGCCAATGGATCAAAAACTGGTTTCTTTTCTTCCATACCCACTGATCCAAAATAGCTTATGGCTACGGACTAATGGCATTTTCCTTTGCTAGGTATGCTAGTAGTTCAGGTTGTACTATTATATGATCTCCAATGGCCCTTTTAATTAAGGACACATGGAAAACATTATGCACCTTAGACCATCCAGGAAGCTTGAGAGGGTAAGCCACTTCTCTAATTCTCTGTATTATCTTAAAAGGTCCATAATACCTCTGGGATAGCTTGTGGTTCTTACGAACAGCCACTGAAGTGCCTCTATAGGGTTGAAGTTTCAAGTATACTCGGTCACCAACCTGATAAACCTCCTCCTTCCTTCCAACATTGTAGTACTTCTGCATTCGATTCTAAGCAACTACCAGCCTTTCTTTAATATCTCTTAATACTTCATCTCTCTTTTTAAGTTCTTGATCCACTGCTTCCAAGGCTGAAGAACCAAGAATATAAGATAAAAAGGTGGGGGGAGGTCTGCCATAAACCACTTCAAAAGGGGATATTTTAATGGACCCGTGGACACTAGTATTATAGCAGAATTCTGCCCAAGGTAGCCATTTCACCCACTCCTTTAGATGATCTCCTGTCAAACAACGCAGATAAACTTCTAAGGTTTTATTAGTGACCTCACTCTAACCATCTGTTCGTGGATGGTAAGTAGTAGAGAAGTTGAATTTCGTACCTTGCATTTCAAACAACTGCAGCCAGAATCCACTTGTGAACACTACATCACGGTCACAGACTATGCTCTTTGGCATTCCATATAGTTTGAACACATTCTCAAAAAATATTTGAGCCACACTGATTGTTGTGTAAGGATGAGCAATAGCTAAAAAATGAGCTTATTTGGATAGTCGGTCTACTATAACCATGATAACTTGCTTACCTCTAGAATTAGGGAGGCCTTCAATGAAATCCATGTTGATATCCTCCCAAACCTGAGCTGGAATGGGTAGAGACTGCAATAATCCACTTGGTTTTGTATTCTTCCATTTAACCTGCTGACAAACTTGACATTCCCTTACATACTTGGCCACATTCTTCTTTATATTTTTCCAAAAGAATACTGCCTTGATTCTTTGGAGGGTCTTGAAATAACCTTCATGTGTAGCTTTATGTACTTCTTTCAGAATTACTGGAACTAAGGCTGAATTCTTACATAAAAATATCTTGTTTTTGTAGAATATAATGCCATTTTAGTATTGCCATTGGTTTCCAACTTCTCTAGTACTGATTTTATTCAGTATTTCTTGTGCTTCCTTAGTGTGACACACTTATTCTTTTATAGGATCTAACCATTCAGGAACCAGCAAGGAAACTGCCTTTAATTCTCCTTCTTCTGTTCTCTTCCTACTACTTTCTCCTACGTCCCAATTTCCTTCTGGATCAGAACAAATTTCAATTTGCTTTTCTTTCACATTTGATTTCGACAGACTTTCCTGATTGTCCCCTCCACCAGACTGTACTTCTTCTTCCCTCCTGGATCATGCATCAGCCACATTATTTTCTTTCCCTGGCCAATAGTGGATTTCAAAATCATAGCCCATCAATTTACTCAACCAACGTTGTTGAGCTGGGGTTGAGATTTTCTGGTGCCACAAATTCTGCAAACTTCTTTGATCAGTTTGCACAATGAATTTGGCCCCTAACAGATATTGCCTCCACCTCTTGACTGCCAGAATCAAAGCCAACCATTCCTTTTTGTATGTTGATGCTCGTAAATTCTTCACTTGCAATGCTTGACTAAAAAAAGCTATTGGCTTGCCTTCTTGAGATAGTACAACCCTTATACCCACTACATATGCATCACAAGCAACCACAAATTTTAAGGAAAAATCAGGTAGTCTTTGGATTGGTGCTTGAGTCATAACACCTTTCAAATCTTGAAATGCTTTTATGGCCACGTCATTCCACTGAAATGAATTTTTTTTAGCAACTATGTTAAAGGGGCTACTATGAAGCCATAATCTTTTATGAACTTCCGGTAATACCCAGTGAGTCCTAAGAACCCTCTTAAGGACTTCACACTGGTAGGTGTAGGCCATTTTATCATAGCCTTAACCTTTTCATGATCTATCTCCACTTCTTTTTCTGTTATCACATGACCTAGGTAATTAACCACCTTAACTCCAAATGCACACTTTTCTTTCTTAACATACAGCTAGTTCTTTAAGAGTTTGTCAAATACTAACTGCACATGTGTAATATGTTCTTCCCAAGACTTGCCTTAAACAAGAATATCATAAAAAAAAAACTAATACAAATGAGCTTAAGTATTCTTTGAAGAACTTATTCATCAAGCTTTGGAAGATTGAGGGAGCATTGCAAAGCCCGAAGAGCATGACCAAGATTTCATAATGCCCTTGTGGTGTTTGGAAAACTGTTTTTCCAATATCTGTAGGCTGCATTCGGATCTGATGATACCCGGATCTTAGATCCAACTTGGTAAATAACCTTGCCCCATGTAGCTCATCCAAAAACTCATCCACCATGGGAATTGGAAAACCATCTTTAATGGTTTCCTTATTGACTACTCGGTAATCCACACACATCCTCCAAGTTCCATCCTTCTTTCTTACCAAAATGACTAGAGAAGAAAAAAGACTGTAACTCTCCCTTATGATTCCTTCATCCAACAACTCCAGCACCAACCTTTTGATTTCCTTCTTTTACAACTAAGGATACTTGTATGGCTTATTAATAATGACTTTAGAATCATTCTTAAGCACAATCTGATGCTCATGCCCCATGTGAGGGGGTAATCCGTGGGGTTTCTCGAAGAGTTCATCATATTTGTGAAGGAGATTCTTCATTTCTTTCAGCCAATCACCTTGCTACTCAGTCTTCCAGTTCTGTGTTACAGTTTTGAGGTGTAAAACCATTCCTTCTTTTTGCTGTCCAAGTAATCTGCTTAACTCAGAACTGTCCACAATTTTATTCTTAAGATTCTGATCACCACAAAACTCCATTATCCTTTCATTATAAATGAAAGACATCTTAAGTTCTACAAATTTCCACCTTACTTCTCCTTAGGTAGCTAACCATTGTACCCCTAGAATGACTCCCAAATTAGGAATCAATAGGATAAAAAAATCTGCATTCATCATAGTTCCTTGTAAGGTTATAGGAACTTCTAAACATAATCTTTCTCCCTGAATCACTTCCCCATTTGCTACCTCCACCTTGAATCTCTTAGTTACATCAGGTGACAACTTCATTTTTTTGGCCAGCTGAGCACTGAGGAAGTTATGAGTGTTTCCCGAGTTCATCATTTCATCTCCCATATTGCCCTGAATTCTCATGGTTTTAGGACATTTCACTCCAAAAAAGGCAGCTAAGGACAATACCCGTAACTCACCATTATCATCTTCAGAATCATCTTCCTCAATCTCTTCCGAGTCTAATACTTCCAACCAGAAAAGTTTCTTACATTTATAACTAGGGGTAAAGCGCTCATCACAATTGAAGCACAAACCCCAAGCCCTTCAATCCATAATTTTAGGTTAAGTGAGCTTCTTAACAGGTAAAACATGTTTGTTTTCCCATTGTTTTGGTTCCCCTCCAAATGCTAGAAATGGTTTTTTTTGGATTGATGTGGCAGTATTCCTAGAAGCTAGTTCCTTAGCCTCAAATAAACGACCAAATCCAATAGCAGCAGATAGTGTAGGAGGGTTATGAGCCATAACATCTTTTGATTTTTTTCTTTCAAGCTACTTATAAAACAATTAATGCTTTGAGTAGCATTTACATGGCCAGAACAGAGAAGCAACTTACCAAATTGCATATGATAGTCATGAACTATTCCTATGTGTTTCAACTTGGTCAACTCTCCAAAATGATCAACTAGGATCGTAGGTCCAAATCACTTTAAAAGTTCCTCTGATAGCATTTGCCAAGAAATTGTGTCTTCACCATGTTCCTTCTTGAGGAGCTGATAAATCATCTGTGCTTCTTCATCCAAATGCCATGAGGCAATTCTAACTCTTTCCTCAACAGGAATATCATAGTAATCGAAAAATTGAAGAGATCTATCAAGCCAATTAGTTGGATCAACGATACCTTCGTATTTTGGGAATTCCAGCCGGATTGTTCGAGGATGAATCTAAGTGGACATAGATCTTCTTTCTTCCTGATTGTGATGATCACGATTTTGAGAATAGGAAGATTCTTTGTGGTCCTCATCAATTTGGGTTGCTACAATATCAATTTTGGCATTTAGGGCGGCAAATAGCTGCTGCAATGTTTCTAAAAGCTCTTTGACAGCAGGATCCACAGAAGGACCCTTCTCCTAATCATTTCTAGGCATTTCCGATACCACTTTGTAACGTACCTCCTTGTTCATAAGGCTTTTGGTTATTGATCTAGTGAGAGGTTTGGAAATTGGTGCCGAAGCAATCGTGAAATCAGCCTAAGAAAGCTTGGCCTTACGCCCTATTGTGAACAATATATGAAAAGAACAATTGGGATTTCTAAAGGGAACTCGAGACCTATCTCTTATTCAGAGAAATGCTTACAATTTTCATATCTGTCCTCCCGCCTTCAACTTTTATTTATACTAGTCAGTTAGCTAACAATTGCTAACTAACTTACAACTAATGAACGTAAAGACATTAATAGCCTCATCTAGTTACAACCAATTAACTACTCAAATGACTAACAATAATAGAATCCAACTTACTGCTAACAGAACAATTAATTGCCAATTCATCACTGCTGACTTAGCTTCCTTCCAACGTGGCTTATTTATTTAAGGGGGTACGCTATACTCTCTCGCATCTCCCTAGGTTGTTTTAGTTTTTCTTTCTCGGGGTTTTTAGTTGAGGATTGAATCCTTGTTAGACTTTACAAAATCCAAACGCCAATCCTATTAGACATCATCTTATAAATGTTTCTATATCTGTAACTCTTATTCTAGTTTTGGCTCTTAGGCTTATATTTACATCAGTAGTAGCGTAGCTTGTTGCCATCTAATGAGTGCTTTCTTTTTTCTTTTGTTTTTTGTCAAATTGGAAATTAGTCCATGGCTTCATCCTTCTAGACTGTTTGAATCCCTTTGCCTGTTTTGAATGGTAAGAAGTACCAATATGAGGCAATTAAGATGAAAACATTTTTTAGTTTCGGGGTTTCTGTAAACATGTAGAAAATGGTGTAGAGAAAAACTGGAGAATGTAGAGGCTTTATCAGTTGTGGGTAAGGAAAAATTTGATAGAGAACAAGAGAAATTGAGGATGACCCCTTACAGCATTCAACTTATCTTGATAGGAGAGAGGTTCTCTATAATTGTCAATGACACCAATGCAACCAGGCTTGGAGTGAGTTTGAAGGAAATCCAAAGGTACAAGCATTAAACTTTGGTCACCTAGAAGGGATTTTAACTATATAAGAATGAAACACTATATTCTTTTAATATACTTGTATAAATCAATTAGAAAAATCAACCCATAATTATCCGGTGCTTTCTCAACCTTTAAAGCAAAAACACCTCTTTAATCTCCACATGTGTAATATTTATGACCACCCCTAACTTCTGATCGTTAGTCAATTTCCTAGAAAGAGCCTAAGTAGTAAATTATGACAAACATTAAGGTTCTCGTAACGAAACCAAGGAAGGCTCGGAAATATTTCACCATTTAAGCTTTGACCTGGTACTGATTCTTCAGTTTAGATTCGTCTTCTTTGTAGACTGAGACAAAACCCTTATTGCACGCATTGGAAAGATTGTAATTTTGCATTTGTGATGGATTAAAAATGCCAGTATGATATGTGAACATAAATTGAGTCCAAGGTCGAAGCTTTGAACATACATTTGTATTGTGGGAAGATGGTGTTCGTGCTTCAAAGCCCTTACGGCTCTTTTTGATGGCTGGGGAATTAAAATTGTAAGAACTAAGCAACATATCTAGGAGGTTATTCAAATTGTCTATACTCATTCCCTTGAAGAATGATCAGTATTATTAAACGTTACATATCTCCTTAAAAAATAAAAGGATTGCACATAGTATCCCATTAAAGAATCATCGAAAATAAGTAAGAAGAGGAGTTTCGTAGGGAAAAGGGTTGCCAAATGATGGAGAGAGAGAGAGGGAAAAGGAGAATCTATGCTCTAATAGGTTATATCTAACACTCCCAAGACAATCATCCTAATTCTATTGCTAATGTAATATCGTTGAGTGTCTCAATTTGCCTTGTGCTAGTGAACTAGATATGAGGAGATCTCAATAACTTTGCATTCTCAAGTTTGAATATAGTTGAAACTGACAATCACCTTGCTAATTATAGAGATAAGTGTATACAGAAATAGCGAAAGTAATAACTTGGGAGTTCAAACTTTTGACAGAGAGCAAATGCATTGTCGGTGACATATCAATTAAGATCCTTAAGTTCAATAGTTAGTTGAACATGATGGATGTTTGTGGTTTGTGATTCTCCCTAAGGGAGTAGGAGAAGCCGTTAAAAGAGACTTTGAATTATGACTTAAACTAATCCAAATCAGCACGGAATCTCTATACATGGCCCTAATTTTCTTGTAATATCAACAATGTTGAAAAGTTCTCGTCCACTACACAAGACAATTCTTTTATTAGTTTGTGTGACTTTGTTTTCCTCAATTAGTTTGTTAGTTTTGGGATGGAATCATTGCAAAAAGTATTTAGGAAAGAAGTTTTCTTTTGTCAGAGCATGAGACTAGAAATTTTTTTTTTTTTTTTTGGGATTTCTAAATTGAAAGGTTAGATTTTACATTTCATTTTAACTGCAAGTAAGTTCCTTTCTACACTTATCATCTACCTAACTAGGATGTAACTTTTACTTTATATATCATTTTGTCAACTGTATATTTAATAAGTTTATCATAAATTGAAACTTTCCTATATAATACATTTTAGAAAAGTAAAATAGAATGTTGATTTAAAGGAATATAATAAATAACTTTTGTGGAACTAAGGACCTCTTTAGTCCCAAGCTGCTAGGAATCCAATTGAGCCTAAGCATGTTAACAATTAGTTAGATTGCCAATTGTTTTTGTAAGATAAAAGCTTAAAACTAACTTGATTCTAAAACTAAAGTCATGCAAAATGTCTAAGTAAGCATTATCAGACTTAAAATTATTGCATTTCTTTCTCTTCCTAAATCTTATAGTTTAGCATTGAACCTAATTTAAAAGTTATGCTTGGAAGAGACCTTCCTTTATGATTAGAAACCTTCCATTAAATAGTTTTTCCAGCTTCTAACTTGGCCATTGAAGTTTTTGGTTAACTTTATGGTTTATCTATTTGTCCAACTAAGCTCGAAGTTCAGAAGTTAGTTTCGAACATGCTTCGTTAGCTTGAGTAAGGCTTGTTTATGGACGGAGTTAAAAAAAAAAACGGCCTTGATCTTGACCTACTAAATAAATTGGTAAAACCAATGGTTGTTTTCCTCACTAAAACTTAAGTTGTTCATGACATATATCTTAGATTATTTTTATTGACAAAAGGATTTGTCAAGTACTTATAATTGGACTAGGATAACATTTGTGGTTGACAAATTTGAATTAGAAAGAGTATTAAAGTAAAATTCAAAGTTAAATATTACTATGCCAAATGTTTCACAAATAAATAGAAAGTACTAGTTTAACTTATTGCTTAGCCAATTTGATAAGGTGCTCAATATGATCTTTTAAAGGTTGATACAGTGACTTGCTTAATCTAATGAGTTAGTTTCAGTCACTCTTAATTAAAAAGAAAAAGAAAGGTGCGAGTTGATTTGGAGGAAAGCAGGACTTAGTTATTATCCCTAAAAATATATCTTAATAATTCCAAATCCAATGCATTTGAACATTATTTGGAGAACATTTAACGTTTTTGGTACGTCTAGACAAAAACCAAGGTAAAAGTCAAGCCGGGTTCAGTTATTTTGACAGCAGACCGAGTCAAGTCCAATTTACCACGCACAATTTACAGGAATCCACGCAACGACGTGAAGTCAAATATTGGAAAATTCCCCGCCGACATTGCTTGCAGTGTGCGTAAGAAACTCGATGTCCACATACTGGAAGTGAGAAGACGCAGGCTTCTGTTGTTAGCTATTTTTCTAACGAACACAATCATCTATTCCAACATGCGTTTTCCTTAAGTTGCCGTTTAACATCGTTCGGAAGAGAGTTTACCACCTCTTCCCCCTACTTATATCTCTTCTTCTCTTAGACTCGAGGTACTTTCTGTGCTACTGACAATGAAAGTCATAAAGACTTTTTTTTTTTTCCCTTGTCTATTTCTGACAGTTATAGTTGCTCATCTTTTTGTGAAAGATGTGATTTGTCTTGGTAATTCAATAGTTAGATTCAGAAACTACGGGGAATTCTCTTAAGCTAACATTTGCTGCTATGGTGGACTCTATTAAAGGGATAAGAGTTGCCAGTTGTTTAGTGCAACATGATAAAAGCTTGAACTAAGTTGTTCTAAAACTAAAATCGTGCGAAATATCTAAGTAAACATCATCAAACTTTTTCAAGTTTGTCTTAGAAAATTATTGCATTTATTTCTCGTCCTAAATGTTGTAGTGTAGCATGGAGCACTAATTTAATAGGCTTGGAAGAAACCTGCCTTCTTAATTAGAAACCATCCATTGAATAGTTTTTCCTGCTTCTAACTTGTCCAATGAAGTTTTTGGTTAATTTTATGGTTTATCTAGTCATCTAAAAAAGCTCCAAGTTCATAAGTTAGTTCTCAAGTATATTTCATTAGCTTGAGTAAGATTTAATAAAGTTCAAAAAAAAGCTTGAGATTGACCTATTAAATAACTCACTAAACTTGAGATGTTCATGACATATAGCTAAGAATAATTTTATTGACAAAAGGATTTCTCAAGCACGAATTATTGGTCTCGGATAACATTTGTGGTTGATAAATTTGTACTAGAAAGATTATTAAGTAAAATTCAAGTTAAATATTACTATGCAAAAACTTTCACAGCTTACTACTTAGCTAATTTTATAAGATGCTCAATCTAATTTCTTAAAGGTTGGTTTAATGATTTGCTTAATCGAATGATTTAATTTTAGTAGTTCCTTTTTCTTTTTCTTTTTACATATACTTAAAGGTCAAGTAATATATATCATCAAAGGAAATATAAAACCTTTCAATTATAATTTCATCATTTAGACTCAAAAACTACATTTTAGGAATTTCAAAGCTATTGCAAAAATTTATTATAATTTATAGGCTTCACTCTCTTGATTGATGAAATCTTACTTATTATGTTTTTTCTGATTTTTGCAATAATAGTTGAGTTGTCTAGACTTTTACTATTGAATTTTCTCTTATTCCTTTCACTCTCATTGTTATACAATGCAATTTTAAAGGATACGCTAGGTAGAGTTATTACAAAACTTTTATATTTAATAGCCTTCATCATCCAATATATTTCTTCTTTCCATTGTTTAATTCTTTGAGATAGTTTATTCATACTTATCATAGCCCTTAAAATGTAATTTATGCACTTGCAATTAAAAAATAAATGTTTTTGTGATTCTTCTTGTTATTGGCAAAGGTTACACTATGAGTTCACTGAGTTGTTCCATACAACCACTTAATCTATAGTGGTTAGCTTGTCTTTTAAAATTATCTAATAGATAAAAATTATACGTTGATACTCCTTTCCATATTAGTTTTTCCCATTCAATTTCTTTTTTACTTTCTCTAACTTTGAATGGTCTTTGGCAATGTTGTACTTTAATTTAATCACTAGTTATGAGAGTTTACTTCTTGCTTATAAAATGTGTCTTCAAGTTCAAGCTAGTGATCATTTCATTTATACTTTTAAGGCATTTCTTCCCTTATAATTTTCTGATATCATTTATCTTGTTCATAAGGAATTTGAGTTATTGTGCACAAAAGACCACTAAACTTTGCCGACTACCATATTATTCCAAGTATGAATATTTATCAATCTCAATCCTTTATAAATTTTTGGATGGGAAATTTCTTTTAAGATCACTTTTGCTACACATTCTCATTAGTAGATTTACCTACCTATAGGGTGAGTTTAATTCTTTTTTCAATTTCATAGAGTTTGTTTGGGAATTATAAAAATTTGCAACCAATAAATTTGTAAAGAAAATAGAATACTTTTTGTTAGTTATAATCTTCTGCCATAGTTGATATGCTAAGACTCATATCCTTTAACTTGACTTAGTATTTTATTTGTTAAAATTTTGCAATTCAAATTAAAGAGTCTTTTGGAAATCAATAGAACCTCTAAGTATTTGATAGGAAGTTGACATTCTTGAATAGGAACACAATCAAGTATTAGAGCCTTCTATCCTTCAAACATGCGTAAGAAGAAAATTAGACATTTTCTGTGGGAGCAACTTCAATCTTGTGATTTTTGTAAATTCTTACATATTATCTAACAAACATAATATAGACTCAATATCTATATAAGCAAACAATAAAAAGTTATTAGCAAAGTATAGAAGGGTGATCTTCTCTTTAGAATATTTTCAATAATATTTGAACCTCCTAGATGATACTTGCTTATGTAAAATTTTCATAAGGATCTTCATCACAATGACCACAAAAAAAAAAGGTGAGAGATGATCTCCCTTGTCTAAGATGCTTAGCCCTTTTAAAAAACCCTATATGAGAGCCATTTATGTTTATGTTTACATAGTATCCAAGAGTAGTAATGCAACTTTTAATTTAATATTTAAATATGTATGGAAACTTCAAATCTTTCAATGTATTTAAAATTGCATTCAAGTTTACTATACCATACAAATTCATAATATTAACCTTGATAGCCACCTTTTTTTCTTATGTATCTTTGTGATAATTATGAATTAGCTTTTGGTACGACAAGATGTTTTCTTTAATGTTTTTACCTAGAACAAAAGCTTCTTGACAAAGATGTATGAAGTAAGGCAAAAAAAAATTTAATCTCTTTGCCATTATCTTAAAGATGATCTTATACAACACATTGTAACAAGAGACAAGTTTGAAATGTTTTATGTTCGTAGCATTTTTTTTTAAGAACACGGGAAATTATTGTAGAATTTATGCTTTGAAGTAGTTGTTGCTCCTAAAAGAATGCCATAGTGGTTTCCTTTACCTCACTCCCTATTGCACTCCACACTTTCTTGAAAAACAAACTATTATATCCATCAGGACCTAAGCCTTATAATCATCTATTTTGTTGAGGGATTTTCATACATCTCCTTTTTTGAACATTTGCTATAAGTTTTCTCTTTACTTCCTTTGAAATTTCAATTGGAAATAGTTCTCTTAATTTCCCTTCTAATAGTTGTAGTTAATTTTCCTTAATACTTTTTGAAAGTAGCCTATTATCTTGGTTTTGATCTTTTCATGGTCTTCTATGAGTTGCCTATCATCTGTTTCCACCTTGATAATGTAGTGTTATACTTTCCTCTACATTATACTTTTGAAAAAAAAATTATTGTTACTATCTACCTTTTTCAATTAGTTATTGCTTGATTTTGGTTTGAGAAGAATTTCTTTATACTTGCTCTATATTGCTAACTTTTCTAATAATTCATTTTTCTCAGTTTGTAGTTAAGTTCTGGAAGGGTCATCAAAGAGCTGCCATTGTGCTATTTGCAACTGCTTCCTTGCTATCTCTATTCTTTTTGGTAAATCTCAAGTCTTCTTTATTAATTTTTATGAATTTTTTTTTATTTCCTTCAACTTTGTTACTATTCTATACATTATTATGCCCTCTACCCTTTGTTGCTAGATAGTCTTTACCATTATCATAAAGTTTGGGTTTATTGGCCAAAACTTTGAAAATCTAAAAGTTTAACTTGTCTTGGTTTGCTTTGTCAACTTTGATAATGCAAGCACTATGGTCTAACAAGTTAGGGGTATTGAACTTTATAGAAAAAATCACATGCTTGTATCCACTCAGCTTTTACCAAGCATCTATCTAGTTTATTACCTTTAAACCTTACCTCCTTTCCTTTGTTCATCCATAATAAAAAAAGGACCTATAAAATATGGTTTTATAAGGTCCACATCCTTTATGAATTTGTTGAAGTCTTTTATTCCTTCTATCCATTTGCTAGCCATGCTAACCCTTTCATTTAGGTTTCTCACTATATTAAAGTCTCTCATGAGTAGCCATGGGTTACCCTTTTTAAAAGTGTTATAACACTGTGTGAGGTTCTTCTATAGATTTTTTTTTTATTAATTGCATTACCTGCATAGATTATAGATAAATACTATATTTCTTGGCCTTATTTAACTCTATAATTCACTACCTATTTGTAGCTATTGATCACTATAATGTTGAAATGTGGTTTTTTCATATGATACGAATCCTTCCATTCTCGTTATCTTTATAATTGTTGATAAATCCCAATTGAGGGAAAAGAGATTCTATCATTTGTTGTACGTTATCTTCTTTTGTTTTGTATTCTAACATAATAACAATATCAACTTTTGGATAAATCTCCATACTTCCTTTTGTTTGAAGTTTTTATTTATGTCACTTACATTCCAAAAGAATATGATTATTTATTTAATAGTTTGGTATTTTCTCCTTCAAACCTTATATTATTGTGGTATCCTTTTTCATTTGAATCTAAAGATTATTCATCAAGACACTAAATTTGCTACTAGTTCTATCCTCCTCACCTATACTCCTATTGTGACTTATTTGATTTCCCTTTGCACTTATATGTGCTCTATTGCTTTAATCTATGCTAGTGCTTAAGCTTTGTTACCTATTTTGGTCTTTTGGGGGAGATTCAACTCCATGTTGTTTGAAACTATTTGTAATTTGTATAGTATCATGATTCTCATGTCTCTTATCCCCATGATCTTGATCATTGTTCTCTTGTTGACTTAATGAGACCTTTGTCACTAAGATCCATATCTTCTTTCTTCTTGTAGTACATTCCTTAACTTTAAAACAATTATACTTTTTATGGATATCACAACTAATAGTGCTTCACTTTTACCTCAAAGATGACATCATTTTCCATATCAAATTCAAAAGAATTTGAAAATCAATACTTTGTATCTACTTCAATATACATTTTCCATATGATATCCTTTATTTTTGCTTAGTGGCCTTATCCATGTATAATGGCTTCCCAATAGCACTAGCAACATAACTTATATTAGTCTCATCCCATAAAACATATGGAATATTGAAAAGGTTTATCCAAATTAGTACTAAAGTAATTTTCTCATTCTGCAATGTAATAATGTTATGTGATAACTCTATTTTTATAGAGTTATTTGACCTATTTTAGGCAATAAACAATGCAATGCTTATGAGAAAATATTTGAATTCCTCTTTATTTACCTAAATTTGTCTTGTTTATGTAGCATAAGAAGGCATAGAGAAAAAGGATGAACGTGGAGAACCTGAGGCTTATTGTGTGGCAAAATCGTAATATCAAGATCAAGAGAGTCAAGCTGGGCTTGGGCTTTGGATGATTGTTATTAGATTTTATTGTTATTGGGTTTTCTAAATAATTAGAAAATCTAATCATGTTAGGAGTTCAAAGCCTAATTAAATTAGGAGTTCAAAACCCAATTGTTTTAGGTCTCTAAAACCCCACTTCTACTAAGATAAGAGATAGGTCTAAACCTAAACCCTATTTAAGAGAAGAGAAGAGGCAAAAGAGGAGGAGGAGCAAATTGAGCACAACTTAAGAAAGATGCCAAGAATTCAAGGCTTTCTTGAAGAGAAGACAAAAAGGGCGACAGACTTCTTGTTCTTGGATTCAAGATGTCTTCTTTATTTCCTATTACCATTCTTCCTCATTATTTCTTTATGTTTTAGTTTATTTTTGTTAGAGCTACGATGTAACCTAATTATGATGGTATGAATCTTATGATTATTATGTTTTGCAAGATATTTTATTTATGTGAAGTTACATATTACGGTGTTTAATGCTTTTAGGTGATTAGCTACCACTTAGATGACTTGATTTGCATGTTAAAGACCGAAAGGGAATAGCATACAGTTGCTTCTTGTAATATGCAACCATAGATTAAATATGGATAGACATATACCATATTGTTTGTGTGGCTTTCGGTGTAAACCGGGAATGTTCATAGATCCTAATGCATTTGGTTTGTTTCAATTCACATATAGAGATATAGTGAATTAATGAATTAAGTAGGTTTGCTATACCTAGATATAGGATAGTAAATAAATTAGAAAATTCTGCCATCACATAGATATTATCCCTCTTGTAAGCATAAATAATCAATATTAGTACCTAGTAATTATGGTGAAGTCATATGCTCTAACATATTTCTTTTATTTAGTTTTCTTAGATTTAGTTAGTTAATCTATCATCTATCAATTTGATTTGCTAGATAAATTCTAGGAGTTATTTACCATTAGTAATTAATTGGTCTAGTAATCACCAATCTCTGTGGGACGATATCTTTCTCATCATTATATTATTTGTTCGACATGTTCACTTGCATATAAATTTCACCGAACATTATGCCATTTTTTTAGAAATATTGATTTTCCTACTACATCACAAACTCCAATTTCTAATACTTTCTCCATCTTTTGTTTATTAGTGAACTTGAAAAGGAAAAAGCCATTATCCATTGTAAACAAATTCAATAAACTTTATTCTCCCCATTATTTTTCCACAATTTCTTTCACTACTAAGAAAGGTAGTTTTGATCCTAAAAAGAATTCTATAATACAATTTTCATAATATTTACTACCTTCCTCAATTACTTCTCTAATAAGAGTAACATAATTTTTTCATCATTTAGCAACAAAGGTTGGTATGTCATATGAGTACTTTGTACTAATCCTTTTACTAAAATATTACTCCAAGAATTTTGTTCCATGTTTAACTCTTTCCTTTAAAGTTTCCTTTCTTATCTCTTCTATCTTTTCCTTATGTTACTCTTTTTTATTGCACTATGAATAGAGTATATTGAATTTCTTTTTCCACCTATGTCTTATCCTTTTGAGTTACACTTTCTTTAGCCACATCTCTATTAGCAAGGGTTATTCGTCCATATTTTATTATTCTTACTTCTGCACTACTATTTTCTCCTAATGATTTAAAAATATCTTCAAGGTTTCCAGTTTTCCTTTTGTCTCTAACCTCGAACTTTTTGCTATTTGGATTTATTCTTTATTATAGCTTGACCAGGATACCAATTAATAGCCAACTAATTAGAGAGACAGGAATTTGGTGATACCTTCACCAAAGGCTTAATTATCTACTCAATATTACAAACCTTAGAGACTCCGTCTTCTTCCAATGAAGATTTACTTGGATTCTGCACTTCAACTCTTTGGATTTACTTAGAAAGTGCTAATAGATACATGGCTCTTTGGATTTACTTAGAAAGTGCTAATAGATATATGGCTTTGGGTTTGTATAATCCCCTCTCACAAGTCCAAACAACAGTCTTATCCAACCAAATTGCAGTATTAATCAACACCAAATGCTACACTACACCGTAATTCACCACATGAACCAAACATCAATCTTAATCAAACTAAATCACAATACAAATCCACTCCAAACTACACTACACCATAATCAACACAATATCCAAATAGCAGTCTCAACCAACCAAATTACATCACAAGTCCACATGAGAACTACACTATAGAAGCCAACCAGTAAACTACATTCTAATATACAGCAAACAAAAGTTTCTTCTTCCTCCTTTTTTTTGTTTTTTTTTTTCAGTCCTTACCTCCGGAACCTAAGAAAGGTCGCCGGTGAGCACAGGTGGAACCTGATCCACCTTCGTAACCGCTGCATGCCCACAATTCTTTACTAGATCTGAGCAGCAGTATCGTTAGCGACTCCAGTGACAGGATCTGAACAGCAGTAACGCCGATGATACCAAGGCTTTCGGCTTAGGAGGGAGAAAGTGCACCGGTTTGGTTCCACTCACACAGAGACACCGATCAGCCTTCAACTCACAGGGAAATGCTACCACTCATCGCCACTCGCCGGCGTTCTGTGGTTTCCTGGAGGTTGGGATATCCTGGCGGCCTCGAAGTTTCTTCTGTAGTTTTAGTCACTGTTGATTAAAAAGAAAAGAAAGGTACAAATTGATTTTTGGAGGAAAACTGGACTTAATCATTATCCTTAAAGATATATTTTTATAATTCCGAATCTGGATGCATTTGACCATTATTAGGAGAATATTTAACGTTTTGACAAAGACTGTGATTGGAAAATTATTGGGAAGGCCGGGTTCAGTTATTTTGCGGCAAAGCTGCCTCTGACAGCAGACCGAGTCAAGTCAAATTTAGTATGGAGAATATACAACAATCCACCCATCGACGCGATTTCTTGAATCACATATCAGAAAATTCCCCGCTGACATTGCTCGAAGCCCGCGTAAAAAACTCCATGTCCACTCATATAAAAAGTGAGAAGATGCAGGCTTCCGTTGTTAGTAATTTGTATAATGAAAACAATCATCAATTCCAACATGCGTTTTGCTTTCGTTTCCATTAACATCTTTCGGAGGAGAGTTTACCGCCTCTTTCCCCTACTCATCTCTCTTCTTCTCTTAGTTTCTTATGGAGCTCAAGCCGTTGGTACAAACCAAACAACAAATGTTGGTGTCATCGTTGATATCAGCTCGCGAATCGGGAAAGAAGAGAGAACAGCGATTGAGATTGCCGTTCAAAGCTTCAATCAACATCCAAAGTCTAGCAAGCTGTTCCTCCATTTCCAGGACCCCGGCAATGACCCGCTTCAAGTTGCTTCTGCCGGTCAGTTAGCACTTCTGAAAAGTTATTAAGTTCTAGCTCTTTCTCCATCCTGTATTTCTCGGATTCTCACTTCTTCGTTTCTTTGTTGCAGCTGAAGAGCTCATTAAGAAAAAGAAAGTGGACGTCATCATTGGCATGAACAAATGGGAGGAAGCCGCTGTTGTGGCAGCTGTTGCAAACCACGACAAGATTCCGATTATTTCATTCGCAGCTCCAGCAATAACTCCACCGCTGATGCAACGCCTGTTAGGATTTCTACTCTACTCCCACATCGGTCCGGGATGGTCGTTACTTCGGCCTTATTAGCTACTGGGACCTGCCTCCTACCGCACATGTGTTTTAGGTTGGTCCCCCCAATCTTTAATAGGGTATCGGAGCCGGTACCCGGGCTCGGTGTGGTCCCCAGCACCACATTCTGTCTACCCGATGTTTTAGGTTGGTACCCCCAGTCTTTAACAACGCCGCTGGCCTCTCTTGATACAAATGGCAAACAACGGCTCCGCGCAAACGAAATGCATTGCCGATATTGTTCGGGCGTACAATTGGAAAAGGGTAGTTGTTATATATGAAGATGATATGTATGGCAGCAACTCAGGGATGTTATCTCTTCTTTCCGAGGCCCTTCAGGATGTTTCTTCAGAGATTGAGTATCGTTTAGTTCTTCCACCAGCTTCTTCTGTGTCAACTCCAAAGGCCTTTGTTCTGGACGAGCTGTTGAAGCTGCAGAAAACGACGAAATCTCGGGTTTTTGTTGTTCTTCAGTCATCGTCTTTAATGGTAACTCATTTATTTAGAGAAGCTAAGAAGGTAGGACTTATGGGGAGAGACTCAGCTTGGCTCATCACAGAAAGCGTGACGAGTGTTTTGGACTCAGTTCACAACTCTGCGATTTCCTCCATGGAAGGTGCTTTAGGAATCAAGACCTATTATTCTAATCGAAGTGATTCTTATAAAGCTTTCTATGCTCAGTTCTCAAAAGCTTTCCAATCCGAGTATCCAGGAGAAGCTAACTCTAAGCCTGGAATCTATGCCTTACGAGCATATGATAGCATCGGGACTATTTCGGAGGCCCTAAAGAGAACAACAAGTAAGAGCAGTAGACCAGAGATGTTGTTAACCAATATGTTAACAATCAGTTTCCCTGGTTTAAGTGGGAATATAAGCTTCAAAGCAGGAAAGCTACGGCAAACTCCCACATTGAGGATTGTAAATGTGGTGATTAAGAAGGAAGACAAACAAACAGAGCGGCGAAATAAGAGGTACAAGGAAATAAACTTTTGGAAGCCAGAAACTGGGTTCTCCAGACCTTGAGACAGAGGAAACCGCAGAACACTTGGCTGGTCCAGTAATTTGGGCCGGGAATCTAAGCCAAGCTCCAAAAGGCTGGGATATGCCTTCTGATGCGAATCCGTTGATACTTGGAGTTCCTGCCAGAACTTCATTCAAGAAGTTTGTATATATAGACAACAACAAGAAAGGTAACGACAGGTACGGTGGTTGGTGTATTGAAGTTTTCAAGATGGTGCTCGAAAATCTGACATACGATTTTTCATATGAATTTAAGACCTTCGAAGGCGACTATGACGAATTGGTTCAGAATGTCTCTGGCAAGGTAACAACTTTTAACTTTAACGTTCAGTTTCGTGAATCCATGTTTATAATCATATGGAATTTTTTATATCATCTCTTATTACTGAATTTATAAACAATATGCCTCATCGTTTATTCATCCGAGGACCCTTTTCGTTTTTATAAACAAAGTCCAATCAAATTGCTTTCAAGTTGGAGTTATTCGGCAGAAATGTAATTGCTCTCAAATTGTTTTTTGGTGTTATTTAAAAAATGATTTCCACCAATCTTTGAAAGTTTAAAAAATGTTTTGAGGAGCTTAATGCAATTTTTGTCCCTCATGACTTTGAATCTTCTTCGTCCGAACTTGCACATCAAGAACACTATAACACGAGGCTTTTACCGCTATTTTGTCTCCGTTTGGGTTATTGCAGCGAAGCCTCTTGGAAGTTGCAAGAAATGCAAAGCATAGAGGACAAAACCAAAACCAGCTGCATATAACCTGCTTTCATATTTCGATTATTGCTGTTTGTTTTAAAAAATTCAGACTGCATTTTCTTATCTCTGATAAAGTCTATACTTTGTCTTATGAATCATAAACAATGGAAGACCTTTGATGCCACCATCGGTGATATCACAATCTTAGCCGACAGAATGGAATACGTGCAATTCACTCAGCCGTACGCCGAGTTGGGGTTGGCTATGATAGTCCCTGCAGAATCCAAAGGGTTGAGTTGGATATTTTTGAAGCCTTTCACGTGGGAAATGTGGATGGTGACTGTTGCTCTCATGTTTTACACAATGCTCATAGTTTGGTTCTTGGAGCTTCAATTCAATCAAAATTTGAGTTTGAAGAATCAGATAGGCAAAACGCTTTGGTTCATATTCTCCTCTCTGTTCTTCGTTCACGATAAGTACCAAATGCCTATCACAATGTCCATGCTATGTCAACTTCGGTTCTGGGCTAGGGAGTTTAGCCGTTTCTAATGAATGCTTATAAATTGAATCTTTGCTTTTTCGGCCGAGTTAGTACCGCCATGAACTCCTGGTTTCTTTGTTTGCAGAAGATAATAATAAGAGCAACCTCACGCGAGTTGTGGTAGTAGTATGGCTTTTTGTTGTCTGGATCGTAACCTCGACCTACACTGCTAGTCTGTCTTCTATGCTCACCGTGCAGCGACTGCAAACAATAGCAGATATAGAGTCGCTAAGGGTCAACAACTCCCCAGTTGGCTGTGATGGTGATTCATTTGTAAGGAATTACCTGGAAAATGTGATTGGATTCTGTTGAGAAAGCTGATGCAGTGTCCGTTATTTTATTGTACAATGAGTAATAGTATTGTCCAGGACAGTTTATTGACCTCCGGATAATAGCTTGTGCTTGTCCCAGGCACTTTGTATATTTGAGCTCCATAGTGGTTTTGTTTGCTTCTTGTAATGTTGAACACAATCCAATACAAGATTTGAAATGCATTCTTTCCAATCTATGTCTGTGTTCTTCTTATCATGGTATCACAGAGCAGGTTCTGATCTTGTTGTTTGACCAGTTACTTTGCCCATTCTCTTCGCTTCCGCACCATTACCCTTTTTTACTCTTTCTCCTTTCCCTTCATCCGCCTCGATCGATTCTGGATGTACCCATTTCTTCTCTCACTACTTGTATTTTCCCTTTGAATCAAGCACCGTTTTCACGATCATTTCCCCCTTTGTTATTTCCTTCCTGCGTCTTGTAATCTCTTTGAGTCATTTCATCGGACAGGTTACAGACAATTTTTTTTTTTCCCTCTTTCTCGTCCCTTTTCTCTGCCTTCTTCTCATACACGCCTTTTATCAAACACCTCCCACGCCCTTCTCCTACACCTGGTTGATCCACCCACATGGATGGCAGTAGTGATGAAGATCAAGCACGGGGACGAACCCGTGCTCATCGTCGTGCTCCACCACGGGGGCGAGGTCGACGTTCCCCTCCCAATGTTTCCAGAGAGCCTCCATCTACCGCCCTTGTGCAACCGGGGGACCCTCTTTTTCTTCATCCCAATGATGGAACCGGCATCCTGTTGGTTACCAAAAGATTATCTGGAGCCCTCAACTTCACCGCTTGGCGCAGAGACATGAAAAATGCGCTCCTTGGGAAGAATAAATTCGGGCTCCTTGATGGCTCTCTTCCGGACCCGAATCCCTCTTCCCCTCTCTTCCCACAATGGGAGAGATGCAACGGAGTTGTCCTTTCATGGATTCTTACCTCCCTATCACCGGATCTCTACAAAAGATTCACTTATGCAACGAGTGCTAAGGATGTTTGGAGCCGATTAAACAAAAAATTCTCCAAAGTGGGCAGCAAGGAAATCGTTTCCGTGAAGAGATCCATTACCCTTTGTGTTCAAGGATCCGATTCTGTTGATGCCTACGTAATGCGCTTGGAACACCTATGGGACCAGCTTTCTGCCTACATTGCAATTCGTCACCCATTTATCTCCAGTCTCGACGAATTTGATGAATATCAGGATGAGGGGCGGCTTGTAGAATTCCTTCTTGGCCTCAATGAAAGCTACGCTCAACTAAGCTCTCAGATTCAGAATAATCGGCCCCTACCTAGCCTTGAGGACGCCATCACCCAAGTTCGTGATGAAGAATCCACCCGCATCCTCGCCGGTGCCGTCCGGAATCACTCTGCAGCTTTTTCGGCAACCCAGCGACCGTCGGGGAAGACGGGTCATCTCTCAGGTCACCACGCGGGTGGGTTAGCGCCCTTCATGGGCGGGTCGCGGGTCCAAGACCCGTCCGTAAGTGGGTCTAGCCTTTTGGGCTGATACAGCCACGGCCCTGATCATCCAGCGGGCGGACCAGGCATGCTGGGTCGCGCCCATCATAGCGGGCTGTCACCCCAGCCGCTAAACGACGGGTCGTTTAGCAACAGCATGCTAAACGACGTGTCGTTTAGCAATGGCAGCGAGCTACACGCCGTTCAGCGCCCGCCAGCCTCCAAAAATGCTCCCTCCTCTACTAATAGGGGGCCCACTTGCAGCCATTGTAGTCGCACTGGCCACCAAATCTCTGAATGCTATTTTTTGGTGCCATGTGCTCATTGTGGAACCATTGGACATAGTAAGGAACGATGTTATCAACTTCCTGGCAATTCCAACAAAAAAAAGGGAAAGGGACAAGGAACTAGGCAAGCATCCACCAACCAAGTAACCTCTGTGGCCTCCACTAATAAGCAAACTTTGGAGCTCAGTGCTGATGACTATGATAAGGTCGTCACCCTCCTCAATGGGCTTTCTACCTCATCAGGACCAGGTATTTCCCCAGAGCTCACCTCTATGTTGCATTGGATTATAGATTCAGGCGCTAGTGACCATGTTACTGGAAATTTTAATTGCTTGTCATCTCCTACGCCATGTAAGCATGCATCTAGGGTTGTACACTTACCCAATGGCCACACAATCCATGTTACTCACACTGGTTCAGTACACTTACCCAATGGCCACATCCTTAAAACTGTACTATACTCATCGGCTTTCAATGCAAATTTGATATCCATTGCCAAATATTGCCGAGACAACCATTGTCGAGTCACCTTTTACCCTCATTTTTGTCTTTTTCAAGACATATGGACTGGGACAGTGACGGGACTGGGTAGGATGCATGATGGACTTTACTACTTAGTGTCTAAACGTGGTCCGCATCACCATTTTGTTAATGATGCCCATGGTGTACCTTTTGTACTTTACAATTCATCTAGTAAAACTTCTTGTGTGATGAATTGTAATATTTTACATCAACGTTTGGGACATCCTTCCTTGAAAGTGATGCAACTTATTCCATGTTCAGCAACTCCTTCTTTTGACTCTGTTAAGACTTGCTCTGTTTGCCCCTTAGCCAAACAAACACGTTCCCCCTTTCATGCTAGCACTACCTCGACTGAGCATATTTTTGATTTGATCCATATGGATATTTGGGGACCATACAAGATCCCCTCACATTCAGGGGCACGGTATTGTCTTACCATAGTCGATGATTTTTCTCGTGCAACTTGGCTTTTTTTAATGCAAGCTAAAACTGAAACTTTACCTCACATCCAAAAGTTTTTTGCACTCATTTCCACTCAGTTTAACACGCCTATACGGCGTGTTCGAACTGACAATGCCTAAGATTTTTTTGCTTCCACTTGCACTTCCTTTTTTGCCTCTCATGGTGTAATTCATGAGAGCTCTTGTGCATACACCCCACAACAAAATGGGGTAGTAGAGAGGAAGCATAGGCATACCTTTAATGTTGCTCGAGCCCTCAAGTTTCAAGCAAACATTCCCATTCGTTTTTGGGGTGAGTGTGTTCTTACAGCGACCTATTTGATTAATAGGACGCCTACCCCCACCTTAGAAGGTAAAACGCCTTTTGAGGTACTGTTTGGCAAACCCCCTTCTCTTGATCACCTTAGAGTATTTGGGTGTTTGTGTTATGCCACCGACCTCACCCAACGAGATAAGTTTGGGGCTCGTGCGATTACTTGTATCTTCATGGGTTACCTCTATACACAAAAGGGGTATCGACTCTACGACCTCCACGGGGGCCGTTTCTTTGTCAGTCGAGATGTGATCTTTCATGAGGATTGTTTTCCTTTTGTACAGGCCACTTCTCCTTCTAGTTCCCCTTGTCCCACTTCCATAGATGACCCTTTAGAGTCGACCCGCGCTGTGTATGACATAGAGGTACCTAGTCCCCCATCATCCACTATAGTTCCCTCCATTGCTCCAGTGCCTGTGTCACCTAATGACACACATGTGCCATCTCCTCCTCCTACTGATTTGCCATTGATCCTTGCACCTGCATCTCCTCATTCCTTTCCCCCTCGTCAGTCCGACCGATCCCATCGACCTCCCATTTGGTCCACTGATTACGTTTTCCCTCCTTCCTCCATACCTTCTACTACACATCCTATCTCCCATGTCCTCTCATATCATCGTTTAAGCCCGCAACATTGCCACTTCATTGCTTCCATTTCTGCCACCGCAGAACCCACCTCCTATAGAGAAGCAGTCCTTGACCCTAGATGGCATGCTGCTATGGCTGATGAGATTCATGCATTAGAGTGTAACAGTACATGGGACTTAGTTCCTCTTCCTGCAGGACGTAAACCCATTGGTTGTAAATGGGTTTACAAGATCAAACACAAAGCTGATGGGAGCATTGAGAAGTACAAGGCCCGTCTCGTTGCTAAAGGTTATAGTCAACGTGAGGGTATTGATTATGAGGAAACTTTTTCTCCCGTTGGAAAGATGATCACTGTCCGCATTCTAGTTACCCTTGCTGCAGTTAAGGACTGGGAGATCCATCAGATGGATGTGCATAATGCCTTTCTTCAAGGTGACTTAGATGCTGAAGTCTATATGACCATTCCTGAGGGCATTCAGCGTCGGGGGGGATCCTTAGTTTGTCGTCTGAGAAAATCATTATATGGTCTCAAGCAAGCCTCTCGCAGTTGGTATTTCAAGTTCACAAATGCCTTGATTGCAGATGGTTTTCGCCAGTCACATCATGACCACTCCTTGTACATCAAGCAGGCAAGTAAAGGCCTCTTGATTGTATTTATTTATGTTGATGACATTTTGATAACAGGAGGAGATGAGTCTGCCATTCAAACGTTCAAAGATTATTTGAACTCCCGATTCCATATTAGAGATCTCGGGCCAGTTAGATACTTTCTTGGGATTGAGATAGCACGGAACAAGACTGGTTTTGTGCTCAGCCAAAGGAAGTATGCCCTAGAGCTCATTTCAGAATGTGGATTGGCTGGAAGTAAGCCTTCCATGACACCTTTAGAGCAGAATCATAAGTATGTTGGTATTGAGTTTGTCGATCCACTTCAGTTGACTGTTGATCCACCCTTTAGAGATATTTCCAGTTATCAACGGCTCATAGGTAGGTTGATTTACCTCACTATGACGAGACCAGACATTAGCTATGCTGTGCAGATCCTTAGTCAATTCATGCACGACCCAAGGGTCTCACATTATCAGGCAGCTCTCAGAGTTATTCGGTATGTCAAGAGCTCACCAGGTCTCGGGCTATTGATTAGATCAGATAGTGAGCTTGTATTACAAGCTTATTGTGATTCTGATTATGCATCATGTCCCATGGGAAGAAGATCAACCACGGGATTTTGTGTCAAATTGGGGAGTTCCTTGATCTCTTGGAAATGCAAGAAACAACCTTTTGTATCTAGATCTTCCACTGAATCTGAATATCGTGCTATGGCCACAACGGCATGTGAGATCATTTGGCTACTTGGGCTCTTGAAAGATTTGCAGGTAACTCCCCCATCACCCGTTACACTTCATTGTGACAATGAATCTGCTATTAAACTTGCTGCCAATCCGGTGTTCCATGAGAAGACCAAACACATAGAGGTGGATTGTCACTTCATCCGTGAAAAAGTAGCTGCAGGCATCATACGTACGACACACATTGCGTCACGAGATCAGCCCGCAGATATCTTGACCAAGGCTTTGGGAATTTCACAGCATCATTTTCTTCTTGGCAAGCTGGGCATGTATGACTTATACCGTGCACCAGCTTGAGGGGGCCTGTTGAGAAAGCTGATGCAGTGTCCGTTATTTTATTGTACAGTGAGTAATAGTATTGTCCAGGACAGTTTATTGACCTCCGGATAATAGCTTGTGCTTGTCCCAGGCACTTTGTATATTTGAGCTCCATAGTGGTTTTGTTTGCTTCTTGTAACGTTGAACACAATCCAATACAAGATTTGAAATGCATTCTTTCCAATCTATGTCTGTGTTCTTCTTATCAGATTCCATTCAGAGAAAATCATTGAAGTTCAGAACGAGACCGACTACATACGACTGTTCGAGAATAAGACAATAGTAGCTGCCTCTCTTGAACTTCCATATGAGAAAGTTTTCCTCAACAAATACTGCAAGAGATACATTGCCTCGACAGCCACCTATAGATTTGGAGGATTTGGCTTTGTAAGTGCTTGCAACTTTGCTTCCCTTTCCACACAATTTCAAGTTGATCACCCTCAAAAAAGGGAAAAAAAGAGACATATTGCATCTAAGGTTTTTGCGACAACGGAAATTCTTTCAAAATCTTCATTTGCCTTTTCATGCTGTAGATCTTTTTTCAACCCTTCCATGCCTGTTTGCAAAAACTAGTTAATTTACTGGAACTTTCATCAAAATCTTTGCTTATTTTCAACGAATCGCTAACGAAGTTTACAGATGTAAGCAAATAAATTCTCATAAAGACTATTAAAAGCAATCTTTACACTGGATGCAGTGATCTAAATAAACAGGAAAAAATTGCAGGAGGTTTATCTCACAACCCCCAACGATTTTCCCCTTTTTATCTACCTTTTCTTCAATAATCGTTTTTGGAAATTCATAAGAAATAACATCTTTTTCTCTGATCGGGATCAATTCTTGTCCTCCATGCAGGCATTCCAGAAAGGCTCCCCACTAGCCAGGGATTTTTCAGAATCGATTTTGAGGTTTTCAGAGGACGGAAAACTACAACAACTAGAAGAAACATCTTTGACTCCCTCGAATGAGTGTTCAACCAATGTAGCATCCACCAATGCAGAACGTCTAAGCCTCCGGGATTTCAAGGGTCTTTACATTATATCTGCTGCAACTTCCGCCATTTGTTCTCTACTATCATTTGCCCGCTTAGCTAAGAATTATCTGCATCATCAGGAGGCATACGAAGGCAATGCAGCATCAAGCCACAGAAGTGCTTGGCACAAGGCTGTTAGACTTGCAAGGTACTTTTACAACGGAGAGACCAATACTCCAGGGAGTGCTTCTTCGTCTGCTGGTACCAGGGATGTATATGAGAGGAGTCCTTCAGGTTGGATATACGTCACCACTTCAGACATTCCGGATAATATTCATGCCCCAAAAACTCCAGAAATTGAAATGCCATAGGGCTCGCCCTAGGTGGAACGCGTTGTGTCGATCTTTTACGTGCCTTTTTAGCCATAATGGTTATTAACGTATTTTTATTCTTGTATTCACAAGGTATCAACTGGGACCAAAAAGTCTTTAGTTACCTTGGCTTACCAAGTAAGACAAGGTGTACCGCCTCAAGCCTTTAGACAAGTATTGTTGTCCACTTAGTTTCTTTGTTGTGGGTTTTACATTGTTATTTTTAGTGTCCTTAGTAAAACCCACAAGGCCCTCACAACAACGAGAAGTGTCGACATGCAATGAATTCCACTGGGTATTAGTGTACATGTTGAGTTGGGGAGAATATCGCGCTGCTGATTTGTCTGTCACACAGTCGATCAAAGTGAAGATATTTTGTGACTAAAGATTTGCCGTAGAGAATCATAGAATCGGGAGTTGTAGTATGGTTTCCTATTACGTGTAACCTCAGTTGCGAAAGATAGGTCCCTATTATGTACTGCTTTTAATTTTGTTGTCGTTCTGTGTAACATAAAGTCAGCTGCATATAACCTATAATTTTAGATGTGAAAAGGGGGTTCTTGCTCAGTGGATGTGAATATCTTGTGGCCATATGTTGTTTTGAGTTGTGTTGAAAATCTCTCTTGCATCCCCCGGGTTGTTTTAGATTTTCTTTCTTGGGGTTTTTGGTTGAGGATTGAATCCTTGTTAGACTTTACAAATCCAAATGCCAGTCCTATTGGACATCATCTTGTAAATGTTTCTATATCTGTAACTCTTATTCTAGTTCTGGCGCTTAGGCCTATATTTACATCAGTAGTATCGTAGCTTGTTGCCATCTAATGAGTGCTTTTTTATATATATATATATATATTTTTTGTCAAATTAGAAATTAGTCCATGGCTTCATCCTCCTAGACTGTCCGAATCCCTTTGCCTGTTTTGAATGGTAAGAAGTACCAATATGAGGCAATTAAGATGAAAACATTCTTTTATTTTCCGGGTTTCTGTAAACATGTAGAAAATGGTGTAGAGAAAAATTGGAGAATGTAGAGGCTTTATCAGTTGCGGGTAAGGAAAAATTTGACAGAGAAGAAGAGAAATTGAGGATGACCCCTTACAGCATTCAACTTATCTTGATAGGAGAGAGGTTCTCTAGAATTACCAATGACACTAATGCAACAAGGCTTGGAGTGAGTTTGAAGGAAATCCAAAGGTACAAGCATTAAACTTCGGTCACCTAGAAGGGATTTTAACTATATAAGAATGAAAGACTATATTCTTTTAATATACTTGTATAAATCAATTAGAAAAATCAACCCATAATTATCCGGTGCTTTCTCAACCTTCAAAGCAAAACCACCTCTTTAATCTCCACATGTGTAATATTTATGACCACCCCCAGCTTCTGATCATTAGTCAATTTCCTAGAAAGAGTCCAAGCAGTAAATTATGACAAGCATTCGGGTTCTCGTAACGAAACCAAGGAAGGCTCGGAAATATTTCACCATTTGAGCTTTGACCTGCTACTGATTCTTCAGTTCAGATCCGTCTTCTTTGTAGACTGAGACAAAACCCTTACTGCACGCATTGGAAAGATTGTAATTTTGCATTTGTGATAGATTAAAAATGCCAGTATGATATGTGAACATAAATTGAGTACAAGGTCGAAGCTTTGAACACACATTTGTATTGTGGGAAGATGGTGTTCGTGCTCCAAAGCCCTTACGGCTCCTTTTGATAGCTAGGGAATTAAAATTGTAAGAACTAAGCAACATATTTGGAAGGTAGTCAAATTGTCTATACTCATTCCCTTGAAGAATGATCAGTATTATTAAACGTTACATATCTCCTTAAAAAAATAAAAGGATTGCACATAGTATCCCATTAAAAACTCATAGAAAATAAGTAAGATGAGTTTCATAGAGAAAATGGTTGCCAAATGATGGAGAGAGAGAGGAAAAAGGAGAATCTATGCTCTAACTTAAGGTTATATCTAACACTCCCAAGACAATCATCCTAATTCTATTGCTAATGTAATGTCGTTGAGTGTCTCAATTTGCCTTGTGCTAGTGAACTAGATATGAGGAGATCTTAATAACTTTGCATTCTCAAATTTGAATATAGTTGAAACTGACAATCGCCTTGCTAATTACAGAGATAAGTGTATACAGAAATAGCGAAAGTAATAACTTGGGAGTTCAAAATTTTGACAATGCATTGTCGGTGACATATCAATTAAGATCCTTTAAGTTTAATAGTTAGTTGAACATGATGGATGTTTGTGGTTTGTGATTCTCCATAAGAGAGTAGGAGAAGCCATTAAAGGAGAGTTTGAATCATGACTTAAACTAAACCAAATCAGCACGGAATCTCTATACATGGCCCTAATTTTCTTGTAATATCAACAATGTTGAAAACTTCTCGTCCACTACACAAGACAATTCTTTTATTAGTTTGTCTGACTTTGTTTTCCTCAATTAGTTCGTTAGTTCTGGGATGGAATCATTGCAAAAAATATTCAAGGAAGAAGTTTTCTTTTGTCAGAGCATGAGACTCTAGATAATTTTGTTTTTTTGGGATTTCTACATTGAAAGGTTAGATTTTACATTTCATTTTAATTGCAAATAAGCTCCTTTCTACACTAATCATCTGGCTAACTAGGATGTAACTTTTACTTTATATATCATTTTGTCAACTGTATATTTTATAAGTTTATCATAAATTGCAACTTTCCTATATAATACATTTTAGAAAAGTAAAAATAGAATGTTGATTTCAAGGAATATAATAAATTTTTTTTGTGGAACTAGGGACCTCTTTAGTCCCAAGCCGCTAGGAATCCAATTGAGCCTAAGCTTGTTAACAATTAGTTAGATTGCTAGTTGTTTTTGTAAGATAAAAGCTTAAAACTAACTTGATTCTAAAACTAAAGTCATGCAAAATGTCTAAGTAAACATTATCAGACTTAAAATTATTACATTTCTTTCTCTTCCTAAAACTTATAGTTTAGCATTGAACACTAATTTAAAAGTTATGCTTGGAAGAGACCTTCCTTCATGATTACAAACCATCCGTTAAATAGTTTTTCTTGCTTCTAACTTGGCCATTGAAGTTTTTGGTTAATTTTATGGTTTATCTATTTGTCCAACTAAGGTCGAAGTTCAGAAGTTAGTTCTCAAACATGCTTCGTTAGCTTGAGTAAGGCTTGTTTATGAAAGCAGTTTAAAAAAAAAAAAAAAAAGAGGCCTTGATCTTGACCTACTAAACAAATTGGTAAAACCAATGGTTTTTTTTCCTCACTAAAACTTAAGTTGTTCATGACATATAGCTTAAGATTATTTTTATTGGCAAAAGGATTTCTCAAGTACTAAACATTGGACTAGGATAACATTTGGGGTTGACAAATGTGAATTAGAAAGATTATTGAAGTAAAATTAAAAGTTAAATATTACTATGCCAAATGTTTCACAAATAAATAGAAAGTACTAGTTTATATTGCTTAGCTAATTTGATAAGGTGCTCAATATGATCTTTTAAAGGTTGATACAGTGACTTGCTTAATCTACTGAGTTAGTTTCAGTCACTCTTAATTAAAAAGAAAAAAGAAAGGTGCAAGTTGATTTGGAGGAAAGCAGGACTTAGTTATTATCCCTAAAAATATATCTTTATAATTCCAAATCCAATGCATTTGAACATTATTTGAAGAACATTCAACGTTTTTGGTACGTCTAGACAAAAACCAAGGTAAAAGTCAAGCCGGGTTCAGTTATTTTGACAGCAGACCGAGTCAAGTCCAATTTACAGGAATCCACACAAAGAGGAGAAGTCAAATATTGGAAAATTCCCCGCCGACATTGCTTGCAGTCTGTGTAAGAAACTCGATGTCCACATACTGGAAGTGAGAAGACGCAGGCTTCTGTTGTTAGCTATTTTTCTAACGAACACAATCATCTATTCCAACATGCGTTTTCCTTAAGTTGCCGTTTAACATCGTTCGGAAGAGAGTTTACCACCTCTTCGTCCTACTCATCTCTCTTCTCTTAGGCTGGAGTTACTTTCTGTGCTACTGACAATGAAAGTCATAAAGACTTTTTTTTTTCCCTTGTCAATTTCTGACAGTTATAGTTGCTCATCTTTTTGTGAAAAATGTGATTTGTCTAGGTAATTCAATAGTTAGATTCAGAAACTACGGGGAATTCTCTTAAGCTAACATTTGCTGCTATGATGGACCATATTAAAGGGATAAGAGTTGCAAGGATTTTCCGGGGGTTTAGCGCAAGGTATATTGACAATTAATCAAATGGCCAGTTGTTTAGTGCAACATGATAAAAGCTTGAACTAAGTTGACTCTAAAACTAAAATCATGCGAAATATATAAGTAAACATCATCAAACTTTTTCAAGTTTGTCTTAGAGAATTATTGCTTTTATTTCTCGTCCTAAATGTTGTAGTGTAGCCTGGAACACTAATTTAATAGTTATGCTTGGAAGAAACCTGCTTTCATAATTAGAAACCATCCATTGAATGGTTTTTCCTGCTTCTAACTTGTTTAATGAAGTTTTTGGTTAATTTTATGGTTTATCTAGTCATCTAAAAAAGCTCCAAGTTCATAAGTTAGTTCTCAAGTATATTTCGTTAGCTTGAGGAAGATTGTTTATGAATAAAGTTTTTTTTTAAAAAGCTTGAGATTGACCTATTAAATAAATTGGTAAAAATAATGGCTTCTTTTCTCTCACTAAACTTGAGTTGTTCATGACATATAGCTAAAAATACTTTTATTGACAAAAGGATTTCTCAAGCATGAATTATTGGTCTTGGATAACATTTATGGTTGATAAATTTGTACTAGAAAGATTATTAAAGTAAAATTCAAGTTAAATATTACTATGCCAAAAAATTTCGTAGTATACTGCTTAGCTAATTTTATAAGATGCTCAATATAATTTCTTAAAGGTAGGTTTAATGATTTGCTTATTCTAATGATCTAGTTTTAGTAGTTCTTTTTCTTTTTTTTTATAGTAAAAGATCAAGTATTATATATCATCAATGGAAATATAAAACCTTTCAATTATAACTTCATCATTTAGGCTCAAAAACTATGTTTTATGAATTTCAAAGCTCTTGCAAAAATTTATTATAATTTATAGCCTTCACTCTCTTGATGATGAAATCTTTCTTCTTACGTTTTTCCTAATTTTTGCAATAATGGTTGAACTATCTAGATTTTTACTATTGAATTTTCTCTTATTCCTTTCACTCTTAATGCTATACAATACAGTTTTAAAGGATACACTAGGTAGAGTTATTGCAAAACTTGTATATTTAATAGCTTTCATCATTCAATATATTTCTTCTTTTCATTGTTTAATTCTTTGAGATAATTTATTCATACTTAGCAGAGCCATTCAAATGTAATTTATGCACTTGCAATTAAAAAATAAGTGTTTTTGTGATTCTTCTTGTTATGGGCAAAGGTTACACTATAAGTTCACTAAGTTGTTTCATACAACCACTTGATCTATAGCAGTTAGCTTGTATTTTAAAATCATCTAATAGATAATACTCCTATCTATATTAGTTTTGCCCATTAAATTTCTTTTCTACTTTCTCTAACTTTGAATGGTTTTTGGCAATGTTGTACTTTAATTTAATCACTAGTTATGAGAGTTTACTTCTTAATTATAAAATGTTTCTCCAAGTTCAAGCTATTGATCCTTTCATCTCTACTTTTAATGCACTTCTTCCCTTATAATTTTTTGATATTATCTATCTTGTTCATAAGGAGTTTGAGTTATTATGCACAAGAGACCACTAAACTTTGTCAACTGCCATATTATTCCAAGTATGAATATCTATCAACCTCAATCCTTCATAAATTTTAGGATGAGAAATTTCTTTTAAGACCACTTTTGCTACACATTCTCATTAGTAGATTCACCTACCTATAGGGTGAGTTTAATTCTTTTTTCAATTTCATAGAGTTTGTTTGGGAATTATAAAAATTTGCAGCTAATAAATTTGCAAAGAAAATAGAATACTTTTTGTTAGTTATAATCTTCTCCCATAGCTAATATACTTAGACTCCTATCCTTCAATTTGACTTAGTATTTTATTTGTTAAAATTTTGCAATTCAAATTAAAGAGTCTTTCAGAAATTAATGGAACCTCTAAGTATTTGATAGGAAGTTGACATTCTTGAATAGGAACACAATCAAGTATTAAAGCCTTCTATCCTTTAAACATGCCCAAGAAGAAAATTAGAAATTTTCTATGGGTGCAACTTCAATCTTGTGATTTTTGTAAATTCTTACATAGCATCTAACAAAAATAATATAGACTTAATATCTATATGAGTAAACAAGAAAAAGTTTTTAGCAAAGCATAAAAGGGTGATCTTCTCTTTAGAATATTTCCAATAATATTTGAACCTCCTAGATGATACTTGCTTATGTAAAATTTTCATAAGGATCTTCATCACATTGACAAAAAGAAAAAAAGTTGAGAGATGATCCCCCTTGTCTAAAATGCTTAGCCTTTTTAAAAAACCTTATATGAGAGCCATTTATGTTTACATAGTATCCAAGAGTAGTAATGCAACTTTTAATTTAATATCTAAATATGTATGGAAACTTCAAATCTTTCAATGTATTTAAAATTGCATTCAAGTTTACTATACCATACAATTTCATAATATTAACCTTGATAGACACCTTTTTTTCATATGTATCTTTGTGATAATTATGAATTAGCTTTTGGTACAATAAGATGTTTTCTTTAATGTTTCTACCAGAACAAAAGCTGCTTGACAAGGATATATGAAGTAAGGCAAAAAAAAATTTAATCTCTTTGCCATTATCTTAAAGATGATCTTATACAATACATTGTAACAAGAGATAAGTTTGAAATCTTTCATGTTAGTAGCATTTGTTTTTTTTTTTTTAGAACACGGAAAATTATTGTAGAATTTATGCTTTGAAGTAGTTGTTGCTTTTAAAAGAATGCCATAGTGGTTTCCTTTATCTCACTCCCTATTGCACTCCAAGTTTTCTTGAAAAACAAACTATTATATCCATCAAGACCTAAAGCTTTATAATCACCTATTGTGTTAAGGGATTTTTATACATATTCCTTTTTTGAACATTTGCTATAAGTTTTCTCTTTACTTCCTTTGGAATTTCAATTGGAAATAGTTCTCTTAATTTCCCTTCTAACAGCTGTAGTTAATTTTCCTTCCTTAAAATGTTTTGAAAGTAGCCTATTATCTTGGTTTTGATCTCTTCATGGTCTTCTATGAGTTGCCTATCATCTGTTTCCACCTTGATAGTGTAGTGTTATACTCTCCTTTACATTATACTTTGGAAAAAAAAATTATTATTACTATCTTCCTCTTTCAATTAGTTATTCCTTATTTTTGGTTTGAGAAGAATTTCTTTATACTTTCTTTATATTTCTAACTTTTCCAATAATTCATTTTTCTCATTCTATAGTTAGGTACTAGAAGGGTTATCAAAGAGCTACCATTGTGCTATTTGCAACTGCTTCCTTGTTGTCTCTATTCTTTTTGGCAAATCTCCAGTCTTCTTTATTAATTTTTATGAATTCTTTTTTTTTTATTTCCTTCAACTTTGTTACTATTCTATACATTATTATGCCCTTTTCCCTTTGTTGCTAGATAGTCTTTACCATTATCATAAAGTTTAGGCTTGTTGGCCAAAAGTTTAAAAATCTAAAAGCTTTAACTTGTCTTGGTTTGCTTTGTCAACTTAGATAATTCAAGCACTATGGTCTAACAAGTTAGGAGTATTGAACTTTATAGAAAAAATCACATGTTTGTATCCACTCAGTTTTTACCAAGCATCTATCTAGTTTATTACCTTTAAACCCTACTTCCTTTCTTTCGTTCATCCATAATAAAAAGAGGACCTACAAAATATGGTTTTATAAGGTCCACATCATTTATGAACTTGTTGAAGTCTTTTATTCCTTCTATCCATTTACTATCCATACTAACCCTTTCATTTAGGTTTCTCACTATATTGAAGTCTCTCACAAGTAGCCATGGATTACCCTTTTTAAAAGTGTTATAACATTGTGTGAGGTTGTTCTATAGATCTTTTCTTTTATTAATTGCATTAGCTGCATAGATTATAGATGAATACTATATTTCTTGGCCTAATTTAACTCAACAATTCACTACCTATTTGGAGCTATTGATCACTATAATGTTGAAATGTGGTTTTTTCATATGGTCCAAATCCTTCCATTCTCGTTATCTTTATAATTGTGGATAAATCCCCATTGAGGGAAAAGAGATTCTATCACTTGTTGTACTTTATCTTCTTTTATTTTGTATTCAAACATAATAACAATATCAACTTTTGGATAAATCTCCATACTTCCTTTTGTTTGAAATTTTTATTTATGTCACTTACATTCCAAGAGAAATATGATTATTTATTTAGCAGTTTGGTATTTTCTCCTTCAAACCTTACATTATTGTTGTATCCTTTTTCATTTGAATATGAAGATTATTCATCAAGACACTAAATTTGTTACTAGTTCTATCCTCCTCACCTATACTCCTATTGTGACTTTTTTGATTTCCCTTTCCACTTATATGTGCTCTATTGCTTTAATCTATGCTAGTACTTAAGCTTTGTTACCTATTTTGGTCTTTTGGGGGAGATTCAACTCCATGTTGTTAGAAACTATTTATAATTTGTATAGTACCATGATTCTCATGTCTCTTATCCCCATGATCTTGATCATTGTTCTCTTATTGACTTAATGAGACCTTTGTCACTAAGATCCATATCTTCTTTCTTTTTGTAGTACATTCCTTAACTTTAAAACAATTATACTTTTTATGGATATCAGACAACTAACAATGATCCACTTTTACCTCAAAGATGACATCATTTTCCATATCAATTTCAAAAGAATTTGAAAAATAATACTTTGTATCTACTTCAATATACACTTTGCATATAATATCCTTTATTTAAGTTTAGTGGCCTTATCCATGTACAATGGCTTACCAATAGCACTAGCAACATAACTCATATTAGTCTCATCCCATAGAGCATATGGCATATTGAAAAGCTTTATCCAAATTAGTACTGAAGTAATTTTCTCATTCTGCAATGTAATAATGTTATGCCATTTTTGGAGAAACATTGATTTTCCTACTACATCACAAACTCCAATTTCTAATACTTTCTCCATCTTTTGTTTATTAGTGACCTTGAAAAAGAAAAAGCCACTATCTATTGTAAACAAATTCAATAAACTTTATTCTCCCCATTATTTTTTGACAATTTCTTTCACTACTAAGAAAGGTAGTTTTGATCTTAAGAAGAATTCTATAATACAATTTTCATAATATTTACTACCTTCCTTGATTACTTCTCTAGTAGGAGTAACATTAATTTTTTCATCATTTAGCAGTAAAGGTTGGTATGTTATATGAGCACTTTGTACTAATCCTCTTACTAAAATATTGCTCCAAGAATTTTGTTCCATGTTTAATTCTTTCCTTAAAAGTTTCCTTCTTATCTCTTCCATCTTTTCCTTATGTTACTCTTTTTTATTGCACTATGAATAGAGTATATTGAATTTCTTTTTCCATCTATGTCTTATCCTTTTGAGTTACACTTTCTTTAGCCACATCCCTATTAGCAAGGATTATTCGTCCATCTTTTATTATTCTTACTTCTGCACTATTATTTTCTCCTAATAATTTAAAAATATCTTCAAGGTTTCTAGTTTTCCTTTTGTTTCTAACCTCAAACCTTTTGCTATCTGGATTTATTCTTTATTATAGCTTGACCAGGATACCAATTAATAGCCAACTAATTAGAGAGACAGGAGTTTGGTGATACCTTCACCAAACGCTTAATTATCTACTCAATATTACCAAACCTTAGAGACTCCGTCTTCTTCCACTGAAGATTTACTTGGATTTTGCACTTCAACCCTTTAGATTTACTTAGAAAGTGCTAATACATACATGGCTCTTTGGATTTACTTACAAAGTGCTAATAGATATATGGCTTTGGGTTTGTATAATCCCCTCTCACAAGTCCAAACAATAGTCTTAGCCAACCAAATTGCAGTATTAATCAACACCAAATACTACACTACACCGTAATTCACCACATGAACCAAACATCAATCTTAATCAAACTAAATCACAATACAAATCGACACCAAACGACACTACACCATAATCAACACAATATCCAAATAGCAGTCTCAACCAACCAAATTACATCACAAGTCCACATGAGAACTACACTATAGAAGCCAACTAGTAAACTACATTCTAATATACGGCAAACAAAAGTTTCTTCTTCCTCCCTTTTTCCTTTTTTTTTTTTTTTTCAGTCCTTACCTCCGGAACCTAAGAAAGGTCGCCGATGAGCACAGGTGGAACCTGATCCACCTTCGTAACTGCTGCATGTCCACAATTCTTAACTAGATCTGAGCAGCAGTATCGTTAGCGACTCCAGTGACAAGATCTGAACAGCAGTAACGCCGATGACACCAAGGCTTTCGGTTTAGGAGGGAGGAAGTGCACTGGTTTGGTTCCACTCACACAGAGACACCGATCAGCCTTCAACCCACCCGGAAATGCTACCACTCATCGCCATTCGCCGGCCTTCTGTGGTTTCCTGGAGGTTGGGATATCCGGGCGGCCTCCAAGTTTCTTCTGTAGTTTTAGTCACTCTTGATTAAAAGGAAAAGAAAAGTACAAATTGATTTTTGGAGGAAAACTGGACTTAATCATTATCCTTAAAGATATATTTTTATAATTCCGAATCTGGATGCATTTGACCATTATTAGGAGAATATTTAACGTTTTGACAAAGACTGTGATTGGAAAATTATTGGGAAGGCCGGGCTCAGTTATTACGCGGCAAAGCTGCGTTTGACAGCAGACGGAGTCAAGTCAAATTTAGCATGGAGAATATACAAGAATCCACGCATCGACGCGATTTCTGAGATCACATATCAGAAAATTCCCCGCTGACATTGCTCGAAGCCCGCGTAAAAAACTCCATGTCCACTCATATAAAAAGTGAGAAGATGCAGGCTTCCGTTGTTAGTAATTTGTATAATGAAAACAATCATCAATTCCAACATGCGTTTTGCTTTCGTTGCCATTAACATCTTTCGGAGGAGAGTTTACCTTCTCTTTCCCCTACTCATCTCTCTTCTTCTCTTAGTTTCTTATGGAGCTCAAGCCGTTGATACAAACCAAACAACAAATATTGGTGTCATCGTTGATATCAGCTCGCGAATCGGGAAAGAAGAGAAAACAGCGATTGAGATTGCCGTTCAAAGCTTCAATCAACATCCAAAGTCTAGCAAGCTGTTCCTCCATTTCCAGGACCCCGGCAATAACGCGCTTCAAGTTGCTTCTGCCGGTCAGTTAGCACTTCTGAGAAGTTTTAAAGTTCTAGCTTTTTCTCCATCCTGTGTTTCTAGGATTCTCACTTTTTTGTTTCCTTGTTGCAGCTGAAGAGCTCATTAAGAAAAAGAAAGTGGACGTCATCATTGGCATGAACAAATGGGAGGAAGCCGCTGTTGTGGCAGCTGTTGCAGACCAAGACAAGATTCCGATTATTTCATTCGCAGCTCCAGCAATAACTCCACCGCTGATGCAACGCCGCTGGCCTTTCTTGATACAAATGGCAAACAACGGCTCCGCGCAAACGAAATGCATTGCCGATATTGTTCAGGCGTACAATTGGAAAAGGGTAGTTGTTATATATGAAGATGATATGTATGGCAGCAACTCAGGGATGTTATCTCTTCTATCCGAGGCCCTTCAGGATGTTTCTTCAGAGATTGAGTATCGTTTAGTTCTTCCACCAGCTTCTTCTGTGTCAACTCCAAAGGCCTTTATTCTGGACGAGCTGTTGAAGCTGCAGAAAACGACGAAATCTCGCGTTTTTGTTGTTCTTCAGTCATCGTCTTTAATGGTAACTCATTTATTTAGAGAAGCTAAGAAGGTAGGACTTATGGGGAGAGACTCAGCTTGGCTCATCACAGAAAGCGTGACGAGTGTTTTGGACTCAGTTCACAACTCTGCGATTTCCTCCATGGAAGGTGCTTTAGGAATCAAGACCTATTATTCTAATCGAAGTGATTCTTATAAAGATTTCTATGCTCAGTTCTCAAAAGCTTTCCAATCCGAGTATCCAGGAGAAGCTAACTCTAAGCCTGGAATCTATGCCTTACGAGCATATGATAGCATCGGGACTATTTCGGAGGCCCTAAAGAGAACAACAAGTAAGACCAGTAGACCAGAGATGTTGTTAACCAATATGTTAGCAACCAGTTTCCGTGGTTTAAGTGGGAATATAAGCTTCAAAGCAGGAAAGCTATGGCAAACTCCCACGTTGAGGATAGTAAATGTGGTGATTAAGAAGGAAGGCAAACAAACAGAGCGGCGAAATAAGAGGTACAAGGAAATAGACTTTTGGAAGCCAGAAACTGGGTTCTCCAGAGACCTTGAGACAGAGGAAACCGCAGAACACTTGGCTGGTCCAGTAATTTGGCCCGGGAATCTAAGCCGAGCTCCGAAAGGCTGGGAAATGCCTTCTGATGCGAATCCGTTGATTCTTGGAGTTCCTGCCAGAACTTCATTCAAGAAGTTTATAGAAATAGACTACAGCAAGGAAGGTAACGACAGGTACGGTGGTTGGTGTATTGAAGTTTTCAAGATGGTGTTCGATAATCTGACATACGATTTCCCATATGAATTTAAGACCTTCGAAGGCGACTATGACGAATTGGTTCGCAATGTCTCTGGCAAGGTAATAACTTTTAATTTTAACGTTCAGTTTCGTGAATCTACGTTTATAATCATGTGGAATCTTTTATATCATCTCTTGTTACTGAATTTATAAACAATATGCCTCATCGTTTATTCAACCGAGGACCCTTTTCGTTTTTATAAGCAGAGTCCAATCAAATTGCTTTCAAGTTGGAGTCAGCAGAAATGTAATTGCTCTCAAATTGTCTTTTGGTGTTATTTAGAAAATGATTTCCAATCTTCGAAAGTTAAAAAAATGTTTTGAGGAGCTTAATGCAATTTTTGTCTCTCATGACCTTGAATCTTCTTCATCCGAACGTGCACTTCAAGAACACTATAACACGATGCTTTTACCCCTAATTTGTCTCCGTTTGACTTATTGCTTTTGAAAGAGGCAGCGAAGCCTCTTGGAAGTTGCAGGAAATGCAACGCATAAAGGACAAAACTAAAATCAGCTGCATATAACCTGATTTCACATTTCGATTATTACTGTTTGTTTTAAAAAATTCAGACTGCATTTTCTTGTCTCTGATAAAGTCTACGCTTTGTCTTATGAATCATATACAATGGAAGACCTTTGATGCCGCCATCGCTGATGTCACAATCTTAGCCGACAGAATGGAATACGTGCAATTCACTCAGCCGTACGCCGAGTCGGGGTTGGCTATGATAGTCCCTGAAGAATCCAAAGGGATGAGTTGGGTATTTTTGACGCCTTTCACGTGGGAAATGTGGATGGTGACTGGTGCTCTCATGTTTTACACAATGCTCATAGTTTGGTTCTTGGAGCATCAATTCAATGAAGAATTTAGTGGCACATGGAAGAATCAGATAGGCACAACGCTTTGGTTCATATTCTCCTCTCTGTTCTTCGCTCACAGTAAGTACTAAATGCCTATCACAATGTCCATGCTATGTCAACTTCGGTTCTGGGCTAGGGAGTTTAGCCGTTTCGAATGAATGCTTATAAATTGAATCTTTGCTTTTTCGGCTGCGTTAGTGCCGCCATGAACTCCTGGTTTCTTTGTTTGCAGGAGAGAAAGTTAATAGCAACCTCACGCGAGTGGTGGTAGTAGTATGGCTTTTTGTTGTCTGGATCTTAACCTCGAGCTACACTGCTAGTCTATCTTCTATGCTCACCGTGCAACGGCTACAAACAATACCAGATATAGAGTCGCTAAGGATCAACAACTCCCCAGTTGGTTGTGATGGTGATTCATTTGTAAGGAATTACCTGGAAAATGTGATTAGATTCGATTCAGGGAACATCATTGTAGTTCAGAACGAGACCGACTACATAGGACTGTTCGAGAATAAGACAATAGTAGCTGCCTTTCTTGAACTTCCATATGAGAAAGTTTTCCTCAACAAATACTGCAAGAGATACACTGCCTCGACAGCCACCTATAGATTTGGAGGATTTGGCTTTGTAAGTGTTTGCAACTTTGCTTCCCTTTCCACACAATTTCAAGTTGATCACCCTCAAAAGAGGGAAAAAAGAGACATGTTGCATCTAAGGTTTTCCAGTCAACGGAAATTCTTTCAAAATCTTCATTTGCCTTTTCATGCCGTAGATCTTTTTTCAACCCTTCCATGCCTGTTTGCAAAAACTAGTTAATTTACTGGAACTTTCATCAAAATCTTTGCTTATTTTCGGCTAATCGCTAACGGAGTTTACAGATGTAAGCAAATAAATTCTCATAAAGACTATTAAAAGCAATCTTTAAAGTAGATGCTGTGATCTAAAAGAACAGGGAAAAAATTGCAGGAGTTTATCTCACAACCCCCAACGATTTTCCTGTTTTTATCTACCTTTTCTTCAATAATCGTTTTTGGAATTTCATAAGAAATAACATCTTTTTCTCTGATCGGATCATTTCTTGTCCTCCATGCAGGCATTCCAGAAAGGCTCCCCAGTAGCCAGGGATTTTTCAGAATCGATTTTGAGGTTATCAGAGAACGGCGAACTACAACGACTAGAAGAAGAATGTTTGACTCCTTCAAAGGAGTGTTCAACCAATGTAACATCCACCAATGCAGAACGTCTGAGCCTCCGGGATTTCTTGGGTCTTTACATTATATCTGGTGCAACTTCCGCCATTTGTTTTCTACTATCATTAGCCCGCTTAGTTAAGAATTATCTGCATCATCAAGAGGCATACGAAGGCAATGCAGCATCAAGCGACAGAAGTGCTTGGCACAAGGCGGTTAGACTTGCAAGGTACTTTTACAATGGAGAGACCAATACTCCAGGGAGTGCTTCTTCGTTTGCTGGCACCAGGGATGTATATGAGAGGAGTTCTTCAGGGTGGGTATACGTCACCACTTCAGACACTCCGGATAATGTTCATGCCCCCGAAACTCCAGAAATTGAATTGTCATAGGGCTCCCTATAGGTGGAACGCGTTGTGTCGATGTTGGTTTACGTGCCTTTTTAGTCATATTTGGTTATAAACATATTTTTATTCTTTTATTTATAAGGTATCGAACTTGAGACCAAAAAGTCTTAAGTTACCTTGGTCTACTAAGTGAGACAAGGTGTATAGCCTCAAGCCTTTAGACAAGTAGTGTTGTCCACTTAGTTTCATTGTTGTAGGTTTTACATTGTTATTTTTAGTGTCCTTAGTATAACCCACAAGGCCCTCACAAAAACGAGGTGTTGACATGCAATGAATTCCACTAGGTATTTGTGTACATGTTGAGTTGGGGAGAATATTGCGCTGCTGATTTGTCTGTCACACACAGTCGATCAAAGTGGAGATATTTTGTGACTAAAGATTTGCCGTAGAGAATGTAATCTCAGTTGCAAAAGATAGGTCCCTATTATGTACTGTTTTTAATTTTGCTGTCGTTCTGTACAACATGAAGTCAGCTGCATATAACCTGTAATTTTAAATGAGAAACGGTGGTTCTTGCTCAATGGATGTGAAATCTTGTGGCCGTATGTTGTTTTGAGTTGTGTTGAGAATCTCTCTTGCATCCCCCGGGTTGTTTTAGTTTTTCTTTCTTGGGATTTTTGGTTGAGGATTGAATCCTTACATGTTAGACTTTACAAAATCAAAACGCCAGTCCTATTGGGCATCATCTTGTAAATGGTTCTATATCTGTAACTCTTATTCTAGTTTTGGCTCTTAGGCCTATATTTACATCAGTAGTATCGCAGCTTGTTGCCATCTAATGGGTGTTTTTTTTTTTTTTTTTGTCAAATTAGAAATTAGTCCATGGCTTCATCCTCCTAGACTGTCCAAATCCCTTTGCCTATTTTGAATGGTGAGAAGTACCAATATTAGGCAATTAAGATGAAAACATTCTTTTATTTGAGGGGCTTGTGTAAACATGTAGAAACTGGTTTAGAGAAAAATTGGAGAATGTAGAGGCTTTGTCAGTTGTGGGCGAGGAAATATTTGATAGAGAACTAGAGAAATTGAGGATGACCCCTTACAGCATTCAACTTATCTTGATAGGAGAGAAGTTATCTAGAATTGGCCATGCCACCAATGCAACCAGGCTTGGAATGAGTTTGAAGGAAATCCAAAGGTACAAGCAATTCACCTAGAAGGGATTTTCACCATATAAGAATAAAAGACTATATTCTTTTAATATACTTGTATAAATCAGTTAGAAAAATCAACCCATAATTGTCTGGTGCTTTCTCAACTTTCAAAGCAAAACCACCTCTTTAATCTTCTCATGTGTAATATTTATGGCCACCCGCAGGTTCTGACCGTTAGTCAATTTTCTAGAAACAGCCCAAGCAATAAATTATGACGAGCATTAAGGTTCTCGTAACGAAACCAAGGAAGGCTCGGAAATATTTCACCATTTGAGCGTTGACCTGGTGCGGATTCTTCAGTTCAGATCCGTCTTCTTCGCAGACTGAGACAAAACCCTCACCGTACGCATTGGAAAGATTGTAATTTTGCATTTGTGATAGATTAAAAATGCCAGTATGATATTTGAACATAAATTGAGTCCAGGGTCAAAACTTGAACTTAAATTTGTTTTGTGGGAAGATGGTGTTCATGCTCCAAAGCCCTTACGGCTCCTTTTGCCGGCTGGGGAATTAAAATTGAAAGAACTAAGCAACATATTTAGGAGGGTAGTCAAATTGTCTATACTCATTCCCTTGAAGAGTGATCAGTATTAGTAAACGTTACATATCTCCTTAAAAAATAAAAGGACTGCACATAGTATCCCTTTAAAAACTCATAGAAAATAAGTAAGAGGAGGAGTTTCGTAGGGAAAAGGGTTGTCAAATGATGGAGAGAGAGAGGGAAAAATAGAATCTATGCTCTAACTTAAGGTTATATCTAACACTCCCAAGATAATCATCCTAATTCTATCACTAATTCTAATGTCGCTGAGTGTCTCAATTTGCCTTGTGCTAGTGAACTAGATATGAGGAGATCTCAATAACTTTGCATTCTTAAGTCTATGAATATAGTTGAAACTGACAATCACTTTGTTAATTATAGAGATAAGTGTATACAGAAATAGCGAAAGTAATAAGTTGGGAGTTCAAACTTTTAACAAAGAGGAAATGCATTGTCGGCCACATATCAATTAAGACCCTTAAGTTCAACAGTTAGTTGAACATGATGGATGTTTGTGGTTTGTGATTTTCCCTAAGGAAGTAGGAGGAGCCGTTAAAAGGAGACTTTGAATTATGACTTAAACTAATCCAAATCAGAACGGAATCTCTATATGTGGCCCTAATTTTATTGAAATATCAACAATCTTGAAAGGTTCTCGTCCACTACACAAGACAATTCTTTTATTGTTTGACTGACTTTGTTTTCCTCAATTAGTTCGTTAGTTTTGGGACAGAGTCATTGCAAAACAAATTCAGGAAATAAGTTCTCTTTTGTGGACCAATTTCTTTTGTCAGAGCATGAGACTCTAGATAAATTGCGACCTTAAAATTTCGAAAAAGGTTTTGTAGTCTATTTTTTTGTAGTGGAACTATTCTTTTCCATCTCCCCTTGTGGGAATGGACTTACGAACACCACGTAATCTTAGTGTTCTGTATTATTTTCTCTTCTTGTTTATTCCTATTTAACATTATTCGTAGTTTGCAAAGTACTGATGCCTTTATATCCTACCTTTATTGTGAATCAACAATTTCCAAAGAAGACTTTACACTTGGTACTTATGCGCATATTATCTAGTCAGAAATATAAAGCTTCATCTGACATATTGACTTGAAATAAATGACAGGAATATAAGAGGACCAAACTCTGTCGATTCTGATGACAACGGAAGAATTTGAAACACAAGAAAAATCTACAGAAATTGTGACACAATCCGAAAACTAGATTAACTATTTTTTCTATCCAGGCTAACATCAAGTCGCGTCTAATCAAGCACCCAAATGGCTAACTCAGCAGAGAGTTCCAGAAACCAGTTGGCAGATTTGACTTAGACCAATCTCTATAGTTGACGTGAATATCTCACTTTGATTGACTTTATTTTTTTCAATTGCTTTTTTAGGTTTGAAACCGAATAATTGCAAAGAAACTAAGATAGATTGGGACCCAAAAATTTCGAAAAACATTTTACTGCACCACTATTTCGCTGTCCATTTTTCGTAATCTTAGTGTTTTGTATTATTTCCTCTACTTGCTTATTCCTAGCTAACATTCTTCATAATGTCCAAAGTATTGATGCCCTTTGCTCCCTACCTTTATAGTGAATCAACAATTCAGAAGAACACTTTACACGTGGTATTTATGCCCGTATTACCTAGTCAACAATTAATTTCTACCACATGATCCCTACGTAAGAATTCTAGGAATATAAGTGCAAGAAAAATGTATAAAAATTGTTAGTCATCCGAAAACTAGCTTAACTAGCTTTTTAATGCAGGGTAACATCAAGTCACAAATAATTGGCTACTCAAATGGCTAACTTAATAGAGAGTTTCAAAAACCAACTAGTTTGTTTAAGCTTTCTTATAAGGAATCACACTTTCAATGTGAGACTTTCATTCGATGCATAGAATGCTTGTTAGAAATTAGGACAAGGACTAGCATTTGGTGACTGTTGAATCGTGATTTGGAGACATGTCCAATATTTGATCGAGGTACTATATTCATTGATCATAGTTGTAGGATGAGATGTTATTTTTTTCCACACTTGAACAATTGGCAACAATAAAACATGCATACAATTATAAAAAACAGAAAAATTTAAATAGAATAGCAATTTATTCAAACTGCACATTTTGGTCTACATTTTTTTCTTACAGTTGTAGTTTATCCTTACAAATCTTAATTGTCCAAATTAGTATTATAACCTAAAAAACATTATGATTGTATCCTTACTCCATTTTTCGGTGGTATAAAAGTAATATGAGCTGTGTGCTGCCAGTGTGGAATTTCGCATCAAAATAATTGGCTTATATTTGAGCAATCCTTGCCTACTTTTCAAAACCCCTCTTTTTAAGTATCCAGGTTGAAGGTCCCTAAACGCGCAAGCAAACCCACTTGCCGCTTCCGGTTATATTATGGTCGGCTTTTCGTGGCAAACCAAGTCAAAGAAGCTAAGTTTCGCTTTCCACTGCACGTAGCTTCTAATATGCCGTCCACGGACTGAGTCTGTCATTGCCCAAAAGGCCTGTTGTTGCAAATATGTCAAAGAAAGGAAGTTTCACGCCCAGTTTCCTAACAATCTCTCAATCTCTTCGTAAACATTCCCAGCTATTTAGTTCTTGGCAATTTGCAAGAACCCATGCCAACCAACAGCTCCCCGTCGCAAAATTTCCACCATGGCTTTCTCTATCGCAACGGTTACCACGATCTCAGGACTCCTTCCACTTATCTCTTTTGTTCTCATCCTTCACCATGGAGCTGAATCTGCCATTACAAAAGAAGTTATAAACATAGGTGCCATCCTTGATGTTGGTTCCCGAAGGGGTAAAGAAGAGAAAACGGGCATGGAAATCGCGGTTCAGAACTTCAACAAAATCTCAAAGACTCGCGAACTCTCTCTCCACATCCGGCAACCTCAGAGAAATACTTCTGTAGGTTAGTAGTCTCTAACTGTTGCAGATTCTAGTACTTCTCTAACGTGAAAATATTAGTACATTTGACCTGATGAAATATATGAATTCTGATGGCAGCTAAAGAGCTGATTGAAGAGAATAACATCACGGTGATTATTGGCAAGCACACATGGCAGGAAGCAGCGCGGGTAGCCGATGTTGGAAAGCAATATCAAGTTCCGGTTGTTTCATTTGCAGCACCCGCCATTAATCCACCACTGATGCTACGTCGCTGGCCATTCTTAATACAAGTTGCTAAAAATGGTTCTGAAGAAACAAATTGCATTGCTGATATTGTTCGCGCCTATAATTGGCAAAGGGTCATAGTAATTTATGAAGATGACGTATACGGCGGTGATTCCGGAAAGTTAGAACTTTTATCCGAGGCTCTCCGAAATGTTGGTTCGGAGATTGAGTACCGTTTGGTTCTTCCACCATTTTCTTTTGTGTCTGATCCGGAAATTATTGAAAGAATTCTTCAAGAAGAGTTGGGTAAGCTGCTGAAAATACAACCTCGAGTTTTTATCGTTCTTCAATCATCATTAGAGATGGTGACTCATTTGTTCAGAGAGGCTAAGCAAGTGGGACTGTTGGGGAGAGACTCAGCATGGATAATGGCAGAAAGTATTACGAGTTTTCTGGACTCTGCTGACAAGGACGCTATTTCCTCTATGGAAGGTGCACTGGGAATCATGACTTACTATTCAGAGACCAGAAACTATAAAACTTTTTATTCCCAATTCCGGAAAAAGTTCAGAACTGAATATCCCGATGAAGATCATTCTGAGCCTGGAATTTATGCTCTGCTAGCATATGATAGCGTTGGAACCGTTATACAAGCCATTGAGACCATGGCTAGTAACAACACCAGGCCAAGGATGTTGCGAGATCAAATCTTATCAAGTAATTTCTCTGGTTTAAGCGGCAAAATAAGTTTCCAAGCAGGCCAGCTTTCAGAAACTCGCGTATTGAGAATTGCAAATGTGGTCGGGAAGAGATACAAAGAATTGGACTTCTGGATACCAGATTTTGGATTTGCAGAAACTCCCGACATAGAAGAAGCCAAAAAGAGAAACGGAAATAACGATCTTTCTGATACAGCAACGGGTTTGGCAGGTCCCGTAACTTGGCCTGGGAACTCACAACGTACTCCGAAAGGTTGGGACATGCCCACGGATGCAAAGCCACTGAGGATTGGAGTTCCAGGGAGAACAACTTTCGAGAAGTTCGTAAAGGTTAACTATGAAGAGAAACCGGGTCATAACAAGTACGAAGGTTTCTGCATTCAAATTTTCGACGAGGTGCTAAGCCTTTTAGGTTATCATCTGCCTTATGAATTCGAGCCCTTCAATGGCACGTATGATGATCTGGTTAAACATGTCTATAACCAGGTAATCAGTCCACACTAGAGCTTCTATTTTATTTAAAGCCGTTATGAATAAACACCTGTTGTGGGAATGCTAATTGCATGCCTGATACTTCAAATTACTCTGCTGATTGATTACGTTTTCTGAAAACAACTTTATAAAACCGATTTGAAGCGCTTAAGAAAATACTCCAAATTTTAAAAACCGCTTCTGAAGCATAAAATTACTGGTAGACCAGGAAGTCTTGCATTCACTGTATTGGCAGCTTTTGCATAGTAGTTAAGAATATAATTCATGAGTAGCTGTGGAAGACTTTTCTCTTTGCTTATTAACTGTTCGATCCGTTCAAGAGAGATAGAGAAGGGCAGTCCGGGGCTAGAGACATAGAAGCTCCAGGGAGAAGCAACGAATCTTTGACTGAATTTTTTTTTTTCTTGTGGCTCTATATTTATATAGTAAAAGAGCCCGTTTCTTTTCTTCTCTTTTTTTCCCCCTCTTTTGGGTGTTCTTTTTATTTGTTTCTGACAAAGATGTTCACTTTGTCATGTGGGTAAAAACACAACGGAAGTCTTATGATGCTGTCATTGGCGACATCACCTTACTGGCCAACCGAATGCAATATGTTGATTTTACTGTTCCCTACACGGAGTCAGGCTTGGCAATGGTAGTTACAGCAAAAGATGAAAGCTCGGCTCTGATGTTTCTGAGGCCCTTCACACTGGGAATGTGGGGGGCGAGTGGTGCCATCTTGATGTATACCATGCTCGTAGTTTGGTTCCTGGAGAGCCAATGCAACCCCGAATTTGGTGGTCCTTGGAAGAAACAGATTAGTACTGCACTTTGGTTCACCTTTTCTTCTCTCTTCTTTGCTCATCGTAAGTATCATTTCCATTACACGAGAACGGTTCAATTCTAAAACCAGTCTTCTGAATGGGACCTTTTCTCGCTTGCGACTCGATGTTTCAATTGCAGGGGAAAAAATCCATAGCAACCTCAGCAGTGTGGTGATTGTACTCTGGCTTTTCGTCGTCCTGGTTCTGACCTCCAGCTACACGGCTAGTCTTTCTTCAATGCTGACTGTCCAACAACTGCAACCCAATGTTACGGATATAGAGTGGCTGAAGAAGAACAACTTGAAAGTCGGCTGCGATGGTGATTCATTTGTAAGGGAATATCTGGAGAAAGTTATTAAGCTCAATCCAAGGAACATTTTGAACGTCACCAGCGCAGACAAATACAGAGGCGAATTTGCAAGCAAAAATATATCAGCAGCCTTCCTTGAACTCCCGTATGAGAAAGTTTTCCTTAATAAGTACTGCAGGGGGTTCATGGGCAACACCCCGACCGCCAGATTTGGAGGATTGGGCTTTGTGAGTAGTAACTGAAACTTTTCATCCGACTGTATGCATCCCGTGAATCTTCAAGTTATAATCAGGATCCCCAGCTTTGTCGTGTTTTAATTGCCATCTATACGAGTTTCTCTTGGTCGCCGTCCAATTTCAACATCCCCCTAAGTTGTTTTCTTGTTTTTGGCCAAAACATCTTCTGTAGTTCTAAGATTTCCTTTTCTTTCCCTCCGAAATCTCTTGATCCGAAACCAACACTTTTCTCTTTAACTCTGTTCTTGCTTTCGATGCAGATATTTCAAAAAGGTTCTCCAATAGCCAAGGATTTTTCTAAGGCCATTTTGACTCTTTCGGAGAATGGCAAACTGAAGGCACTGGAGGACGAATGGCTGACTCCCACGAACGAGTGTTCAACCAATATCACCTCCAGCGATACCCAAAGCCTAAGCCTCCAAAGCTTTTGGGTTCTCTATTTGATATCCTTTGCCACTTCCAGCATTTGTTTTCTACTTTCACTAACTTCGTTAATGAGAGATCGCCAAGCACATGAAGGAAATATAAGTCCAGATGATGAAAGCGCTTGGAAGAAGGCCGTTAGACTGGTACGGGATGTCTTCATATTAAAACTCCAGGAACAGTTCCGACTATGGCGAGCACGTTGGATATGAATGCAGACATATTGGACGTAAATAATAGTTCTTCCAGCTAGAAATTCTCCAGCACTTCTGACTCTTTAGAGCCTCTCTCAACATCACCTATTATCGATGTGCTATGCGTTACTAAAGGAAGGAAATGGGAAAACAGAGATTAACTTTTTTATAGTGAGTTGTTATGCATTTATATATATTATGAAATTATATTAGAAATAGTTTAAACAAACATCTATTATTTAGGCTCAAAATGGCCTAAAAAAAATTTCTGAGTTCCCTAAATTTTTATTATAATTTATAGGTTTTACTTCATTTTTAATCTTAACAACAATGGTTATACTTTTGAAATTTTGACCACTAATTCTTTTTTTATTTATTTTAATTTAAATATATAATAGATTGTAACTTTTAGAGACATGCTTGCTAAAGTTGTTACAAAACTTTTACTTTTTATAGAACTTACTTCTTTCCTTTATTGGCTATTCCTTTGCAATAGTCTATTCATAGCTAATACTATCGTTCATATGAATTTAGTGAACCTACAATTAAATATTTTTTTTTAATTCTTCTTGTTCTTTGCATCTTGAGCCTAGGCTTGAAATGGCTTGGGTGACTTGCAAGATCAGCCCAAAAATTTGTGCAATCCATCTTATATTAGCCCAACAATATTTATATGTTAATATATGGCATTAATATTACATTTTATGCAAATATTACATCAATTAAGGAATTGATATTTCTTTTAGCAAATATTTCTACTACAAAAAATCATTTTCAAATGCATTTTTCCTTGAATCGTCATTAGAATAATTTTCTTCTTTTTTTTTTTTTATGACAAAACTCTCATTTGAAAAACTTTCATAAATGAAAAATATTTGATGATCAACTTTGACATGGAGATGTACAATGTATTATACATTTTGATAGGACATATTCATGCACATATGGAAGGTAGAACATAGTTTGTGCTTGTGCCAGCATAAAAGAGAGATAAGGAAGGTATATATATAAATATTACTCATTTTGGCATCATGGGAATACAAGAAATTCATACTTGAAATGCTCCAAGCTCCTCCTCAAAACGATGCCAACCAACAACAAACAAGTAATAAAATAACAGAATATATAGAATATACTAGCTTGTGTTGAAGCAAATAAAGATAATATTATTAAAGGATATTCTATCAAGCACATACTAAGTATGCCATACAAACGTATTTGTCACATGTCATGTATCCTCCTCAAATTAACTTGTTGATGTTCTCATAAAGGTGTTGCCAAAGCAATCTTTTCTGGATATTTGAGGTAAACTTGGACTAACTACTCCAAGTTTGAGGGGGAATCTTGAAAAATATGTTCAGCCGAAGCCTCTCATGAGCGGTGAAGGAGGATAGTCCAAAGGGAAGAAACCGAAGAATTTTTCAAATTGTAGACTCCTTTGCATCCACCCAATATGGCTGTATTCGTTGCCCTTTCTCTTTTTTGCGTCCTTGTAATTAATACTGAAACTGCGTAGGCCCTTGTATGTACATTTGTTTTTGTTGTTGGAAATACACAAATTCTTCTTGGCACACTTTGTGTCTCATTTTCCATTATGGACACACAGGACTTTGAAGGAAAGAAAGAATTCTTGACACCTGTTATGAAAGCTTCAGAAATCAATTACTGCTTTTCTGGCATCGAAACAGTAGTCGTACGTTGAACCTTCCGGGTCGGGCAGGAAGTTGATCAGAAACAGCAACGGTCTAAAATTTGAGGAGGAAGAGAAGCTGGCGGTATATGACGTTGACAAAGACAAAACGCTCGCCGCCTAAGACCCCAGAAGGCTTGAGAATGAAACTTGAAGAACAAGCAATTGAAAATATTTTGGAAAATGACAACATAGCCTTCCAACTTCCACTAATTTTAAATTTCTAATTCTTCTTAACCATCTAAATTGGCGTTTGAAGTTTTTACCACTATTCCCGTTTAATGGGAAGAAAAGTCAACGTAACGGAGGACAAGGTAGTCAAGATACCAGATTCCAAACTGATATTAAAATAAATAAATAAAAACCCTCATTAACTTATTTTTTAAAAATATATATTTGCATCCTCCCCAATGATGCACATGTGAGATGCTTGCGGAGTTGTCGGATCTCCTACCTATGCATCGTCAAATCCCACTCCGCGTTGTTCGGAGAGCTTGGTTGCTCTTCCCTGCGCTAATCTTTTGTCTTCTTACCGTTCCTTGTGCAACTGAAGCCAACAGTGACGAAGTTGTAGGTGTAGTCCCAAGTATGATATTCTAAGGGTGCATGAGTAAAAATTATAAAACAATAAATAATAAAACAAACATACAACAGTGAAATGCACATGTACCTTATATGTCCTTTCATTTGGAAAGCGTGTGTATACGATGAACCTTTTTTTCAATCAGCCTAGCCCAAAACCCATTTAGACCTCGGCTTATCCTATTACAACACCAATCCAGCCCAACACCGTTTGATGCTCCAGTCTGATTTGATCCTAAACTTGACCCAACCTAATCCAAATTCGTTTTGACCCCGTTCATTTAATTTTTAATCTTATATAAATAGAAAAAGATTGTGGGACTCAGTTCACAAAGTTGGGTTTCCTATATGGGACTTAGTTCTTTACTCTCCTGCAGACCACAGTGCGTGGCTGGCCCATGAAAGAAATTGGGGAGCCCACTAAGATATGAGGCCCGTGACTCTGATACCATATAGAAGTTGATGCCCCAATTGGTCCTACTAAAATCCTAAGGTAATAGTAGGGGGAAACCCCGCACCATATAAGGTGCAAAGTTCGGTTTCCTCGTTTTGATGTGGGACTCAGTTCTTTACTATTTACTCAATCAGGCTTGGGAATAATAATTCCGGTGAAACCTCAAAGGTTACCATTAACCTTTACCAGGCCTTTCACTTGGGGAATATGGCTGGTGACTGGTGTCATCGTGATGTACACGATGATCATTGTTTGGTTCCTAGAGCGACAAGCCAATCGAGATTTTGGTGGTCCATGGAAGAATCAGAGTAGCCGCGCACTTTGGTTCACATTCTCCTCTTCGCTCATAGTAAGTGTCTATAGATATCAACCCAATGACATTCTATTATGCTTTGAAGAAGCTAACTATGGGCAGCAATCAGTCCAATATTGCTTAACGGCAATCTGAAAGTGTTGCACTATGACATAAATGATCTTTTGCCTAATATAATTCACCTGCAGTCTCCTTTTCAAAATTTCTTCGAATCTGTCTAAGTGAATGCTAGATCCATCCTTTGAACCGTTAAGAGCAGCTTTAAATTGGCCAACATATCCCAACCCGCGCCAGAAAAACCTGCGGTGGAAAAATAAGTAGTTAAAAAGGGATATCAACACGGCAAAAGGTTACCCTAAAAAGCGTGAGTTTCGTTTTCTGGAAACAGTACTGGTTTAGATGTTGTGAGAATGCTTCTGAATAGAATAAAAATTCCTTTACTTAAGTTGAAAGCACTAATAACACATGGTTTCATGTTGCAGGGAAAAGAGTCCACAGCAACTTAACACGATTGGTGGTGGCACTGTGGCTCTTTGTCGTGTTGATCCTAAACTCAAGCTACACTGCAAGTCTGTCGTCAATGCTCACTGTGCAACAACTGCAACCAGACATAGAAATTGAGTGGTTGAAGAGGAATAATGTGAAAGTCGATTGCAGTTGCAGTGGCAACTCGCACGTACGGAAGTATATGGAAATTGTGCTTGAGTTCAAGTCTGAGAATATCGTGAACGTCCACAGCGAGGGCGACTACGCGAGCGAACTAGAAAGCAAAAAACGTAGCCGCTGCCATCCTTGAACTCCCACATGATAAACTTTTCCTTGATAACTATTGCAAGGGATACACTGGCGTCCCAAGTTCCATCAGATTCGGAGGATTTGACTTTGTGGGCAGTAACTGAAACACTACATAAAACATTAAGAACCTGCATGACATTTCTGAGTCGTTCCATCTTCTCCACTGCCACTTCCTCGTACACCCACATCCACAACCAAATCTACCATTAAAATAATTCTTGCAAAAAATAAAGTGCATGACCCCATTTTCATGCATTTATGACTATAAAATTAAACTATATGTCTACAAGATAATCCATTAAGCAAAGAAAAATTGTCCCCCCTTTTTTTTTTTTGATTGGCAAAGTGAGATTTTGATTTCAACTTAGGCAAGGCCTATTGACAATTGTCTTTTTTCCTCTTATCACCCTTGGGAAATATTCTTAGAAAGTAAAAAACTTCATCGAAGTACTAGTAAAAGTAAAAGAACTAATGCAATCTTCTTTGTCAGGGAATTTTCTAATGATTTCCAAAAAGGCTCGCCATTTGTCAGGGAATTTTCTAAAGCCATTCTACAACTATTACAGAAAGGGGAGTTAAAGTCGCTGGAAGAATGGCTGACTCCAGATGAGTGTGCAACAAGCATAACTTCCAGCAAACATGAAAGCTTGAGCCTCCGGAGCTTTTGTCTTTCAGCACCTCTACATGGATGCTTTATTTACTATCTTTCAGCACCTCTACAGTTTGTCTTCTGCAATCGCTTATCCAGTCACTGATAGATCATTGGCGAAATCAAGATACTTACGAGGGAAACTACAACTGATGTTTGGAAGAAGGTGGCTGGACTAGGAAGATACTTGAATATCAAGAATCCACGAACAGCTTCCACTTTGGCTGACAAAAATGACAGTTTGGAAGACAACTGTTGAACGGGGAAGATATTTCTACACCAAGAATCAAAGAAGCGCTGCTACTTAGGCAGATATATGTGTTCAAATAAGGTAAATCATGTTTAAATGAATGTTGTTCGAGGTGTCAGTTCACGATTAGATGCGTAATGCAGTTTACAATGCACTATATGCATGTTGAGAATATAAGAATGCCTCACTATTGATTTGTTTTATCACACACATCTTTGACCAAAGTGGAGATACAGAACCTTGAGATGAAGAAGGGAAAGCATTGCAACTTCTGTTACAGAAAAGTACAGAATGGGGAGCTGTAGGATGAAAAAAAAACCGGAAGAACGGGCATCCACACCCTACTACATGCAAACCTTCTGCTGCAAACGATGGGTTCATGTTATACCTTGCCTTTCCATTATATGTTTGTGTTGTATTCTTAAGAGTTTAACGGATCTTATTACAGTTTTTTATGTCGATGGATTTCTCTGTAATTGATAGATGTAGAATTTGATAAGTCCCAGTAGATTTCTTAACCTTATGTCAATAGAATGAACTTGGGTGTGAATTGCTTATAGTTCTAGAGGAAGCTGTCTTATAGTTCAATGAGTTAATAATAGTATAGCTTGTGATTTTTTCAAAACACATGAATGAAGTTCACATTCTAGTCATAATGCAAGAGTTATTTGCAACACTCATTCTCTTTTTAATACCCATTTGTATCACCACAATATCTAGATGTATGAATTTATGTATTTCAACATTTTTGACCTTATTATATGGTATTAAAGCCTAGTCTTGCCGCATATTTGTTATGCTTCACACTTAAGCTATTGTGAAAACAACTAGTTTTAAATAGATTTAGTATGGATAAACATCATGATCCATTGTACATCTTAAACATGTTTCAAATGGACCTTTGCACTTTGGAAAGACAAGAAAGTTACTAACATCACTTGCATTGAGTTTTGCTGGACTATCATCTTTTAGTTATTAACAGGTTGCAAGATTTGTGACAACTAGTGATGTGGTAAAACTTATGAAACAAAAAAGAACGGTTATGTAGAAGCAGAACACGGAATTCATTGAAGTTTGAGCGATTATGCAAGGAATACCATTCTAAATGAGAGATTGACGTTACGTAGCTTTTTCATTGTCATGTTAGACTGGAAATGCATATTCTTGTACCTGACCAAAGAATCTCAAATAATTGATAGAAAATGATTGCTTATTTACTCAATTGTTTGAAAGCGAAAACAATGGCTTTGATTATGAGTTTCGAAGCAATGAAACAAGATGTACAACAGAACATCTTATACAAAGCAAAGAACCCACAACTTTTGGAGGCACAATGATCGGCTACAGTTACTTCCTTGTTCGTGCAATGTCCAACCCTCAAGGAGAAAGAGGCCTATTACTTTGCTCTGTAGGAAACTGCAAACACCTGGACCACGGTTCCCTGCTTAGAAACCAATCCAAACCTCCAACGTATTGAGTTGTGCGAACTAATATTCTTGATGATAATAAATTTATTAGGAGATTGTTGGGTTACTTGAAAGATTATGATTTTCATGCCCATGAGAAATATTACACATGGTTGTGAATGTTTATATTTGATTAAAACATTGAATTTATTGTCTCATGGATACAATTATTGGAATGGGTTTGTGTGTTTATTTAAATGGACCTTCTACTTGTTAATGAGTTTATTATTTGATGGTCCAAATTTAGCAAGCCCAAAATCGGATTGAATTAAAAAAAAAAATCAGCCCATTCAAAAGAGATGGCCCGTGCTCCATGAAGTCCACAATGCAAAATAAAGGCCTAGCATGTGATGAGTCGAGATGTCTAGTAGAGCCCAAGCACGAAGGAGAGCTTAGCCCGTGTACGTGTTTAATAAAAATAAGTTAGATGATGTTGTGCCGGTTAGGCAAACAAAAAGAAGAAAAAGAAGAAAAGAAGAGTAGCCACGCACAAAGAGAAATAGAGAGAAGAAAGAGAAGAAGAGGGGCAACGAAGAGAAAAAGAAAAAAAGGAGATGCTGGCACGGATGATTTCGACCATTTTGCCAAGTTGACCGTTTTGCTTTAAGCTCCAATCAGTTGATATCAAGATGAGCCACAATTGACCATTCTGCCATCGAAACGTTCGACCAAGCTATCACTTTGATCTAGTACTAATGTCCTGCTCTTGTTGCTGTAAAATTTTATTCACAGTAGTGATTGTATAAAACCTTGGGTTAGATTGTTCTCTTCATTTGAGAGCTTTTCTTATGATAGGTCTCCAATGTGCTTATTCTCATTTTATATTGTTTAAGGACAATATTATGCTTAAAGTGTTTCTGTTGTAGTAGGTAATCTGTAAGTTTGCTAAGATTTGTACCATTTGATAGGTTATCAAAGGAGATCGGTTGAACATTTTGTCCAATCATTTAAAATATAGTGAAATCCTTTGAAAGGGAGGTCAATGGGTTGGAAGTGTGTTTCCAATCAGTTAAAAACATTGTATACAATCTCTACTTTTAACTCTTTGTTTGATGTTGTGAATAATTTGACTGCACATATTTGCTTAAGTAATTATATCTTGAGCTTCAATAGGCACTTGTTAAAAAAAAATTAGTTGTTATTTTGACTAGCCTTAATACATTGGTGTTTGAATAAATCAAACAAGTTTGACTTTTCCATTAGGTAGTCACGAAGGCATTGTGGAGGTGCTTCAAACTTCATACTGTTTTGTGCTTGACACGGATAACATGTTTTGGGTTCATGTTTTATATTTATACCTAAGTACATGTTTTTTGAAATACTTGGATTTGTCCCAAGTGTTTACTGTGGTATATTATAGTGTATTGATTATACTTACGTATTCTATCATAAAATAAATAGTTGTATCATATTTTTCATAAAACACATTGCACACTACATAATATAATCAAAGGCAAATCATAGTTGGTGGCAAATGGAACCCTGGAAATAAATAGAATAGCTAGAAAACCTAATTAAACAAACCCCACCCCTGCTAAAAAAAAAACATTCAAATCATAGTTGGTGGCAAATGGAACCTTGGAAATTAAATAGAATAACTAGAAAACCTAATTAAACAACCCCCCCCCCCCCCCCCCTCCCCCACCCCCACTAAAAAAAAAATTCAAAACCTATGAATGGCTATTATGATCTATTCTTGGGGCTTCTTGTCCTTCTTGAATTGAGTCGCCAATTTGCTTAATAATAGGTGCTGGTTGAGACACTTGACTATTTAGACCTTGGTCAACAAATTCTATAGAAGGTGTTCCTAGATCTCCAGGGACAGCAAAACGAGATTTTGGGCAGATTGAATAGCTTAATAGAGTTGGTGGGCAATTTGTGTTTGGTGACGGTTCTATACCATGAACACTATCAATGCCACTTTGATCTTGAATTCCTCTGTTTTTTAAAGTATGGGAGTTGAGGTCTTTCTTGTCAAAGATTCTCAGTGCATGATGAATTCCTTGCCATAGTGAGCCTTTTGAATCAAAATGTATCAAGATTTGGCATCTCTCCTTGTAAAGGAACATAGAAATAGAGACAATCAAGGCTATGGTGGAAGCAACACCAACAATGAGGAATAGACCCCAAAAGCTAGCAAGGCTAAGACTATTTGAAGAAACTTGGGGAATGGAGCTTAGATAACTAGTTACATTCCCAAACCATCTTTTTTCAATCTCTTTCATTTTCTCTCCTTCAGTCACTTCTAAGATTGCCCTTGAAACATCATCAACAAGACAAGAACCTCTTGAGAAGGCCTATAAGTCACAACAGTCAAAACCAAATCAACAAGGGAAGACATAAGTGTATAAAGATTTATACTATAAGAAACAAGAGAGCTTACAAAGCCAAAGCCATCAGTTTTGAATATGGATTCAACCATCTGATACTGTGAATTATACTTTGCCAATAAGAGCTTTATGTAAAGGGTTTCATCAAATGCCGCAGATATACCACCATTTGAGCTTCCTTTGGTCAAAAGTTCATGACATTTTTCTACAGAATCATACGACCTTAGATTTTTCAACTTCATTCCAATTAAAATTTGGGAGACAAAACTATCTTTTTGGTATCCTACATACTCCCCATTAGTAATAAGCTGGTTGACATATGTAAAAGTTGGCTGCAATTTTTGAACTGTTAAAAGAGATGTCAAGCTTGCAGTATAGCTTTGTGTGAGTATGAGCACCACAAAAGCCCATATGATCACAACAAATCTAGAACAATTACTTGATATTGACTCCCCTACAATTTACATTTAGAAGGTTTTAGGAAAGAACATAATTGCATTGATATTATACAAGAGAACCAATTCAACAATAAGGTTATCAACATTGATCAATTACAACAATTAATAGAAATAGCATACTTCAAGATGTTTCACATAGTTGATCTAACTCTTTAGAAAAGTAGGCAGTTTTTTGAAGGTGAGAAAACAAAATTCCAAACAAAAGACTTTATCACAAAACAAACCATCAAAAAGAAAAAAAAAACCTAACCATCCATAACCATCAAAGTCAATCCCAAAACAAAACACATAAGTTTAAATCTAACAAGTTCAAGCATACATAAAAGCCACAACCAACAAACAAATCATTGAAGAGCTCAATTAAAAAATCAACATAGTCATAAGATAGTAGTTAAAGCTTTTGAATGATGAGGCCATTAGTTATAGTGAGCTCCATCATTGTTTATGCTTTTGATAGAATTCCTTTTATAGGGCTTCTTATATACTTGGTAATGGCAAAATTATTTTCTATAAGGTATTTTATTTCAAAAATATTTTAAAAAATGTTGAAACTTAAAAAAAAATCAAGAAATCATGAAATGTATTCAAGATGTTCTCTAACTTAGTAGCTTTTAAATGGATTTATTGTATGATATTAAGTATTCAAAGTAGCTTTAGAATTAAAAAATCATCTATTGACCTAACATGGTCTTGAAATTAGACTTATGATAGACTAAACGAAGCCAACATGTCCAGATTTTGAATTATGCCATAATCTAGCAAGGAAAATTAATCATGTTATTCATTTTAATTTAGACTAATTATTATGCCACTCATCATATGAGTACATTTATATCTATGCTTTAGGATAAATGAACCAAAAGAATCAAAACAAAGTGTTATGACTTGGATTAGGTCCCTTATGTTATTTAGGCCCTAGAAAAAAAATGGAATGGCAAAAATTATCCTAAAGAAAACCTAATAGGTGGTCATACTACTACAATAGATGAATACAAAGGGTGTTTAAATTGTCCATGAAAACCCAAGAGAAAAGGAAAGGTGGCTATAACCACCTCAAAGACGAGATAATGGGTGGCCAAACTGCCATCTCAAAGTAAACAATCACTGCATGGCCATTACAAGAAAAGAGATATATGAGACTCACAATCTAACCACAGTCTACCTATGTTGACTATGAACTATAAAGGTCTTAAGTCATAAAGGCTCCATAAAAGAGATAATGGATAATTATGAACTAGCCAAGGGCCTCTACCTATGCTAGAGACGACTAGACTCTAGTCATAGAGGCTTCATAAAATATAAAAGGTGTCCATGCCCCCAAAAAGAGTGAAGGGACAAACAATGTTTCCTCCCCTTTCTAGGTTGGTCATTCCATGGTCTTGGAGATTGATTTGTCACAATATGATTTGTTATTGTGAAATAGTTGATAATATTCCTAAAAAATCAATCACACAAGGATCCCCATATAATTTAACAAACAATTATCAGCAAAGGAGGTGACTTGAACGAGTTAATTGCCACTTTTCTTTTTCTTTTATTTTTAATACTCGCGCAACCTAAGACCATGATATTCTAGGTCACCTTGGTCTGCCATTGGACCAATATATCTTGATGTGACTACCAACTTGCTAAGTTTAGTAATGTAATTTCAAAAATGCTTTCAAACTAGTAAGCAAGTTTTATGTGTATAAGAAAATAAGATATCTAAAGTAAAAATTAAACAAAAAAATAACTTTCTAATTCTTGAGTTAATTTTTGAATTAAATTTTTAAACCTTCTAACATACCATTAGAACCTAAGTTGATTTTGCTTTGTTCTGTGCAAACTTGAGCGTTAATGCACAAGATAATGTGTGAATGACAAGAGTCCCACACTAAAAAATAACATCATTAAGGTAAAACTTAAATAAATAAGAATTAAAAAAACAAAACAAAAAGAAGATTCTTTAGCCTTTGAGCCAATTTTTAACTTAGGCCTTTTGATATTTTATAACCATTTGATTAATACAAAAGAATCAAAATTCTATACATTCTATTTCTACAAAAGAAGTTTTTAGAGCTAACTTAGTCCTACAAGGTCTTGAAGGAAGTATATGTACATAAAGAACTAAGAGATCTTTAAATGAAATTCAACTACGAGGGAAGGAGAAGGAGTAAAGGCTAAGTTTGATTATCATTTGAATGATATTAGGTTTGAAGTTAATGGTTAATCAAAGGAATTCTTAGTGGAATTCTGTTTATGATCTTTTTAATCCCTTTTTCTTTTTAGTAAAAATGTAACTTTGTATTAATAAAAAGTAGTGTACAAAATTATAAGGACATATCTTAACATTTCTTTATAAAGATTTTATATTTTGAAACAAAGAAACTCTCATTTATACAGTTTTTCTTACTTTAGCCAATATGATTAAAATGTGAACCATTAAATTGTATTTAAAGTATTTTATTTATGATTGTAGTCAATTTGCATATCAAGTTAATCATAATATTTTCAAAATAACAATTTGGCTCACCCACTCTTTACCAATATGTAAGAAAAAGTAAAGTATGATGAAAGGAAACTTACGATGTGCAAAAGCCATTGTCGAGAAGGCATACCATAAGCTTGTCCCAATCTGGTGGGAGGGAGGCCCACGAAAATCATCATTTATTCGGTGTTCCAAAAGCCATACGACAAAGCCTATGAAGACAAAGAAACACCCACTTGTCATCCAAAGTTCCCATGTTAAAGGCTTCAAGAACATCCATGCATTTTCCCTTCTATCAACCACTGGCACCACCATTGACACTCCAGATTCCGTATAGGGCAATGTGAAGTCCACAATATTAGACCTATTCGCTATGATCGTTACATATCCTACCACAGCGTCAAATTTCTGTCCACAAGGTCATATAAAAAAGTATAAAACTTTTGATAAGTTGTTCGAGAGCATAATCAAGCCCTAACGTTTTTTTTTTTTTTTTGTTTGGTTCTTGTTTCTAGATGGTATATTAGTTTTTAAAAGTGGCAGAAATTTTTACTTACCTGAAGAAATACTTGGTAGACCAATTCGTTATAAGTACCACCCGATGTACCGTCAGGCTTTGTGAAGGGAATGAACTCGTAGCTAACAGTGTATGGCAATGTCTCCATTACAGCATTGAAGACGTCGATGCAGTACCCCGTGACATTTGTCTTAGTGACGTTAACAAATTCACGAAAGCCACTCTTCACTGGAACACCTATTCGCAGTTTCATCCCATTTGTTGTTATCCGCAAACCTTTTGGGACAGAACTAGAGTCACCGGGCCATATAATGGGTCCTAGGTTGTTCTTGGAAGTGGAATATGTGCTTGTGTTCTTTGAATTCAATTCCCTAACGAGTCCAATTTCTGAAGTCCAAAATGCGACCACTCTTTCTCCGTTACCATTCACATTAATTATCTCAAAACTTGTTTGTTGTAGTTGCCCGTTAACAAGACTGAACTCTCCAGCAAGGCCTGTAAATCTAGTACCTACTAATGCTTCTCGAAGTCTAGGACCATTTAAAGATACCCCAATATTATCAAGATCAGTTAAGCTGCTTGAAGCATTTTTCTCTTCAAAGCCAAGATTTTTGGTCCTAGCTTCCTCAACTGCCCTAGCCAATGCTAAAGTAGCATCATAAGCCCGTAAACTGACAACATCTAATTTGGCATCGATGAAGTTTGGGTTATCTTGCCGGAATTTCCTTTTCCATCGAGCCGTAAAATCTTTGAGTGCTTTTGTCTTTGGCACATAAGTCTTTATACCTAATACCCCCTGCAATGAGTCCACAATGGAAGGATCTAACGAACCCAATGAATTCGCTAGTCCACTAGTAATGATCCAAACATAACCTTCACTCATCATTCCAAGCTCTTTCGCCTTGGCGAAAAGCCGAGAACCAAGATTGCGTGGCATTTGCACAATGAAGACTCTTGTTTGCATTGTCATTAACTTGTAAAGTTTTTGACCAAGTTGATCATTTGTGGCCGATGGAGGAATGACACTCCGATAAGGAACACGAGCATCAACCTCATGTAAGGCATCGAACAAGAAAGGAATCATACCTTGTCCGTAACAATTGTCTATATAGATTGGCACGACTTCTCTCCATCCAAAGGCTTGAATAATCGCACTTACAGCTTTCACCTCGGATGAGTCATTCTGTGCAACTTGATAAAAGTACGGACTTTCAAGTGAAGTAAGGGAAGGGCATGTTGCTGAAAATGATATAATGGGCACCTGCGCTTTCTTCCCTAAGTTGATGACAAAGCTTGCTTGCATCGAGCTTTGTGGCCCAATTATGGCTTCCGTTCTTGCATTTTTTATCAGATCGAGAGCTGTGTTTCGAAAAGAAAGAGAAATCTGATTAAATGACTAATCAAATTCAAAATGGTCATCATGCCTTTACAAGTCATGATAACAATCCCTTAATATGATTGAAGTCAAGCTATTATTTTCTCTTCAGCATAATAATCCGTTAATTTCGATTCCATAACATAAAAATGAATACATTCTTACATCCATTCCCCATAAGCTCAACACAAATTGTCTTAGTTAGGCTATTTTCTGAAAGAAATTAAAAGAAATATTTTTTTTCAATTGTTTCGAAAACGTTGAGATAAAAGTGATTGTATCTACCAAAAATATTCAATTAAAAATAAACTACCTATTGAACCTAAATCCCAAAAAATCTTAGAATTAATTTATAATAAAATTTGTTGTCTAAGAAGACAACCAACAAGACCAAATCTTGTTTATGAACGATGATATATGCACTTTTAACACCTCCGTAAACATAACCCTCATTTTTCTGAAACTTTCGTGACGTAAACCAATAGTCGACCTTGAAAATTCCTCGAAATTTTCTGAGTATGGTTTTCTTCCGTAGCTTTATGTAACAAAACTACTAGGTGAAATAAACACTACCTATATCTAATTTGAGTTCATTTGTGGTATCCCTAAATTGATGGCTTAAATCATATGATTGAGGTTCATATCTGAAGAAGGGTATTAGTTTTGTCAAATTTTTTGATATTGTCATTAGTGTTGATTTTTTTCTGTTAAAGTTCAAAGTGACCCCCCCAAAAAAAAAAATAACGGGGATCTTTTGAAATGAAAATGTTAATTTGGTCAGATTGAGCCCATTTAATCGGAATTAGGAATTCTACTTATGCAAGTAATGTTTCAACTTTCTCATATCATGAGCGAAACTAAATAATACACGACCTGTTCTATGGCTTTTAATTTTTTTTTATTTGGGAGTTCATTTAAGAGTTGAGCAGTTAAATGATAATAATTTTGTAATTTTAATTTGTGTCCACAAGATTTGGCTAGTATCATACTGTTGGAGTAATATTTATGGTAACATTGAAGGTTCTAGTTGTTTTTCGAAAAATAAAGAGCTTAGCTCAAGGCATGTAAATGAAGCACTTCATTTATTATGAAACTAATATTTAAAGGGTGAAAGGAATGGTCAAAGTAATTTAGTGACTTTCATAAGAATCTAGTTGAGTTCATCTAAATCACTAAATTAAAGTATTTAAGATGATAACCAATTGGATAATTTAAATATTAAAAAATAATCAAAAATCATGTTATTGCAGAATAAGTTCTATTAATTATTATCTAGGCATCTTTCGCACGAATTAAATTCTTTCCACTCAATATTTTTAATATTTACTTTACCAAATTTTTGAAAGTTGCTTGCATATTACTATTGCATTATAATAGAAAATAATATTAATGGTTGAATAAAGAAAATATTCATACATTTGAATGTGATGATTTGGGGGGGTGGGGAAGAATAGTTGAATCCTTGTGCATAATTTGGTCTTACCTTACTGTGCTACGTATCACCACGCAACAAAATTTAAATTATATATGATTTAAGAAGAATTTGATTGACATACAAAAGTGCATTTCGGTATAGAATTAGAATTTTTTTTGTATAGTAGGCAAATGCAATACTATTCAGACTCCTATTTTGTGGCGTTGGGAACTTCGACTACCATACTCTGGTTAGGGGTTCGACACCCCTCACCCCCTCCCTATGTGTGCTTTATTTTCAAAAAAAAAAATTACCATACTTTAACTAGTTTCTATGGTGGAATAAAATGCTTTAAGCTTCTTTCCTTCAAAGAATACTATGGAATCACAAAACAATTAAATCTTTGTATGAAACCTGTTTTCTGGTGGTAAACTTTTAACAAAGCAAACAACACCTACACTTGCTTCATCTATTAATTCATTGTTACAAAATGAAAGCAAGAAGACATTAGAGAAAGCAAACAAAAAAATGAAGCTATCTACTATAGAAAAAAGGCGAATAAAAGAGAAAGAAGAACCTGCTGCAGCTGCTCCAACGATATCCCTTTTGGAATCCCTGGTGTAAAGAATCAACCTTGTTTTATAGTAATCATGAGAGGCATAGAAATCTGAAAGAGCCATGCTGATGCAACTCAATCCCATCTTCCCATTCAGCGTATCTAAGTTCAGAATGACACCCACATTAACTGGGATTGTTGTGTTTTTTGCCTCTACCAAAAGGATCCATTCCGAAAGAGTAATAAAGAGGAAAATAGAAAGACTAAATCTGGCAGTGATCTTCATGATTATGGATGTCTTGAAAGCTTTAATGGTCTCAAGTCACAACAGCTCTTATTTATAGGATGAGTGTGATAGTATTAAGAGAGAAAGGACTTGGAAAGTAAGAATGTTTATGCTACAAGGTGAAAAAACAAAAAGAAAACGAAAAAAAAAAAACTAATTGCTAAAATATTTTCAATTGTAGGTAAAGAAATAAAAGACTAGAAAAATATTGTACACTAGAAGGAGAATGCTATAATGACAAGGTTTAAAGGGACATGCATTGATTAGAAAGATGAAAGTAAATTGATAGCAACATATATGTAAAATATGATTTCAAAAACAAAGGTTTGGTTCACAAATTCCTTTCAAGATGGAAGAAACAAGCATTAATTTTACTTATGAAGTAAGTCAATTCATAAAATTAACCATACATAAAAATGAAGACTTGGTATCCATAATGAAAGATCAACTGAATTGGATAGTAAGATGATGAACAACAGAAACATCAGAGGACAATCTAAACAACACCCAAGTAAATATGTTGTGTGCTTACTTGCTTAGCTACCAAAACTCAGGGGCACTGAACAAATAGTCAAACCATCAAATCCAATGGCCAACACGAGACAACTTGGTCATAAAGCCTATAACCCTTCTATCACAGCACCCTTCACAAAATACAAATATGGAAACACCTCGACCTCTCTAGATAACTTGGATAGGAAGTTGATTTCCTCTATTTTTCATCAATGATTATACAGTCCATCAATCCTTCTCCAAGCCTTCAATCCAATTTCTACAAAATTTAGAGGAAGGATCTCCAATGCTATCACTATCAAAGAAATAACCTCTCTATTGACTTTTCAAAACTTTGAAAACCATGGTTAGGCTACAAGATAAAAAGAAACTAGTTGCTAAAATATTTTTAATTGTGGTTAAAGAAATACAAGACTACCAAGATATTATACACTAGAAGGAGAATACTAAAATGACTTGGTTTATAAGGACATTCACCAGCCAAAAAGGATGAAAGTAACATAACAACAACATATATGTGAAATATAATTCCTAAAGGTGAGGTTTGGTTCAAAAATTCATCTCAAGATAAAAGAAACAAGTACTAATGTTACTTTAAGAAATATGACAATTCATAGAAGATAGCCATGCATCCAAATGAAGACCTAGTATCCATAATGAAAGATTAATTGAATCAGATGATAAGATGATGAACAATGGCAACATTAGAGGACCATATAAACAACACCGAAGAAAATATATTGCATGCTCTACTTGCTTGCCTACCAAAACTCAAAGGCACTAAACAGATCGTCAAACCAACAAAACTAATGGCTAGCATAAGCTAACTTAATCATAAAGCCTATAACCCTTCTATCACACCATTATTCATAAAATATAAGTATGCAAGCATTTTTACCTTTTCAGATGGCTTGAAAAGGAAGCTGATCTCCTCTATTTTTCATCAGCAATTATACAGTCAATCAATCCTTCTTTAAGCCTTCAATCTAGTTTCCATGAAATTTAGAGGAAAGACCTCCACTGCTCTCACTATCAAAGAAATAACATCTTTATTGACTCTTCAAAACTTGCATGAAGATTATGGTTAGGCTACAAGATGAAATAAACTAGATACTAAAATATTTTGAATTCTAGTTAGAGAAATAAAAGATTAGCAAAATATCATACCTTAGAAGGAAAATGCTACAACAACATGTCCTATAGGGACATGCATTGGCCAAAAAAGATGAAAGTAAAATGACAACAACATATATGCAAAACATGATTTTGAAAACTGGGGTTTTGGTTCACAAGTTCCTTTCAAGATGGAAGAAACAAGCATTAATGTCACCTTGGGAGATAAGACAATTCATAAAAAAATAACCATGCATTAAAACAAAGACCTAATATCCATAATGAAAAATTAGCTTAATTAGACAATGAGTTAATGAATAACTCAATGTTGGAAGACCATCTAAACAATGCCTAAGTAGAGATGTTTCATGCCCTACTCGCTCCCTTACCCAAGGGCAAGGGCACTAAACATATTGTCAAACCATCCAATTCAATGGCCAACACCAGCCAACTTAGTCATCAACCCTATAAAACCTATATCACATCACCATTCACAAAATACAAATGTCGAAGCATCTTTGCCTCTCAATCAATCTCTCTCTAAGCCTTTAATTTAATTTTCATGAAATTTAAAGGAAGGATCTCCAATGCTATCCCCATCAAAGAAATAGATTCTCTATTGACTCTTCAAAACTTAGTGAAACCCATGGTTAGACTACAAAATAAAAGAAACTAGTAGCTAAAACATTTTCAATTGTGGTTAGAGAAATAAAAGACTAGCAAGATATTGTATACTAAAAGGAAATATGCTAAAATGACATGGTTTATAAGGACATTCATTGGCCAAAAAAGGTGGAAGTAAAATGATAGCAACATACATGTAAAATATAATTTCTAAAGGTGAGGTTTGGTTCAAAAATTCTTCTCAAGCTAAAAGAAACCAATATTAAGGTTACTCTAGGAAATAAGACAATTCATAGGAGATAGCCATGCATCCAAATGAAGACCTAATATCCATAATGAAAGATTTGTTAAATCATATGATAAGATGATGAACAATAGCAACTTTAAAGGACCATTTAAAAAACACCCAAGAAATATGTTGCATGCTTTACTTGCTTGCCTACCAAAACTCAAGGCTATTAAATAGATCATCAAACCATCAAATCCAATGGCTAGCACCAGACAACTTATTCATAAAGCCTGTAATCCTTATGTCACATCACCATTCACAAAATACAAACGTGGAAGCACCTCTACCTTTCCAGATGACTTGAAAAGCAAGTTGATCTCCATTACTTTTCATTAACGATTATATAGTCCATCAAACCTTCTCCAAGCCTTCAATCTAGTTTCCATGAAATTTGGAGGAAAAGCCTCTAATGCTCTCACTATCAAAGAAATAACATCTCCACTGACCTTTCAAAACTTGCATGACGACCATGATTAAGCTACAAGACAAAACACACTAGATGCTAAAATATTTTATAGTTAGAGAAATAAAAGATTAGAAAATATTATACATTAGAAAGAAAATGCTACAACAACATGTTCTATAGCGACATTCACTAGCCAAAAAAGATGAAAGTAAAATGACAACAACATATATGCAAAACATGATTTTGACAACTGGGTTTTGGTTCACAAGTTCCTTTCAAGATGGAAGAAACAAGCATTAATGTCACCTTGGGAGATAAGACGATTCATAAAAAAATAACCATGCATTAAAACAAAGACCTAATATCCATAATGAAAAATTAGCTTAATTAGACAATGAATTAATGAACAACTCAATGTTGGAAGACCATCTAAACAATGCCTAAGTAGAGATGTTTCATGCCCTACTCGCTCCCTTACCCAAGGGCAAGGGCACTAAACATATTGTCAAACCATCCAATTCAGTGGCCAACACCAGCCAACTTAGTCGTCAACCCTATAAAACCTATATCACATCACCATTCACAAAATACAAATGTCGAAGCATCTTTGCCTCTCAATCAATCTCTCTCTAAGCCTTTAATTTAATTTTCATGAAATTTAAAGGAAGGATCTCCAATGCTATCCCCATCAAAGAAATAGATTCTCTATTGACTCTTCAAAACTTAGTGAAAACCATGGTTAGACTACAAAATAAAAGAAACTAGTCGCTAAAATATTTTCAATTGTGGTTAGAGAAATAAAAGACTAGCAAGATATTGTATACTAAAAGGAAATATGCTACAATGACATGGTTTATAAGGACATTCATTGGCCAAAAAAGGTGGAAGTAAAATGACAGCAACATACATGTAAAATATAATTTCTAAAGGTGAGGTTTGGTTCAAAAATTCATCTCAAGCTAAAAGAAATAAAAGACTACCAAGATATTGTTCACTAGAAAGAGTGCTACAATGACATGGTTTGTAAAGACATTCATTGGCCAAAAAAGATGAAAGCAAAACAACAACATATATGTAAAATATAATTTCTAGAGATGAGATTTAGTTCACAAATTCATTTCAAGATAGAAGAAACAAGTTTTAATGTTATCCTAGGAAATAAGACAATTCATAGAAGATAGACATTCATTCAAATGAAGACCTAGCATCCATAATTAAATATCAGTTGAATCAGATGATAAGGTGATGAACAATGGCAACATCAAAAGACCATCTAAACAACACCCAAGAAAATATGTTGCGTGCTCTACTTGCTTGCCTACTAGAATTCAAAGGCATTAAATAGATCATCAAACCATCAAATAAAATGGCTAGCACCAGTCAACTTAGTCATAAAGCATGTAACCCTTTCATCACATCATCATTCACTAGATACAAACATGGAAGCGCCTATAACTTCTCCATAAATTTCTAATGAAGGATCATGTAATGCTCTTAATATCAAACAAATAGCCTCTCTATTGTATTGGGATATTCATTATGTTTTTGGTTATGGGCTACACGTTACCATGCGCCTGTCTATGATATTTCTCGTATTTATGTCAAGAGGTGTGACCAAGCCTATTTATAGCGTCCAGCCCACGTCTCGCACCAACAAAGTATGGCGGGAACAAAAGTAACAAATTAAACGCTGAGAAAACAAAAGCAACGGATGGAGAGGCATATGCCAAAAGTCGGGACAAAACAAGGAACTCAAAAGTCGCGACAATGCAAAGAACCCAAAAGTCTTACGGTGTAATTAACAAGTGGGTCCCTGACAATGGAGTTGCAAGAGGAAAAGCCTCCGCAGGCAAGAGTCTCTCGTGGGTCTACTTTATTGTAGATTGTCCTTTCTCTCATGGGTCCAGTTTTCGCTCTCAATTAGTGTCAAAAAGGAGAGGTCGGAAATCTGTTTGTGCTGTCTCTATCTGGTTCATTGCAGATATTCTGTTTTCTTTCTACCAATGGTTAAAATTATTATTTTGAGCAAACTTGTCATTACCATACTAAGTTTGAGGGGTGTGTAAAAATCATTGATTTGAACAAGTTACAATGGAATTCCACCCCACATGCTAAGTGTAGTTGCATTGTCTACCATGTTATCTACTACAAACAAGTAGACTATAGAAGTGTAGAATGTAGTAGACATCATAGTAGACACAAGCAATCCTCATGCAACCACATGACATGCTACTACACCATTGGAGCAATTAAGTGGGCATTCACCACATTCAAGCATGTGGACAGTGAGCTGGCACACAAGCTGTATGGAAGCCAACATAAAATAGCTAAGTCTCCTAGCCTAGACAAGAAGTCCTGAGCCAAGAAAGTCATCACGTGAAGGATGAAGAAAGTAGAAAGAAGAAAGAAGAAAGTGAAGAGTAAAGATAAGGCAATTATTTTACCTTTATGTAAAGTCTTTATGTAAACTTTCTAGCAATTGCTTGGAAGTATATAAGTGTGCTAAAATGCCTATATAATGATGCAGCTTGTCTAGGAGAAAGTAAGCATCTTGCAAGTCTCGTATAATCACAATTCAATTTAATCAATCATAACACCAAAGCTATGTTTTACTTTATGTAGTTGTAGTAGAGCTAATGGCCATGCAATCATGGAATCCATTCTACTCTTTTTGTTGTCTTTGTTTCACCTTTTGTACTTTATTTTATATTTGTTTTCCTTGCACCTACATGATTTACCAACTTCTAGTTTATTGTTTTTCATGATTATATCTTTACATTTCTACTCACTTAGTCAAATTGAACCATAGAATGCACCAAACTCTAATTTTCATCTCCAATTACCAACTTCATTGATAAAGATTATTCATACTAGTAGATTGTTTAAAAACCCTTAGGTCCGGTTGTTAGTATCCTTTCCGGAGTTTCTCATATATCCTCTCCGCATTTATTTGCTAAATATCTCAGAGGATTTGTAGACATTTAAATACTTGCTTCATTGTGTATCTCAAGGGATTACGATCTGTGTAAACTTTGGTTGGAAAATTAAAAAGGTAACCTTGAGCAGTTTAATAAATGAGGTGGGTTAGGCAGAGAGCCTAATCACTTAAATCTGGTGTGCTTGCCATTTTGCGGCTTGCAATTTTTATATCTACTGTCATACTGTATGCGGAAATCTTTGTGCATTCTGCACTTTCTGATTTTTGAGATGCTTTGTGTAAATCTTGTGTTGATTCGGCTCTTGCATTATTACTGGTTCTGCACTCATCTAGCTTCATTGTTCACGGTAGCTTCATTTCACTTGACCTTGAGTTAACCGTGAGCAGCACATTGAATTTATATTGGACTTTAGAAATTCTATTCAGGAAATATTATACCGATTTTGTTGTATAATTTTGCATATTAGATCTCACGTACAATCATATTTTTCATTATCATAATACTGTAGTGTTTTCCCTCAAGCAGAAATTTAGATAGACTTATATAGTGCATATTCATCATGAAGCAAAATTACTAGATTTTTTAGAAAATATAATTCACTCCCCTCTTAGGTTCCCTCTAGAACCTTACATACTAACTCTCCAAAAACTTACCAGACTGTTCTAATTGCCACATAATTTTGTAGAAGTTGTGTAAGACTCCTTTTGAAACTATTGAATAGACTCTTGAATCGGACGTTCTTTTTCTTTTTCCTTTTTTTTTTTTTTGGCTATAAATCTGTAAGAGTTGGGCGTTATGAATGTAAGAAGAAATCAATAAGTAGTTAACTAAGTTTGCTAAATTCTCTAGCTATTTCAATTCTCAATTTGTTCTCAAAAAATATTGTACAAGTGTTTTTCAATAGGAAGTATTATTTCTCGAAGATTGGATGGAACTTTTGTTAACACCGGTATCGAGTTAGCACAACCCAAGTCTAGTTGTTTCTTTGTACTATGGACAAGCCTGACGAAGGACGAGCCTTCGCTTACCTTTGAACGAATAAAAGTCATGGCGCAGTTGTCAAAGATGCTCTTTTCACCTTAATGGTCTTGGCTGGCCAAGTTATAGATGGGTGGTGCGCGAATTGCTTATCAAGTTAAGCGAGAGCAGACTATGAAAGAAGAAAATCTTAAATCTCGTTTTCCATTCTTCTCTACTTTTCTTCCTTAGAAGAATGTGACCATCCAACATAGCTTCCGTAGGGGAGCAGCCAATGCTACGCAAACAATTGACTGAAGACAAACATCTAACTAGATGTAGAAGTGAGAAATAAAGTCTAGTTCTCAATTCATACTTTTCTTCTCTAACTGCTGGAGGCTCTGCCCAAAATTTTCTTGCTTAAAATTGAAGTAATGTTGCACTGAGAATTGGGTATATGTAATTTCTATTTTCAAAATTTTGTATATGCATTTCGCAAACATAAAAAAGATTGAAGTTAAGAATGATACAAAAGATCAACACGACAAGAAAAAATGTCGCCAGTCAAGCTATCTCACCAATTCACAGTGAGTTATGGCGTAATTTATGGATGCTGTCATTGTTTCAACAGCGCAGCAGCAACAGATAAGCGCGACCTGCATGCTTGAAGTGGGAAAGACCGAATGAACAAGCCAGAAGCAGACATGCGTCCTGGACCAAAGGAAACATAGACTAAACCTAAAGCCTCTCCCGCTGCGAAGGATTTAAATCCTCGTGTTGGCAAAATTAGCCACGCAAGGACACGCTGCACAAACGACACCTTTGCGTTAATGACCCTAATGGTCCAGACTAGCAGTACATGTCCATGAATTTGGCTGGCCGAAAACGAGTCCGCCTCGTATGTTTTGGACTAACAACACATACGGTACGTGCCAATGAATTGACTGGTCAAGTACGAGTTGGTGTTTTATATTCTGGACTAACAATAACAGGCCCATGGATTGACTAATTAAGTACAAGTCTGGCCTCTTTTCTCCACCCACACCTTCCAGCCAAACTCGCCATTCGTCAAGGACCTCTAAGAGCCATTTTACAACCATAGCAGAAAGGAGACTTAAATTCGCTGGAAAATTCACTCAACCACCATTAACCTCCAGCAAGCATGAAAGCTTCAGCCTCCGGAGGTTCGGAGTCTCTTTTTCCCATCTCTAGGCACCTCTAGGATTTGCCTTCTACCATCCCTAATCGGCTCAGGAAGGAAATATCACTCCAAATATTGAGAGCTTTTGGAGGAAGGTACTTGGAATAGTAAAGACACTTGAACAACGAGAATCCAGGAAGAGCCCCTACATTGGGACAGATGACGCGAATTGTAAGGAAGCTGTAGATTTATTTACTTCTACATAAACAAACCCGAGAAGCACTCCTACTCGGGCAGATGCGTCGGGTACAAAAAGGACACATCAAATGCAAACGCTATTCACCCAGGTGGAAGTTCATGATTACTGCCGACTATTTCGAGCACCTTCACACCTTGCCTGCCAGGATGCAGTAAAAATGCAATAGACTTATTGTCAAAGGGTTGGATATTAAGATTTTCTGTGCATACTGGTCTTGCCACCTGTAAGACGCTATGAACCGCTGATTAGTGGAGGCCATGGAACAGTACAATATTTTTCGTCATAGGCATGTATATAAAAGAAACAAATATTCCAATGTTAGTGATTTTCAATGACAAGACAGAAATAAAAAATGATTCTCTGGCTGCACGTCTAGTGTCAATAAGATCCAAATGCATGAGTCCACACATTACCGGACTTGCAAAGATTCCTTAATCAATCTCAACTGATGCCTATATTAGTTAAATTCGACATGACTAAGAACTCATAGCACCAAATCTACTGGACAAAAGCAACGGATGGAGAGATATGCCAAAAGTGGGGACAAAAAAAGGAACCCAAAAGTCGCGACAATGCAAAGAACCCAAAAGTCTTACGTTGTAATTAACAAGTGGGTCCTTGACAATGGAGTTGCAAGAGGAAAAGTCTGTGCAGGCAAGAGTCTCTCGTGGGTCTACTTTATTGTAGATTGTCCTTTCTCTCATTTGTCCAATTTTCGCTCTCAATTAGTGTCAAGAAGGAAAGGCCAGAAATCTGTTTGCGCTTTCTCTCTATCTGGTTCATCGCAGATTTTCTGCTTTCTTTCTACCAATTGTTAAAATTACTATTTTGAGCAAACTTGTCGTTAACATGCCAAGTTTGAGGGGTGTGTTAAAACCATTGATTTGAACAAACTACAATAGAACTCACGTGCTAAGTATAGTTGCATCGTCTACCATGCTATCTACTTCAAACAAGCAAACTACAAAAGTGTGGAATGCAATAGACATCATAGCATACACAAGCAATCCTCGTGCAGCCACATAGAGCCCAGCAGATCTCTAGCAAGTCCCCACAAGCCAACATAACATGCTACTACACCATTGGAGCAATTAAGTGGGCATTCACCACATTCAAACATGTGGACAGTGAGCTAGCACACACGTTGTATGGAAGCTAACATAAAACAGGTAAGTCTCCTAGCCTTGGACAAGAAGTCCTAAGCCAAGAAAGTCATCATGTGAAGGATGAAAAAAGTAAAAAGAAGAAAGTAAGGAGTAAAGACCAAGCAATTAACTTTACCTTTATCTAAAGTCTTCATGTAAACTTCCTAGCAATTGCTTGGAAGTGTATAGGCATGATAAAATGCCTATATAATGGTGTAGCTTGTCTAGGAGAAAGTAATCCTCTTACAAGCCTTATGTAATGTAATCCCAATTCAATCCAATCAATCATAATACCAAAGTTATGTTTGGCTTTATGTAGTTGTAGTAAGGTGGATGGCCCTGCAATTATAGAATCCATTCTACTCCTTTTTTTGTCTTTGTTTCACCTTTTGTACTTTATTTTATATTTTTTTTCTTTGTAGGTACATAACTTACCAACTTCTAATTTATTGTTTTTTATGATTACATCTTTATGTTTCCGCTCAAACAGTCAAATTGAACCATGGAACCTGCCAAACTCTATTTTTCTTCTCCAATCACCAGCTTCATTTATAAGATTATTCATACCGGTAGCTTTGTTTAAAAACTCCTAGGTCCGTTTGTTAGTATCCTTTCAGGAGTTTCTCATATATCCTCTCCGCATTTATTTGCTAAATATCTCAAAGGATTTGTACACATTTAAATACTTGCTTCATTGTGTATTTCCAGGGATTACGATCTATGCAAACTTTGGTTGGAAAATTAAAAAGGTAGCCTTGAGCAGTTCGATAAATGAGGTAGGTTAGGCAGAGAGTCTAATCACTTAAATCTGGTGTGCTTGCCATTTTGTGGCTTGCAATTTTTATATCTATTGTCTTACTGTATGCGGAAATCTTTGTGCATTCTGCACTTTCTGATTTTTAAGATGCTTTGTGTAAATTTTGTCTTGATTCGGCTCTTGCATTATTACTGGTTCTACACTCATCTAGCTTCAGTGTTCACGGTAGCTTCATTTCACTTGATCTTGAGTTAACCGTGAGCAGCACATTGAATTTATAATCGGACTTTAGAAATTCTATTCAGGAAATATTATACCTATTTTTTTGTATAATTCTGCATATTAGATCTCACGTACAACCATATTTTTCATTATCATAATTCTGTAGTGTTTGCTCTCAGGTAGAAATTTATTTAGACTTATATAGTGCATACTCATCACAAAACAAAATTACTAGATTATTTAGAAAATATAATTCACTCCCGTCTTAGGTTCCCTCTAGAACCTTCATACTAACTCTCCAAAAACTGACCAGACTGTTCTAATTGCCATATAATTTTGTAGAAGTTGCGTAAGACTCCTTTCGAAACTATTTAATAGAATCTTGAGTCCGACTCTCCTTTTTTCCTTTTTTTTTTTTTGGCTATATATATATAAGAGTTGGGCGTTATGAATGTAAGAAGAAGCCAATAAGTAGTTAACTCAGTTTGCTAAATTCTCTAGCTATTTCAATTCTTAAATTTTTCTCATAAAATATTGTACGAGTGTTTTTCCATAGTAAGCATCATTTCTCTAGAAGATTGGATGGAACTTTTGGTAACACTGTTATCGTGTTAGCACAACCCAAGTCTAATTGTTTCCTTGTACTTTGGACAAGCATGACGAAGAACGAGCCTTCGCTTACAATTGTGGAATGAGGGGCTATTTTTGTCGGGACAAGAACGACTGGCAACAAAAAAAATGCAAAGATTTATTTTATAAAAAAATAATAAAAAAATAAAAAATAAAAACCAAAATTTACATAGGGAATGGCAATCTGTTCAAATTACAGATTACTATCCTATCTGCTTCAAAACTCATAAGGCTCATTTTGATGGTTGGGGAATTAAAATTGTACGCTTGGAAAAACCAAAACTTAAAAAAAGAATTCACACAAAACAATAGGGTGATTCTTGCAATATACTTATTAGTTTGTAGGAATAAAGCAACATGTTTAGGAGCGTAGTCAAATTGTCTATCTTCATTCCTTTTAAGAATGACTAGTATTAGTAAACACTCAATATCTCCTTAAAAAATGGAAGGTTTGCACACAGTATCCCTTTAAAAACGTGTAGAAAATAAGAAAGAGGAATGGATGTGTAGGGAAAATGGTGCTCAATGGGAGGAGAGAGAGGGAAAAACAGAATTCATGCTCTAATTTAAGTATCCTAATTTTATAGGTAATTCTACTCTCATTAATGTGTGGAAGATTAAAGTCTCACATGGGAAATTAAGATCCTTTAGGTTAAGTATAAATTAAAAAGATGACCCTCTAACCCTTGAGTTATCTTTTGGATTAGGCTTTTGAGCCTTCTGACTATTAAGTCTTAATAACTTTGCATTCTTGAATATAAAGAGATCTTAATAACAATTAATTTCTACCAAATGATCCCCGCATAAGAATGCTAGAAATATAAGATGAAGAAAAATTTATAAAAATTTTTACTCAATTTGAGCACTAGCTTAACTAGCTTTTCTATCCAGGCTAACATCAAGTTAGTTCTAATTAGGTACCTAGATGGCTAACTCAACCTCGAGTTCTAGAAACCAATTTTTAGATTCCATTTTGTTTAGGGGTTGGAATGTTTTAAAATGCCTAAAGACCCAAATTAAAAACTAGTTTGAGAGTTAAAGAGATATTTTTTTTGTTTAAGCTTCATCATAAGAATTATATTATTAATGTGAGACTTTCATTCAACTCACAAAATACTTGTTAGAAACTAAGACACAACTAGCATTTGGTGATTGTTCGATTGTGGTTGGGGCGCATGTCCAATGTTTGTCTAAGATACTATTTTCACTTACCACAATTGTGAGATGAGATATTATTTTTTTTTTCCGGACATGGACAATTGGCAACAATAAAATATTTATATAGAATAAAAATTTATTCAAACTACCAAATTTCGGTCTACAGTTTTTTATGGCTTAATCTCACAAATTTTTGGCTATCTCTAAGCAAACTCAAACCTAGAAATTTAATTGCCTAAAATGACATGATAATAAAATTACACTCTCATAGTCAAAAATTACGATTTACTACAGTTATAGTTTATCCTTGCAAATCTTAATTGTCCAAACAACTATTATATCCTAAAAATCATTATGATTGTATCTTTACTCCATTTTTCGACGGTATACAAAGTAATATGAGCTTTGTGCTGCCAGTGTGGCAAAGTACCGGATTGGAATTTCTCATCAAAATAATTGCCTTATATTTAAAGGAGTTTAGGTCAAAGGAGTTAAGGTTCACTCCCCACTGCGTGCAAATGAATCCGCCTTAGTCCAAACCTCCCAGTTTTGGCAAACAAAGTCAAAGAAATGAAGTTTCACGCCCAGTTTCCTACCGATCTGTCATTTTCTTCGTGAACATTCCCAGCTATTTAGTTCTTGGCAATTAGAACCCATGCCATCCAACAGCTCCCCATCGCAAATTTCCCCCATGGCTTTCTCGATCGCAACGGTTACCACGATCTCAGGACTCCTTCCACTCATCTCTTTTGTTCTCATCCTTCACCATGGAGCTGAATCCGCCAACTCAAAAGAAGTTATAAACCTAGGTGCCATCGTTGATGTTGGTTCCAGAAGGGGTAAAGAAGAGAAAACGGGCATGGAAATCGCGGTTCAGAACTTCAACAAAATCTCAAAGACTCGCGAACTCTCTCTCCACATCCGGCAACCTCAGAGAAATACTTCTGTAGGTTAGTAGTCTCTAACTGTTGCAGATTCTAGTACTTCCCTAACCTGAAAATATTAGTACATTTGACCTGATGAAATATACGAATTCTGATGGCAGCTAAAGAGCTGATTGAAGAGAATAACGTCTCGGTGATTATTGGCACGCACACATGGCAGGAAGCAGCGCTGGCAGCCGATGTTGGAAAGCAATATCAAGTTCCGGTTGTTTCATTTGCAGCACCCGCCATTAATCCACCACTGATGCCACTTCGCTGGCCATTCTTAATACAAGTGGCTAAAAATGGTTCTGAAGAAACAAAATGCATTGCTGATATTGTTCGCGCTTATAATTGGCAAAGGGTCGCAGTGATTTATGAAGATGGCTTATACGGCGGTGATTCCGGGAAGTTAGAACTTTTATCCGAGGCTCTCCGAAATGTTGGTTCGGAGATTGAGTACCGTTTGGTACTTCCACCATTTTCTTTTGTGTCTGATCCGGAAATTATTGAAAGAACTCTTCAAGAAGAGTTGGGTAAGCTGCTGAACATACAACCTCGAGTTTTTATCGTTCTTCAATCATCATTAGAGATGGTGACTCATTTGTTCAGAGAGGCTAAGCAAGTGGGACTGTTGGGGAGAGACTCAGCATGGATAATGGCAGAAAGCATTACGAGTTTTCTCGACTCTGCTGACAAGTACGCTATTTCCTCTATGGAAGGTGCACTGGCAATCAAGACTTACTATTCAGAGACCAGCAACTATAAAACTTTTTATTCCCAATTCCGGAAGAAGTTCAGAACTGAATATCCCGATGAAGATCATTCTGAGCCTGGAATTTATGCTCTGCTAGCATATGATAGCGTTGGAACCGTTATACAAGCCATTGAGACCATGGCCAGTAACGCCACCAGGCCAAGGATGTCGCGAGATCAAATCTCATCAAGTAATTTCTCTGGTTTAAGCGGCAAAATAAGTTTCGAAGCAGGCCAGCTTTCAGAAACTCGCGTATTGAGAATTGTAAATGTGGTCGGGAAGACATACAAAGAATTGGACTTCTGGATACCAGATTTTGGATTTGCAGAAACCCCCGACATAGAAGAAGCCAAAAGGAGAAACGGAAATAATTATCTTTCTGATACAGCAACGGGTTTGGCAGGTCCCGTAACTTGGCCTGGGAACTCACACCGTACTCCGAAAGGTTGGGACATGCCCACGGATGCGAAGCCACTGAGGATTGGAGTTCCAGGGAGAACAACTTTCGAGAAGTTTGTAAAGGTGAACTATGAAGAGAAACCGGGTCATAACAAGTACGAAGGTTTCTGCATCCAAATTTTCGACGAGGTGCTAACCCTTTTAGGTTATCATCTGCCTTATGAATTCGAGCCCCTCAATGGCACGTATGATGATCTGGTTAAACATGTCTATAACCAGGTAATCAGTCCACACCACAGCTTCTATTTTATTTAAAGTCGTTATGAATAAAAACCTGTTGTGGGAATGCATACTTCAAATTACTCTGCTGATTGATTACGTTTTCTGAAAATTCTTTATAAAACCGATTTGAAATGCTTAAGAAAATACTCCGAATCTTTAAAACCGTTTCTGAAGCACAAAATTAATGGTAGACCAGGAATTCACTCTCTTGGCGGCTTTTGCAAAATAGTTAAGTATATTAACTGCGCGTGCTATGCATGTTAATGAGATAGGGATCTCTCGCTAACATACGCCAAGCTCTGCACACAGACTTGAACGGAACAAGAGATGATATGGGTAGCCCCGAAAAAATATCATAGAGGACTTCGCGTGGAAGGTTTTCCAGTCCACTTGTTGGTTGTTCTTCAAGCTTTCTTCTCTTTCGTTGAACCCCTTTCGCTAAAGAAACTGCAGATGAAAGTAGTAGAGTTGGTCTGAACAACATTAATATAGTCAAAGAGACGAAACGGCAAATACAAAATGAAAAGAAAATTAAAAAATAAAAATTGTGTAGTGCAGGAGCCAAAGTTAAATAAAATTCTTTTGGGAAGGTATGTTTTCCTTTTCACTGTGGAAATAGGGGCATATCAAGTTGCATGTGAACGAGAGGTGGGCCCTATGGACAGTGACTCCCAGTATTTAAAGTCCTCTATTTTGGTGAAGGGCGTACATAGTAAACGCAGTCCTTTTTCTCCCTTTAATTAAAACCAAATTTGCTGTCATCATCCAGCCGGCTCTTTCTTAAATTTTTCTGATGGTGCTCCCAAAAATATCGTATGTTAGCAAGAGATCCCGATCTCCAATACATTTGTTAGTTATGAAGACTTTTCTCTTTGCTTATTAACTGCTCGATCCGTTTAAGAGATAGAGAAGCCTCCTGGAAGGGCAATCCAGGGCTGGAAGACAAAGAAGTCCCGGGGAGAAGCAACGAATCTTTAGCTGATATTTTTTTCTTTCTTTTTAATGTCGCCGTATTAAGATAGTTGAGAGCCTTGTTTTTTTATTTTTTGGCTTTCCGTTGGGTACGTTGTTTTTATGTGTTTCTGACAAAGATGTTTGCTTTGTCATGTGGGTAAAAACACAACGGAAGTCTTATGATGCTGTCATTGGCGACATCACCTTACTGGCCGACCGAATGCAATATGTTGATTTCACTGTGCCGTACACGGAGTCAGGCTTGGCGATGGTAGTTGCAGCAAAAGATGAAAGCTCGGCTCTGATGTTTCTGAGGCCCTTCACAGTGGGAATGTGGGGGGCGAGTGGTGCCATCTTGATGTATACCATGCTCGTAGTTTGGTTCCTGGAGAGGCAATGCAACCCAGAATTTGGTGGCCCTTGGAAGAAACAGATTAGTACTGCACTTTGGTTCACCTTTTCTTCTCTCTTCTTCGCTCATCGTAAGTATCATTTCCATTACACGAGAACGGTTAAATTCTAAAAGCAGTCTTCTGAATGGGACCATTTCTCGCTTGCGACTCGATGTTTCAATTGCAGGGGAAAAAATCCATAGCAACCTCAGCCGTGTGGTGATCGTACTCTGGCTTTTCGTCGTCTTGGTTCTGACCTCCAGCTACACGGCTAGTCTTTCTTCAATGCTGACTGTCCAACAATTGCAACCCAATGTTACGGATATAGAGTGGCTGAAGAAGAACAACTTGAAAGTCGGCTGCGATGGTGATTCATTTGTAAGGGAATATCTCGAGAATGTTATTAAGTTCAATCCAAGGAACATTTTGAACGTCACCAGCGAGGACAAATACACAGACGACTTTGCAAGCAAAAATATATCAGCAGCCTTCCTTGAACTCCCATATGAGAAAGTTTTCCTTAATAAGTACTGCAAGGGGTTCGTGGGAAACACGCCGACCGCCAGATTTGGAGGATTGGGCTTTGTAAGTAGTAACTTAAACTTTTCATCGGACGATATGCATCCCGTGAATCTTCAAGTTACAACCAGGATCCCCAGCTTTTTCCTGTTTTAATTGCCATCTACACGAGTTTCTCTTTGGCGCCGTCCAATTTCAACATCCCCCTAAGCTGTTTTCTTCTTTTGGGCCAAAACACCTTCTGTAGTTCTAAGATTTCCTCCCCTTCCTTCCGAAATATCCTGATCCGAAACCAACACTTTTTTCTTTACTACGAGGTGTAATAATATAACTTTTTTCTTGCTTTCGATGCAGATATTTCAAAAAGGCTCTCCAATAGCCAAGGATTTTTCTAAGGCCATTCTGACTCTTTCGGAGAATGGCAAACTGAAGGCACTGGAGGACGAATGGCTGACTTCCCCGAACGAGTGTTCAACCAATATCACTTCCGGTGATACCCAACGCCTAAGCCTCCAAAGCTTCTGGGTTCTCTATTTGATATCCTTTGCCACTACCAGCATTTGTTTTCTACTTTCACTAACTTCGTTAATGAGAGATCGCCAAGCACATGAAGGAAATATAAATCCAAATGATGAAAGCGCTTGGAAGAAGGCCGTTAGACTGGTACGGGATGTCTTCATATTAAAACTCCAGGAACAGTTCCGACTATGGCGAGCACGTTGGATATAAATAGAGACAAATTGGGCGTAAATAATAGTTCTTCCAGCTAGAAATTCTCCAGCACTTCTGACTCTTTAGAGCCTCTCTCCACATCAGCTAATATTGCAATGCTATGCGTTACTGAAGGAAGGAAATGGGAAAACAGAGATTTAACTTTTTTATAGTGAATTGTTATGCATTTATATATATTACGAAATTATATTAGAAATGGTTTAAACAAACATGTATTATTTAGGCTCAAAAATGACCTTTAAAAATTTTCCAAGCTCCCTAAATTTTTATTATAATTTATAAGTTTACTTCATTTTTAATATTAACAACGGTTATACTTTGAAACTCTAACCATTAACTTTTCTTCTATTTCTTTCATTTTAAATATGATATATTGTAACTTTTAGAGACATGCTTGCTACAGTATTGCAAAACTCTTACTTTTTATAAAACTTACTTCTTTCCTCTATTATTTATTCCCATTGCCATAGTCTACTTATAGCTAACGTTGTCATGCATATGGATTTAGTGAATCTACAATTAAAGAATGAATTTAAAAATAAAAATAAAAATAAAATTCTTTGTTATTTGCATTTTGAGCCTAGGCTTGAAATGGCTTGGGTTCGTGACTTGCAAGATCAACCCAACAATTTGTGCAATCCATCTTATATTAGCCCAACAATATTTAAATGTTAGTATATGGCATTAATATTACATTTTATGCAAATATTACATCAATTAAGGAATTAATATTTCTTTTAGCAAATATTTCTACTACAAAAAATCATTTTCAAATGCCTTTTTCCTTGTGTCGTCATTAGAATTTTTTTTTTTTTTTATGACAAAACTCTCATTTGAAAAACTTTCATAAATGAAAATTATTTCATGATCAAGTTTGACATGGAATTGTACAATGTATTATACATTTTGATAGGACATATTCACGCACATATGGAAAGTAGAACATAGTTTGTGCTTGTGCCAGCATAAAAGAGAGATAAGGAAGGTATGTCATATGTGTGTGTGTGTGTGTGTGTATATATATATATTACTTATTTTGGCATCGTGGGAATACAAAAAATTCATACTTGAAATGCTCCAAGCTCCTCCTCAAAACGATGCCAACCAACCACAAACAAGTAATAAAATAACAGAACATATAGAATATACTAGCTTATGTTGAAGCAAATAAAGATAATATTATCAAAGCATATTCTAGGAAGCATATACTCACTCTGTCATACAAACTTATTTGTCACATGTCATGTATCCTCCTCAAATTAGCTTGTTGATGTTCCCATAAAGGTATTGCCAAAGCAATCTTTTCTGGATATTCGAGGCAAACTTGGACTAACTACTCCAAGTCTGAGGGGGAATCTTTGAAAATATGTTCGGCCGAAGCATATCATGAGTGGTAAAGGAGGAAAGCCCAAAGGGAAGGAGCCGAAGAATTTTTCAACTTGTAGAGTCTTTTGCATCCTGCCAATATTGCTGTATTTTGTTGCCCTTTCTCTTTTTTGCTTGTAATTAATACTGAAACTGCGTAGGCCCTTGTATGTACATTTGTTTTTGTTGTTGGAAATACACAAATTCTTTTTGGCACACTCTGACTCTCATTTTCCATCATGAATACACAGGACTTTGAAGGAAAGAAAGAATTCTTGACACCTGTTATGAAAGCTTCAGAAATCAATTACTGCTTTTCTGGCATCGAAACAGTAGTCGTACGTTGAACCTTCCGGTTCGGGCAGGAAGTTGATCAGAAACAGCAACGGTCTAAAATTTGTGGGGGAAGAGAAGCTGGCGGTCTATGACGTTGACAAAGACAAAACGCTCGCCGCCTAAGACCCCAGCAGGCTTGAGAATGAAACTTGAAGAACAAGCAATTGAAAATATTTTGGAAAATGACAACATAGCCTTCCAACTTCCACTAATTTTAAATTTCTAATTCTTCTTAACCATCTAAATTGGCGTTTGAAGTTTTTACCACTATTCCCGTTTAATGGGAAGAAAAGTCAACGTAACGGAGGACAAAGTAGTCAAGATACCAGATTCCAAACTGATATTAAAATAAATAAATAAAAACCCTCATTAACTTATTTTTTTAAAATATATATTTGCATCCTCTCCAAGGATGCACATGTGAGATGCTTGCGGAGTTGTCGGATCTCCTACCTACGCATCGTCAAATCCCACTCAGCGTTGTTCGGAGAGCTTGGTTGCTCTTCCCTGCGCTAATCTTTTGTCTTCTTACCGTTCCTTGTGCAGCTGAAGCCAACAGGCGAAGTTGTAGGTGTAGTCCCAAGTATGACATTCTAAGAGTGCATGAGTTAAAATTATAGAACAATAAATAATTAAACAAACATACAACAGTAAAATGCACATGTACCTTATCAATACGATGAACCTTTGTTTCAATCAGCCTAGCCGAAAGCCCATTTAGACCTTGGCTTAGCCTATTACGACACCAATCCAGCCCAACTCCGTTTAATGCTCTAATCTAGTTTTGGTCCAATCTGATTTGATCCTAAACTTGACCCAACCTAATCCAAATTCGATGTGATCCCGTTCATTTGATTTTTAATCTTATACCTCTCATAAATAGAAAAAGGTTGTGCAACCTTTAGTCACAATTGCCCTTTCTGATGAAACAAAGTTTTATTCTCGTGTTTCTTATGTAAAAGATTCGCCACCTATCTAATAATTAAAGATGAAATCCTATCCAACTCTCTCTCTCTCTCTCTCTCTCTTTCTCGTACTTATATTGTGTTTTTTATACTTTATTGTTTTGTTTTTCCTTCCTTCCTTATATGGTTAGGATTAGCTCTGATTAGAATGCATGCTTTGTCATGTCCGGGGAAATAAAGACTTATGATGCTGCCATTGGCAACATAACTATACTAGCCGGCCGGTTGCGATACGTGGATTTTACTCTTCTATTTACCCAGTCAGGCTTGGGAATAGTAATTCCGGTGAAACCTCAAAGGTCACCATTAACCTTTACCAGGCCTTTCACCTGGGGAATATGGCTGGTGACTGGTGTCATCCTGATGTACACGATGATCGTTGTTTGGTTCCTAGAGCGACAAGCCAATCCAGATTTTGGTGGTCCATGGAAGAATCAGATTAGCCGCGCACTTTGGTTAACATTCTCCTCTTCGCTCATAGTAAGTGTCTATAGATATCAACCCAATGACATTCTATTATGCTTTGAAGAAGCTAACTATGGGCAGCAATCAGTCCAATATTGCTTAACGGCAATCTGAAAGTGTTGCACTATGACATAAATGATTTTTTGCCTAATATAATTCACCTGCAGTCTCCTTTTCAAAATTTCTTCGAATCTAAGTGAATGCTAGATCCATTCTTTGAACCGTAAAGAGCAGCTTTAAATTGGCCAACATATCCCAACCCGCGCCAGAAAAACCTGCGGTGGAAAATAAGTAGTTAAAAAGGGACATCAACACGGCAAAAGGCACCCTAAAAAGCGTGAGTTTCGTTTTCTGGAAACAGTACTGGTTTAGATGTTGTGAGAATGCTTCTGAATAGAATAAAAATTCCTTTACTTAAGTTGAAAGCACTAATAACACATGGTTTCATGTTGTAGGGGAAAGAGTCCACAGCGATTGGTTGTGGCACTGTGGCTCTTTGTCGTGTTGATCCTAAACTCGAGCTACACTGCAAGTCTGTCGTCAATGCTCACTGTGCAACAACTGCAACCAGACATAGATATTAAGTGGTTGAAGAGGAATAATGTGAAAGTTGGTTGCAGTTGCGGTGGCAATTCGCACGTACGGAAGTATATGGAAATTGTGCTTGAGTTCAAGTCTGAGAATATCGTGAACGTCCACAGCGAGGGCGACTACGCGAGCGAACTAGAAAGCAACAATGTAGCTGCTGCCATCCTTGAACTCCCCCTTGATAAACTTTTCCTTGATAACTATTGCAAGGGATACACTGGCGTCCCAAGTTCCATCAGATTTGGAGGATTTGACTTTGTGGGTAGTAACTGAAACATTACATAAAACATTGAGAACCTGCATGACATTTCTGAGTCGTTCCCTCTTCTCCACTGCCACTTCCTCGTACACCCACATCCACAACCAAATCTACCATTAAAATAATTCTTGCGAAAAATAAAGTGCATGACTCCTGGTATAATCATTTTCATGCATATGACTATAAAATTAAACTATATGTCTACAAGATAATCCATTAAGCAAAGAAAAATTGTCCCTTTTTTTTTTTTTTTTGATTGGCAAAGTGAGATTTTGATTTCAACTTAGACAAGGCCTATTGACAATTGTCTTTTTTCCTCTTATCATCCTTGGGAAATATTCTTAGAAAGTAAAAAACTTCATCGAAGTACTAGTAAAAGTAAAAGAACTAATGTAATCTTCTTTTTCCTCATTCAGGCCTTCCAAAAAAGCTCGCCATTTGTCAGGGAATTTTCTAAAGCCATTCTAAAACTATTACAGAAAGGGGAGTTAAAGTCGCTGGAAGAATGGCTGACTCCAGATGAGTGTGCAACAAGCATGACTTCCAGCAAACATGAAAGCTTGAGCCTCCGGAGCTTTTGGATGCTTTATTTACTATCTTTCAGCACCTCTACAATTTGTCTTCTGCAATCGCTTATCCAGTCACTGATAGATCATTGGCGAAATCAAGATACTTACGAAGGAAACTACAACTGATGTTTGGAAGAAGGTGGCTGGACTAGGAAGATACTTGAATATCAAGAATCCACGAACAGCTTCCACTTTGGCTGACAAAGATGACAGTTTGGAAGACAACTGCTGAACTGGGAAGATACTTCTATACCGAGAACCAAAGAAGCGCTGCTACTTAGGCAGATATATGTGTTCAAATAAGGTATATCATGTTTAAATGAATGTTGTTCGAGGTGTCAGTTCACGATTACTATTGATGCGTAATGCAGTTTACAATGCACTATATGCATGTTGAGAATATAAGAATGCCTCACTATTGATTTGTTTATTCACACACATCTTTGACCAAAGTGGAGATACAAAACCTTGAGATGAAGAAGGGAAAGGATTGCAACTTTTGCTACAGAAAAGTACAGAATGGGGAGCTGTAGGATGAAAAAAAGCTGGGAAGAACGGGCATCCACACCCTACTACATGCAAACCTTCTGCTGCAAACGATAGGTTCATGTTATGCCTTGCCTTTCTATTATATGTTTGTGTTGTATTCTTAAGAGTTTAACGGATCTTATTACAGTCTTTTATGTCGATGGATTTCTCTGTAATTGATAGATGTAGAATTTGATAAGTCCCAGTAGATTTCTTAACCTTATTTCAATAGAATGAACTTGGGTGTGAATTGCTTATAGTTCTAGAGGAAGCTGTCTTATAGTTCAATGAATTAATAGTATAGCTTGTGATTTTTTCAAAACACATAAATGAAGTTCACATTCTAGTCATAATGCAAGAATTATTTGCACTACTCATTCTCTTTTTAATACCCATTTGTATCACCACAATATCTAGATGTATGAATTTATGTATTTCAACATTTTTGACTTTATGATATGGTATTAAAGCCTAGTCTTGCCGCATATTTGTTATGCTTCACACTTAAGCTATTGTGAAAACAACTAGTTTTAAATAGAATTAGTATGGATAAACATCATGATCCATTGTACATCTTAAACATGTTTCAAATGCACCTTTGCACTTTGGAAAGACAAGAAAGTTACTAACATCACTTGCATATTGAGTTTTGCTGGACTATCATCTTTCAGTTATTAATAGGTTGCAAGATTTGTGACAACTAGTGATGTGGTAAAACTTATGAAACAAAAAAGAACGGTTATGTAGAAGCACAACACGGAATTCATTGAAGTTTGAGCGATTATGCAAGGAATACCATTCTAATTGAGAGATTGACGTTACGTAGCTTTTTCATTGTCATGTTAGACTGGAAATGCATATTCTTGTACCTGACCAAAGAATCTCAAATAATTGATAGAAAATGATTGCTTATTTACTCGATTGTTTGAAAGCGAAAACAATGGCTTTGATTATGAGTTTCGAAGCAATGAAACAAGATGTACAACAGAACATCTTATACAAAGCAAAGAACCCACAACTTTTGGAGGCACAATGATCGGCTACAGTTATTTCCTTGTTCGTGCAATGTCCAACCCTCAAGGAGAAAGAGGCCTGTTACTTTGCTCTGTAGGAAACTGCAAACACCCGGACCACGGTTCCCTGCTTAGAAACCAATCCAAACCTCCAACGCATTGAGTTGTGTGAACTAATATTCTTGATGATGATAAATTTATTAGGAGATTGTTGGGTTACTTGAAAGATTATGATTTTCATGCCCATGAGAAATATTCCACATGGTTGTGAATGTTTATATTTGATTAAAATATTGAATTTATAGTCTCATGGATACAATTATTGGAATGGGTTTATGTGTTTATTTAAATGGACCTTCTACTTGTTAATGAGTTTATTATTTGATGGTCCAAATTTAGCAAGCCTAAAATCGGATTGAATTAAAAAAAAAAAAATCAACCCATTCAAAAGAGATGGCCCGTGCTCCATGTGATGTGAAATATAGGCCTAGCATGTGATGAGTCGAGATGTCTAGGAGAGCCCAAGCACGAAGGAGAGCTAAGCCCGTGTACGTGTTTAATAAAAATAAGTTAGATGATGTTGTGCCGGTTAGGCAAAATAAAAGAAGAAAAAGAAGAGTAGCCACGCACAAAGAGAAATAAAGAGAAGAAAGAGAAGAAGAGGGGCAACGAAGAGAAAAAGAAAAAAGGAGATGCTGGCACGGATGATTTCGACCATTTTGCCAAGTTGACCGTTTTCCTTTAAGCTCCAATCAGTTGATATCAAGATGAGCCACAATTGACCATTCTGCCATCGAAACGTTCGACCAAGTTACCACTTTGATCTAGTACTAATGTCCTGCTCTTGTTGCTGTAAAATTTTATTCACAGTCGTGATTGTATAAAACCTTGGGTTAGATTGTTCTCTTCATTTGAGAGATTTTCTTATGATAGGTCTCCAATGTGCTTAATCTCATTTTATATTGTTTAAGGACAATATTATGCTTAACGTGTTTCTGTTGTAGTAGGTAATCTGTAAGTTTGCTAAGATGTGTACCATTTGATAGGTTATCAAAGGAGATCGGTTGAACATTTTGTCCAATCATTTAAAATATAGTGAAATCCTTTGAAGGGGATGTCAATGGGTTGGAAGTGTGTTTCCAATCAGTTAAAAACATTGTATGCAATCTCTACCTTTAACTCTTTGTTTGATGTTGTGAATAATTTGTTTGCACATATTTGCTTAAGTAATTATATCTTGAGCTTCAATAGGCATTTGTTAAAAAAAAAAAAAAACATTTAGTTGTTATTTTGACTAACCTTAATACATTGGTGTGTGAATTAATCAAAAAAGTTTGACTTTTCCATTAGCTAGTCACGAAGGCATTGTTGAGGTGCTTTAAACTTCATATTGTTTTGTGCTTGACACGGATAACATGTTTTAGGTTCATGTTTTATATTTATACCTAAGTACATGTTTTTTGAAATCATTGAATGTTATGTCCTACAAGACTGAATATTTGAATTTGTCCCAAGTGCTTATTGTGGTATATTATAGTGTATTGATTATACTTACGTGTTCTATCATAAAATAAATAGTTGTATCATATTTGTCATAGAACACATTGCACACTGCATAATATAATCAAAGGTAAATCATAGTTGGTGGCAAATGGAACCTAGGAAATTAAATAGAATAACTAGAAAACCTAATTAAACAAGCCCCACCCCCCCTCCCCCCCCAAAAAAAAAAAAAAAGCATTCAAAACCTATGAATGGCTATCATGATCTATTCTTGAGGCTTCTAGTCCTTCTTGAATTGAGTCACCAATTTGCTCAATAACAAGTGCTGGTTGAGACACTTGACTATTTGGACCTAGGTTAATAAATTTTGTAGAAGGTGTTCCTGGATCTCCAGGGATAGCAAAACGAGATTCTGGGCAGATTGAATAGTTTGATAGAGTTGGTGGGCAATTAGTGTTTGATGACAGTTCTATACCATGAACACTATCAATGCCACTTTGGTCCTGAATTCCTCTGTTTTTAAAGGTATGGGAGCTGAGGTCTTTCTTGTCAAAGATTCTCAATGCATGATGAATTCGTTGCCATAGTGAGACTTTTGAATCAAAATGTATCAAGATTTGGCATCTATCCTTGTAAAGGAACATAAAAATAGAGACAATCAAGGCTATGGTGGAAGCAACACCAACAATGAGGAATAGACCCCAAAAGCTAGTAAGGCTAAGACTATCTGAAGAAACTTGGGGAGTGGAGCTTGGATAACTAGTTACATTCCCAAACCATCTCTTTTCAATCTCTTTCATTTTCTCTCCTTCAGTCACTTTTAAGATTGCCCTTGAAACATCATCAACAAGACAAGAACCTTTTGGGAAGACCTATAAGTCACAATAGTCAAAACAAAATCAACAAGGGAAGACATAAGTGTATAAAGATTTATACTATAAGAAACAAGAAAGCTTACAAAGCCAAAGCCAGCATGGATTCAACCATCTGATACTGTGAATTATACTTTGCTAGTAAGAGCTTCATGTAAAGGGTTTCATCAAATGCAGCAGATATACCACCATTTAAGCTTCCTTTGGACAAAAGTTCATGACATTCTTCTACAGAATCATACGACCTTAGATTTTTCAACTTCATTCCAATTAAAATTTGGGAGACAAAACTATCTTTTTGGTATCCTACATACTCCCCATTAGCAATAAGCTGGTTGACATCTGTAAAAGTTGGTTCCAACTTTTGAACTGTTAAAAGAGACGTCAAGCTTGCAGTATAGCTTTGTGTGAGTATGAGCACCACAAAAGCCCATATGATCACCACAAATCTAGAACAATTACTTGATATTGACTCCCCTACAATTTACATTCAGAAGGTTTTAGGAAAGAACATAATTGCATTGATATTATACACATCACTTGACAATCAACAACTAATCAAGAGAACTAATTCAACAATAAGGTTATCGACATTGATCAATTACAACAATTAATAGAACCAGCATACTTCAACATGTTTCACATAGTTGATTTAACTCTTCAGAAAAGTAGGCAATTTGTTGAAGGTGAGAAAACAAAATTCTAAACAAAAGACTTTATCACAAAAGAAACCATCAAAAAACAAAAAACTTAACCATCCATAACCATCAGAGTTAATCCCAAAACTAAACCCATAAGTTTAAATCTAACAAGTTCAAGCATATGTAAAAGCCACAACCAGCAAACAAATCATTGAAGAGCTTAATTAAAAAATCAACATAGTTATAAGATAATAGTTGAAGCTTTTGAATGATGAGGCCATTAGTTATAGTGAGCTCCATCATTGTCTATGCTTTTGATAGAATTCCTTTTATAGGGCTTCTTATCTATTTGGTAATGGCAAAATTATTTTCTATAAGGTATTTTATTTCAAAAATGTTTTAAAAAATGTTGAAACTTCAGAAAATTTAAGAAATGGTGAAATGTATTCAAGATGTTATCCAACTTAGTAGCTTTTAATTGGATTTATTGTACGATATTAAGTATTCAAAGTAGCTATAGAATTAAAATATCATCTATTGACCTAACATGGTCTTGAAATTAGACTTATGATAGACTAAACGAAGCCAACATGTCCAAATTTTGAATTATGCCATAATCTAGCAAGGGAGAATCTGTAAAATGAATTTGCACATAACTTGGAAGGAAAATTAATCATGTTATTCATTTTGATTAAGACTAATTATTATGCCACTCATATATAGGTACATTTACATTTATGCTCTAGGATAAATGAACCAAAAGAATCAAGACAAAGTGTTATGACTTAGATTATGCCCCTATGTTATTTAGGCCCTAGAAAAAAAATGGAATGGCAAAAATTATCCTAAAGAAAACCTAATAGGTGGTCATACTACTACAATAGATGAATACAAAGGGTGTTTAAATTGTCCATGGAAACCCAAGAGAAAAGAGAAGGTGGCCATAACCACCTCAAAGACAAGATAATGGGAGGCCAAATTGCCATCTCAAAGTAAGGAATCACTACATGGCCATTACAGGAAAAGAGATATAGGAGACTCACAATCTAACCATAGTCTACCTATGTTGACTATGACCTATAAGGGTCTCAGGTCATAAAGGCTCCATAAAAGAGATAATGGATAATTACAAACTAGCCAAGGGCCTTTACCTATGCTAGTGATGACTAGACTATTTGTCTCTAGTCATAGAGGCTTCATAAAATATAAAAGGTGCCCATGCCCCCAAAAAGAGTGAAGGGACAGACTAACCTTGGGAAACCTTAGCTTGAATGTTTCCTCCCCTTCCCATGTTGGTCATTCCATGGTCTTGGAGATTGATTTGTCACAATATGATATGTTGTTGTGAAATAGTTGATAATATTCCTAAAAAATCAATCACATGAGGATCCCCATAAAATTTAACAAACAATTATCAACAAAGGAGGTGACTTGAAGGAGTTGATTGCCACTTTTCTTTTTCTTTTATTTTTAATACTCACACAACCTAAGACCATGATATTCTAGGTCACCTTGGTCTGCCATTGGACAAAGGTGTCTTGACATGACTATCACCTTGCTAAGTATAGTAAATATAATTTCAAAAATGCTTTCGAATTAGTAAGCAAGTTTTATGTGTATAAGAAAATAAGATATCTAAAGTAAAACTTAAACAAAAAAATAACTTTCCAATTCTTAAGTTAACTTTTGAATTAAATTTTTAAACTTTCTAACATAACATTAGAACCTAAGTTGATTTTGCTTTGTTATGTGCAAACTTGAGCCTTAATATACAAGATAATGTGTGAATGACAGGAGTCCCACACTGAAAAATAACATCATTAAGGTAAAACTTAAATAAATAAAAATTAAAAAACAAAAAAAAAAGATTCTCTAGCCTTTGAGCCAATTTCTAACATAGGCCTTTTGATTGTTTATAAGCATTTGATTAATACAAAATAATCAAAATTCCATACATTCTATTTCTACAAAAGAAGTTTTTAGAGCTAACTTAGTCCTACAAGCTCTTGAAGGAAGTATATGTACATAAAGAAATAAGAGATCTTTCAATGAAATTCAACTAAGAGGGAAGGAGAAGAAGGAATAAAGGCTAAGTTTGATTATCATTTGAACGATATTAGGTTTGAAGTTAATGGTTAATCAAAAGAATTCTTTAGTGGAATTCTGTTTATGATCTTTTTAACCAATGTTTTTTTTTTGTTTGGGTAAAAATGTAACTTTGTATTAATAAAAAGTAGTGTCCAAAAGTATAAGGGCATATCTCAACATTTCTCTATAAGAATTTTATATTTTGAAATAAAAAAACTCTCCCATATACAATTTTTCTTACTTTAGCCAATATGATTAAAATGTGAACTATTAAATTGTATTAAAAATATTTTATTTATGATTGTAGTCAATTTGCATAACAAGTTAATCCGAATATTTTCAAAATAACAATTTGGCTCACCCACTCTTTACCATTATGTAAGAAAAAGTAAAGTATGATGAAAGGAAACTTACGATGTGCAAAAACCATTGTCGAGAAGGCATACCATAAGCTTGTCCCAATCTGGTGCCAGGGAGGCCCACGAAAATCATCATTTATTCGGTGTTCCAAAAGCCATACGACAAAGCCTATGAAGACAAAGAAGCACCCAGTTGTCATCCAAAGTTCCCATGTTAAAGGCTGCAAGAACACCCATGCATTTTCCCTTCTATCAACCACTGGCACCACCATTGACACTCCAGATTCCGTATAGGGCAATGTGAAGTCCACAATGTTAGACCTATTCGCTATGATCGTTACATCTCCTACCACAGCGTCAAATTTCTGTCAACAAGGTCATATAACAAAGTATAAGACTTTTGGTAAGTTGTTCGAGAGCATAATCAAGCTCTAGCGTTTTTTTTTTTTTTTTTGTTCTTGTTTCTAGATGGTATATTAGTTTTTAAAAGTGGCAGAAAATTTTTACTGACCTGAAGAAATACTTGGTAGACCAATTCGTTATAAGTACCACCCGATGTACCGTCAGGCTTTGTGAAGGGAATGAACTCGTAGCTAACAGTGTATGGCAATGTTTCCATTACAGCATTGAAGACGTCGATGCAGTACCCCGTGACATTTGTTTTGTTAGTGACATCAACAAATTCACGAAAGCCGGTCTCCACTGGAACACCTATTCGCAGTTTCATCCCATTTGTTGGAATCCGCGAACCTTTTGGGACAGAACTAGAGTCACCGGGCCATATAATGGGTCCTAGGTTGTTCTTGGAAGTGGAATATGTGCTTTTGTTCTTTGAATTCAATTCCCTAACGAGTCCAATTTCTGAAGTCCAAAATGCGACCACTCTTTCTCCATTACCATTCACATTAATTATCTCAAAACTTGGTGATTGTAGTTGCCCGTTAACTAGACTGAACTCTCCAGCAAGGCCTGTAAATCTAGTACCTAATAATGCTTCTTGAAGTCTAGGACCATTTAAAGATACCCCAATATTATCAAGATCAGTTAAGCTGCTTGAAGCATTTTTCTCTTCAAAGCCAAGATTTTTGGTCCTAGCTTCCTCAACTGCCCTAGCCAACGCTAAAGTAGCATCATAAGCCCGTAAACCGACAACATCCAATTTGGCATCAATGAAGTTTGGGTTATCTTGTCGGAATTTCCTTTTCCATCGAGCTGTAAAATCTTTGAGTGCTTTTGTCTTTGGCACATAAGTCTTTATACCTAATACCCCATGCAATGAGTCCACAATGGAAGGATCTAACGAACCCAATGAATTAGCTAGTCCACTAGTAATGATCCAAACATAACCTTCACTCATCATTCCAAGCTCTTTTGCCTTGGCGAAAAGCCGAGAACCAAGATTGCGTGGCATTTGCACAATGAAGACTCTTGTTTGCATTGTCATTAACTTGTAAAGTTCTTGACCAAGTTGGTCATTTGTGGCCGATGGAGGAATGACACTCCGATAAGGAACACTAGCATCAACCTCATGTAAGGCATCGAACAAGAAAGGAATCATACCTTGTCCGTAAATATTGTCTATGTAGATTGGCACGACTTCTCTCCATCCAAAGGCTTGAATAATCGCACTCATAGCCTTCACCTCGGATGAGTCATTCTGTGCAACTTGATAAAAGTACGGACTTTCAAGTGAAGTAAGGGAAGGGCATGTTGCTGAAAATGATATAATGGGCACCTGCGCTTTCTTCCCTAAGTTGATGACAAAGCTTGCTTGCATCGAGCTTTGTGGCCCAATTATGGCTTCCGTTCTTGCAACTTTTATCAGATCGAGAGCTGTGTTTCGAAAAGAAAGAGAAATCTGATTAAATGACTAATCAAATTCAAAATGGTCATCATGCCTTTACAAGTCATGATAATAATCCCTTAATATGATTAAAGTCAAGCTATTATTTTCTTTTCAGCATAATAATCCGTTAATTTGGATTCCATAACATAAAAACGAATACATTCTTACATCCATTCCCCATAAGCTCAACACAAATTGTCTTAGGTAGGCTATTTTTCTGAAAGAAATTAAAATAAATTTTTTTTTTTTTTTGGCAATTGTTTCGAAAACGTTGAGATAAAAGTGATTGTATCTACCAAAAATATTCAATTAAAAATAAACTACCTATTGAACCTAAATCCCAAAAAATCTTAGAATTAATTTATAATAAAATTTGTTGTCTAAGAAGACAACCAACAAGACCAAATCTTGTTTATGAACGATGATATATGCACTTTTAACACCTCTGTAATCATAACCCTCATTTTCTGAAACTTTTGTGACGTACACCAATAGTTGACCTTGAAAATTCCTTGAAATTTTCTGAGTATGGTTTTCCTCCGGAGCTTTATGTAACAAAACTACTAGGTGAAATAAACACTACCTATATCTAATTTGAGTTCATCTGTGGTATCCCTAAATTGATGGCTTAAATCATATGATTGAGGTTCATATCTGAAGAAGGGTACTAGTTTTGTCAAATTTTTTGATATTGTCATTAATGTTGATTTTTTTCTGTTAAACTAGTTCAAAGTGACCCCAAAAAAAAAAGGAACGGGGATCTTTTCGAAATGAAAATGTTAATTTGGTCAGATTGATCCCATTTAATCGGAATTAGGGATTCTACTTATGCAATTAATGTTTCAACTTTCTCATATCACGAGCGAAACTAAATAATGCACGACCTGTTCTATGGCTTTTAAATTTTTTTTATTTGGGAGTTCATTTAAGAGTTGAGCAGTTAAATGATAATTTTGTAATTTTAATTTGTGTCCACAAGATTTGGCTAGTATCATACTGTTGGAGTGATATTTATGGCAACATTGAAGGTTCTAGTTGTTTTTTGAAAAATAAAGAGCTTAGCTCAAGGCATGTAAGTGCAGCACTTCATTTATTATGAAACTAATATTTAAAAGGGTGAAAGCACTTTCATAAGAATCTAGTTGAGTTCATCTAAATCACTAAATTAAAGAATTTAAGATGATAACCAATTGGATAATTTAAATATTAAAAAATAATCAAAAATCATGTTATAGCAGAATAAGTTCTATTAATTATTATCTAGGCATCTTTCGCACGAATTAAATTCTTTCCACTCAATATTTTTAATATTTACTTTACCAAATTTTTGAAAGTTGCTTGCATATTACTATTGCATTATAATAGAAAATAATATTAATGGTTGAATAAAGAAAATATTCATACATTTGAATGTGATGATTTGGGGGAGGGGGGGGAGGGGAAGAATAGTTGAATCCTTGTGCATAATTTGGTCTTACCTTACTGTGCTACGTATCACCACGCAACAAAATTTAATTATATATGATTTAAGAAGAATTTGATTGACATACAAAAGTGCATTTCGGTATAGAATTAGAATTTTTGTTGTATAGTAGGCAAATGCAATACTATTCAGACTCCTATTTTGTGGTGTTGGGAACTTCGACTACCATACTTTGGTTAGGGGTTCGACACCCCTCACCCCTTCCCTATGTGTGCGTTATTTTCAAAAAAAAAAAATTACCATACTTTAACTAGTTTCTATGGTGGAATAAAATGCTTTAAGCTTCTTTCCTTCAAAGAATACTATGGAATCACAAAACAATTAAATCTTTGTATGAAACCATTCTGTTTTCTGGTGGTAAACTTTTAACAATGCAAACAACACCTACACTTGCTTCATCTATTAATTCATTGTTACAAAATGAAAGCAAGAAGATATTAGAGAAAGCAAACAAAAAAAATGAAGCTATCTACTATAGAAAAAAGGCGAATAAAAGAGAAAGAAGAACCTGCTGCAGCTGCTCCAACGATATCCCTTTTGGAATCCCTGGTGTAAAGAATCAACCTTGTTTTATAGTAATCATGAGAGGCATAGAAATCTGAAAGAGCCATGCTGATGCAACTCAATCCCATCTTCCCATTCAGCGTATCTAAGTTCAGAATGACACCCAAATTAACTGGGATTGTTGTGTTTTTTGCCTCTACCAAAAGGATCCATTCCGAAAGAGTAATAAAGAGGAAAATAGAAAGACTAAATCTGGCAGTGATCTTCATGATTATGGATGTCTTGAAAGCTTTAATGGTCTCAAGTCACAACAGCTCTTATTTATAGGATGAGTGTGATAGTATTAAGAGAGAAAGGACTTGGAAAGTAAGAATGTTTATGCTACAAGGTGAAAAAACAAAAAGAAAACGAAAAAAAAAAACTAATTGCTAAAATATTTTCAATTGTAGGTAAAGAAATAAAAGACTAGAAAAATATTGTACACTAGAAGGAGAATGCTATAATGACAAGGTTTAAAGGGACATGCATTGATTAGAAAGATGAAAGTAAATTGATAGCAACATATATGTAAAATATGATTTCAAAAACAAAGGTTTGGTTCACAACTTCCTTTCAAGATGGAAGAAACAAGCATTAATTTTACTTATGAAGTAAGTCAATTCATAAAATTAACCATACATAAAAATGAAGACTTGGTATCCATAATGAAATATCAATTGAATTGGATAATAAGATGATGAACAACAGAAACATCAGAGGACAATCTAAACAACACCCAAGTAAATATGTTGTGTGCTTTACTTGCTTAGCTACCAAAACTCAGGGGCACTGAACAAATAGTCAAACCATCAAATCCAATGTCCAACACGAGACAACTTAGTCGTTATAGGCTAGTCATAAAGCCTATAACCCTTCTATCACGGCACCCTTCACAAAATACAAATATGGAAACACCTCGACCTCTCTAGATAACTTGGAGAGGAAGTTGATTTCCTCTATTTTTCATCAATGATTATACAGTCCATCAATCCTTCTCCAAGCCTTCAATCCAATTTCTACGAAATTCAGAGGAAGGATCTCCAATGCTATCACTATCAAAGAAATAACCTCTCTATTGACTTTTCAAAACTTTGAAAACCATGGTTAGGCTACAAAATAAAAAGAAACTAGTTGCTAAAATATTTTTAATTATGGTTAAAGAAAAAAAAAGACTACCAAGATATTATACACTAGAAGGAGAATACTAAAATGACTTGGTTTATAAGGACATTCACCAGCCAAAAAGGATGAAAGCAACACAACAACAACATATATGTGAAATATAATTCCTAAAGGTGAGGTTTGGTTCAAAAATTCATCTCAAGATAAAAGAAACAAGTACTAATGTTACTTTAGGAAATATGACAATTCATAGAAGATAGCCATGCATCCAAATGAAGACCTAGCAACCATAATGAAAGATTAATTGAATCAGATGATAAGATGATGAACAATGGCAACATTAGAGGACCATATAAACAACACCTAAGAAAATATATTGCATGCTCTACTTGCTTGCCTACCAAAACTCAAGGGCACTAAACAGATCATCAAACCAACAAATCTAATGGCTAGCATAAGCTAACTTAGTCATAAAGCCTATAACCCTTTTATCACACCATTATTCACAAAATATAAGTATGGAAGCATTTTTACCCTTTTAGATGGCTTGAAAAGGAAGCTGATCTCCTCTATTTTTCATCAACAATTACACTATCAATCAATCCTTCTTTAAGCCTTCAATCTAGTTTCCATGAAATTTAGAGGAAAGACCTCCAATGCTTTCACTATCAAAGAAATAACATCTTTATCGACTCTTCAAAACTTGCATGAAGATTATGGTTAGGCTACAAGATGAAATAAACTAGATATTAAAATATTTTGAATTATAGTAAGAGAAATAAAAGATTAGCAAAATATCATACATTAGAAGGAAAATGCTACAACAACATGTCCTATAGGGACATGCATTGGCCAAAAAAGATGAAAGTAAAATGACAACAACATATATGTAAAACATGATTTTGAAAATTGGGGTTTGGTTCACAATTCCTTTCAAGATGGAAGAAACAAGCATTAATGTTACCTAGGGAGATAAGACAATTCATAAAAAAAATAACCATGCATTAAAATGAAGATCTAATATCCATAATAAAAAGTTAGCTTAATCGAACTATGAGTTTATGAACAACACAATGTTGGAGGACCATCTAAACAATGCCCAAGAAGATATGTTGCATGCTATACTCGCTCCCTTACCCAAGGGCAAGGGCACTAAACATATTGTCAAACCATCCAATTCAACGGCCAACACCAGCCAACTTAGGCAACAAGCCTATAAATCCTTTATCACATCACCATTCACAAGATACAAATGTGGAAGCATCTCTGCCTCTCCGTCAATCCCTCTATGAGTCTTTAATTTAATTTTCATGAAATTTAAAGGAAGGATCTCCAATGCTATCCCTATCAAAGAAATAGCTTCTGTACTTACTCTTCAAAACTTAGTGAAAACCATGGTTAGACTACAAAATAAAAGAAACTAGTTGCTAAAACATTTTCAATTATGGTTAGAGAAATAAAAGACTAGCAAGATATTGTATACTAAAAGGAAATATGCTACAATGACATGGTTTATAAGGACATTCATTGGCCAAAAAAGGTAGAAGTAAAATGACAACAACATGCATGTAAAATATAATTTCTAAAGGTGAGGTTTGGTTCAAAAATTCATCTCAAGGTAAAAGAAACAAATATTAAGGTTACTCTAGGAAATAAGACAATTCATAGGAGATAGTCATGCATCCAAATGAAGACCTAATATCCATAATGAAAGATCAGTTAAATCATATGATAAGATGATGAACAATGGCAACTTTAAAGGACCATTTAAAAACACCCAAGAAATATGTTGCATGCTTTACTTGCTTGCCTACCAAAACTCAAGGCTATTAAATAGATCATCAAACCATCAAATCCAATGGCTAGCACCAGACAACTTAGTCATAAAGCTTGTAATCCTTATTTCACATCACCATTCACAAATACAAACGTGGAAGCACCTCTACCTTTCCAGATGACTTGAAAAGCAAGTTGATCTCCATTATTTTTCATTAATGATTATATAGTCCATCAAACCTTCTCCAAGCCTTCAATCCAGTTTCCATGAAATTTGGAGGAAAAGCCTCCAATGCTCTCACTATCAAAGAAATAGCCTCTCCACTGACCTTTCAAAACTTGCATGAAGACCATGATTAAGCTACAAGACGAAAGACACTAGATGCTAAAATATTTTATAGTTAGAGAAATAAAAGATTAGAAAATATTATACATTAGAAAGAAAATGCTACAACAACATGTTCTATAGCGACATTCATTGGCCAAAAAAGATGAAAGTAAAATGACAATAACATATATGCAAAACATGATTTTGAAAACTGGGGTTTTGGTTCACAAGTTCCTTTCAAGATGGAAGAAACAAGCATTAATGTCACCTTGGGAGATAAGACAATTCATAAAAAAATAACCATGCATTAAAACAAAGACCTAATATCCATAATGAAAAATTAGCTTAATTAGACAATGAGTTAATGAACAACTCAATGTTGGAAGACCATCTAAACAATGCCTAAGTAGAGATGTTTCATGCCCTACTCGCTCCCTTACCCAAGGGCAAGGGCACTAAACATATTGTCAAACCATCCAATTCAATGGCCAACACCAGCCAACTTAGTCGTCAAGCCTATAAACCCTATATCACATCACCATTCACAAAATACAAATGTCGAAGCATCTCTACCTCTCAATCAATCCCTCTTCGAGCCTTTAATTTAATTTTGATGAAATTTAAAGGAAGGATCTCCACTGCTATCACTATCAAAGAAATGACCTCTCTACTGAATCTTCAAAACTTAGTGAAAACCATGGTTAGGCTACAAGATAAAAGAAACTAATGTCTAAAATATTTTCAATTCTGGTTAGAGAAATAAAAGACTTCCAGGATATTATTCACTAGAAAGAGTGCTACAATGACATGGTTTGTAAAGACATAAGACTACCAGGATATTGTTCACTAGAAAGAGTGCTACAATGACATGGTTTGTAAAGACATTCATTGGCCAAAAAAGATGAAAGCAAAACAACAACATATATGTAAAATATAATTTCTAAAGATGAGATTTAGTTCACAAATTCATTTCAAGATAGAAGAAACAAGTTTTAATGTTATCCTAGGAAATAAGACAATTCATAGAAGATAGTCATTCATTCCAATGAAGACCTAGCATCCATAATTAAATATCAGTTGAATCAGATGATAAGATGATGAACAATGGCAACATCAAAGGACCATCTAAACAACACCCAAGAAAATATGTTGCGTGCTCTACTTGCTTGCCTACCAAAATTCAAAGGCATTAAATAGATCATCAAACCATCAAATACAATGGCTAGCACCAGTCAACTTAGTCATAAAGCATGTAACCCTTTCGTCACATCATCATTCACTAGATACAAACATGGAAGCGCCTATAACTTCTCCATAAATTTTAATGAAGGATCATCTAATGCTCTTAATATCAAACAAATAGCCTCTCTATTGTATTGGGATATTCATTATGTTTTTGGTGATGGGCTACACGTTACCATGTGCCTGTCTATGATATTTCTCGTATTTATGTCAAGAGGTGTGACCAAGCCTATTTATAGCGTCCAGCCCACGTCTCGCACCAACAAAGTATGGCGGGAACAAAAGTAACAAATTAAACGCTGAGAAAACAAAAGCAACGGATGGAGAGGTATATGCCAAAAGTCGGGACAAAACAAGGAACTCAAAAGTCGCGACAATGCAAAGAACCCAAAAGTCTTACGGTGTAATTAACAAGTGGGTCCCTGACAATGGAGTTGCAAGAGGAAAAGCCTCCGCAGGCAAGAGTCTCTCGTGGGTCTACTTTATTGTAGATTGTCCTTTCTCTCATGGGTCCAGTTTTCGCTCTCAATTAGTGTCAAAAAGGAGAGGTAGGAAATCTGTTTGTGCTGTCTCTATCTGGTTCATTGCAGATATTCTGTTTTCTTTCTACCAATGGTTAAAATTATTATTTTGAACAAACTTGTCATTACCATACTAAGTTTGAGAGGGTGTAAAAATCATTGATTTGAACAAGTTACAATGGAATTCCACCCCACATGCTAAGTGTAGTTGCATTGTCTACCATGTTATCTACTACAAACAAGTAGACTATAGAAGTGTAGAATGTAGTAGACATCATAGTAGACACAAGCAATCCTCATGCAACTACATGACATGCTACTACACCATTGGAGCAATTAAGTGGGCATTCACCACATTCAAGCATGTGGACAGTGAGCTGGCACACAAGCTGTATGGAAGCCAACATAAAATAGCTAAGTCTCCTAGCCTAGACAAGAAGTCCTGAGCCAAGAAAGTCATCGCGTGAAGGATGAAGAAAGTAGAAAGAAGAAAGAAGAAAGTGAAGAGTAAAGATAAGGCAATTATTTTACCTTTATGTAAAGTCTTTATGTCAACTTTCTAGCAATTGCTTGGAAGTATATAAGCGTGCTAAAATGCCTATATAATGATGCAGCTTGTCTAGTACAAAGTAAGCAACTTGCAAGTCTCATATAATCACAATTCAATCCAATCAATCATAACACCAAAGCTATGTTTTACTTTATGTAGTTGTAGTAGAGCTAATGGCCATGCAATCATGGAATCCATTCTACTCCTTTTGTTGTCTTTGTTTCACCTTTTGTACTTTATTTTATATTTGTTTTCCTTGCACCTACATAACTTACCAACTTCTAGTTTATTGTTTTTCATGATTATATCTTTACATTTCTACTCACTTAGTCAAATTGAACCATAGAATGCACCAAACTCTAATTTTCTTCTCCAATTACCAACTTCACTGATAAAGATTATTCATACTAGTAGATTGTTTAAAAACCCTTAGGTCCGGTTGTTAGTATCCTTTCCGGAGTTTCTCATATATCCTCTCCGCATTTATTTGCTAAATATCTGAAAGGATTTGTAGACATTTAAATACTTGCTTCATTGTGTATCTCAAGGGATTACGATCTGTGTAAACTTTGGTTGGAAAATTAAAAAGGTAACCTTGAGCAGTTTGATAAATGAGGTGGGTTAGGCAGAGAGCCTAATCACTTAAATCTGGTGTGCTTGGCATTTTGCGGCTTGCAATTTTTATATCTACTGTCTTACTGTATGCGGAAATCTTTGTGCATTCTGCACTTTCTGATTTTTGAGATGCTTTGTGTAAATCTTGTGTTGATTCGGCTCTTGCATTATTACTGGTTCTGCACTCATCTAGCTTCATTGTTCACGGTAGCTTCACTTCACTTGACCTTGAGTTAACCGTGAGCAGCAAGTTGAATTTATATTGGACTTTAGAAATTCTATTCAGGAAATATTATACCTACTTTGTTGTATAATTTTGCATATTAGATCTCACTTACAATCATATTTTTCATTATCATAATACTGTAGTGTCTGCCCTCAAGTAGAAATTTAGTTAGACCTATATAGTGCATACTCATCATGAAACAAAATTACTAGATTTTTTAGAAAATATAATTCACTCCACTCTTAGGTTCCCTCTAGAACCTTACATACTAACTCTCCAAAAACTTACCAGACTGTTCTAATTGCCACATAATTTTGTAGAAGTTGAATAAGACTCCTTTTGAAACTATTTAATAGACTCTTGAGTCCGACCTCTTTTTTTTTTCCTTTTTATTTTTTTGGCTATAAATATGTAAGAGTTGGGCGTTATTAATGTAAGAAGAAATCAATAAGTAGTTAACTAAGTTTGCTAAATTCTCTAGCTATTTCAATTCTCAAATTGTTCTCATAAAATATTGTACAAGTGATTTTCCATAGGAAGTATTATTTCTCGAAGATTGGATGGAACTTTTGGTAACACCGGTATCGTGTTAGCACAACCCAAGTCTAGTTGTTTCTTTGTACTATGGACAAGCCTGACGAAGAACGAGCCTTCGCTCACCTTTGACCGAATAAAAGTCATGGCGCAGTTGTCAAAGATGCTCTTTTCATCTTAATGGTATTGGCTGGCCAAGTCATAGATGGGTGGTCCGCGAATTGCTTATCAAGTTAGGCCAGAGCAGTCTATGAAAGAAGAAAATCTTAATCTCGTTTTCCATTCTTCTCTACTTTTCTTCCTTAGAAGAAGGTGACCATCCAACATAGCTTCCGTAGGGAAGCAGCTACTAAGAAAACTATTTTGCCGGTGCTATGCAAACGATTGACTGAAGACAAACATCTAACTAGATGTAGAAGTGAGAAATAAAGTCTAGTTCTCAATTCATACTTTTCTTCTCTAACCGGTGGAGGCTCTGTCCAAAATTTTCTTGCGTAAAATTGAAGTAATGTTGCACTGAGAATTGAGTATATGTAATTTCTATTTTCAAAATTTTGTGTATGCATTTCGTAAACATAAAAAAGATTAAAGTAAAGAATGATACAATCTCACCAATTCACAGCGAGTTATGGCCTAAATTACGGATGATATCATTGTTTCAACAGCGCAGCAGCAACAGATAAGCGCGACCTGCATGCTTGAAGTGGGAAAGACCGAATGAACCTAAAGCCACGAGCAAAAAACACTAATTTCAAATAGAATTCCTTACAATGATAAAATTATATAAAAAGTTTATAAGACTAAGATATCAAGTTTTCTTTTCAATGGAGGCCAATACCTAGGTTTTAATCATAATACAATTCTCTCCTTTTTCCATGGCCTTGCTTCCTAGTACCACTATATTTTGGACTTCTAAAACGACTAATTTTAACTTCTAAACACTTTAAAACTTGTCTAAAAGATATAACAAAACAAAACATAAATATCTTAAAAGCCCAACAATAAAATAAAACTTAGTTAAAACTCAAGCCCGAATTGTCTCTCCATAGTCCTTACATTGTAGATCTATCACAAACCGGTGAGAAGTCGGGCAAAGGAGCTTCACCCACCAGGAACGATGCAACAGTATTCAAGCGAATGGGCCCAATACAACAACGGCCACATCTATTCCAAAAAGTAAAAAATTGGTTTTCAAACAGAGATACTCAATAACATGATTAATTGGCTTTAAAAAAGAGTTGTATGACATACACAACGCAAGTACAACAGATAAGCGCGACCTGAATTCTATTTGAAATTAGTGTTTTTTGCTACTCATACTCCTTTCATATTAGGAGCACATCCATAGTCCCTTCCAACCTGGGCCAAAGATAACCGAGCTACGCTTCGACAGTACAACCTGAAAAGGAGAACAAAAAGGAAAAGCCTCCAAATTCCATTGCGTTTGAATCCAGGCACCTTCTCCGTTGATTGCGCTGGAAGGAAACACAGTCATGGAATTGACTGCAAATGGTGTATACACCCCACAAAGTGTGAGAGATTTCTCAGCACCGTGTGGAAAGATGGGAAAAACCAACCTATTCTGTCGATATTATGTTGACTGATTTGGTTTTAAGTCTCCATCGTAATTAAATCCATCTCGTGGCTTATGTCATTCAGTCGGTGGCCTAATCCTCTTATAATCACCAAAGCTTTTCAGCTTTCATTTTCATTACCCAAATAATGCTGAAAAGACCGAATGAAAGACCTGCATGATTTAAATCCTACGCAGCAGCAGACGTGCGTACTGGGCCAAAGGAAACAAAGACTAAACCTAAAGCCTCTCCCGCTGCGTAGGATTTAAATCCTCGTGTTGGCAAAATTAGCCACGCAAGGACACGCTGCACAAGCGACACCGTTGCGTTAATGACCCTAATGGTCCAGACTGGCAGTACATGCCCATGAATTTGGCTGGCCGAAAACGAGTCAGCCTCGTATTTTTTGGACTAACAACACATACGGTAGGTGTCATTTTTTGGTGTTTTATATTCTGGACTAATAATAACAGGCCCATGGATTGACTAATTAAGTACAAGTCTGGCCTCTTTTCTCCACTCACACCTTCCAGCCAAACTCGCCATTCGCCAAGGACCTCTCAGAGCCATTTTACAACCATAGCAGAAAGGAGAATTAAATTCGCTGGAAAATTCGATCAACCAATATTAACCTACAGCAAGCATGAACGCTTCAGCCTCCGGAGGTTTGGAATCTCTTTTTCCCATCTCTTGGCACCTCTAGGATTTGCCTTCTATCATCCCTAATCGGCTCACGAAGGAAATATCACTCCAAGTAGTGAGAGCTTTTGGAGGAAGGTACTTGGAATAGTAAAGACATGAACAACGAGAATCCAGGAAGAGCCCCTACTTTGGGACAGATGACGCGAATTGTAAGGAAGCTGTAGATTTATTTACTTCTACATAAACAAACCCGAGAAGCACTCCTACTCGGGCAAATGCGTCTGGTACAAAACGGACACATCAAATGCAAACGCTATTCACCCAGGTGGAAGTTCATGATTACTGCCGACTATTTCGAGCACCTTCACACCTCGCCTGCCAGGATACAGTAAAATGCAATAGACTTATTGTCCAAGGGTTGGATATTAAGATTTCTATTAGTGGAGGATATGGAACAGTACAATATTTTTCGTCATAGGCATGTATATAAAAGAAACAAATATTCCAAAGTGATTTTCAATGACAAGACAGAATTAAAAAATGATTCTCTGGCTGCACGTCTAGTGCCAATAAGATCCACACGCGTGAGTCCACACATTAACGGACTTGCAAAGATTCCTTTGTCAATCTCAACTGATGCCTATATTAGTTAAATTCGACATGACTAAGAACTCAAAGCACCAAATCTACTGGACAAGCTCAGGTGGATTATGATTCCTGGTGTTAGACAACCAATAAATCAAGAGACTCATTCAGTGTCCTCTATGAATCAAAACTAGCCCCAGCAGAGAACTTCAACGAATCAATGGCTTCTAGCTGTGTATTTGAGCTCCATGCTGACTTTCAAAAATCAGAATGTCTTCTTAGTCCGTGCGCACACCTAAGCTACCGGTAGCCTCTGCCTCGTCCGCGTCCACCCCAACCCCTCCCTCTGCCTCTAGTCCCACTTCTCCCACCATGAGACAAATCTTCCAATGCTCTATTAACCAGCTGATTTTGCAATCCACCAGCTCCGCGACCTTTTTTGGATGGCACATTGCTGGCCCCATTCGCAGCATTAGCAGGTCGCTTCCCTCTGCAAACAAAAATCATGAAAAACATAACTATGACCACAAACTTCCCATTTTACGAGGATGAAAAATCTTGCAGGAAAGTAATACTAGTCCATGAGGAAGTGTGATGGCACTCCAATGTGTCAAATCACCCTTCACCATTGGCACAACTAAAGGTTAAACAAAAAAGGTACCATCCAACAAAGTGATAGTAGGAGATAGTAAAAGCTTGAAACCGTATACTGATAGCAGCAAGCAAAAATATTCAAATATAAATACAAGAGGGGGCTGGAGAGGAAGGAAGAGGATAATAAGGAAGATTTATCCTACCCGGTTGTAGCTGTGGTGGTGGGGACAGAAGGCTTTGTTGCTTCTTTCCAAGAAAGATTGATACTTTTATCTCCAACAAACGAAGGTGTTTTTGAATGCAGTGGCTGGATAAAATTGGTTATATTAGCTTTCACAGTAAATAAGCAAAGGATCATACATGTAGAGACCAAACAATTTGTTTATTTTGCACCTTTGTCATTGCTAAAATGTTATTACATGTCCGCAAACCAGTGGTTGTATTCTGTTTTTGAGTTTTCTGCACAGTATAAGAGAAAGATGGTCATAAAAATAATAAAATAAATAAAAATAATAATTCCTAAGAACAAACTCACAATGCTATTCTTTGCTTCATCAGATTTAGCTGCTGCCATAGCTTTGTTGTGCTCAGCCATTCCCTGAGTTAATTTCTTCATGGTAGCTCTAGTTAACTCTTCAACATTACTCAACCTGCAAAATCAATTCTAACTATCTCATACATAGAAAAATTTGCATGTGTAAAAGTTGACCATATCTATTATAATGATCATCAGAAATATAGGAAACGGTCTTCCCACCTTACTCTATAATCAAATGGGAATCAAGACTGTAGTAATATAATAAAAGTTCACAAATCTCTGGAAGGCTTAGGTCCTCCAAGATATTTATTCTTTGTAAATTAATCCTATGACAAACAAATTTAGCTCTCTGATTTCTTCACAAAATTTTCAGAATCCTAAATCAGGTAATTGTTTTAGTGGATAGCTGGAACCTTAAACTCCACATTAGGCTGCAACTATATTACAATCTCGAAAAAACACTAACAAAAAGGCTTCAGTTCAGGATTTTTAGATTGCCTCCCAGCTCGTGCGACTGCATCTTAGACCCAGTACACACACAACCCAGCCCGCGTGAGTGAGATCCAGTCCAAAGTCTGTGAACCGCAACCCGCGTGTGCAACCCGGTCCAAAAGCGTGACCCGCAATGTGACCCGTGACCCACGCTCGCTCCTAAGTGACAAGCGTGCACGATCCGAATTAAGCACCCGCAACCCAGTTCGACCCACTCAACAATGCCGTCACCTGAAAGCTCAAATTGGCGATCAAAAACAGCTCAAAAAATGGGGAAAAATGATGCAATTGAAATCCATCAGAAATGAGAACAATTCTATGGAGAAATATCAAAGACTCATTGCTCATAAAGGATTAACCTGAAGAAATTAAGGTGTTCTTCGCAGTTTATGACCTAACTACTTAAAGGAGAAATTGAAAGCAGATTAGAGAGTTTCTGAAGCCAAAATCATGGGGCTTTTGAAGAGAAGAAGTTGATTTATTAATCTGTGAAGTACCCATATTTATTTGCTTCAAGATTGAAGAGATTTTATGAAGATTTGAGTGAGATTCGAGTTTGACCCATTTTTTGGTCCGTGAAGCTCTAATTTAATAACTTAAGTTATGGACAAAACGGTGACATTTTGGAGCACAATTTTGAATGGAATTAAGACAAAATGACCAGCTCTACCTTCTTCCTCTCTTAACAACTCAAAATGAAGAAAGAGAATACGAAAATTAGGACTCTAACAGGAAGAGAAGATGACTTGCTTCAAAGGTGTTAGAACGGTTATTTGAAGTGAAATGTGAGTTTTTTTTTAATCTACTTAAGTGCATCTTACTCATTGATTATTGGTTGGTCCAAAAATTACAAAGAAAGCACGCTTCTTTCATAAACCCATACTCCTCTTTCAAGCTCATTCAAACTCACAAAATTGGTTTTTCATTTTAGTGATTTTACTTTGAGCTCATTAATGTTTTCATACACTTGTTAGGAGATCAAATTGCTCTTTAATTCATATCATATTTAAATTGATTTTGTATGAGTAAACAGTGCTAGGGTTCATGTGAATTTAAAGCTTTTGTTCATATCATTTTATATTAAGTCTTTAGCATTTATTTGAAACTTCTGAACTTGAATTCATATCTTATAGAAGCTAAATTCAAAATTTGTACTTAATTGTTACTCGTTGTTGAAATTCTTGGAGAGAGAATTATTAGAAGGCAAATGCTACAACAACATGTTCTACAGGGATATTCATTGGCCAAAAAAGATGAAAGTAAAATGACAACAACATATATGTAAAACATGATTTTGAAAATTGGGGTTTAGTTATCAAATTCCTTTCAAGATGGAAGAAACAAGTATTAATGTTACCTTGGGAGATAAGACAATTCATAAAAAAATAATCATGCATTAAAATGAAGACCTAATATTTATAATGAAAAATTAGCTCAATCAGACGATGAGGTTATGAACAATGCAATGTTTAAGAACATATTGTCAAACCATCCAATCCAACAACCAATAGCAGCCAACTTAGTCATAAAGCCTATAAGTCCTTTGTCACATTACCGTTCACAAAATACAAACGTACAAGCATCTTTGCCTCTCCATCAATCCCACTTTAAGCCTTCAATTTAATTTCATGAAATTTAGAGGAAGGATCTCCAATGCTCTCACTATCAAAGAAATAGCCTCTCTATTGACTTTTCAAAACTTGCAAGGAGACCATGGTTAAGCTATAAGACAAAAGAAACTAGATGCTAAAATATTTTCAATTGTAGTTAGAGAAATAAAAATTAGCAAAATATTATATATTAGAAAGCAAATGCTACAACAACATGTTCTATAGGGACATTCATTGGCTAAAAAAGATGAAAGTAAAACGACAACAACATATATGTAAAAAATAATTTCCAAAGGTGAGGTTTGGTTCACAAATTCATTTCAAGATACAAGAAAATGTTACTCTAGGAAAAAAGAAAATTCATAAAAAATAGCCATGCATCAAATGATAAACTCATATCCATAATGAAAGATCAACTCAATTATAGGATGAGATGATGAACGACACACCATTGAAGTACCGTCTAAACAACATCCAAGCATAGACGTTGTTGCTCTACTCACTTCCCTACCTGAAGTGAAGGGCACTAAATAGATCGTCAAACCATCCAATTAACAGCCAGCTCAGTCATAAAGCATGTAACCCTTTTGTCACGTCACCATTCACTAGATACAAACATGGAAGCACCTGTGCATCTCCAAGGAACATCTAATGCCCTCAATATCAAAGAAATAGCCTCTCTATCGTATCGGGATATTCATTATGTTTTTGGTGATGAACTACATGTTACCATGTGCCATTGTAACAATTCTTTGCTAGCAATTGTGAATATCAGCTTGCTCTAGAGGCTTCCCATGCTCGTTTACATTTCTTGCTGTCTTCAGTGGAAAAATTTAGTGCTTTGCCAATATCTTCCTTGTCGCATTCAGGCAAGCTCTACTGCTGGTTTCTAACAAGGTGTTATAAGGAGAATTTGAATCATGACCTCAACTTATCCAAGTCGGCAAGCAATCTTTATATTTTTGTGGCTTGTGATTCTCCCTATTGGACGAGATGATATTAGGAGACTTTGAATCATGACTTAAACTAGCCTCTATAGATGGCTCTAATTGTTTTGAGATACCAAACCATGCTGAAGTGTTCTCCTCCGATACACAAAGACAATTCTTTTATTAGTCGACGTGAGTGTCTTATTTTCACTGACTTTATTTTTCTCAATTGCTTTTTTAGTTTTGAAACCGAATCATTGCAAACAAACTAAGATAAATTGGGACCCAACAATTTCGAAAAACGTTTTACTGCACCACAATGTTGCTGTCCATTTTTCGTAGTGGTATTATTCTTTATCATTTCCCCTCAAGAGAATTTAATTTACGAATCGAACCACGTAATCTTAGTGTTTTCTATTATTTTCTCTAATTGCTTATTCCTAACTAACATTCTTCGTAGTGTACAAAGTATTGATGCCCTTTATTTCCCAACTTTATAGTGAATCAACAATTATGAAGGGGACTTTACATGTGGTATTTATGCCCGTATTGCCTAATCAACGATTAATTTCTAGCACATAATCCCCGCGTAAGAATGCTAGAAATATAAGAGGAAGAAAAATTTATAAAAATTGTTACTCAATTTGAACACTAGATTAACTAGTTTTTCTATCCAGGCTAACACCAATCTGGGTCTACTTAAGTATCTTGATGGTTAACTCAACTGCGAGTTCTAGAAACCAATTTTCAGATTCCATTTTGTTTAGGGGCTAGAATGTTTTAAAATGCCTAAAGACCCAAATTAAAAACTAGTTTAAGAGTTAAAGAGATATTTTTTTGGTTTAAGCTTCATCATAAGGAATCATATGTTCAATGTGAAACTTTCATTCTACTCACAAAATACTTGTTAGAAACTAAGATACAGACTAGCATTTGGTGATTGTTTGATTGTGGTTGGGACGCATGTCCAATCTTTGTCTAAGATACTATTTTCACTTACCATAATTGTGAGATGAGATATTATTTTTTTCTGGACATGGACAATTGGCAACAATAAAACATGCGTACAACTATAAAAACAGAAATATTTATATAAAATAACAATTTATTCAAACTACCAAATTTCGGTCTACAGTTTTTTATGGCTTAATCTCACAAATTTTTGGCTCTCTCTTAGCAAACTCAAACCTAGAAATTTAATTGCCTAAAATGACATAATAATAAAATTACACTCTCATAGGCAAAAATTACGATTTTACTTCAGTTATAGTTTATCCTTGCAAATCTTAATTGTCCAAACAACTATTATATCCTAAAAATCATTATGATTGTATCCTTACTCCATTTTTCGGCGGTATACAAAGTAACATGGGCTTTGAGCTGCCAGTATGGCAAAGTACCGGATTGGAATTTCGCATCAAAATAATTGCCTTATATTTAAAGGAGTTTAGGTCAAAGGAGTTAAGGTTCACTCCCCACTGCGTGTAAATGAGTCCGCCTTAGTCCAAACCTCCCAGTTTTGGAAAACAAAGTCAAAGAAATGAAGTTTCACGCCCAGTTTCCTACCGATCTGTCATTTTCTTCGTCAACATTCCCAGCTATTTAATTCTTGGCAATTAGCGAGAACCCATGCCATCCAACATCTCCCCATCGCAAATTTCCCCCATGGCTTTCTCTATCGTTACGGTTACCACGATCTCAGGACTCCTTCCACTCATCTCTTTTGTTCTCATCCTTCACCATGGAGCTGAATCCGCCATTACAAAAGAAGTTATAAACATAGGTGCCATCGTTGATGTTGGATCCCGAAGGGGTAAAGAAGAGAAAACGGGAATGCAAATCGCGGTTCAGAACTTCAACAAAATCTCAATGACTCGCGAACTCTCTCTCCACCTCCGGCAACCTCAGAGAAATACTTCTGTAGGTTAGTAGTCTCTAACTGTTGCAGATTCTAGTACTTCTCTAACCTGAAAATATTAGTACATTTGACCTGATGAAATATACAAATTCTGATTTCAGCTAAAGAGCTGATTGAAGAGAATAACGTCACGGTGATTATTGGCACGCACACATGGCAGGAAGCAGCGCTGGTAGCCGACGTTGGAAAGCAATATCAAGTTCCGGTTGTTTCATTTGCAGCCCCCGCCATTAATCCACCACTGATGCCACTTCGCTAGCCATTCTTAATACAAGTGGCTAAAAATGGTTCTGAAGAAACAAAATGCATTGCTGATATTGTTCGCGCTTATAATTGGCAAAGGGTTGTAGTGATTTATGAAGATGACGTATACGTCGGTGATTCCGGGAAGTTAGAACCTTTATCCGAGGCTCTCCGAAATGTTGGTTCGGAGATTGAGTACCGTTTGGTTCTTCCTCCATTTTCTTTTGTATCTGATCCGGCAATTATTGAAAGAATTGTTCAAGAAGAGTTGAGTAAGCTGCTGAAAATACAACCTCGAGTTTTTATCGTTCTTCAGTCATCATTAGAGACGGTGACTCATTTGTTCAGAGAGGCTAAGAAAGTGGGACTGTTGGGGAGAGACTCAGCATGGATAATGGCAGAAACCATTACGAGTTTTCTGGACTCTGCTGACAAGTAAGCTATTTCCTCTATGGAAGGTTGTTGGTTTAGGAGAAAAGTTGTTTTCAGCGGAAAAGTTCGTGATAGGTTTGGAAAGAGAAAGCTTGAAAGGATGTTGAACGTGGAGCCCTTGTCTCCAAAGTAGTTGGAAGGAAGGGAAGGAAGGGAGCTCTTTATTGAAAGACTTGGAAGGCTTTAAAGTTTCTGTACACATTTTTACAGCACACACGGTGGTATTTATAACCAAACCACCGACTTATACAGCCTACTATTTTTGACTTTACAAGCCACTATTGTTGACTTTACTTACAAGCTTTGTTCTTATCTTTGGTCGGAATAATCCAGACCTGCCGGAACTCTGTAGAGTCTTCTTTTCTGCACCGACTAACTCTTTTGGCTGGTCTCCGTAATGCGTCTTCTGGAATTCTCTGGATCTTGATCTTGCTGGAACCTTCTTTTCAGAAAAATGCATTACACTCAACAAAGGTGCACTGGGAATCAAGAGTTACTATTCAGAGACCAGCAACTATAAAACTTTTTATTCCCAATTCCGGAAGAAGTTCAGAACTGAATATCCCGATGAAGATCATTCTGAGCCTGGAATTTATGCTCTGCGAGCATATGATAGCGTTGGAACCGTAATACAAGCCATTGAGAACATGGCTAGTAACGCCACTAGCCCAACGATGTTGCTAGATCAAATCTTATCAAGTAATTTCTCTGGTTTAAGCGGCAAAATAAGTTTCGAAGCAGGCCAACTTTCAGAAACTCGCGTATTGAGAATTGTAAATGTGGTCGGGAAGAGATACAAAGAATTGGACTTCTGGATACCAGATTTTGGATTTGCAGAAAGCCCCGACATAGAAGAAGCCAAAAAGAGAAACGGAAATAACAATCTTTCTGATACAGCAACGGGTTTGGCAGGTCCCGTAACTTGGCCTGGGAACTCACAACGTACTCCGAAAGGTTGGGACATGCCCACGGATGCGAAGCCACTGAAGATTGGAGTTCCAGGGAGAAAAACTTTCGAGAAGTTTGTAGAGGTTAACTATGAAGAGAAACCGGGTCATAACAAGTACGAAGGTTTCTGCATCCAAATTTTCGACGAGGTGCTAAGCCTTTTAGGTTACCATCTGCCTTATGAATTCGAGCCCCTCAATGGCACGTATGATGCTCTGGTCAAACATGTCTATAACAAGGTGTTACGATTTGACGTGAGGGAACGGGTTACAGGACGTGGTAAAACCGAATCCTCGTGGAAGAGGTCGGCGTAACGTTTCTTTTTTCCACCCAGGTTTGTTAAACCAAAGAGGGAAGGATTACGTGGGGGAAGATACTCCTTACACTTTCATTTCACAAAAGGCTTACCTACAACGAAAACACTCTTCTCATTTAAAGACCACGTAACGTGATTCTTATGAGAAGGTCTGACACTTCTTAATGACAATAAGACAAGTAAAGCTAATACCCTAAGACTGTAGCTACAACGTTCAGCTACTACAAAAGACTTGCACGCCACCTTGCACGCTCTTAAGTTTTGGCTGGCTTTGATCACTTTCCTAAGCAACCCGTGGCTACACTGCAATGATGGCCTGATGCACTCAAGTGCCCAGTTAACAAAAGTGACGATGAAGTTATCTTGACATTCACGCTCCTTTAAGCTTCACCGTTAGATCATGCCGTGTAGATGGGTCCGTAACACAAGGTAATCAGTCCACACCACAGGTTCTGTTTTATTTAAAGCCATTATGAATAATCACCTGTTGTGTGAATGCATACTTCAAATTACTCTGCTGATTGATTACGTTTTCTGAAAACAACTTTATAAAACCGATTTGAAACGCTTAAGAAAATACTTCGAATTTTTAAAACCGTTTCTGAAGCATAAAATTAATGGTAAACCTGGAAGTCTTGCGTTCACTCTCTTGGCGGCTTTTGTATATTAACTGCGCGTCCTATGCATGTTAACGAGATAGGGATCTCTTGCTAACATACGCCAAGCTCTGCATACAGACTTGAACGGAACAAGAGATGATATGGGTAGCCCCGAAAAAACATCATAGAGGACTTCGCGTGAGTGGAGGAATCAACCTGAGTAAAATTTTTCTGATGGTGCTCCCAAAAATATCGTATGTTAGCAAGAGATCCCGATCTCCAATACATTTTTTAGTTATGAAGACTTTTCTCTTTGCTTCTTAACTGCTCGATCCGTTTAAGAGATAGAGAAGCCTCCTGGAAGGGCAATCCAGGGCTGGAAGACAAAGAAGTCCCGGGGAGAAGCAACGAATCTTTAGCTTCTTTTTTTTCTTTTCTTTTTTAATGCCGCCGTATTAAGATAGTCGAGAGCCTTTTTTATTTTTTATTTTTTTTGGCCTTCCGTTGGGTGTGTTGTTTTTATTTTTTTCTGACAAAGATGTTTTTTTATTTTTTTCTGACAAAGATTTTTTTTATTTCTTTCTGACAAAGATGTTTTTTATTTTTTTCTGACAACGATGTTTGCTTTGTCATCTGGGTAAAAACACAACGGAAGTCTTATGATGCTGTCATTGGCGACATCACCTTACTGGCCGACCGAATGCAATATGTTGATTTCACTGTGCCGTACACGGAGTCAGGCTTAGCGATGCTAGTTGCAGCAAAAGATGAAAGCTCGGCTCTGATGTTTCTGAGGCCCTTCACGCTGGGAATGTGGACGGCGAGTGGTGCCATTTTGATATATACCATGCTCGTAGTTTGGTTCCTGGAGAGCCAATGTAACCCAGAATTTGGTGGCCCTTGGAAGAAACAGATCAGTTCTGCACCTTGGTTCACCTTCTCTTCTATCTTCTTTTCTCATCGCAAGTATCAATTCCATTACACAAGAACAGTTAAATTCTAAAAGCAGTCTTCTGAAGGGGACCATTTCTCGCTTGCGACTCGATGTTTCAATTGCAGGGGAAAAAATCCATAGCAACCTCAGCCGTGTGGTGATCGTACTCTGGCTTTTCGTCGTCCTGGTTCTGACCTCCATCTACACGGCTAGTCTTTCTTCGATGCTGACTGTCCAACAACTGCAACCCAATGTTACGGATATAGAGTGGCTGAAGAAGAACAACTTGAAAGTCGGCTGCGATGGTGATTCATTTGTAAGGGAATATCTGGAGAAAGTTATTAAGTTCAATCCAAGGAACATTTTGAACGTCACCAGCGAAGACAAATACACAGACGAATTTGCAAGCAAAAATATATCTGCAGCCTTCCTTGAACTCCCGTATGAGAAAGTTTTCCTTAATAAGTACTGCAAAGGGTTCGTGGGAAACACTCCGACCGCCAGATTTGGAGGATTGGGCTTTGTGAGTAGTAACTGAAACTTTTCATCCGACTGTATGCCTCCTGTGAATCTTCAAGTTATAATCAGGATCCCCAGCTTTGTCGTGCTTTCATTGCCATCTATACGAGTTTCTCTTGGTCGCCGTCCAATTTCAACATCCCCCCTAAGCTGTTTTCTTGTTTTGGGCCAAAACATCTTCTGTAGTTCTAAGATTTCCTCCTCTTCCTTCCGAAATCTCCTGATCCAAAACCAACACTTTTTTCTTTAGTACGAGGTGTAATAATATAACTTTTTTCTTGCTTTCGATGCAGATATTTCAAAAAGGCTCTCCAATAGCCAAGGATTTTTCTAAGGCCATTCTGACTCTCTCGGAGAATGGCAAACTGAAGGCACTGGAGGAAAAATTGTTGACTTCCCCAAACTGAAAGCAACCTTCTCTGGATATTTGAGGCAAACTTGGACTACCTACTACAAGTTTGAGGGGGAATCTTGAAAAATATGTTCAGCCAAAGCCTCTCATGAGCGGTGAAGGAGGATAGTCCAAAGGGAAGAAACCGAAGAATTTTTCAAATTGTAGACTCCTTTGCATCCACCCAATATGGCTGTATTCGTTGCCCTTTCTCTTTTTTGCGTCCTTGTAATTAATACTGAAACTGCGTAGGCCCTTGCATGTACATTTGTTTTTGTTGTTGGAAATACACAAATTCTTCTTGGCACACTTTGTGTCTCATTTTCCATTATGGATGCACAAGACTTTGAAGGAAAGAAAGAATTCTTGACACCCGTTATGAAAGCTTTAGAAATCAATTACTGCTTTTCTCGCATCGAAACAGTAGTCGTACGTTGAACTTTCCGGGTCGGGCAGGAAGTTGTTCAGAAACAGCGCACGGTCTAAAATTTGAGGAGGAAGAGAAGCTGGCGGTATGGCGTTGACAAAGACAAAACGCTCGCCGCCTAAGACCCCAACAGGCTTGAGAAGAAAACTTGAAAAACAAGCAATTGAAAATATCTGGGAAAATGACAACATAGCCTTCCAACTTCCACTAATTTTAAATTTCTAATTCTTCTTAACCATCTAAATTGGCGTTTGGATTTTTTACCACTATTCCCGTTTAATGGGAAGAAAAGTCAACGTAACGGAGGACAAAGTAGTCAAGATACCAGATTCCAACTGATATTAAAAATAAATAAATAAAACGCTCATTAACTTATTTTTTTAAAATATATATTTGCATCCTCTCCGAGGATGCACATGTGAGATGCTTGCGGAGTTGTCGGATCTCCTACCTGTGCATCGTCAAATCCAACTCAGCGTTGTTCGGAGAGCTTGGTTGCTCTTCCCTGTGCTAATCTTTTGTCTTCTTACCGTTCCTTGTGCAGCTGAAGCCAACAGTGACGAAGTTGTAGGTGTAGTCCCAAGTATGACATTCTAAGAGTGCATGAGTTAAAATTACAAAACAATAAATAATTAAACAAACATACAACAGTAAAATGCACATGTACCTTATCTGTCCTTTGATTTGGAAGGCGGGTGTATACGATGAACCTTTATTTCAATCAGCCTAGTCCAAAACCCATTTAGACTTCGGCTTAGCCTATTACAACACCAATCCAGCCCAACTCCGTTTGATGCTCCAATCTAGTTTTGGTCCAATCTGATTTGATCCTAAACTTGACCCAACCTAATCCAAATTCGTTTTGATCCCGTTCATTTGATTTTTAATCCTATACCTCTCATAAATAGAAAAAGGTTGTGCAACCTTTAGTCACAATTGCCCTTTCTGATGAAACAAAGTTTTATTCTTGTGTTTCTTATGTAAAGGATTCGCCACCTATCTAATAATTAAAGATGAAATCCTATCCAACTCTTTCTGTTTCTCTTTCTCTTTCTCGTACTTGTATTGCGTTTTTGATACTTTATTGTTTTGTTTTTCCTTCCTTCCTTATATGTTTAGGATTAGCTCTGATTAGAATGCATGCTTTGTCATGTCCGGGGAAATAAAGACTTATGATGCTGCGATTGGCAACATAACTATACTAGCCGGCCGGTTGAGATACGTGGATTTTACTCTTCTATTTACCCAGTCAAGCTTGCGAATAATAATTCCGGTGAAACCTCAAAGGTCACCATTAACCTTTACCAGGCCTTTCACCTGCGGAATATGGCTGGTGACTGGTGTCATCCTGATGTACACGATGATCATTGTTTGGTTCCTAGAGCAACAAGCCAATCCAGATTTTGGTGGTCCATGGAAGAATCAGATTAGCGCACTTTGGTTCACATTCTCCTCTTCGCTCACAGTAAGTGTCTATAGATATCAAGCCAATGACATTCTATTATGCTTTGAAGAAGCTAACTATGGGCAGCAATCAGTCCAATATTGCTTAACGGCAATCTGAAAGTGTGGCACTATGACATAAATGATTTTTTGCCTAATATAATTCACCTGCAGTCTCCTATTCAAAATTTCTTCGAATCTGTCTAAGTGAATGCTAGATCCATTCTTTGTACCATAAAGAGCAGCTTTAAATTGGCCAACATATCCCAACCCGCGCCAGAAAAACCTGCGGTGGAAAAATAAATAGTTAAAGAGGGATATCAACACGGCACAAGGTTACCCTAAAAAGCGTGAGTTTCGTTTTCTGGAAACAGTGCTGGTTAGATGTTGTGAGAATGCTTCTGAATAGAATAAAAATTTCTTTACTTAAGTTGAAAGCACTAATAACACATGGTTTCATGTTGCAGGGGAAAGAGTCCACAGCAACTTAACACGATTGGTTGTGGCACTGTGGCTCTTTGTCGTGTTGATCCTAAACTCGACTACACTGCAAGTTTGTCGTCAATTCTCGTTGTGCAACAACTGCAACCAGACATAGATATTAAGTGGTTGAAAAGGAATAATGTGAAAGTTGGTTGCAGTTGCAGTGGCAATTCGCACGTACGGAAGTATATGGAAATTGTGCTTGAGTTCAAGTCTGAGAATATCGTGAACGTCCACAGTGAGGGCGACTACGCGAACGAACTAGAAAGCAACAATGTAGCTGCTGCCATCCTTGAACTCCCATATGATAAACTTTTCCTCCATAACTACTACAAGGGATACATTGGCGTTCCAAGTTCCATCAGATTCGGAGGATTTGACTTTGTGGGTAGTAACTGAAACATTACATAAAACATTGAGAACCTGCATGACATTTCTGAGTCGTTCCCTCTTCTCCACTGCCACTTCCTCGTACACCCACATCCACAACCAAATCTACCATTAAAATAATTCTTGCAAAAAATAAAGTGCATGACTCCTGGTATAATCATTTTCATGCATTTATGACTATAAAATTAAACTATATGTCTACAAGATAATCCAGTAAGCAAAGAAAAATTGTCCCTTTTTTTTTTTTTTTTTGATTGGCAAAGTGAGATTTTGATTTCAACTTAGACAAGGACTATTGACAATTGTCTTTTTTCCTCTTATCACCCTTGGAAAATATTCTTAGAAAGTAAAAAACTTCATCGAAGCACTAGTAAAAGTAAAAGAACTAATGTAATCTTCTTTTTCCTCACTGAGGCCTTCCAAAAAGGCTCGCCATTTGTCAGGGATTTTTCTAAAGCCATTCTACAACTATTACAGAAAGGAGAGTTAAAGTCGCTGGAAGAATGGTTGACTCCAGATGAGTGTGCAACAAGCATAACTTCCAGCAAACATGAAAGCTTGAGCCTCCGGAGCTTTTGGATGCTTTATTTACTATCTTTCAGCACCTCTACAATTTGTCTTCTGCTATCGCTTATCCAGTCACTGATAGATCATTGGCGAAATCAAGATACTTACGAAGGAAACTACAACTGAGGTTTGGAAGAAGGTGGCTGGACTAGGAAGATACTTGAATATCAAGAATCCACGAACAGCTTCCACTTTGGCGGACAATGATGACAGTTTGGAAGACAACTGTTGAACTGGGAAGATATTTCTATACCGAGAACCAAAGAAGCGCTGCTACTTGGGCAGATATATGTGTTCAAATAAGGTATATCATGTTTAAATGAATGTTGTTCGAGGTGTCAGTTCACGATTACTATTGATGCGTAATGCAGTTTACAATGCACTTATATGCATGTTGAGAATATAAGAACGCCTCACTATTGATTTGTTTTATCACACACATGTTTGACCAAAGTGGAGATACAAAACCTTGAGATGAAGAAGGGAAAGCATTGCAACTTTTGCTACAGAAAAGTACAGAATGGGGAGCTGTAGGATGAAAAAAAAAGGTGGGAAGAACGGGCATCCACACCCTACTACATGCAAACCTTCTGCTGCAAAAGATAGGTTCATGTTATGCCTTGCCTTTCCATTATATGTTTGTGTTGTATTCTTAAGAGTTTAACGGATCTTATTACAGTTTTTTATGTCGCTGGATTTCTCTGTAATTGATAGATGTAGAATTTGATAAGTCCCAGTAGATTTCTTAACCTTATTTCAATAGAATGAACTTGGGTGTGAATTGCTTATAGTTCTAGAGGAAGCTGTCTTATAGTTCAATGAGTTAATAATAGTATAGCTTGTGATTTTTTCAAAAAACATGAATGAAGTTCACATTATAGTCATAATGCAAGAATTATTTGCATTACTCAATCTCTTTTTAATACCCATTTGTATATCTAGATGTATGAATTTATGTATTTCAACATTTTTGACTTTATGATATGGTATTAAAGCCTAGTCTTGCCGCATATTTGTTATGCTTTACACTTAAGCTATTTTGAAAACAACTAGTTTTAAATAGATTTAGTATGGATAAACATCATGATCCATTGTACATCTTAAACATGTTTCAAATGGACCTTTGCACTTTGGAAAGACAAGAAAGTTACTAACATCACTTGCATATTGAGTTTTGCTGGACTATCATCTTTTAGTTATTAATAGGTTGCAAGATTTGTGACAACTAGTGATGTGGTAAAACTTATGAAACAAAAAAGAAAGGTTATATAGAAGCACAACACGGAATTCATTGAAGTTTGAGCGATTATGCAAGGAATACCATTCTAAATGAGAGATTGACGTTACGTAGCTTTGTCATTGTCATGTTAGACTGGAAATGCATATTCTTGTACCTGACCAAAGAATCTCAAACAATTGATAGAAAATGTTTGCTTATTTACTCAATTGTTTGACAGCGAAAACAATGGCTTTGATTAGGAGTTCCGAAGCAATTAAACAAGATGTACAACTGCACATCTTATACAAAGCAAAGAACCCACAACTTTTGGAGGCACAATAATCGGCTACAGTTATTTCCTTGTTCGTGCAATGTCCAACCCTCAAGGAGAAAGAGGCCTGTTACTTTGCTCTGTAGGAAACTGCAAACACCCGGACCACGGTTCCCTGCTTAGAAACCAATCCAAACCTCCAACGTTTGATGATAATAAATTTATTGGGAGATTGTTGGGTTATTTGAAAGATTATGATTTTCATGCCCAGGAGAAATATTCCACATGGTTGTGAATATTTATATTTGATTAAAATATTGAATTTATAGTCTCATGGATACAATTATTGGAATGGGTTTATGTGTTTATTTAAATGGACGTTATACTTTAACGAGTTTATTATTTGATGGTCCAAATTTAGCAAGCCTAAAATCGGATTGAATTTAAAAATAAAATAAAATAAAAAGAAATCAGCCCATTCAAAAGAGATGGCCCGTGCTCCATGAAGTCCACAATGCAAAATAAAGGCCTAGCATGTGATGAGTCGAGATGTCTAGTAGAGCCCAAGCAAGAAGGAGAGCTAAGCCCGTGCGCGTGTTTAATAAAAATAAGTTAGACGATGTTGTGCTGGTTAGGCAAACAAAAAGAAGAAAAAGAAGAAAAGAAGAGTAGCCACGCACAAAGAGAAATAGAGAGAAGAAAGAGAAGAAGAGGGGCAACGAAGAGAAAAAGAAAAAAGGAGATGCTGGCACGGATGATTTCGACCACTTTGCCAAGTTGACCGTTTTGCTCTAAGCTCCAATCAATTGATTTCGAGATGAGCGGCAATTGACCGTTCTGCCATTGAAACGTTCGACCAAGCTATCACTTTGATCTAGCACTAATGTCCTGCTATTGTTGCTGTAAAATTTTATTCAAAGTAGTGATTGTATAAAACCTTGGGTTAGATTGTTCTCTTCATTTGAGAGATTTTCTTATGATAGGTCTCCAATGTGCTTAATCTCATTTTATATTGTTTAAGGACAATATTATGCTTAACATGTTTCTGTTGTAGTAGGTAATCTGTAAGTTTGCTAAGATTTGTACCATTTGATAGGTTATCAAATGAGATGGGTTGAACATTTTGTCCAATCATTTAAAACATAGTGAAATCCTTTGAAGGGGAGGTCAATGGGTTGGAAGTGTGTTTCCAATCAGTTAAAAACATTGTATGCAATCTCTACTTTTAACTCTTTGTTTGATGTTGTGAATAATTTGATTGCACATATATGCTTAAGTAATTATATCTTGAGCTTCAATAGGCATTTGTTAAAAAAAAAAAAAACTTTTAGTTGTTATTTTGACTAACCTTAATAAATTGGTGTGTGAATTAATCAAACAAGTTTGACTTTTCCATTAAGTTGTCACGAAGGCATTGTGGAGGTGCTTGAAACTTCATATTGTTTTGTGCTTGACAAGGATAACATGTTTTAGGTTCATGTTTTATATTTATACCTAAGTACATGTTTTTTGAAGTACTTGGATTTGTCCCAAGTGTTTACTGTGGTATATTATAGTGTATTGATTATACTTATGTATTCTATCATAAAATAAACAATTGTATCATATTTGTCATAAAACACATTGCACACTGCACAATATAATTAAAGGTAAATCATAGTTGGTGGCAAATGGAACCTAGGAAATTAAATAGAATAACTAGAAAACCTAATTAAACAACCCCCCCTAAAAAAAAAACATTCAAAACCTATGAATGGCTATCATGATCTATTCTTGGGGCTTCTAGTCCTTCTTGAATTGAGTAGCCAATTTGCTCAATAATAGGTGCTAGTTGTGACACTTGACTATTTGGACCTAGGTCAACAAATTCTATAGAAGGTGTTCCTAGATCTTTAGGGACAGCAAAACGAGATTCTGGGCAGATTGAATAGCTTGATAGAGTTGGTGGGCAATTTGTGTCTGGTGATGATTCTATACCATGAACATTATCAATGCCACTTTGGTCCTGAATTCCTCTGTTTTTTAAAGTATGGGAGCTGAGGTCTTTCTTGTCAAAGATTCTTAGTGCATGATGAATTCGTTGCCATAGTGAGCCTTTTGAATCAAAATGTATCAAGATTTGGCATCTCTCCTTGTAAAGGAACATAGAAATAGAGACAATCAAGGCTATGGTGGAAGCAACACCAACAATGAGGAATAGACCCCAAAAGCTAGCAAGGCTAAGACTATCTGAAGAAACTTGGGGAGTGGAGCTTGGATAACTAGCTACATTCCCAAACCATCTCTTTCAATCTCTTTCATTTTCTCTCCTTCAGTCACTTCTAAGATTGCTCTTGAAACATCATTAACAAGACAAGAACCCCTTGGGAAGACCTATAAGTCATAATAGTCAAAACCAAATCAACAAGGGAAGACATAAGTATATAAAGATTTATAGTATAAGAAACAAGAGAGCTTACAAAGCCAAAGCCATCAGTTTTGAATATGGATTCAACCATCTGATACTGTGAATTATACTTTGCCAGTAAGAGCTTCATGTGAAGGGTTTCATCAAATGCAGCAGATATACCACCGTTTGAGCTTCCTTTGGACAAAAGTTCATAACATTCTTCTACAGAATCATATGACTTTAGATTTTGCAACTTCATTCCAATTAAAATTTGGTGGACAAAACTATCTTTTTGGTATCCTACAGACTCCCCATTAGTAACAAACTGGTTGACATCTGTAAAAGTTGGTTGCAACTTTTGCACTGTTAAAAGAGACATCAAGCTTGCAGTATAGCTTTGTGTGAGTATAAGCACCACAAAAGCCCATATGATCACCACAAATCTAGAAAAAATACTTGATATTGACTCCCCTACAATTTACATTCAAAAGGTTTTAAGAAAGAACATAATTGCATTGATATTATACGAGAGAACCAATTCAACAATAAGGTTATCAACATTGATCAATTACAAAAATTAATAGAACTAATACACTTCAACATGTTTCACATAGTTGATCTAACTCCACAGAAAAGTAGGCAGTTTGTTGAAGGTGAGAAAACAAAATTCCAAACAAAAGACTTTATATCACAAAACAAACCCTCAAAAAGCAAAAAACTTAACCATCCATAACCATCAGAGTCAATTCCAAAACTAAACCCATAAGTGTAAATCTAACAAGTTCAAGCGTACGTAAAAGCCACAACTAGCAAACAAATCTTTAAAGAGCTCAATTAAAAAATCAACATAGTCATAAGATAGTAGTTAAAGCTTTTGAATGATGAGGCCATTAGTTGTAATGAGCTCTATCACTGTCAATGCTTTTGATAGAATTTCTTTTAGAGGGCTTCTTATCTATTTGGTAACGGCAAAATTATTTTCTATAAGGTATTTTATTTCAAAAATGTTTTAAAAAATGTTGAAACTTTGGAAAATTCAAGAAATCATGAAATGTATTCAAGATGTTTTCTAACTTAATAGCTTTTAATTGGATTTATTGTACGATATTAAGTATTCAAAGTATCTATAGAATTAAAATATCATTTATTGACCTAACATGGTCTTGAAATTAAATTTATGATAGACTAAACGAAGCCAACATGTCCAAATTTTGAATTATGCTATAATCTAGCAAGGGAAAATCTGTAAAATGAATTTGCACATAACTTGGAAGAAAAATTAATCATGTTTTTCATTTTGATTAAGACTAATTATTATGCCACTCATCATGTGGGTACATTTACATCTATGCTCTAGGATAAATGAACCAAAAGAATCAAGACAAAGTGTTATGACTTGGATTAGGCCCCTTTTATTATTTAGGCCCTAGAAAAAAAATCGAATGGCAAAAATTATCCTAAAGAAAACCTAATAGGTGGTTATACTACTACAATAGATTAATACAAAGGGTGTTTAAATTGTCCATGAAAACCCAAGAGAAAAGAGAAGGTGGCCATAACCACCTCAAAGACAAGATAATGGGTGGCCAAACTGCCGTCTCAAAGTAAACAATCACTACATGCATTACAGGAAAAGAGATATAGGAGACTCACAATCTAACCACAGTCTACCTATGTTAACTATGACCTATAAGGGTCTCAGGTCATAAAGGCTCCATAAAAGAGATAATGGATAATTACGAACTATCCAAGGGCCTTTACCTATGCCAGAGATGACTAGACTATCCGTCTCTAGTTATAGAGGCTTCATAAAATTTAGAAGGTGTCCATGCCCCCAAAAAGAGTGAAGGGACAACCCATGTTTCCTCCCCTTCCCAGGTTGGTCATTCCATGGTCTTGGAGATTGATTTGTTACAATATGATTTGTTGTTGTGAAATAGTTGATAATATTCCTAAAAAATCAATCACACGAGGACCCCCATATAATTTAACAAACAATTATCAACAAAGGAGGTGACTTAAAGGAGTTGATTGCCACTTTTCTTTTTCTTTTATTTTTAATACTCACGCAACCTAAGACCATGATATTCTAGGTCGCCTTGGTCTGCCATTGGACCAAGGTGTCTTGATGTGACTATCACCTTGCTAAGTTTAGTAAATCTAATTTCAAAAATGCTTTCAAACTAGTAAGCAATTTTTATATGTATAAGAAAATAAGATATCTAAAGTAAAACTTAAACAAAAAAATAACTTTCTAATTCTTGAGTTAACTTTTGAATTAAATTTTTAAACCTTCTAACATAGCATTAGAATCTAAGTTGATTTTGCTTTGTTTTGTGCAAACTTGAGCCTTAATGTACAAGATAATGTGTGAATGACAAGAGTCTCACACTAAAAAATAACATCATTAAGGTAAAACTTAAATTTAAAAAATTTAAAAAAAAAAAAGAAGATTCTCTAGCCTTTGAGCCAATTTTTAACCTAGGCCTTTTGATTAATACAAAAGAATCAAAATTCTATACATTCTATTTCTACAAAAGAAGTTTTTAGAGCTAACTTAGTCCTACAAGCTCTTGAAGGAAGTATATGTACATAAAGAAATAAGAGATCTTTCAATGAAATTCAACTAAGAGGGAAGGAGAAGAAGGAATAAAGGCTAAGTTTGATTATCATTTGAACGATATTAGGTTTGAAGTTAATGGTTCATCAAAGGAATTCTTTAGTGGAATTCTGTTTATGATCTTTTTAATCCAATGTTTTTTTTTTTTTTTGGTAAAAATGTAACTTTGTGTTAATAAAAAGTAGTGTACAAAAATATAAGGGCATATCTCAACATTTCTCTATAAGGCTTTTATATTTTGAAACAAAGAAACTCTCCCTTATACAATTTTTCTTATTTTAGCCAATATGATTAAAATGTGAACTATTAAATTGTATTAAAAATATTTTATTTATGATTGTAGTCAATTTGCATATCAAGTTAATCCGAATAATTTCAAAATAACAATTTGGCTCACCCACTCTTTACCATTATGTAAGAAAAAGTAAAGTATGATGAAAGGAAACTTACGATGTGCAAAAACCATTGTCGAGAAGGCATACCATAAGCTTGTCCCAATCTGGTGCCAGGGAGGCCCACGAAAATCATCATTTATTCGGTGTTCCAAAAGCCATACGACAAAGCCTATGAAGACAAAGAAACATCCACTTGTCATCCAAAGTTCCCATGTTAAAGGCTTCAAGAATACCCATGCATTTTCCCTTCTATCAACCACTGGCACCACCATTGACACTCCAGATTCCGCATAGGGCAATGTGAAGTCCACAAAGTTAGACCTATTCGCTATGATCGTTACATCTCCTACCACGGCGTCAAATTTCTGTCAACAAGGTCATATAAAAAAGTATAAGACTTTTGATAAGTTGTTCGAGAGCATAATCAAGCTCTAACGTTTTTTTTTTTTTTTTTGTTCTTGTTTCTAGATGGTATATTAGTTTTTAAAAGTGGCAGAAAATTTTTACTGACCTGAAGAAATACTTGGTAGACCAATTCGTTATAAGTACCACCCGATGTACCGTCAGGCTTTGTGAAGGGAATGAACTCGTAGCTAATAGGGTATGAAAATGTTTCCATTACAGCATTGAAGACGTCGATGCAGTACCCTGTGACATTTGTTGTCTTAGTGACGTTAACAAATTCACGAAAGCCATTCTTCACTGGAACACCTATTCGCAGTTTCGTCCCATTTGTTGCAATCCTTGAACCTTTTGGGACAGAACTAGAGTCACCGGGCCATATAATGGGTCCTAGGTTGTTCTTGGAAGTGGAATATGTGCTTGTGTTCTTTGAATTCAATTCCCTAACGAGTCCAATTTCTGAAGTCCAAAATGCGACCACTCTTTCTCCATTACCATTCACATTAATTATCTCAAAACTTGTTGATTGTACTTGCCCGTTAACAAGACTGAACTCTCCAGCAAGGCCTGTAAATCTAGTACCTAATAATGCTTCTCGAAGTCTAGGACCATTTAAAGATACCCCAATATTATCAAGATTAGTTAAGCTGCTTGAAGCATTTTTCTCTTCAAAGCCAAGATTTTTGGTCCTAGCTTCCTCAACTGCCCTAGCCAATGCCAAAGTAGCATCATAAGCCCGTAAACCGACAACATCCAATTTGGCATCGATGAAGTTTGGGTTATCTTGTCGGAATTTCCTTTTCCATCGAGCTGTAAAATCTTTGAGTGCTTTTGTCTTTGGCACATAAGTCTTTATACCTAATACCCCCTGCAATGAGTCCATAATGGAAGGATCTAACGAACCCAATGAATTCGCTAGTCCACTAGTAATGATCCAAACATAACCTTCACTCATCATTCCAAGCTCTTTCGCCTTGGCGAAAAGCCGAGAACCAAGATTGCGTGGCATTTGCACAATGAAGACTCTTGTTTGCATTGTCATTAACTTGTAAAGTTCTTGACCAAGTTGGTCATTTGTGGCCGATGGAGGAATGACACTCCGATAAGGAACACTACAATCAACCTCATGTAAGGCATCGAATAAGAAAGGAATCATACCTTGTCCGTAACTATTGTCTATATAGATTGGCACGACTTCTCTCCATCCAAAGGCTTGAATAATCGCACTTACAGCTTTCACCTCGAATGAGTCATTCTGCGCAACTTGATAAAAGTACGGACTTTCAAGTGAAGTAAGGGAAGGGCATGTTGCTGAAAATGATATAATGGGCACCTGCGCTTTCTTCCCTAAGTTGATGACAAAGCTTGCTTGCATCGAGCTTTGTGGCCCAATTATGGCTTCCGTTCTTGCATTTCTTATCAGATCGAGAGCTGTGTTTCGAAAAGAAAGAGAAATCTGATTAAATGACTAATCAAATTCAAAATGGTCATCATGCCTTTACAAGTCATGATAACAATCCCTTAATATGATTAAAATCAAGCTATTATTTTCTCTTCACCATAATAATCCGTTAATTTCGATTCCATAACATAAAAATGAATACATTCTTACATCCATTCCCCATAAGCTCAACACAAATTGTCTTAGGTAGGCTATTTTTCTGAAAGAAATTAAAAGAAATAATTTTTTTTTTTTTTGGCAATTGTTTCGAAAAAGTTGAGATAAAAGTGATTGTATCTACCAAAAAAATTCAATTAAAAATAAACTACCTATTGAACCTAAATCCCAAAAAATCTTAGAATTAATTTATAATAAAATTTGTTGTCTAGGAAGACAACCAACAAGACCAAATCTTGTTTACGAACAATGATATATGCACTTTTAACACCTCCGTAATCATAACCCTCATTTTCTGAAACTTTTGTGACGTACACCAATAGTTGACCTTGAAAATTCCTCGAAATTTTCTGAGTATGGTTTTCCTCCGTAGCTTTATGTAACAAAACTACTAGGTGAAATAAACACTACCTATATCTAATTTGAGTTCATTTGTGGTATCCCTAAATTGATGGCTTAAATCATATGATTGAGGTTCATATCTGAAGAAGGGTACTAGTTTTGTCAAATTTTTTGATATTGTCATTAATGTTGATTTTTTTCTGTTAAACTAGTTCAAAGTGACCCAAAAAAAAAAAAGGAACGGGGATCTTTTCAAAATGAAAATGTTAATTTGGTCAGATTGAGCCCATTTAATCGGAATTAGGAATTCTACTTATGCAATTAATGTTTCAACTTTCTCATATCATGAGCGAAACTAAATAATGCACGACCTGTTCTATGGCTTTTAAATTTTTTTTATTTGGGAGTTCATTTAAGAGTTGAGCAGTTAAATTATAATTTTGTAATCTTAATTTGTGTCCACAAGATTTGGCTGGTATCATACTGTTGGAGTGATATTTATGGTAACATTGAAGGTTCTAGTTGTTTTTTTGAAAAATAAAGACCTTAGCTCAAGGCATGTAAGTGAAGCACTTCATTTATTATGAAACTAATTTTTAAAAGGGTGAAAGGAATGGTCAAACTAATTTAGTGACTTTCATAAGAATCTAGTTGAGTTCATCTAAATCACTAAATTAAAGAATTTAAGATGATTACCAATTGGATAATCTAAATATTAAAAAATAATCAAAAATCATGTTATTGCAAAATAAGTTCTATTAACTATTATCTGGGCATCTTTCGCACAAATTAAATTATTTCCACTCAATATTTTTAATATTTACTTTACCTAATTTTTGAAAGTTGCTTGCATAATTTGGTCTTATCTTATTGTGCTACATATCACCACGCAACAAAATTTAAATTATATATGATCTAAGAAGAATTTGATTGACATACAAAAGTGCGTTTCGATATAGAATTAGAATTTTTTTTGTCTAGTAAGCAAATGCAATACTATTCAGACTCCTGTTTTGGGGTGTTAGGAACTTCGACTACCATACTTTGTTTAAGGGTTCGACACCCCCCACCCCCTCCTTAGGTGTGTTTTATTTTCAAAAAAAAAATTACCATACTTTAACTAGTTTCTATGGTGGCATAAAATGCTTTAAGCTTCTTTCCTTCAAAGAATACTATGGAATCACAAAACAATTAAATCTTTGTATGATACCATTCTGTTTTCTGGTGGTAAACTTTTAACAATGCAAACAACACTTGCACTTGCTTCATCTATTAATTCATTGTTACAAAATGAAAGCAAGAAGATATTAGAGAAAGCAAACAAAAAAATGAAGCTATCTACTATAGAAAAAAGGCGAATAAAAGAGAAAGAAGAACCTGCTGCAGCTGCTCCAACGATGTCCCTTTTGGAATCCCTGGTGTAAAGAATTAACCTTGTTTTATAGTAATCATGAAAGGCATAGAAATCTGAAAGAGCCATGCTGATGCAACTCAATCCCATCTTCCCATTCAGCGTATCTAAGTTCAGAATGACACCCACATTAACAGGGATTGTTGTGTTTTTTGCCTCTACCAAAAGGATCCATTCCGAAAAAGTAATAAAGAGGAAAAGAGAAAGACTAAATCTGGCAGTGATCTTCATGATTATGGATGTCTTGAAAGCTTTAGTGGTCTCAAGTCACAACAGCTCTTATTTATAGGATGAGTGTGATAGTATTAAGAGAGAAAGGACTTGGAAAGTAAGAATGTTTATGCTACAAGGTGAAAAAAAAAACTAACTGCTAAAATATTTTTAATTGTAGGTAAAGAAATAAAAGACTAGCAAAATATTGTACACTAGAAGGAGAATGCTATAATGACAAGGTTTAAAGGGACATGCATTGACCAGAAAGACGAAAGTAAATTGACAGCAACATATATGTAAAATATGATTTCAAAAACAAAGGTTTGGTTCACAAATTCCTTTCAAGATGGAAGAAACAAGCATTAATTTTACTTACGAAATAAGTCAATTCATAAAAATAACCATACATAAAAATGAAGACCTAGTATCCATAATGAAAGATCAATTGAATTAGAGGATAAGATGATGAACAACAAAAACATCAGAGGACAATCTAAACAACACCCAAGTAAATATGTTGCGTGCTTTACTTGCTTAGCTACCAAAACTCAAGGGCACTAAACAAATAGTCAAGCCATCAAATCCAATGGCCAACACGAGACAACTTAGTCATAAAGCCTATAACCCTTCTGTCACAGCACCCTTAACAAAATACAAATATGGAAACGCCTTTACCTCTCAAGATAACTTGGAGAGGAAGTTGATTTCCTCTATTTTTCATCAGTGATTATACAGTCCATCAATCCTTCTCTAAGCCTTCTATCCAATTTCTATGAAATTCAAAGGAAGGATCTCCAATGCTATCACTATCAAAGAAATAACCTCTCTACTGACTTTTCAAAACTTTGAAAACCATGGTTAGGCTACAAGATAAAAGAAACTAGCTGCCAAAATATTTTTAATTGTGGTTAGAGAAATAAAAGACTACCAAGATATTATACACTAGAAGGAGAATGCTACAATGACTGGATTTATAAGGAGAATGCTATAACCCTTCTGTCATGGCACCCTTAACAAAATACAAATATGGAAACACCTCTCCTCTCAAGATAACTTGGAGAGGAAGTTGATTTCCTCTATTTTTCATCAGTGATTATACAGTCCATCAATCCTTCTCTGAGCCTTCTATCCAATTTCTATGAAATTCAAAGGAAGGATCTCCAATGCTATCACTATCAAAGAAATAACCTCTCTACTGACTTTTCAAAACTTTGAAAACCATGGTTAGGCTACAAGATAAAAGAAACTAGCTGCCAAAATATTTTTAATTGTGGTTAGAGAAATAAAAGACTACCAAGATATTATACACTAGAAGGAGAATGCTACAATGACTGGGTTTATAAGGAGAATGCTATAACCCTTCTATCATGGCACCCTTAACAAAATACAAATATGGAAACACCTCTCCTCTCAAGATAACTTGGAGAGGAAGTTGATTTCCTCTATTTTTCATCAGTGATTATACAGTCCATCAATCCTTCTCCGAGCCTTCAATCCAATTTCTATGAAATTCAAAGGAAGGATCTCCAATGCTATCACTATCAAAGAAATAACCTCTCTACTGACTTTTCAAAACTTTGAAAACCATGGTTAGGCTACAAGATAAAAGAAACTAGCTGCCAAAATATTTTTAATTGTGGTTAGAGAAATAAAAGACCACCAAGATATTATACACTAGAAGGAGAATGCTACAATGACTGGGTTTATAAGGAGAATGCTATAACCCTTATGTCATGGCTCCCTTAACAAAATACAAATATGGAAACACCTCTCCTCTCAAGATAACTTGGAGAGGAAGTTGATTTCCTCTATTTTTCATCAGTGATTATACAGTCCATCAATCCTTCTCCGAGCCTTCAATCTAATTTCTATGAAATTCAAAGGAAGGATCTCCAATGCTATCACTATCAAAGAAATAACCTCTCTACTGACTTTTCAAAACTTTGAAAACCATGGTTAGGCTACAAGATAAAAGAAACTAGATGCTAAAGTATTTTTAATTGTGGTTAGAGAAATAAAAGACTACCAAGATATTATACACTAGAAAGAGAATGCTACAATGACTAGGTTTATAAGGACATTCACTAGCCAAAAAAGATGAAAGTAACAAAACAACAACATATATGTGAAATATAATTCCTAAAGGTGAGGTTTGGTTCAAAAATTCATCTCAAGATAGAAGAAACAAGTACTAATGTTACTTTAGGAAATATGAAAATTCATAGAAGATAGTCATGCATCCAAATGAAGACCTTGTATCTATAATCAAAGATCAATTGAATTAGATGATAAGATGATGAACAATGGCAACATTAGAGGACCATATAAACAACACCCAAGAAAATATGTTGCATGCTCTACTTGCTTACCTACCAAAACTCAAGGGCATTAAACAGATTGTTAAACCAATAAATATAATGGCTAGCACTAGCCAACTTAGTCATAAAGCCTATAACCCTTCTATCACACCACCATTCACAAAATACAAGTATGGAAGCAATTTTACCTTTTCAGATGACTTGAAAAGGAAGTTGATCTCCTCTATTTTTCATCAGCAATTATACAGTCAATCAATCCTTCTTTGAGCCTTCAATCTAGTTTCCATGAAATTTAGAGGAAAGACCTCTAATTCTCTCACTATCAAAGAAATAGCATCTTTATTGACTCTTCAAAACTTGAATGAAGACCATGGTTAGGCTACAAGATGAAAGAAACTAGATACTAAAATATTTTGAATTATAGTTAGAGAAATGAAAGATTAGCAAAATACCATACATTAGAAGGCAAATGCTACAACAACATGTCCTATAGGGACATTCATTGGCCAAAAAATATGAAAGTAAAATGACAATAACATATATGTAAAACATGATTTTGAAAATTGGGGTTTGGTTCACAAATTCCTTTCAAGATGGAAGAAACAAGCATTAATGTTACCTAGGGAGATAAGACAATTCATAAAAAAATAACCATGTATTAAAACGAAGACCTACTATCCATAATAAAAAATTAGCTTAATTGAATTATGAGTTGATGAACAACGCAATGTTGGAGGACCATTTAAACAATGCCTAATAAGAGATGTTGCATGCTCTACTCGCTCCCTTACCCAAGGGCAAGGGCACTAAATATATTGTCAAACCATCCAATTCAATGGCCAACACCAGCCAACTTAGTCATCAAGCCTATAAACCCTCATCACATCACCATTCACAAAATACAAATGTGGAAGCATCTTTACCTCTCAATCAATCCCTCTCCAAGCCTTTAATTTAATTTTCATGAAATTTAAGGAAGGATCTCCAATGCTATCCCTATTAAAGAAATAACTTCTCTACTGACTCTTCAAAACTTAGTGAAAACCATGGTTAGACTACAAAATAAAAGAAACTAGTTGCTAAAACATTTTCAATTGTGGTTAGAGAAATAAAAGACTACCAAGATATTGTATACTAGAAGGAAATATGCTACAATGACATGGTTTATAAGGACATTCATTGGCCAAAAAAGGTGGAAGTAAAACGACAACAACACACATGTAAAATATAATTTCTAAAGGTTAAGTTTGGTTCAAAAATTCATCTCAAGGTAAAAGAAACAAATATTAATGTTACTCTAAGAAATAAGACAATTCATAGGAGATAGCCATGCATCCAAATGAAGACCTAATATCCATAATGAAAGATCAGTTAAATCATATGATAAGATGATGAACAATGGCAACTTCAAAGGACCATCTAAAAAACACCTAAGAAATATGTTGCATGCTCTACTTGCTGGCCTACCAAAACTCAAGGCTATTAAATAGATCATCAAACCATCAAATCCAATGGTTAGCACCAGACAACTTAGTCATAAAGCTTGTAATCCTTATGTCACATCACCATTCACAAAATACGAACGTGGAAGCACCTCCACCTTTCCAGATGACTTGAAAAGGAAGTTGATCTCCACTATTTTTCATTAATGATTATATAGTCCATCAAACCTTCTCCAAGCCTTCAATCCAATTTCCATGAAATTCAAAGGAAGAACCTCGAATGCTCTCACTATTAAAGAAATAGCCTCTCCACTGACTCTTCAAAACTTGCATGAAGACCATCATTAAGCTACAAGACGAAAGACATTAGATGCTAAAATATTTTATAGTTAGAGAAATAAAAGATTAGCAAAATATTATACATTAGAAAGAAAATGCTACAACAACATGTTCTATAGGGACATTCATTGGCCAAAAAAGATGAAAGTAAAATGACAACAACATATATGCAAAACATGATTTTGAAAATTGGGGTTTGGTTCACAAATTCCTTTCAAGATGGAAGAAACAAGCATTAATGTTACCTTGGGAGATAAGACAATTCATAAAAAATAACCATGCATTAAAACAAAGACCTAATATCCATAATGAAAACTTAGCTTAATCTGACAATGAGTTAATGAACAACTCAATGTTGGAAGACCATCTAAACAATGCCTAAGTAAAGATGTTGCATGCCCTACTCGCTCCCTTACCCAAGGGCAAGGGCACTAAACATATTGTCAAACCATCCAATTCAACGGCCAACACTAGCCAACTTAGTCATCAAGCCTATAAACCCTCTATCACATCACCATTCACAAAATACAAAAGTCGAAGCATCTCTGCCTCTCAATCAATCCCTCTCTAAGCCTTTAATTTAATTTTCATGAAATTTAGAGGAAGGATCTCCAATGCTATCACTATCAAAGAAATAACCTCTCTACTGAATCCTTAAAACTTAGTGAAAACCATGGTTAGGCTACAAGATAAAAGAAACTAATTGCTAAAATATTTTCAATTATGGTTAGAGAAATAAAAGACTACCAGGATATTGTACACTAGAAAGAGAATGCTACAATGACATGGTTTGTAAGGACATTCATTGGCCAAAAAAGATGAAAGCAAAACAACAGCAACATATATATAAAATATAATTTCTAAAGATGAGATTTAGTTCACAAATTCATTTCAAGATAGAAGAAACAAGTTTTAATGTTACCCTAGGACATAAGACAATTCATAGAAGATAGCCATTCATTTAAATGAAGACCTAGTGTCCATCATTAAAGATCAGTTGAATCAGATGATAAGATGATGAACAATGGCAACATCATAGGACCATCCAAACAACACCCAAGAAAATATGTTGCGTGCTTTACTTACTTGCCTACCAAAATTCAAGGGCATTAAACAGATCATCAAATCATCAAATACAATGGCTAGCACCAATCAGCTTAGTCATAAAGCATGTAACCCTTTCATCACATCATCATTCACTAGATACAAACATGGAAGCGCCTCTGCATCTCCATAAATTTCTAATGAAGGATCATCTAATGCTCTTAATATTAATAATAGCCTCTCTATTGTGTTGGGATATTCATTATGTTTTTGGTGATGGGCTACATGTTACCATGTGCCTATCTATGATATTTCTCATATTTATGTCACGAAGTGTGACCAAGCCTATTTATAGCGTCCAGCCCGCGTCTCGCACTAACAAAGTATGGCGGGAACAAAAGTAACAAATTAAACACTGAGAAAACAAAAGCAACGGATGGAGAGGTATATGCCAAAAAGTCGGGACAAAACAAGGAACCCAAAAGTCACGACAATGCAAGGAACCCAAAAGTCTTACGGTGTAATTAACAAGTGGGTCCCTGACAATGGAGTTGCGAGAGGAAAAGCCTCCGCAGGCAAGAGTCTCTTGTGGGTCTAGTTTATTGTAGATTGTCCTCTCTCTCATGGGTCCAGTTTTCGCTCTCAATTAGTGTCAAAAAGGAAAGGCCAGAAATCTGTTTGCGCTTTCTCTTTATCTGGTTCATTGCAGATTTTCTGTTTTCTTTCTACCAATTGTTAAAATTACTATTTTCAGCAAACTTGTCATTACCATGCCAAGTTTGAGGGTTGTGTAAAAGCCATTAATTTGAACAAGCTACAATGGAATTCCACCTCACATGCTAAGTGTAGTTGCATTGTGTACCATGCTATCCACTTTAGACAAGCGGACTATAGAAGTGTGGAATGTAGTAGACATCACAGTAGACACAAGCAATCCTCGTGCAGTCACACAGAGCATAGCAGATGTCTAGCAAGTCCCCACAAGCCAACACAACATGCTACTACACCATTGGAGCAATTAAGTGGGCATTTACTACATCCAAGCATATGGACAGTGAGTTGGCACACAAATCGTATGGAAGCCAACATAAAACAGCTAAGTCTCCTAGCCCCAGACAAGAAGTCCTGAGCCAAGAAAGTTATCACGTGAAGGATGAAGAAAGTATAAAGAAGAAAGAAGAAAGTGAGGAGTAAAAACCGGGCAATTAGTTTTACCTTTATATAAAGTTTTCATGTAAACTTTCTAGCAATTACTTGGCAATGTATAAGCATGCTAGAATGCCTATATAATGGTGCAGCTTGTCTAGGAGAAGGTAAGCCTCTTGCAAGTCTCATGTAATCACAATTCAATCCAATCAATCATAACACCAAAGCTATGTTTTACTTTGTGTAGTTGTAGCAAGGCCAATGATCATGCAATCATGGAATCCATTCTACTCCCTTTGTTGTCTTTATTTCACCTTTTGTACTTTATTTTATATTTGTTTTCATTGCACCTACATAACTTACCAATTCCAATTTATTGTTTTTCATGATTACATCTTTACATTTCTGCTCACTCAGTCAAATTGAACCATAGAACCCACCAAACTCTAATTTTCTTCTCCAATCACCAACTTCATTGATAAAGATTATTCATACTGGTAGCTTGTTTAAAAACCCTTAGGTCCGGTTGTTAGTATCCTTTCCGGAGTTTCTCATATATCCTCTCCGCATTTATTGGCCAAATATCTCAGAGGATTTGTAGACATTTAAATACTTGCTTCATTGTGTATTTCAAGGGATTATGATCTGTGTAAACTTTGGTTGAAAAATTAAAGAGGTAGCCTTGAGCAGTTTGATAAATGAGGTGGGTTAGGCAGAGAGCCTAATCACTTAAATCTGGTGTGCTTGCCATTTTGCGGCTTGCAATTTTTATATCTACTGTCTTACTGTATGCGGAAATCTTTGTGCATTCTGCACTTTCTGATTTTTGAGATGCTTTGTGTAAATTTTGTATTGATTCGGCTCTTGCATTATTACTGGTTCTACACTCATCTAGCTTCATTGTTCACGGTAGCTTCATTTCACTTGACCTTGAGTTAACCGTGAGCAGCACATTGAATTTATATTGGACTTTAGAAATTCTATTCAGGAAATATTATACCTATTTTGTTGTATAATTTTGCATATTAGATCTCACATACAATCATATTTTTCATTATCATAATACTGTAGTGTTTGCCCTCAGGCAGAAATTTAGTTAGACTTATATAGTGCATACTCATCATGAAACAAAATTACTAGATTTTTTAGAAAACATAATTCACTCCCCTCTTAGGTTCCCTCTAGAACCTTACATACTAAATCTCCAAAAACTTACCAGACTGTTCTAATTGCCACATAATTTTGTAGAAGTTGCGTAAGACTCCTTTTGAAACTATTTAATAGAGAGTCCGACCTCTCTTTTTTTCCTTTTTTTTTTTTTTTTGGCTATAAATATGTGAGAGTTGGGCGTTATGAATGTAAGAAGAAATCAATAAGTAGTTAACTAAGTTTGCTAAATTCTCTAGCTATTTCAATTCTCAAATTTTTATCATAAAATATTGTGCAAGTGTTTTTCCATAGGAAGTATTATTTCTCGAAGATTGGATGGAACTTTTGTTAACACCGGTATCGTGTTAGCACAACCCAAGTCTAGTTGTTTCTTTGTACTATGGACAAGCCTGACGAAGGACGAGCCTTCGCTCACCTTCCGAATAAAAGTCATGGCGCAGTTGTCAAAGATGCTCTTTTCATCTTGATGGTCTTGACTGGCCAAGTCATAGATGGGTGGTCCGCGGATTGCTTATCAAGTTAGGCGAGAGCAGACTATGAAAGAAGAAAATCTTAATCTCGTTTTCCATTCTTCTCTACTTTTCTTCCTTAGAAGAATGTGTCCATCCAACATAGCTTCCGTAGGGAAGCAGCTACTAAGAAAACTATTTTGCCGGTGCTATGCAAACGATTGACTGAAGACAAACATCTAACTTGATGTAGAAGTGAGAAATAAAGTCTAGTTCTCAATTCATACTTCTCTTCTCTAACCGGTGGAGGCTCTGTCCAAAATTTTCCTGCTTAAAATTGAAGTAATGTTGCACTGAGAATTGAGTATATGTAATTTCTATGTTCAAAATTTTGCATATGCATTTCGTAAACATAAAAAAAGATTAAAGAATGATACAATCTCACCAATTCACAGTGAGTTATGGCCTAAATTACGGATGATATCATTGTTTCAACAGCGCAGCAGCAACAGATAAGCGCGACCTGCATGCTTGAAGTGGGAAAGACCGAATGAACAAGCCAGAAGCAGACATGCGTCCTGGGCCAAAGGAAACAAAGACTAAACCTAAAGCCTCTCCCGCTGCGTAGGATTTAAATCCTCGTGTTGGCAAAATTAGCCACGCAAGGACACGCTGCACAAACGACACCGTTGCGTTAATGACCCTAATGGTCCAGACTAGCAGTACATGCCCATGAATTTGGCTGGCCGAAAACGAGTCAGCCTCATCTCTTTTGGACTAACAACACATTCGGTACGTGCCAATGAATTGATTGGTCAAGTACGAGTTGGTGTTTTATATTCTGGACTAACGATAACAGGCCCATGGATTGACTGATCAAGTACAAGTCTGGCCTCTTTACTCCACCCATACCTTCCAGCCAAACTCGCCATTCGCCAAGGACCTCTCAGAGCCATTTTACAACCATAGCAGAAAGGAGACTTAAATTCGCTGGAAGACTCCCTCACATGAGTGCTCAACCAACATTAACCTCCAGCAAGCATGAAAGCTTCAGCCTCCGGAGCCTCCAGCAAGCATGAAAGCTTCAGCCTCCGGAGGTTTGGAGTCTCTTTTTCCCATCTCTTGGCACCTCTAGGATTTGCCTTCTATCATCCCTAATCGGCTCACGAAGGAAATATCACTCCAAGTATTGAGAGCTTTTGGAGGAAGGTACTTGGAATAGTGAGAGTCCAGGAAGAGCCCCTACTTTGGGACAGATGACGCGAATTGTAGGGAAGCTGTAGATTTTATTTACTTCTACATAAACAAACCCGAGAAGCACTCCTACTGAAAACGGACACATCAAATGCAAACCCTATTCACCCAGGTGGAAGTTCATGATTACTGCCGACTATTTCGAGCACCTTCACACCTCGCCTGCCAGGATACAGTAAAATGCAATAGACTTATTGTCCAAGGGTTGGATATTAAGATTTCCATTAGTGGAGGCCATGGAACAGTACAATATTTTTTGTCATAAGCATGTATATAAAAGAAACAAATATTCCAATGTAAGTGATTTTCAATGACAAGACACAATTAAAAAATGATTCTCTGGCTGCACGTCTAGTGCCAATAAGATCCACACACCTGAGTCCACACATTAACGGACTTGCAAAGATTCCTTAATCTATCTCAACTGATGCCTATATTAGTTAAATTCGACATGACTAAGAACTCAAAGCACCAAATCTACTGGACAAGCTCAGGTGGATTATGATTCCTGGTGTTAGACAACAAATAAATCAAGAGACCCATTCAGTGTCCTCTATGAATCAAAACTTGCCCCAGCAGAGAACTTCAACGAATCAATGGCTTCTAGCTGTGTATTTGAGCTCCATGCTGACTTTCAGAAATCAGAATGTCTTCTTAGTCCGTGCGCACACCTAAGCTACCGGTAGCCTCTGCCTCGTCCGCGTCCACCCCACCCCCTCCCTCTGCCTCTAGTCCCACTTCTCCCACCATGAGACAAATCTTCCAATGCTCTATTAACCAGCTGATTTTGCAATCCACCAGCTCCGCGACCTTTTTTGGATGGCACATTGCTGGCCCCATTCGCAGCATTAGCAGGTCGCTTCCCTCTGCAAACAAAAATCATGAAAAACATAAATATGACCACAAACTTCCCATTTTACGAGGATGAAAAATCTTGCAGGAAAGTAATAATAGTCCATGAGGAAGTGTGATGGCACTCCAATGTGTCGAATCACCCTTCACCATTGGCACAACGAAAGGTTAAACAAAAAAGGTACCATCCAACAAAGTGAGAGTAGGAGATAGTAAAAGCTTGAACCCGTATACTGATAGCAACAAAAAAGGTACCATCCAACAAAGTGAGAGTAGGAGATAGTAAAAGCTTGAACCCGTATACTGATAGCAGCAAGCAAAAATATTCAAATATAAAATACAAGAGGGGGCTGAAGAGGAAGGAAGAGGATAATAAGGAAGATTTATCCTACCCGGTTGTAGCTGTGGTGGCGGGGACAGAAGGCTTTGTTGCTTCTTTCCAAGAAAGGTTGATACTTTTATCTCCAACAAACGAAGGTGTTTTTGAATGCAGTGGCTGGATAAAATTGATTATATTAGCTTTCACAGTAAATAAGCAAAGGATCATACATGTAGAGACCAAAATATTTGTTTATTTTGCACCTTTGTCATTGCTAAAATGTTATTACACGTCCGCAAACCAGTGGTTGTATTCTGTTTTTGAGTTTTCTGCACAGTATAATAGAAAGATGGTCATAAAAATAAAATAAAATAAAATAAAAAACTCCGGCAGATATCAAGATCTCCTGAGAACAAACTCACAATGCTATTCTTTGCTTCATCAGATTTAGCTGCTGCCATAGCTTTGTTGTGCTCAGCCATTCCCTGAGTTAATTTCTTCATGGTAGCTCTAGTTAACTCTTCAACATTACTCAACCTGCAAAATCAATTCTAACTATCTCATACATAGAAAAATTTGCATGTGTAAAAGTTGACCATATCTATTATAATGGCAGTCAGAAATATAGGAAACAGTCTTCCCACCTTACTCTATAATCAAATGGGAATCAAGACTGTAGTAGTATAATAAAAGTTCACAAATCACTGGAAGGCTTAGGTCCTCCAAGCTATTTATTCTTTGTAAATTAATCCTATGACAAACAAATTTAGCTCTCTGATTTCTTAACAAAAGTTTCAGAATCCTAAGCCAGGTAATTGTTTTAGTGGATAGCTGGAACCTTAAACCCCACATTAGGCTGCAACTATATTACAGTCTCAAAAAAACGCAATAACAAAAAGACTTCAGTTCAGGATTTTTAGATTGCCTCCCATAATAGATAATAAACAATAATAAACCCTACAAAGAGCAAAAAAAGATATGGCAAGGCTATTTTGGGATCTTAGAAGTGCTAGAGGTTCCAACTAGCTCACTGAAGTTTAGAAAGTTGCAGTCAAGTCCTCGAAAAATCTAAAAAGTCAGTCAGATCTTTTCAGCTGACATGATGGAAAATGATAATACCGCAATTTTGAGTCAAAGAAGGGGGAGATAAACAAAAGGAAACATAGATAGAAGTTTTTAATTTTCACTAATAAACAAAGCTGCCACACAAGAACTTCAATCAAAAATAATCATTTTTACTGGTGAGACTGATGGAAGTACTACCTAACATTGTAACTTTCAAAATTTTATGCACTAAACTGGAATTTAAAAGAGTATTTTTGAGGGACTGAAAACAGAAATTTTGCCAAAAGATAACAAAATGAAGAAGCAACTTTGTTATTAAAAAAAAAGAAATAGAATTAATTCCTTTATAGAACAAATGTATGCAAGAGTAGTATTTACAATATAACCAATTACCTCTCAGTGAAGTCCTTATAAAGCTCCGAGAAGTCCTCCCCAAGCCTATCCGATGGTTGGCCGGTCACTATCTTGTAACCACAAAGACTGTTTGTTGCATTGGGAACCTACAGAACAACAAAAACTAGATAAGGTATTGTGCAACAGTGAGATACAGGATTATTTTGACAGAGATCATTTGAACCCAACAACCTTGTGAGCTAGATGATGAAATGTGTACAACAAGCACTCAACATAAGTGAAGTTTGTCTCTTCTCCAGTCTTCCTCCGAGGCATGTACTTCTAACAAGTAAAATAAAACATGTTAGCAGATTCAGGCACAAATTATATACACAGCTTAATTTAAAAAAGAAAAATGTAATCCGAGCAAGGGTTGAACACTACGAAAGAGAATCCAGGCAGGGAAAAACAAAAAATAAACAGTAACTTAACAATTCAGAGTACATTGGTCCATATGTGTTCGATTATTTACAACATATGTACCTTTAATAGCTGAACTACATTAGGAAGAATCTGGCGTGAATCCTGTGGTGTTGTGTAAGGAGAAATTTCTGCAAGGGCTTTGAGCAGATCTAGCTTTCTCTCCTCAGGAAGCTAGCACAAACAAATGCCAACAAAGTTATGTTTTGGAAGATGCCTTTAGATTATAACATAATTAGGCAACAAAAAACTCTCTGCCTACAATGGAAATCCTCTAAAGCTAGAGAGAACTTTCCAAATAAATTTTTCTTCCCATGGAATACTTCATATAATTACACTGAAATGGGAGAAATGAAAAACCACCCAATAAGAAGCTCGAAAATGTGTCTATATGAGTTTCAAAATATTTAGGATGCATTTAAGGGGTCTATAAGTGAGCTAATAACGGTGTGAATCCATTCTCATTATGTTAGACCTAAGCTTTACTCACTAACATTAAGGTCTTTGCAAGACTTATTTTCGTCTATTATTTTCTTTTCTTTTCCAATTTCTAATTTCACATTTCTAGCCCATTTACAAATAAAAGAATAAACAGAAAATATCATAACAGAAGATAGAAAGCTAAGAAGTTTATAGTACTCTATATCAATAACAAACTTATTCTTTAGAGTTAGTACACATTATAATTGGTTCATTTAAAAAAGGGGATCAGAGTTCAATCTAGATGTTAGAATTTGTTCAATTGAAAAGGAAATTAACATAAGCATGCAACAATATAAGGTAGATAACTACAAAAGTGTGCATCAAAAGAAATTAGATCCCAAAAGCATAGTAAGCCAAGTTTAGAACCAAATACAAGGATATTGAAAATTTATGGAAGCCCAATGAACTCAAATTAAGTGCTCACCATTCCAAGAAAAGGAAACCGAAGTATTACCTTATCAAAAACAGGTATGATGTGTTTATTTAAATAGCTGAGGAACTTGCTGCTTGAGGCACCCCTCTGGTTAATTGAGGCAATAGTGCTGTCAGAAAGAGATAAAACGACTGATTTAAAGGAAAAAGTAACATCAACACAGTTCTCACCACAACAAACGGAAGAGCCATGTACAGGCATGATATCAACCTGTCAATATGGTCTGCATCTGAAACCTGCATTTTGAAGTCATACTCAGCAGAGGAACAACAGAATAATTGAGCAAAGGATATTTTTCAACAAGGCTAGACAATCTTAGAAGGAAGAAGATCAAGACATTAGACAATAATATACTGCACAAGGATGATAAAGATTTGCCAAAATGATTATTACAAAGCCATGATATGATTACAGCACTGAGCATAGCTCAAAATATGGCATCCACATTTTCAAAAGAATGACAGTGAACCTCCCAAATGCATGTCTCAGTGTTTAATCCTCTCAAAACTCGGTCAAAATTACATTCATACCTCAAACATTAGTGTACCCCTAGTATCCTTTGATTATAGTTCATTTGATGCAATTGCCTAACCAGTAAATTGGCTATTTCAAGGGGGTTTTTTTATCTCTTTATTCTCTCTCAGCTATGAAAGATTTAAACATAAGATCAACCCCTTAGACCAAATCTAATCAACGTATACAGGAGAAGACATCATCCAAAGGGATGCAAAAGCCACAAATCCCTTGGAAAGACTGAGTTGCTCAAATAATGCACCAAAGCTACATAGGAAGTGTGTACTATATGTGGCTATTAGAATACACTTATTTAAGCAACCGTATTCTACTTACACAATTCCAGACAACTCAAAGTCATTACACACTGTACTGGACTACTTAAATCGTTGCTTCTCTTACATCCACATTGTTACAAGGAAACAAGTACTCACATTGAACTGCGCATCTAAATCAGCTTGTCCTTCTATAATTCCAATAAGTTCTTTCATTCGTTCTGGGGGAGCCTTTTCTCCAAAAATGCTTAAGCTCTTTAAGAAGTCCATAAACATTCTAAACTCTGCTCCAGTTACATCTTCCAAACTCTGCGATGGATTTCAAATCATATTAGGTATCCATCTACTACTAGAGATAACAAATCCAGACTGACGTTATTAGTTTCAAAATCTTTCAAATAGGAAAAGGACAATGCATCAGTCATAATAGTAAAACCAAAAAATACTTTTTTTATCAAGTCAGTTATATGTCTTTCCATTTCTTCCCGAGGCTTCAAGAGTTCAGCTTTGATGGGAAAGACCTGCAAAGGAAATTAATAAGTCTTCAATTATCAAAAAGAGAAGCGGGGTACAATCCATGGATAATACAGATTGGTCTTCTTACCTTATCCCTTATAAAGCTTAGAACTTTTTCACGAATAACTTCATCTGTACTCGGCTCATCAACACTCCCAATGTGCTTAAATAAGGCTGTCAAAGAAGCTGCACCAAGAAAATTTAAGTCCACCATTAATGAAAACAATAAGATTGCAGCATATTATGAGAACAGAAACAGGCAAAAAGACAGATGTACAGCATTACAAGAACAGTGTCCAAAAGAATCCAATTACAAAATCAACAACCAATGAGCAACAGCCATGTAACACAAATCTATCAATTCCAGTTTTTAGTTACATATTCCAACAAAGACACTGTTCAGTACATAAACAAATTTCCAGCCAAAGCTTTCCAAAACTATGACCTTCCCATAACTAAACTTCACAGTAACCTTCTTCATGGAGCACTATGATCCATTTTTCATTTTCAAGATTCCATCATTCTTGTACAGTGCACTCTACTGGATGAACTTTGAGGTAAAACCAAGAAACAAATACATGCAATTTTCTTTTTGAATGAACCTCAAGCTGGAAATCAAGATAATCACCATGACCTGATGATTAGATACATTTGCTAGCATTTCATTATCAATGAATTTTAATCCAAAAGCCATCTCATTTCTGCTGCAAAACAGGTCTATATTTGATAACAACCTAGCTCCACTAACATTGTATTAGCTTCTAGCAATTTGTTATTGATGACCACTTACAATCCACTAGTTGATTGCAACATTTATGTATTAGGGTATTTCCAGTGTAAGACAAATGTTGTAAACTCTTCCATTTAGACAGCATTCTATCTACAATCATGCCAAATACATTGAAATTACAATAGAAGATATGATGATTACTGCACTTATGTTGAATATGAGAAATTACTTTAAACCATTTCCTCCACAATAATGCATTATTTGACATGGATACAGAATTCTCATCCAGGTAACTGTTCCATTTGCATGAAAGTTGTACAGAGGAGCATATCTGTATAAAAAAATTTCCCATTGATGAAATCACAAAATACATGCAGCTTAAAATACTTTTACTCCTACCTACAACAAAAAGATATAGTCTTTCATAAAGAGTACAGCTAAAAACATATCCAAAAGATACCCAGAGAGGTAAATAATCTTATTTATCCTCTATAACACTCATTCTAATTATGATGAATCATCAGAAAAACAAATAAATGTGCACAACCTCTTTTAACAGCTGCATTACAGAACATGTACTTAGATAAGATCAACAGAGTACAAGAAATGGCAAAAGTACCTTTCACATCCTGCGTCAACAGTGACATTAAAGCTTTATGGACAGCATCACGCTCCACAAATTCCTCTAAAGTATGAAAAATAATCCAATATCAGATCCTTATAAAACCAGTGGCAAGGACACATGTAGACCAGGCAAGCCATGGCCTCAACAAATAAATGGGAAAATCTATTAACATGTATACTTAAGAGTAACTCCAAGGAATGTAATTGTAGTGCACAGCCCTTATTCAAATTAAAACTTAGAAAAATACAATCAGTAAGCTGTTTCTTTCAACAGTGTAACTCTCTTTTGGAAGTCCAGAACAGCTCAATTTCACTTAACTCATAATACTGTCATCAACAATCTTTATATCAGTTCACCAATACAAATTGACAACACAATCCTTAAGTTATCCCAAACAAAAGATCGAAAATGACAACACAATCTAAGCGGCATGTATACTACTTTTGTCTTTGCTTCAAAGCTTCTTATGAGAGAATGCACCAAGATACAGGTGCTTTGACCAAATACGTCAATAAATTACCATAGTTCATTTTTCTCCCTTTCTTTCTATTTTATCTTTTATCAAAAGTTTCTTTAATTTGCATGTTGTTGGAATTGTCTCTCAGAAAATCTTGTTAGGCCTCTTCCTTTCTCCCTGTTTTATCTTTTATCAAAGTTTTCTTCAATTTGCATCTGGTTAGAATTGCTTCTCTGATAATCCTTTTGTGGCACTGCAGATATCATTATTTTAGTTGAAACCCCCTCCCAAAAAGGAAATGGAAAGGATTAAGTGTTAGGTTCCCCACATCATAAAACAACAATCAAAATACCCCCAGAAACCACCAAAGCCATAATTTACCTGCGGCTAGGAGTTGCACTAGAATGTCTACAATCTTCGCAATTTGCTCTGGCGTATCTTTGCAGAAAAGGGGAAGTCCTCTAATTGCTTGCACCCGAACCTATAAAGCAAAGAAGCATTTCAAAAAAAAAATGCCCTTGAAATAAATAAAAGCATCATCCCAACCAACAGAGGAGATAACGACTTTGAGTACACTAGCAAGACTATGCAAAACCAATTAATTTTTTTCCAGAGAAGTAGCAGCAGACCAAACTCAGCGCATCAACTGATAAAGAAAGATGCATATACTCAGCAATGGACATGAAATTTTTTTCTTTTAGTTTTTCTTATTCGGATGACCTCTTAGTTTGCAGGGAGGTTTGTAGGCCACAGGTCCCGCACCCAAACCCTTGGTTAAGTTTAAATGAAAGAAATTTCTTCTACCCCATACTTTAGCTTTGGGGTTGCTCTTTAGGCCTTCTGACATGGTATTAAAACTCAGGTAAGTCCTACTACCCATTACCCACATGGCATCACTACTATCAAGACAGCGTCTTGATGTGCAGGGAGTTTAAGAGGTCATGAGTCCCGCACTAGAGAGGAGGAAGGCTGTGGTTAAATTAAATAAAGGAAGTTTCTTCCAACCCTAACAATAGCTTTTGAGTTGGGCCTTCTAACACTTAGCAACCAAATAAAGCTAGAATATGAGTTTATACATATTTTGTCACGCACGAACAAGACAACATAAAACTGAATTATTTTAAAAGAAGCAATGGTAAAGCAAACTCTAAGATTATCAAGGAAAACTTAACCCATCAAGAAACATGAAAACTTTTGGTAAATGTTAAGCATTTTCCATTGACTTTCTTTTCCGTTTTCCTTCTCTTCCCACATTTCCTCAGCTACCAAATAAATTTACAACAGACTAGTATGCAAATATGATACACTATCCAAAGGTTATTGTATATAATTACTGACCCCGAGCTCCTCTTCTTCGATCAAATCGATATGCGTATCAAGGGCGGGGCCAGAGAGAGTGGGGAAGAACTTGAAGAACCTCGGGATGAACTGCGCAGCCAATTGCTTGGCCTTGATACTGGACTTCGCCGTATCTATAATTCCTTGGTAGTCCTTCACATTCTACGACAACACAAACAAAACCATTACAGGCGGGTTGGTCCCACAAAACCCTAGAAATGAGAAACCCGAGAAGAAGAAAGAGAGGAAACTAGCATTGAAGCACACCTGCGACTTGTCCTTGGACTCATTTAGACTCTCCACGTACTGGTAGAGCTCCTCGATGTGCTTCGAGTCGTCGGCTGCGGAGGCGTCGCTCATCGTGGGACCTCAGAGCTAATTCGAGAGACAACAAAACCCAAAGCAGAAGCGAGATTGCGAAGTCAGAAGTGCAGATTAAGCTGGGGCCTTGCAAGGATCGCTAGTTTTCGAGGAAAAGGTGAAAGGGCTCAACAAGGGTTTTGATTCGCGAGCAGAGTGACGAGAGTGTAGCACGGTGTCCCGGTCAAGCTCGAAATGGTATATTCTTATCCGCTTCTATCCGATGTCGTTTACTTGCTTTTATCGTTAACGTTCTTCAAATTTTCTTCCTTTTTTTTTACAGTCTGTCATTTATTAGTTAAGACTTTGAAGGATGCTCGAACTCCTGCTTTCCATTTTTGAGAACTTTCTCTGACAGGGATCGGGGAGCCTTTATTTTGGATCTACTCTCTGTCTGCTTTCAGTTATGGCAGTGACCACTTCCTCTTTTACTGGATGGAGAGTTATACTGTCCTAATCTGGAGAAAATGTGCACCTTTGCTTTTACGGATGAAGCCATGAGGCCGCTGTTGAATATTGTAGGATTATTACAAAAGCATTGAAGTATTTACCCGATTCAACGCAGTTCAATGACATTTAAAGACTATACCATATGAGAGGCTAAGGTTGGCTCTTGTCTCTCTTAATAAATTCCTTTAAAAAAAAAACATGAAATATGGTAAAACCATGTCTCTCTCTAAGTTGTTTGATATGCGGGATGCAACGCTTATTCAGACAATTCCTAGCAGATCACAGAGTCGGCATGTCCAAAGCTTGCAAGACATCCTTGAACTCGAAGTCATGTGTTTCTTTGTTGAAGCGTTCAACCAGCTTGTACCTCGAATCATTCAAATAAAAGGATTGGGTGGTCTCCAGGAGCCATTTTGCCTCCTCGTCAGTCAGCTTGCTCGTGAACACAACATCACCACGGATAAGCACCAAGTCCTTGCTTTCTGCGAATTCTTTGTAATAAGATACGGTGAAGTATGGACTAGCTTGTGTTCCTCTTGCCTTGTAATCTTCAAGACCGGTGAAAATCATGTGGGGCATCTGCACTGCACGGAAGGTTTTGAATGAACATTTGAGTAAACTGGTAAATACAAGCGAAGAATTTGTTTCATCTCTCCATTGACAATGAGTTCAAGTGAATGGTAAAAAGTCATGACATGAAACTTGAGTCCATCATTCTGGAGATCCCAATGCAAATAAGCCCATCAATCTTCTATAGAAGATTGCAAATACATTATCATCATAAACGATCTACTACAAGCCTAGTTACAAATATTATTTCAAACAGCACTGCTACCACACCAATAAAAGTTCATGTGAAATAGCTTTTGCAGATAAAAATTATAGACAAAAAAGATGTAAAGGACTAAACCATTATGAGGAGGCAATTACAACAGACAACTATAATTCTCATTTGAATGAACAAGCTAAACCTGTTATTTAGTTGTGAAGTTTACCAAGGACCACATCAATAAAAATATAAATAAATAAATAAAAGCATCACGATGAAAATCCTGTCTAAAAGGTTCTTACAACAAGAAAACTAAAGTAGAGGATAAACTCCATTAACATTATTCATTACTTGCAAAATTGAGGATCCAATCATCATTTGGTGCATAATAGTTTTCCTTTTGAGATTATTATCAGGTTATTAACATGCATACAGAAGCAATAATAGGACACAAATGAACTGAAAAGTCTAACTAATGCATTTGTTTGTTCATACACTATCTTCAACTGTCTTTGTTTTATGCATCACTGTTAAATAAGAATAGATAGAGCAAGATTTAATAATTAGAAAAAAGACGTTTTTCTCTGCAACCCCAGACCTTGCCAATTTATCCTTCTCCCTTGTACTTTCCATTCCATAGGCTTCACATAATGCTTGGAAAACATGAAAGAATAATGTAGATACTTCCAAAATTTTAATGATAACAAACTGACACAAGCTAGATTAAGGGTGGGTACCAGCCTCTATTTGAGGTTGCTCATGTGTTGCAACTCCTACTCAAACATGTATATGCTTCACTTGAAAAAATATATATGTGGTAGTTCCAGTGGAACCATTACTTTGGATATTTTACGCATAGGTGCATCTGACATGTGACCTACTAACTCTATCTATTTCCAAGGGTAGATCAATCCACCAACTGGGTGAAGGAACATTTGCACAAGATACATATGGATCTCAAAAAGAGACAATCTCTGGAAATAATTGACAACAGCATTTGTCATGTAAAGCCAATGATTAGAAGCCTAACCTTGAGCAAACATCGTTGCATAACCACTTCCTTTCCACAAAGGAACGACAAAATACCGGCTACAAGGATAGAAAGAAGCAAGAATAGCAAAATATAAATGAGGGGATGTATATACTAGGCGAGTAAGAATTTAACAATGAAGTGCCAAGGGAATACAAATGTGGTCAAAATCGATTACCAATCTGCTGCTCTTTGCTCCATCAAGTAATAAAGTTTTGCTGTCATAGATGCCCCAACATGGCCCCTTCCCAAGTGATACTACAAATCATAAGACATCCAAAATAAGAAATAGCTATCAGAATACGTATCTGTAGGCCACAGTCCCAGAGTTCTATGTCAAATAATTTTGCCTAAACATAATGAAGGAAATTAAGTTCATTCAAGAAACCTAGTTTGCATTCAAATTTTATCTTTCCCAAATATTTGACATTAAAGTTTAAGAAGCAACATCTCATATGTAGGCACAGTCCAGATTGAACTACTCAAACACAATAGTTTCAGGAGGTTAAAAGCAGAGGAGAACTCTCCAGATGGTTTCCTATGAAGTTTTAATAGCTGTTACATTAAGCTAATTCCATGAGAAAGTTTTGTTTTTGGCCAACAAATTCAGAGAGGCTCAGAAACCTTGAAGGGATCATGAAGCATGCTTTAACTGGAAATCTTAACCAAAACACGTTTACGCTCACGAGCAAGTAAATTAGGACTCTGGGATTCTGTACACAAAAGCCTTTCCTTTCACAAGAACCAAAAGAGAAAACATACGTGGATTTTCAAAAAATGCAGTTTGGTGACACCAAACGTAATGTAATGATGTCAAACAATACAGGGCTAAATGTCCACATAAAAGATAATATAAAACCGATCTCAGAAAGATCAAAACAACATAGGTAGTCTGGAATAGAATGGCCTTGAAATAACAAATTGACCCATTTTCTTCTGAGAGCTCCTTGACATTAAAGTGTCCTAGCCCTAGCCCAGTCCTCTAACACTTAAATCCCAGAACAGTCGGAAGTTATAATACCATCTCTGTCATAATAACTCAACAATGTGAGATGGATAACATACATAATTAGGTACCTATACATGGAGTCACAAAAATATGGTTGATATTAGTCTTCCCACAAACAGGTCACCCGATGTTCACTCCACAATTCGATTCAGCTCCCCAAGTACGCACCCAAATGGACAATGCGAGGATCTACACTAGCGAAATTAGCCTAATGACTGTTTATTTATGCAGGCAGTCCATGTAGTCCCATCCATTCTTGAAGCGGAACATGAAACGATTTTACTTTCAGAAAAAAAGAGAGAAACATGACATAGGCGCATAGCATCTCATTTTTTCCTGAGCAAATAGTCTACATTAATAGCGACTTTCATCCACCAGGAGTTCTTCCCAACTTCAATCTGTTGTAACTTCTCAAAAAGTAATTAAAGAAACGAATGCATTAACATCGAATCCATGTCAGAAAAGAGAGTACATATTGAAGTAGCATTCATACGGAAACTCAAACCATGAGCTAGAGAATTTAAGAAATTACATCATCCCAAATCGAAGTGATGTCGTCAGGCGAGCGGTCCTTCACCCTCTCGACATCCATTATCGAGTCCAAGGGCTTCCGTTGCAATGGCGTGAACCCAGTGGCAAAACTTGAGGTTCTGTAGCAACCAAGCGAACCCCATTTCACAAGATCGCCTGGAATCGCTCCCTCTTGCAGTTTCTGGAGATTTGGTTGCAAAGACAAGGCACTGAAAGACTGTTTCTTCACGGTAATGGTTGATGAAGCATGACTGGATAAAGTTGTCGATGAAGAAAACGAAGGTAGGGTCCTTAAAATTCTTGACGACAAACGTTGCATTGCTGAAATGAAAATTTCGGATGGAATTTAAGATTATTGAGGCTTTAAATGCCAAAGTTCAAAACTTTGGGAGGGGGATTGGTTGTGAGTTGGGATTCAAATGAATGAGCCTAGATGTGTCAGCACACTCTTCGATTCAACTCAGCAAGTACTCCCGAACCCGATTTCTGAGCTGGGTCCAATTTGTGACCGTGACTATTGGCCCCAAAGCTAGCTGCTTCGAGAAAGACTATGGAGGGGCTTACTGAAGAACCTTATCAAGCAGTTGGAGTTCGATACGGTTGGGGAGGGACTGAGGAACAAGACATTGTAGACCATGAGCGACGGGCGAGGGAATACGTTGTTGCGAGTGGAGAATCAACTGGGCTGAAGCGTTGAACTCGACCCGAGCATGCTTCGCGTCAAGCCCTTCCTCTATGGGGCCATGGCCGGCCACTGAAGCGCTTTCCAGAGGCGCATAGGATCCATAAATAAAAACGCGGAACTCAAATCCCCTCTGCCAAGCCCTTCCTTTAAGTCTCATGATCCATGTAACACATGATCCGATCCATATTTACACAAAATTTTATTTTTATTTATTGTTTTCATTTATTTTTCATCTTTGTGTTGTTATCGTGCATATTGAAAGTAACCAAAATACAAGTATGGCATATGAAAAAAATTTAGTAATATATTTAAGGTATAAATTTTGAATGATAATATTAGATAATAAGAAGTTATGTCAATTATATAATAAGAAGTTATGTCATTTGACAAGCAATCACAAGTAAATTATGATTTGATATATATTTATATTTTAGAACTATAACTTGTCACAACTTAAACTAATAAACATCTAAAACATTTTTAGTTGCCTCTTGTACTAAATCTAGACATTATTTTAAATAAAGATCATATGAGTATGTGTTATTTTTTGTCCAAGATATCTTTGGCTTTTAGACAAAACTTACAAAATTGTTCCAACCTTAGGTGACTTTTGTGGTGTAAAAGGTCGTGAATATAACATCCTTACAAGAGTGACTAGTATATGAAAAGTACATGCATAAAAGAGTAAATTAGCAATAAATTCAATAGATATTTAAATGAAGTATTATTAAAAATAAAGATAAAAGTGGGATATTAATAACAACAAGAGTGATTACACTATGTATTTTTTGTCATCAACCAATGTTTTAACCTTATTTTTTAGAGAGATGATTTAGGACAATAGTGACCCAGAGAAGTTGGTCATAATCATTCTCACCTCAAGGATCATTTTATTACAAGTTACCACTCCACTAAGGTATTACTTCCATCCCTCAAACTTGAACTACCAAAAAAAAAAAAAAAATCATACTAATGTATAAGATGGCTAGCATTCTTGCTTGAACATGCACTTATATTTAGGTTAAAGATAAACTTAAAAGATCTTAGTAGAGAAAATTCACAGATTTATAGTATAGTGAGTTACATTTTGAAGATATAAATGTTGCAACCAGCACATTTACCTTGCTATTAAGGTTTGGAAATACCTTCAAAAATAACACTTGATTCTCCCTTTCTTTATGATATTAATTGTATAAAGATTCGACAGACACTATACATACAAACATTTGCTTCCTAAAGATCAAGATTTAATAGTCTCTCATAAGTGCATGGATGTCATAGAAGCTTATAAGTCATCCAAACAGCACTTCACAAATTTAACTAAAATTCTTAAGTAGTCACTATATCAAATAATAAAACAACCTTTTGGCAAATTGCATTTTGCTTCCCAAATTACAATTTCCACTTTATTTGCATCTCTAAATTATGACTTATAATTTTAGATGAAAATACGTCATATTTTAATCACATGCATACAGTCTTCCATTTGTTTCTTTTTTCTTTGGACAAAAAGTAGCTTCGATTTCAGGGACAAACTACATACGATCCCTAACATACCGGTGCCTTTTGGGATGGAGATTATTCCAACCACTAGGACAAGAATATGAATAAAATAACATCAATTTGATGTTAAGACAAAGAAAAATATCAAGTGGGACAAACAAAAAAGATGAATACACCATGTAACTTCCATCTCAAGCAATGTCATATGAGGAGACAATCATCCTCACTTTAAAAAAGGACCACAATAGCTATCCCCCTCTACTTTGTAGCTTCGAAACTAATCCAACCCCCATTCAAAGGAAATGAAACATGGCTATCAATGCCCCACGCCATGAGGTTAGCCATGACCACACTTGTTACAGACACCACCCCATTATGGGTCACCACTCTAACTAGACCTGAAAGTGATTCATGGCTATTCTTACCTCATACTAAATAAGTAATCATGTCCACTATCATTATGGAAGGACTACCTAAGGAGTTATACCTTAATTAGCATAACTTTAGGAGGAATCGAAGTATCACTTGCTCAACAATCAACATAAACAGACTTTAATTAAAAACATATGACTTTGGTGAAAAATTTAGCTACCCATCATGTTCCTTAACACTATAACCTCCCGCGGTACTTGGAAATCGTTTTCTATTTGAGTTTAATCAAAAGAAAAAAGGTTGTCGCCAAGGAAAGGTGAAAAGCATGGGTTGTGGGCTTCTGCCAAAATTACAAAAAAGAAACTATTACTAACTGCACTTTCACTAACCTGTTTTGGCTTCTGGCTCTGACTACGAACATTATTTTATAAGCCCAACAAAGCAGAGATGACAAAGTCATATACAAAAGTTAAAGTGACCATCAAAGAGTAGAAGAGGTTGAGGAAGTGAGAAATCACAGTGGGAGGCTACAACCTCACACATGAATTCACTTCTTTTCACTCGATGCACGCACTCTGGCTTGTCCACTACTCCGAACTGTACATAAAATAGAAACCAATTACAGCACAAATTATAATCTTATATATACTCATAGAAATGATATTTAAGATACAAAAATCTGATTAGGAAAAATAGCAGGATCACTAAATTCAGCTTTGAAGCTTGCCTAGCAAATCTTTCTTCATTAGTTCTCATTTAAAGGGGTGGCATCTCTTTTTGTTAAGCTTTATATAGAAAATATAGAAGTTTTAAAAAAATTTGAGTTAGATATATGTGATTCTTTGTAATTTCTAATACTCTTACCTCTTTTTTTCAGGTCTATAAGTCTGGCCGTTCTAGCAAATCTTTTTTCAGTAATTCTCATTTAGAGGGTGTGACATCTCTTTGTTAAGCTTTACATAGAAAATTAGAAGTCTTTAAAAATTTTGAGTTAGATCTGTGTGATTCTCTGTAATTTCTAACACTCTTACCTCTTTTTTTCAGGTTTATAAGTTTGGCCGTTCTAGTTAGTGCCATGAATGAGAGAGTAACATGGTCCACCGGCTTTAACTGTTGTCACAACAAAAAGCTCACTCCACTTAAATGGAGACCTTAAAAAGGTAAAGTAAATACGAGACTGATCATTCATGTATATCCTATTCATTATTCAGTGAGGTCCCAGGCTGCACATGCCTGCATTTAAGACTTCATGTGTGGGTTGCTTGTGACCTCACTCTGTCCTTCACCGGTTCTGCTTCCGTCTCCTGCTTTTGCCATCCCTCGACTGCCTTTCATCCCTTTTGTCGAGCTCTCCCAATGAGCACTTGGCAACGCTGCTAATAATGTCTTTCAAGTTGATTTAGTTCCATTGTTTTTTACATTTTTGTCGGCCAAGAGGAGCATAAAACAAGGTTTGTTAGATGGAGATTGGGGAAGCTGTGGATCATGATTTGGCCTTGAATATTAAGTTGATTGGTGATGATTGATCATTGCTCATACCCGTGAGTGAGGGAGGACAGAGACTCACTTAGGAAATCGTATTTTTATTTGACTAAGCTCCCAAATATGATAATATAAAGCTGTCACCAAGCCATCTCAGTTGGGATCCACCTTGAATTTGTTTCAACAATTCTAGAGGGCTTTCTTTTGGCTCTTTCTGAATTTTCACCATTATACTTCTCTTCACCCCATATTTGGTGTACTGAAAGAGCATCTCTCTCTTTCCCCCCTCAGCATTTTTTCATCTGATGTTTTGGGCTTCACGGGTCTTGATTATCTTATTTTTCTACCAAGGCAATTTGTCCTACAACAGACTTTCCTCACCTTGTCTTCACTTTTTATATTCGTCCCCTGTTCCTGCTTTGTCCGGAGCTGCCCCAAAGTCCAAACCATGCCTGTCCTTTCTTCCTCTTCTTCTTCTTCTTCTTCTCCTCCCCTTGTTTTCACTTGTTATCTCATTATCCTCTTGATTACCATCTATTCTTCAAATTGTTTGGGCAAACCGACCAATGCCACTCGCCTCCCTCGCCAACTTTCCGTTGGCTACTACGCCAAATCATGCCCTCAACTCGAGCAGCTTATCGGGTCTGTCACCAGCCAAACCTTCAAAGAAGAACCCGTCGCCGGCCCTGCAACCATTCGCCTTTTCTTCCATGATTGCTTTGTAGAAGTAAGCACAGTTCCAAATAATGCATGCCCATGACAGCATACTGTACCGCATCCCTCTAGCATGCACCGTTCCTCTGATGCATATTAGATGAGAATGCATGTTCACCAGTTTGAGCTTTATGATTCTTATTAGGCCTAACTTGACATGTTGTATTTTGTTGTCAATCTACGCCGGGGAAAATGAAGGGCTGCGACGCATCAATACTGATATCATCGACGCCGGGAAGCAAAATGCTAGCGGAGAAGGATGCGCAGGATAACAAGGACCTTAGGACAGAGGGGTTTGAGAGCGTAAGGAAAGCAAAAGCCTTAGTGGAGAGCAAGTGCCCTGGTGTTGTGTCCTGTGCGGATATTCTAGCAATTGAAGCCAGAGACTATGTCCATTTGGTCAGTCCCTTCTTTCTTTTCAACTTTCTAGTCCTACTTTCACTTCTTTTTACTCAAAAATCTGCTGAAACTGACACAAGACATGAAAATCACAACCCGTGGGAACTTGGTCAAAATCTCCTCCTCCATCTTTTAACGATCCAGAGAAATGTATCTCTAATTTGAAAGTGGTCCTCCTAAGAAGTGCAAATATCAAGCACGTAAACTGCTGCCCATATGAGGAAATTAGTTCAGATTAAAACTTCCACTTTGTTCTTGGTACACGAGCCATTTGATCAAATTTGATTTGGGTCAGATTAAAACTAAAACATTTTGTCTGTCATGTTTCTTGTTTTGGTTTCCCAAGCATTGTCAGTACTCATTTTTGGGTTCAGGCTTTTACCTGTTGAACAGCCACACATACAACAAGATTAATGCAGATCTCCATGTGCCTGATTTGTCGTTGTAATTTTTTGTCCTACACTGATCTCGGTTGTAACAAGTTGGGTCTCTTGCCTCTGTTAGTACTCCAATAATCAAAATGTTGAGCTGTTTCTTAGAGCCGACAATGGCAGGCTCTAGTCAATGAGGCCAAGCTTAATTTCTATTAGTTAAAAAAGGAAAACTGATTAATTATTCTTTACTAAAAATATAAAACGAATCATATTTTGAATTAACACAAATATTTTGATATCAGTTATATTAGTGTTTTAATCATTAGAGAAGAGATTTAGGATAAGGGGAGTCTGTGAGGGCATGCTGAATCTCAAGTAATTCCAATTTCAGATGGATCTTGTGCCAGGCTTTCCCAAATATGTCAGGGCCTGAGTTGACGTTCAACAGGCCAAATTTCTGTCACTTTTCGCTGCTGCTGTTCGCTTCAGAAAAGCTGTAATTCAACTGTTCCTGCTACCCATTTTTCTCTCTGCTTTAATTTTCTGAACTCGTGGTGCAGGCCGGAGGTCCTTACTACCAGGTGAAAAAGGGGAGGTGGGATGGAAAAAAATCAATGGCATCAACGGTAGCTTCGAACATCCCCAGCGCGAATTCCACAGTCGATCAGCTTCTCAAGCTGTTCAGCTCAAAAGGGCTAACGGCGGAGGACCTCGTCGTCCTCTCCGGTGCACACACAATTGGGTTTGCCCACTGTAAGAATTTTGCGAGTAGACTGTATGACTTCCGCGGCACCAAGCAGCCTGACCCAACCATCGACCCGAGGCTCCTCAAGGAGCTGAGAATGTCATGCCCACGTTCCGGCGGCAATGCGGACATCGTCGCTCCATTCGACGTCACCACCCCGTTCTTGTTCGACCACGCTTATTATGGCAATTTGCAATCAAAACTAGGCCTTCTAGCGACGGACCAAGCTTTGTTTTTGGATCCTCGCACCAAACCAGTAGTCCAGGCTTTGGCAAAGGATAAACCAAGATTTTTCCAAGCTTTCGCAGCAGCAATGGAGAAAATGGGTTCGATCGGTGTGAAGAGGGGACCGAAACACGGAGAGAAAAGGAAGGATTGTAGTATGCATTTCTCCCGATGATGACAAATTTGTGAATGCCTGGAGATTTGGTGACCTACAACTTCAATTTAATCCCATTTTTTTGTCAAATCATGAGGATTTTCATTTTGTTCAATCCATTTTTTTTTTCACTTTATTTGCATTCAGATGTGTTTGTAATGTTTTCTTCTCTCCATTTTTTTTTTGGGGGGTGAGAGAATTTCAGAAAATTTATTGAAGAGAAGTGTTTTGAATCCGAACAATCAATTACATATAAAATTCTCAGTTTATCCATTATTCTTAATTTGGACATAACATGAAATAAAAACAAAAAATTTAGATTAACTTAAAAAATTTCGTGGCAGATAAAGAATTATATTAAAAAACTGATGGAAAATATTTTCGTAGTCAAGAACTATGTCTTAAAGTCTGGTTTTTGTTTTTTATATTTTAGCAGCCTTAACAGTGTTTCCAAAAGTGGCGTTTTAAAAAGA